>OZ010790.1:252983805-255448805 GCA_963932465.1 Maratus speciosus
TTTTAAGGATTCGGCGAATTCCCATTTAACGTTTTAAAATTTTAACGAGAGAAATAATATTTCTCTCTTTTTTTTTTACTGTTGTTATTAATTTCTGATCGTCGTTGGAAGATAACATTTTATATGTAAAAATTATTTAAATAATCTCACATAATTTTATTATAGTTTTTTGTCAACTTCAATTAAAATAAATATAAATGAGTTACTCTATAGGCGATAAATAGCCACCCCTTATGGAGCGGCGAAAAGCTATACTGTATCCGGCTGAACATGAAAGATTTAAAGATATCATACTCCTTTATCCCACAAACAAGCAAGCTGAAGACCATAATTAAGCAATCCTTCATGAATCAAAATGGTCAGTGGCAAGAATATTACCAGACCACAATAATCACATAGCAAGATTATGCAGATGATCACGCATCTGGACTTCAGATTGAACTTTTCATGAAGTTCTGAAAAGTTTCATGAACTTTTCATAACATCAATTATAATACGTACAATCTGTATAGACTGAGTGGATTGGTAAAATGTACGCTTGATACGGTAAAAGATATTGCTTACGGCCAAGGACTTCGGTCTCCAGGCTTGCCACAGCCTAAAATAATAGATCATATATCTATTAGATAATATACCATTAGTTTCGAACATTGGTTTCTCTTCCTATAAATTGGCGAAATATCTGTCCTCTATTTTCTCCCCCCTGCTCTCTAACAACATCTACACTTGCAGGAACTCTTATGAGCTTGTTAATAAGCTTCGTAGCTTCGATGGTACTCAAAACAATATTATGGTTTCATTCGACGTTAAATCACTATTTACTAACTTACCGGTTCAAGGTGCTTTAAATTGTCTTAAATTACGCCTACAAGAATTTCATTATTCATATTAAGAAATTGATGAGCTTATACATCTTACTAGCATTTGTTTATCGCAAAACACATAAATTTTTAATGGTAATTTTTATTGCATGACTGATGGTTTGTCCATGGGCTCCCACCCTCAGCCCCATCCTCAGTGATATTTACATGCACTATTACGAATCAAACCTTTTCAAGAAATTATCTTTCCTATTTTACATCCGCTATGTCGGTGACTGCTTTGCATTATTGAACTCTGATGATCTTAATCTTACTAATATTCTCCATATTATGACTTCTATAGATGAACATATTCAAATCACTTTCGAACTCGAAAATAACAGTCGTTTGCACTTCACTGATGTTATGGTTTTCCGCGAAAATAGCTTGTTTCACACTACAGTTTACCGTAAACCATTCGCAGTATCCTTACCCCTGATACGTCATCGTTCAGACTGCAGGTTCGGTAAATTCAAATTATTCCATAGTGCGTCGAAGAATAAAAACGTCTTCATAAATTAGTTCTAATATATATCAAATTCGTAACTTCAATAAGTAAACACACTCTACAGGTCAAATTAAACAACTTCTTCTTAAAAAAAAAACATATACATTTATTTACAAAACAATGTTAAATATTATTATTACTCTCATTTGAGAGTTCTATTTTTACCGCTACACCGGTTCAAATCAAAAGTTACATCTACACTGAAAAAAAATCGGAAAACAATAAAAAGGGGGTTGCCACAGTGCCGACTAACAGAAAATGGCGAGCATCGCCAAGTTGGCATTCTCAACAACCCCCACATCGCCTTTCATCTCATCCATCTAATCAAAAGTTGGCTGCCTTTAACAGTTATGTCTACCGGGCTTTTAAATATTTGTCCTTCCGACACTTTACTAAAAACAGAATTAGATTACATTAAATTCATTGCCATTGATCGAGGTTTTACAGCTGAAATCGTCGATTCCATTCATAATAAACTAAGTAAACGTACTCAATTCAGGATTAATGCTGTCGGCAATGAAAATTTAACTATACTTCCATATTTTCCGAAAATAAGCCATCAGATTACTAAAATCTTGTTAAAATTTGACTTTAAGGTAGTTTATACTTCTTTTAACAAAATTCAATTCACAAATCTAAAACATCCAATTGATAGTTTTTCAAAGTGGAGTATTTACAGGATATCTTGCGAATGCAATAAAATGTACATTGATCAAACGAAACGAGCTTTTAAGATCCATTTGAGGTAGCATAAAACTTGTGTTAAAAATTGTGATATCAAGCGTTCCGCTACTGCCAAACACTGCTGGTCCAAAAACCATAATTTTAAATTTTCCTAGGCCTTCATAATACAGAAATGCTCATCAATTTACGATCTTGACTTCTGGGAAGCTTATAAAATTCAAACAGTTTAATTAAAGATTTATACAGTACGCCCAATTTTTCAAAGATATGGTTTAATTTTCTACAATTTGTTCTCTCCACTCCCCGCCGTTTTTCTCCTCTCAGTTTGAACTCTTCCGGAGCAATTGGTCTCCCTGTGTGTGCGCGTGAGATCGACTCCGTAGCTGTTTGTCATCCGTATGTCGCATTTCGCCGTTGACAGTAGAGCTGAAAGGTACGCATTTCTGATTTTCTGTCTCCCCCCCCCCTTCTTTCTTTACTCAGAGTTTTAGTTTTACTTTTTATTTTTAAGCACTGATGATGAAACCTTAGAGGTTTCGAAACAGCTGTATGCTTTTTAAACATATTTATATTTGTGTCTTTATACGTTGTTTCTCTTTCTTAATATATCGGCACAGAGTACAATCCTTCCCTACTTTTAATGTTATAATTAAAAAGTTTGACTATATATATGCGGGATTCTATATGAGGACCCCATGAGCCACGGGATACAAGTGACAAAATTTCGATTAGGAGTAATTTGAGATCAAAGTTGAAGATCAATAGTAATTGACTGAATAAAAATATGAAACTGTTGCTTATTTCATAGCGGTCTGTGAACTCTTATTTCAATAACTGTGAAAGAAAAGTGAAATCAATATATTTTTTAATTTAAGTAGAGACTCAAGAGTCTAAGTACGAGCGGTATTTTTTAAGTAAAGGCCGTTGTGTTGCATACGCAAATAGGTGGCGTGCGCGCCGCAACGAGTGCTTGGTCGTGTCCCCACATTCCTTCGGAACAACTGTGCTCAGTTGCAGCTGTGTAGGTAACTTGTACGGTCTGTTCTGTGTCTTTAATATGTTCAAGATTATCGAATCGCTAGCCAGCTTGGAAGTACGATTAGTGATACGTTTTTTGTCGCAATCGGATTCAAACCAAAAGACGCAGTATGGTGACAGAGGGAATTTTACTATTCCATGATAGTGCAAGACCTCACACCGTAGCTCAGACACGAGCTTTGTTGGACTCTTTACGCTGGGAAGTTTTGCCACCCCACCCCCCTACAGCGCTGACCTTTTGCCGAGCGATTTCCATCTTTTCCGCTTTCTCAAATATCATCTCGGCGACAACCACTATAAGGTTGACGAAGACGTAGAAACGGCTGTGACCTCTTGGTTATCGGAGCAGGCAGCAAGTTTCCATGAAGAGTGTTTTCTAATCTAGTTATAAGGATAAGGTATAATAAGTGTTTAAACAAACTTGGCATCTATGTTGAAAAATAGAAAAATGTATGTAGAATCTGAAAATAAATTTGGTTTTTGCTTTCGTTTGGTTTTTATTTTCAAACGGCCATTACTTAAAAAACAATCCTCGTAGTTAAGTAGTTCAAAAAGCTTAAGTTAGTTGATCGTTAAAACGCAGCACATAATTAGAAAAGCACTTATATCTCTTTATCTCTAAACACATAGCCTTATTTCCAGATAGTCTGTGCACTTAGCTCAGTTTTTTTAAAATTTTGTCACTTATATCCCTTGGCTTCTGGGGTCCTCATATGTGCTCAACAATGCAGCCTGATAAACTCGAGAGTTTATTTAAACAGTACGCGATACTATATGAAATAAAAAGCATAACAAGAGGAGCATGAAAAAAGTGCAAGATATGGGGTAGCTGCTCGTGTGGAAAATAAGTAATACCAAGATAGATATTTAGAGTTCCATAGTTTGGATATCAAGAAAAAGTAAAAAAGTTGTCGATGGCCGAAAAGAAGGCTTGAGTAAGAAGTCTGGGTGATTTCTTCTATTTATATTTACCAATGTGCACATTGTCTACTTTATTATTAATGTTGTTGATTTTTAATTATCTATATTTGTTCGTATAACTAATAAATGTAGAGTATACTTGAAAAACTGATGTGTGAGTTTATTTATAGCTATAAGCTAAGAGAATATTTACCTAGGTGAAATAATAAATCCTACATATAGGATCAATAAAACATAGGAAAAATGTGATTGGATCAAGTTCATTCAGTAAAACTGTTGGTCATATAAAAGTTGCTCAAAGTTCTAAACAAATGTGCAGTCTGTGGCAGATCTGAGATATTGCTGAAAAGAACAATGGGACATATGAAAAACAAAAAAGCTGGACTTTAAAGCACTTTATCACAGCGGAATTACCGTATTTAAACTTGTTATAATGTTTAAAAATAGGAATACTTAAGAGCCGTAATTCTTTTAAATGTTAAGTAGAACATAACCTTTTTTTTTCAAATATTAGTTTGCTTTTTTATTAAGTTGGCAGCATTTGTTACATTGATATTTTTGTAATTTCCTAATATTAAGTATGTTAACAACTTTAGTATGTCTAAAATATTAAAGTTACTTTTATTCATCCCATTATGTTTTATACTGCTTCACAAAAATTATTGTTTATATTGAAACTCCAGATGGCATCTTACCCCTAGATAGTTGGTCATCTCACCCATACCTTGGTGTAGGATGCCGAAATGTAAGTGTTTAAAAAACAAATTTTTCGATGCTTTCTATAATAACTGTAAATTTAAATCATACATAAGAGTGCAAACTTTAACAAGAAATCAATGAATAACAAATAAAAACAACAGGCGATTTTTAAAACAATTAAGTCAAAAACTACGGCATCTTCACCCAATCTGCCCTATATACAGAGGTGTGAAAATTATTAGAATAATTGTAAAATTTAAAATGAAATCTTTCTCACTAATAAAATCTCATATTAAAGCAATAATACATTATTTTAAAAATATTTATACATTTAATATTTAGTGTGCACCTCCTTGTTTTTTTTTATTATTATTAAAGATTCGATACGTATGAGTTTTTGACAATTAATTTGTATATCGTTGTGATGGTGCTGAATTTGGATGAGTCTTTCTATCGGAACTTTCTTATTTGTAATGTTGCATTTCCTTATTTTTTTCTTTATAATGGCCCAAATATTCTCTATGGGGTTCATGTCTGGACTGTTTACAGGACATGAAAGTGTTTTCTTTAATTAAAAATTAAAGAAATGCAACAACACAAACAAGAATGGCTCTGATAGAAACACTCATCGAAATTTGGCACCATGACAACAAAATACAAATTTATTGCCAAAAATTCATACAAAGTATGCCAAGACGTATGGAATCTTTAATAAAAAAAAAACAAGAGTATGCATACTAAATACTAAATGTATCAATATTTTTTAAATAATGTATTATTTCTTAATGTAACAATTTATAATATATATTATATATGATTTTTTTTTCAACGTTGCTTTTGCTAGAGAGTCTTTCACTCGGGACGTGGCCGGGGACCTACGAATCTTGCTTCCACAAAAGAGTCGGACTAGGGTAAAAGAATAAAGGGCTGCGGACGAAGATGGGTCGCTCGCCACGGCAGTGTAAATTATCTTGCAATATAGTTAGTTCTCAGCGATTTTATTGTAAATTTCACAATTATTCTAATAATTTTCACACCTCCGTATATATATATATATATATATATATAGTTAAAAAATTCCAATAGTAATTTCAAACGTTGCCACAAACTGTAATCTTTAATGGAAGTACAAAATTAACTGAACCATACCAAATAAGAACTATATTTTAACTTAGTAACAATCTCTGAAAAACACAACATAACCAACTTTAACTTAAACAAAATCAACCAAACGAAACAAGACAAATAACTAACTAAACATGGAGACAGGTTGCGTGGCTTATGACACGCTAATGCAGGGTTAAAACTGTTCTTAAGCGTGCAATATTCCCCAGATTTACCTGTCGAGACCATACTGAAAAAACGAAAGAAACAAGATCAAAATGAAATGAGACCGACCGACCGAAATCAACCAATATCAAAAGTGATCTGTTTCCACTACATTCCGTAAACCACACGCTTCGAGTAAAGGCATCAATTCACTTCTGTTCTTGCAAGTTCTTACATAATTATGCGTCATATTTTTCACCAGACTCACAGGATAACCTTGTTTCACAGCGATGACGTACCATTTAAGTATGTCCTCTTTCAAAATGTCTCTAACTGATGTCAATCGGTTTAATCTGTTTTAACCGTTAATATAAATGTTTCTGAATACCGTTATATTGACAGTTGATTTGAAATTCAATATTGCAATTGTTTTAAAGTTAAAGTTTTCTCTTTTATCATAAACCGATGTAATTAAATTTCTGTTTTCTAATTTTAGATTTACACCCAAATAATTTGTACTATAACTATTTTGACTACCGGAAAGTTTCAATTCTAAATTTTTTGGATAATATTTAAATTCATGGTTAGTCTTCATTCCATTCAGCTCGACAAACAAAACGTCGTCTATATATCTGAAACTGATTATGTCTTTATTTAATTCACTTTTATTTTCATATATATCTAGGTACATGTCGGCCAAAATTGAACTGCAACTCCCCCCCCCCCACCCCATAGGGATACCTTTAATCTGCTTATATACCTTATTAACCTCATATTAAAAATTCTCTTGAACCACCAATTGAAGCAAATTTTGAAATTCACTTAAATCTATGTATGAATCACCATACCTATTATACACTTCCAACATCTTCTCCCTTAAATCCTCAATCTCTATGTTGTTAAACATATCTGCAAAATCATATCCATATAATCCTGTAATCTTATTTTTATACCTTTCTACTTTTTCCAACAGTTCATAATATATATAACATATATATATATATATATATATGTGTGTGTGTGTGTGTATAACCATTAAATAAACATTGCCGACCACCAACAAAAACAGTGAAATATGAATAAAAGGACATTAGGAAATACAGTTTCCCCCAACACACTTAACATAGATTTCAAAAACATAGTAAAAAATAGCGGAAATTCAATAACAGAAATGGAATGATGGAAATTTGTAGAACTTAGACAATATCATCGGGTCCCAAATGCTTTAAGTTCCACAAATAAAATGTGTGGTTTCATCTTCATATTAGACATAAATTAGCTAAAGAATATGAATTTGGGACTACAACACACAGAAAACCAAAAAATAAACCATTGAACACCAATTAAGTTCAAAATGAAACAATATTAAAACGAATAGAAGAAAAAAAATTGCCAAATTAAAATCCATACTGTCTTAGCATGAGGCATAATATAATACAATCATTGGAAATCACCAGCACATGTTGCCCAAAAAGTTTTTTTAAATGATGATGGAAGTAAGAATAATGATAACGAAAGTACCGAATCAACATCCATTATAAAATGTGTATTAGCAACGTAGTTATAAATCAAATGCCCCATTATATATATATATATATATATAATAAATTTAAAATCACAAATACATGAAGAAATTGATAAAGTTCTAAAGATGATTTAGAAATGAACATAGGAAACCAATATGTAAAATAAGAAACTATGAATGACGAACAGAATCTATATATATACGTAATCGAATAAGTAAAAAGTATCGAATTAACATCCTAACTAAAGTATCGAATCAACACCCAATATAAAATGTGTATTACCAACGTAGTTATAAATCAAATGCCCCATTTTTTTAACTAACCATTGCGTATTATCCAGACAATGCCACCCTCCTCCGTACTCTAACATCTACCCACCCAACCGTCCTATAAAAAATTTTTATTATTAATTTACAATTTTTAATTTTTATAATTATTTTCTTATTATATATATATATTTGTAATTTTATTTACGCATGTGTTAATTTGTTTTTTAAGATCATTTAAGTACTAATTATATATTAATGAATATATGAATTTTTTTTTTTTTTTTGTAAAACCGTGATTTAATGCAACATAATTTAGTTTTTTAATATTATTGTTAATTAGATGAGAAGAACATAAACACTTTATTCTATATAAATGATTAAGGATTATATTACGATATACAGAATTATGAAGACAAGATTTAAAATTAGTAAATATATTAACTTTGAATTTAAATTCTTTACGTTTATCATATAGATCAGTTATTGTTTTGTTTTCTTTTATCGTAATTTTAAGATATAAAAAGTGCATTGTATTGTTATATAGGATGTTTTCCGTTAATTCTAAATTAGTAGGATAATCTACTGGAAAATGAGAAATATTATTTTGATCAGTAGCAACTAAAATTATGTCATCACTATAACGATATAAATGTGGATTACTATTAGTAAAAGTACGTTCATAGTGATATAAGTATAAGTCTGATAATAAACGGGATGTACATCCACCTTGTGGTATACCGACGTTCTCTAAATATAATGTGTTATCTTCCCAAATATAATTATTATAGATAATGAAATTTGTTAAAGATTTAAAATAAGCTATATCTATATTAAATGGTAAATCCAGTTTATGATGATACTTTTAAAATAATGCATCTATAATATTATGTAGATGTAATAAATCTATATTATTAAAAAGATCTTTGAAATCACATGTCGTTATATTGTTTACACATTTAAAATTTTTGATAATATTGACCAGTTGATAGCTATTTTTTATACAATGTCTATTATCAGTGGTTGTTGTCAGTATATATATTTGATTGAGAATTTGTAATAGAGATTTATTGGCTATATTATAATATGTATTGTATCCAATAGTTAAAATCCTAAATTTAAATGGTTTCTTATGAAATTTGGGTATAAGAACTAAAAAAGGATAATTAAAGTTAGTAATGGTCATACATATATATATATATACAATATATTAGGATTTAATTACTCTTTTTTAGGAAGACGATATGTTAGAAATCATGAGTTTTTTTTTTCTTTTTTATAGACAAACAGCATTTTATTCCAAATTTAATTCTCTCAATTTTTTTCTTCATTGATAAAATTATATTGTTTTTTAATACATTTACATTTCAATCATACTATCCCAGATAAATGAAAAACCTGTTTAATTAAATATACATGTTGTTCATCCAAATTCTTTTTCTTTTTGCAACGAAATCGTAAATAATATATTTCAGAATGAGCTGTGTAATTATCATCTCTTGATAAACTTTTCTCTTCACATTCTACAAATACAGTTTTCTTTTCATTTGAAATAATTTAAAACCCTTCTTTAAATTGCCAATGCATTTAAAATATCCTTTTTTTTAAAATGAACAATTGAAATGAAAGCCAGACAAAAAAAAAAAAAAAAAAAAAAAAAAACCTTTGAATGGATTTTTCAGAGAATATTTTTATTTTCTTTTTCTAATTAGAACTTTAATGTAATAGGTTCATTACATTTTGAATAATTTTAAGAAAACAACGTAATCAAGCATTGCCTAAAGGTCTTTCTATTTAAAAAAAAGAAAGGGGGGGGGGGGGATTTGATGAATCTTTATGTAATAAAATTAAATATAGCAGATTTATTAATCTGAAAAATAGTATTTGTTCTCTTATTTGAAAGAAAAAAAAAACGAAAAGAACCGATAAAATTATTTTTATTTTGATAAGGTTTAAAAACATAGATTAGAAGGATTTTTGTCCCGTTTATTGTTCTAAAATCGTGTTACAAATAATATTTCATATTTTTTAACTATCCGATCGTGGTTAAGAGAACAGAATATATGTAACTAGTCGGTTGTGCCAATTCTAAAATTTTATTCTTTCTCATGCATGTTAATATTAAAAAAAACTGTTACACTTGTTATTGCTTATGTGTTATTGCTTATATATTACACCAACTTTCATTTTCATCTTAAATTTCTGTTTCATTTTACTAATCGGAGTAAAAACGAGTTAATCTCGATTATAATATTTTATAAAATCAATATTTTTCGTCATTCTGATGTACATCATCTTCCTGAGAATTACAGCTCTTGAGGGTTACCTGGATGCGAATTCGCCGTCGCTCCAAGAACAGCTGATGTAAAACAGAACTATGAAAAATCATTATTACAGCGCCTCCTTCCAGTAGACAGCTCCCAAATTCTCGTGGGAACTACTGACCATGGCCAAAAACATACATATGAAATTTGGTTCAATTCTATGCATAACTTCATACACTTTTCGATGGTACAATATTAAAAACGGCACAAAACTCGTTATTACAGCGCTCTCATCCGGCGAAATATTTCCAAATTCAGAGAGGATCTGCCTGCTATATATATATATATATAAGAATTTAATTTTCAGCTTATAGCTTGATTCTTATACAGAAATCGACTATGTATTGCTTATATTTGTATTTCATGTATCCCTGATGAAGTGAAAGACAATATAAGCTTCCTCCTCAATCCATCCAATTCATCTTTCATTTGTTTTTTAAGATGTTCAACTTTATTTAGCTGGATTTTTGTATCTTTTGTCTATAAATGGTTATTGCATCATATTTGGTAAATTTTCATGTGTTTAAATGGTTTAATTGTGCAAAAAGTTTATATATATATATAAACTCGGCTTATGGCGTCAGATGCCGTTATCCGAAGAATCTACAATAGTCATTTTCCATTCTTCCTCCAGACCTCTATCTCTCATTGCCTTTGCAATATCATCCATCCTGTTCTTTCGTGGTCTTCTCAGTTTCTTTTATATTTAATGTAAGTTTGTTTTATAATTAAAAGTGATTTTGGGTAATCTTTCATCGCTCATTTTTTTAACATGACCATACCGGATTAATTGCTTTTTTTTAATATAATCTAATATGGTCCAAAAACAAATGCATGAAATTTGGCTCCATTTTATGCATAACTTCATACGCTTTTCGATGGTTCGATGGGAATATATGGACACACGAACATACTTTCAGACGGTCGAACAGACATTTTGTATAAACATGGTTATCAGGATCTCTGACCTCTAAAACTTGTAAATCATTTGAAAAAAATCTCGATTTCAATACTTTTTTCTTTAGAAAGAAGAAAGTAAAAATCCTCCCAGGGAAGTTTATCAGACTGTTTTGTCAACTTCAATTATAATAAACATAAGTATTTTAATTTATATAAGAAATTAAGAGTTATTTAGGTTTTCATTTACTAATATTTCGATAAAACAATTTTTTACAAACCTTTGAAGTATTTATTGTCAAAAAAGCTCCATCTGATTTAATGTTTAATAAAAAAAATGTTTTTTATCAATAACATAATATTTTTTAAAAACTTCTTTACATTTTAGTCATACTCGTAGTATTCAAGCTTAAGAAAAATCATTTTTCCATGAAATCTCACACGTTTTTTATCCAAATCCTTCTTCATTTAAAACGAAAACGTAATCAATATATTTCAAAATAAATCCTGTATTTATCATCTCGTGATATATTTTTTTTTCTTTTCACATTGTATAAATACAGTATTTTGTTTTATTTAAAATCTTTTGGAAAAGTCTCTTTAAAAATCCTACTACATTTAAAAAACATTTTTATGAAACAAGAATGGAAATCAAAGGAGGGAAAATAATACAATCTTTTTAATTTATTCTATAACACAATTATACTTTTTTCTAATTAAAACTCTAATGTGATAAGTTTATTTAACTATGGATAATGTGCACAAACAATGTTATGAAGAACTGCGAAAAATCTTTCACATATTTTTTAGGCTTCCGTACATAAAAAGTAAAAACTGAACCATTATGTGATCACTCCTGCGTCTGTCTGTCCGTTTGTCACACTCGTTTTACTCGAAAACTATGGAACGTGGAGAGTTCAAATTGGAAGGAGTAATAAAGGCAATTGACCCACATATTTATTGATTATTAACAATTCACAAATATATTTATTCATTTGAAGTACTTCTAAACGTTCGTTAAAAAACCGATCCATTTAAAATGCCCTTTAAAAAATTTAAATAGAAAATAAATACACAACAGTATATCATCTTCTAATTTCTTTCTATAGCAGATTTTTATAGTTTTTTTTTTTTTTTTTTTTTAATTAGATCGTTAATTTAATAGATTCATTGCATTTTGAATATTTTATAGAAACAATTCAATTAAAGGATTTTAAAATGTTGTTTTCGAATTTTCTATTTTTAATAGTTAAAAGTTTGAAGCATTTTTAGGGTTCCGTACTTAAAAAGTAAAAACGGAACCATTATAAGATACTCTCCTGTGTCTGTCTGTCTGTCACAGCCATTTTACTCGTAAACTATGGAACGTGGAAAGTTCAAATTCGGGGAAGTAATAAAGACCATTGAGCCACATATTTTCAGATTAATAAACATTCATAAATATATTTAGTAAAAAAGTAGAGGGGCTAATTATGCTACTTGAAAAAAAATCTTTTCTTTGCATATCATGTGGAGTATCCTGTGAAAGCTTTTGTAATGCTGAACTCAAAAATACATTCCTTTTAATTTTAGGTTTTATATTTTCAAAGATATTGTTGAAAATGTAGCGTAAAAATATGTCCCCCACCCCCATCTAATTCCGAATCTACTGAAACTGAACTTACGAAAAAATTAGAGGTAGTAGACGTTAATGTAAACCTTGCCGGAAAAATTAAAGCTATTACCCTACATTTTTCTGTTAAACACAAATTTCGATTTACGGGCATTTAGGAAAATTGTTGAGCATCTCTGAATATACCTATCGTTGCAGAAGAATAAAAGCATTGTTGATAATGATTTTCGAAAAAAAAATCATCGGTAATTAGCCGAGATATTAACCCTTAAATGTACGGTCAGTTTGGACATACACAAGGACAGGGGCGGCGTACTCTATGCCTAGTTAACAACTTTTAGTGATATATATGTGTAATGTAATGTCCAATAACAGTATAAAAGCAATAAACGTCAAATTGTTAAAAACATACTAATTTAAGGGCACTCGGGAATCTTAAAAGTGGAAAAAATGAAAAAAAGACCATTTTTAACATTTAATGTCTTAAAATGTATATGATTTTAAAACACAATTTCAATTGGGATAAAAAATTGCAAGATACAGAATTAGTATTTATAGGGGGCTCGAAACTGTTAGACATTTGTCGAACAAAAAATTGGCATAACAGTTTACGCGCAGGATTACAAAATAAATATAGCAACTAGAATGAAAATTTTGGTGCTTACTTATACTTCAGATTGTAATAATTTCCCTGAACTTAAATAAATTTGTATTTAAAGTATTTTTATATTTTTAATGCAATGTTGCATTTAGCTAATACAAAATTTTGAAAATTTCAACAGTAAAATCACCTAAAAAAATATTTTTTTAACAATAAAAAGGAAATTTTAGGTTCAGTTTACACAGACTAACATAAAATATATGCTTTGAAATTTTCATGAAAAAATAGAAGTTTTTGAGGTATCCTGCGCGTTATGCCCCAAAAACACCATTTGGAAAATAATGACTTTAAAGTTTCGGAAAAGCCGCTTCAGCTATTGAGCGGGTATAATTCAAAAAGCCAAATCTTCTGTTCTAATGGGAATTTCAAGGAAACAATTATATCAAAATATTCAGAAAAGATAGGAGTTTAACATCTGAAAAAATTAAAATTTCTTAAATTTTGAAGCTTTAAGAGCCCTGCGACCATTTAATCCTTTCCGATACGGAGTAATTCTATTTATAAACTTATGAAATAATGAACTGACACCAGAATTTATAAACGAATTTATTAGAAAATGCGAACTTGCTTATTTTCACGTACATGATAAAAGGAAATTTTTAATTAAATATTCTTGGTGCCGTTTGTCTGTTTTGGAATTAAAATTAGGTGTCCGTTTTTTAAGGGCATCGCCGTCGAAAGGTTAATTAGAATGAATCGCATAAATACTGTGGGATTCGCGATAGTTTGCATCGATTGTATCTCTCAATACGCCTCGATTGACTTTAAAAGTTAATTAAACACCTATCTGGAAAAACGCGACACTGACCAAGGCGGCGTTGTAACTTTGAGACCTCAATTCGAAGCGCGCATAGCACAATGCCAAATTTAAACTTTGAACAAAGGTTTTGCTTTAGCTACATTGTAGAAATAAAGGTTATTACTATGCTGAATTTAGTTTCATGAAATGCCAAATGAAGTTTAACTATGCATTGCTTTTATTGTTAGTACCGAATTAAATTCATCATAAACAGATTAGGATAATATTAAAAAAAGAGTTATACGAATAGCCATATTTGATATTATTTAGGTTCCATATCTCTTTGAACTTTCATGGTATACCCATTTACACTTTTCTAATATATACAGTTATACCCAACCCTACGTTGTATAGTTTTTTACAAAATCTTAGTATTCTTTTAGCAACGTTTATTTATTTATTTATTTTTTTTTTTTATAATACAATTACAAATTCATATATTTATTCTACGGAACACTCTGTGCGCGAGTAATGCTCGCACTTGACCGTTTATTATATAATAGAATTACATACAAAAACATTGACAATTTGAAACAATATTGGATATATACTCTATTATTTTGCTTTGTTTTAAGTTAAAATGCTTTTTTAAAATAGCGTAGCATTTAAAATATCCCTTTAAAAAGTATGAATAAAAATTAAAGACACAAATGTATAACGTCTTTCAAATTCTTTCTAGTGCAGGTTTTTATCTATTTTCTAATGAAAACATTAATGTAATAGATTCATTACAATTTGAATACTTCATAAAAAAACAATGCAATCAGGAATTCCCGAAAGTTATTTTCTAATTTTCTATTTTTAATACTCCAAAGTTTTAAATCGATAGTTATATATAGAAACAATAACAATTTGAAACAGTATTTGTTCTGATTCTGGGGAAAATGAAAAAGATCGATAGAAATAGGTTTTTTTGTATAAGGATTTGATGGAAATATTGGAAAGATTTTCGTGCTATTTAAACGGACGAGAAGGAATGATTGAAATGATGTAATGTGCTTGAAGCCTCACATTAACTTACACTATTAATTTTTTATGCATTTACTTATTTATTTTTTATGAAGATAGACTATGATAAAATGCTGAAATTTTGTACATGACCTTATTAGTGTATGGGGCATATTTTACTCATTGAGAAATTTTTGTATGGGGTTCATATAAAAATTAAAATATATTTCTTCAAATTTAATCGTCTCAAAATTTTAATCGATTTTATTAAATTCTGTATGTTTTTTACGTAACCTTGTAATTTATAATATATGTCTATGATCAATACTTAAAGGAAAAAGTTGAGGTCAATGTTTTTTTTTGTCACGCTGCATATACTGTAAAACGCGTTGAAATTTCAGATATAACTGATATGTCAATATTCGGGGCATTAGATGTTAATTTATAGTTTATTTTTAAATTGTGGATTAAGAAAAAATACGTGCGTACTTTCAGAAATGTATTACTCTATCTATGTTCTATTTTATCTTGTCTTTTCTTATTGTCTGGTTAATAAGTGTCTCGCTATATATCATTTTGTGTAACGTTTCAAATTTAGCCCTTTATTTCAGTCTACCCATAAAATGCGTACATTCATTTTTTTTTTTGCATCACTTACCTATTTCTAAAACTATATATCAATTTCGAGGACAAATACAGATATTTTTTTGGAAATTTATTTAAAAAATATATTTTTTAAGTCTTCTGTTATTCATTTTTTTTTTTAACACTTTCCAACGTAGTAGTTGACAAGTGTTTATGATTCCTGTTTGTCAGTTCCTGCCCTAACTCTAATAAATATACTCGGATTGACCTGTAATTGTTATATGTTACTGCCTCACTTACTGTAGAACAATCGCAATTGAAAATTAATCGCATAGCATGGGGGCAGACAAAATTATTCTGTTACATTACTGTCAATGGAAAAAAAATCATTTCAAGTGCATTTTGATTACGTTACACAATTTCAAACAAAATGAAATTGATATGCATTTATGAATCGGACTAAAACATGCTTTTTATGGTGCAAAGAACTTATTATTCATTTACATGGTCACACGAAAGAATTCTGTTAATTCTGTTACGTAATGGTCTGAGGTGGAAAATCATTTGTAGTGTATTTCAAGGATGTTAAACTATATCAAATGTAACGGAATTTATGTTCTGTACTGAAGTGCAGTACTTACTTCATTACAGCTTGCTTGCTAAAAATTATGGTGTGCATTACTTTTGTCGCCTATTTACAGAGGCACACAAAAGAATTCAGTTACAGAACTGTCTATTATCAAAACTTGCTGGAAGATTTTTTTTAAAACATTGTTTGCATTTGTAAGTTTAACTAAATTTTTGCATAGTACGTGGTGTGTATAAATTGTTTTCATCATATACATGTGTAAACAAAGGAATTCGTAATTATTACTGACTATGGGGGTGAATTGCTTAAGGGGTCTCAAGACTCTTTAAGCTTTAAAATTTTCGAAATTTTATTTTTTTTTTTTTTAGACGTTAAACTCCTATCTTTTTTCAACATTTTGATATAATTGTTTTCTTGAAATTCCTATTAGAACAGAAGTTATGGATTTTAGAATTATGCCAGCTTAATAGCTGAAACGGCGTTTCCGAAACTTTGAAGTCATTTTTCTCCAAATGACGTTTTTGGACATAACGCGCAAGATATTTGAAAAACTTCTGAATTTTTATTCATGAAATTTTCAAAACTTACGTTTCATGTTAGTCTTTATAAACTGAGCCTAAAATTTTCTTTTTATTGTTGAAAAACATATTATTTAGGTGATTATACTGTTGAATTTTTCTAAATTTTGCATTAGCTAAATACAACTTTGTATTAAAAATATAAAAATGCTTTAAATACAAATTTATTAAGGTTCAGGGTAATTAGTACAATCTGATGTATAAATAGGCATAATTTTTTTTTTCTAGTTGCAAAATTTATTTTGTAATCGCGCGCGTAATCTGTTATGCGGATTTTCTGCTCGTGAAATGTCCGACACATGTATAAGTTCTAATTCTGCATCTTACAATTTTTTAAATACATGAAATAAAAGAACATACCGATATCTTTCATCCCAATATAAAATTGAGTCTTAAAATCAAATATATTTTAAGATATTATATGTTAAAAATGGCCTTTTTTTTCCAATTTTAAGAGTCCTGAGACCGCTTAAGGATAGTTTGTAAATGTGTTTATAAAATTTCCGCTGAATTATGTTTAGTACAGAAGTGAAAGTTTGTGGAATACAAATAAACTTACAAACAGTTCTACGCAAAGATCAAGACACTTTTCTGTTTATGGTTTGTAATTGCTGGACATACAGTTAATTTTTTTTTCTCCTGAATTCAATTTTAGCTTATTATGTGATATGTACAAAAAGCTTTAGATAATATACTGGGCTGTGCAACAGAGTCCGATTGCATTTTCATCTATTTTCGAAAATTGCTAAAAGTGAATTTTCTATCTGTACTAAATTTTAACATCTATATAGGATTTATGCAAATCTATAGATGATCCAGAAATTCTATGGTTACTTTTTTATGATATTGATGTTGCAAGTTCCTATTTAAGGCTCTGTTTTGTGTAAAAATATATTTCCAGCAGGATTACAACAACATCGTTTAATATTTATGTATTCTTTTCCATATAGGGCTTTAAAAAAATTAAAACATATATTTCTCAACCAAAATTACAATTCCATGCTTGCTCATGGGACTTGTATAAAAGATGAATTATGCAAAACATCAACTAAATACAATGTAAAAAATACCAAATAAGATGTTTGAATATGAATATACTGTTTTTATACAGAATTTAATGTGTTTTCAAGTATATTATGTTGTAAGGTTTTGTTCATAAAAAAAAGAGAAAAATCAAAGAAGAGAAACCCGTTTCGTAGGTTTCTTTTTCCATTATGTAATTAATGGAATTATGTAATTAATGCAAAATAAACTTTGAAATTTTAAAAAACTGCATATACTTTCATTTAGTTAAATAGCATTGGAAATACTTGAATTAAACATTGACACATTGAATAGCATTCAAAAACATTGACACACGAATTGTTCCAAATTTTTATGGCAAATTTCAGTTAAAGAGAGATAATGATGCATATGCTATTCATTTACTTTAAAAATATGTATTAAAATTGATCAATATGGATTTTGAGATATTTGAATTTCAATTATAATTTACGCTGGAAGAAATAGATGAAATAGTATTACTAAAAAATTAACTAATTTAAAAAATAAATATTAAAAATTTATAACCAAAATAATAACAATAATAATAATGATAATTAAGCAATACTCTATATTCCACAAGCATTTTGTTTTATAGTATTATTGCCTTTTCATTGTTGCTATGTAAATTTAGTATGACTTGTTCAAATATGTATTTTTGAGTTTTTAAATTTATATGTTTAAGTTTTCTAATAAATGTTATTTTTCGTTGCAGGTAAGAATCCTTTTCAACATACTTTTGGATTTACCCTGTAAAATAGACTATCCATCCATGATACAATCCACTTATGTAAGTAACATTAAAAATCATCTTAGACATACACAAAAGGAAGATTTTAGAAAATTATCAATGCTGAATATCAGGATTAAAAAGCCTTTCAGACGATCACGAATGAAGCAAAAGTAGAATAATTATACAGTATAACTTTAAAAAATCCGGCATCATCGGGACCGACACTATGCCGGATTTTTGAAGGAATCTATATAATAAAAGCCTAAGTCATGTAACTGTCATCAACAGTTCCGGGTTGACCGCTTCGCTTTTTGTATGCCAGGCGGCCAATTTGATAATTTAATGTTAGCCGAGCGCAGGTGATAAATCGCCAAATATTGTACCATCACCATCATGTCATCGGTATTATAACAGTTCATATCATGCGACTGTCATAAACAATTTTTCGCGTGGTAAATAAAAAAAAAGCTTTGAAATTGAAATTGAAATTAAATGGCATGGTTTATGGTATTATTTCTTACTTTTCTTTTCTTTTTTTTAAAGCAACAATTGAGACTCATACATTTTAAATGTTTCAGATTTAAATTGAAGTTATGCATTTTAAATAAAATGAGAAAAAGTACTATATTTTAAATAAAATTAATGAAATACGAAAAAATACGACGGGAATAATGTTTGGCGATTTATCACCTGCGCCCGGCTAACATAAAAATACCGAGTTCATGATTTTTGTATCAGAATCTCCGGATTTGGCGAAGGATTGAGCAAGTAAATTAAATTATGTATAAAAGTAACATGATACAAAGCTTAGCGTACATTTAAGGGAGACCATACTGGTCGTCAAGGGCAGCTAGTATTAAGAATAGTAACTAGGAATATCAAAAGCAGTACTACATCCTTAATGGTGCCTTTATCCATAATTTAATTCATTATTAAGTGATAATCATGTAAGAAAAAGAGAAAATTAAATATATAAAAAAATTACTTTAATTGATATTTTACATGTTACAGAAAAAAAAAAAAATTCTTGTAAAGAGTGAAATTATTTCTTCAGTTGTAATTTCGGAAACATCGATGTCAACTTTGTTTGCTTCAATTTTTTGGTCGTTCTTTAACAAGTTTTCTTTTTTTAATACATCTGAAGAATGCCTATTTCAGAAATACAGTCTTTGTTCTCTAAAGCATATATTAATTCTCCAGTGAAATTTATGCATTTTTCTAGTGACACCTTTTCTTCTGCCGGTTGTGCATCCTTGCCTTCTGAGCTGCTATTAGCATTATTGGCGGTTCTATTTAGCACACAATCACCGATCTCGCTCTCCGTTAAAGTGTTCGTTGTTGATGCATTTTCGTCATTGCTTATCCAATCATCTATATCCATTTTTTCGACACTTAATGCATTCTCAGATTTTGCGTGTTCAATCAGGTAATAAATTGCGGCCTTTTCGCGGGAAATGTGAAAGCCTGAAAATTCTTCCTCATCATATATGTCGCCGTTGTCGAAAATTCGTTACGGCCATAATTGTGCCATGCATTCGCGAAAGTTGATCCCAAATTTCTTTATTTTGCTAACCAACGGTGCAGCTTCCAGAAAATTTGATCAGAAAAAAAAAATCGCCTCTGACAAATGAAAAAAAAAGTCAAATATTATTTTTTTGCATTTTTACTTTCAATCTTGAAATTTTTAATTCATAAAGAATTGTTATTTTTCTTCTCCCATAACTTGAAAGTGCAAAAGAAAAAGGAAGCGAAAAGATGGTTTTCATGCCGGATTTTTGAAGTTTACGGATTTCTGAATGCCGGATATTTGAAGTCATACTGTATTTAATTGTAACTAGAATTTGAATTTTTTTTTTTTGTCAGATATTTACCAGCGAAGAAGACAGAGTCACGCTAGGTTAAAATTAGCTTCGTGTTCAACTCGATATTAACAATAAATTCTCGCTGTATTATTGCTATAAAGCTATGTAGCGAGATTGCTATTCTCTTTTCGAGAATGTTTTTTGGACTCTGATTCGTTGAATCATGTAAATTGGCACCTATTAGAAATTTCTAAAAAGCTCCTTCAGATTCTAAAAACCACCTTTTTCGCCAAATGTCCCCAGATATTGCCAAATTTGGCTATACGTTCTCATTTGGCGCCAAGCATGTGTTATGGCAATCTTGGAAGTCAATTTTTCCGCCAAATGTTGCCAATGTCGCCAATAATTCTAAAAATTTGGCGAAATGTTGCCAACTATGCAACTTCGCTTACCGCCAACTATTCAACAACTTATGACCTGATTCAAGCTTAAGCTTGAAACAGGTCATAAGTTGTTGAGTCAAGTAGTTGGGTCAATGCATTTCACTGAGAATGAATTCATTCTCAGTGAATTGCATTGACCCATAGAAACCCAAAATGACGCACTAATCGATTTTGCTCAAAAATATGACTTAGCTCAATGGTATCTCCAAAACAGTAGGATAGAAATTTTAGGTGAAATGTTTTTACTTAAAATATTTTATTGGATGAAAAAAGAAACGCGCACTGAGAAAATTATTTTACATACAGAATAATACATGAAATTTATATTTGTCAAAGGTACTTAAAGGAAAGTTTTAAAATTTCTTTGGCCTAAAATCCACGTGATTTTTACTATTTGTTTTCCAGTTACAAAGGAAAAAAATATCACTATAGGACTTTTTGTTTTATATTTATTGACATTTTACTCACTTATTTAAATTTTGGTGTGTAAAAAAATTAAAAATACAACAATCCCTTAACATTCGCGGATTTATCATTCGCGAGTTTTGATTATTTGCGAAATAAAAAATGAAGAACATTTCAACATTCGCGAATACTTAACTTAGTTATTAGCGATTTTTTTTTATATATAAAGAATATTTTTTTTACAAAGTAAACTCACTTTATTTTACCAATTCCATAAACTATTTAGCACTGGACAGCTGTATTGTACTGTATAGCCTAAGTTCCGAGGATTTCAACACTTGTATTGAAGCAAAATATAGATGAAGTCATTCCGAGAAACCCAAAACATGACTTAATGCTAAAAATAAAAATACCTAAATTTTCTAAAATTCAAAGATTTTATTGCAAGCGAAATATTTACTTCAAAAACTGTCGGTGAAATTTTAAAACTTTAACAACATCTTGTTGAGAAAGCAATAGAATGCGATCTTTCATTGGTGAGGAGTCTTAAATTTAGAAGAGAAATCGAGGCCACAACTTTTCTTTAAATGGAATTTCATAAACAAATGACCTGTTCTTCCAAACAATCATATATTATTTTTTTTTCAGCCATCAACTAGCAACTAAACTTTGTACAATATGTTTATAGTTATTCAAATTTATTTACAGTATGTGCTTTTTAAGGCTTAATAAATATATTTTTACGTTTTTCCATTTAAAAAAATCATAAAACCTAACCCCCTTTTATGCACGGGAAGTTGGTCGCGGAGGACATTCGGGGAGGTTTCCGAGAACCTAATCCTCGCGAAAGTTAAGAGGTACCCTTAACATTCTACGAACTACGAAAAATGTACCTTTTGCGCGACGGACAATACCCACAAGTGAGCGCCGTGAGCTTCCTATTCGACAACCGTTTTTCTCCGGTCGCAAGAATCTTAAACAAATTTGGTCGCCAAATTGTAATAGGGCATTTAATTCTTTTGAGTTTAAACCTTAAACTTAAAAGAACCTTTAGTTTAAAAAAATTATTGACAAAATGATGGTCATTTGAACAAAAAATTCATTTTTACGACTTTTTTTAACATCTCGCAAGATTGAAAAGATAATTAATCCAAATGAAAATTATACTTTTCGGTGGCATAAGCTCCAGCAAATCCATCTTTCTTTCTGAAAAATGAAGATAATCGGTTTTTATAGTACAAGAGAAAAATGGTTACCCAGTTTAAAAAAGTGGGTAAAGAGCAAAAACAAGTTTAAATTTTTATAATAACTATGTTCAACAAGCACGTTCAGTGAGAAAAAAGGGTCCTTTTCCGTTATACGGATATCATTATCGCCAAAAGTAATAGTTGGCGCAAAATGAAAATCACGTGAATTGAAACATTTGAAAAATAAAAGAAAAAACATTATAGATAGTAAAGTGAGCATTTAAAAAATATAACATTTGAAAATTACAGACTTTTACAAATTATTTTATTAAATCACAAATATATACTTAAAATAAGTGAACAAATAACTGTTATACAATAAAGGGTACTACTTAGTTATCCCGTCGACCAAAAATCTATCGCCAAACTATAAGATTAAATGCCAATAATGGTAGATCGTAAATGTCACATTCACTTGATTTTAAGCAAGTTACGCATGTTTACGTCATCAAGTTATTTTTATTTGTATTTTTATTTGACGTCTTAATTGACGTTGTATTTGACGTTTTATTTGTATTTTTATTAATGTTATACTAATTTATTTGCTCTTTCGTTATTTAAAATAAAAATTATGTGAATTTTATATAATTTGGCGAGGGGTTTGGCAATTTATATAATTGGGCGAAATTGGTCGACTGGATAACTGAGCAGTACCCAATAAAGTAATAAAATAAAACTCCTATTAAACTGCTAAAATAAAAATCCTTTTCACGATCAGGGTTGAAATAATTGGTGCATTAGCATACATTTTTACATGGTGTCCGTATAACGGAAAAGTACCGAAAATTTTTATACGAAATTTGAATATCACGAAACCGCGTTACAGCAAGAGAACTCTTCCCACATTCATAAACTATTTGTAGAGACTTCTTTTTCGTTCTCAAAAACTCTTCTTTGAATTCTCGTGGATCGATACCTATCTTAGAATATTTTCATAAGTTTGTTAATTAATTTTATTCCCCCAACTATAGCTGACACTTTTGAAAATAAGTTCTAATATGTAAATGCGCTATCGAACTCAAAATGCTAAATTGCGAATATATAGTTGCTTCCTAAACTTCGTGACCTGCGAACAAATTATATTACAAAGGACACAGCTTCGAAACTTCGGGGTTTTTTAAAGACAGATAAATATATTACAATCAGAAATTTTATATTTTGAATTAAAGAATACAACTACAGATTAAACTACAGTTGAACCCCCCTAATCCGAACTAACAGGGACCGGTGCCATTTCGAAATACAAAAATTCAGATTATCCAAAATTCTGATAAAACTAGAAAAGAAAAAGATGCAATAAAAATGTAAGTTATAAGCACACAGTCTTATAGAAAACATCCTATAATCCGGCATCCTATGGTCCAGCACGCTGGATAAACCGGCACGACTTTTGGAAAAAATAGTATTCCTATTTAATTAGTCCCGGTGTCTCTAATAATCCAATGGAACTTCAGAATAAGGAATTACGAAACAACCCATTACACTTGGTTCAAAATCACGAATCTATAAATAGCTCAATTACCACGTCGACGAGGGGTGAAGAAAAAATCCTTTCTGTAGATAATTTGCGAAATCAAACTGTTGAAAAGAAAAATAGATTTTTATCATCTGAGTTAAATATTTTTTTAATTTTAGAAAATAATTTTATAGTGACTGGCAAACAAACAGATATTCGAGATTTTTTTAAAGATGGCTTCTACGAATAGGCTTACTGTGCACGTTTTCATTTCATATTCACGTACATATGTCCTACTTTTGCATTATTGAGTATTTTTTAATTCTTTTTTTAATCTGTTCGAGTATAATTTTCGAAAATAAAATCGATTCGGATTAACCGGAATTTCTGATCACCGGGGAACGGATTAGCGGGGTTCTACTGTATTAAGAAATTTTTCTGCTTCAAATTACATATTATGGCGGCTATGCCAACTGCAATCTACTTGGCTGCACTCGTGTTTATGCTTCTCATTCAATATATTTTCATACTTTATAATACGATTTATATTCGAAGTCTTCAAATAATTTTCTATTATCGCTTCTTTTTTCTATTTATATATTTTTTCATTAATTTTCTTCTTAACTCAAGATAAACTATATCTGTCATTAAAAAATATATGCTTCTTTTATCTCAATAATTGTAGTCATTTTAAAAATTAAAAGTATTTGAAAAAAAAAAAGACATTGAACTTAAAATTTTAAATAAAATTTCAGAAAATACATTTGTTCCCTAATCTTCACACCTCGCGAAGACATAATCTTACAAAGTTTAAGCTACTCATACCATTTGTATGCATTGTTTCTTTCTTCTTCAGTTTCATTTTAAATCCCATATCTCACTTAAAACATTTGCACCCTTCTCTTAATCCAACTTCCTTTCCCCCAACAATTGCAATCATTTCGGAAGTTAAAGAGATTTAGTAAAAGCTATATTGAATTCTGTACGTTAAATAAACTTTAAGATTTTTCATTTCTGCGAATACATGGCCTTACAAACTCTAAGCTATTTATCTGCAACCGTGTTCATTGATGCTTTTCGCTTAGTTTAGTTATGTACTTCCTATGTCTGTATTAGAACATTTGCATACTTCTCTTAATTACGATACCTTTTTCTCAACAGTTGCAATTATTTTGAGAACTAAAGGGCTTAGTAAAGTCGGTCTCAAATTAAAATGTTAAATAAAATTTGATAAATTAGAGTTCCTCTCGACATTTTGCTTCTTCTGAAGACATAATAAGCTAACAAATTGTAAGCTACTCAAATGCATCAAATCTGCATTGTAACATTCCATCCAGTTTTCTTTACTATATCATGTATCTGTTATACCATTTGCATATTTCTGTTAATTCAGTTATTTTTCTCATTACGTAATTGGAGTCATTTGTAAAATCAAAGGGGTTTATTAGAAAACGACATTGAACTCAAAATCATAAATAAACTTTGAAACAGATAATACTGTTTCTTTTTAAATTTTACATCTTGCTAGGACATAACTTTGCGAAGATATCACCTGCACCTGTCTACATTGTCATTTTTCATACCCTTTTATATATAATGTCTGTCTTAGAACATTAGCACATTTGTTTTAATTCTATAACTTTTCTTCGAAATTGCAGTCATTTCAAAAATCAAAGGCATTTATTAAAAAGTGTCACTAAAATCAAACTCTTAAATTAACTTTGAGATAATACAATTGCTACCTAAATTTCACATCTTGAAATAAATAAGCTTACAAACAGTAAGCTACACACCTGTATCTGCGTATTATTATTTTCCAAGCAGTTTTCCTTTATATCCCATGTCTGATTTACATATTTCTCTTAATCGGATTCTATTTTCGCAGAAATTGCAGTCATTTCGAAAATCAAAGAGGTTTACTAAAAGACAACAATGAACTAAAAACAATAAATAAACTTTGAGAAGATAAATTTGCTCCCTAATCTTCACACCTCGCGAAGGCATAACCTTACAAAATGTGAGCTACACACACCATCTGCAAGCATTGTTTCTTTCTTCTCCAGTTTCATTTTATATCCCATATCTCACTTGAAACATTTGCACCCTTCCTTTAATCCACTTTTCTTTTCCCCAATAATTACAATCGCTTCGGAAGTTAAAGAGATTTAGTAAAAGCTATATTGAATTCTATACGTTAAATAAACTTTAAGATATGGTAGTTTTTGTTATATTTTTTTTCATTTCTGTGAAGACATTGCCTTTCAAACTCTAAGCTATTCATCTGCATCCGTGTTGATTGATGCTGAGTTTCCTTATACTTTCTACGACTGCATCTTTTTCTCAACAATTGTAATTATTTTGAGAATTAAAGGGCTTAGTAAAGTCGCCCTGAACTTGAAATGTTAAATAAATTTTGATAAAATAGAGTTTCTCTCGGCATTTCGCTTTGCGAAGACATAAGCTAACAAATTTTAGACTTATTCACGAGCATCCATTATGATTGTTAATTTTCATTCACTTTCTTTTTATATCTCACTGGTGTAAAGACCCGTCCGAGGGCGGTGGGTAGAAATCGTTGTTTTCCCTTAAAATTTTAAATAATTAAAAAATATATATTTATATACTATTATTCTGTAATCCAGATATTTTGTCTAAAAATCATAAAAAGTCAGTAAATTAAAATACAATTTTCAAACATCTTACACTTGAAAGTACACTCTTCTTGTTCAATGGTGTGAAATTTAAAATTATGTAATGTTGAGAAATAATTAAGTTTGCGAAAAAAAAGGGAAAGTGGATTAATTATTCATAAAATCATTTTTTTTTTCAAAATAAATTAAACATACAAAACTGAAACAAACAAACTAAATATTATGTCTAATGCATTAATACTCTGAAAATAGAATACTTTCATGTTAGCTTGGCGATGTGATAAATCGCCAAATATTGTTCCAATTGACATCATTCAGATTGAAATTATATACTTAAAACATAAACCTTTAACCCATTTCATTTAAAAAGCATAACTTTTATATATAAAAAAAAAAATTCAAAATACATACATTGTCCGTAAGGCATGGTGACGTCACGGCGACGTCGTTGTGAAGTCACACTGTGATTTTGTGACCGTCGATGTGACGTCACGTGACGTGGATGTGACGTCACAGTGACTAGAATGTGAGGTCGTTATGGCCGTTTTAGAGGTCGTTTGTGACGTCACATTGTGACCACTCTGTGAAGTCACGGTGTGACTAATTTGTGAAAAGTGTGTCATTTGTGACTATTTTGGCATTAACTTTGTGACGAACCTGTGACGAAAGTGACAATGTTTTGAAGTCACACTGTGACCAATTTGGGAAATATGTGTCATTTGTGACGAACTTGTCATAAACTCTGTGATGATTTCAAATGAAAATCAAATTTAAAATTAATTGCTTAAAAGGCGCAAAGGCGAACTAGTGAAAAAGATTCCATGCTGGAACTCGAACCCGGGCCATCAGTATAGCGCACTTGCGTTCTACCGACTAAACCACATGGAACGATACCCAGCCTGTAAAATTTCTCACTATTACATGTTGGCAAGGCTACAAACGCAGCACAAGATGCAATATTTATCGTCAGCCACCGACATGGCGCAAGCACGGAACTTAATTAAATCCAGCATCGATTGAAACTATATTAATACTTGGAATTTTTTTCAGAGAGAACCATTCGCCTTGCATACAATATTTCAAATGAAAATCAAATTTCAAATTAATAGCTTAAAAGGCGATTTTAATTTGAAATTTGATTTTCATTTGAAATACTGTATGCAAGGCGAATGTTTCTCTCTGGAAAAATTTCCAAGTATTAATATAGATTTAATCGATGCTGGTTTAATTAAGTTTCGTGTTTGCCCCATGACGGTGGCTCACGATAAATATTCCATCTTGTGCGGCGTTTGTAGCCTTGCCAACATGTAATAAGGAGAAAATTTCCAGGCTGGGTATCGTTCCATGTGGTTTAGTCGGTAGAATGTCAGTGCGCTATACTGATAACCCGGGATCGAGACCCGGCGTGGATATTTTTCACTATGTTGGCCTTTGCGCACTTTTAAGCAATTTATTTGAAATTTTATTTTCATTTGAAATATTGTATGCAAGGCGAATGTTTCTCTTTGGGAAAATGTCCAAGTATTAATACTGTGATGATTCTTGTCATAAAAACTACGATAATTTTAAAGTAAAGTTTTGTTTGAAATATAAAATTTTATCTTTTTACCGTACTTTTTAGCAAGATATCGCTATTTTGGAGTCCTATTCTTCTAAAATATTTTTAATTTTCCATTTAAAACACAATGCTTATTAACTGACATCTTTTTTTATTAAGTTAGCTTGATCTTGAATTAAAGCTTAATATTAAGAATGTATAAGCTTTTTAATGTGTTATGATTTGTCATTGCTTTTTTAAATACGAACATGGAGTCTAACGGATATTAATACAACTGTTACTTATAGAACTACATGATAAGCCCTATTTATTTAAATTTTTTATTCCCGTATATATTGTATTTTGTGAATATTAGCTAATTAGATTTGGTATGTTTTATATGAAAAGACTGATCTGGGAAATAGAAACAACAAGTAAGATATATCATGCGTTAGGCATAGATTATAAAACACTTTCCAACTCTTCCTAAATGTTTTATCAAGACATCGGGGGAAATAACGTAAATAAGATAACTAAGTAAACATGAAAACGCGTAAAACATTTGAAAACTGATTTACGCAGTTACCATCCACTAAGGTGTAAAAAAAATCATAATTTAAAAAAAAAAATAAAAAAAATCGTTTTTTTTTTATTTAAATCAGATTTTTTTAATTTAAATCAGATTTGTATGATTTTTTTCCCAGCGTTCAAATACTGAATAGCTATCATGAGTTTTAGGTTTCCAAAACAATTACACCACTAATTGCTAACATAATCTATGTTTTTACACTTTAATTAATAAAATTATAATTGTTAGTTTGTAATTACAGAAATAAAAACTGCAAATTAGTAGTTTCATTAGGTAGTATTATACAATAATGTTATATACATTAATATTGTAATAATTATGTAAAACTTTATAAATACTAGAGATACTTAACATTTATGAAAATTATTAACTGCATTTTATATTAAATAGCTAACATTACTTCAAATTAATTATTAAACAATCAACTCTCTAATTAGGAACATATTATACATTTTTAAGCCTTAATTATTAAAATGATAATAATTCATTTTAGAAAGAAAAAGGGACAGGATGCTAGTTCAAAAAACGGGCACTATTTCATGAGGAAATATATTAGTAATATGTTTAGTAATGATGTAAGAAAAAAAAAAGAATATTTTTTAGCATTATAAGTAAAGTGTCCTTTTTTTTAAATAATTTTATGAATAACAAATTGAAAAATACAATTAAATAACATATTTTAATAATATCCTGTTTTTTCTAAAGAAATAAAGTTCTATATTTTTGCAAGATGTTTTCCACATGAATTTAGAATACTGTTGAATGGGGAAGTTTTTTTACAAGAAATCTCTGGCTACAACTACAGGTAAATTTCAACTTTTTTTTTCTTTTTTTAAGGCAGGGTGCATTTTGCCAATTTCAAAAGGGGCATGGTGTGGCACCATTAAACAAAATGGCCTAGAAGAAGCAGTATAAGTAATTACAGAATTAATAAAAACTGCAAATAAGTAAAATTCATTAGTTAGTAGCACAAATAACAAAACTAACAAATATTATTTGCACCTCATTTTGCATTTGTATTTAGGAAAATTTCTCTAAACCACCAAAATCTATACTTACACACATGTACGTGTATGCTAACCAAAAAAAAAAAAAAAAAAAAAAAAAAAAAGAAAAAGAAAAAAATGAAAATGAGTTAAACCCATTCATATAGAATAAATATAAGTTAGCCACTAATATCTGAAATCCTCAAAATATTTAAGTAACAGCATTATTACCTCTATTAGCTTTCAATGGTTCAATTTTTTAATATATATGAGTTACAAAAAAAAATAAATAATAATAATAATAATAATAATAATAAACATTTATTCAACCTATACCAAAGAAGCTCTTGCTGTGCTTAGCATCTTTATACCAATTATTTCTTTTCTCTTATGCATTCATTTACAATTTAGCTGCTGAGCAGATGTCATTCTTTCATTCTTCTTTAACTTGAGATTGCTATTAATTACTATTTATTCTTTTACTTGTAGAAATGTAATTATACTTGCTATGTGTATTTTATATAAAATAATGCATAAATTGATTACCTAAATGAAATTATGACATTGCAAATTATGTTAGATTTAAATATCACTTTTAAATGAAACTGTTTTAATTTGGATAAAAACTTAAAAACAATGCTTTTTACAAACTCAACTGTTTTTAATTTTTTTACAATACTAATGAATTAAGCTTAGAAACAATTATTTAAAGCTCTTTTTTTGTTTATTAATAAGTCAAAATACCTGTAGAAACTTTCAAATTATGTTCATGTTAGATTTTAATACTTTTTTTTTTTTTTGACATTTTAAACATTTAGAAAATTTTTGATTTTAATCAATGATTTTTTTTAAAAAATTGGTTGATTAAAATCATGATTTAATCGCTGATTTAAATCAACCGATTAAAATCGTTGACACCCTACCATCCACAGCCAAATATGTTTTCTAATTCTTTTAAACAGTCCTGTATTTGATCTGTAGATTGATATATATATATACTATATAATGGAAAAATTTAGTTTATCAAGGAAACGCATAACAGGTTGAAATTCTCTTTCAGCAATTTATACTAATATATGGAAACATACTTAAATAATTTGTACAACCCTGTAGTTTACCTAGAACCTTTATTACACGCCACTATTTAGTTAAAATTTTATTCAAGCTAAAACACTCTTAAAACTGCTGAAATTACATTTCCAGAAATTATAATTCATAGATGGCAACGTATCCAATTCTTTGCGTGACCCTGTATATCATTTTATCTATATACTACAAACATTTCTTAGTAAATTAAATACAGTGCAACGTTAAAATGCATAACTTATTTAAAAACCTCCTTTAAGCAATACCCAGTAACCCTTTCGAATACTTTTGTATATTCCTGTATATGAATTATAGCATATATATATACACCATATACTATGCATAAATGTAGTGAATCATAAAAGTGTATATCATAATTAAAAATGTATTTCCAGCAATCATCGGTAATGAACAGTACTTCGGATACAATATAGTATCTGAAATATTTTGTGTGTCCCTGTAAATGCTATATACACTTCGTATTATACATGAAATAATTCATAGTATGTAAACCTCAACGACGTATATCAATTTCATTACATATCAAATAGATTAACATAAATAAAGTACGCCGCAAACAATTCCATCCACCCCTATATCATTATGTATTGGAATTCCTTTTTTAGCCCTGTAAATGAACAATAACCGTTCTTTGCATCGCATATTCTATGGAATGCACATTTTAGTGCGCTTCATAAATGCATATCAATTTTATTCTGTTTGAAAGCGTGTAAAATCATTAAAAATCATTTGAAACGATTTTTTTCCCACAGGCCGTAATGTAATGGAATACAATTGACTGTCCCTGTAAATGAAATAACATGCTACAAACTTCATTACAAATAGGGGTCTTGCTATGGTAAACGTTAATAACCTCCAAAAATTTTAAATAATTTAATTATCTTTAAATGTCTATTAATTATGTTAATGATTGATGATAATACTTGTCCATATACTTTTATATTTATGCCACCATGTGGTTTTAACCCAATATTTAAATAAGAAAATAAACCAGATTAGAATGCAATTTAAATCACTAATTTTAATAATCTGATCAAAGCTGTTGAAAAGGAAGTTAGATATTTTAACAAAATAAAAAATAAATGTAATGAAATATTTGTGTTCTATAACATGTTTATTAGAAGATAACTGAAATCATTGTAATAAAAAAAAAAAAGCAAACATGGAAAATAATATTTTAGATATTTCAGCAAAATAAAAAATAAATGTAATGAAATATTTATGTTCTACAGCATGTTAATGAGAAGCTAACTAAAATTGTTGTAATTAAAAAAAAAAAAAGCAAACAGGGAAAATAATATTTTTACATACCTAATTTCATTGACGTTGTACGTGATACTTTGATTTTGGGGAACCAATTAAATCCGATTATAAGTACGATAGCAATGACTTGAATCATCTTCAACAAGTCAAAGCTACCGTAATTTTCTCGGGTTTATATTTTGTTAGCTGAACTAACTTGGATCCTGAGAACGTTCTTGTTTCAGTTTTTAAATCCGTGTCAACACATCTATGCTGTCCAGTGTCCACAGTGTCCACAGAACTGTCCAGTGTCCCGCGTTTATTCTAAAAAGTTTCACTGTTACTTTTATCCGTTATTCTGCGGTCGAGTGGTAACAACTGAAATAGTGCAGATGCAGACGATTTTTAAGTTTCGAAGTTCGAAGCAGATGTTTTTTGGTTTTATTTGTTTTTCTATACCACAGTTTCGGAAGGAAATTAAATGCGTAATAATTTTGTCAAATTGTCTCTAATTCAATTTCCTGTTTGAAAATGTTTTATTGTATTTCATATTTTATTTTTATCAGTTTTATTGAATTGTAAAGTTTCATTTACGTAAATTATAATAATAATATTATCCATAATTAGAGTTTACTAGATAAAACATTGCTTAATTTTTCAAAATGTATACAAATTAATTTAATGGTAATAATGATGACTCCCTCCTTTTTTTTTACAGTAAAATTTGTATCACAGGTAATATATACAAAATATCTTCTTAAAAAATACAACAAGATTATCGAGAAGAGATGAGTTTTTCTTTGTCAATCTGTCATTCTCTTAATATTAATTTTCTGTAGAATAAAACTTGTAAAATAATTTTTAAAGATATATTTTGAAAACAAAAAATAAAACATGAATAATTAATTATGTCGTGGGCTTTGCCTAAATTTTGTACATTAATTTTATATTCGGAAAATGCCAATTCTATTTTAAACGTTTGAAAGAAGTAGAATAAAAAAAAAAAAAAAAAAAAAAAAAAAAAACTTAAAATAGTGAAACACTAAGAGGGAAAAAAATGACTTGAATGCAAATTATAAAGCAAGAAATGCATATATGACTGAATTTTGAAGACGCTTTCTGCGTGCTCATTAAAAGCTGCAGCCTTAACTGTAATAGAAAGTTTTTAGTTTGAAACGACAGAAATGTTTCGACTACTCTTTGAGAAACTTCTAGTATAACAGATGATCATTTACAAAAATCTTTATAAAAGATAAGTCGAGGTCTGCTTACCTAAAACATTTTTTTAATAATATGAAATTCTCATAATTAGGGAATCGTTTTGTGTTGCTGATGAATTAATTACATTTTATGTTATATGAAAATAAAAAGTTTTTGTTAGAGGCACAGATGCAACTTGGACCACGGTTTAAAAAAATTTTTAATCCGGCAGAAAAATATTTTTTACAGTAAATAACATGTTTTTAATAATTTTTGTAATTTTTTACAGTTTTCTAAGAAGTTCACATCTCAGTCACAATGTGACATCACTGAGTGGTGGCATTTTGGTCACAGATGTGACGTGACCACAGTGACTTACAGTGACGTCACAATGACGTCACTGTGACCATGCATGCTATGAGGGATGCATACAATTAAAATACATGCCTTTCACCAATTTTCTTTAAAATACGTAACAATAATAATAAATACCATAGCATTTTATTTCAACTTTAAAGCATTGTTTCTAAAACACATACGCGAAAAAATAATTACTACTGGCGAAAAAAAACCACTGTTATTGGCGAGATTTCCCCCCGGATAACATGAAAGTACCGAAAATAGTCTTGAGTTTTCCAAGCCTTCGCTTTTAAATTAAGAACTATTTTCATTCGGTTCATAGGCGAATGACGTCAAAGGCATATTAATACTACAGGAGTTAAAATATTCAATGCGCGAAAGTTTTTAAATTTTTATCAATGAATAATCAAAAATGAATGACTCACTATACATTGTTTACATTTGTAAAATTAATCACAATTTCTGAAATGTTCATTTGTTTATAACGGTAATCTGTTGTTGGTAGAAAAATACAATTTTTTACCTTTCTAACGCAGTTTGTCTAACAATTTTCTGACAAATAATTTTCGAGCTATTAATTTTTTCAATAACTTCAAATATTTCATTTTCCGAGATTAATCTGTGGCAACGATTAGCGAAAAAAAGCAGTCGTCAGCAACGCGTAGCTTTTATTAAAGAGGAATGCCTTTATTTTAGCATTTGCATATTTCTATTAATTCAGTTATTTTTCTGAGTTAATTGCAGTTATTTGTGAAATAAAAGGTGTTTATTAAAAAAGCGACATTGAACTCAAAATCTTACATAAACTTTGAAAAAATACTGTTTCTTTTAAAATTCTGCATCTTGCGAGTACATAACTTTGCAAAGCCATCACCTGCATCTCCGTACATTGTTTTTTCCATAGAGTTCACTTTTATATACCATGTCTGTCGTAGGACATTTGCATATTTTTATTTATTCCTTAAATTTTCTCCGAAATTCCAGTCATTTCAAAAATTGATGGAATTTATTAACAAGCGATACGGAACTCAAAAATTTAAATTAATATTGAGATAATACAGTTGCTTCTTAAACTTCGCATCTTGCAAAAATATAAGCTCACAAACGGTAAGCTATACACCTGCATCTGCGTATTATTAGTTTCCACACAATTTTCTGTTATATCTCATGTCTGTTTCAGAAGATTTACATATTTCTCTTAATCAATTTCCATTTACGCAGAAATTTCACTCATTTCGAAAATCAAAGAGGTTTATTAAAAGACAGCAATGAACCAAAAATAATAAATAATCTTTGAAAATATACAGTTGCTCCCTAAATTTCACATCTTGCAAGGCTACTGACCTGTATCTGAGTGTATCGTTTATATAATATTCACATAGTTTTCTTTTGTATTTCATGTCTGTCTTTTAACATTTGCAAATTTATGTTATTCTAAATCCAACTTTTTCTTTCTCACAACGATTGCAGTTCATTTTCAAAATCAGATATTTTAGAACTAACTATATAATAAATATTAGGAAAACATCTTTTCTCCCTACATTTCGCGCTTTTGGAACATATTCACATTTTAAACAGTAAGTAATTTTTCTAGATCTTCGTGTATCTTACTTCCCACTCAGTTAGCTTTTATGAATTTTCAATACATGGTGTATTTGAAAGAATGACTCGATTTGAAATGGGAGTAACTTTCTTGTAAACAATAATTGGAACAAACGCTTTACACAATGCTCAAGGAATCTCAGTTTTGTTTGCGTACTTTATAACTGTTTCAAGTGACTCTTTTACCACCCACAAAATATCAAAATTATGGTACATTTCATGCCATTCATGCCAGGTTACGTGAATGTGTTGTGCGAGATTCAGTTACGACGATTTTTTTTTAATGATTATATGCCTTTTTGCGTATAAAAAAAGAACTGACACAAATGCATAGACGAACATGCTTTAGAATATCTGGTACGAAATGAACTGATTGTCTGATTGGGTGGTTTCATGGACTTTTTTTGTTACTAAAAAGAGCCTCTTAGAACAGTTGTGAAGCGCGTAAACAAAACTTTGAGATTCCTTTCTGCATTTTGCTTAAAGCGTCTCGTCCAATCATCTTTCACACCAAAGTTAATGTAATTTATAATCAGGTCATTCTTTCTGATACACTATATATATTCTATATCAAACAGTTATCTTCTATCAAAATCCCCTCCTGAATTTTGGTGCATTCTTAATTATATAAATACATAGCACTTATATTCACCGTCTGGTCCGTCCGTCTGTCTGTCCACATATAACTGTGCAAAAACTACCAAACAGAACTGGTTTGAAATTTAATATATATAATCGTTGCATAATTTTGTCGAGCCATTTCAAATTTTATGAAACTCGATTCAAAACTTATAAAGATATTATTAAAAGCTTTCTTTATTCTATTAAATCCTATTATAAGTAATTAATTCAATGATATCCCATGATAGGTAATGATTCAAGGTTACCATACCATGGTGATTAAGTGATATTTAAGATAGAATCATAGCGTTTCCGTATTACTGAATTTAATGTATATAATCGTAATAAATGTTGTATTCGTGCATTTTTGCATAAGAATGCACCAGCCTATCGCACCAATATCTAAATATTTATAAAACTAGTTATAGTACGAACTCGTCTCATTTGCTAAGTTTGACGTACGATGTCCGACTTGTTTGATTAGTTTTCAGTTGCAAATTTCAAGGTGTAAATAAATTTTAAAATAATTTAATAGTCTGTGCATTTCAAGAGGGAAAAAATATAATAAAAAAAAAGAATGCTACTATTGCATAAAAAGTAATTCGAAGAAAAAATCGAAGACATGTTAAATACATAATATTTGCATTGTTAAAATATACTTTTTTAACGAATATCCAAAGGGTAAACAAATTTATACTCGAATATTATCGTTTTCCTTTACACAAATACCTTTTATCCAATATAGACATTCATAAGAATATCGATTCCATATAAAAATAGGAAATTTATTGTGCATAATTTTCCGATTTTTTAGAAAACGTTTGTGTAATAAGCAAGTACTTATTGGGTTTGAATGAAATATCCTCTTTTAGTAAACATTTAATTGTTAATTTAATCGTATGCAAAATGTATAAAATCTTTTTCAATGCATTTAAATTGCATAAATATTTTTAAAAACCATTGAAAAGGAGTTGACCAGTACAGTCTCTTTCCCCTCAAGAATCGACTAAAAGCAATTTTTGAACTTGTTTAATTAAAATTAAAAGAGGTATAAAATACATTGCGTATCATAAGTCCCTACCGAGTTTGGAAAGGTTATTATTAAAAAAATATTACGAATATAGCAGAACGTTTCAAACCATAATATAAAAAATTGCTTATATTTTTAATGAACGGCTGGGAAGTGTTTTGCACGAGGACCGTTCAACAAGCTTAGACCCATGTAATTATTTCTAATGGGGTTCTGCAAAGTTTTTTTTTGTGTGTGTGTGTGCCCTCTATGGCACAGTCCTAAAAATATATTTTTCTTGGCTCAACAACGTGAAACTTCCTGGCTCATTTACGAGCTCATTTTTAAATGTAAAAGCATGATATATCTAGTCCTGACCATAAATGCGATTTAGAATCGCTTGTTTTTTTTTTTTTTTTTTTTTTTTTCATTTAAGATATATGAGTTACATAGCATATGTTGTGTCATAATGTTTTTTTAGCGCTGGATTACAAAGTTTCTGAATAAGAGCACATGCGAGTTTCACGCAGTTATGGAAAAAAAAAATCAGAAATATGCCAGAAAGCAGTAAGTTTAGATTTAACAGAATCGCTAGGAAGAGCCCACATGTCCATTCACTAGCATTGAAGCGTGAGATGTTGGGACGAGCATGGTAAGAACTTAATTTTAGAATTGAAGTATGCAGCGGCACGATTGGTGCACTGTACACTTGTAAAGTTTAATATATCTTGAGGTAATTCTTTATATGGTGATATGAAACTTTCTGCTGGACTCTTAATTCAGCCGTGTGATAAATCATTTTTCGTTCATCCATGACATACCGTGTCAGTTTGACCAGATCTAATTTTCATAAAAGTATATTCCAGCCAGTTTACACCAGATAGTTAGATTTTATTATAACTTTTTATTAGCTGTTGAACAGAACTTTAAAATCGTTTCTATCAATTTTAACCTAAGAATAAATTTTAATGGAGTAAAGTTCATTTAAGCATGACTTGACTATGTCTTCAAAAATGTTAATTTTACTCAAAAGTTTTACTCATAATTTTACTCATAAATTAATATCTCAAAAGAAATTTTTAAGTGCAATTCTAGTATTAAAAGTGAATGGACAATGATAAGGTAATGCCAAAAAAGGTAAAAACGTATTAAAGAAGGTGGATGAATGTCTTTGAGTCAAAATGATTCGATGTGCTCGCGAGGTGTAAAGAATAACTTTTCCAAATCCCGCGCGGGGGGAGGGGGGTGAATTATGAACATCCTGTAAAAGTATTTATAATATCCACAAGGCAAAATCTGAAAATCTGAATTCCACTGCACAAAGAAAATAAAGGCATGGTGAACTTGCTTTCTAATGACCTAAACGTCTGCCTGATACCTGAACAAAATAATAAGAAAAAATTCCTAACCGGTTCTCGAATTACCTTATTATATATATATATATATATATATATATATATGTATGTATGTATGTATGTATATATCGAAACGAGCAGTAAGCACTGCAGATAGGATGACGATCGAGGCAAAGATGTCAGGTTTATTGTCGCTTCGCGGCTATTAGGCGGCGACCGCCGCGATGCCAGGTACTAAACCCGTTAAGGTGGGGCAACCCGGCAGGTAGGGGCCTGGTCATCGGTTAGAAAGAAATAATTACCTTATTATCGAATTTTATTATTATCGAAACTTCCCCCTATTTAATTAGTAATTTTTTGCTTACAAATAAAGTTACTGTTACTTTATTAAAATAACGGTATGAGATGCAAGGGTAGCAACGCTCTAAAACTGTAACGACCCTATTTTAACGCCAGGTGTAAGAGTGAAATAAAATTAAAGGATTTGAATATTTTTAAACATATTTTGACGTAAAAACCATGAGAATTCTCGTCTTAATTCATCACGTAAAAACTTTTATGTGAAGAAAACCATAATGCACAACCGTTTTTAAAATATTACTTTTATATTATAACGCTGACAAAATTTTAAATAAGTAAGTTTAAGTAAGAATTTTAATACTTTGTTTTATTAAATATATATATATATATATATATATATATATTTAATTAAAAATCATTTGTTTAAACTAAAATTATGATATTTATTATATTTTTTTTCAATTTCACCCTTTTTTATACATATTTTTACAACTAATTTCTCGCAGAAATTTATTGAAATTTTCTCTGCTAGATGTTTTATTAAAACAGTTTTCTTCGACATGCAAACTGCAGCAATATTCTCTTCTAAAATATACACAGATGTTTATTTTCAAAGCGCAGATCTTTTAGGAAAAAATTCTTAAAAATACTTTTTTTATGCATGAGTATATAACTGCATTTTTAATTAATGGTATTATTTTCAAAAGACATTTTTTAAGCTTTCTTGATTGGGATTAAAACGTGACATTCACTCTTAATTTTGAAATATCTTTTTATTTTTCATATGTTGAATTTGACGACACACCGTGGAAATATTTAAGACAAAAACCTAGCCAAAATTATTTTTGATGTGTTTTAAAGTTAAAACTAAAACCATTGCTGTGACTCACCATTAGTAAACGCACTTAATTAATTTTATACATAGAAAATGTATGCATTTATTAAAATAAATAAATATATAATGCAAAGTTTACTTAACTGTTTGCTGTTCATATGCGGAAAGTAATTCTTGATAGATTTCTTTTATTTACAAGTAATTTTTAATTAAATGTGGTTAATTTTAATAATATAAACTTTTAATTACTTATATAAACCAATGCATATAATATATATGTTATTTGCATTTAGTATTTAGCAATATTGAATCTTTATAATATAGAGATGCTGTTTTCTTTAGCGTCTTTAATAGGTTACCAAAATAATTCAAATATAAAAAAAGGTAACTGTATGTGGAACATTTTTTTTAAAAATTGGTCTTCAGAACTATAACAAATACGATTGTACTTCAAAAATCGTTCGTCAAACCCTGGCACACCTTAAAAAGCTTTCAATATCTAAATAAGAGCTAAAAGGGCTTAAAAAGAACACTTTGTTTTATTATATTAAAAATAAAACTATTCATTTCAACAATTCATAAAGGCACAAAATATATACCGAGTGAGCAAAAAGTTCGTTAAAACTTTAAAAACTTTAGAAATTATGATAAAGGAGTGCGGTTTGCAAGAAAGGGCTCACAAAGTAATCGGATTTTTTTTTTTTTTTTTTTAGCAGCCAAAAAAAAAAAAAAGTTAAAAAATCACATGAAGAGGGCGCTGACGACTCGAAGCACAATGAACAGGCCAAAAATACGCTCCCTTAATTTGTTCTTCCAATAACAAATGGTCAAGATGACCTCCAGAACATTCTACGACACAACTGTTGTCCTGTTCATTGTGTTTCGGGTCGTCACCACCCTCTAGATGTGACTTTTTAACTACTTTTTTTTTTTTTTTTTTTTTTTTCTGCTTAAAAAAAAAAAAAAAAAAAAAAAAAAAAAAAAAAAAAAAAAAAAGACTACTTTGTGAGCCTTTTCTTGCAAACCGCACTCCTTTATCATAATTTCTTTCTTTTTTATGAGTTTTTAAAGTTTTAACGAACTTTTGGTTCACCGGTACATTTAAACATAACAACAAAGCTGAAACGCAACAAAATAGCACGTCTTCTCACAAATAAATTTTTTCTTCCACTGATGCTAGGAGCTTCACGATATTACTCATGCTGCTGAAATAGATACTGATCGACGCACCAGTTAGGCGCACTATTATAGAATCTGCTTTTTACAATTGTTGAGCAAATGTTAATTTTTGCACTTTGGGGCAGGTTTTCGCCTCAAATACTCCTCTGCGCGCCATTTAAAAATAATGTAGTGCAGTAAAATTATTTATTTCTGGCTTCTCTTTATAAAACACTTGAAAACAAAAGTTTCAAAACTGGCCTTATCCAAAAAATCAAATTTTGGGGATATCGCGAAAAACCTCCGATTGCATCCATTGGTTTTCGTTGTAAGCCACGATTTTACAATGTCAGAAGTACACGATAAAGCTACAGTGAAACCTCCCTGTGCGACCACCTCCCTGAACGACCATTTTTTCATGGAACGAAATTTATTCTCATAGGCTCAATACTAATTTTACCTCTATTCAGAGATCACCCCAGTTGAACTCCCTCCATGAACGACCCATTTCTTTGAAGAAAATGAAACAAATTTCGTTTTTTTCCTGGTCGCTTGAAGAATGTTTTACTAGAATAATAATTCCGGAGAACGCATTATTCATCAAACTTCTAAACTAAGTTTAGGATTTTAATTATTCCGGTAACTTTTAAGTGCTTAAACCACTTTGTGCCTTTTTAGGCAATGAATTTAACTCTGATGACAAATTAAGGATGACGGTCAATAAACTCCCCTGCCCTATTATGTCAGGAAACTCTCAAAGAAATAAATTAATGAAATCGTCATAATTTGTTCCCGTCCAAAAAAAAATTACATTTGTTTACTGCACTTCGAAAGGACATGAAAACAAAAATTATAGAAGATAAAATCGTAAAATCAAAGCACACGTCAATATATTCCTTTTTTTTAACTCTGCAGTAATTAACTTATGTAATTACCTTTTTGTTTTGATACTTAAATATTCATACTTTTTCCTAATGTGAAAAATAAATTTTAGTAACATTAAGTATTACCTTTTTTCAACAATTAAAATCTTATATTTAAATATGACCTCCATTAAGAGATCACCTCTTAGAGCGACCAATTTATATTGGAACGGAACGTCATCGCTTTAGAGAGGTTTTACTGTAGTATTTTTTTTCTTTTGCCGATTGTAGTGTTTGTTTTTTTGTTTTTTTCCTATGCAGGTTCATTGATAGAATAGTTTTGGAATAATTTTGGAACGTTTTCTAGGTATAAGTTGTTAAAATACTCCATCTTAAAAAAAAAAAAAAAAATATTTTTAAAATGCATGTTTTCTGCCATAATTCTAAAAAAAATATCTTTTATGTATCATTACCAAAATACTTTTTTAAAATTAAAAGCATCAGTTTCAAAAGACATTTTATAAGATTAAATCTTGAATTAAACATAGAATATTTATAACAACGTGCTTATATTTTACGAATTGAATGTTTGCAATATGCATTTGAATATTCCAATGAATATTCCAATATGTGCTTATATTTCTAAAACTAATTCTTTTCTTTATACCTCTAAATTTATATTTCTAAATATACTGTCGTAAGTTTATTCACTTCTGTTTTCGCTACAAGATATTTTATTAAATCACTCTAATAAAGAAACGTTTTCTTTGAGTATACAATGACAAAATATTATTTTCTAAAATCTACACAAAAATTAAATTTCAAAGCCTTTACTTTTTATTTTTTTATTGTTATTTACTTTTTTAGCAATTTCTAAAAAATATATTTTAGGTGTAAATACCAAAGTCCTTTTTTAATTAAATGTATCAATTTCAAAAGACATTTTTCGAACTTCCCTGATGAGAATAAAACAGGAATAAAATATATGTACTTATAACTTCTGGAAGTCAAACCGAGAAAAAATGGTTTTTCATTCACAAAGAAATGAAAGGCATGATGAACTTGCAACGCTAATCCCCCTATTGTTGAAAGGAACAAAAGGCTAGAAGGGGGTTGGGAGGATTTCCATTTGTTCACTCACTCCCTCAAACTAATTGCCTTCTGCCAGGTGGTGAACGGAACTTTTTCAGAAATGTTCTGTGATGTATTAAGTTTTTAAAAAGTTCAATATTATTAAATTCTCTCCTGCAAATGTAGATAATGGACTTTTAAAAAAAAATATATTTTTCACATCAATGGTAATATTTAATATTTGAAAGGGCATTTAAATTAAGTGGTAGTGTTTGAGTTCAAAATGTAAATATCCAACAGTTGGCAATGCAGTTTAGGTAATTTAATATATATACATATAAATTAATAAGAAAAATACATAAAAGTTAAAAATATGATTTAAAATTTATAAATATAAATAAATAAGAATTAAAATTTATCATTTTTTTTACGTAATAGAATATTCATTAAAAAATTAAAATTTTCTAACCTTTTTTTTTTTTTTTTTTTTTTGAGAGAGAGAGAAAAAATTTTTATGTAAGAAGTTGAATCAAATAGAATAAAAAAATAATAATAAATTTTAAAATGTAAAATATAAATAAATAAGTTATGAACTTTTTAATTTTTCCATAATGCAATATTTATAAATAAATGTTATATATATATATATATATATTATTATTTATTTATTTATTTATTTTTATTTTTATTTATTTATTTTTTTTTTTTTTGAGAGAGACAGAGAGAGAATTCTGTGATGTATGAGTTAGATCGAAAAGAATTGAGACCTTTTTTTAATATTAATAGAACTTTTTTACACAATCTGTCATGGAAATTGCGATTATGATAAGATTTTTTTGGTCTAAAAATTCGTTTTGAATCGTTTTATTCTTCATACATTAATTAATTTAGTCGCTAGCATTACTGAGTTACACAAAGTATTCAGTGAACCTGCACAAAATATCATTGGAAAACTTTCAACAAATAAAAATATCAAAGCAATTGAAATGTTCTGCAAATTGGACATACAATTATAAAATGACACACTATATAGGTCTCAAGTATGTTTAATTCCTTTATACACAGCTATATTCATAACAATCACTTCATTTTGTATGAGAGAACAATTCGTAAAATTTGCAGAATTTTGAGCATTTTGAATATATAAATAGATTTTAAATAACACACATATATATATAATACTTAGCCCAAAATGTGGTAGTATTTGAGTTCAAAATGTAAATATCCAACATTTGGCAATGCAGTGTAGGTAAAATATTTCAATATATATATACATACATATAAATTAATACGTAAAATATATATATATACAGGGTGGCTATAATTAAACTTCCCCTATAAACAGCATCCTACAGCGCAAATAGGTGAAAGGAATGCAATGAAATTTGGTATATGGACTATACTCGAGATGCGCTCACGGAATTTCGAAAAAAATAATTAGTTCCAAATTGTCCACTAGAGAGAGCCTTTTCCAGAAAAAACATTAAATTTAACACAATAAACAGCCAAAACAGTCGGTTTTACATTTTATTACTCATAATTCTTGCTCTGGATTGTTAATATTGCTTCTGTATTCCGTTTTGGTCGTTTATTGTGTTAAATTTAATGCTTTTCCGGAAAAGGCGCCCTCTGGTGGACATTTTGGAAGTTTTTTTTTTTTTTTTTTTTTCGAAATTTCGTGAGCGCATCTTATGTATAGTCTATAGACCAAATTTCATTGCATTCCGTTCACCCGTTTGAGCTGTAGGATGCTGCTTATAGGGGAAGTTTAATTATAACCACCCTGTATATATATCTCTTAAAATTTATAAATATAAATAAATAGGAATAAAATTTATCATTTTTTTCCCATAATACAATATTTATGAACAAATGTTATAATTTTCTAACTCTTTTTTTTTTTTTTTTTTTTTTTTTTTTTGAGAGAGAGAGAGAGAATTCTGTGATGTATGAGGTTAGATCGAATAGAAAGGAGAACTTTTAAATATCAATATCATTTTTTTATACTTTTTGTCACGGAAATAACGATTATGATAAGATGTTTATGGTCTAAAAATTCGTTTCGAATCGTTTTATTCTTCATACATGCATTAATTTAGTCGCTAGCATTACTGATATACACAAAGTATCCAGTGAACATGCACAAAATACAATTAGAAAACTTTGAACGTATGGAAATGTCAAAGAAATTGAAATGTGGTGCAAACTGAATGTACAGTCGTGGAAAAAAAAAAAGTAAACACCCCCTACTAACTCCTCAACAAATTATCATAGAAGAAATGTACTGGTACCGAACGATTGGAAATAAAGTCTACTTTTAAATGATGTGTATAAAATTTGCTTAGGGGGCCATCTACATATTAAAACAAACCATAACTTTGTTTTTTTCAATAGCAGTACACAATTCTGACAGCATAAATGAACTCTACACCCTTCAATTAGTCTAAAAACAAATTTTTAGGTAATTAGTACCGTAAGTTTCCTAGAAATTAATTGTTTTAAAACGAGCGTATCTTAAGAGCTGTATCCAAATTGAAGTTCGGTACTCGATTGTTTACCGAGAGAGCTCCCTTCTTGATCAAGGCACCTTAAGCAGTCAATTAAGCATGCTAGATTACATGATAGTATAAGAAATTTCAAAATATTTAGTCACTTCTATCATACACGGCCCCTTAAACCATCATTTTGCCGTTTTTTAAGCATAATTTAAAAACTACTTGGAAGAAAAATGTGAAATTTTGGATTTCCATAAAGCAGGATTTCTTAATAAATCTGAATCCATCAAAAACATTGTAGGTTGCAATTCATAATTTTTTTGAATATTAATTTCCTAATTCATAATTCATATAAGAAAATTATAAAAATTGCAAATTCAACGTATTTATGTTTGGGTACATTAGTATTATAGCTACACAAAAAATCAGAACATTAGGATCATAATTTCAAAAGTTATAAATAAAAATATGAAAATGTGATTTAACATTAGAAGCACTAAATTTTGAATGTTTATAATTCAAAAACTTATCATTCAAATGACTTGAAATTTGGTGTCTAGGCATAGTTTGAACCAAAGTTTTGAAATATCTCGTTAAAATTGAGTATTGCCATTGAAAAAAATGAAGTTTGTATTAGCTTTAATATGTGGATGGCCCCTTAAGCAAATTTTATATACGTCTTTTAAAAGTAGACTTTATTTCCAATCGTTCGGTACCAGTAACTTTCGTCTACAATAATTTGTTGAGGAGTTAGTAGGGGGTGTTTACTTTTTTTTTCCACGACTGTACAATTATGAAATGACACTCTATAGAGATATCAAGTTTGTTTATTTCCTTTATACACAGCTAGTGTGATAACAATCACTTCATTATGCATGTGGGAACAATTCGTAAGATTTCTATAATTTTGAGCGTTTTTAATATGTAAATAGATTTTAAATATACAACATATATATATATATTTTTTTTTCTGCTGTATCATTTATGTTATGGTCGAATCTTCGATTCGTAATATGCTTCTTTTATTAATCCATTTTAATCCATTATATATATATATATTTTTTAAATCTAATATTACTTCTGGATTTTTTTTCTGGATTTATTGTGTGCTGTAGCCCTTGTTTTTCATTTTTTCACCTTTTTATAGCCAATTCAAAGATGAAACCGTACATATTGTTTCTGGAAATCAAGGTAATTTCGACCTGATGATTCTGCCTTGGTTCCAAAAATATTTCCATTTTTCTAATACTTACAGTATTTTAAATTCCTTGTCGCACTTCTTATAAGGATATATTTCAAAGAATTGTATAATGTTAATACATAAAAATTATTCCAGAGAGAAACATTCGCCTTGCATACAATATTGTATGCAAGGCGAATGTTTCTCTCTGGAATAATTTCCATGTATTAATATTAGTTTCTATCGATGCTGGATTTAATTAAGTTTCGTGTTTGCCCTATGTCAGTGGCTCACGATAAATATTCCATCTTGTGCTGCGTTTGTAGCCTTGCCAACATATAATAGTGAGAAATTTTCCAGGCTGGGTATCGTTCCATGTGGTTTAGTCGGTAGAACGTCAGTGCGCTATACTGATGGCCCGGGTTCGAGTCCCGGCATGGAATCTTTTTCACTATGTTGGCCTATGCGCCTCTTAAGCAGTTAAATTGAAATTTGATTTTCATTTGAATTGTATAATGGTTTACACATAATTTTTAATTTGTATAAATTCAGTTATAATTTGTATATTCACATTTGTTGATGATATTTTGCATTAGTTTATAATGGTGTTATATATACAGGGTGTCGATAATTAAACGACCCTAATTTAAAGTTGTCTACAGACAAAACTATTGCTCATAAAGTTGTGAAATTTAGTGAAAGGAATGAATAATAAAGGGATGGGAATTTGTTTAAGCTAAAATATATATATATATATAAATAAAAAGTAGTTGAAAAATTCGCCACCAGATGGCGATTTTCAATAACTTATACATTTAGCATTTCGGTAGTTTAGAAATTTTATTTATTAACTTAACCTTACTCTAAAGACAGCATATTCATGACATGTTTCCTAACATTTCCCAGAACACACTGCGATCGACTGTGAAACATGCTATCTTACGATTCCAGATGGTATCTGAAAATGGTGAAAGTCATGCAAAACACGTTTGGTTATAACAAAATTTGCTAAACTGTCATAAATGTATGCTAAATGTGTAATTCGTTTAACAACAACCTCTTATTTTTTTTTCGTTCAAACAAATTCCCATACTTTTATTATGTCCTCCAAAAAAATTCACAACATTCTAAACTATTGTTTCGTCTGTAGACAAATTTAAAATAGGGTCGATTAATTATGAACATCCTGTAAATAAAATTTCTAAACTACCGTAATGCTAAATGTGTAATTTATTAAAAATCGCCCTCTGGTGGCGAAATTTTGAACTATTTTTATTTATATTTTTTTCAGCTTAAACAAATTCCCATTCCTTTATTATGTTTTTTTTTTACAAAATTTCACAACTTTATGAACAATAGATTTGTCTGTAGACAACTTTAAATTATGGTCGTTTAATTATTGATACCCTGTATAATTTAATTAAATTGATGTTTTGTTATTTTCCTGTAACAATTCTGTCTGTGGATTATTATATGCGGTCTCTAAATTTGGAGATTCAGTCACTTTATTGCTCGACTACGTTAATTTTTTTTTTTTTTTTTTTTTTTTTTTTTTTTTTTTTTTTTCATATTAGGTATTCTATTTATAAATCCCACATATGCAATCTTAATAGTAGAGAATTTTTCAAGTAGTGTTAAGAGAACTTGATAGTTGTCTTTTGATTTTCAAAGCTATTATATATATATAATCATTATAGAATATTACAAATCATCATCTATTTCAAATATAATTTAAAAATTGAGTATCAGGAGATAATATATATATGTATGCAGTGGGTGATCGGTTAACGAACAGTTTCGCGAGAGATTTTTATGTTCGGATAACGAACACGTGTTCGGTTAACGAACATCTCACAAAACAAATCCAAGTAGAAGATTTGCTAAGCTGTATTTAATTGCATATATATCGTCGATTTAGAGAACATTTTAACAGTTGTAAACAAATGGCCTAGTTGATTCATTGGCTACCGGAGGTTCGGGGCCTACATTTTAAGGCCCCCAAATTAGAATGAACAAATCAGAAACATTTATTTTTATATTTTGTGCCTCTTTTTAAAGAAATATTTTAATTGAAAGTTAATGCACAAATTATTAACAGGCTCTGGGATCCAACTGAGCTTTATTGGGCCCTGCAGTAAACACAATCCTTTAGGGAACTAAGGGTTTTTTAAAAGGTGAAAGTGAAAAATTGATATTATTTTATGCCATAGCCAATGAATCTAATCCTAAAAGTTTTTACAAAGGGTATGTCATTTATTTTTTAAATACGCCACGGAACAGACAAAGCCATCAAAATACGATCTGTTCATAATAAATAAGGACGTATTTTAATCCTATTATAAAGGGAAGATTTATATTATTTTTTATACATTATTTAGCTTTTAAGAACGAATTAATTCAATTCCCATACAAATCAGTACAAAATCTATGATCGCTTAACGAACAATTCGGTTAGCGAACACTATTTTGGAACGGATTAAGTTCATTAACCGATCACCCACTGTATATATATCATCTCCTACTATATATACATATATATATATATATATATATATATATATAGTAGATAAACTAAAAAAACAAAAGAAAAAAAATCTAAATATACTAATTAAAAATTTAAATGGCAATAAAATTAGGTAATGATAAAATATATTGAGACAAACTTATTAATTTATTACCAAAATAAAAGTAATGATTTGTAGCATCCCAATGTTAACTAAAATAATTACTTACGTTTAACTTTTTAGTAAAAGTGTTTAAAAAAAGGGGGGAAACTTTTTTTCAATGCAAGAACATCTTATAACGTAAAGAAATTATGTAAATTGGTGGAACAAGCTTTTGTAACTCTTATATTATGACTCACATCAGTTAAAAGGTTCTCCCTCGGAGCGTTAAATAAATAAATGATTAATGGTCTTAAAATTCAACCCACAAAACTTTTTTTCAAGATTTTTTTGGCATGTTTTGATAATTTATATTAATTATACACTAATAGTGGGTCACACTCTGAATCTCCCCAAAACTTTTTTTTCTTCTTGTCCGATTTTTTCCATGGGTTGTGAAAGATTCAGAGAAAATTATGGGTGACAAGAAGAATTTATTAAGCATTATTTAACTTTCATTTTCCGCGGTCTAACGATTTGGAAAATTTTAGTAACAAATCATTTAAAAAAAAAAATCATCATACTAAATTAAAGCTAGTTAAAATTGAATAATGTTTTATATGTTTTACGCTCATACATCTTTTAAATTCATTGACAAATTAAGAAACAATTTATAGAAATTTCAATATTAATGAATAGTTTTAGCATTATATATATATATATATATATATATACATACATACTTTTTTTTTTTTTTTTTTTTTTGAAAATTGTATTTTTTTAAAGATTCTGTTAAAAAAAAAAAAAAAAAAAGTGAAATGAAATATTTCCTGACGTCCAAAACTAATGTATTTTGTCATCAATTTCATGTACCTTTTACAAGGTACATAAAATATTCAAAAATTATAATTGTATAAATGAGGAAACTGAATTTAATATTTTGTGGTCAAAGAGCATAATGAGATGTTAAAAAAAAAAAAGATTTGTTTAAAATTTTCAAACTTATTGGCGCCGTAGGAACAAAATTTATTTATTGTTAGAAAATGGGCAATATGGGATACAGAATAATTTTTAAGCAATAATACAAATACCAATGCATAGCAGTTTCTATTTAAAGACTCATGAAATATTTATAAAAATAAATACATGAGAAAACAGGATGTAAACTGATGTGGTTAACTAGTAAAATCAGACGTATACAACGCGGATTTCTGAAAATTTTCAAATTTCTCGATGCCGTATAAATAAAAATTTATTTGTTGTATTTAAGTATAGGTTCTTAATTATTTAAGTCTAAAGTTATATTTTTATTGTATATATATAATGTTACAGTTATAATTTGCTGCTAAATTTATTAAATTAATTATTGTAATAGGAATATATGATGATTTGAAATTATATTATGGCTATATATATATAATATCTCTCATTTTAAACGTTTTATCAGAAACCGCAATGTCAACCTTTCCATAATTATATTTGAACTCGTAATGAGTTTAATAAATTTATAATGAATCTTACCATTTTATTTAGAACCTCGTTCAAACATTGTGATGAAAATGAGTACAGTAGAAAATATTACACAACTCAAAATTTTAGAAGAGGATTTAATAGTAATGAACTTTTTAACAACCTAATAACCTGACGAACCTTTTCGGAAAAGTTCCGCTCAAAGATTATAATGTAATATGCCTTTGTGACTACTTCTACAAATACTAATACTAATAGTGTATTTTACATTGACAACAAAATCAGATAAATCTTAATTCTTATTTACTTGAATTTATAAAATTTATAACAATTTATATTACTTAAAAATATGCTTTTTAGACGTTTTACCTGAACGTCATACTGCAAGCATCGACTCTTAAGACGACAGGGGATCTTTAAACTCATTTTTTAATTTTTATAAAATTTTACATTAAATACTATTCAAGGGTAGATTATATGCATTATGGCATATATTTATCACACGGGAGAAAAAAAAAATGGAGAAAAATAAGGAATTTTCTTGAATACTTTAAGAGTTATGAAGAACTTTTAAAATGCCCCATACGCATTCCATATCAATTAAAATCCCCAATATTTTTTATACAAGTTTGTTTTATATACACAAATAAAACTGTGCATCGAATTTTATATACAGTAAGGCCTCGATTATCCGCGAGCGGATGATCCGCGGTGCGGTTTATCCGCTAAGCGATTTTTTTTTTTCTCTTTTAACCATTTGGAAAAATGGTTATTGTTCTCGTCAGGATGGGAAATGAAAAGCATATCTGAAGGTTTTCATTGGTTTAATCCGCAATTTATTCGTTTTCTGATTGATCTATACAGTAATCTGTATTTCCCTTTAATTTCAACAACGATGGATACTTTCTGTTGCCACAATGACAAAAAAGTAATAAAAACTACAAAAAAATTAATAACTCAGAAACAAATTGAGATACAGCTTTCAAACAAATTGCATTTAAAAGTACATTTTTTTTTCTATCCGACGGTGTAAAAGGTAATATTGTCGGATGTTTAGAAGTTTAAGAATGAAATTTCATTTAAAATTGGTCGTGGATATCTGACGATGGAAAAGCCTTTTCCCGAACAGCCAATGAAATGCTTGGATATTTACTTAAATTTCATGAAATCTGACGGGTCGCAGGCTATATTTTTGGCTTGCAATTTTTACGTGTAATAACACTGTTAATGTTTAATTCATGGCGTACGTAATGTATGATCAACTCCGTGCGATTTTTCATGTCTTAAATTTTAGTCTTCAAAAAAATCGTTTTCCAAATGGTCGTTCTAATTTGATAAATTGCTTTTTTTTTTAGTTATTCAAACCAATAACAAGGAAAATACAATAAGCCTTACTAATAAATATAAACAGAAAAATTCATGTATTTGAAAGTAATAGAAGAATATTTTTAGTTTTGGTTGCCATGTTTGAAATATCAGATATAAAGTCTTTATGTCTTTTCTTGATTTTATTAAACAAATGTAAACACATCAATTAAATTATTTAACAATAATGTAAGACTATTATGATAAATTCCGGGAGAGCACATCACGAATAACTTCATTTTCGAGATAAAAAATATTCCATACTAAAAGAAAAACAATAGTTTACAATTTAGAATAAAGAAAACATGTTTCCAAAGCAAGGAGCAAAAACAAGTGACTGATTTTTTTTTAAAGGTGTAACTCGGCTCTTTTTGTACAGTATACATGGCATTGTTTCTCGTTTACTGTTCTTTATTTTAGGGATTTAGACGTAAAGCAGTTGTTTCGGATGTATTGTGCATATGTATGTATTTTAAACGTTTTATTATGTTTTTTGTACACTAAAACATAGTTTTTATGTTGAATTTTCTTTCTTTTTTTCGTGTTTGCACCCCCCATTTTCAGTCTTTTTCGGGTTATCCGCGATTTTTATTATCTGCGATGCACTTGCCACCCAACTACGCGTATAATCGGGGCTGTATTGTATTTGAATATAAAGTTTCAAATATTTTCTAAATTTTATAAAATTTTTAGCATTTTTGCATCATACTTCTGCAATTAACTACCTTTAACATTTTGAATTATATTTCATTAAAAAAAAAAAAACGGTGCACAATTTTATTTTTATATATAAAACAAATTTGTATAAAAAATGTTGGTATTTTAATTGATATGGAAATGGGGCATTTTGAAAAATTGTTCATAATTCTTAAAATATTCAAAAAATTTCTTATTTCCCCTTCACCCATTTTTTTTTCTTGTGTGATAAATATATGCTATAACGCACACAGTTGTACTCTTGCATAATGTTTACAATTAAATTTTAAAAATGTGAAAATATGAGCTTGAAGGTCCCTTGTCCCATTAAAGTTTAAATTCTCAACTTTTGTATAACCCCTTATTCAAAATTCAAGCATTAAATTAAACGACGAATGTGAAAAATATTTGAAAATGAAAAAAAAAAAATCTCACGGAGTTTATCATACATACGCACGCCATGGATTACATTTTTCGGTACTGTAAATTTTTAAACTTCTACGGAGCCGGTCATACATTATGTACGCCATGGATTAAACATTAATATTCCTGGGCCAATTTTAAATGAAATTTCATTCTTAAACTTCTAAACATCCCTCAATATTACTTTTTACACCGTCGTATAGAGAAAAAAAAATGTACTTTTAAATGCAATTTGTTTGAAAGCTCTATCTCAATTTGTTTCTGAGTTATTATTTTTTTTTGTAGTTTTCGTTACTTTTCTGTCATAGTGGCAACAGGAGTATCCATCTCTGTTGAAAGTAAAGGGAAAATACAGATTTCTATATAGACCAATCAGAAAACGAATAAAATGTGGGATTCAACCAATAAAAAGCTTCAGATATGTTTTTGATTTCCTACCCTGACCGAGGACAATAACCATTTTTCCAAACGGTTAAAAAATCTAAAATACAAAACATTATCTACTGCTGTAGCAAAGAATTTAATAATATTAAGAGAAATCGTATTGTCAAGCCTTCGGTAATTATATTTGAGCTCGTAATGAATTTATAGAATTTATAATGAATCTTACTATTTTATTTTAAAACTCAAACATTATGATGAAAATTGGAAAAGTAGATAATAGTACATTAGACATAACTTCAGAAAAAAATTGAATAATAATTACTTTATAAAAACTTTCTTGACGAACAATTTCTATAAAGTTTCACTCGAAAACTATAATAAAATATTTCTTTATAAATACTTATACTAACACTTATTCTAAACCTTATATTCTATAATAAAATTACAAAAATATCAGATAAATATTGATTTTTATATTACTTGTATTGATAACATTTAAAACAATTGATATATTTTATATATTACTTAATAATTATGTTTTTAAAAGGTTTTATCTAAATTTTATACTGCATAATACAACCATTAGAAATTTAAATTTCCAAATCTAATACTAGAACTTAATACATCACGAAACAGTTTTGAAACTGTTTGTTCCACTCGTAGAAGCTCTGAATAGTAAGCTTTAATTGAAACATCTCTTAAATATGAATCCAATAGTTTGAAAATCATATTATCGAAAATAATTACTTCTTTTTAAATAATGCTTAATATTATAAAAATAATTTATCTCATATGTAATAATTCTTATTTATTTATGTCTAAAAATTTTCAAACATATTTTATTATTTATAGTTGGAGTTTAATGATATATTTTTTAAACTTTAAAACAGAAACTCTATTTTTTTTTAAACAGAAATATTGTTAACTGTCAGATATTTATATTTAAACATATAAAGAATTTTTAGACTTAATAATGGATACTACCATTTTATTTAATCCTTCACTACCCACTTATGGGTCCAGCAAATTGATTAGTTTTATTTCGTTCATTTTAGCGTAAATAGATAGCGTTGTATCTTTATGCTGTTAGGTATCACACAAACGTACGAGGGGGTGCTGAAAAGTTCCTGGCTTCAATTGCTTATATTTGAAATAGAAAAACAAAATTAAGCTCATTTGAAAGTTTAATATCTTCTTATGGAACTCTAATAATATCAGGTGTTTCTGATTATAAGAATTTTTTCTCCTGAGGGTGAAAGCTGAGATGGAAGGGGCACAAGAATGTTTCACGTCTTTGGAGTTACGAGACGTCATGAATTTTTTGTTTCTTCTTGAGATGTGAGCAAAGAACGTTCTCGCTGAGATGTCACAAACGCTGAGGGTGGAACCTGGATTACATCTATGATCCAGAAACCAAAGATCAGTCAAAAGAATGGCGCCATAGGGGTGCTCGCGGCCGAAGACGTTTCGCACACAGAAGTCTGTCAAAAAGGTCATGGCGTCAGTTTTCTGGGACAAAGACTGCATTCTGTCGGTGGACTACTTACTTCAGAGGTGTAGTATTACCGGTGAATATTAAATTAACCTGCTGGACAAGTTGAAGGAGAGAATCAAACCGAAGGAAATTGACCAATGGGATTTTTTTCGTTACATAACAGTGCACCTGCACACATCTCCAATGTTGTGGCTGCTAAATGAGGAACCTGTGCTTCCAACTGATCAATCATCCTGCCTATTCACCAGGACTAACCCCTTCAGACTATTATGTGTTTCCGAACTTGAAGAAACACCTCAAAGGTCATCATTTTGAGAACATTGAAGATGTCAAAGAGGCTGCTGAGAATTGATTTTAGGACCAGTGATTAGTTTTATTTCAGAGGACTAGAAAAGCTGCAACAACGATGTAACAAGTGCACCAGTCTCATGAGAGAATATGTTGAATAAATGTGTAATTTCTTAACTCTAGCTATATTCTTTCTAATTAAAATAATAAAACTTTGAAAAAACTCACCATAAAATAAAACAATATACATACAATAAAACAATAAACAATACACAGATCCTGTTCCTACTGAGAACCGGTGGAATGTTTATTATATTCCTTGCTCTTGCAATTTATGTTAGATTAATCAAACAAAGATAGCTTTAAAATTCAGATTAGGCGAGCATCAGAGGTATATTGCAAATCAAGAAATCTCTAAATCTTCGATTGCTTCTCACTGATGGTCTTCCAGTCATTGTTTCGAATTTCTCCATGGCCAAAATTATTTCTTCCCCTGCCTCTCCCTCTCACTTGGATTTTCATGAAGCATATTTTATTTCTAAAAATTCTGCTAATCTTGTCAATGATCTCCCATCATCTTTTTTCCTATCTCTAGCGTGGAAATTACTTTTGTAATTCTTTTCCCTTTTCTCTTGTTTCTTTTCTTTTTATTTTGTTTAAAAAAATAAAAATAATAATAATAAAAAGGATATTTTGTTTTTTCTTGTTTTATTCTTTTATATTTCTTTATTTTTATTATTATTTATATTTTTTAATTTATTTTTTTTATTTTATTTTAATTCTTTTATTTCCATTTTTTCCCTATCAATTTCTCTTCTATCTTTTTGGCAACACCTTTCTCTTCCGCATGTGCCTCTTTCAGCTAGCGCCATCTGTCGAATTCTTTGCAACATTCTTTACCTTCAGTTCATTTTTGACCTTGTTCGCTTGCGGACACGTGTTTGTTGTAGCTGATGACGAGCTGTTATGTTTTTAGCTCGAAACGCGTCCTGTGTATTGTTTTATTTTATGGTGATTTTTTACAAAGTTTTATTATTTTAATTACTTTAAATCGCCAGTTTTCGGTGCTGTTTCGCTATATTCTTTCTAGTCAAAGCCAGGAACTTATCAGCACCCTCTCGTATTATCAGGAATTTACTATATAAGTAAAATTCATTTCCCGCAAAAACGCTAATTTCTGCGTATACGTGAATTGATTCTAAAATATGTAAGTAACCCAACGTTGTTGTTGTTTTGCTCAAGCGTGTGTTTTTTGCTGCTGCTCTTATGCTTGTTTTTCTTTTAAACTTTTTCGTTTTTTTTTTTTTTTTTTTTTTTTTTTTTTTTTTTTTTTTAATCTTATGTCTATTGAATTTTCAAATACAAGTAAAAGAAAGAAATTTTTATTCAGTAAACTGGATGGCAGAATCGAAGCAAGGAATCTTTTTATGGAGGATAATGAAAATTCTTGAAAAAAAAAATCAATTTGTGCAATGAGTGAAAAAACAATTTCAGTTTGAAAAGATATTATGATCTACTGATTTGAATGATTCGTTATTATCTTCCACCAATTATCACTAAAAAATTACAGAAAAAAAGTCACGCTTGATTGAAAATTCAATTATCTCTCTATTCTAAAAAAAAGTAACTACCGCTGTCACCGCCGCCGCCGCCGGTTTTGAATTTTTTGTGACCGGAGGTCTTTCTTCGTTAATATTAAGAAAAATAATGCATACAAAAATATGAAAATCGGTGGTTTTATACGGAAATGTTTGATAAACATGCTGATGCAGACAGTTTTCAAATCGAAGAATTATTTTAAGTGATATTTAATGCTAAAGTTGGACAAAATCGTTCCACTAAAAAAGTTTTATAGCAGCAAAAACTATACATAACAGTGTAATCATTTTTAGATCATTTTATGCGTTAGAATTTGCCGGAGTGCAGATTGCATTAATTTTTTTATTTTGACTCATTTTTTTAGGTTTTATTTCTATTTTAAATTCAAATTTTCAGCATTTCTAGAGAATTTTTTTACAGATTTCAGAAAATTGTACTAATTTAAACTGTTGCCAACTGTATAAAAAGCGCAAGCAATAATATTTGCTTCAAATTAAAAATTTACTTACACGTGACTATTATAAACAGGAAAAAAACTTTCAAATTAAAATTAAATAATTACGTATAAAAAGCAGGAATTTATTAAAAATTATGTCATAAAAAGTACACACGTGAATTTTAAAAGAGAAAGGATATTGTAAAATAATAAGTTCATTAACATGCGTTAGAAGTTGTAGGAGAAATTACGTCATATTTACGTCACATTATAGTTATTACATAAAATGAACACAAAATAATATTGCAAAGAAGTTTAAATTTAGAAATTGCGCTAGACATTTATTTAATATTTTGAGAGGATCTTTTCAACTATTTTTGTTAGGCATGCGCAAATAATATTTCATTTCTAACAAAAGTATCTTCACGTGAATATTTAAAAGAGAAAAAAATAGCTTGGTAAAAATTACGTTAGATTAAAAACGATTAATTTAAAATGTCTCATTTAAAAGAACTTTCTTTTCGCTTTGTTAAAAAATACCAGGAGACAAAGACTCTGTTTACTTAATTCCTTTTATATTAGCTTATTTTGAAATGTTGTTACACGTATCTACGTCATCAAGTTATTTTTATTCGACGTTTTATTTGTATTTTTATTAATGTTGTACGAATTTATTTGTTCTATTGTTATTTAAAATAAAAAATTATGTCAATTTGTATAATTTGGCGAAATTGGTCGACGAGATAATCAAGCAGTACCGCAGCGGATTTGGCGTTAAAATTCCCCAATCAAAGACAAATGAATAGAAATTCGTTTATAGGGAGATCGCCACTGCTTTTTACATTATAATTCAATCTTTCGAAATCTTTTTAAAGCCGATCAAATTAGCGTGCATTTAGAGTCTGCGGTGTCTGGGCGGGGGTTGGCGAGCGTAGCTCGTAGGGGGCCGAGCCCCCTAGTTTATTACAAAAATGTAAATTTATTCTGAAACTACATTTAATAGCTCAGGAAATACAATCTTTACGCCCTTAACGTTTGAACGCCAACAGATATAGTGATTGCATAGTAATAATATGCTTAAAATGGCGTGCTTAATGCTAAAAATGCTTTAAATCTTTTCTTGATTTTTTCAGGGTTTTTTTCAAAATCTTTCATTGCCCGAGGGAAAAGTCAGAACAGGAAAAAAAAGTCTGTGATATCTAACGTATGACAAAAGATTATGGCTTAATTAATATAAATTACCAAAACATGAGGGAAAAAACCCTTTAAAAAAAAAAAAAGTTTCGTCGGTTGAATTTTAAGACCATTAGTCATCTATTTACTTAACGCTCCGAGGGAGAGACTCTTAATAGACGTGAGTCATAGCGTAAAGTTAAAATGAACTTTTCCATGAATCAACATATTTTTGAACGTTTAAAAATGTTGGTGTACTGAAGAAAAGTTTCATTTTTTGTCCTCAATATTTTTTCTAAAAATGTGTATAAAGTAAAACATATTCACTGCTTTTGAAATGTCATAAGCTATTATATTTACTTTATTAATAAATTAAACAAATATAATTTCTTTATATCATTTGGTATTACCTAATTTTACTGTAACTTAAGATTCATAATATTAGTACATTTAGTTTTTTTTTTCTTTTATTAGCTCAAAATTCTGTAACTCTTATGAAAAATTCGCGCACGTATTATGAACGTTATATAATGTTCCACATATTTCCTTAAGGGGTCTCAGGACTCTTAAAGCTCTAAAATGTTCGAAATTTTAATTTTGTTATATGTTAAATTTCTATGTTTTCTGAACATTTTGATATAATTGTTATCTTGAAATTCCCATTAGAACAGAAGTTATGGCCTTTAGAATTATACTCGCTCAATAGCTGAATCGGTGTTTCCAAAACTTTGAAGTCATTTTTCTCCAAATGACGTTTTTGGGCATAACGCGCACGATATCTCAAAAACTTCTGAATATTTTTTCACGAAATTTTCAAAATATATGTTTCATGTTAGTCTGTATAAACTGAACCTAAAATTTCCTTTTTATTGTAAAAAGAAAATATATTTTTAGGGGTTTATATTGTTGAAATTTTCTAAATTTTGCATTAGCTAAATACAACTTTGTATTAAAAATATAAAAATGCTTTAAATACAAATTTTTTTAGGTTCAGTGTAATTATTATAATCTGAGGTATAAGTAGGCACCAAAATCTTCATTCTAGTTGCAAAATGTATTTTGTAATCGTGCGCATAAGCTGTTATTCCGATTTTCTACTCGTCAAATGTCTGACAGTTTGGAGCCCCCTGTAAATGCTAATTCTGCATCTTGCAATTTTTCAAATATTTGAAATGAAAGAACATACTTGTATCTTTCATTCCCATTTAAAATTGTGTCTTAATATCAAATACATTTTAAGATATTAAACGTTTAAAATGGTCCTTTTTTTCATTTTTTCCAATTTTAAGAGTCCTGAGACCCCTTAATGCATTCAAAGGAAAAATTTTAATATTTCACAACCCGAGAAAAGTCAAAAGAGTCTAATTCCATGGGTTTTTGTAGCGTAAGTCGCGTAGCTGATAACTGCTATTCTTTTTGCGACCGTTATTTTCGCAAAATTTTCTTCGCCTTATTCAACTAATGAGATATTTCCGATAAAATAAGTCACATTTTTCCGTTTTAAAATACTTGTAGTCAAACATCGAAGCAATTTGCACCTATGTGACTTACACTACAAGTAAGCATGGAAGGTATCCAAGAGAAGAAAAAAAAATGTCATGTCCAAAATGTAACAAACGATAAACGCATAATTAATATAAATGTTTAAAACATGTCAAAAAATTAAAAAAATAAAACGCTTTTTACAAAAGTTTTCCTGATCGAATTTTAAATTCGTTAGTTATACTAGAGGGCTCGGCCCCCTACGAGCTACGCTCGCCAACCCCCGTCCAGACACTGCAGACTCTAAATGCACGCTAATTTGATCGGCTTTAAAAAGATTTCGAAAGATTGAATTATAATTTAAAAAACAGTGGCGATCTCCCTATAAACGAATTTCTATTCATTTCTCTTTAATTGGGGAATTTTAACACCAAATCCGCTGCGGTACTACTTGATTATCCTGTCGACCAATTTCGCCAAATTATATAAATCGCCAAACCACTCGCCAAATTATACAAATTGATATAATTTTTATTTTAAATAAGGAAAGAACAAACAAATTCGTACAACATTAATAAAAACACAAATAAAACGTCGAAATAAAAATAACTTGATGACGTATACACGTGTAACAACATTTCAAAATAAGTTAATATAAAAGGAATTAAGTAAAGAGAGTCTTTGTCTCCTGGTATTTTTTAACAAAGCGAAAAGAAAGTTCTTTTAAATGAGACATTTTAAATTAATTCTCAAAATATCAAATAAATGTCTAGCGCAATTTCTAAATTTAAACTTTTTTGCAATATTATTTTGTGTTCATTTTATGTAATAACTATAATGTGACGTAAATATGACGTAATTTCTCCTAAGACTTCTAACGCATGTTAATGAATTTATTATTTTACAATATCCTTTCTCATTTAAAATTCACGTGTATACTTTTTATGACGTAATTTTTAATAAGTTCTTGCTTTTTATACGTAATTATTTAATTCTAATTTGAAAGTTTTTTTCCTTTTTATAATAGTCACGTGTAAATAAATTTTTAATTTGAAGCAAACGTTATTGCTTGCGCTTTTTATACAGTTGGCAACAGTTTAAATTAGTACAATTTTCTGAAATCTATATATATATTACGCTAACGTACGTGGCACAGAAATCGCGATTATTTGTTATTGTTTAATGGCAACGCCCGAGAAACGCATCTGATTGGTTATTGTGTAAGAGTCCTTGGCAGGATTTAGGGCGATCGGGTTTGTTGTTATTTACGTTTTGCGTTTTCTGTGGAATATCTTTCGCTGCAATTATGTAGCTTCAAAATATCATTTGAAATGCCCGTAAAAAATCTCGGTGAATGCTTGAAAGTGAAGAAGAAGCCGAATTAGAGTCGAATCGAAATAGATTCGAAATCCAAATAGAATTGTCGAGAACGCCGTTAAGCGATCGGCAAAATAGGCTTAATAACTGTAGCATGCATGAGTTGCTACTGAAATCCAAATTACTAATTTAAACGTTCCGGGGCATGCATAACTGTGGGTGAAACGTGCAATTTATGCAAAGCACTGTATTGGAAATGCGAATTAAACAGCAGCAAGAAGTTTACAAAATGTTGTCATGACGTAAAAAGTAATTTTGTACGGACCTGCGATACGAATTTCAGGTTCATTTAAGAATATTATTACGGGCCCCCTCAAAAGTAAGATACAATAAAACCTGCTTAGACGTAAACGAAAACGACCAGTGATAAATTCCGTTTTATGCAGGTCATTAAATTGAACAACGCACAATAGCATTTTTTTTTTTTTGGGGGGGGGGGGGGGGGGAAGAGCTGGAACTTTTTTTTTCGTTTATTGCAGGATTCCGTTATAAACAGGCTTTATTCTATTAGAAAATAAATTTGCTGGATGGTACTTTTCTTAAAAATCTATATAGTAATATTTGCTTACAATTTTATTATTTCTTTTTCAGCATTACACTTTATGCTGTATTTGTAATTGCTTTTTGATATAAAGATTTCAAATAAAAAATTAAATTTTTGAAAATATAATTACATTTTAATTAAATTCATCAGTTAATTTAGAATAAAAAAGTTTAAAGTATGAGACATATAAAAATTAAAAATCTTAACCTTTGACTTTACCCTCTGTACGGATCTGCGATAAAAAATTTCAGATTCATTTAAGAATATTATTATGGGCCCGGGCAACGCCGGGCGGGTCAGCTAGTCTGTAAAAAATATCTCTAGAAATGCTGAAATTTTGAATTTAAAATAGAAATAAAACCTGAAGAAATGAGTCAAAATAAAAAAATTAATGCAATCTGCACTCCGGCAAATTCTAACACATAAAATGATCTAAAAATGATTACACTGCCATGTATAGTTTTTGCTGCTATAAAACTTTTTTAGTGGAACGATTTTGTCCAACTTTAGCATTAAATAACTCTTAAAATAATTCTTCGATTTGAAAACTGTCTGCATCAGCGTGTTTATCAAACATTTCTGTATAAAATCACCGACTTTCATATTTTTCTATGCATTATTTTTGTTAATATTAACGAAGAAAGGTCTCCGGTCACAAAAAAAATCAAAACCGGCGGCGGCGGCGGTGACAGCGGTAGTTACTTTTTTTTAGAATAGAGAGATATTAGTATAACGCTTCAAGGAAGAGACTTTGCATCATAACAGAAGCTTTAGAAAGAATTGTTTGACAAACCTAAATAATTTTTTAAATCCCAAACAATTTTTTGCAGTGAGAAGATTTCTTCACTTCTTCGTATTTTTCTTTTTTTTTTATGAAAAAAAAGATACATTATTAAAATACATTCATTAAATTTTAATTGACTAATAACTGTTTTTGTTTACTGTAATAATAAATTCATAAAATATGATTTATTTATTAATATTACTTAATATTACCGAGTTTTACATTTTCTAAAATAATATATTATTCAAAGCTTGCAAATCATTCGCGCGTTCCTGATTAAGGTTTCTTAAGAGCTCACTCTAGTCACTCGGAAAAAGCCGAATGCTAAGGGTAAGTCTATGGAAGCGTTATTTTCAAATTTCTCGCTCAAATTTTAATATTTTTGAATGATTTTTTTGCATAATAACTGAAGATGATCTACAACCTAGTTTTTACTTTTACGATTTTGGTTATAGTTTTATATATATATATATATATATAATAGGATAGTTTCAATTTCGGAACCGGTTGGAACCGGTTTCGAAAGTAATAGCATTTTTTTTATTATTATTAATTTTATCAGAAACCAAAATCGAAAAAGTAAAAACTAGCCCTATAAAACTAGCCCTGTTGTAGATCGTCTTCAGCTATTCTATGCAAAAAAAAAAAAAAAAAAAAAAAAACATTTAAAAATATTAAAATTTTAGCGCGATATTTGAAAATAACGCTCCCATAGACTTGGAATTAGCCTTTTCTTCCCGTGACTGAAATATGCTCTTAATGCTTTCATATTTTTTTCTAAATCTTTAACTGCAAGTGGGAAAAGGGGGGAGGGAGGGAAATGCGCGGTTGAATGTTTAACAAACGTTTAGGGTATAATCTTGGAAATAATATAAATTATTAAAACACGGAGAAAAAAAATTAAACACTTTTTACAAAAGTTTTGCTGATTGAATTTTAAAAACACTTCAAAGAAGAGACTTTCAGCCGTAACACAAGAGTTAGAAGGAATTGTTCCACGAATCTAAATAATTGTTCAATGTCAGTCAATTTTCTAGCAGTGAGAATAATGCTTAACTTGTTCTTCCTCTTTTTTATATTTTAATGAAAGAAAAAAGATACATTATTAAGATACATTCATTAATTTTTTATTTACTAATAACTATTTTTTTTTGTACTTTAATAATAAATATATAAAATATGATTTATTTATTAATATTACTTAATATTACCTGGTTTTACATTTTCTAAAATTATATATTAATAAAGGCTTACAAATCATCCGCGAGTTCCTAATTAAGATTTCTTATTGCTTTAACATTTTTTCTAAATCTTTAGCCCCATGCGGAAAAAGTCAGAAGAGGGACGGTGGGGGGATGTGGGGTTGAATGTTTAACAAACGATTATGGCATAATCGTGGAAGTAAATTAATATAAATTATTAAAACACGAAGAAAAAAAATGAAACACTTTTTACAAAAATGTTTGCTGATTGAATTTTAAAAACACTTCACGGAAGAGACTTTCAGCAGTAACGCAAGAGTTAGAAGGAATTATTTTGAATTTACTAATAACTATTTTTTTTTTACACAAAATATATATATATGAATAGACATATGTCGTTGGAAATGTCACATTCACCTTGAACCATATCGAAATAAAATTAAAGAAAAACTTGCTTAAAAGGTGCATTTAATATAAAATATGTCACAAATATATAAAAGATGTTACTACATAATATAGTTTTTAAAAACTTTAAAACTTTCACAATATTTCGCGCCAAGCGCTTTCGATCAGACCTTAACCCTATCCGGTGCGGAGTAATTCTTTTTATTAACTGGTGAAATGATGGACTAACACCGGAATTTATAAATGAATTTATTAGAAAATCCAAACTTGCTTATTTTCAAGTAGTTATAAAAGGAAAATTTTAATTAAATGTTCTGGGTGCCAGTAAAATAAAAACTAGGTGTCTTTTTTTAAGGACACCGCCCGCGAAAGGGTAAATGGTCATCAGGGCAGTTGGAATAGTCAGTACGCAAAGCTGCCCTGCTGACGATCAAGGTCTGATCGAAAGGGCTCGGCGCGAAAATTGTGAAAGTTTTTAAGTTTTTAAAAAATATATTATGTAATAACATCTTTTATATATCTGTGAAATCTTTTATATTAAATGCACACTTTAAGCAAGTTTTTCTTCAATTTTATTTCGATATTTTTTTTTTTACTTTAATAATAAATTAATAAAATATGATTTATTTATTAATATTACCTAAGTGAGCCCGGGACATAATTTAAAATAATTTTTATTTATTGAGTTAAATTTTGAATTTTTTTGTGATGGTTAACCATGTTATTTGTAAACAAAATCACATAATAAAACTTCTCTTATATATTTTTTAAAAATTTAAATTTAAAAAACATTAATAAAGTGGGGTAATTTAAAATCGTTATAACTCGAAATATTATTTGTAGACTTTGAATTTTTTTCATTTAAATAAACAAAAATATAAAAAAAACTTCGACAAAATGACATGGCAAATCGGGCATACAACAAGGATAAAAAAAAAAGCAATTTATCAAATTGAAAACGACCATTTGGAAAACGATTTTTTTGAAGACTAAAATTTAAGACATAAAAAATCGCACGGAGTTGATCATACATTACGTACGCCATGAATTAAACATTAATAGTGTTATTACACGTAATAAGTTTTATTTTAGATTCAGCATTTTTTAAAATATTAATTTTTTTTAAATTAAAAATTTAAAGTAAAAGTTTAAAAAAAATGGTGTAATTAAAAAAAAATCATATTTTCAAAAGTAAATATTTTTTCTAGTTTGATGAATCAAAATGAAGAAAAAGAGATGTTCTAAATTTGAACCTTTAACGGTTCTTGAGTTATAACGATTTCATATAACGAGTCATAACGATTATCAGTGATGATGAAAAAAGCTATCATGAAGAAAAATGCATTTCACAAGAAATCGTTTTCATGACAACCATTGCTTGAAAGCTAGATTTTGAAAACTCACCAAAAAGGAAAAAATTAATATCTCCTGTTCTAATAAAGATAGAAACATGATTTAAATGTCATTTTAAGCAGAAAAACGTAGAAAAAATTTTAATGCAATAAAAGTTTTTTTTTTTTTTTTTAGAAAATTGGGAGATTTTTGTGTCACGGACCCCCTTAATATTACCTGGTTTTACATTTTCTAAAATAATATATTATTTAAGGCTTGCAAATCATTCAAGCGTTCCTAATTAATGTTTCTTGAGGCTTTTATAACTTTTCTGAATCTTTAAATACATGTGGAAAAATTCCGAAAAAAAAAATAATTTGTGGTGCTGAACGTTTGACAAACGGTTAAGGCATAATTAATATAAATTATGAAAACATAAAAAAATTTCATAAGAAAAAGCTACACAGCTTTTCACAAAAAGTTTTAAGGGTTAAATTTTTAGACCGTTAGTCATCTATCAACTTAACGCTTCAAGTGAGAAACTGACTTGAAGTCATAAAACAACAGTTTTAACGAGTTGGTTCACGAATCTAAATATTTTTTGAATATCAGAAAATATTCTAGGAGAGAGATTAATACTTTCTGTATTATTTTTTTCCTTTTAAAGAAAAGAAAAATTATTCGATATTGAAATCGATTCATTAATTTTTTAACCTAGTAATAACTTTCTTTTTTTTTTTTTTTTTTACTTTAATAATAAATTTCAAAAATATGATTTTTGGATATTAATTAGTATTACCTAGTCTTAGTTTAGTGTTATGTTTTCTAAAATAATATATTATTCAAACCTTGCAAACCATTCGCGTGATCCCAATTAATGTTTCTTAACGCATTCATAACTTTTGTAAATATAGCTAAAAAAAATCTCAGAAGTGAAAAAAAATTGTGAAGTTTGTGAAGTTGGACGTGTGATTGGGGGATAATTAATATAAATCATCAAAACATGCAAGAAAAAGAAGAAAAAACTCGTTAAAAGTTTCACAGGTATTCACACAAGAATTAGAATAACGACTCTGTTGTACGATGTATATTCATAATGTTTGGATGTGCAAAAATCTTGCAACATTGAAAATAATGCCATATATAAATATTTATTTATTTCAAACAATAAAAAAAACGTATAGTAAAAATTTATAAATTATTAAAATATATTCATTGATTTAAAGTTGTTATTTCACTTTGTACCCACAATTAAAAAGTATGAGTTATTAATATTTGTTAACAAGCTTAGTTTTATTCCAGTTTAATATTTTAAAAAAGAATATGCTATTTATTCTTAATTTGCTAATCTTTCACACGTTTCTATTAAATTTTACATAATCTACGCTTAATAATTATGTAAAGAGTTAAGAAAGTAGTTAAGAAAATATATTTTCTTAAAAGAATCAAAACTTTTTATATTTTTCACAACCCGAGGCAAAAGTCAGAAGTAAAAAATAAAACCTATGACAAAAGATTTGGGCATAATTAATATAAATTGCCCAAACATGAGAAACAAGATATAATATTATTTATTTTATTAATAAATTGTTAATAAAGTTAATAGTTAACAATTATTATTAGTTCTGTATAATATTTATTGATATCTTGACTCTTCTGTCAAGTTGTTTAAGGGTGCAATCGGAAGATTCGGAATTTTATGATTATTAATGGTCTAGAAGGGCACTACCACATTCCACAGAACTCCTAAGTATCCCTTCCAGAGCTGCATAAATCCGACCCGTCCGAAACTTACTGCTGAACATGGAGAATGTTCTAAAACTGTTTTGAACCATCTAAAATAAATTCACTGGGAAGTACAAAAACAGAAACCACCATGAACCATTTTTTACACATTCTAATACTTCCAAAATAGTGCTAATCCATCACAAATAAACTTATTACAAAAATTTAACTTCCTTAAAGACGACCAGATATCGGAAGCAACTATTAGATCGAATATGGTATCAAAACTGGTGAGACATGAAACATGGAAAACCAAAAGAATTATGGCTGAATAAGACAATTGTAACAAAACTGCTTTTTCCAGCATGAACTATATTTGATGCGTGTACTTCTTACATTACTAGTTTCTGTAGCTGAAAATGCAAGATATTTTTTCTTAAAGTTAAAACCTTCCCACATTGAATTTTTAGTTTGCAGAAAATTTGCAACAGTTTTGCTTTGAAAACTTGCAAAGTTGCAGTACGCTCAGCATGACAAGACTGAAAGTTCATAACAAGACTGCAGCAAGATAACGCAAACGCCGAAGTCACCACACTTTGAACTTGCAGCTAACTTGTCGTGCAAGTTAAATTCATACTGTATCAAATTTATTGCAAACTAACGGCAAACAAGTAATCAAAAATACTGCAGACTTACTGCAAAGTAGTAATCTTTCCATGTCACACATGCAAGTTTAACCCCTTCGAAGGGGTCCATAGACCTGATCAAGTCTATTGATGCGAAAGCGCCGTCAGAAGGTGCATGCATCGGTTTTATCACCACAAACAAGTTTAGGTAATATTTGTACTACTATTCATTTCGAACATTTTTTGGTATTTAATAAGTATAGCGCTTAGAAAAAGCGGTGCCTACCGAATAAAATTTCTGCAATTTCTGTGTATGTGCTGATTGCCTATTCTCTCAACAGAGGGATTTTTTGCTTTCGTCACTTTCGTGAATTAAAGACAGTCTTGCATCAGTTTCACAACAGACTACTCATGCAAGTGGGTGATGGTATACCTTGCGGGAGATTTGCTGCGAATTTCTCAATTCAAATTTGTCTCGGCAAGATAATATCAGAAAAAATAAACTTGCTGCTAATGTTCATACTATTTGGGTTATCTCAAAAACTCCCATGGGGAGCGCAGCGGATCGCATGAATGGCTCATGTGATTGACACTTATGTGAAATCATTATCCAATATCTATTACAGCACAAGTTCTTAATTCAATGGCAAGAAATAAAACATGAAAATTGCTGTTTTAAACTTAACCACTTGATCCTAACTTTATTGTAGGCAAATGTTATGTAATATGAAACTTGATTTAACCCATTCGCTGCCAAAACTATAAAGTAATAGTTTTCAATTTTTTTGTTAAAAGTCGTTTGCTACCACAAATTCAGAAAGGTCTATTTCGCTTTACTAATACAGCAAAATTTCTGTCAATAAATGAGGCAATTTTTTTAATTCTAAAATAGGGGTGACAAAGTAATTAAAAATTAAAGCCACGAGTATACTCGTGGATGACAGCGAATGGGTTAATTAAATTTAACTCTTCAGTATGCTCTCAGCTTTTTACATCATAGTGAATCTTTTTCATTGGTAAATATTAATGTAACTTCAATGTATTATTAGTTGCAGTTATAGAGATCGGCCTTACATTTTTTATCCATGCTTTTTTTTAAATTAAGAAAATAAATAAGGACATACCTAAATTCTTAAAGTTACTCGAAATACTTCTATTATAGATATACAGTCAAGACAAGATTCAAAGGGACTGGTAAAATGTTCCATTTTAGAGAGGCTTCCATAGAAAGGAGTGTAATTAATTATGCTTCTAAGATACACAACCTCAATAAGATCTATTGTTCGTTTCGCAGGGATTCTGAAACTCTTCCGTTTGAGACAGGATTCCGTTATAGAAAGATTCCACTTTCACAGGTTTCACTATATTTCACTAAAGAACAATGAAAATCCCCTTTCAGACAGGTTTTCAGCAAATTTCATTGTATATCAATTCATATTAAGACCATGTAACGCTTCCGTTAAAGACAGGATTCTGTTATAGACAATTACTATTTTGACAAGTTTTATTCCATTCATATGACATAAATAAGTATATTTATATAAATACACAAAACTTGTAAAAATGGAACCTGCCTATAACGGAATTCTGTCTTAAACAGAAATGTTCCGTGCTACAGAAAAGAATACTATACAAATACACCTAATAACACAAAAACCTGTGTAAAACGAATTTTTCCAGCAATATTTACGATTTCATCTTGACAGGTTTTACTATATATATATAACCTGAAGGAAAAATTTTTGGACCCCCCCCCCCCTCCCTGAAACGAAATCCTGGCTATGCCACTGCTGACAATGATGGTGGATTAGTGATGGATGCTAAACCAAGATTAACCCGGGTGGAGCAAATAATGTCTACACCGGATCCTAGCGATCAGGTGATCATGCTCCACTTAGGCATAAATAGAGAACATAAAACGAAAAGCGCGAATGAAGCGCGAAACGAAAATCAGAACATGGGAGATCCAAATAAACGTCCACACATGGAATAAAATTGTAAGGATTTTAAATACGTCTTGCATGTTTAGCTGTAAAAATGCATAGTATAAGTTAAAAAATGTATAAACTATTATGAAAAAACAGGGTTTAAAGTCTTTTTTATTATAACAGATTTTCGCGATATTTCGACTTTTTAAAAATTTAAAAGTTGCAATTTCGAAAAATCCTAACGTGATGGTAAAAAATTAAGTTCATTTTCAGATTTAGCGCTTCAAATTACGCAAGAACAATTTATCAAAAACTAAAATAACTATAACATCTATTTTATAGTATCCGATGTTCGCTATTTTTTGACTTTTTAACTTTGAAATTTACGATTTGATGATGGTTTTAAATGAAGGTCATTTTAGAATTCAGTGCAACAAAATACATAAGAATCAATTATTAAAAGCTAATACATGACACAATCCAAATTTTGCAGGCTAGTGTTATTGTAGGTATATTTTATGCTTGGTAAAGGCTGGTATTGATGTTTTCTGTGAAAATCTCATTATTTTTTTTTCTTTTCTGTATTTTTTGGGCTTTTGTGTTGTCACGAAAAATAACAACATGTAATCTAGACAACGAAGTATAGATATTTCATTCTATAACCATTTTAAAAATTTCGACACGCTCAAAATGCTCTCGAACACAAACATACAAAAAAAGAAGAAAAAAAACTGTGCCTTTTTAAAAATAATAATACCATTAACAGTACCATTGTGGATCTATAAAATGACAATTAGCTTACAAAAAAAATCGCATCGCATTATGTTGCTTCTTTTGATCAAGACTTATTTTATTTTATTGTATTGCTTATCATTTGACAAGTCACGTAATACTTAGATCATTTCACAAAATAGTGCACAAATCTCCCACATAAAAAACGAAAAGATAATAGGCTTTAAAATTTTAAGTCATTTTCTGATTTTTCTGTCTTTTTTCTCTTATCCTTTGATCAATATCATTGTACTCTTTCCTAACCTGAAATCCACCCCTTATTTCATGGGTGGTACCTCAATCCGCATATCTCACCAACCGTATCAACCACCAGTTTTAACGCTACAAGTAACCAGAAGCCCCAACTCGCAAAGCACGCGTATGAGAGTTCTTTTTTAAATTTCTCCCAAGGTAGAAAAGATTGTTGCTTTCTTCTTTTTTTCCCCTTTTCTTTTGAGCGAATAAGCCTCTTATAAACCGTCTTACCTTTCATCCTTTTCTAATCTAATTTTAAAGAAGTTCCTGTAGGAAACACGAGATTCGCGAAAGCAGTAAGAAAATGAAATCGTTTATTAAACTAACAGATTTCTTTCACAAATTTTTTAGCGTCTTCTTTTAAAAAAGTTTTCCTGTTATTGTTTGTATTTTGCTATTGAAAATGCTTCAACGAGCATGATACAAATTAATTAGCACTGCTCGATATTTCAATTTTCTGCTTTTGTTTACGGTAAAGCGTTTTTATAATATTTATGAAATATTGCAAAAATATTTTTGTCGTAATAAAAACAATCAGTGAAATATCACGTAAGGGTTTTTTCCTCGCCTGTTTAATATATTCCGTTGCATTTGACTCTCTTTTGTTTTTCATATAAGCATATTGTTTAAAATTTACGTTATTTGCAAATAACATTTTTATTTATTTATTTTTTTAATATTTCCCAAAGATAATGCAAAGATATTTTTGTGCTAATAAAATCAATCAGTGAAATATCACGTAGGGAGTTTTTTCCATTTCAAAGTATTCTTTTACATCGTATGGTTTTCATTATAAAATAATGTTTGTACGTTTCAAAATAAATAAATAAATATATATATATATATATACATTGTGTTCCCTTCAGACAAGAAATTTCAAGACTTTTTCTTAAACACCAGACTATTTGTTAGTTATTTATTACTTTAAAAAATTTCTTTTGTGACAGATTTTATTTTTCTTCTCAGGTAATCTTCATAATCCGTGTAAAATGCAAGGGTAATAATAGAGCTACACGATTAACATTGATTAAAAAAGTACGAGTATTATCAAAAATAATTTTATATTGATAAAAAACCTAACAATGAAATATCAGATTATATTTTTATGCTTAATTTATTCGGACTTAATTCATTTAGAGCTCTTACTTTTTATTTCAAGAATAAAGCGCATAAGTTTTTAATTCAATATCCATCATAGAGTGATTTCCCCTTCCTCACGCACAAAAAAAAAAATAAAAAAAAAAATAAAAAAAGAATGTACCCATGAAATTTATATGATGATATCACCAGTCAATGATAATCAAAGTGCATAATCAAAGTGCAGTTTAAAATAGTCTGCTTAAGAAATATAAATTACAAAATTAAACTAATCGCGAAATAATGTTTTCAGCTGACTGCAATGCAGTTACAATTGAATTTCCGTAAAAATTAACGTTGACGTCATATAGTGATAAAAATTAATTTTCAGAAAAATTTTAATTATAATGTATTAGTGCCACCATTTTAATATTATTAAGATTATTTTAAGATATTTAAAATTATGACCAAACAATGTTAATACAGGGCGAATTATAATTTGTTGATATTGCTATGTTACTCAAGAAGAAATGCTATTGAGTCATTTAAATTATTTTACAAAATATTTTTTTTAATTTCCCTTAAAAGTCAATATATCATGTAAGTAATAATAATTATGATTATTAATATTTTTATTATATTTATTTAAAACGCATTTTTGCACTTATAGGGGGCAAAAATGCAACTCAGCTTCACTCACTTTTGAATGTGCTGCTTAAAAAAAAAAAAAAAAAAAAAAAAAAACTTTTAAAGTAATTACATGTAAGCTGCATTAATCCTATTAATTGTACTCTATTTGAAAAATAAAATGTGAATTTATTATAATCATTTTACAAGTATTTAATTTTTAATCAAAATAAAATGTAAAGCTAAACTAAAACGACTGTAATTTTAATATTTTCTGATAAAATTTCTAAAGATATTTTGAATATACTATACGAAAAGAGTTTAGTAAAACATTAAAAAACTATTTTTATTGATCGCAGTACACAGCCGATACCAATAAATATTCTACCCTATTAAAAAAAAAAAAAAAAAAAAAAAAAAAAGTGAATTTATTATAAACATTTTACAAGTATTTGATTTTTAATCAAAATAAAATGCAATGCTAAACTAAAACGACAGTAATTTTAATATTCCCTGATAAATTTTCTAAAGATATTTTGAATTTACTATACGAAAAGAGTTAAGTAAAATATTTAAAAAACTATTTTTATTGACCGCAGTACACAACCGATACTAATAAATATAGTTTCATGCCATATAATATACAAGATTAGACTAAATGGTTCGTCGGGTTTCAGAAGACTGTTTATTTAAAAGTATACGACGCACAAAGAAAGGTTGATACATGAAAAGATAGATACATCCACCGAGTTTCAGTTATATTCTACAAATTTTCACTGTGTGTGCCCTTAGTCACCCGGCACACATCCCAACGCTAATCCACTACACTGTTAAAAAATTCCAGCACTCTGCCAATGATTTGACCGTTTTTTTTTTTTTTTTTTTTTTTTTTTAACGGTTAAACAACCATAATTTAACACTATTCTGACCATATTAATGGCCATTTTATGGTCAGAATATACACTGCTCAAAACAATTAAAGGATATTTGAAGTTTTATATAAAATAAAGATATAAACGAAATTTTTTTTGCCGAAAATAGAAGAAGAGAATCTCAAATGCAAATTTTTCTGGTTTTCAAACTGTGGAGTATGCAAATTTTGAGTTCGACGTCAAAAACGTCGCTTCAGCGGCAGCGAATGAAATTTGACTTTCAGCTGGATAAAAGAGAATGAAGACAAAGATGATTGGCATTCAGTGATTGCTTTGTTTCGATGAGTACGATGTCTCAGCGAAGTCATTTGACAGATTCAGAAGCTTTGAGAATTGTTGGCAGGTTAGAAGGGGGCCAAACTCAAGCCGAAGTAGCGCAAGCCATTGGAGTGTCACAAAGTGTCATTTCCAGGATCTGGAACCGTTTTTTGGAGAGTGGGTGTGCAGGCCGAAGACCAGGGCAAGGTCGTAGACGGGCAACAATGCCCAATGAAGATCGGTATTTAGCGTTAACAGCTCGGAGACACGGAACCATGAACGCTACTCTTCTCCAACAACACCTTCGCTCGGCTACAGGCACCACGATTTCAATTCAGACTGTCCGAAACTGGCTCCATGCCGTAGGTCTGTATGCTCGCCGACCGATGGTATGTGTTAGATTAACATCAAGGCATCGTCGCGACCGCAGGGAGTGGGCAACCGAGCATGTCAACTGGAGGAGAAATGAATGGAGCAATATTCTGTTTTCTGACGAGTCCCGTTTTTCTGTGCATCCGGATAATAGGCGTATTTTCATCTGGAGGGACCGTGGCAGTAGGAATAATCCTGCGTTCGTGCACGAAAGTGTCAGATTTGGCGGTGGAGGAGTGTTGGTGTATGGTGGCATCTCCATTGACGGGCGCACTGACCTTTACATCATTCGAGATGGAGCTCTGACTGGTCGCCGATATAGGGATGAGATCCTCAGACCTATTGTAGTCCTTTACGCTGCAGCAATCGGAGATAACTTCATTTTAATGGACGATAACTACAGGCCACATCGTGCAAACCTGGTGGAGGATTTCCTTTTCGAGGAAGGAATCGTTCGAATGGAATGGCCAGCGTGTTCTCCAGACATGAATCCAATCGAGCACGTTTGGAACGCTCTAGGAAGACGAGTTTCTGGCCGCCAACAACCCCCACAAACTCTCCAAGAACTGGAAAGAGCTCTTCTGGAAGAGTGGGGCAGAATACCCCAACTCGTCATTAATAGCCCCATTGAGTCCATGCCTCAAAGGTGTTCAACGTTGCTGGCCGCCCGTGGAAACCATACCCCCTACTGAAAATGATTTTCTTTGAAGAAAACACCTTTTCTTATTCTTTTTTTCTCATATGCACAAATTGTGTTTTTTTCCTTTAGTACACAAATGCGCAATAAAATGCATTTTTTTCTGCCAAACATGTGTAATTTATTCTCATATAACCTACTATGTCTGTCGACCATGTATCATCAGCTAAACAGTTTACCAGATACAAAATCCACCTAAAACTGCGATATCCTTTAATTGTTTTGAGCAGTGTAGTAAATTACGGTTGTGAAACAGTTTTTTCAAAAAAAAAAAAAACGGTTGAATGACTGGACAGAATGCTGCTAATTTTTAACAGTGTACCGTCCATACGTTCAGTATAGTGTTAAAAATGTCCCTGTAAAATTACGGGCAGAGGCCGGCAGCAGAGATTCCAGCCATACTCCGTAAAAAAAAAAAAAAAAAAAAAAAAAAAATCCATGCCCATAATTTTGTGTTAACGTATACACAGCGAAGAAAAATGTATGGGGTCGCACCGTATTTTCGCTAACAGATGGCTAGAACTGCAAGAATATGGGGATTGTAATTACTTTTTTAAGTATCTAAAAATATCACTGTAAAAAATCCATACCCATCATTTTGTGCAGCCCGTAATTTTACGGGGGCAAAGATATAATGCACTTCAAAACACAAGAACACTTTACTTACTGTTCCGTAGCACATTAGATAATCATTAAGGAATCTATTTTTTGCCGGGTTAAAAAATATGTTACGGTCGCGGTTAAGCGACATTATTTTTCGAAACATGACTAAATGAAGGGTTACACCTTAGCGGAGGAAAATGTATGGAATCGTTCTGTATTTTTTTAGTGGATCAGACCGTTTATCATCAAATAAGGCTGTTGTCCGTAAAAATTGAAGAGCAAACGCTCATAAATTTACAGTTTTTTCTGAGAGTGTAGCATGTTTCTATCAATGTCCGTCACAGCAGCAGTGATACGTACCTACACGGGAGCCACGAGGGAGCTTTTAAACTTGGTGAGTGCACCTTGTCATGTATCACCCATCTTTGTAAGTCTTATACCTCTCAATACACAGTGTTTTGGAACACGTTGAATCATTTAGAGCCCTTGTATGCATTTATTTTATTTTATTTTTTAATTATTGTGGTTGAGATTAATTCATATATTTAAAAGATAATATTAATAATAATTATATGGCTTTGGGACCTTTTTCTTTTTCTCCTTCACCCCTGTTTGCTTCGACCAACCAAATGCTCTGGAATTTGCGTGCAAATTCCGAACTTTTTGCTTAACATCTATGCATCAAGAACTAATCGATTGATCAACTTGAATTGAAAGTTAACAAGACCAAAACGACTCTTGTAGGTATTTCATAATGCTCTCCATTGGTTCATTGGTTCAACTCTGTATGTTTGTAGCTTGTAGTTATTGAATCTGCGTCGTTATATGATCGACTTCACCCTCTCTCCAATACCCGAAAAAGAAATCTAGCTGTCTTGTGAGCATATTTCTAAGTAGCTTGAGTTAATGAAATTATATGTATATAATATCATTGAATTCTGTACTCTTGAAAATGTAATTCAATGTATAAGTTTTTCAATTTTTTCGGAATCCATGTACTTCATCTTTTTTCATTCTTCCTTATTGTAATTAAGTATAAGGTGCTTTATTTTTTACATACAGTTCTATATTATAGGTTTGTGGCATCCATTTTTATTGACAATCATTCACAATAATGCGGTTTTTGATAATGGTCGGTAATGTTTAATTAATGGTTACATATAAATATATATCAGTGGCGTGGCGTCCGCTCATCGCTGGATGCGGCGATGACCAAGCAATATTTTAAAACTCTTAATAAGCTTTTAAAACTCTACGATCCAGTTTTAGCAGAACATTTGGAGTTCATGTATAAGTGAAGGTAAGATTTAAAGTTTCTTTTTTGAACATTCAACCATTGAATTTTAGAGTTAATAATTTTTCACCACAAACTTAAATAATTGCGATGACCACCGAAAAGTTTCACGCCACGCCACTGATATATATATATATATATATATTTATATTTATATTAGGATATATTTATATATTATATGAGGTCAAAAGTATACGGAAAAGGAAATCGATCTGGTATAATACCAGATATATTTATAATAGTGATTTAATTAATGAGGATTACAGTGGAGGTGCAGGTAGAGATATCGCAGTAAAATATAAAACTAGAACGTTTTATAACACAAACTTAAAAAAGAGAGATGAGTTTCAGTAATCTTAAATTAAGAAAATGTAGTGATAAACGTTGTAAAGTATGCCCGAGTGTGGGCACAGAATATAATACTATCGAGGACATTAGGTATTTAAAAGTATGTAAGGTATACAACAGTGTTTATAAACTTAGTTGCAAGATATGTGGAATGTCATATATAGGTCAAACTTCTGACCCGATTAATAAGCGTTTTAACAACCATAAGTCTGATATCAGACATTTCAAAACTAATAAAAAAGAACAAGAGATTGAAATTAGACATTTCAATAGGCATGGTATTGAAAATATGGAATTAACGATTTTAAAGATTGTCCCTAACAAAAAGGAAAGGTTGATAAGCGAAAGTGATATGATGATTATATGCGGTACAGTATACCCTTACGGGTTAAATGTTATGTTCAATGGAACTAACGTTATGAAAAAATTTAGAAACAGTTTATTAAAAGTTTCTATATACGAACGTATTGAACATCCCATGAATTATAAATTCATTAAGGAGAATATTTGGGAGAATAAATTTTGTTTTATTAAAAAACAGACATAGGCATGAAAGTGGCTAGTGCCGAAAAAAAAATGTTAACTTTATGAACGAAGGGGGGGGGGGGAGGAGAAGATCAACGAAATTTGCGATTTTTCTGCGCTTGATCAATGAAATTAGCTATTTTCCCGAGGCCCGATAGATGAAATTCGCGATTTTCCGCGCCTGATAGACAATATTTGCGATTTTTCCGTGCCTGACTAACGAAATTTGCTATTTTTGGAAGCCTGGTCGACAAAATTCGCGATTTTTTCGTGCCCGATCGACGAAATTAGCGATTTTTCCGCCCCTGATCGTCGCAATTTGCGACTTTTTCTGTAACCGATCAACCAAATTCGCGATTCTTAACTGACTGAGGAAATTTGCATTTTTTTTCCGCGGCAAATTGACGAAATTCGAGATTTTTTCGCGATAAACTGATGATACTCGCGATTTTTTCGCAGGCGATTAACAAAATTTTCAAATTTTCTGCGCAACATCGAGAGAATTCGCGATTTTCCCGTACCTGATTAACAAAATTTGCGAATTTTCCGCGCCTGATCGTCAAAATTTGCGATTTTTTCGTGACCGACAACGAAATTCGCGATTTTCCCGCTCCCGCCGGAAACGAAATTCGCGCTTCTTAACTGACTCTGAGAAAATTTGTGATTTTTCTCGCGGTAAATTGACGAAATTCGAGATAAACAGACGAAACACGCCATTTTTCTGCAGCCAATCAACGAAATTTGAGATTTTTGCGCTTCTAATCGACAAAATTCTTGATTTTTCCGTACCCGATCGAAGAAATTCTTGATTTTTAACCGACTGAAGGAATTTGCAATTTTTTTTTTTTTTTTTTTTTTTTTTTTTTTTTTTGCCACGGCAAATTAACGAAATTTGCGATTTTTTTCTCGCGACTGATGAAACTCACGATTTTTCCGCAGCCGATCAACAAAATTTGCGATTTTTTCGCGCATCATCAAGAAAATTGACTTTTTCCATATCCGATCAACGAACATTGCGATCTTTCGCGCCTGACCAACGAAATTCACGATTTTTCCGAGCTCGATCACAAAACTCGCGATTTTCCGTGCCCGATAGGCGATGTTAGCAATTTTTTCAGCTGCTCATATTACAAAAATCGTGATTTTTCCGTGCTTGATCAACGAAATTTGTGATTTTTCCGCACCTGATCGACAAAATTCGCGATTTTTTGTGTCCGATTAACCAAATTCGCAATTTTTCCGAGCCTCATCGGCAAAATTCGCTTTTTTCTGCACCTGATCAACAAAATTCGCGATTCTTAACTGACAGATGAAAATTTCAATTTTCCTGCGGCAAATGGACGAAATTCCTGATTTTTTTCTGCGACCTATGGACAAAAATTGCAATTTTTTCCAGTTATAAATTGACGAGATTCGCGGGCCACACGTTAACCCATCGCGGACCACAGGTTGTGCATCCCTATTTTACATAGATCAATATATTTATTTTTCTTAAACACGGGATTCCGTCAAAGGCAGGTTATTTTTCTAAGGTTTTACCGTACTTTAATTCTATTACATAAAAATGTATCTACTCATCTTAATAATAATAATAATAATAATAATAATAATAATATAAATTTTCATTGTGGAATAATAGCGATTAAAAAAAAAAAAAAAAAAAAAAAAACGTGCATTAAAAAAATGTTGGGCCGGGCCAAATGTTACGGATATTTTTACTGAACAGACCGGAGATCCTGCCAGTCCAAATGATTTTCATACGAGCTGGGTTGAAAACTGGTTTAAGCCGAAAAAAATTGAGTCCTGGTCCATCTCGGTCCGAACCTCTCGAATAAAGTAATCCCCAAACCAAGACCGGGGCGAGTGTCGGAAAGGAAAATTCGGTGGACCCGCAAAGACCCTTACAGCGAATAACCAAAAGACTAGCTCACAAAATTTTGTAAATTTGGACTCTAAAGATTATTATATTTAAAAAAAATAGTAACAAATAAAAAAAACACGAGTGATTAGTGAACTTCGCTCACTTCCATAGTTGTATTTGAGTTGAGTTGATTCGTTTGAAAATTTTTGAATTTGAGCGCGAACTTGACTCATTTTTGAGAAATTGAATTTGAGTTTGAATAAGTTCGTCATTTTATTAAATTTTATTTATTTATTTAAATTTTTTGTAAGCGTGATCAACACTGGTTAGCATCAATTAAAGCACGACAAATTGCACTGGCCTAGAATAAACGAGATCGGCCTAGGATAAACTAGAAAGTTGGCACTGGGGCGGCCTTTGGCATGAATAAAATCATGCCAAATTGAATTGCCCTAGGATAAAGTAGATCGGCCTAGTTTGGAACCAGTTTGCACCAATGAATAGCAGGCTAAACTAGTTTATCCTATGAACGTTAGGCCGAACTAGTTTGGCCTAGCAAAAACTAGTTTATCCTATGTGCGTTAGGATAAACTAGTTTGGCCTAGGAAAAACTAGTTTATCCTATGCGCGTTAGGATAAACTAGTTTGGCCTAGGCCAATTTAGTTTGGCCTAAAATCGGGTTTGGCCGGTAACATATATATGTGTGTTTGTGTGTGTGTTTGTGTGTGTGTGTGTGTATTATAAATAATGTATTGATTGAAATATTTATGCAGAATATATAATTTATTGCTCATGTCATTTTTCAATTTCGTTACCACAACAAGTATTGTAAAATGGATTTTTAAACTGAAAACTGTATATTTCATTTCATTTTAAGGTGACAAGGGACATTCAAACTCTTTTTTTTATTATTTTTTTTTATTGCACCTTAAATATTCCCTTTAAAATTGCTCTTTAAACTATTCAAGGGTACACTATATGAATTATGGCATATATTTATCACACATGAATTTAAAAAAAAAAAAAAAATCTGAAAAAATAAAGAATTTTCCTGAATATTTTAAAAATTATCAAGAACTTTCAAAATGTCCCAACCTCACTACATGTCAATTAAAATACCCAATATTTTTTATGCCAGTTTGGTTTACGTATAGAAATAAAACTGTACATAGTGTTTTGAAACTAAATATAATTGGAAATGTTAAGGGTATTTAAGTGCAGAAATAGGAATAAAAAATGCTGAAATTTTCACAAAATTTAAAAAAATATTTTTTTCTTGCCTTGACATTCAAACATTTAAAATTGGATGCAATTATTTGTATGTTTAATCCAAACAGGCATAAAAAATATTGAGAATTTTAATTGATAGGGAGTGAAGGGACATTCTGAAAGTTCTTGATAACACTTAAATATTCAGGAAAATTCCTTATTTTTCTAACCCAATTTTTTTTTAATTTCTTGTGCAATAAATATATGCCGTATGTCATATTGTGTGCACTTGAATAGTATTTAAGGTACAATAAAAAAAAAAAAAAAAAAAAAAAAAAAAAAAAAAAAAAAAACAGATTTAAGGATCCTTGTCCCCATAATTCAGGAAAAAATTCAATACTGAAGAATATTATATTAATGCATACCGAAAATCTGTGTGTAAAAATCCGTGCAATTTGTTTTTCTTTATATTATATAGACGTATAAATGCTGGCATTGCATTAAATAATATTATTCTAAAACAAGAACAGTTTACTGTTAAGAATAATAAAAATTCTTTTGCGGAAAACATATTGGAAAACGATTTAAATGTGTAAGTCTCACAGCTGATATCTAACTTAAAAAATAAAATAAAATAACAAACAAGATGTAATGTCAGCAACAAACAGTTAACGGTTATGTGAAAGAGTAGCAGAAGTTGATACAAGTTAAAGAATGGATTCGGTGAATGGGAACCGGATAGTGTTTTTTACTTATTTCTTTGATAGTTTAAGTGCTTCTAATATATATGCTTCTGTTCTTCTCTGAAGTATATATACACAACCTAAATACATGTTGCCTTTTCTTATGAACACTTTAAAAAAATACCTGTTGTTTTAACAGATATGCTGTTGTATTCGCAATAGAATGTCTGCATTTCATGTAAAGTATAGATTTTCTTTGTTATTCAAGATAGATGTAGTTTTCACTCTCTAGCGGATAATTTTAAAATCATAAAATTCTTCACTTTTAACTGACAAACAAATTTGCATCCACCAGTAATAATGTAAAGAAAATTGTTAATATAATTGTACTAATAATTTTAATTTAATAATTCCAAAATTAAAAGAATTTCCAGAAATAGAGAATGATCTCATACAATGAACTTTGCACGGAAGAACTTTGCTTCTGTTCAACAGTGTTGTCTGTGGAGAAATTCTATTTTCTTATAAAGAAATTCTGTATACTGAAAAAAAAAAGGACTAAAATACGGAAATACTACTAACAATCGAGACGCCAGTACTATTTACGGAACTTTTTCCCGGTAAATTACAGAAAAATTTCCGTTTTATTTAGCATTTACGGTGGAAAACATCCGTTAAAATACGGAAATAGTACTGTCGTCTCGATTGCCAGTAGTATTTCCGTATTTTAGTCTTTTTTTTTTTACAGTGCAAAATAGAGAAATTTTGTTTCATACAAATAAAATCTATACAGGACGAGTTTTCCCCCCTGTAATTTATACAGGGGGAAAACTCGTAGCATTCTGTACAAGATTTTTCTATAAAATCTATACAGGATTCCCCCCTGTATAAATTACAGGGGGAAAACTCATAGCGTTCTGTACAAGATTTGTCTATAAAATCTACATGATTTTTCAGAGTGAAGAACCCGTTTAAATCTCTAATTAATTTTTTCAAAGTCGAAGCATTCTGGACAAGATTTTTCTATAAAATTTATATGGTTTTTTTGAGTGAAGAACCCATTTTAATTGTTTCAAAATAAATAGAAAAAATTGATCAAATCTAATTGAATATAATGTAAAGTATATGAATATGCATTGATTTTTGTCTCTCGATAGTGAATTTCTTTTTTTTTTTCTGGGAAGTTTTGATTGGTTAGTATTATATATATAGGTAGGTTATTTACTGAGTCTCTCATTAATTTTCGTCTGCAATTTTTAAAAATGTATTATTATAAGATCAGTAACGTAAACTGAGCTAACAAATGTCAATTCATTAAAATTTTATAAATTTGAATTGTTTTTCCGATATGAAACGTTTGTAATACCATCGTAGTTTTTTATAAGCTAAATAATATAATAAAAACGAGTATAATGATATAATAATAAAAATAATAATAAAACATATGTAGGTATTACGATCGTGTGATAAAGGCTTCCTACAAAAAGAAAAAAAAAAAAAAAAAAAAAAAAAAGAAAGAAAGAAAGAAAAAAAAGATATATTTTAAATGCATTTTAAATTACCATACAAATATTTGTTTCTATTCTCGTACAAAACATCTAAACCAATCTTAGGGGTTACCTTTTAAAAACGCGACGAAAATCAGCAAAAACTTTAAAGTTTTCAATTGGTGTAACTTTAAAATCTTTTTATGTATAAACATGAAATTTTGACTATTGATTAAACAGATTCGATTTTTTAATGTACTATCAGTAGGAACTGACTAGCCTTTTAAAAAAATTATGGATTATTGAAGTGAAAATAACTCATTTTATTACTCTGTAAGTCATTGCGCGCGTAATATCTTGAGAACGTATGCATGGATTGTTAAAAAATTTGAAATGGATGATAAGCACATTTGTGCGTTTAAAAGGACCTACTTTTAAGTATTTAAGATGGTAGGATTTTTATTCATAATTTTTTTTTTTTTTTTTTTTTTTTACATGGTTAATAAAATAATTTTTACCTAAAAGTAGATCATTTAAAAATACATATGTTTTTAACCATTGTATCAAATTTCGTAACTGTCCGTACATACGTTCTGAAGATATCATGCGTGCAATGACTTACGGAGTAAAAAATGGAGCTATTTTAATTTCAACAGCACATAAATTCTGTGAAAGACAGCTCAGTTTCTAATGGTAGTATATTAAAAAGTAAAGTCTGTTTAACCAATAGTCAAAATTTCATATTTTGCCCCTATTGGTTGGCTGAGAGGGGGAGAACAGAGAATGAATTCTTATCGTCTCACCTACATTAGAAGTGTAAATTAGACAAAAGATTTTTAGACACGTCGATGCATTAATATCGCTATTTAAGCTATCTTCTTATGTATTTGGTTGAACAATGTTAACAATAGCCAAAATATTTCAGATATATTTCTTTGTTTATCGATTTTGCCTCCGGATTGAAGAATTTTTATCTCTTCTCGCCGTTTATTTAACGAGAATGTTTCTTTTCATCATTATTCTGCATTATATCCAGTTTTTCTTTTTCTTTCTGATAAAAACATGCATAAATATCCATTACCTGGTCTATAAGCATGTGACATAAAGACAAATTCGATAGTTTAGAGGTGATTTGCACTAAATACAATGTTTTTATAACTTAATGTAAAACATTAAAAAAAAGTTATGAACAACGATAACTGAGAAGTTACATGTTGATTTTTATGTATCTGAGCCATAGTTTATAATTTATAATAAAGCTGAAAATAACATGAATTAAATTACAATTGTGATGTTTCAGAAAGTAAGACAGGTATCAAATGGACAAAGAGATTTTATCACATAAGGAATATACTTCTAACGTAAAAGTGGTGGCACCAAACGGTAGTACAACAGATAGAGGAATACATATTGCTATCAATGATGAATAAATATAAAATAGGAGTGAGTATTCTTACAAATTTGCTGAAATCTTGTTAAAGGTATAAAAAGAAGGATTGGAAACAATAAAAACATTGGTCTGTAGTATTCCAAATATGCTAGATGAAACTAACAAGGGAACAACTTTTGGTGCTGCTCGCACCTAGCATCGAGACCTGGTGCATTTTGTAGTCTTATACATAAAAGTTAGAGAACCGATAAAATTTCTCTGTTAAAATCATATTTTATGTACTTTTTTATACTTTTAATTTTTTATTATTACATTTTTATTTGTTTGTTTCGCGCCAAAAGTGAGTTAAGTCGCCAAATATGGCGATACAATGTTTCCGCCCATTTTATCCAAAGAGACAATGCTAAATGTACAGTGCATATTACTAGAATTATATTAGTTTGCAATTTTTTTTTATAATTGATAGCATAAGAAACAAATATTAGGTTTTTCCTTTTTTTTTTCTATGCAGACTATAAATATATAAATAGTAAATATAATTCTATAAAAGCTTCCAAGATCATTGAAAACTATTTCTTAGCGAAATACAAAATAAGCAAACTATTTCCCTTTGAAATCGAACGGAATAAAGTTTCGAATGTTTAAAATGAAATGTTGCTGTATTAAATGGTCCCTTGGTAAAAGTAATTATAAAGTAAATTAATGTTTTTAGACAATTTAGAAAAATTACTGTGGCTAATTAGGTCCTATATTACAATTTCTACTGAAGTCCAAACCACTATAATATTTGGCTAGGGTTGCTGGAAAGCTCTACTTTTTAAAATAAACGCCAACTATTTCCCCACCAAAAATGTGGATATAATGTTGCAAATTTTCAAAATCAAATTCGTGGGCTTTTGAAGGAATTTTTAAACATTTTCAATATTTTATACTTATTATTAACAAATTTTTACACTGTAAAAAAAAAAAAAAAAACGGACTAAAAAACGGAAATACTACTGGCAATCTAGACGCCACTACTATTTCTGTTTTTTTACGGGAATTTTTACCCATAAATTACAGAAAAATTTCCGTTTTACTGATTAAAAACGGAATTTTTTCTGTAATTTATGGATAAAAATTCCCGTAAAAAACGGAAATAGTACTGGCGTCTAGATTGCCAGTAGTATTTCCGTTTTTTAGTCGGTTTTTTTACAGTGTTTGCTTAAATGCTTTTCTTTACAAAACTGCAATGTTAATACTCCGATAAGTGGTCTCGAAAATTGCATTTTCAGAAAGTTATGCTGCTGTAAAATCAAGAAATATTATTTTAACAGAAAAATTTTATCGATTCTCAAACTTCATAATATAAGGCTTTAAAATGCGCCAGGTCTCAATGAAGAGAGTGCGAGCAGCACCAAAAGAGGTTCCCTTGTAAGTTCTGAAAATCAGTTAGGCTATGCCTTTGCCAGATTTTGGCTTTAATGAACGTATGCCTTCTGCAAATTACTATTAATTGATTTTATTTTCTTTCTTTATTGTATGTATCTGTATATCACTATGTGCATACTTGGGTTAGCGAAAAAAATTTTCTTATGTTTGGGAGTAGAATAACTATTGTATTGATATATGTATTATATAAAAATCTCTATTGTATAAAATGTAATACCAAGATAAGGTCCTTTTTACATCGGTATGTGAATAATAATATCGAGCAAGATAATGAGAAGCAAGGTGGTGAACAAAAGATAATCTTCTGTGATGCCTGGTAAATGAGCAAGCGGGAAGAAAGGGCAGGTGGGTTGTCTTTAATTTCAATGGTGGAAATTGCCCCTTATTTTACAGAGGAGTACATCATGTTTTTTGCAAGGCTGAAGAGTGAGAAGAGGTCAGGAGAGAAGTGAGGAGTCTTGAGTCGAGAGTCTGTAGCTTGAGGTGAAAGGTGGGGTTTGAAAAATTATTTACTGGTGTTTGGAGAATTCTATGTACGAGAGTGCTGGAGATACCTGTGTGTTTATATTGTTGAATAAATCTAGCTGAGTATGGTAAACTGAGAAGGGGAGAGGAGTGTAATTTAATGATATAACCCAGTAGGCAGATAATATATTAACGTGTAACTTAATATTGGGCAGGATCTGCTATATCCGTGACAATAAAAATAAACAGTGTCATTTAATATAAATATTTTGTAAATAAATCATCCATTAATATTATCTGAAGAATCCTTGTAATTAATTACCAAACTTCTGACATTAAGTACGGTATCACGTATACCGGTGGTGGCAGTTTATCAGCCAAAGAGTAGTTATTCGCATTTCTACGTGAGGTGGACTAAATTTGAGTGATAATTATCATCGTATCGACATCGAACACTCACATCCTAATAATACTAAGTATACTGCTAATTTTACTCAAGTTTAATAAATATATGTCACACCAGAATTTTTTTTTAACATTTTTACTCTTTTATTTTGTTTATATATGTAATATATTTTATAATATTTTATAAAAACAATTCTGGTTCGATTCAAGATATTTTCATTTGGTTACTGATCAAATGGTCGTTACTTGATATAGCATTTAATGTTAAATTTATGCTACTGTAAACAGAGAACAAGAGAAGAGTAACAAAGAACATAAGTAATCTCAAAAAATGAATCAAAACTTTTTCCACTATTTTTTTTTTTAAATATGCAGCAAAATATAATTTATTACATGCATATACTTCCAGTGTCTTACGCTCTATATGACTTTTTTAATCGTATCAATATCTCTGCTATATTTGTTTCGATTTCTGTATACCGTTGTAATAAATTTTGAGAAGCAATTTGAATATCAACCTCTGTTAAAAAAAAAGAAGAAAAAAAAAACCAATAAGACTGCTTAAAGAAATAAAAAAAATAAATAAATACTTGATAAAAAAATTAAAGAAAAGCCGTTAATTGAAACTATAATAATTTATACCATGCTAAACATAGGAAAGAAGAAATTAATCAAAAGAGACAAACTTCTTAGTAACGAAATTAAACTTTCCATTAATGTTATAAAATATTTTGGAAAATATCCATTAATACATTTTTCTGTACCAAATTATCTTTATATATATTTTTTCAATCCCATCATTTTTTTCTCTATGTTTACTTCGATATATTTCTCGTGATAATAGATTTTGGAAAACTATATGTTTACTTTTCATGGTCATTTTACCATTAAAAAGTGAGTAAAAAATAAAAGTAACGTTAAAAACGGTATCGTGTTAATTCTATATTGTGGTAAACAGAGAAAAACAGAAGTGTGCCGATGGACTCAAATTTTTCTGTTTTACAGTACAGTAATATAATAGTATTGTATTACTGTTACAAAGTATATTAAAAAATAATAAAGAGAAGGAAAGTTTATTTTTTTCAACTGGATATAATAAAATATAACTTGAATAGACCTAATAATATATAACAAAATATCCATTGATATATTTTTATATGTGTCTTTCTCTATCACATCAACATTTCGCCTAAATTTCCACATCTACATATCTCGTTTTAATACACTTTGAGAAACTACCTGAATAGTTTATTTATAACCCTTTTAAATAAATGTATAAGCCGCTCGGAAAAAAAAGAATAAAAACAATAAAGAAAAAGTAAGAAACCATGATGGTAAACAGAGAAAGGCACAAGTGCAGCAAAGGACAATAATATTCGCGTCATGAAATTAAAACTTTTTTCGTAACTCTTATAAAATATACTGCAAAACATACAATAATTCATTTCTACATCTGAGGTTCTATGCGGTTTCTCCTATTCCATCATCGTTTCCAGTATGTTTATTTAGATATCTATCTCGTTTTAATGCATTTTGAGAAACAATCTGAATACTTTGTTTATGATCCTTTTAAATAAATGATTGAAAATGAATAACCTTTTTAAATAGATGAATATGTAGCTCAAGGAAAAAAAAAAAAGAATAATAACAATAAAGAAAAAGGAAGAAATCAGGATGATAAACAGAGAAAAGTATAGGTGCAGCAAAGGATAATAATATTCGCGTCATGAAATTAAAACTTTTTTCGTAACTCTTATAAAATATACTGCAAAACATCCAATAATTCATTTCTACATCTGAGGTTCTATGCGGTTTCTCCTATTCCATCATCGTTTCCTGTATGTTTATTTAGATATCTATCTCGTTTAATACATTTTGAGAAGCAATCTGAATACTTTGTTTATGATCCTTTTAAATAAATGAATAAGATTGCTCCAGAAAAACACGAATAAAAACTAAAAGAAACGGGAAACATCTCTTCGTGGTGCAAAATCAAAAGAAAACGACGGACCGTTGGCATTAGAATGAAAAACAGCGCCAAGTAGTCTCTTGGGTTTTCTCAGATATTCTTGTTTCGACTTCGATTTTTCTTCGTTTCTAGAAGAATTTATGGCTTAGTGACTTTGGCAATCGTCCAAAAATGGCATTTTTTCCCCTACCGGTATTGCCCTAAATAGAAAAAAATTGTTATCCTTTGAAAGAATATTATGTAAAGATTCTCTACTTTTTCTTTCCTTTTTACAATATTTGGTATTATTTCTTTTTTATTATTATTTAAACACATTCTTTGTTGGATTAAAGATACAAAAAAAGTGTGTTTTGTAAAGTTATAGTTTTATGGGAAATGATTTCACAAAAAAATAAAAGCAGAAGAGCATCAGCCAGCATATTAATAGAAAATAATTGAAGCAATCTTTTGTTCTCAATATCCCTACACAATTTTTCCCCAAGAGAGGCAGACGTAAAAAGATATTTTCTTCTAATAATAAAAGTACTTTTAGCATTAAGTACATAGCATAAGTACTTTTATGTAAATATAAAATATCGTGAAGTTATAATAATCTAGTTTTTATCTTTTGTAGATTAATTTGTTTTTTGAAAGCTTATGAACTATTTCGTTCCGGTCTAGACATTTTTTTAATATGTTATACAATTAAATTGTATACAGAGTGTACACTCTCAACGGTGTACAATGGCTATTTCCTAAACCGTTAGTGATAGACATGTACTTCCAATCACAAAAACGTTTTAAATGAGGTAAAGGAGTATTTTTAAAGAGATCTGGGTCAAGAAAAACATTTATTAAAAAATTACGAAATTTAAATTTTATTTACTGAATAAATTTTGTTTATTAAATAAATTAGAACCTGGGGACCGGATAAAAATTTACATTTCGTAATTTTTTAATAAATATTTTTCTTGACCCAAATCACTTTAAAAATACTTCTTTACGTCATTTAAAACATTTTTGTAATTGGAATTATATGTCTATGACTAATGGTTTAGGAATTATCCATTGGACATCGCATCGTTGAGAGAAGACACCCTTTATAGTACATCATATAGATAAGATTGGCTCGGCTGCATTGGTTATTTATCCTTACAAGGGGGGGGGGGTACAAAATGACTAAAAATATGCTTACGTAATACTTGAACGGCCCACTGGAATAACCACTGATTAAAATCAAATTCATTATTTTGTAAAATATTTGGAATTATTAAGTCAGAAGAACAATTATTTTGACAGCATGTTAACAGAAAACATGCAATATAAAAATAATTTGTAAAGCATCCATACCACATTCAGAGCCTGATTATTGTAGGGCAAGGAGAGCATACCCCTGGCAGGAAAAAACATTATTTTCGAATAATAATCGAAATCTTATTTAAATGCAGAATTTCTGTCAAAAATATGTGAAAATAACTATTCAGAAATAGTGGTGATTATCTGCTTCGGTTTCTAAAAACCATCAGTCGAACTTTGTCCTTATGAATATTTAAATATATATATATATATATATATTTATAACGGTAAGCCTTTAACAATTGCATATGTCCATAGAAATATTCAACCGAAAAAAGGAAATGATATTTCATTAGTATATTCGGATTTTAATTAAAATTTGATAATTACTTTTCCGAGAAAAGAGAAAGTTTATATATAGAGAAAGAAAATGAATAATCATAATGTAACTAAAATCCCTTATCACTAGTAGAGAAGTTCAGATGACTCATCAGTAACCCTTTAAATAAATTATTCAGATTTATACCAGAAAAAATGTATAACGGAACAATGCTAGATTATTTTTCTTTCGGTAACTTTATTCACCACCAAGCAAACGAGGAAGTTTAGTTAAATTGCTCTGTTGCTTCTTGCTTCAATGACTAATAGTGAAGGGGAAAAGAAATCAAATTTATTTATAAAAAAGACTTTTTTCATAACCCCACGTGCCTCAATTTTATGACTCTTTCCGATCGCAATTGAGACCGCTCGTAACCCTCCAAAAATACCGGAACTTGTTCCCGAAGCGTGAAAAATGGCTTTGGAATTTAAAATAGGAAACGGGACTACCGGATACACAAATCCAGGCATTCGTCACAGGGCCTTCTTCAGACAAAAGATCTTTTCCCCGGAACAATTTGCCATCTGTCAGCTTGATGTGACGCCATGTTGCACAGTGCAGGGCGGGAAGAAAGGGAAAAACTATTGTTAGAGAAAGAGTAATGTGATTCCTAATGCATACAGTGATCATTGTGCGGTGAACTTCAACATTGTTTGATATGGGGTATACTCCCTAGTTTTTATTTATGTAGAATGCAGTTATGAATATAGAATGACACTTCTTTGGATTTTATTTGCATTAGGTACGTAAAAAATGAAATAAAAAATTTAAAAAACAAAACAAAGTAATATATGTGTGAAGAAGAAGAAATGATTAATATTATGTTAAAATAAATAAAAATGTATTTAAAATTATTATACATGTTTTTTCTAGTGCCGCAGACTGAGCTTCAATTGGGAGGGCTTTTTTGAATTAATACTACTTTTAAACAGTAATTTTTATATCTATGAATTAATAAAGTAAAACATATCTAGAAATGGCGCAGTTATTATTACTGCTTTTTATCTTAAAAATTTAAAAGTATACTAAAATACATTAAACTTTTCTAAACAATGTAATTAAACAGTTTTGAGATAAACATATATGAAAAACCAGAAAATATATATCACAAATTTCATGAAAACAGCTAAAACATTTTACATTAAAAAAATACAAAATTTTGGTGCTGCTGAGGAATAATAATAATAAAAAAAGCTTTATCCACTTATATCATTTCTCTCTTCTTTCTCTAGTGTAAAAAAATAATAATGGTGAAAACTTAAAAATATTCAAAATAAGAATATAAATCTCATTGGAGCACAACAAACTGCATTGCTGTACCCATGACATTATTATTTATATAAATAAATACATTTATAAAGGTATATATGCATCGGTATTTTGAAATATGAAATTGGTCAAATTACAAGCCAGCTTAACGTGGCGCATGTTGAATTGTGTAAGGCGATACGTGGGTAAGAAAGGGGGAGTATAATATGACTGCCGTAATGAGTTCTTTGAACACGAATGTTGTGGGGTATGCAGTATAATTTCCCTAATTTTTATTTATGCTGGAAGTATAGAATGATGTATTTTTCTCCGTATTTTATTTATATGCATAGAGAAATAAATACATTAAGAAGGTAGAATGGTTTATATCGTGTGCTGAATAAATGCACCGTTACATAAAATCAAACTAGTTAAAAGAATAAAAAATGAAAACATACATTCTCTTTTTCAAGAAAAAATAAAACTTTAAAAGACAAAATTAAGAATGAAATGGAGAGTGGCATCTTATGATAACGTTATATTTCCCTAGTTCTTATTTTCGTTGGAAACAGTTATAAACGTATATAGTATAAAATATAAAGTATTCCTTTTTCTCATGGTTTATGTAGAACATGAATATTGTGCGGTATGCAGTTTAATTTCTATATTTTTTATTTATTTGGGAAGTATAGATTGACGTATTTTTCTCCGGATTTTATTTATAGGGATAAAAATATAAATACATTAAGAATGTACGCGGGTTTATATTGTGTGCCAAATAAATGCACTGTTACATAAAACCAAACTTGTTAAACGAATAAAAAATTAAGACATACTTTGTCTTTTTTAATAATAAAAAACTTTAAAAGACAAACTTGAGAATGAAATGGAGAGTGGCATGTTATGATAACGTCAAACTGTTAATATATGCACTAAGAAGAAACAAGATGAAATAATATGAAATAATATGCACTAAGAAGAAATAAGATGAAATAATATGCACTGAGAAGAAATAAAGTTTTATATTATGCAAAAGAAAACGATCAAATATTCTGTATTAACAACTTAGAGGATTTAAATTGTTTTTTAAGTTCTTCAATCTTGAATAAGAATTTTTCGGAAAACTAAAACTAAATTCCAAAATAAGAAACTTAAACGCATTTGTGTACAACCCTACATCTGAGACAATTTTTTCATATAAATAAAAATATTATAGAATGTATATACATCTCTATGATGAAATACGAAACTAATCGAATTACAAGTCAATTTAACGTGACATATGTTGTATTGTGCAGCATAGATAGAGAGTAAAAACGATTGTTGGAAAAAGAGTAACACGACTCCTAATGCGTCCAGACTCCTAATGCGTCCATTGCGATTGAGTACTTTTTGATATGGTATATATTTTCGTAAATTTTATTATGTTTATAATAAACTACATAAATACTAAGAAATAACATGCACTCAGAAGAAATAAAGTTTTATATTTAGCAAAATAAAACGAACAAATATCCCATTTTAACTAGTTAAAGGAATTAAATTGCTTTTTTAAGTTCTTTCCTCTTGAATTAAAAAAAGATTGGAAAACTTTAAAACTAGACCCCAAAATAAGAAAATTAAACGCCTTTAGGTACAGCGTTCTATGTGTAACAATTTTTTCATATAAATAAATATATTTAAGAATGCATATGGGGCATTCTCACAATCTTTTGACTTTCGGGAATAAAAATCTGGTAAAATTAAACTTGCTAAAATAACATTTAATCTTATAGACGAATGCCTAAATGATTCAAAGAAAAAAATGGTCAGCAGCGAATTTTTTTAAAAATTTAACTGAGGTTTAAGTTAAACTTGCGAGTTTAATTTTCCTTACCATTTTACCACTATAACATTCTATTTTCTTCTAAATTTTTACTTATAATGAATTTGCATAGTACCCACAGGACATTGAAATAAGAATTAATAACAATGTAGTATTTTTAGTACAAAACTTTGATATAACATTGTCTTAAAGAGGTGTTAAAGAAGGGACGGAAGGAAAAAAAAAGGGGGGGTATGGTATAGAAAAAAAAGGGACGGTAATGGAAAAAAAAGGGATGGTAAGGATGGGACGTTAAGGAAAATTACCACTATTTTTAGGCATATCATTTTAAGACTAAGTGATACCCAAAATGTTCATTGATCTTTTGAAAGTTATTTACATTGGATTAAATTAAAAATAATAATAATTTACCTTGAAAAGTGCAGGAATAAACCTTGGGGACGGTAAGACTACCAATAAAGCCACGATGCTTGAAATTGAAATTTAAATGCTGATTTAAATTCTGCAGCCAATTTCCTGTCAAAGAATTTTAGACATTCTTTCCGTAACATACGTCTGCATGAGAAAAAAACTTGAAAAAAATTCTGTGGCTGCATCTGAAGTGATTTTCTGTATAAGTTTAGCAAGAGGGATGGTAAGGAATGTAAAACCCAGGGACAGAGCTCAAAAAATAATATCAACCGTATAAATGTGTGCAGGTTAATTTTTTGCTAAATATTTACATAAAACAAATGTCCCAGTTTCGCAAAAAAATTGCATCGAATTACTTTTATTGAAACAATTTTATACAGACAGCTCCAAACTTAAGAATCAGCATCAGGGACACGGGACGGTATAGGAGTTTTCCTGGTATTTGGACCCCCCAACATCGTCCAAAACTTATTTATCTTGTTAATATTGTTATGCAATCATGCAATGGGATGTTCCACAGTATATGAAAAAAAAAAAAAAAAAAAAAAAAAACAAGAATGCGTACTAAAATAAAAAATATTATTCAGGGACTTAAAAGTCAAATGATTGCGAGAATGTCCCATATACGTCTTTATGATGAAACACGAAACTAATTGAATTACAGGTCAATTTAAATTGACACTATGTTGCATTGTGCAGTAGAGAAAGAGAATAAAAACGATTCTTGGAGAAAGAGTAATATGACTCCTAATGCATCCATTGTGATTGAGTGATTACCTTTTGATATGGGTATATTTTCATAATTTTATTTATTTACATAGTTGTCATAAATATAAAATGACACATTTTTCTTCAAATTTTATTGATAGACACAAAAAAAATAATCACATTAAAATATAGGGCGGTTTACATTATGCTAAATAACTGCGCTGATACTTAAAATCAAACTAATTAACACAAAAGAAAATCCAATCCTTTTGCACAAACTTCAGAATAAAAAGAAAAGATAAATTGTTAATATATTGAATTCTTTTACTTCGTCTAAAACCTGTTTTTTAAAATTAAATCTGATTTAATTATAAAGACGCATAATTTTTATTACATGTATGCATTTACACTGCCAAAAAATTGCTGCAAACTATTCACTCATTCAACCGGTTTTATAGAAAAAGGTTACTTAACCTTAATTTATCTCTATTCTGATCAACGAGAACGCTTCGTAATATTATGTAATATTGTCAAGTAATCATTATATATAAAAACGGTTGAATGACTGCACAGATTACTGACTTTTTTTACGGTGTAGATTTTGAAACATGTATGTGTCTAAATTACTTTAAAAAAATAGTTTTTACAGAACCACCAAATATTATCTATGTTTTTAAGCTATCTACCTACGTTTGAAGCACTTAAAGGAAAAAAAAAAAAAAAAAAAAAAAAAAAAACTTTGAAAAGAAACATTGCATCCACATTTTATGATTTAGTTTTAATAAAAATTACTTATTTACGTTTCAAATTGTATATATATCCCTATGAATTTACAAAAAACGTTATATCTATGTGGAAATCTGAAGAAATTATTAAGAAACTTGAAAAATGCTACATGAAAGTCAAATAAACTTATTAGAACAAAAATATTACTGAAGTTAACTATAAGCTTTTATCTAATGCACCTGCTACAAGTTAAATGATATTTTAGTAAATAAAAATTTTAGAGATGATGAAAGAGTCAAGTATAAGATTTTCAACAGTTTTCTATGTTTTTGTTCAAATAACAGGCCATAATTTTGAAATTAACCGTTCAATTACGATTATTTTAGTAGATGCACCAGACAATAATATGTAGGCAAAGCTCACAAAGTTTTATCGATAAATAGTTATAATGTTTTTAGTTATCATTTTTGAAGTGAGTTAATTTTGTGTAAAATTCAATTTTCAGAAAAATGCTTTTAAACGTTAAAGTAGAATATGTTTACTATAAATTGATTATAACTTCTGTTCTGAGCATGGTAAGAACAAAAAACAAAGCAGATTTAGAATTGTAAAAAGTTGTACTTTTAAATTAAGTAATAAAAACAAAATAGATAATTTTCGCGAAAGTCCTCATTTCCAACGCAGGCAGATACCTTAAAATTTACAATTTAGTTATATTAAAAATGTGTTTTATGTATGTACGTTAAAATTCAAGATGGAAAAAATCTTTTATACAGAATATAAGATGCAAATTCATATCATAATAATTAAAGAATTTTCTATACAAGATTAGGCACATAACATTTATGCACTTGTTTTACATTAATGAAATAATTAAACTTTCCATAATTCTTTACACTGTATTTATATATTTGTTATAATTTTCTTTGATATTTTGGAATATCCAAGACATTTACTTATTCTTGCAGTGCCATACTGAATAAACATATCTGTACACATATAAACACATTAAGATGTATAGATATAGGAGTAACGCAGTCTCGTGCAACGAAATAGAATGCTGTCCAATCAATATATGCATTAAATTAATTTACTAATCACATGTAGAGGTATATTTACCAGCATCCAAAGCTAACGCGTAAAAGCCCTGAGGTAATGACAAATTTGAAGCCCTTACTTGTTACTAAACTAAGACTGACTATAAACCATTACAGTTTATAGATGTGACCAAATAACAAATTTTTATGAAGCAAAACACGGATATTTCCTCTTTTTTTATTTAAAATTTGCATTTGACAATTTTTCAACTTTATTTACGAAATGAAATATTATTTATTGTGAATATAAATCACTGTATGATTATTAAATTAAAGAGTATTACTTAAAATATCGAAAAAAAAAATTCTATTTCAATTGCGAGTTCTTAACATTTCCGGAGTTATTTCTATTTTTGCTCTTTATTTAAAGAAAATGTGTGTGTTTTTCAATGAAATATTTTTTTAATTAGAAAATTTGCGAAAGTATCTTTGGTATAAAGTCCTAAGGTTTCATACTCTGTCACTTTACTCTCCCCTCAATACACGCACACAACACCACCATCACCCTCACCACACAAATATATGCATTTATTTTAGAGGGAATTTGTGGGAAAATGTTTCCACTTCTCAGTTGTTTCATGATGACGATAAAACATTTTAATATTATTTGTATGAAGCACTGCCAACACTTTAAATCTATGATTTCTTTAAAGCGCATTTTTACTGTGGTCCCATCATGTGGTTACATGCGTTTATCCCTTCATTGAGAATGGGAAGCAGTCCTTTTACAGCACTGGCTTTTATACACTCTAAGTAAGTTGTCACACTAATATTTTGCTTCTGTTCAATTAAAAATGCATTTTATATTAAAATATTAACCCCGGTTGTGTCATCAGTTTTTAAAAACTTGGTCTGAAATAAATACTGATAAATAAAATGTTGAATAGTGAAATTTATATACATTGTATCCTTTAACTATCTTTAGGGGGCGTCCACAAATGATGTCACGTTTGGAGGGGAGGGGAAAGGAGTTCGTAAAATTGTGACAGTTTGTGACAAGTGGGTGAGAGGGGTTAATAAGAAGTGTGACATCACACATTTTGGTTAAAATAAAAGCATTAAAAATCAGCAGATTAAATTTTAAAGTTGTTTTGAAATTAAAGAAATTTGAGTTCATAAAGTAAAAATAACATTTAAAGTAAAATATATTAAATTCCACTTCCAGTTCTAAAGTACAACTGTTTTCAATTGCTCTTTCTTATTAATACTTTATTACTATTGCATATTAACGCTAAACGTACCAATATTTTTTTATACCTATTCGTACCGGAAGGTTCAAATGACCCCTATATAAAAAGTTATTTATTTTACGATGTTTTGCGAAAAACTACCAGATGATACACTTTCGTGTATGAGTAAAACATTTTTTTTTATTATTATTATTTACTACAAATTGTTTATTTATGAAAGTAAAACGAATTAAAATTGCGCAAAAAATTAAGAACAAAATAATAATTATTTCAAGAAATTCGAAAATGTAATAAACAAATATTGTGCAAATTTGTTTTATGTTTACCACACATTTTTTACATTACTTCGTTCTCGATATAACATGAAATGTTCAAACTAGGAACTCACTCGGAGTAAAGTCAATTTCTAATTATACCATCACACAATAAACAAATATGATGTAATACAGTAAAATAAATGATGTAATACTGTAAATTAAATGATGGAATACAGTAAAATAAATGATGTAATAGCAAAAATACGCAATTTACTAATGTTTTTACAAAATAAAACATTTATACCTTTATGATTTAATATCAGTTTATTCAGGGCTCAAATGACTCCTTGCGGTAGTAAAGCCAAAAATAAATAAATAAATAAATTCTAATTAAAAAAGGTAGTTCGGAGATGAGGCATTTTAAGAAATAATATAATCATATATTTTAATAAAATTATACCATCACACAATAAACAAATATGATGTAATACAGTAAAATAAATGATGTAATACTGTAAATTAAATGATGTAATACTGTAAATTAAATGATGTAATACAGTAAAATAAATGATGTAATAGCAAAAATACGCAATTTACTAATGTTTTTACAAAATAAAACATTTATACCTTTATGATTTAATATCAGTTTATTCAGGGGTCAAATGACTCCTTGCGGTAGTAAAGCCAAAAATAAATAAATAAATAAATTCTAATTAAAAAAGGTAGTTCGGAGATGAGGCATTTTAAGAAATAATATAATCATATATTTTAATAAAAGTCGTGAAATATAATGAAATTTCACAATGTTTTCAGTTTAAGAAATTCCAAAAAAAAGTTCAAAAGGGGCCATTTGACTCCTCGCGGTAGTTTTAGTGCTAATTTTGTTTTTTGTTGTAAACCTTAATCCTATTTCATACAAAATAAGTACATCATTAAAAAACATAGTTAAAAGTTTAAAAATAAAATTTGAAATATGATCTATAACGTAGTACTTTGTTTCTGAATTGCAAGTACATATATGTTTAGGTAATATAGCGTGACATGTGACAAGAGGTTAGAGGTATGGTGAAATATGGCACTTTGTGACAAAGGGGGGGGGGGGAGGGGAGTAAAAAGTATTGAAAAAAAGTGTGACATCATTTATGGACAGCCCCTTAAAAAACAAGAGAGGTGATAGTATTCATCAAGATACATAACTTTTGCATAAGAAATCAGGGTTCCAAACGACATATTATGCAAAAAAAAAAAATAAATAAATAAAATAAAAAAATACAGGATTCTCACTCCAAGTCTCGTTCATAAGTTTAAGAATAATGAAGATATTGTAACAATATTTATAACAGAATAATAGTTATGCGTGAAATGCACACTAATTCCATATAAATCATTGCTTATTTTATCCTAGATTTTATCATTTTTGCTATTTGTACTCTCCAAAAATATTTTTTATGCTTTTTGAAATCGTTGAATTAAAAAGATCATGTAAAGTATTTCATTGCTTGTTTCATTTTAGTTTTAAAATGCTTCAATATTAATTTATTCGCTAAAACGCTAGCGTATATTTATAAAAAAAAAAAAAAAAAAATAATAATAATAATAAGATATCGTTTTGCTTAAAGCTCATGTAGAAAATTATACTTATAGTACTTTTTATTCAATGGGACACCTCCTTTTCTCCCATTTCCTTAATTTTTTTCTTCCATAATTATGTACCTTCTAATATAAACTGTCATTTTCTGCTGTAAATTTTTGCTCAACATTCCGATACTTCTTGTGCTATTTAATTTTTAAAACATTTTTTGCTATACTCAGGGGTCGTACTTGTCCTGAAATTTCAAGACTAGGAAATTCATTGGTACCAGTATTTCCTTATAAAAAATCTCTTTTTGAATAAGGCTAAATTTCGAGAGTTTAAACTAGATTTATCTTTCTTAAAAAAAGAAAAAAAAATACTAATATTCGTCCGGAAAAATTCCTTGAAGCTGTATACTCCATGGTATTATTTTTTTCTTATTTCATGGTTTAGGGATATTTTTTCGCGTAGAACTCAAATGCTTCTTTGCTAAAGTTCTGTAGCGTTACTTTACATCATTTTGTAATTTAGAACTACCGTTGCGCTTAAAAATCCACTAGAAAATAATTCCTTTAACATTCTCTCTTCAATAAAGCAGCTTTGTAAATTATACCTATAAATTTCATGAAAGACTGAGGTATGTCCTTTATACCTGCAAGGTGATTTTAATTATCTGTATTCTCTAGAAATCAAGATATTTCTCTTTATGGCTCTCCATTGTTATTTCACTGTAACATAATGCACTTCCTATCAGCGCAAAATTGTACTTCGATGATAATTAAAATTTATAAATTATTCTAAAGATTATTGTTTGCAAGTGCCATATTCTTTTCGAAACTAATTAGGGCAATTTTTTCCTACTATTATAAACTGGCCTAAATTGAATTTTAGAATTTAAGTAACTAATTATCGTGCTATAATAATGCATTTTTTTGGATTCGGAGACAATATTACTTTGTGTGTTATTTTCGTATGGTTTTGTGTAGTTAGTTGTAGACATTAGATACTTAGAAAGCAACTATAATGATTTACAAGATGATTTTGATAACTTATTTATAATTTATAACAAACGACGATGTAAAAAGGTTGTTGATTCCTCGATCGATATTTAACATAATGCAATCAAATAATTCTTGAAGTTTTCATGATAGGTGATTAGAAAATATTGCTTTTTTAGAATTGGGATTAGACAATTATTAGTTTGCCGTAATGATACAGTAAAAATAATGATTTATTTAAAAAATAATGAGTGGTTTGATGTGCTTTAAAAAATAGCTTTTTATTAAAATTGCTGAATACGAAATTTAATTCTTCAAAAAATACAAATTAATATCTTCTACGATAACTAAAAATATAATGATATTCTTTGCAATTTTTTTATTAAGGAGATTTTAACAAATACCATACGTTAAACAAATTTAAATAAGTTTTACATTTTAAAGATACAAATGTACAAATAAATTATTAATTTAATCGATTTCAACTGTATTTAAAAGAATGGTACATTTATTCAGTATGTATAATTAATACAAAATAAACAAAGAATGGATTTTAATTATATGAAATTGCAAAACTTATCAATTCAATTCTTATTTTATTCCACGCTTAATTTGTACAATAGAAATAACATACATATACATACATATTGAATTTTATTATAGGGGGAAGAGGTTATTTTAGTTAATTTTTGTACTCTTTTTTTTTTTCTGGTGATTATACTAAGTTAAAAAAGAAAGGAATATTATTAGTATGCCGTCTGTTATTTTAGATTTTCATTTTTTTATTAAAAGAAAATTAATAAGGTTTTGGATCAAGGAATAGCAGAAATTTGTTTTTAACATAGTGGAGAAATCTTCTCAGATTATCCGTTGAAAACAAATTTAACATAAAAGAAAGCGAAGTGTGGCTATATGCTATTTCATGCGTCAGCATAAGTATTTGCCAGCTTTTATTTTACTCTTTGACAATCTTTGTTGCACTATTCCACATTCATTTCATCAATCAATAATAACATATGTGTGTGAAATGATCGAAAATTGTATAAGAATCACGCAGGTACGCGTGATTGTTTTTGTGGTCGCCCATAGTCTAAATCATTTTTCAATACAATCAAAGCAAATTTTAATTATATTACTATACCCTTTGAAATGGAAATAAGCCTTACTGAGGTCTGAGGAGTGTGATTATGTAGTATGACATTCTATTGTTATTTCAAAGACGCTAATATGCAAATGTCAAAAAATAAAATAAAATAAAATAAATCCAGTAATGCAATCATACATTAATAATATCTTCACAATGGACAATTCCCTTACCTAAGTCTTACCTTATATTCTGTTAAACAAATTTAACAAATTTTTAACGTGTTGGATGATATCATAATCTGCCGCCATTGCATGACTATTGCCAATTTCTTATTAGGTGCGTTCGTAATTATATAAATACATAGCAGCTAATTTCGTCGCCTGGTCCGTTCGTCAGTCCGCATATAACAGCACAAAAACTACCCAACCGAATGCTTTGAAATTTAATATATATAATCACTGCAGAAATTTTTCGAGTCATTTCAAATTTTATGAAAATCGAATCAAAACTTAAAAAGATATTAATACAAGTTTTCTTCATTCTATTAAATCCTATCATACGTAATTAATTTAATGATATCCCATGATAGGTAAAGATTCTAGGTTGCCATGGTAATTAAGTCATTTCGTATTAATGAATTTAATATACATATAATCCTAATAAGTTTTGTATTAATGCATTTTTGCGTAAGAGTGCAACATCTATTGCACCAAGATCTGAATATTTATAAAACTAGTTATAGTACGAACGCACCTCATTTGCCACATTTGACATACAATTTCCGACTTGAATTAAATTTAAAATTCATTTGTTGCAATCCAAAATATAAACATTCATACCAACTCCCACCAGCCCAACTACTATTCAACAATAACATGTTCACATACAATGCGTGAAGCGTTACAAGTATGACTGCAGGGGCACGTGATTGTACTTGTGGTCGTCACCAGTCTATTTCATTCAGTAAATTTACGTAATACAATCAAAGCAAATTTTCACTAGATCGCAGTACCCGCATGGGGAACTCCCACGCATCATTATTCTTGAAGTGATTGGAGTCAAAGTGGACGTAAGCATCCCTGAGGGGTGTGAGGCATATATCCTTCTCAAGTTATTTTAGAGGGATTTACCGGACGCAAAGATGAGTCATTCTCAAAGAGCATATTCACGAATCCGGTGTCTGTGGAATAGCATTAAACGTCCGGGGGAGGTGAATTATTCGGCAATCATTCAAAGCTATTGTTATCAAGGGAGTACGTGTAGAGGAAAACAAATAATAAATAGTATTAAATAAAATATAGATAAGAAAAAAGACACATTATCCATTCCTGGATATTTCTGATATTTTATAGCTACATTGGAAAATGTTTAAGGGGTCTCAGGACTCATAAAATTGGAAGTAAAAAAAAAGACCATTTTTAACATTTAATATCTTAAAAGGTATTTAATTTTAAGACACAATTTTAATTTGGAAAAAAGATATTGGTACATTCTTTCATTTCAATTATTTAAAAAATTGCAAGATGCAGAATTATCATTTAAAAGGTGCTCCAAACTATCAGATATTTAACGAGCAGAAAATCGGCATACGCGCAGGATTATTACGCGCAGGACATTACGCGCAGGATTACAAAATAAATTTTGAAACTATAATGAAAATTTTGGTACCTACTTATAAATCAGATTATAATGATTACCCTGAGCCTAAATAAATTTGTATTTAAAGCATTTTTATATTTTCAATACCAAGTTATATTTAGCTAATGCAAAATTTTGAAAATTTCAACAATATAATCACCTAAAAAAAATTTTTCTTAACAATAAATAGAAAATTTTACGTTCAATTTATAAAGAATAACATGAAACATATGTTTTGAAAAAAGTTTTTGAGATATCGTGCGCGTTATGCCCAAAAACGTCATTTGGGGAAAAATGACTTCTAAGTTTCGGAAACGACGCTGCAGCTATTGAGCGGGTATAATTCTAACAGTCTTCACTCTTGTTCTAATGGGAATTTCAAGGAGACAATTATATCAAAATGTTCAGAAAAGATAGGAGTTTAACATTAAAAAAAAAATTAAAATTTTGAAAATTTTAAAGCTTTAAGAGTCTTGAGACCACTTAAGGGGGGAGATCACCTTCAGCAGCTCGATATTGTGTGATTTTATCACAGTATATATATATATATATAATTGGAGCTGTAAATATTTCTTCAAATTAAACAATTTTTTCGAATAAATTGTACATATCTTTGTTTATATATTCTTTTAAATAATTTTAATGATACATAATTAGAATTTAGTTTAATTAAGACAGACTAAATAATAAATAAAATTTCTTTAATTCATAATTGAAGAAATTTTACCAGATAAATTGATAGAAATTTAATTCGGTGGTTTTAGAAAATAAATAAAATAAAAATTTATAAAATAGGGAGTTCAGAGTATTTACCTAGAAGATATCAGGAGCCGCATATGTTGAAGAAAATTTAACAGTTCTTACATAATAATATCAAGATAATAATTTCGATTAATATGCATTATTCAGATAAAGGTTTGACAAAATATTACGAAAAAAGTGCCGAAATTTATATTTAAAACGGTTGGCCTGTTTTTCTGACAATTCTAAGAGAAATTGGACTGCATCGAGCTGTTTTGAAATACATACTGCCTGAGTGAAGTGACTGTGCAATAATTTCAGAGTTGTCTTTGTTCGAAAATGATAATTCGGGTGGCTTTCCGTTCAAATGGTTTCCCTGACCTTTTATAACAATATGACCAAAAGTGATTGATGCTAGCAAAATACCTAACTTCTATTTTTCAGAAAAATATATGAGCACAAAATCACACAGAAATTTTTCCTACGACTTTATGTTTAGAATCAAAACATAACTTCGCTTGTTTGGTAGTTTCAAGATATGTCATTTGAACTGTGGTTGTGTACGCTGTTAAAAATTTTGTCCCGGTTTGAACCAAGTTTTGATGCTGTAGAAGTAGTAACCATAAGTTCGTGCAATCTTCCTCCAACGTTTGGAGATATTGTTCAACCGGAGCTCCAAAAGTTGGAACAATATTTCTTTATCTTATGGTTGCAGCTTCTGGGACACCACAAGTTGATTCAAAACAGGACAAAATTTTCGACAGTGTACGATTTTCAGGGGTTTTATTAATTCGAGTCAGATTACAGTAAAATTTATCTTTAAAGATTAAAGCTTCTGTTTGCAAAGCAAAATGATTGAAATTGAATGCTGCTTAAAAATATTTGTCGCCCCTTTTTGCCGCAGGGAAATAAATGAGTCTACAAACAAGGAGTGATTACTTTTGTTGAATCTCTAGGCGTCATATCGCAACCGAAAATCGTTTTATTCAAAGCCTGTGAAGTATGCTTATATACAGGGTGTATCTGAAAACGGGGCAAAACTTTACGGGGTGATAGAACGCAGCTATATGAGCAAATTTTGTCGTAGAATGTATGGTCGGAGCGCAAGCGGTCAGAATTTAAAATATAGTTTCCCACTGTCTCAATTAAAGAATTAACACAAGAATGAGAAGAGGTACCTCAGAAAACATTTTATTAACAGGAATGCAATTTATGTACATGCTCAAAGAAAATGCTCAAAAAATCTTCTGCCAGCTGTTATGCACGCTTCACACTTGCGGGATAGGGACTGACACACATCTGCGAAGACAATAGTCATTTCCTGAATATCGCCGGCAATAACGGTAATCCTGGCGACTAAATCCATATCGGTTTCAATTAGACACTCGTAGATTAGGCTTTTCATATGGCCCCACAGAAAAAAAGTCCAAACACGAGAGATCTGGCGATTTTGGTGGCCAATGTATGGGACCACTTTGACCAATCCATCGCCATGGGACAGTGGAAAACTACCTTTTAACTTCTCACCGCTTGCGTTCCGACCATACATTCTATGACTAAATTTGCTCGCATAACTGCGTTCTATCATCCTGTAAAGGTTTGATCACGTTTTCAAACACACCGTGTATGAGTGTGGTGGTACAATTTTCAGGGTTTCTCGTCGGTTTTCAAAATTTATCTTTGAAATCTCTGATTGCAAAGTAAGATGATTGAACGCTACTAACAAATCTTTCACCCTCCCTCTACTTGTGCAATCTGCTACTCTCAGTGAAATAAATAAGCATGAAAACAGACAAAATTTATGCTTTCTAAGACTTTATATATAAATGAATCACAAAAAGCATATCTTTTTCATTTAAAATTACCTTCTCTTCAACACTGATGTATTTAGATGAAATGCATTATAATGGCTTAAAGATTTACACATTTTGACACCTTGAAAAATTCGCCACTTTTTTTACCAACATATTAAAATGATTAGGTTTCAGACACAAAATGCCATTCTTTTTCTTAGAATTTATTCTACTGCATGAAAATTTAGCTTAACTTACCCCCAAAATCCATCTTCCTTATTTTACGCATACTTGAAAATTTATGCAGTGATCCTTGAATCAGGGATCAGAAAAATATTTTCTCAAATAAATTTCCATATTTTCAAGCCTTTCTTTGAAACCCTACCGAGAAGAATTTCGCTGGAATAGCAAATTTATTTTAAGCATGATGGAGCACGGCTGAATTTTGAAACCTATTCAAGTGCTTTATTTGCAAGAGAGGTGTGAACCCTTTTCTGGAAATTTATTCATATTTGGATATAAAATAAAAATCAAGAAAAATATTGTTTTACATATCTGTTTAGACCAAATTTATGTATAATTATTATTATCGCTGAAGTACGTGTTTTAACTCCGTTCTTCAAACGCCAGTAAGTGAAATTAAAAAAAATCTTTTATCATAATATTTGGAATTTAGTTTTTAGAATAGAATCTATCCTGGCGTCCTATTAACTGGACATGTCTTTAAATTTATTATTATGTTGTCTTTAGTATTACTTTTGTTATTAGCCGCAAGTAGTAATGATAGTATATATTTTTATATTTATTAATACTTGCGTAGAAACCAATGCTGCCTAATCTAGCGCATTTTTTATTCAGAAAATTCAAATTTCTACCAGAAATTTTAAATATTTATTTATATTTATAATAATAGAAGTTCCTTAAATAGAGCAGGAAAAAAGTATCTCTCTATTCTAAAAAAAAGTAACTACCGCTGTCACCGCCGCCGCCGGTTTTGAATTTTTTGTGACCGGAGGTCTTTCTTCGTTAATATTAAGAAAAATAATCTCTCTATTCTAAAAAAAAGTAACTACCGCTGTCACCGCCGCCGCCGGTTTTGAATTTTTTGTGACCGGAGGTCTTTCTTCGTTAATATTAAGAAAAATAATGCATACAAAAATATGAAAATCGGTAGTATTATACAAAAATGTTTGATAAACACGCTGATGCAGACAGTTTTCAGATCGAAGAATTATTTTAAGAGATATTTAATGCTAAAGTTGGACAAAATCGTTCCACTAAAAAAGTTTTATAGGAGCAAAAACTGTTCATAGGAATTTAATCATTTTTAGATCATTTTATGCGTTAGAATTTGACGGAGTGCAGATTGCATTAATTTTTTTATTTTGACTAATTTTTTGAGGTTTTATTTCTATTTTAAATTCAGATTTTCAGCATTTCTAGAGATATTTTTAACAGATTTTAGAAAGTGATATTAATTTAAACTGTTGCCAACTGTATAAACAGCGGAAACAATAATGTTTGCTTAAATATATATATATATATATATATATATATATATATATATATATATATATATACGTGTAAATAAATTAAAAATTTATTTACACGTGACTATTATAAACAGAAAAAAACATTTGGAATTAGAATTAAATAATTATGTACAAAAAGCAGGAACTTATTAAAAATTACGTCATAAAAACTATAATTACACGTGAATTTTAAGAGAGAAAGGAATTTGTAAAACAATAAATTTATTAACATGCGTTAGAAGTCTTAAATAGGAGAAATTACGTCATATTTACGGCACATTACAGTTATTACATAAAATGAACACAAAATAATATTACAAAACGGTTTAAATTTAGAAATTGCGCTAGACATTTATTTGATATTTTAGAGGATACTTTTCAACTATTTTTGTTAGGAAAGCGCAAATAATATTTCATTTCTAACACAAGTATTTTCATGTGAATATTAAAGAGAGAAAGAATAGTTTGGTCAAAATTACGTCAGATTAAAAACGATTAATTTAAAATGTCTCATTTAAAAGAACTTTCTTTTCACTTTGTTAAAAAATACCAGGAGACAAAGACTCTGTTTACTTAATTCCTTTTATATTAGCTTATTTTGAAATGTTGTTACACGTGTCTACGTCATCAAGTTATTTTTATTTCGATGTTTTATTTGTATTTTAATTAATGTTGTACTAATTTATTCGTTTTTTCGTTATTTAAAATAAAAATTATGTCAATTTGTATAATTTGGCGAGTGGTTTGGCGATTTATATAATTTGGCGAAATTGGTCGACGGGATAATCAAGTAGTACCGCAACGGATTTGGCGTTAAAATTCCCCAATCAAAGAGAAATGAATAGAAATCCGTTTATAGAGAGATCGCCACTGTTTTTTGAATTATAATTCAATCTTTCGAAATATTTTTAAAGCCGATCAAATTAGCGTGCATTTAGAGTCTACGGTGTCTGGACGGGGGTTGGCGAGCGTAGCTCGTAGGGGGCCGAGCCCCCTAGTATTATTAAAACAATCGGATGCAGTGTTGCCAGATCGGGGATGTTCCTTCAGTTTTGTGAATTCTGAATCTTCAGATGAGTATTTTGAAGACTAATACAGTAGACTCCCTAAAATCCCGAACCCTAAAATCCGCAAACACCTGAAATCCGCACATCATCGCAGATGTAAACAATGAAACTTTCAGTTCAGATGTAGGGGCGAAATTACAGAAATTTTTAGATTTATATCATTACGTATGTATTTTAATATGCAATTAAATCTCTATAACATTACTGAACTCATAGTTTTTCATAAAGGAAGTACAATTTATTTCTAAAAAAAAAAAAGATATTACTGATATCTTTGGTAATCACAATCTTTTTATGTATTAATCGAGATTTTTTGGTTATTAAGACTGGTTAAACCTGAAATAAAACTTCCTTAATTTGTGATTTTGATGTGAATTAATAGGGTACCATTATGAGGCAAGTTTCATTCAATAATTCAAGGAAAATGTATCTTATCTTTATTATGCAGATTTAATTATACATTATTTACTTTACTTTTAATAATTTAATTATTTTTAAAATTATCTTTCTTATCATTTTAGCTTATGACTTTACTTAATTATTTTAATATTTTACTATATTGCAAGGATTCTTTATAATTTTGATTGCATTATTACATTCAAGTTACTGTTTAAAAAATATAAACAAAGCAATGACCAGAAATCCGCAAAATTCTAAAATTCGCACAACCTCTGGTCCCAAGTTGTGCGGATTTGAGGGAGTCTACTGTATTACCTAATAAATTTTAGGTTATTTTTTTTAATTATATCATGACTTCGGGCTATAGTTGACTTTTAGTCATCTGAAAGTACTGGATCCTGATTCATTGTCGCCATTTCAAAAAAGGTTTAACTTGCGAAAGAATTTCATTTTAGTAAAATATTTTTATGATGGTAAATTTAAATTTAAAAATTTATTTTTTTGAATGGAAACTGAGTTTAGGACGTTTTCGGGAAAAACCCCGATTTCAAGAACATTTTAGAAGTTTTGGGAACATTCATTTTCGATTATCTGCTATCACTAATCAGGTGTCATTTCGGAATTTTTGAATAAATAATCCGCGAGATTTTGCAACATTGGTAAGTGACACGTTGATTTTCATTTGTTTTTTTATAAGACCATTTGAGTTTTTTGGAGAAAATACTTACCAAGCAGTTTTTAAATTAAAATTTACAATACATAAATTAATAATGTAATTTATGTCATTTGTAAATCTTAATTAAATCATTCAATCACCATAAGATTGCTTAAAATTGATAAATTAGTTACAGGCAGTGTTGCCAGATTGGGGATTTTGTCCCCATTTTGGGTAATTTTGAACCTCTAGGGGAATATTTTGGGGACAAGTAGTTCGTGGGGAAATTTTTGGGGACTACAAAAATTTTGGGGAAAAACCTGAGGATTTTTTTTTTCTTTTTTCCGTAAAGATTTCTTTTAGTCCTGTAGAAAAATTGGATCTGTTTCGAACTCAATTTTATTTGAAAAACGAAAATACAATCCAGAAATAGGAAATTTTGTTTACTACATTGCAGTTTAGAAGTATTACAGATGCATCAGACTCTAAATAATAAACCTGAACGTGACTAATTAATCTGTAGGACTTATACGAAAAAATATTTCGCCGTACTTAAAAAAAAATTAATTTAAATATGTGAAAAGCAGATATTTTTCTCTTATGATATACAAAAGCACATCGATTGATACAGTGAAAATGCATTATGATTATGTACCATAGTACAGGAATGACAAAAAAAATTAAAACAGCGTATCATCTTGGATTCATTCAAATTCCAACTGATAGGAGATTGTCTAAAGCTATGGTGCTAATGTAACACTAATCCAACATTGTTAGACAATACTTTTAAAAACAAGCGTAAAATAACTTGTCACTGCAAAATATATTTCTCATTCTCTTAATGTAGCTATAGAATACGCATTCAGCCCAGTTTAAAAGTTTGTTTTTTGTAAATGGGAAATTTAAAAAAAAAAAAAAAAAAAAAAAAAAAAAAAAAAAAAAAAGACTTGATTTGGGGAAAAATTTTGAGCTTAAATTTCTTAACTATTTTATAGTGGTAAATTGAAAATTTAAAAATTCCCTTTTTGATTAAAAACTGAGTTGGGATTTTTGCGGAAAAAAACACTGATTTGGGGAAATTTTCAGAAATTTCGGGGAAATTGACTTTTGACTATCTGGCAACACTGGTTACAGGAGATTTTGAGTATTGAAAGGTGGGTTAATTAATTCATTCTGCCGCTTGAATCCTTTTTTCTCAAAACTATTTTAACTGTCAGAAAGCGACTAACTGCAGATTACTGCCTGAAATATTCCCTATCTGCTCCTCATAAATTCAGTTTCTGAGCCTATTCCGGACAAATAGACTTCACGTTAAAACGTTATTTTTGACTATACGTCATCTAATGAACTTAGAAATTGGTGTTATCTGAAAATCAAAGACAGAAAGCCCAATTTTATTAGTATCGATTATAACTTTGTTTATATTTCAGCATTTAATAACAATTAAAAAAAATCGCTTAAAACTGCATACATCATTGCTGAGATTTTTATTTCAAATATGTATTTCATTCTTCAGATTTAAATGTAGCGTTACTATTCGGAATTAATAATTCGTGATACAAAAATATTTTTAAAATGTAATGTCTACTTAATAATGTTGCCATATTCTATTTTTCAACTTCTTCACAAATATTTCCATATTCTTTGTTATATGTATTTGTAAAAGGAAAATTAGCTATATTTGTTAGATTACAGTAAAAAAACATATTCATTGAATTAAAAAAAAAAAAAAATATTTTCTAATTTGAAAATTTCCGAATAAAATAAAATATAAAGTAGAATAGTATCCGAAAGTGTTAGCAATAACAATACAAAGTGTATGCATTTTCAATACATATATAAAAGTATATACATACAAAGGTATATACATATACTAGGCGTATATAAAGGTTCTAGAACTAAATTTATACAAAATCAGAATTATAAGAAAGGAATGTTCATCCTTTTCCGCTTTTAATACGTATTCTGACTACATCTGTACATTGTTCGCCCTTTAATAGTGTTTCCCTAATAATGCAGGCAATCGATTCGACGTCACTAACCAGACATTACTAAAACAGAAACATGCGTTTTTCTTCCATAAAACATTGAAAATTCGGATTAGTTCGAAAATAATAATCATAAAAGAATGAAAATTCTGTTAATGTCCTTCTTAGATGTAGGTCATTATTTTTCTAAATATAACTTACAGGACATAAGGGAGACATACATATTTATACTTCGTATTTTAATGCGTATACAGCCTTTTGTACACTGTAAAAAGAAAATCTGTGAAGTTACTAAAGTTTTTCTAGGAAACTGGAATTCCTAGAACTTTTCATGTAACGGCAATAACAAAATTTCATGTAACAGACACACTTTTGCGCCGAAAATCAAAAAATCTGTAAGGTTACTAAGAATTTTTTTGGAAACTGGGATTCCGAGAACTTTTCATGTAACTGCAGCCAGGGTTACAAATAAAAGTTTAGTAAGATTACTGAAATTTTAGCAGATTCATAGTATAATTTTGTAAAGTTACAGATTTTTGTAGCTTTACAAAAACTAGTTTTGTAGATTTGCAGCTTTTTTCGTACAGTTACAGTTGAAAGTTTAGTAAGCATATAACTTTACATCTGTAGACCTACAGATTTTTTTTTACAGTGTAGATAAAAAATATATGAAAAAGCCATATTTCATTTGTATACATCAGGGATGAGAGCGCTCCGACACAAATGACTGCTTGCTTTCACTAAATTTTAATGTTGTTTCTCCCATTATTTAATGATAGAATTTCTGACATTTAATAAAGCACAGAACTATTAAAATTTAGTTGTGAAAATCAACCATTTGGGTCTGAGCGCTCTCATCCCTGATGCATTTGGTAATTAGAATTATTTTTAGATTATCAACATTTTTAGAAACAATCACCAATACAAAAATCTAGTTTAAATCAACCGGTATATTAAATCAATATTTTGTAACAATGAGGATTATTATCCAGTTGACTATATTTAGTTTTTCAAAGAAGAAGTATTATTCTCTTTTTTTATTTATATTTTTCGTAGAGCATATTATGTAGCTTGACGTAAACTAGAATTATTGTAATTTTTTTAATGTTTTTTTATAAAGGTATGCCATCTCACGTGGTGCGAAATAAACTTCATGTATCACTTCGTGTGAAACATTTTGTTCATTTTATCGCGTCAACATACAGAGTGATAGCTCTACAGATAAAGAAAAAAAAAAAAAAACTTCCGGAACAGAAGCAGCAGTCATTGAAGTTTAACCATTTGTTGACGTTTAATCTGAAAATGAAGTGAATTCTTCTACATCGACACATTACAATTTTATTATGCAACCTTAAGAAGTTTCTGAAAAAGTATAAATTTGCAAAGTGGTCAGGTTTATTGGTATATGAAATCATACAAAATGAAATTAACTAAACTTGCGTGATAAGTAGAGTTATACAATGCTTACTGAGATGATAAAATTTATGACTGATTATCAAGCACAACCACACCGCCCATTGGTTTTAGCTGCATTTATAGATTTCATGATTTGAAACAGTTCCATGATGATGATTCATTGGTTAAGAGGTATTCATAGGTGCGAGGTTGAGGACTCCCTCCAAATTAGTACGCTTTTTAAATATCTGTTTTTCCGTTAATTAATTTTCGCTGTAGGTTTTTACGACATTTAGGGTGACCGTGCCAGTAGTTGGTAGCCCTCCAGTAGTTGATCAAATTTTTGAAATATTGTGCCATTTCAGGCGGAAATGAATTTACACGTATCACTAGACATAATATTTTTGTTTGAATGTTAGAGCACCTGTTGTCACATTGTTATCAGCTACATGTAAGAGAAGCCATTTAAGGAATTTTTTTTATTAGAAAATGTAAAAATTTAGTTTTTTATTAGTTGGAGACAATTACGGCAAGTTAAAATAATTCACTTCCATCTTGCTTATTTCAAACAATAGTTTTATATGAATTATTGTTAATCACAGCTTAAGCATGATATTTTAAAGATTAATTTTTGAATTTTCGACTGATTTCTTCGATTGATCAACTATAAAGAAAATGACGATTAAAGAAACTATTTACTTATAATGTTGTTGCTATTTAATTTCAGCAGATTTCATTTTTGCCTATTATAGGACATTCATTAAGGGTTGTAGCAATTATGTTAGTTTACTTCTAAAACTTATAAGGAAGGAAATATAATAAAAACCCCGTAGCACCGACTTTTTTTGATCAACTACTGGCTCAGTCACCCTATAATAGAAAAAATTGAAAGAAAAATCTAAAAAGAAAATTTAGGTTATAAAAAAGATATCTTTAAAAAATTGAACATTTGAGAGACATGAACATATTGATTGGTTCTGTATGGAAGACTTAATAATATAGAAGCTCCTTTAAAATAGAAGGTCATAATAGAGATTTATAAATTATATAATTAGAAAAGATGACGTGGCAGAGCATTTTTTGATTAAATTATCGGTTACAGTTTTAAAAATACAGTCTAAAAACTCGTTGACTTATCTGTTCCAGAAATCACGTAGATGAGTATAATTGAATCTGTGATTGAACGACTAATTTCACATACCAAAAACACGAATCACACTTATCACGCTGTAGCTCTGAAATTTGTACCAAATGCACATTATTATTTTTTTTTAAGTTGAGCAGTTTTATTATGATTTTTCACGATTTTACTAATAGTTCTTCTAATTATTAAGAATAAATACATATGCAGAATTATATCAGTAATTCATCGCAATAAATGCGTTACAGATACTAATAATCGAACTGACGAAAGATATTTCCGATGTCTTAGAATACCTATTATGGGCATATAAATAATGTATCATGAAGATAATGTAATAATAGTGTAATAATGTAATAATAATGATAATGTAATAATGTAATGTAAATAATGTATCATCTTTAAGAAAATTGTATGCATAATTTGGAGGCCCCCAAAACAGGGGCACAGCTAGTCGACCCAGTTGGCCCATACTTTACCCAGGACCTATTTACAGATACGTAATCAACTAGGACATATTCTAACTTTGAAACAAAGTTATCTGCTACCTTCTACACAGAACTTAAATTAGAAACTTTCTTCTATCACATACTCTTCATGAATATTTCTCCGTTCCTTAGAATTTATCGCTCTAAACTAAATCACGATAAAGTATAACTTTGTTACGTCTTTTAAATGAGGCTACTTTTTTAACTCAATTTTACAAAAAAATGAGAGTTTAAATTGCAGGCAGTTAGACCTCTCCATCCACCTCTAGCGCCTGTCACACGTTTTTATTTATTTGTTCATTTTCCAAAAGTTAGTAAGAAGTGCATTCAGCCACCCTCATTTTTCTTTCTTCTCATGCCTTTCTTTAAGTTTGTTAGCAGGAACCTAGGCTTATAAGTCGAAAGTGGATAAGTTAAGCAAAAAGGCTACAGCAGCAATCAGTGGCATTTGTTTTGAAGCTCTTTTAAAAAAAAAAATGGAGTATGATTCTCTCTGTAATCTTTTACAAAGTTTAGAAATAAGTACAGAGGAAATGTTTCAGCTCCTTGAAAGAGAATACAGAATTTGTTGCTTATAAAAAGTGTAATTTTCAAAAAGTTCTAACGAATTCATACACTTTCTGGCATATGCCAGATTTTATTCATTTCATCAATTGGTAACTAACTTTTAAGATCTAGAGTTTGTGAAAAAATATAATTTAATGTTTTATACATATTTTCATTATGAAAAGAAAACACTACTTGTTATTAGAAATGTTTCATATCACTAACAATTATCTAGCAATTCATAAATTATATCAATAGTTGTCTTTATGACTTTACTAATGATTGTAATAATGACTGCGAATAATTTCATATTTCATAATTTCACAGAAATTAATTTGTTACAGATATGTAATCAACAGACAGTCATATGTCCTAAATTTGCAGGAAAGCACAGATATGTAATCAACTAGGATATGTCCTAACTTTGTAGGAAAGTTGTCGGTTACCGTTCATTCTAAATTTGAATTCGAAACTTTCTTCTATTACACCGCTTTTTCATTAGCAAACTTGAGTTTGTTTTGAACCTTCAGAAAAACAATCTATTAGTTGAAACACAGTTAAAAATTGAAATTAAATTCTAAACTACAGTATACTTTTTCTAGCTTCTTTTATTTTCTTTCATCCTAAAACTGCTTTATACAATAAGAGAATAAAAAATAATTCTCAGCAAGTACTTGTAGCTTGCAATAATGAAAATAGCAATGTAATGTGTATTTTTTAAAGTAGTGCAGTGAGGTACGTCAATGTATACCGTAGAATCTGACATAGTTTCCCAGCATTTAAATCAATTTTCATACAAAGTGTCAAATTAAAGAAATAGTAAATTACATTATACTTTTTCTAGTTTCTTTTATTTTCTTTCATGCTAAAATTGTTTTATCCAATACGAGCGTTTAAGAAATAATTCTCAGCAAATAATTGTAGTTTGCAATAATGAAAAGAATAATATAATGTGCATTTTGTTAAAGTAGTGCAGTTAGGTACGTCAATGTATACCGTAGAATCTGTTATAATTTCCCAGCATTTAAATCAATTTTCATACAAAATGTCAAATTACAGAAATCAGCTGTAAGTATTTTCAAAGAAATATTTTTTAACATTTTGCTTTTTTCCTTTTTTAAATAAAATATTGAAACTTCAAAAATTAACCACTAAAAAATGAATTTAATTTTCTGTGTAATATTAACAATGTTGAGAAAATATATTTTGTATTATTTATGATTCTCCTCCCCCCCCCCCCCCTCAGATGTAGCATTGTTTTAAGAATCGATGTTATACAATTTTTTTTAACAAACAATTGTAAGTTATATATTGAAAATGCATCTTGACTCATAATTACAAAGCGTCAGTCTGTTTATTCTAGATCTGCCCTCATATTATATATAGACAAAAAAATGTGACAATAGATTTTAAAGAGTGAATAAATCAGTGGGTGACCCATTAGAAATTCTCCCCACAGATTTCAATTTTCCGGCTTAGGAGGAGAATTCCTCTCACCCTCCTCTCTTCGAAGTGTCCAAATGACCCCGCCGGATTCCGGCCTGCATTTAGAGGGAGGTAAGGTTTTTCTTTATTTTATTATTATTTCTTTTTTTTTTTTGTGTGTGTGTGTGTGTGTGGGGGGGGGGGTCACATCTCTTGCAAAGTAATTTTTATATATTAAGTTTGTTTCCAATTCAAATATTGTTATTTTAAGAAACACTTACGAATGTATTTTCCTGCGTAAATGCATAAATTATGCAGCTATATTCGAATATGTATAAAATTTGCAAGTTTTATTCAAACACATAGAAATTGAAAAGGGTTTCACATGTTCTGATAAAGAAAGACAATCTTTCAAAAACTGCTGTCAATGTTAGCATTTTACGTCGATTTTTGGAATTCGACAGTCAGGGAAAAGTTATCAAGAGGTAGGAATTAGTTAAAGGTATATCAAACATATAAGAAACCTTTGTCCGATATCTTTTAGTTAAAGAAATTATGTCTGCAAATTTCCCCTATTTCCATTTTAAATAAATTCATCGAAACCGGAAATATTTCACTGTTAAATGGAAATTTATTTATTTATTTTTCGTAACTACTGCTGGTATGTACCAAACAAAAACTGTTGTATAGAAATTTTCTGCATTCAGAGGCGATCATAACCTCCATGATACTCTGTTTGGATTCACCGTTGCCACTGCCCGATCGCTTGGCATAGCAAAAACATTTTCATGTGTACAAAGTCTGTTCAAAATTTGCTCTAAAACCTTTAAAAATTTGTTTCATAACCGCATAGTTGCCAACCTCCAGATTTTTTTTTAATACAAGTTAATTCTTACAAAAATATTCCCTTTATTTAATTACAAAAAATGTGCTATTGTATAAAATAAGTATTTCTGCATAAAAATATTGGTATTAAAAAAATCGGGAGGTTGATAACTATGCATAAGTTAAAAAAATTACCTGTAAACTATAACATAAAGAAAAAATAATAAAGAGAAAAGAAATTACAATTATATGAATAAACTAAAAAAGTAAAAAAAAATAAAAATAAAATAAAAATAAGAGGCAATTTATATACTTTGAGATCATGAAAACTTACGCACTTTTATTAACGAGCACATAGATATATTTCTTAAGCTTTTTCCGAAATTTATATCTGCTGCATAAATTTTGAACCGTTATCGAAATGAATGATAGAGTTAAGCTTTCATACTTTAAAAAAAAAAAAAAAAAAAAAAAAAAAAAGTGAAGTTTCTTATAACGCAGTTTCAAAGTTTCCTGAAATTGGCAGAGTAAATTGCGAGCGGTTAAAACTCTTACTTTCTTTTTCCTAGTGGTACTTTTTATGAATTTTTTTTTTTATTCATATTCTTTTTTTTTTCCTTCTCTTGTAAATGGGTTTTCGCTACTACTTGTACGCCATTGTTCTTTCTTTCAGATCTTTAAGTTTGTTAGTAAGACAGCTGGGGTTAGAACTGAAAGGAGAGATAAGAAAAAGAATGTTCTGGGTTGAAGGTGAAGTGTTCCATTCAGAAAGATTTTATTCCTGAATTAAGTTTAGTAGAATGAATGAAGAAGGATGATTTACATTGCCTGCAAGTATGGATAACGAATATCAGACTAGCTGATTTAATGAATGAGATTCTACATTTGAATAAATGTTAGAAGTATCTGTAAGTCTATTTTGCAAAAATATTTAGGGTCCTTATTTTACTGGTGCCAAACTTGATTATGTAAACTCAGTTTAATTTTCTATATAAATCTCTCAAATTAGAATATATATATAGTGGTGGCCAAAATTTTGGACATTTTTTGGAATTATCATGTTTTATAACTTTATGTGCTTATAAAATATATTAATTTTCACTTAAATACAAATATTTATCTATAAAATTCAAGGAAATTTAATGTGAAAAAAAAAAAAAAAAAAAAAAAAAAAAAAAAAAAAACAGAAGTAAAATATCTGCGTACACAAAATGTTACGCTTAATTTAGTCTAAAATACAAACACAATTAGTCATGAATACTGAAATGTATGAAAGTTTCCTAGCCAATCAATGACTGTTCTGAGTACCAATAAAATGTCAGTAACTAAACTGTAGTAAATTTTGATTTGTAAAAGCGGCATTTTGTTGAAATGAATTTTGCAGAAGGGTAAATACTAGTGTAACTAAATAAAATAATTTTTATTTTAATATTTCCTTTTCTTTCTTAATGCAAATAATTTAAAACAATGTCATGAACAACAACAACAACTGATTGGACACCTACAAAAGGAAGCAGAATTGCCATATTGAGAGAAAATGGTCTCTCTTATGCTGAAATTGCAAGACAGGTTGGTGGATCAGTCACTTTATCTGGCGGACGAAAGTTGTGCTTGCGTTATAAAGAAACTAAATCAATGATAAGTAAGCCAAGATCAGGCCGAAAGTAAGACCGAAAAAAAAAAATGCACAAGTGCTCCTGACGATAGAAAGATAAAAAGAATATGCTTCAAAGACAGAAGAATTTCATCAGAGGTGGTGAGATCTGAAATGAATGCAATGGGTATTTCAGTTAGTTCAAGAACAGTAAGAAGAAGATTAGCGGGTTTTGGACTGAAAGGTAGAATTCCGAGGAAAAAAAAACATTTTTAAATCTTCAGCAACGCAAGAAACGAGTTCAGTGGTCAAAAGAACACATCAATTGGTCAGAAAAGCAGTGGAAACAAATAATCTGGAGCGATGGGAATAAAATATCACTCTTTGGTAGTGATGGGCGAAAATATGTGAGACGCAGAGTAGGGGAAGAGCTGCATCCGGATTGCATTGAAGAAACTACATAGAAACCAAAATGTCATGATTTGGGACTGTATTTCTGCAGATGTTGTAGGCCGCATATAAGTGATTGATAGCATTCTGAGAGCAAAAAAATACATCGAAACTGTCCTGGAACCAAAATCGATATCTTCCATCAGGGATCTCTTCCCCAATGAAACACCATTTATCTTTCAGCAGGATTCAGCTTCTGCCATACGGCAAAAATATGCAAAGAATGGTTTTAAAATAAAAGCATACAGAATAAAAGCAAATACAAGAATACAAAAATAAAAGCAGTTCCTGGCAAGGAAACAGACCTTATCTGAATCCTACAGAAAATTTGTGGCGACGTTTGAAAATCCTTGTACAAAAAATGCGTCCATATAATAAAACGAAACTTATTGAAGCTATAATTGATTCTTGGCATCATGTGATTAAAAAGGATGAAATCCAAACTTTAGTTTTCTCAATGAAAACACTGTGAAGCTGGAATAAAAAGCAAGGGTTATCGTACCAAATATTGAATCTGTAAGTGTAACTTTAAAATATAATGATATCTAAGACGGATCTTATTTTTTGTAAGCGTAGACCTTTTTTTTGTAATCCAGATATTTTAATTATGTGTTTTGTTTTTTTTTTTAAACTCTACATTAAATTTCCTTGAATTTGATATATAACATTTGTATTTAAGGGAAATTTATTGTATTCTTCAAGCACACAAAGTCATAAAATATGCAAATTTCTAAAAATTCTACAATTTTGGTCACCACTGTATATATAAAATTACATTTAATTTTATTTACTAAACGAATATTCGCAGATGTACAGTATAGATTACGAAGCTATGTCTTTGAATATTCTAAATTCATATGTTTAGAAATTAAGAAATAAAGAAAAATAATTCTGGAACTAGGAAAACTTTACAAAAATTCAATATAATCTCTTCAAAGCAACCCACGATTTCAAAAAGCGTTATTTTATCATTAGAAATTTCAGAAACCTCATTCTCGAAATTTAAAGAAGCATGTTTTGCTGCTCGTTTAAAAAAGAAAAAAAAAACACTGAAACATTTCGAGTAATTTTTATTGTGCATCAGTCAATTTTGTCAAGCAGAAAAATCTGTTTTTTGATGCTACCAGTTCAAAATCTCTAGTAACTACCACTGAATTGCTGAAACATTTCAGAGTAGATTAAGTGTATTAATCAATTTTTTGTAACCGGAATATCGGTTTTTAGGATAGTAGCAATTTTCAATTTAGCATTTTCAGGTCCGTAACAGAATGGATACATGCAATAGTAGCAAAATAATGTTGTAAACACAACAGTAGTAGGCTAGTTAAGGACATTTATCTAATTATTATTAAAGTGTTAGTGAATTTCAAAAGATATATATTACTCTAGCGTAGTCCTATGCTTAATGTATCAGAACAAACATTCAAAGTTTCAAAGTACATTCTCTGGAAAAAATGAAAAATAAAAAATATTACCTTCCTATGCTCCAGTAGTGGGCATAAAAAAATTCTGATGCATCAATTTTTAATTTTTCGACTTATTAAACAAATTATTTTACAATGTAATGCGGTAATTTACAATGTAATGCGGTAATTTACAATGTAATGCTTTGACTCAAGAGAGAAAAGAGATTAAATTTGCTACAGCACTTTAGTATTCGACAAAGTTTTGGCCTCAGAATACTAGGTTGTAGCATTAGCTTGTGGCTGGCATCTCATTGTAAGTAATTCGCGAAGTTTCCACCGTGGCTGAACCAGTCAAGAAAAACGTGTGAAGACGGTGAGAATTTAGCTCTTATAACTTTTGTCTGCAAGTTCTAAATTAATTCATTTTGACCTTGGTAAGTACGGCTTATTGTATCCTCATTAGTGTTGATCAAGACATAATGTAGGATTATGCGTTGTATTTCCTGAGATAAAAATGAAAAGCTTTTTTCTAAGTTGGGGTAACTTTGGCCCAAGAATTGGGGAAACATTGGTCCGACCAATTACTACTTCCTGTCAATGCATAAAAATTGTTACATTTCAAGGCGGGCTTTTTCTTATTTTGTTGAATTCAAACATTGATGTTTTTGAAGTAATGTTTTTGGTATACTTATTTTCGGAAGACTTATGGAAATAAATATTTTTGCTTATACAAGCAATATTTTTTCTGAAAATTCATCCAATATATTGCTTCCAACTGAACCAAACAAGAAAGCTATTGACAAAGATGGAAATTTTTGTTGGAAATTTTGTACTTGTGCTGTTTAATGGCAATATCTATCCCGGAAGGATTACTTTGAAATCAAAGGAGCGTTGTGTTGTTGGCTGCATGGAAAAGAAGTTAAAGTGTTGTCGTTGGCCACTGCGACCGGGCTTGATGGTGTATAAATGGAACGATGGTGTTGCAAAATTTAGTTAACCTATACTTCTGTCTAAGGGAAAACGGTATTCAGTCCCAGACCTGGACAATCTACGTTAAGAAATATTTATGAGTTTGTAATATTTTTTTCATTAAAATATATACTAATTTTCTGTCTTTTTACATGTTTACATTTCTTAACCTCTCTCCTCCATCTTTTTCAATAGGCTAAAATTGATCCACATCATGTTGTAGACCCTATAACATTCGCTTTAACACGAGGGCCAATTTTACCCCAATTCAAGGTAGCATTGGCTCAAAACTTTCAAAAACACTTTTTCATTAAAAGAAAAAATCTATGTGGAAAAATGTATGATAATGGTGTGATCCCATATGTTCTTAGCAAACAAAAAATTAACATGATATTAATTTTTTAAATAAAATAAGAGAATGGAGATGCTGAACATGCCATGAAATAGAGAAATTTGGGCCAAAGTTACCCCAGTTGGCGATATATCAACAGCAGTTTAATTAAAAAAAAAATAAATAAAAAACAACAACAACAACATATATTAAAGAAACAAAGCTTTAAAACAAACTTATCTCATGATGAAATCTCTAAGTATTTGCCAAAAATCAGTTTTTAAAGACACTTTAGAAAATAAACATTTTTTTTTCAGAAAAAAAAAATATTCCAAACAGTTTATGGTAAGTTATTGTTTAATGACGCCAGTCAATCAGATTTCTTTCAGTTGTTTTTCAGAAATGCACTCTGGGCTTGTTTTAAAACTTAAAAAAATATCTGGCTAACTATTGGTACATGGCAACTATAGGCGCATTTACATTAATTTAGCACATTAATTGAGAAAAATGATTAATAAATTGCAAAAACTACGTGGAAATATTAAACAAATACATACAGTAAAGCTCCGATTATGCGTCTTTCAGGGGACCGTTCTAAAACAACGTATAATTTAGAAAGGCGTACAATCAAATTTGTAGTCACCAATTTGTAAAATATTTGAGTACAGAATTATAATTATGTAATCATACAAATTTAATTTTGCTACTATTTTGGATTGCAAATATACTAGAAAAAAGTCCCTCCGACCAGTGCCGGGAGGAAGAGGTAGCTTTCATATTCCTTATTTTAAAAAAGCCAACTTATATCATTCAAACACACGAAGCTCAATTTAGTGGAAACCGAATATAGGAGATTCAATACTAATTTTTATCAATATAATGAATGAGAATTTCGCGAAATTAGTCAGCTTTATCCAAGCTGCTTTTCTTTAAAGTAACTTATATTTGGCTGCCAAATTCGGCGATTTCTTAAAGTGCGTGCCATTTTAAGACAACATGGTGGATGAGGCTAACCAGTGAACTTGCTCGAGACCTTAGTAATTGCTGTGCACATGCTCACTCACATCGGAATCGGTTGATATATACCAGTGCTGTCGCATGCAAAAAATCAGATTTTTCAAAATGTCACCCACAATAGAAATTTAAACTGCTATATCTGAGCCATTTTTTAAAGTAAAGACAAACAAAAAATGCTCCTGAATCCTTATATCAAGGTCAAATACTTAAGAAAGAAACCTTTTTCAATTTCTAATTTTTTTTGCACCTCACTTTAAATATATATATATTTTTTAATTTAATGGCCGCCATTTTGAAACAAGATGGCTGATGAATCTGACCAGCGAACTTGGTCGAGGTATTGATGTATACTATCCACATGCCTTCTTACATCGAAATAGGCGAATACGTGTGTTATCACGTGACGAATACAAGATCGTTTCAAAATATTAGCCATGCTAGAATTTCAAATTGCTATAATTCAACCATTTTTTAAGATATAAACAAAAGAACAAATTTTTAGAAACAAAAACTGCTCCGGAATCCTTGTATCAAGGTCAAACACATAAAAAAAATCTTTTTCATTTTACAATTTTTTAATACCTCATTTTAAATTTTAAATTAATTATTTTTTTTAAATGGCAACCCTTTTTAAACAAGATGGTGAATGAAGCTGGCCAACGAACTCAGTCAAGACATTGGTATATACTATGTACAGACCATGTTACACCCAAATCGGTTCATAAATACGCCTGTTATCGCGTGACAAAAATCAGGTCGTTTTAAAATGTCAGCCACAATAGAAATTCATAATGCTATTACTCAGCCATTTTTTTAGATATAGACAAAACAAAAACTGTTCCGGAATCTTTATATTAAATGTCAAACACATACGAAAAAAATCTGTTTCATTTTCCAATTTTTTGGTATCTCATTTTAATTTTTTAATTTTTTTAATTTTTTTAAATGGCCGCCATTTTGAAACAAGATGGCGGATGAATCTGGCCAACGAACTCGGTCGAGATATTTGTATGCACTATGTACACATCAAGGTACATCCAAATCGGTTCATAAATACGCCTGTTATTACGTGACAAAAATCAGGACGTTTCAAAATGTCAGCCACGCTAGAAATTCAAAATGCTATAACTCAGCTATATCTTAAGATATAGACGAAACAAAAACTGCTCCCGAATCTTTTTATCAAGGTCAAACACATAAGAAGAAAATATTTTTTTTCAGTTTTCAATTTTTTGGTACCACATTTCAAATTTAAATTTTTCTTAAAAATTTAAATGGCCGTCATTTTTAAACAAGATGGCGGATGAAGCTGGCCAACGAACCCGGTCTAGACATTGGTATGTACTATGTATAAACGAAGTTACATCCAAATCGGTTCATAAATACGCCTTTTATCGCGTGACAAAATTCAGGACGTTTCAAAATGTCAGCCACGCTAGAAATTCAAAAGGCTATAACTCAGCCATTTTTTAAGATATAGACGAAACAAAAACTGCTCCGGAATATTTGTATAAAGGTCAAATACATAAGAAAAAAATATTTTTCCATTTTTAATTTTTTGGTACCACATTTTAAATTCTAAATTTTTTTTTAAATTTTAAATGGGCGCCATTTTGAAACAAAACGGCGGATGAAGCTGGCCAACGAACTCGGTCGAGACATTGGTATGTACTATGCACACACCGAATTACATCGAAATCGGTTCATAATTACGAGAGTTACAGCGTGACATAGGTCAGATATATATATATATATATATATGTGTGTCAATTTTGAACGGAGGCTGGTTTCGGAGTCTGGGGGGTCATGATCGATGAAAATATACCAAAATTTTTTGAAATCGCTTTCCTCCGAACGGCTGCAATAGGTAGATTTTTGTAATGAAAGCTACCTAAAAGGTTAAAATACTGAAAAAAAATCATCAAATAATCATTTCTAAAATTCAAAAATAAAGGTGAAAATTATCTCCTTATATCAGTTTCACAGCATGAATTTACACTTCTTTTTAACACTTTCCAACAAAGTTGAAAAGTGTTTATGACTTCGGTTTGTCTGGCCGTCAGTCCGCACTCTACCTTAAGCATACGTAACCTTCTATTTTAAAAAATACATATTATTGAGAAAAACTATTATTACCCTACACTGTAAAAAAAATTCCGCAACGTTCCCGGGAAAAAATGGGCAGCTGAGTTGCCCATTATTTCCAGGAAACATTTCTTGAAAATGACTGGAACTTTACTGTATATGTTAAAAACATTCTACAGAAATGCCAGTAAGTTTCCTGCGAAATACCAGGAATATTTCTGTTGACAGCAAAATATTACTGACATTTCACAGCATGCGGGATCCGCAGAAGATTTTTACATTTCCTGTTGACAATTTTCGCTTTATTATCATTATTTATTGGAATGAAAAAATATTTTGAAATTGACATCAAAATTATTATTTATATTCAAGGCTGGAGTAGCACAGTTGAAGTTTATTCCAACAGAGCGAAAAATGTTCAGACCAGGGATCGAACCTGGATACTCGGCGTGCCATGCCAATGCCTTACCTGTTAGGCTATTCGGACCAATACCTGGCTTACATAATCCACTCTTATTAGTTGGACTTGGCTGCGAACTGCAGCGCTACTTATTATTTATAATTTATACGAAAAAATAAATTTCCAGTTAAAATTCAATAAAGTAAATATATATATGATATATTGTTTCTGAACTTTGCTTAAAATATAAAAATATATAAATGTAAATAATAATTAGTAAAAAAATCTAGACATAAACTATTTTGGATTTTCGTCAGTAATTATGTTAGTTTACAAGTTAGATAAAATACATATAAATTTTCATGAAAAAAAAAATCCTAAACGTAATTGTATATTTTCTCCGAAAAAAAAAAAAAAAAAAAAAAAAAAAAATTCAAATTTGCAGCAATTCAAAGTGTCAAATATATATCAAATTTAAATCAAATTGTAAAGTGTTAAAATATAAAATTAATAAATAAAAAAAAAAAGGCGAGAGGTAGCATCGAACTCGGGCCGTACGGGTGGCGTGCGAACCTTCTGCGTCCACACTACGAAAGACACATTGAGAGCTGCAAACTAATGGGTATTTGAAACGTATGCTAAACCTCGGCATCTAATTTCTGAAAATCTAAGGCCCATTTGAAGAAATTCTTTCACAAGAATAATTAGAGATAAGAACTCTAAAACATACTTTAAATTAATCAAAATCGGTGAGAATCATATTTGATGGCCCCCTGGTTAATGGAGATCAAATAATAGGTGTATTTTTTTTACACGGTCTGCTCCTTAAACATTCCACAGACAAGTATGAGAGATAATCTCTTAGCGATGTCACAGAGGTATTGTATTTTCATCTGAATGGTCTTGGCAATAGAGACGTAAAGGATTATGTCGTCTATTGATTTATTTTCATTCCATATTAATTTTTTTACATTCATTTAAGGAATTCGTTTTCGACACTCGCGCGCGAGCAACGGATTATTTGCATTTATGTTCTGCAATCACCGAAAATTTAAAATAATATTTAAATTTCTTTCATTATTTTATTTTTTACTCTGCACTTTTGTTTAATCTGGATCGACAGAAATTGTACCTTTTTTTTAAATTATTAAACACACACTTTCCTTGTTTAAAATTTCCCCAAGTAATCCACACGGGAGAAAAAAGTTAAATTAGGCTGATAAATCTATGAGGAATTTCTTTCTTTTTATTAACACTTTCCAACAAAGTTGAAAAGTGTTTATGACTTCGGTTTGCCTGGCCGTCTGCCCGTCTGTCCGCGCCCTAACTCTCGTAAATATACTCGGATTGCCCTGAAATTTTAGATGTTATTAATGTTTACCATAACACTTTCCCTATTTCAAATGAAGTTTCTACCATGTTTAGCTCATTTACAGGGACAGTCAAAAGTTTTCCGTTACATTACGGCTTATGGGAAAAAAATCGTTTAAAATTATTTTTAATGATGTTACACGCGTTCAAACATAATAAAATTGATATGCATTTATCAAGTGCACTAAAATATGCATTCTGTAGAATATAGTTATTATTCCTTTAGAGGTCCACACAAAAGAATTCCGTTACATAACGATATAGGGTTGGAGGGAATTGTTTGCGGCATATTTCAATTATGTTAAATTATTTCATGTATAATGGAAGTGATATACGTCGCTGAGGTTTACCATAACTTATTTCGTGCATAATACGAAGTGCATAGCATTTACAGGGGCACACAAAAGATTTCAGATACTATATTGTGTCGGAAGTACTTGACAGTAGCTATGATTGCTGGAAATGCATTTTTATTTATGTTATGTGCTTTTATGTTTCACTATATTTATGCATAGTATATAGTGAGTATAAATGCTGTAATTCATATACAGGGCTACACAAAAGAACTCATAATTGTTACTGGGAATGATTGCAAATTGCTTAAAGGTGGTTTTTAAATGAGTTATGGCTTTTTACGCTGAACTGCATTTAGTTTACTAAGAAATGTTTATAGAATATAGATAAAGTGATATTCAGGGTCACCCAAAGAATTGGATGCATGTCCGTTTATAAATAATAATTTCTGGAAATGTGATTTCAGTAGGTTTAAAAGTGTTTTACTTTGAATTAAACTTTAGCTAAATAGTGGCATGTAATAAATGGACCATGTTAACTACAGGGTTGTACAAAAGTATAAAGTGTGTTTCCATCTATTAGTATAAATTGTTGAAAGAGAAATTTCAACCTGTTATGCGTGTTCTTGCTAAACTAAATCTCCCCCATTATATAGTATATATATGAACCTACAGATCAAATAAAGGCTGTTCAAAGGAATTGGAATGCATATTTGCTATGGACGGTAACTACTGAAATTAGTTTTCAAATGTTTTATGCGTTTTCTAAAATGTTTACTTAGTTCTCTTATATACCTTATTTCCCTAAATAACGAAGTTTTATTAAAGCATTCAGGAAGGATTGGAAAGTGTTTCATAATCTATACTTAGTAATAACAATAATTATAATAACAATATGACGGGAAATAAGGCAAGAAACACTCCGCTGGAGTTTGCCAAATCGGTTTTATTATTTTTTTTTCATAAAAAATTACTTGTTAGAATTTGTACTGCAAAAGAAAAAAATCGGAGTTAGAGCAACGTTCTTGATATTTTATCAATCGCTTTTAAGTCACATTCAAGAGATGCAAATCTCATTACCATCTACAGAAAAGGTTTTACCACAAAAAAAATTCTGTTGTTCAAAACATCAAAACCATTCTAATTGACATACGTTAAATAACATACAATAAATAACAACAGTGTGACGGGTAATAAAGCAAGAAACAATCTGTTGGAGTAGGTCAAATCGATTTTATTTATTTTATTTTTTCATAAAAAATTACTTGTTAGAATTTGTACTGCAAAAGAAAAAAAAAGAAAAAAAAGGAAATTAAAGCATCGTTCTTGATATTTTATCAATCGCTTTTAAGTCACAGTCAAGAAGATGCAAATCTCGTTACCGTCGACATGAACCGAACTTTAAGAACTATTCTTCAAAATACGATGGAACAAGTAAATTATCAAGAGTAAGTATATCCAGCTTTTATCATTAGGAGAATAAAAGTTTTCCGGAGTCACTTAAAAACACGATCCGGAATTCAGTTACAAACACTTTTTACCTCATCAAGTTCGTTAGACGAGCATCAGAAGAAAGATATATTAGGGAAGAAGCAAAGAGAAAAAAAGCGCTGAAGTAAAAAGGAAGAGAGAGGAAGTCTAGAATTCATGGAAAACTAGAAGAAAATTTGAGGAAAAGTAGTATGGGATTTTCAGCTATCGCAAAATGAGTTGTTAGGTTTTTTTTTTAAGTAAAAAGTAGGCAATATAGCGTTAAAGTTTTGTAGATTTGTAGATAATTTTCAAATATTTTCAATATAAACATAACTGGATATTTTTAAAAATTTGGTGTTTTTTTATATAATATTTGAAATATATTTTAATTTAATTTGTTAATGTAAAAAATATTTCTTAAGCGGACCAGACAGATTTGAAAGGAAGAAAACTAACTGAACTTTGACCGTAAATTAGATAGCCTGTAATTAATTTAGTGTAATATGTTTTTTTTTTCTTTTTATATTTAATTGTTTATGTTTTATTGAAAAAAAAACATATTTGTTAAAAAAAAAAATACCCAACAAATTTAATATTGTACGACGAAATTGATCATTCAAAACTCGTTTTGAAGACGAGGTTAATTATTTTTGATTGGTCATCTCATCTGTATATGCGTTATCGCGTTTTGTCTCAAAATGAAAATGAAAAGTGATGAATGTGAAAAGTAAACAAATATATATATATATATATATATATAATTGAAAAAAAATAAATCGATAAATAAATTCTTATTATATTTACCATAACTGCAAAAGAAAATGTGTTTGTTTCTCAGGTATAATCGATAAACTCAATAAACAGTATGAAGAAGAAATAACGACACAAAAATATGCAAAATGTACTACAAAATTGTTGAAAACCAGTTTTGAAAGATTAATTTTACGATACAATATTAAAACTTTTGTCGTTTTTTTTTACTGTTTAACAAATATTTCTTTTCTGTAAGGCACAAATAAATAAATAGCAACTATAAGCAATTGACTAAATTAATTACAGGTTTCCTATTCTATAATGAAACTTTAGTCAATTTTCGTTATGTCAATTTTTTCTGTTCCATTTTAAATGAAAATCTGCTAACTACACAAATTTCAGTGCATCCACAAATGCAAGAATCTCTACTTGGAAAAGTATTTTGGGCTAATATTGTGTGTAACAGTTGTATCTTGTACAATATGGGCTGTACTATGAGTGTATCCTAGAATCCTAGTATTCGTATGTAGTAATGCCCCAATCTAAGGGTGTTTCAATTTTGTCATCATTGTGGGAGTACTGACATGAAATATTTAATTTCAATATTTGCAGTGTAAAATCCGTGATTCTGTAATATAAGGAATTCGTTGGCAACATTTTCAATGTAAAACCACTAGTTTTTCAGTAATACTAATTGTTCAGTTCACGTATTTCCAAAGTTAGGCCAATCTTCCTGAAATAGTGATATTTCATTCCAGATGTCATCAAGATATCAAACATTTTAAGATCATTATTAAATTGCTTTTATTATTTTATTGATATATTTTTTTAATTAAGGCAGTATTAAATTAATAATGAGTCCCAGTATAACAAATGCAACATTTATTTAATAATTCTAGTAGATATTTGAACTTCGAAATAATCGGGTTTCTGTAATATTGATGGTCCTGTTCATTTATTTCCAAAGTTAGGCCAATGTTTCTGCAATAGTTCCGTTTCATTCCAGATATATCCCTTGTAAGGTCCATATTTAACTTTTGTTTGTTATTTTATTGGTAAAAATTTCTGATTAATGCAGTATTAGATTAATAATTAACCCCAAGATAACCAATGCATCATTTATTTTATAATTCTACTATGTGAACTTTTACATAATCTGAAGTAATTTGTGTTATAGTTCATTCATTTTTTACGCTAAGACGTAAAGCTAAAACAGATAATATATTCAGATTTCCCATGTTTCTTTCAATGATAAATATTTTTTCACAAACATTTTGACTACAGAAAAACCATTTGTGCTTTTAAAATGAAATAACATAAGCAAATCTGCTGTTTTATAATGGATATAACCTAATAGTTATGTTATTACAAAAGAAAACAGCATAACTTTTGAATAAAAAAATTATATCTAATGAAAGTGAAAGAGTAACGAATAATCGTCTAATTTTGCTGAGAATTTTCATTTCACTTTCAAAATTTTTAAGCGATATTTTTATTCCCAGATAATTTCTGTTCACATTTTAATGCAATCGTCAGAGCATAAAATTGCATTGAATAATATATGTCACAAGCCCTTGTACTGTGGTCCGCAGACCCAAAGGAGTTCGCATTGCATCTTCAGCGTGTCCGCGAAAACCTGTAAATACTTTCAATGTATTTTCTACCAAATTTATTTTTTGTTTGTTTGTTTGTTTATGTAAGATACGAGAAAAATAATTTGAATATTAAAAAAAACCTAGCGATTCCGTCTTAGCAGGTTTTGCCCTATCTCTATTATTTAATATTGGAAAACTAAATCAGCAGTTTCAGTGTTATATGCGGATCTACAATACAGATAATTGTTATAGTTTACATTACAACTTAAGACTACGTTCAAACGCTTTTTTTTACCTTCATTCAACACTTTACTCATCATACACTAATAAAAGTATTCTTTTCCACCCTTCAGTGGTTTATACAAAAAAGTATGAGGATGTTCAACTATGGGTCAGAAGATAACAAGATTTGCACTACTTGAAGGAAAGGTTTTCTTATTGCAGGATGTACGTCAATTTCCTTTTAAAGCTATTAAATAAATAAAAGAAAATAACACACCCTGCTAGACAGCAAAAAAGACGGCGATATGGAATATGACAAAAAAGTTACGTCTATTTGGACCTTATGACTCCCTTGCACTAGTCAATTACATCTAAGTTGACTTCACTCTAACCAATGACTGATAAAACTTATCATAGAGGTTACATCCCTAAATTATTGCACGCTTTGTTCTAATGCGTGATTCAATGTTTCAATCCAATGTAGTGCAAATTTCTAGCTTGGTGGTAATATTATTGTTAACACGGCTTGAAAAGAAATGAGTGATACAACATAAAGTTGCAACCATGAAAAGAAGTTTGGGACTTAGAAAAATAAAAATAAAAGTTCCCAGTTAAACTGATGGTGTTGAGCTCACAGGCTATTCGCACTAATTGTATATTATACTCCTATTTCAAAAAATAACGCCCCTCGAAAAATAAATTAAGGGAGGGGGATTAGCCCCCGTTTCCCCTCCTTATACTTCACCAATGAGCCCCCAAATGTCATAAGGGAAGCGCCTCATTGAAATAAACCGGTATACCAAATCGGATAGAAAAACCCATTTATCTAAATTAGGGGGTATTAGCCCCCCGTTCTCCTCTTTATATTTAACTAGTGAACTTCCAAATCTAATCAGGGAAACGCCTTATCAGAATAAATCGGTATACAAAATTTGAAGCAAATCGGATAGAAAAACCCATTTATCTAAATTAAGGGGGTATTATCCCTCCGTTCCCCCCTTTAGACTTAAAGAATGAATCTTCATTTCTAATCAGTGAGGCGCCTTATGAGAATTAACCGGAGAATTAACCGGTATGCCAAATTTGGAGAAAATCTGATAATTCTGCATGAAAAACCCAATTTATCTAAGTTAAGGGGAGAGGGTTAGCCCCCCCCCTCCCGTTCACCCTTTATACTTAACCAATGAACCCCCAAAAGTAATCAGGGAAGCGCCTTATCAGAATGAACCTAGAAATTTTTTTAGAAGCAAATCGGATATTTCTATGATGAGTTATCGCGTTACGTACATACTTACATAAATAAATACCGGCGGGCACATTAGCTCTCAAGCTTTAATAGCCTGTGAGCTAAAAAACTGCAAATGTCACTTAACTCTTTACTCAGAGTTCCTAATTTCTAACACTGTTTGTCAGTATTCCATTTCCAGCATTTAATATTTCAATATTTCATTCTTATAACAATATGAGATTCCTTAGTTATTCAAACATTTTGAATACGTAAAAGAAATATCACTTTTGAGTAAAAGAATGGGTAAGAAAAATAAATCAACTATTATATTTAATAAAAGATTAAATAATTTTTCTGTTAAAAAAAACAACCCAATATTTTTTCAATAACAGTGTTTCATTGCAATACTTTTAGTTTACAGGTTATAATTTAGCAACTGCAAGTATTTGAATACATTAATTTAATAATAATATACAATGTAATAATAATATTATAATATATGATATAGTAATGTAATTTATAATAATTTATAATTTATAAGAGCATTTAATGTTTACACCAGATTTTAAATATTGAATTAGTAGTAAAATAAATTATAATATTATTGAAAGGAAGTTGATAAATTTCGAAAATAAATTCTTCGTCCATTTGTAATGCTTACGAAATTTACAAAAAGATGCTGGAAATTAGATTTTAATGTTATGTCAATTTTTAGTAAAATATTTATTATACAAAACCCAAGAAATAATTTTTTTTGTCACATTCTACATCAGTAACATATTCAGATCTTTTTTTTATAATTATTCCGTCCCATATACATGTTATGTAGCAATATTAATACAGAATCTTTTTGAGGGGAAAGGGGATTATAAAGCACACAACAAAATCAAAGGTAAAGTATTCATTTAATAGAAAAAATACGAATTATAGAATAACTTTTTTAGTTAAATCTTTACCAGTATTTAAAGAATTGCAATAAATTATTGCCGCAATGTCGGTTTTTTATATTATTTCAATGTAACACAAATATTGACTAAAATATGCTTTGAATCGACTTTATATAATGGCAATGAAATGTCATTGCCACTGTATAAAGTAAATATACTAATAGTGCCTGTCAATTGTGAGTAATTCCAGTGCAAAATTAACATTTTATTAACAGTGTAATTTTATTACAATTTTTATAAATGAAAAGGCAATATTTAACAAATACTGGTATAATATTGCAATAATTTGCCATGTTTAAAATATTAGCATAAAGTTTGATATTATATTGGCGTAATATTGACCCAATGCATACAATATAATCTATGTGGGTTTTTTACTACATTATGTAAATTTTTAATTTAAATTAAAATATATTTATAACTTAAGGAAATTTGCACAAAGGAAAACAGTATATACGTATTCTGCAATACTGACATTTATTAGAAAATATTGCTGATATAAAGTCAATATTACAGTAATGGTTTTATTTTATTGGAAATATATCCAATGAAACCCAACTATTCAACAAATATTGGTATTTATTTGGGAGCATTCGCGATTATTGCAATATTGGTTCAGTATTATTCCCAGGACAAACAATATCATACATATGGGCTTTCTATTTAAAAAGTATTTAAACAAATGTAAATTATGCATGTTACTATAAAAGAATAAATATATACATTTCGAAAATAAAATCTTTATTCTTGTGTAACGCGTATAAAATAAACAAACATATGATTGAATCCAGTTTAAAAAACATGAATATTAGAAAAAAAAAATTATTGCGTAATTCTCTTAGTATAAAATTTTACATAACCGATAACACATTCAAAACTATTTTTAAAACATTCTGTCATATAAACATATTATTTCACAATTTTAGTACAGGGATTTTTCGAAGGAAAAAAAAAAAAAAAACTTACTAAATCCTATCACAAAATCCAAAGTAAGATATTCACTTAATGCAAAAAATATAAATAATAGAGCAGCCCCTTTTTCAAATCCTTAGCGCTCTCCTTTGAATACATTCTTTCTTTTAATGACGTCATCCGTTTACTCCTAAAACAAGGCTGAATAAAAATACGATTCCTCCCTCTCTCCTTGTTTTTTAAGCATTCAATTCATTTATTTTTCTGGACTTTGTTCCCTTTGACAAATGCCGGGATTTACTGAATATTCACTCTATTACTTTGGAAAATCCCAAAGCCATTTTTCAGTTCGGCCGTGGAATAAGCTTCAAAAAATTCTAACTGTAATGGTACTAAAAGCTTCCCAAACTAAATTTATTTCACGGTGCGTAATGCAATTACTTCGGTTTTCAGTATGCATGAGTCTATCTCGTTTGAAAATATTATATTTACGAAAGTGCTTTCTTGAGCCAATCGAAAAATACGTTTAAGGATTTAAGAATGTTTTATATTATAAAAATATATTAAATTTTTTCCGGTTTGGTTTTAAAATGAAACAGTTTTCTTCGTCTAACAAAATAAATAGATAAACGAAGAATAAAACATATTTTTATAAAGCTTTTAATATTTTCGTTTTAATATTTTACTTTTTAAGGGGGCAGTTTACCTTAAAATTGGTCAAAAAATCGACTTTTCTTTTTTGATATTAGATGAAAGCCTGTCTAATTGCGAATATTTTCATACCTCATTTTTACCCATACGGTAATTATATTGCGAGATATTTTAAATTTTGTTAATACACTCAGCGCAATTATCGACACAAATTAAAACTTTAAATGACTTTTTCTCCATGTTGATATTTTCTTCACTTTCAAGTTTTTTTTTTTTTTTTTTTTTTTTTTTTTTGAGACAGAGATTTAAACTTTTTTGTACATGTTCTTTGTTATATATGTGATAAATATGCTTATGAAATTAGCCTACAGGTTTTGTACTTTTTTTTTTTTTTTTTTTTTATAAAAATATATGAAGATGTGTTAGATTTAATCATTTACACTATATATATCAGTAAAAACAAATATGAAATGTAATATTAGAAGTATCTAAAAATGAATGCGCATTCTTGTGTTACACACATTTGAAAATCTTTTTAAAAAATTGGGCAAAAATATTAATTTTTTTTTTAAAGTAGGGATTTTAAAAAATTCAAATTTTTATACTTTTTAAAAATTTTAATTAGATATGCAGTTTAATATTTCTTTTTCTTTTGAAAATGACTGTTAGTTGAACATTGAAATGCAGTGGGTTCAACATTTGGACTATAGTTTTGAAAATTAAAAAAATGTTGAAAAGGTAAACTGTTCCCTTAAATAGCAAGAAAAAAAGAAAAGAAAAAAAGAAAAAAAAATATTTGACTGCATAAAATATGACTACGGCCAATCAGTATATATAATATACTTTAAAATCCATAAATAAAATTACATAAATTAAGTCTAATAATACAATTACTACATTCCTACAGTTGGACACTTATCCATCACCAGGGATAGCATCACTGGGAAACTAACACGGTGTAACCTGCACAATATCTACATTTTTAATTTAAAAACAAATACCGACGTTTTCTAGGGGAGTTTCCCCAAATCAATGTACAATCACGGTAGCGGTATCATCTATTATATCCAATATAAATAACTTATGTAACACCTAAGAAAATGGGTTGGGTTGATTTTTGATGGCCAATTTTCTGTTCGAGGGATATAGGCCCAGGGGGGAGTCCCTTCGTGGGGGGTCTTTCTAAGGGAACCTAACCCGTATTTAAGCATGGGAATCCATGGTTCGAAGTAAACCACGAAAACTCCGAACGATTAGGGCGACGGGCACGATTGGGTTCGAACCCAGCACCTCCCATCTACCAGCTTCGAGAGCAGAACCTCTCGGCCACTGATGGGGCCCTAAGAAAAGGGTATTTATATTTTGATGCTTCTATGCGTGGAGCCCTGATATTTAGAGCAGTGTGACCATCCTTTTCAGAGTAAGCAAACACGGATTTCTAGCTTAATACTGCTGGTGAACCTGTATAATTATCTAACAAGGAGAGGGGCAACCCTGGTAATCACAGATTTGGATTATTTTTGTATATGTTGTAGAGCAGAATGCCCTTAGTCTCAAGTTCAATGGATTTTATACGACGCTCCTTAGTTCTCGTGAAACGGGGTTGTCTAATATAACACAACTGAAATACTTACTTTGTAACGAAACTACTGCGTTTGTCATAGCTCGTTTAGTAAGGCGTCTGTTTGCTGTTCGGAGGACTCGGTTACAATACCGGAGCATACTGCCTTTTATTTTCTCTTTTTTTTTTAAATTTTATAAATATACTTGTAATTATAATTTAATAATCTCATTCTCTATTAAAAATTGTGTATCTATTATAATTTTTAAAAGCCTTTTAAAACGATTTGGTTACAAATATATATAGATATATAGATATAGATTGATAGATAGATAGATAGAGGTGATTTTTTTTTTTTTTTTTTTTTTTTTTTTTTTTTTTTTTTTAACTAATCGTTTTGCAAAACAGCGTAAAACTGATAATTTTTTTTAAATGTCTTTTAAAATGTATTTCATATATTCTTTATTGATGCAATGATATTGCGTAATTGTGCCAATTCGTGATTTTAAAGAAACATTATTTAGGTATTAATAATGCTACTCTGATTTTAAAGTAAGAAGTATAATTATATTATAAAGTAGCATAAGAATTAAATTACAACATATTTTTTTTTATTTTAAGGATTTTTAATTTTGTAATATGCTTTCGTACGCTTTGAATTATTCTCCTTTCTGATTTATCTTCTTTCTATTTTAATTTTAATTTTATTTGTAAAAGTTATATTTTATTATAACTAGAGGGCGCCACAACAGTAACAGGTTCTTTCTTTTTTAGTTTAGTGCACTTAAGTGGTTTCTGTTTGAAATCTTTATCGAACAAGTGTGCATCATTCTATAACAGTTTATAATTGTATAAAAATCGAAGAAGCAAGCTCTTGTTCACAGGAAGATCAATCTGAAGTGTCGGGATTCGATGAAAATCAGAAAAGTGATGTCACAAATTCGTTAAAGTATAGAAAAATTTTATTACAAAATGATGTTTTTTTAACTAAACCAGCATCTGAAATATCGTCTGTTTCGATGAGAAAAAAATTCTATAATTCGATAATAAATACGGTATGATTTCGTAACGATTTTCGAATTTTTACTAGTCAATAATAGATCCATTAAAAAAAAAAAAAAAAAAAAAAAAAAAAAAAAAAAAAAAATCTTTAAATGATGAGAAATGTTTAAGAATGGTTTAAAAATTAAAAATGCTAAATAAAACTTTAAATATGTTAATATTATAATTAATGCACGATATTAAAATTTTTAATTGAGATTATTAAATTATAATTACTAGTATATTTATAAAACAAAAAAATCAAATGCCGAACATTCCGGTATCGACACCAAGTCCTCGGAATAGTGAACAGACGCCGTAGCAACCGAGCTATGAACAACGCAGTAACTAGCTTACAAAGTAAGTATTTCAGTTGGGTTATAATATTAGGCACCCCCCCCCCGCCCCCTGTTTCTCGAGAATTAAGGAGCGTTGTATAAAATCCGTTAAACCTGAGACTAATGGGCCTCTACCCTACAACATATATAAAATTAATAAAATCTGTGATTACCAGGGTTGGCCCTCTCCTTGTAAGATATAATCACGATTCTGTAATAATAACTCCTTATTATAATATAATGCTTTAACCATTAGATAAACTGATGCTATCTCAATGAGTGGCAAACAATGCAATTTTCTCTCTATTCTAAAAAAAATAACTACCTCTGTCACCGCCGCCGCCGGTTTTGATTTTTTTGTGACCGGGGGCCTTTCTTCGTTAATATTAACAAAAATAATGCATACAAAAATATGAAAATCGGTGGTTTTATACAGAAATGTTTGATAAACACGCTGATGCAGACAGTTTTCAAATCGAAGAATTATTTTAAGAGTTATTTAATGCTAAAGTTGGACAAAATCGTTCCACTAAAAAAGTTTTATAGCAGCAAAAACTATGCATGGCAGTGTAATCATTTTTAGATCATTTTATGCGTTAGAATTTGCCGGAGTGCAGATTGCATTAATTTTTTTATTTTGACTCATTTTTTCAGGTTTTATTTCTATTTTAAATTCAAATTTTCAGCATTTCTAGAGATATTTTTTACAGATTTCAGAAAATTGTACTAATTTAAACTGTTGCCAACTGTATAAAAAGCGCAAGCAATAATGTTTGCTTCAAATTAAAAAATTATTTACACGTGACTATTATAAACAGGAAAAAAACTTTCAAATTAGAATTAAATAATTACGTATAAAAAGCAGGAACTTATTAATAATTACGTCATAAAAAGCATACACGTGAATTTTAAAAGAGAAAGGATATTGTAAAATAATAAATTCATTAACATGCATTAGAAGTCTTAGGAGAAATTACGTCATATTTACGTCACATTATAGTTATTACATAAAATGAACACAAAATAATATTGCAAAAAAGTTTAAATTTAGAAATTGCGCTAGACATTTATTTGATATTTTGAGAATTAATTTAAAATGTCTCATTTAAAAGAACCTTCTTTTCGCTTTGTTAAAAAATACCAGGTGACAAAGACTCTCTTTACTTAATTCCATTTATATTAGCTTATTTTGAAATGTTGTTACACGTGTATACGTCATCAAGTTATTTTTATTTCGACGTTTTATTTGTGTTTTTATTAATGTTGTACGAATTTATTTGTTCTTTCGTTATTTAAAATAAAAATTATTTCAATTTGTATAATTTGGCGAGTGGTTTGGCGATTTATATAATTTGGCGAAATTGGTCGACAGGATAATCAAGTAGTACCGCAGCGGATTTGGCGTTAAAATTCCCCAATCAAAGAGAAATGAATAGAAATTCGTTTATAGGGAGATCACCACTGTTTTTTAAATTATAATTCAATCTTTCGGAATCTTTTTAAAGCCGATCAAATTAGCGTGCATTTAGAGTCTGCGGTGTTTGGACGGGGGTTGGCGAGCGTAGCTCGTAGGGGGGCGAGCCCCCTAGTATTAAAAATAATAGTAGTAATATGTTTAAATATGTTATATTATTACGAATATAACATATTCGTAACATCTTCAGTTCAACTGAAAGAAAGATATATTCAAAGTATTTTCGACCAGAAGTTCAAAAATTCTCGCATCTCTCAGGTAACTATCAATTTAACAATGAATAAGTCCGATTGTCTTGAAGTATTTAGTTCATCAAGTTAATTTTTGATTTCTGTAAAAAAGCGAACAGTTTTTTTTATAAATGGTTCCCAGCATGGAGCGAACAAGACTATAATCTCTAGAAGCAATGTATGGTGAAGATCCCTGGTGAGCAAAAATATTCCCAGCAAAGTACTTCCTTTACTTACCTCGCAACATGTTTACGACCACTGCCTTCTTGGTAAAGAACCTTGTCGTGCCGTTATGCTTATTCAGGGAATTATCGTTCAGATTGATTAAGTATTGCTTGTAAAATTTATGTTCACCATTGATTCATTGCCAAAAATAAATATATATATCTGTATTTTACAACAAAAGCCGCTGGTACCATGGCTGCCAACACATTTCCTGTAAAATTAACAAGCTGCTGTCATTAAGAGAGCTTTAAAAGTTCTCAAGTCTAGGGAAAATTGCGTTAATATTGGCTGCGCTGTGAACATAACAAGAAAAAATCAATTTTTCTTCAGTTGTTGCTTGAATTGGCTTTCAGAGCATCGGTGAATAAATTCGATTTCACAGCAATGGTACTTGAAAAATTACAAAATAAAGCGCAGAAAAAATGACTCTATTTACAACTAAAGGTGCTGGCAACCCGGCTGCAAACAGATTTGCTGTAAAATTTATGAGCTGCTGTCTTTAAGAGTGCTGTAAAATTTTCCAAGTTTAGGGAAAGTCGCGTTGTTATTGGCTGCGCGGTGTACGTGACAGAAAAATTCAGATTTTTACACCATTTGTTGCTTGAATTTTATTTCACAGCATCGGTACTTGAATTCGATTTCTCAGCTCGGGTGCTTGAAAATTTACATCAAAAAGTGCAGAAAAAATCACAACTTTTTTTTTTTTTTTACAGTGTTGTTTGACATAATTACCATAATTAACAGTAGATGACGTAAGCAACATAACTTCATTCACTTGAATGTTCTTTTTCGGCATTCATGATCTAGCATCCATTACAAAAATTATTTATTATATAGATCCTAATTTGATAAAATTTCTTTCATAAGTTAGAAGAAAAACCTGTAAAAACAAAATGTATTTTTTAAAATTACTAGGGGGCGCTGCCCCCTACGAGCTACGCTCGTCAACCCCCGTTCAGACACCGCAGACTCTAAAAGCACGCTAATTTGATCGGCTTAAAAAGTATTTCGGAAAATTGAATTATAAGTTTAAAAACAGTGGCGATCTCCCTATAAACGGGTTTCTATTCATTTCTCTTTGATTGGGGGATTTTAAAGCCAAATCAGCGGCTGTTAAATAATACAATGGCTGTTTCCGTCTTTGATTAAATAAAATCAGTTGGCATTTCAAAATAAGCTAATATAAAATGAATTAAATAAACAGAGTCTTTGCCTCCCGCTATTTTTTAGCAAAGCGAAAAGAAAGTTTTTTTTTTTTTTTTTTTTTTTTTTCTTTTTTTTTTTTTTTTTTTTTTAATGACACTTTAAATGTATCGTTTTTAATCTGACGTAATTTTCACTAAACTTTTCTTTCTCCTTTTACTATTCACGTGAAAATGATTTTGTTAGAAATGAAATATTATTTGCGCTATCATAATAAAAATAGTTGAAAATATCATCTTAAAATATTACATAAATGTCTCGCGCAATTTTTAAATTTAAACAGTTTTGCAATATTATTTTTTGTTCATTTTACGTAATGTGTAAGGTGACGTAAATGTGACGTAATTTCTCCTATTTAAGACTTTTAACGCATGTTAATGAATTTATTATTTTACAACATTCTTTCACTTTTAAAATTCACGTGTAATATGGTTTTTATGATCATTTTCAGTGAGTTCCTGCTTTTTATATTTTCTTGTTTATAATAGTCACGTGTAAAATAAATTTTTAATTTGAAGCAAACATTATTGCTTGCGCTGTTTATACTGTTGGCAACAGATTAAATTAGTACAATTTTCTAAAATCTCTCTATTCTAAAAAAAAGTAACTACCGCTGTCACCGCCGCCGCCGCCGCCGCCGGTTTTGAATTTTTTGTGACCGGAGGTCTTTCTTCGTTAATATTGAGAAAAATAATGCATACAAAAATATGAAAATCAGTGGTTTTATACAGAAATGTTTGATAAACACGCTGATGCAGACAGTTTTCAAATCGAAGAATTATTTTAAGAGATATTTAATGCTAAAGTTGGACAAAATCGTTCCACTGAAAAAGTTTTATAGCAGCAAAAACTATACATGGCAGTGTAATCATTTTTAGGTCATTTTATGCGTTAGAATTTCCCGGAGTGCAGATTGCATTATTTTTTTTATTTTGACTCATTTTTTCAGGTTTTATTTCTATTTTAAATTCAAATTTTCAGCATTTCTAGAGATATTTTTTACAGATTTCAGAAAATTGTACTAATTTAAACTGTTGCCAACTGTATAAAAAGCGCAAGCAATAATGTTTGCTTCAAATTAAAAAATTATTTACACGTGACTATTATAAACAGGAAAAAAACTTTCAAATTAGAATTAAATAATTATGTATAAAAAGCAGGAACTTATTAAAAATTACGTCATAAAAAGTACACACATGAATTTTAAAAGAGAAAGGATATTGTAAAATAATAAATTCATTAACATGCGTTAGAAGTCTTAGGAGAAATTACGTCATATTTACGTCACATTATAGTTATTACATAAAATGAACACAAAATAATATTGCAAAAAAGTTTAAATTTAGAAATTGAGCTAGACATTTATTTAATATTTTGAGAGGATATTTTCAACTATTTTTGTTAGGAAAGCGCAAATAATATTTCATTGCTAACAAAAGTACTTTCACGCGATTATTTAAAAGAGAAAGAATAGCTTGGTAAAAATTACGTCAGATTAAAAACGATTAATTTAAAATGTCTCATTTAAAAGAACTTTCTTTTCGCTTTGTTAAAAAATACCAGGAGAGAAAGACTCTGTTTACTTAATTCCTTTTATATTAGCTTATTTTGAAATGTTGTTACACGTGTCTACGTCATCAAGTTATTTTTATTTCGACGTTTTATTTGTATTTATATTATTAATGTTGTACGAATTTATTTGTTCTTTCGTTATTTAAAATAAAAATTATGTCAATTTGTATAATTTGGCGAGTGGTTTGGCGATTTATATAATTTGGCGAAATTGGTTGCGGGATAATCAAGTAGTACCGCAGCGGATTTGGCATTAAAATTCCCCAATCAAAGAGAAAGGAATAGAAATTCGTTTATAGGGAGATCGCCACTGTTTTTTAAATTATAATTCAATCTTTCGAAATCCTTTTAAAGCCGATCAAATAAGCGTGCATTTAGAGCCTGCGGTGTCTGGACGGGGGTTGGCGAGCGTAGCTCGTAGGGGGCCGAGCCCCCTAGTAAGTAAAAAATATCTTTCGAAATGCTGAAAATGTGAATTTAAAATAGAAATAAAACCTCAAAAAATGAGTCAAATTAATAAACTGAGTGCAGTCTGCACACCGGAAAATTCTGACGCATAAAATGATCAAAAAATTATTAAATTCCGATGTACAGTTTTTGCTCCTATAAAACTTTTTTAATGGAACGATTTTGTCCAACTTTAGCATTAAATATCTCTTTAAATATTTCTTCGATTTGAAAACTGTCTGCATCAGCGTGTTTATCAAACATTTCTCTATAATTCCACCGATTTTCATATTTTTGTATGCAATATTTTGCTTAATATTAACGAAGAAAGACCTCCGGTCACAAAAAATTCAAAACCGGCGGCGGCGGTGGCGGTGACAGCGGTAGTTACTTTTTTTTAGAATAGAGAGATACAACAGTAATATCAGTTTATTCTGCCGCCATTACTGTTGTTTAAAGGAGATATGATTGGTTGGAATTTAAAAAAGATCGTTACACATAAAAATTTATTACATTTCGGCATTCATGATCTAGCATCCATTACAAAAATTATTTATTATATAGATCCTAATTTGATAAAATTTCTTTCATAAGTTAGAAGAAAGACCTGTAAAAACAAAATGTATTTTTTAAAATTATACAACAGTAATATCAGTTTATTCTGCCGCCATTACTGTTGTTTAAAGGAGATATGATTGGTTGGAATTTAAAAAAGATCATTACACATAAAAAATGTACCAATTAAAGTAAAGGTTGTAAAATGTTTAAAATTGTACTTTATTAAATAAGATGTCTTATACGTTTACACCTTGCAAATTCCGTAAAAAAACCTTAAAGAAATATTGTTTTTCTTTATATTTTAAATTCAGCACATAATTCTTACAGAACTTCCAATTCTGATGTCTCAACAACTTCAAAATTATCGCTTTATCGCTATCATATTTGTGTAATACAATGAATTCACTAAAAAGTTTCTGCTGAAAGGCTTACTGTTAGTGTTATTTAAAATGGATTATAAACTAAAAGTTACGTTCTATAATAATTTACCTGCATTTGCATAAAATGGGCGTAGACAGCAAATCTCACTGTCTTTTATTTAAAGTTCAAACGCCAATCTTAAAAGGCATTTTAACTCGAAAAAAGTTCCTGATGGTAAGATTTTCTACAATTTCTACCATTCTCACTCATTTCTACAAAATAAGTCAATTTAAGTATTAGTAAATGTAATTAACATATAAAAATATTCCTGTTTACACTTGATAAAATCAGCACGTTATACAGACAAAATTCAATGCTCACAATTTTATACTTGAACTATAAAATATTTTAAATAATTACTATTCATTTCCTAGTATTGAACCACAGCAACTACAGTAAAAGAGCTTTTTTTCACATAATTTAAGTGCTGAATTTCTCAGCAATGTTAAACAAACGAACAAAATAACACCTATATCAGTAAAGCAGATTTATGACAGAACAATTATTAAAAGTCTATCTTGGTCGCAGCATCAATTAATCTAACTGGAGCTCTATGCTAGAATGCTAGAGATTAGTTTAATAAATTTTAACAAAAAATAACTAGAGAGCTAAAAAATATTAACATATCAAAGCACCGATAACGTCTTTATATTTCTTTCTTATATGGATTCTAGATTAATATACATCCCTTCCTATGATACATGAATATATGCTATAAACCTCAAATTACAATATTTCTACAAAATATAATCGTAAAGAGGCATTTATAACATCTTCAAACTTCTTTCTTATATGGGCTCTAGATTGATTAAAATTATTTGCTACTGTCCTTGACAATAGTTTGAAAAAGTATAAAATAAACGTAGGTCAGCAAAACACGACCATCTGAAAGCATTCATCAATTCTTTAAACTTATTCCTTTTATCGATTTTAGTTTTATAAACTTTACTTCGTAGGATACATCTTAAACATCTGTAAAAACCCTTTTTATTTAAACATTGAACACTGATACTAGATTCTTGTACTTTATTAAATTTATTTCGACGTCTTATAACTTTTACATCTTCCAAATTTCATTAATATAGCTTCTAAATTGATAAAACTTCCTTTAAACAATATATATATATATATATATAGATATATATATATATATATATATATATATATATATACATAACACTATACGAACATAGAGTTATAAAACATCAAAATATGGAAACATGCGTCATATTCTCAAAGGATGAGGGTTCATAAGCCGCGTTTTTGACACATAAAATAAACTAAAATTCGATTATGTTACACTGACTTAATTATTTCACCTTTTTAATATTAGAAGATATATATTGTACGATTTTAACAATAGTTTTTGTATTTTGTTCAGATTTATATGACTTATACAAGCTCAAAGTTCGTATAATTCGTAGTTTTGATGAAAAATATGCAATTTCTGTTATTTTTACCTCAATTATTTATATTAACGCAATCGTGCAGCACTTTCATCTTGACATATATTATAAAACACATCAAACTATAAAAAATATGTTAAAATAAAAATATTGCAAACCTGCGCTCATTGTAAAATATTAAAAACGAGAGTAAACTGATGGTAAAAATAGCAGAAATTGCGTATTTTTCGTATAAAGTACGAATTATACGAGCTTTGAGCTTGTGTAAGTCATATAAATCCGAACAAAATACAAAAACTATTGTTAAAATAGTGCAATATATACCTTCTAATATTAAAAAGTGAAATAATTAAGTCAGTATAACATAATTGAATTTGAGTCATATTTCATGGGCCAAAAACGCAGCTTATGGACCCTGATCCTTTATTTCCTATATGAAATATTGGTTGATAAAGAAATTCTACCCTACGATATATTAAAAAAATATAATATCTTGAACACGTCGCTATTAAACATGTCCATATTCATCCCATCTGTAAACTTCAATTTTATATGGATTCTAGCTTGATAAAATTTCCTTCCTAGGATACATAACTAGAAGCTGTAAAAACATAAAATGGCCGTATTGCAACAAAACATCATCATACTAAGGCATTCCTTATATCATCATGCTTTTCGTTATATTGAATCTAGCTTGATAAAAGTTTATTTCTTACGTGACAAAATTTTATAAAAGTATAAAATGACCGTATTGCTACAAAACATCATCATAATAAAATGTTCACAACGCCTTCCTTGTACGGATTATATTTCGACAAAATATCCTACCTAGGATAGGTAACTTAGAAGATATAAAAACATAAAATGGCCACATTGCAACAAAATTTCATCATACTATGGCATTCCTATCTTTATACTTCTTCCTTATATTGATTCTAGCTTGATAAAATTTTATTTCTTGCATAACAAAATGTTATAAAAGTATAAAATGACCGTATTGCTACAAAACATCATCATAATAAAATATTCACAACTTCTTCCTTATATGTATTATCTCTTGATAAAATTCCCTTCTTTGGATACATAACTAGAAGCTGTAAAAACATAAAATGGCCATATTGCAACAAAATATCATCGTACTATGGCATTCTTATCTTCAATTTTCTTCCTTATATGGATTATATCTTGATAAAACTTCTTTTCTACCATACATGTCAAAAATTTGTAAAATCATAAAATTAATTTAGGGCATCAAAACCTAATCATATCATCACACATTCAGACATCTTCTTTATACGGATTATAGTTTGATAAAATCTACGTCATATGATAATCACAAAAAATTGTGTAAACAAAGTACCCATTTTTCTCATCAGAAAAGGCCGTTTCGTGTACATTAATAAATTTATTTCTATGTCTTAGAAGTTTTACATCATGTGCTTCAAATATCGTTCTAGCATGAAAATATTTCCTTCCTAGCACACATAACTTAAAATCTTTAAAAACAGAGAATGACCGTATTGTTACAATATATAATCACAATAAAGCATTAATCGCATTTTCAAATTTCATTCTTATATGCATTCTAGCTCATGAAAAGAAAATAGAATCCTACGATGTATTGCAAAAAGCATAAAATGAAAAAAAAAATGCTACGTAATATGATCCCATCAAAGTATTCCTAACATTTTCAAATTTCTTACATATATGGATTTTAGTTTGACCAAACTTATTTCATAGAATACGTTTATATTGTAATTTATAAATCCGTAAATTAAAATTGTCTTTTTTTAATCAAGAAATGCGATATCGAATTCTTGTACTTTATTAATATTATTTCTGTGTCGTATAAGCTTTACATCGTACAAATTCATTATTAAATCTTCAAAAAAATTTATTCCTTTTTCTATATTTATATTCAGCTCATAATTATTCCAGAAATTCTTACGAGAAGATTCTTATTACATTTAATACGAAACATATAATAATAGTGAAAATTAATCTCAAAAACAAATATTCTCATTCGAAACATATCTAAATTGATAAAAATCCTACTGCTTCTTCATTCAGAAAATTTTTATAAAATTACTTCTTTCGTAGGATATAATAACAAGATTAAATTTTCCACGAAGCCTTTCCTTTAATGAAATTTAGAACTTAAAAAAAGAAAAATTCTGCATTGTGAAATAAAAATAAATCAGTATATACTTTAAATGTGGTACCATTGAATGAATTGATATAAAATTGTGTAGTCATTGTTCTCGTTAAAACACATATTTAAGAACAAGTGGTTGTATATTAAACAAGATCGCTAGACATGACAAATCAAACGGGGAAATGCAGAACAATAATTTCACAGTCCAAAAATTTTCTTTAATTTTTGCATGATTTCTAATACTATTTAAATTTAATTCTCTAATTTTTTTATATTTTAGTTTACATTCCTCTTAACGTTATTACAGAAATTCTTAAGAAAAAAGATATTACATTTAATGCAAAACATGTAAATATAATTAAAAATTCTTCCAAAATTAAATTCCATTTCAAATCGCATCTAAATTGATAACAATCTTACGTGTTCTTGTTTCATACAAATGTTATCAAATTACATCAAAGAGCAACTGCTTTAATTCTTACACTACAAAGTAGAGTAAAAACTAAATTGTGTAATCATTATTTTTCATGAATAGGCATATTTCGGAACACGTGGTTCGAGTTTAAAGAAGACGAATGAACACAAGAAAAAAAAAAAAAGAACGAAAAATCATGCGTCCTGCATAGATTATGTAATACTTTCCAACATATACAGAATACAGTAACAGAACTTTACAGTTTATTAATATGAAATATGATGCATAAATAAACAATTTGAAAAACATAACGCATTTGAACCCTGATTTCTGCTATTACATTCAATTGTTGGAACAATATCCATTTTTTTTTCGTGCAGACATGTATATGATCTATGGATTTGTATGTATACTAAATTATTAAAAGTTAGTTCATTAAAACGAATAGCTCAGTTGAAAATTTCCATTCAGTAATTTCCGTGAATAAACGGGAACGTACTTGCGAAATTTTGTGCAGCTCTGTAGAACTATAGAATTTATCTAAACTAAAATATAAAACTATAGAATTTATCTCTATAGAATTTATTTAAACCAAGTAATATTTTTAAAAATAGTTAAATTTAAAGACGCGTAACACAACTGAAAATGCACTTCAGGCAATTATTGTTCACAGGCTGCAATTCTTTTGTGCGTCCCTGTAAATAAACGATATATTTTCTGCACACAATATTCTACAGTAAGCGCCATGGAGTTCACCTCAGTGATATATATAAATTTCAGTATGTTGAAAATACTGTAATATTATAAAAGTACATTGCAAACGATTTTCCACCACAGACCGTAGTGTTATAGAATTATTTTGAGTGTCTCTGCAAATGAACCAAAAATGCTAGACACTTCATCTTCAATACCAAACATGCCATAGTGGTACCCAATGACATCTATCAATTTCATGGCAATCGGACTAGATTTACCCTAGGTAGAGCACGGACGGACAGACAAACAGAATTCGTATACACTTTTCAACTTTCTTGGAAAGTGTTAAAAAAGGATCAGAAAGATGCATCATAATCAATTCACATTTGAATACTCTTCTTTTGTTTTTGTGTAATTTCTTCGAAATATACTATTTATCCTTAGATTTCGAAAAATGTTGTTCATCTTTTTCAGTTATATTCAACTTATAATTATTGCAGAAATTCTGATATTGAAAAATATGAATGAAAATGAATGAAAAATATCTGAACTGATAACAATCCTATACTGCTTCTTGTTTGAGAAAAGTTTTATAAAATTCCTTCTGTCGTAAGATGTAGTAACAAGATTAATTCCTTCCACGAAACCTTTCCATTAATGAAATTTAGAACTAAACAATTTGCTTCTGCTTTGTGAAATTTAAAAACAGTATCTGCTTTAATTGTAGTACCATTAAGATGAATTGAGGTTAGATTGTATAGTCATTACTCTTGTTGAAAAGACGTATTTAGGAACAAGTGGTTGAAGTTTAAACAAGATTGTTACATATGAAAGATGTCCGAATTAAACTAAGGTTTATAAAAAGTTTAACCCTCGAAATTCACAAGTGAAATGCTCCCAAGTTACTTAAGTGCCATAAAACATTTGATTTTTCAGGTTCTGCATTCAAGTATGTTTATGGAGAATTTACGGATAATGATATGAAACAGAGTTAGTTCTCATATAAATTTACGGTAATATGATGTGATTTAGACTCTTTTAATATCTTTGGGAAATTTGGCGTAATTAAGTGCAACATTTAAACCATAATATTATCAACTTGTTCTCGATGAAAGTCATTGATGTATCTTAAGAGAAATATTTGCAATTGATTTTTAGTTAAGAGAAAATGCTTTGGATTTGAAAATAGATATTTTTATTGAATAGATGTTTCAGAAATATTAGCTATTTTTTTTCATTTAAACTTCCTGCCATAACACTTCCATTAAAAATAATATTATAAAATAATAGCTCGGTAAATACCAGTTTTCTCATAGAAATTCAGGTTGTCCATAAAAGATTGTACCAGTTATAAATTTTAAGAGTATCAACTGTAAGAGTTGTAGAGTGTTGTTTAAAGGTTACATATATCGAGTACAGCAAACAGTTTTAGATAAGAGCATGCACGAGTACTGCTTTTTTATTTACTCGTTTGCAGTGGCACATACGCAAAATGGCGACTCCTAAGGGTAAAGCGTTATTTCTGGGCTGAAGATTAAAAATCCAGTGAGCCATGCTATTTTTTCCTGTCGGGATTAATCGTGTCTACGTTCCGCCGCTGTTTAACGATTTGCCAGAGCTGAGATGCAAAATTGATGATGCATAATGCTTCTATTGCTCCAGACATGTTCACCGAATTGTGGGAATAATTGGAATTTAAGTCGGATGTAGGTATTTAAGGTACACATTTTAAACATTTGTAAGAAAAAATAGCTTAGTTTACCTTCAATTTGATGTAGGATTTGTTGTAAATAAAATAATCTAAATTAAACTATTATAATGTACCATTGAAACTTGGCCATTCTTTTATGAACACCCTGTATAAAGCTTCACATCATTGCAAATGCATATTTTTACATGCTTTTTCCATGAATTTGCATGCTTCCTATTAACAGATATATTTGGTGCTGGCTATTTAGTTTTCCATATAAAGGCTAAAAATGGCGTGACCTCTACCTCACATCATTGCAAATGCATATTTTTGCATGCTTTTCCCATGAATTTGCATGCTTCCTATTAACAGATATATTTCGTGCTGGCTATTTAGTTTTCTATATAAAGGCTAAAAATGGCTTGACCTCTACTTCACATCATTGCAAATGCATATTTTTACATGCTTTTCCCATGAATTTGCATGCTTCCTATTAACAGATATATTTCGTGCTGGCTATTTAGTTTTCCATATAAAGGCTAAAAATGGTGTGACCTCTACCTTACATCATTGCAAATGCATATTTTTGCATGCTTTTTCCATGAATTTGCATGTTCCTATTAACAGATATATTTCGTGCTGGCTATTTAGTTTTCCATATAAAGGCTAAAAATGGCGTGACCTCTAGCTAAAATAGTACAGGTAAAATAGGGTTTCTCCAAGACAACTGATGGCCAATCACCAAAATTTGTGACGAACTTTGTTTTGGTTCTAAAAATGAAGATGCTATGAGTCCCTCCAAATTAAAGTTGTTTTACCATGACGTTTTTGCGAGTAAAAGTAGGGCATATTTTAAATCAGGAAGGGGGGAACTCAAAATGTTTCAAGTAGGTCAATTGGGGTATCGTTTATTGTATATTTTTTAATTCTGAATCGAGTGCCACCATTCGCATATGGATACAATCATTTGTTACAAATTTCGGCATGCTTTATGAATACGAAGTCGAAAATAATACTTTTGTGTAGTTAAAATACAGGGTTTTACAGATATGCCTGATGGTTAATCACGAAAAACTGGGAAGAACTTCGTTTGGCAAAGAAAGGAAGATCAGATGAGTGAATAAAATGTTTTGCTGTGTTTTGAAACGGGCAAAAAGGGGCATTTTAACCAAGGGGGGGGGGATTGCATTTTTTTAAATAGGTAAAATGCGGTATCGTTTACTATGCAATTTTTAATACTGAATTGAATGACACCATCTGGAAATCGATGCGATCATCTTTTTACAAATTTACGACGGGTTTTATGAATACATAGTCGAAAATTTTTACTTTAGGAGAGGCGCAATTTCATTACACCTAAACAAGTAAAACAACTTTATTTTTGGGGACTCATAAGATCTTCATTTGCAGTACCAAATTGAAGTTCTTTCCAAATTTGCGTGAATTGCAAGCAGTTGTTGCCGTTAAAGCCTACTTAACCTGCACTGTCCTTCGGTGTCACTAAATAAAGTTACAATAATTTAAAGCTGCGTGTATTTTACAGCCTGGTTTTATTAATATTTTATTTTCCGCCAGCCATACACTTTTAAAATTTCTTTGACACTGAGAAACGAGAAAATACGGTTGCTTCACTTCTTGTTTTCAACAATTACTCTTTCATTTTCCTACAGCCTTGTACTTTTTTCCATTTCCTTGACACTGCGCAACGAGAAAATACGGTTGCTTGTTTTTTGTAGCCTCTTTCATTTTCCTCTAAACACATACTTTTATTATTTTTTTTACACTAAGGTACAACAAAAACAAATATAAAAATCTTTCGTACATTGAATGATCCATGCGACGAAAACTTTTTATTTTTCTCCGTCAGAAGTCAGAAAATTGCACTTTTTACCAAACATGTCACTTTTACTGGTTACATCTTCAAGCTGTGTATACAGCAACTTTCACACATAAACAGAAAAGGGACAGTAGCACTTTGATTTTTGTTTTGAGGGCTAAACCCCAATTAAGTGGCACTGCAGATTATCTATCGCATTATTTGTGAGATTATGCATTTCAAAAGGATATTTTAAACTCAGAATTATAGAATATGTATTTTTAAAATATTAGTTATATTTTTATTAAATGTTGAACACATGAAGTATAAAAAATACTTTCTCTTTTAAACTTATATCATTATAAGATTACTTTTTCAAAGTTTCGAATATCTAAAATTTCACTAGATATACTATTAAAGATGCTTTATATATGTATTTACCTTTTTAAAACAAGGTTGTCTTTGCAACATGATACACAAAAAGAGTCTTGTATAAATTTCTTAAAGTAAATATTCAATATTTATTTTTCCTTCAATGTTCACAAAAATCAATACCTGTACCTTTTTTAAAGTAAAGTAGCGTTAAAAATATTTAAATTGATAAAATGTATGAAGTAAATATTATTCTAAAAAACAACAACATATTTTTCTAATACGAAAGCACACTTAATTTTTCAAATACTAACGCATCCAAAACTGTAGAAAAATAGAAAAAAAAATTATACATAAACCATTTTGTATTGAAGAAAAAGATTGTTTACTTTCAGTAAAAATGAAATATTTTGATATTTACTGAAAATTATTAAAACTTTTTTCTGAATTGCAAATAAATATGTGAATTGGTATACAAGATGGGCAGAAGATCCGTATAATCTCCATAACAAAAGAACACATATTGATACAACAGTGAAGTTTGAACTAAAAGCATTGTCAGGATGCGGGATATATAGAAAAATATTTTTACAACCAAAATGACTGTAGTTTAAAGGTTCACAGATAGCGGGAGATAACACGGATGCATGTCTCGGCAGTTTCCAAGGTAGGATAATTTTTATAAATAAATCAAATTATTGCGCGAATATTACCTAGAAATTCCGTAAACCGGGTAGAAACAATAAATGATTTTCAATAACTGAAACCTCAAAACAACTAAAGAAGAAAATGCTCTCTTGAACAGAATAATTTTTCCCACACTTGATGATTCAGTCGAACAAAGGATCCACCGGACTGTTCTTTTATAAGCATCCTCATTTGTGCACTTCCAAAATATGTAATAAGTTAGCCCTAGACATCGGCGACTTTTACAAATACAACTCTTTTAGCTGGTAAAAAGACTTTTGTGCAGAAAGCACTTCCGTATAATTTTTGTTCTTTTCTTATGAATTTCTAAGATTTATGCGGATTTTCTACCCGTCCTGTTTTAGTGTGAGTTCGTGTTGAGAATGTTTATAAAACCACTTAATGTACTTAAGATAATATTATAACTTGGTGTTGGACATGAAAGTTATACAGGTAATATAAATACGAAAGTTATACAGGTATACGTTTTACAAAATTAGTGAGACTAAATTATATTTTTTAACTTTAGGTTCAATGCTGCATTTTGAATGAAAAGAATTAAATTAAATAATTTGTTTAGTGCAATTAATTATACTAGTATTCCTTTATTATTTCTGTTGTTTTGTAAGAGTTCACCAGTTAAATATATGCTTCCAAGTATTGCAATAATGAATGAGATATATATATAAATTTACTTACACGTTTTAATGATAATGAAATTCCCTCTTTTAATAAAGAAAATTAAACGTCTAATTCCTTTATTGTTTAATGCTCTGATTTATTTAATAGATCATAAGTTATATATAATTTTCTTTTAATTTAAATATTCACCTTTCACACAGTGGTTTAGAAATCTTTTCCCCCAATGATAATCAATGAGTTAACGTTGAATACAGTTAAAGTTTAATCTAAGAATACGTAAAAATCACAAATTTCGACTTTAAACATATAAATGAAAGCTCTGAAGTTCATTTAGATGATTAGGTATGTAAATAGTCCCAGTTCCTGCAACATTATACAAATAACTTTTATTGGGACTTTTGCCCACTCCCTAGAAACGCGTCTTAACCGCGTTCCACTCTGTATAAAATAGTGCAGGAAATATTTGAATATTTATATACTATCATCTTTTAAAAATTCAATTTCGATACCAGAGAAAAAATAAGGGTTCATTGTTAAAGAAAATAAAACTTTTATTTTTTAACTATGATACTTTATTATATTTACAAGAGATAAAATGTATGTATATATATATATATATATATATATATATATAAGTTTTTTTTGTAAAATATAAAAGAATGTATATATATTTAATTTAGGTAAGAAGAAGCATGATTTTAAGTTTTTATTATAAAAAAGATAAAAATGTTAAAAAAGATATTTTCGTTGTTACTACATAACCTAAAAAGAAAGTTTTATAATAATTCTTTTTGCAAATTAATTTTTAATGTACTTAAGATAAGATACATTTTTATTAATAAAAGATAATTAAGTTTATAAATATATTTTTTATTACCTGAGTTAAAAAAAAATGGTACGCATTTTAATCGCGCAATTTCTTATAAATACGTACCACAGAATTCATAAAAAAGAGTTCAAGACAGCACTTTTTGCTGTTGGATTTTTTACGTAACTCCACTTTAAAAAGAACTAATGTTTAAAAGCCTTTAATTACACAAAAGTACAATTTCTCTTTTTTTTAATTTAAGAGTTTTTGTGCTTCCAGAATTAAAGTGTCTGGATGAAAATATTTTAAATTAAAAACTTAGCGTATTCCCAAAAAGTATATTTTTAAAAATTCAAACATAAAATGAATTCCCATTAAAATTTCAAATCTACGTTCAAAAAAAAATTTTTTTTTTCTGAATTTATTCATTAGTTTTGAAATTACTTTCTGTTAATTTTGTTCCTTCGAAAAAAAAAATATTTATATCAGAAAAATAAGAAACGGAGCGGGAAGAAAAAAAGATCACTGAAAACTTTTTAGGATTTTCAACCGTTTAAAAAAAAGAAAAATACAAGCTTTAAATCTTTGATTAGGAACGAGGCATTTTCTTTTTTTTTTTTACATTTATTGATTTACATTTGATAAAAATAAAGTTTAAAGGAAGTAAATAGATTTAGTTAAGAGATAAAATAAATTGAACTTTTAGAAAATGTATACCGGTTATCTATGGAAGATGAAACATGGCATGGAATGGTTCAATTATAAACAAGTATACTTCAATTATTTTTAAGTATTAAATCATTGCTACTTAAGCATATGATAATATTTCTGCACATATGTTTAATTATTCATAAAATAATAATTATACTAAGTATTAGTATGGAGATTAGAATTTCTATACGCTACATGATTACCTATATTATGAACCAGAAAAACCAAAATTAAAACCTTTTTCCATTAACGTTATTTTATTCAGAAATTGCATGATATATGCTTTAAAATTTCTCACATTGGTACTAATATATTTTTTTTTATTTTTTTTGTTTATTTATTTATTTTTTTTTTACTTTGGACAGTGTAAAAATATATGCGTAAATATTATATGTGCAGTTTTATGAAGAAGCAAATTTGATCAAGTTTTCCTTGCAGTCAGCAAAATTTACAGCACAATAAAGGGTCTAGCCCAGTGGTTCCCAACGTGGGGCGTACGCCCCACAAAGGGGCAATTTGAACTTCTAGGGGGGCAATTCCAAATTTCTTACTCCCTCATTCACTATCAGTTTCTTTTTTTTCTTTTTGGGGGGAAAGTAGTGTTGTAGGCTAAAAGTAAATGGAATACAAGAAAAATTTAAGAAATCAGTTTTTTATTGAACTTTTACAATGTTCCCTGTCGAATTTTAAAATAGATTTAACACCAGAATAATTATGCGAATAATCATTTAAATTTTTTGATATAATCATATAAAAATATTTTGATATCTTTTAAAATATTAAAGCTCGCGATAATTTTTCTGGTGGTGTATTTTAAAATTTTTCATAACGCTTACGATTATTTATTGAATGAGTTTTCTACTTCTGTTTGCGAAGACAATTAATGATATTGGGAAAAGGAAAACAGAGAGAATGTGTTAAACGGAATAATGGCTACGTAATTTGATAAAGATGAGAATATTGAAATACTTTTTGTGTACTGTGTTATCCATAGAAAGAAAGGTCGGTGTCCAAAGCTTTTCCACAAACTCTTAGTAAGTAACGAGAATGCGTCATAAAATGTATAAATTTGATAAATTAATTTTAGCATCAAATGTAAGTGTCTATTTAAGATATTTTGCGAAAATAAAAATGCAGACCGTATAACACATTTCTTTAACATTGAGTTAAGTTGGAAAAGTAGAACAAAACTCATTTTGGCATATAGGCAAAGATGTATAATCTCATTGCATTTATAAAATTATGTTAAAAACACATTTGTGGTAGAAGATTCACCACTTTGATAAGTTAAAAAATGTGAAATTAATAGTTACTGTTAAGGCTCTATTACACTTCCACTGTGTCAATAGAGTTCACTTTTTAAATAATGAGGCATAATTTACAGTTTGGGGGGGGGGGACATAGGGACTTTGCAGATACTTTGGTGGGGCGTGGCCAATAAAAGTTTGGGAACCACTGGTGTAGCCGGATAAGCGTAGCGAAATGGATCCCACGGCCGAAGTTTTTAATAACATGTGTGGTAATAAGGCTCAACATGAGAATGCAATATAGAGTGTTTTCAGCCCCTGACCTTGAACTGCCTTTGAGATAATCGGGGAAGTTTGCGCCGGCGCTAGTATTTTTCAAATACGTTTTCCTCAAAAAGTACAACAGTTAAAAGAAAATGAATCCAAAGCCAATTTTTGAAGAATATATTAGCTCATATCATATAATTTTTTCACATTTTTACACAAATTTTAACATAGAAAAATAAACAAAAATATTTTTTGAAAAAATTATTAATTTAGTAATTGTATACTTACACTAACCAAAAAATTGCAGAATAATGCTCAAAGTATGTACTTTTAAGAAAAGAAATTTCGCTAAAATCGAAGATTTCCTTTTTGAGTTATAAAAAAAGAATAATGCTAGCAACTTGCTAATATATTCATAGCGGTCCCTGATTGCATTTGCAAAAATACGCTACTATCAATGCATTGGTCGATTCGACACATTACACTCGGACATGATGCGCAATGCCCAAAATAAGAGAATGTTTCCATACATACCACTTCCCTATAGGTTTGTTACGTTTTTGTAAATATTCTGTTATTTTGACGTACTGCGTATCCTCCTCGCGCAATAATATCATGAAATGACAAACAAATTGGTAACAATTTTTGGTATATTTTTCTTTACATCTGTAATCTTAATTTTTTAAAGTCTGTTTTCTTCGTTTTATGAAAATAAAAGTTATTATTAAAGCCATATTCAATGTTTATAAAATATTTCATTCCAAAATATGGAATAACCCAACGTTCACCATTAGTATTCTCCTGCCATATTGGTATATAATTCGTTGTTAGAGAAACCAGATTCGAAATGATACTTGATACTTTTGCTAGTAAAAGATGGGGATGAATGTTGTCCACCTGTTTTATTTACAAGAAGTTCTGTTTAGCACCGTGCAAAGACGAAGTGCAAGAAGACAATACTACTGTTCAATGCATTATGTAACAAAGAACTATTATTAAAAACTTTTAAATAATAAGTATTTCTGCAAAATGTTATTTGATCTAAAGTTATTTCTCATATAACAGTAATATTTTATTAATTTCTTCTCTTTATTTAAATCAGTAAAATATGCGAATAAAAAATGTACAACTATATGTACGACCTGTATATCATTGAAAAAAACAAAAAAAAAAAAAAAAAAGAAAAAAAACCAGGAAAAACAAATCTAAAAATAAAAATAATTTTTAGACACTGATACCAATATTATTAGGGGGAGGAGGTTTCGAGAAACGATAACTTCTGATATCGGAAGGTTGGTAGGGGTCCGAAATTACCAAAAAGTTGATAAATTTATATATTTACAGCCTTCACCTGCACAATTGACTAGACCATTGGCTTGATATTATTACGCAAAAAGGATGCACTGTACGCCAAAATAACAGAATATTTGCAATCACGAAAGAAACCTATAGGGAAATGGTATATATAGAAACATTTTCTTATTTTGGCGCTCTACACATCCTGTCCGAATGGAAATATCACGAATCGACCAATGCATTGATAGTAGCGTATTTCTGCAAATGCAAACAGGGAAACTTACGAACATTTCAGAAAGTTGCCAGCATTATTTTTTTTATAACTCAAAAAGCGCATCTTCGATTTTAACGAAATTTTTTTTCTTAAAACTACATACTTTGAGCATTATTCTGTAATATTTTGGTTGGTGTAAGTAGGAAATTACTACATTAATATTTTTTTCAAAAAGTATTTTTATTTATTTTTCTATGTTAAAATTTCTGTAAAAATATGAAAAAAATATATGATGTGAACTAATATATTCTTCAATAATTGGCGTTGGTTTCATTTTTTTTTAACTTTTTAACTTTTTGAGAAAAACGTATTTGAAAAATAGTAGTGCAGGCGCATACCTTCCGATTATCTCAAGGGCAGTTCACGGTCAGGGGCTGAAAACACTCTATATTGTATTCTCATGGTGAGCCTTATTACTACACATGTTATTTCAAACATCGGCAGTGGGGGCCGCTATACTTATCCGGCTAGACTCTTTAATTATTGAATCAGTTGTAGACCGAGATTTGTTCAAATGTACTTTGTACTTTCATTACAATTGAACAGTGTAAATACAATGCGTCCATAAAGTCATGTTGCACTTTTTACCGGTCACAGGAAATCAAAGAAACAAGATGGAAATCTGAAATCTTCACCAAATGAAAGAAAAATATTCCAAGTTTCATACCAGTTCAGTGTAGTTCGATGTGGCCTCCGTTTGAAATACAGAATCAAAGACGTCTTCACTCTGTTACACCAGACGTCCTTAACTTTGTGTGGGAATGAATATGGTTTAGATGTGAGTAGGGCAACAAATGGAGGCCACATCGAACTGCACTGAACAGGTTTGAAACTTGGAGAGTTTTTCTTTTATTTGGTGAAGATTGCACATTTTCACCTTGTTTCGTTGATTTCCTGTGACCGATGAAATGTGCACTATGACTTTATAGACACACTGTATATGTATGAAACTTGGAGAGTTTTTCTTTTATTTGGAGAAGATTTCACATTTCCATCTTATTTCGTTGATTTCCTGTGATCGGTCAAAAGTGTACCATGACTTTATGGACACATGCATATGTATGATATTTAGGTACATATAGCTTCATTTTCATGAAAAAGGAAAATTTGATCAACTTTTTCATGCAGTCAGCAAAATTTACACCACGGTAGATTTAATAGTTCTATCAGCTGTAGGCCAAAAGTTGGTCAACTTTTTGTTGTATTTTAATTATAAATAGAAATTTTAAATGTATGCATAATGTTTGGGTTCTTCCTTTTCTATGAAATAGTAAAGTGGATCGAGTTTTTAGCGTAGTGAGCAAAATTTACACAGCAATAAATTTAATTGCTCAATCTGTTGACCGAGAATTGGAAAAATATTATTTTTTACTTTCATTTATTCCACAGTTTAAGTAAATGTATGATATTTGTGTAAATATATCTTCATTTTCATGAAAAGGAAAATTTGATCGAGTTTTTACTGGAGTCAGAAAAATTTACAACACAGTAAATTTCACCCTTTCGTTGCGCAACCCGAGATTTCCTCGGGCAACGTAAAAGTAGCAAAATTTGCGCAACCCGAGATTATCTCGGGGATTCATTTTTTCCACTGACATTTTTTTTTAATTCAACTCGGACCACTTTTTAAATACAAAAAATTCCAGATAGACTTTAACAACATCTAAAAGAGAAATATATTACAAAATTGATTTTTTAAAATAGTGGCGCGAGAATATAAAAATAGTCTCCAGTGACAGCCCTGATTTAATCTGTTTTAAATGTAATGTGCGCATTTTTTTAACCTATTTTGATGAAAAAAATTACGCAGCCAGAGTGTTAATAGTTCAATCAGTTGTAGGCCGAAAGTTGGTCAAATATTCGTTGTTCTTTCGTTATAAATGGAAAGGATAAATATATGTTTATTATTTGTGAAAATATATCTTCGTTTTTATGAAAATGTAAAGTGAATCGCGTTTTTATTGTAGTCAGCAAAATTTAAACCAAAGTAAATTTAATAATTCAATCCGTTGTAAGTTGGTCAAGAAAAGTATTTGATGAAAAGTTGAAACCTTTGAAAATCTGTGTTTCTTGCTTATCTGAAAAAAGTATGTATGAGTTGGCAAATTTTCAGTGAGTTAAAAATACACTTAGCAGCATTGTTGGAAAGCAAAATAAAAACTTTTTCCACCATACAGTCACCCAAAATCTCGGAAGTCTTCTTATTAGACAATAGAGTTGCTTTTATCCGTTGCCGACTAATAACAAATTAATATACATCTTGATTCTGCTTTTTGTATATATACAGAAGGCGAACTTCAAACTCTTCATATCTCAAAACATTTATCCGTAAATCATTAACCTTCCAATAATAGGAATATCCTGATGAGTAACAGGACATTTTTATATCCCCTACTTCACTCTCGCTTTATAAGTAAAGTAATGGGCGACTCATTTGGGATGTTTTGTAAGTTTGTTTAAATTCCAATAGGATCAAACCAAACATACCTTGTGTGACCAAACATGTCTTCATTTATTGTATATTGAGCACTGCTTTTTATAATCTAGTTTTTTTTTTGTTAGAGCTTTGCATATACTTGCAGCGAGAATTTGATATTAAGGGCCTTGAGATCTAAATGATGAATTTTTCTAAGCTTAAACACAGAACGTCGTTTGCGTTATTTTTCAAATGATTTAATAATCTTTAGAAACTTGACTGCAATTTCAGTTATTTGTTTGTAACCATTGTTTTGCTATTTCAAGAAGGTTAAACCTATATACATTTTTCGTCAAGTACGGTTATCTGTATTGGCGTAATTGGGAAAATTTTAGCAATCTTGGTAACATTCTTAATGTGTTGTTGACTTCGGAGACAAAATTTGCTAAAAATACTTTTTTAAAAACACTAGAAATCAATGCGTGCAAAATTATCCTAATAACCTATCTGTGCAAAATTATCGAGAATGCTACGGATTGCACATACCTCGTACATATTCATTAAGAGACAAATGAAAAGACTATTCAGATCACGAAAAGTAGCCCCACAGAACAATCAGAATGAGACCAGAAACATTAAAATCGAAAAATATTTCTAATAAATATAGATATTAAATTTTTACATCGTTTTTATTACAACCCCTCTAAAATAATAAGTTTATTATTTGAATCGAAACGACAGTAATTGATCACAATGATGCATGAAAAAAAAAAAAAACATTTATCATTGTTATTAAATTTTTAAGGAACTCAAAATGTCTCATCTTTTTTAACATCTTGAAATTCAATTAGTTTCACTGAAGAAACTATTTTTTTTATTATTATTTTTCAATCTCAAGTCAAGAGTTAACTTTTGTCTATTGTAATTGATATTTTTCATACAAATTGCTCTTACACTGCCTGCCGTATCTAGGTAATGTATCAATTGTATCACTAAATATCGCAGTTCAAGTATCAATCTACATAAAAGGTCCCTTTATTATCCGATCAATTACTTACCTATATGACACATTTGAAGATATCAAAAACTCATTTTGGATTCCCTATTGAAAAAAAAAAAGCCACTACCTTACTTGAAGAATGCTTTTTTTTAATGAGCATGACCTTTTTTCATGACAAAATAGACTCCGATCTTTTTTCTTTTCTTTACCTAACGAACTTGAAGCAACCGGAGAAAAAGCATGGAAAAAAAGTATCTAAAACAGAATCTAAGTTCACTTGTTTGAAAGAAAACTTTCCTCCATCTAATGATAGTTGAGAGTCCACTTAGCCTGGCAATTTGCTTGCAGCGTTTTTTTTAAAAGAAAGTTTCAAAGGAAAGGAGGCAGGGAAAGGGGTCATCACTTGCAATCGACAGTAACGAGATTTGTGGCAGATAACTTTCACCTCAACCGCGTGAAGCAAGAAAACTGTAAGAAATGAGCTTGATATTCATTTTGCAGCCCAAAATAATGACGTTTCTTGCATAGTAATGACGCCTGTCTAAAATTGACATTTCTGAAAATTTTCCGTATTCTTATCTCGGAACATAACGGGTTCAATTTGCATAGAATAAAAAATTTCGCAAATGTGATTTTTCTTTCATTTCTCTCGGAAATTTTGAGAAACTTTTCTCTTTTCTTTTTTTTATATGAATAATAAATATTTGGCTTTCACTTAAAAAAATATATATATATATATTTAACGTATTTGAAAAAGAAATTTTTATTTAGTTGCGTATGCTTATATACCTGTGCGTGTTTATGCAGAACTATATATATTTAAGACTAGGGAGAGTTGACCATAGACGAGGATTGACCTACCCATAAGTTTTCATATTTAAAAGAATTTCAGAATTTTATCAATAGGTGCCAACAAAAGCTACTGGAATGCTTAAACAATAGTCTTTGTTTCTACAGATAATCGAAATAGGTGTGGAAAAAATCATTTGTGAGGCATTTTTAACATACAAGTTGTGTTTTTTAGAAATATTTTGTAAACTTTTTTCAGATAAAATATATCATAGAAATTTAAGTGGATTTTAAGTAATGCAGAAATATTGATCTTTCATTCCAGGCATAAAGATTGTACAGTAAGTTAGGCCTAACATAACGATGTGCTATTCTTTAGAAAAGGGCTATGTGGGGAGGTTTGATCCCGTCAATGTAAGGGGGGGTTGACCAGATGCTCCCTTAATTAAGTCGTTTTGGAAATATTTTTATTATACACTGTGCATAATGAAAGGTTAATGGTAATATATAAAAATAAATGTAAATTTATTCTGTAAAGCAACAGTAAAATGGGTGATGGAAAAGAAAATGTTTAAAACTGATTAGAAAGATGTGAAAAATTATTATAGTATGCGCTGCAAGAAAGAATGTAATGAAATATAAATGGGAAAGTTGATAGGACCTTTTTCCTATTTAAATATTACTTACAATAGGTAAATAAAAACAGTAGAAAAGACTAAGAAGGACTAGAAAGTATGAAAGCAGTCTTATCCCTTTCAGGGGCAGTGGTATGTTTATGAAACCACTTAATTTTAATTCCCAAAAGCCAAAATGGCACCAGAATTTTGCTAAAATCTTTTCCATTTAATATGTATGTGAAATATGGCCTTTTCCTTATTTCCAAATAAAATTGTTCGTAATTTCCGATGGCAGTCATTTATTTCAACATTTTAGTACTGAAAGTACAAATTGACACCTGGAAGTGTTAAAAGATGTTATTGATAAGTTAAGTGCTCATGCGGCTTCAAAAGAACATAGCATTCATCGAAAAACTTTAGGAAGGTATGTAGACAAATTTCACCAGGATGAATACAGTGAGATGAAGCCAAACTATTTGACAACTAGAGTTGTCAGGTCGAGTGGCACAAAAGTAGGACAAGCAGACAAAAAAAGCGGGACATAGTGGCTCCTAAATCCGGACATAATAATACATGATACCCTATGAAAACGGACCTGTCTCTAACGGAATACTGTCCTAAAAGTTAAAATTTCATTTTCCCTGATGTACAACTGTACTTGCTCAGACAAAATCCTGTTTAAACAAAGTTTTTCTCCCCTGACTTGCGATTGCGTCTAAGCAGGTTTGTTTAAGCATCATATTTTCAAAAATATTTTTTATAATAATTAAAGCATGTAGCGTAAGGTTATTTTGTTTTTCTTAAACTGATTTCATTTTGATAATTTTACGACAAAATACTCTTATAAATTAATATAATATTCTGTCTGACCTATCTCTAAGCATTTAAAATAAAATATCCTTCATGATAACCTTAAAACATTACTTTATACGAACTTGTTTAAAAAGCCGTGTTTTAGACGAGAAACCTGCAATCACAAATACCTTTTAGGCTATTTTTTAAAAAGATTTATACGAGCATGAAAAGAATTCTGTCCATTATAATCTGTTTGTGCAGACTTTCTAAGAGTTCTAGTAAAGCGTGTCAAAACTTACGAAATGGTGTTTACTTTTCTAAGCGATTGGCTGAAAGCTTCTAAAGTTTCTCTCCCGTTTCTTAAGAACCGGGGATTTGTCAATCTTTCTAAAAGAGAAGGTAAACAGTAGTGATATAAGATTTTTTCTTAAATCCTGCCTTATGCATTGAATTTATATGTATTTATGTGCGTGTCAAAGAAAATTTGCGAATTTTAACTTACGGAATGTAAGATATCAAGATTAAAGTACATATCTAATGGTTAAATCACTAGACCTTCTTATTTTATTACACTTCATGAATTCGCGAAAATTAATTTCAAATACATCTTACTTGAAATATTTGTTCGCTAATCGATTTGATGAACAAACCTAGTATTAAAATAGTACGGTGGTATAGGAGTATAGTTTATATTGTTGCCCAAAAGTGCTCCGGTATTACATCAATCGATAATACTTTAATTGAAATAAAATATTGATTTAATAATGGCTTTACATTGAAAATATTTGCATTCAAAAAATATTTTACACCCGAAATATTAACAATGAATATACATAATATTTCTTTCTAGTTTTGATTCAATATTGGCTAAAAGGAAATATCATAATGCATATGTATATATATATTGGCCAAGTTTGACCAGGATATAGATGAGATAAGAAAAATATTAGCCCAAAATCGTTAGTAGTGATTGTCATCATCCGCCGAAGAATTGGTAAATGCTTCCCCTTTGCACTGGTAGGAAATTGTAGAAGAATTGATACCAGCTTTACTACAGCTGAAGGCTGAAGTACAGTTTTTTTTTTTTTACATTTGCATGATATAAAAAGAAGTGCTGGAGAAGCTGGTTCCTTGTGAGTGGTTACTAGGAACAACCCATGTTTTTGGTTTTTCTTAACCGCAATCCAAAGGATTTTTTGTAAATCTACTACAGAGGTCAAGCTATAGGTATGCAATGAGAGGTTAATCATGTACAGATGCTTAAGTGAGATGCAGAAACGCTAAATTGGACTAATTTTTTATCAATGATTTCTGAAAAAGACGAAATCTCAAAGAATCTAATGTTTCCTGCACTGTCCTTTTCCTCACGTAAGGTTATCAATAATGTGTGTTTTGCTTCAACGAATGTCATCAGGGCAAACATTTTAATCACGGAAAATGTCCACAAACTTGTTGCAGTAGAGTAGTGTTAGAACTTTGAAGTTTTCTTCTTCAACTGTTTAAAATGAGCGGATATGGTATCTCAACTACAGAACGCATTTAGAAACGAAATGTTGTTTCTTATGTCTGGAACAATATTCAGTGTTGCTAGACAATATGAAACATCTTATGTCTTATCTCTTCCAGACTCCAAGAAGAAAATATTTTCAGAAGTAATGGATGCTGCCATTATTATCATGAGGTCGATTCTTCCCCAACTACCACAACACATTGTGATCAGTTTTCCATTTCCAAAGCAGTTTTAATTATTAGATAGCCGTATCTTCACCAGCTTATTTCACAACTAAACATTCTTTTTGAAACTGCACACAATACATACTTATAAGCCGTTGCTTCTTCTTACCATTTGATTGAAATTTTCCTTTAGGTATAGCGGATGATATAGACTTATCAATCATAATGTGACTTGTTATGAATTTCTTTGTTCATCAGATACGTTCTGCTAATTTTGTAGTTTTTGCTGCAATCTATATCTTTAAAAAGCTAAGTGTTTTCTTTCGACAGTCCGTGAGAAGAAACTACTGCATCAAATTACACCAATCTTTTTTTTAAATGAAAGATATTTGGCCACAGATTTGTTATTGTCCAGTCGTTTGTTCAAATATTTTATTAATTAGCCCTAATTTTATATTAAAATTCTATAGTTGCGCACGCACAGTATATAAGTAAAAGTCTGCCTTTCGAGTGACGCGCTGCACATGCGCAAAAATGTTCGCTCAGAAGAAACTATCACATCACAGGTCGAAGTCGTTTTAAGTTCGTCTGCTATTCGATCTTGCTGTAAACAAGTTTTTCTTTATTTCATAAAGTTAATATTATTTGGCTCTTGCAGCCTTATTATCGATTAAAAAATTTATTGTGTCTATATTAAAAGCTAGATACAGTTTATTTCGTGGGTGTCATATTGTTTTGGTCATATTACAAACAGAAGATAAACACAGTGATTTGGGGCTAAAAGTTATGTGGTGATCCGTCTTATGAATTGCCAATAGTTAGACACGAAGACTGGGAAAGTAGCATATTAAGTTGTAGTTAGTGCTTTAAAAAATAAGGTATCATAAGTATTAAAACGCAAAACTATTTCTGTAAGATCAGAACTGAAATTCGAGACATTCGTATGCATCAACTGTTTTTCGACCCTCTTCAATTTAGAAGGAAGTGAAACGAGTTCCCGCTAGGATAGCGGGTTAGCGCATCACTTTAAAGCTCTGATTTTTTGTAGAGGATACAGGTTCGAACCCGAGCATGGCAAAATGTGGAACGTTTTTGTCGATAATTCATTTCAGTAATGACATATTTTATTAGGAAGAGAAGTTATAGGAATTTTATTTTATTATTATTATTATTTGAATGTTTTATAATTAAATAAAATTTAACACTCAATAATTATTTTGAAAAAATAATGATTTTATATCTATACTAATAAAAGAACAAATCGCTCTGTGTCTGTCTGTGTGCGATGGCTAGCAAAATTTACGGAACGTACGAGGCTCAAAATTTTTTTGAGGCTAGCCCAAAGTGTCTCATGATGCACCATACCTTCAGAATTTTAATATTCTAATTATTAACTGAGTAATTAATTAATATTCGGACATCACTCCCACAAAAAAGTAGCTATTTCATCTCCGGTCATGACGCGCATGCCCAGTACGCATCCCTGTGAAATTGAATGTAAATTTCGATTCCTATCGCAAGTCGCTTTGGCTCATTTGGTAAAGCGTCAACCTTTCAAAGCGAAGTTCCCTGTTTCGATAATCGGAACTACCAAAGATAAAATGTTGTTTTAATGTTGTAAGAAATTTCCTTTTTTATTCTGAAATTTTATGAATTTCATTTATATGCGAGCTCATTTTAATACATAAGAAATCTGAAAGGATTGCGTAAATTTCTTATAACAATAACAGTAACTATGAATATTTTAAGTTTTTAAACACTTTTATATCTTTACTAGAATAAAAAACTTAATGCTTAGTTCTGCCATCTATTATGGTAAAATGAAACTAATTACAACCTTTTTCTGGAGTTTTTGAAATTTGACTACGGATTTTTTAAAAAGTTTTAAAACACTTTTATTTATGTTCGAAGAAATTTAAAATGATTTAAAAAATTTAAAATACAATTTTTTTTTAATCTAGTACAAAAAGTACTCTAAATTAAGTAAATTAAACAAAATTAAAACTAATTCAATTTAATACTAATATAAACTAAAAATTAAATTTGACTAAATAAAATAGAAAAATATTTAGGATGAATTATAACATTTAAAAGAAACAAAAAGCCAATGGCCCCATCATTTTTCGATAATCGTAATTTTTAAGAACTCAAAAAATATAGTATTTCAGTTTAGAAATAGAGCAATTTTAAGTAATACTAGAATAGGAACCTTAATGCTTAGTGCTGCCATCTATTATGTTAAAATGAAACTAATTGCAACTTTTTCTGGAGTTTTTGAAATTTTACAAAGGATTTTTTTTTTTAAGTTTTTAAACACTTTTATTTGTGTTCGAAGAAATTTAAAATGATTAAAAAATTTTTAAATACAAAAATTTTTAAAATCTACTATAATAATTATTCTAAATTAAGTAAATTAAAGAAAATTAAAACTAATTCAATTTAATACTAATATAAACTAAAAATTAAATTTGACTAAATAAAATAGAAACATATTTAGGATGAATTATAAAATTTAAAAGTAACTAAAAGCCAATGGCCCCATCATTTTTCGAAAATCGTAATTTTTAAGAACTCAAAAAATTTCAAAATTTAAATTTAAAAACAGAGCAATTTAAATACACTGGCAGTGGTGGAACAGTGTAACAGCAGAGAATCAATTGACACTGCAAACTTTTATTAGTATTCTTCATCTAACTTCAGGACAGAATTTCTGAGATTTTTGAAGGTGAAGAATACTATGAAAATTTAGCTGTGACAATTGCTCAATTGCTGCGCCACTGTTCCATCACTGTACTGGTGAAAACAATTAAAGGGACAAACGGTTTAAAAAAGAAAAAAAAAATAAGTTATCCCCATACGCAAATAAGGTATCAGATGGTAGTTAAGCTCCTCGCGGACACACCTGCCACGCAGGGGTCTGTGTCGTCATAAGGCAGTGGCACTGTGATCGCGTTTGTGCAGAGGTAACTCATTTGACCGCCGAAGCTTGTAGCGTAAAGACGTTTTGAAACATCGTAGCATAACCCAATCCCTGTTTTTTGAATTTCTTTCTTTACCCATTGTTAGTATGGCTAGATCGTCTAGATGATGCCACAAGATCGCGGATTGTTGGAAGACTCGAGGCCGGCCAATCACAGGCTACCTGTAGTAATGACCTCGGTGTTTCGAGAAATGTGGTGTCCACTCTGTGGAAACAGTTCAGTGAGACAGGAACAGTGGTCCGCCGTCCTGGTCAAGGCCACAAAAGGGCAACAACGCCGGCTGAAGATCGTTATTTGAGACTTCTAGCCAAAAGGGATAGGTCCGCGACAGCGACACAACTGTCTCGTCACCTGTATAATGCAACAGGAACATCCATTTCACGAATAACAGTCACCCAGAAACTTAATGCAGGTGCCCTGTATGCCAGGTGCCTTGTAGTCTGCATCCCTTTGACTGTGAACCACAAAAAACGCCGTCAAACATGGTGCCGAGAATACCTGTCCTGGACAATGGATAGTTGGGGGCGGGTTCTCTTCAGTGATGTGTCGCTATTCAGTCTGGACAGTGACTCGAGGCGTGTTCTCATCTGGAGAGAACCCGGGAGTCGATATCGGCCCTCAAAGAATGTCGAAAAGGATCACTATGGTACAGGTGGCCTGATGATCTGGGTAGGTATCAAGCCAGACGGGCATACCGACCTTCATGGGTTTGATAGAGGTACTCTGACAGGTCAGTGGTACAGGGACGAGGTCCTTGCACCCTATGTGAGACTTTTCCACGGGGCATGTGAACCAAATTTCGTCTTTATGGACGATAACGCGCGACTACATAGGGCTCAGTTGGTGAGCGAATATCACTAATCGGAGGATGTTCAACGAATGGAGTGGCCTGCGATGTCCAATGACCTTAATCCTATCAAACACGTATGGGACGCCCTTAGACGATCAATTGTAGCTCGAACACCAGCTCCAATGGCAATCGATGAGCTCTATGGTGCCTTGGTGCAAGAGTGGGTGCAGTTGCAACAGGGATTTATAAGGACCCTGGTAAACAGTATGAAACGCCGATGCGAGAGTTGTGTAGCTGTTACAGTCGATCATACACCCCATTAGACATGTTTTTCTCTGACTGACAGGGTGTCGGTCAGCTGCTGTGGTGGACACGTGACCAGGTTCCTTATTTAGGATGCAGGTTGTGCCCATTTTTCTATTCCCATATACTGATCTTATATCGAATGATATTTTGGCCAAGTTTAGTTTTATTTGCTTTGTTAGTTTTTTTTTTTTAATTGCACAAAGAACTTTTGTCCCTTTAATTGTTTTCACCAGTGTATAAGATTAATACTAGAATAGAAACCTTGTGCTTAGTACTGCCATCTATTGTGGTAAAATGAAACTAATTGCAACTGTTTCTAGTTTTTTGGAAATTTTACTACGGATTTTCATTTTTTTTTTTGAAAGTTTTGAATTTGGTGTCCTTTCTTAGGGATACCGCGCCGGAAAGGGTTTTAAAGGGTTATTCATCACGGGCCCGGGCATCGCCGAGCTTATCAGATAGTTTAAAATATTTAAGTTAAAATATTTTACACGTAATTATCAATTAAATAAATTGAGCTGATCTAAAATTTTCGTTATATTTTCTGATCATTATCAAGAATATATATGCGTGTATGTCAGAAAGAAAAGTTTGTCATTCATTTGCGTAAAAATAAAACGGAAAGAAAAAGAAATTCGTATGAGAGCTATAAAAGAAATTGCCTTGATATCCAGGTTTAATATTTAAAAAATGTATAAAAATGTAAAATAAAATTCAAGTAATAAAAAATATATTTCAAATGAAAATCAAATTTCAAAGTAATTGCTTAAATGGCACAAAGGCCAAAATAGTGAAAAGGACTCCAAGCCGGGACTCGAACCCGAGCCATCAGTATAGCGCACTGACGATCTACCGACTAAACCACTCGGAACGATACCCAGCAAGGAAAATTTCTCACTATAATATGTTGGTAAGGCTACAAACGCAGCACAAGATGAAATATTTACCGTGAGCCACCGACCTTGGGCAAACACGGAACATAGTTAAAACCAGCATCGATAGAAACAATATTAATACATGGCAATTATTCAAGAGGGAAACATTCGCCTTGTATACAATATTTCTAATGAAAATCAAATTTCAAAGTAATTGCTTAAAAGGCGCAAAGGCCAACATAGTGGAAAAGATTCCAAGCCGGGACTCGAACCCGGACCATCAGTATAGCGCACTGACGTTCTACCGACTAAACCACTTGGAACGATACCCAGCAAGGAAAATTTCTCACTATTAATTGTTGGCAAGGCTACAAACGAAGCACAAGATGGAATATTTACCGTGAGCCGCCGACCTGGCGCAAACACGGAACATAATTAAAATTTATCGTTACAAGTGGTTTAGTCGGTAGAACGTCAGTGCGCTATACTGATAGCCCGGTTCGAGACCCGGTTTGGAATCTTTTTCACTGTGTTGGCCATTGTGCTTTTTAGGCAATTACTTTGAAATTTGATTTTCATTTGATATATTGTATGCAAGGCGAATGTTTCTCTCTGGAATAATTTCCATGTATTAATATCGTTTCTATCGATGCTGGTTTTAATTATGCTCCGTGTTTGCCCCAGGTCGGTGGCTCACGGTAAATATTACATCTTGTGCTGCGTTTGTAGCCTTTCCAACATATAATAGTGATAAATTTTCCTTGCTGGATATCGTTCCAAGTGGTTTAGTCAGTAGAAAGTCAGTGCGCTATACTGATGGCCCGGGCTCGAGCCGCGGTTTGGAATCTTCTTTACTATGTTGGCCTTTGCGCCTTTTAAGCAATTACTTTGAAATTCGATCTTCATTTGAAATATTGTATGCAAGGCGAATGTTTCCCTCTGGAATAATTTCCATGCATTAATAAAAAATATATATTATAAATCTTTAGCTGCACCAAGTTTCAAATTTAGGTTTTTAGAGAATAAGACAGATAAAAATAAAATTCATGGTAGCGTTTAATGGTCGTGTAGTTTTAATAAATAAATAAATAAATGAAAATAGATGTTGTTATTTAAAAAAATGAAATCGTAGTAAGTAAAAATAAATTCTCTACCCGGTGTTTTTGGTAAATTTCTGATAAAAAGTAAGCATAATTAGTTGTAAATTATAAACTTAAAATTCTTTCACTTCATTGAATAGGTTATACTGTCAGCACCATCTATCGTCTTAAAGAAATAAAAAGCACTTATGCAACATAGAGATTCGTCGCGTAATTCGTCATTCAATAATTAATTTAAAAGCAACTAATTAAATATTCAAGAATTTTTCTAATGAAACATCCAAGTTGACATTAACTAGTATCTTTAGAATAACCATAAAATATGTTGTACTCCCCCGCATTGAAATACCTTTTAATGTAATCAACCAACATATTTCTGCAGGATAGAGGAAAATGAATCATTTGGCTGTCACATCTCACGGTACAAAAAAATTCGCCATCAATCACCGGACATGCTGAACTGAAACGTAGAAAATAAGTCATAAAATAGTGGCAGTGAGACGCTGTCCTCTTTTCTCAAATTAACACTTTTTAATAGCTCATACTTTAAAAGTAGATTTATTTATTATATTTAAGCAAAAACAATTTTATGACAGATCTTAAATTTACAAAATTTCTAATTTTTTGAATAAGACTTTCAGATTCAAAAACTCCATAGGCGATCAAAACGTAATGACATGGGAATGTTTTCTTTGCTTTTTTAGCGATTACTTCATAAATTGATCGTTTCTGAAAGAAATAAAAATAAAAATACAATAGCTAAGCGATATTGAGAAGAAAAATAGTTTTTTGTTGTGTTCGTAATTATATAAATACGTAGCACATATAGCCGTCGTTCAGTCCGTCTGTCTGTCTGTGTGTCCGTCCGTCCGTCCTCATACAACAGAGCAAAAACTACCCAACCGAATGGTCTGAAATTTTAAACATATAATTGCTGCAAAATTTAGTCGAGTCATTTCAAATTTTATGAAAATCGGATGCATAGTTTAATTACAGGGACAGTCAAAATTTTTCCGTTACATTGTGACCAATGGAAAAAACGATTTGAAGTGCATTTTAAGGATGTTACATCTTTTCGAACAGAATGAAATTGATATGCACTTATGAAGTGCACTTATATATACATTCAGTACAATATGCGATTCAAAAAATATTTATAAAACTAGTTATAGTACGAACGCACCTCCTTTGCCAAGTTTGACGCGCAATTTCCCACTTGTTTCTTCTAAAATTAACATATCAATTTTTATTTTTATTGTTCGCCCGACGCTAACTTCAATTTATAGTAAAGCTCCTGCCAAAACTACTACAAAAAGTATTGAAATCATTTGAGCAGTTATCGTGCAAAATTTGCGTGAATATAGGCTGTTTTAGATGTCATTAGGTGCGTTCGTAATTATATAAATACGTAGCACCTATAGTCGTCGTTCAGTCCATCTGTCCGTCTGTCCGTCCGTCCGCATATAACAGAGCAAAAACTACCCAACCGAAAGGTCTGAAATTTTAAATATATGATTGTTGCAAAATTTTGTCGAGCCATTTCAAATTTTATCAAAATCGGATGTATAGTTTAAATACAGGGACAGTCAAATGTTTTCTTTACATTACGGCCAATGGTAAAAATTATTGCAAGTGCATTTTAATGATGTTACAGCCTTCCAAATGGTCTGAAATTTTAAATATATAATTTTTGCAAAATTTTGTTGAGCCATTTCATATTTTATGAAAATCAGATGTTTAATTACAGGGACAGTCAAAAGTTTTCCGTTACATTACGGGGAATGGGAAAAAAATATTGCAGGTGAATTTTAATGATGTTACAGACTATGCACTTATGAAGCGCAAAAAAATATACATTCAGTACAATATGGGGTGCAAAAAATAATTATAAACCTAGTTATAGTACGAACGCACCTAATTTGCCACGTTTGACGAGCAATTTCCAACTTGTTTTGCAATTGTTATCGTCATCCTAAACCTTTGGTTTAGGAAAAAAGATTTGTTTTACGTAAAAGTTATAAATATTTTTTTCTACATTCCAAAGCTTTTAGACTTTTATGAATAACTTAAAACGCTCGTATACCTGCCTATGATAATCTATCAAAATCATTTTTATTTAAAATATCGTAGCCCTTTCCGTAACACACTGAAATTTAAGGTCATTCTATTTGATGATCTTGAATTCCCGCCAGAAATAAGACTCTTTGCACTCACATTTGTTATCTCCGTTGTCCGCATCCCCTCGCGTCCTCCCACTTCATGTTCAACCTCCTTAATTCTAATGTATATGTACTTTTATTCACTCTAAACAATAATGCGTCATAATAAATACTAATCCATATTTCAAATACAAAATTGGAAATAACAAATAGTATTTCCCATCATTTATGAATCATTTTCGAAATATGCTTAAATTTATGAAAAGTGTATTATTAGCCCTCGGTACGGTATTTCTTTCTCCCAGCTTATTTTGTCTCCAAAAAATAACGTTACCTTACAGAAGCCAGCAATAAACAAAGCAGATGTATCATTGTACGATTAAATGCTCTATAGCAATTTTTAAAATTTCTACGCATCGCACATTTTTAATTTTTAAACCGTCATATTGGGAAAAAAAAAGTTCTTTTAAATGCAATTTGTTTGAAAACTGTATCTCCATTTATTCTTGAAATATTAATTTTTTTGTAGTTTTTAGCGACATTTGTTTAATTTTGGCAACTCAAGTACTTCATTTCTGTAGAAAGTAAAAGAAAAATAGTTGGAAAATAGCAATTATATCTTTTTGTTGCCACTTTCTCATAAAAACTGAAAAAAAAAGTAATTAAAAGACGTGCTATTTTGAAAAAATATAAATGAATTGATTTCTTTTTGCTGCATTTGAGTATTATTCTGAGATAGCGACGTCCTACCTAAACTTTATTGTAGATGTTTATGATTGGATGGTAAATGAGGAATTCTTTAGCGGATTCGGATGACTTCGTTTTACATAAATAAAATCGCGTGTTTTAAGTCTTAAAACTGAGTTACAGTAGAGTCCCGATTTTCCGAACCGCGCTTAACCGAGTTTCCGCTTTAACCCAGATATTTTCTTCTGATTGACTGATGGCTTCTAATATTATGAAACAGCCATTGTAAATGAAGTGTTAGGTGAAGATGAATGAGCAGTCGTAAAAAGTTAGAACTCTGATTTTCTGCTCAGAATTGGAAAAAAAAATGGCCATAATTTTTTTTTTTTTTTAATTCTAAAGCAAATAGTTTTCACTTAATGAAAGAAAAACTACATTTTTTCGCCAAATATCACGATTTTTCGTGAATTCAACCTCGTTGAGGCACGGGTTATTATATATTATTCAATTGAGCTAAAACTTTGCCAATCTCATTTTCTAACTAATGGGCAACTTTTAGAGGGGTCCCCATAAGAAAAGATTAAAATAAATTTTTCTCATATAACTTGTGACCACCCTAATGCTACATGCTTTAATTATTATAAAAAAATATTTTTGAAAATATGAAGCTTGAACAAACCTGTTTAGACGCAATCGCAAGTCATATGAGAAAAGTTTTGTTTTAAACAGGATTTTGTCTGAGCAGGTATAATTGTACAGCAGGGAAAATGAAATTTTAACATTTAAGACAGTATTCCGCTAGAGACAGGTTCGGTTTTCTTAGGGTTTCATGCATTATTATGTACGGATTTAGTAGCCACCCTCCCACTTTTTTTTTTGTCTCCTTGTCCTACTTTTTGTGACATTCGATCTGACAACTCTAGTCTCTAGTTGTCTCATAGTTTGGCTTCATCTCACTCTCTTCATCATGTTGAAATTTGTCTACATACCTTCCTAAAGTTTTTCGATCAATGCTATGTTCTTTTCCAGCCGCATGAGTACTTAACTTATCATTAACATATTTTAATCCTTTCAGGGGCAAAGTACTTTCAGTACTAAAATGTTGAAATAAATGACTGGCACCGAAATATACGAACAAATTTATTTCCAAATAAGAAAAAGGCCGTATTTCCCGTACATATTAAATGGAAAAGATTTTAGAAAATTCTTTTGCCATTGTGGCGTTTGGGAATTAAAATTAACTGGTTTCATTAACATACCATTGCCCCTTGAAACGGTTAACACTGCTGCTTACATACATTCTTGTCTTTGCTACTGTTTCTGTTTACCTATTGTAAGTAATATTTAAAGGAAAAAAGTTTCTATCAACTTTGTCATTTATATTTCATTAATTTTTTTTTTTTTTTTTTTTTTTTTGTGCAGTGAATACTGTAGCAATTTTTCACACCATTCTTTAAACAGTTTTAAGCGTTTTCTTTTCCATCACCCCATTTTTCTGTAGCTTTACAGGATAAATTTACGTTCAGTTTTATATATAACCATTAATCTTTCATTATGCACAGTGTATAATAAAAAAATTTCCAAAACCCCTCAATTAACACATTGCCAATGGGCAATTTTTATCAAATCTGAATTTTAAAAAAGTAGATGCTCCGCCCTGTTCTGAAAGTCTTTTGTAAATTGGTGGTCTATATAGGTTTCCCAAGTTTATGCATCGGTAAATATCTTTCAATGTACGAATTTAATATAAAATGTCCTACAATCTAAAAAAATATGGACAACACGATACAAATGCACTTTCTGTAAGGTAGAAGCCACGCCCTTAGTCGATGACGTTTTTTAAATGAAAACGGGAATTCTCGTTTCCCGTCGTGAATGTCTTACCGGAGCCTTTAACATCTGGTCAACCCTCCCTCACACTGACTGGGTCAAGCCTCCCCACATATTCCTATTCTAAAGAATAGCACATTTTTATGTTAAGCCAAACTTACTGTATAATCTTTATGCCTGGAATGAAAGCTCGGTATTTCTGCATTACTTAAAACCGACTTACTTCAATTTCTATGATATATTTTATCTGAAAGAAGTTTACAAAATATTTCTAATAAACACAACTTTTAGGTTGAAAACTCTTCACAAATGACTTTTTACACAACTATTTCGATTATCAGTATGAAACAGAGACTGTTGTTTGAGCATTCCTGTAGCTTTGGTTGACACCTATTGATAACACTCTAAAATTATTTTAAATATGAAAACTAATGGGTGGGTCAAGCCTCCCGTATGGTCAACCCTCCCTAGTCTCCCCTATACAAAAATTAATATCATCGAAAATATATTTTAGGTTTTGATTATTTGTTACATCTTTGCAAATATGTATACAAATTTCGAACGGCACTTTTAAAGATAATTATCTATTAAATAATTTAAGGTACATTCCTCTAAAATTATTTTAATTGTTGCTTTTTATTTATTTTCAGGTACGTAAGAATTTTAGTAGTGTGGTAATGGAAAAGATTGATATGTGAGTATTTACAGATTTCAAGCTCCTTGTTATTAGTATTTAACGTGTCGTTAAAAGTTCATTCTTCCAAAATTACAAATAAATATAATTCATAACTATATTTCACATTGCTTTACATATTATATCTTCATTTTTACAAAAGAAGAATTACCACCGATACGGAAAGATTAGTTTTTTGCGATTGTAATTAAGGTTATAAATATTTTTACCCTCTCAAAATAAAGTAGCTAAATAAATCGTCTAAAAACGTTAAAAGTAGAAGCAGAAAGTTAGCTTCTGCGGTTGAAAGAGATTTTCCCGCTTTGAAGAAATTTCCTTTTTTTTTTTTTTTTTTTGACAGGAGAATTTAAAGAATTTTTGAGCTTCGATTTGCACATTTTTTGTGTTTTGAGGAAAAAGGAACGTACGAAAAAAAAAAGAGTTTATAATACGTAAAAATACTGCGCAACAAAGTTGAAGACACACCCCTGTGATTTCACGAAAAGACAGATTTAGATTGAAGATTTCGAAACAATTTTTATGTTTGATTAGTGAGTTTACTGTAATATATGTGATATATAGAAATTAAAGCGGAAATTTTCGTGTTGCAATAATTCGCTAAAAAATAGCAGTGGAGAAAAACCTTCAGTATAAGGATTTTCTTCAAACCGTATCATAATATCGAATTTTGTTTAATATCTAATATACCGTTGATGGCTAGATTCCGATTGCAATCTACCGATATCATCCAGTTGTAAAACATTTATTATTTCCAGAAATATCACTGGAACGTAAGAAGAAACACAAAATGAAAGAAGGATTTGAGTAAATTATCAAACTAGTCAATCTTATAAATTTCGGTCTCAATTTTAAATGCCATTCTAAAGTAAACAACTTTTATTTTCACAGTTACAAACAAACGGACTCACGAGACTTTACTTTTACCTATTTGAAATTAGTAAAGACAAGGTAATTAATCTAAGCTATTTGGTGAAATTTATATAAACAATGAATTTCACATTCAAAACTTTTATGCAAAAGTTTAAGAATAGCATTGTTTTTATAGCACAATTTTTAAATTGATAACAAGAACTCGTTGGTGAAATTGAAAAGAAAGATGCATCCTTCACACAGATTCTTATAATTTTCGTGCTATCCAAGGAATGCAAACATAGCAGAGCAACATAAAAAGTTGGAAATTGTACGTGAAACGTGGCAAATGATGTGCGTCCGTAATATAACTAGTTTTATAACTATTGAGATCTTGGTGCAATAGCTGTTGCACTCTTACGCAAAAATGCATGAGTACAGAATTTATTATGATTACATATATTAAATCCAGTAATACGGAAATAATATGACTCTATCTTAAATAGGGCGTTACTACCATAGCCACCTAGAATCATTACTTAACATGGGATGTCATTGAATTAATAGCGAATGAATACATAATTCAATCAATACTGTCGATGTCTAACAAAGTACCTCGATCCTAGTTATAATTCTTTATTCAATATAACTTTAAATCTATTGTATTTATCGAATTATTATTTCAATGGATTCCAAATATTTAATCACTATTCAATTTTAGATTATGTTTTCCTATCTTATAATGTTTCACAATATCCATATTGTAAAGACATTTTATTATTTATAATTATTTATAAAAACGGAATAGATGTCATAAGTTCCCACGGCCGCCATCTTGGAATTTTTTTGCGTGAAAACCCCTTTTCCGCCAAGTAGTAAATGTCGCCAAGCACCGGTTTATACGCATGTTTCGCTTAACGAAAATAAAATATAAATAATAAAATTCGCTAAAGTGGCAATCAGTAATATTGTATGAGAGCTTCGCGCACATTAACCGAAAAAAATACATCACTGAATTCAGCAGTTCTCCCGGTATAGCATTCTCAAAATTCAGCAGTTCTCGCTTTCTAGCAATCGCAAAATGTAAAAAAACTCTTAAAGCAGCAAAATATACATAAAATTATCAAGATACCTTAACAGATATCTATCTGTTTTCTCGAAAGCTCCAGGACGAAATCTCTCTCATAACACCACCTTCATTTTCCAAAATAGGCTTATGAGTACGCATTGAGACACAATAAACAAACCTACTTTTCTTCTCAAAATTTCCTCATGTTTCTTAATTACTTCAGCAAAAGCATTTAAACGGATTACAGAAACCATAGTCAGTCCAATACATCCACTAAATTTAACATAAAAATAAAAAGACAGGACGACACAACACGATATCAAAATACATCCAAAAAATCCACCACTTCACATGGATTGCCAGAACACAACACGCCAGAATACACCCATCACACGGGGTTCCACATATCGAGGTTGCCATAGCTATAAACACCGCCAACACGCCAACAAAAAATCGCCAAACAATTCAAAACAACGGCTGAGGGAACATAAGGCATCTAAGTCATAAAAACAACCAATTGGGCAGTAGTATACAGTTCTTTGCTCAATTATAGGTCTACCTAAAAAATCAATTTCACCTCTTAAAAACATGAAAATTTTCTTGTGAACAATTTCTAAGCACTTTCTTAGCTAAAAATGAAAAAAATAAGAACGAAAGATATTCTTATAAATTACACTAGATTAATTTTAACACAATTATTCTAATTGGTAAATAAATCATATTAGATGTAAAGCCAGGAGATCCCTGGTTCGAATCCTGGTCCGGACATTTTTTTCGCCCAGTTGGAAATTTACATCTAATATGATTTAATTACCAATTAGAATAATTGTGTTAAAATTAATCTAATGAAATTTCGTATCCAGCGATTTCTGGAGCTCCATTACCTGTGATTTATTCTGTTGAGCTGAACGAGGTTTCAGACCAGATGCTATAATCATTAAGGTTAGTTGGGTGAGAAAGTTCCACCAGATTCGTCCTGGATAGCTCAGATGGCAGAGCACTGGCGGCTTCAGCCAGGAGATCGCTAGTTCGAATCCTGGTCCGGAAATTTTTTTCGCCCAGTTGGAATTTTACATCATATATGATATATACCAATTAGAATAATAGTGTTAAAATTAATCTAATGTAATTTCGTATCCAGCGATTTCTGGAGTTCCATTACCTGTGATTTATTCTGTTGAGCTGAACGAGGTTTCATACCAGATGCTATAATCATTAAGGTTAGCTGGGTGAGAAAGTTCCACCAGATTCGTTCGGGATAGTTCAGATGGAATAGCACTGGCGGCTTCAGCCAGGAAATCCCTGGTCCGAATCCTGGTCCGGACATTTTTTTTTACATCTAATATTCTTATAAATTGTTAGTGAACTAAACAAGCAAAAGTTTTTCATTGTTTCATTCTTCCCTTGCACCACTTTCAAAAACTCATTAATTCATTAGGGAAAAAAAATATGATGTGATTCTGGAGAAATGTGGAAATATTTTCGATTAAAATAAATTTTATAACTATATTTTATTTGACAAACATCATTTTGCAACACCCTTTTTAGGTGCGTTCGTAATTATATAAATACGTAGCACCTATAGTCGTCGTTCAATCCGTCTGTCCGTCCGCATATAACAGAGCAAAAATTACCCAACCGAATGGTCTGAAATTTTAAATATATGATTGTTGCAAAATTTTGTCGAGCCATTTCAAATTTTATGAAAATCGGACGTATAGTTTAATTACAGGGTCAGTCAAAATTTTTCTTTACATTACGGCCAATGGGAAAAACTATTGCAAGTGCATTTTAATGATGTTACAGCCTTCCGAATGGTCTGAAATTTTAAATATATAATTGTTGCAAAATTCTGTCGAGCCATTTCAAATTTTATGAAAATTCGATGCATTGTTTAATTACAGGGACAGTCAAAAGTGTTCCGTTACATTACGGGGAATGGGAAAAAAATTATTGAAAGTGCATTTTAATGATGTTACAGACTATGCACTTATGAAGTGCAAAAAATATACATTCAGTACTATATGGGGTGCAAAAAATAATTATAAAACTAGTTATAGTACGAACGCACCTCATTTGCCACGTTTGACGAGCAATTTCCAACTTGTTTATATGTTGCTTTCATTTACTGTTATAAGGTTTGTTTAATGTTATAAGAGTTTTCTAATTTGTACAAAATATTATGTAACATTCAAATGTAATATTTTCGCTGAAATCATTAAAGTTTAAAGTAGAATTATCATTTTGCAAAGAGCTATATAGATGAGAATGTCTCCCATATCCCTAAAAATATCTGTTTTCAATTCTTTTCCATTTAATATTCCCGGATAATGAGTTTATATGGAAATTTCATAAAATAAATTTATTCCTCTAAAGATTCGGCTCAGCATTTTCGGCTTAGTACGGCAGTCAGTAATATATATATATATATATATATATATCTCGAAACTTTTTGTCAGAAATTTTGTGTAGAAAATATCGTTAAGGAAATGAGAGATTAATCAGTTTCTAGATAGTTGCATTTCCATAGACTCCAAATGCTTTATCGCTTTTCTATTCAATATTATTTCTTCTATACTATAATTATTCTAATTATCCACATAATGCAAAGACTCATTTAAATATTTCGGTAAACATTCTTTATTGGGGCAGTGTAAACCAATATAAAATTTCTGGATAATCTGTCAAAAAAGCTTTAGTATTTTTTTTTTTTTTTTTTGTTTTCATATTCCCGTGTAATGCGTTTATATACAATTTTGCGAAATAAATTTATTTTGCATTTTCAATTTAATACAGTACTCAGTAATACGGATTTAATAATCTAGGGAAAACATCTTATTAGGACAGTAGTATATTTATGAACATGTCTGAATAATTCACCAGTTGTTGTTTTTCTTTCTTTAATTTTACATTTGTATGCAAATAATTAAGATACAAATCTTGTAATCTTGAGGCAAATCCTCAATTCCATAAATTCAGACAGGATAATGTACCTCCGCAAATCGGAGATCCTGTCAGGTCAATCTTGAAATTGGCATTTGGAGAAAAGCGCGTCCTGAGTCGGTCTTTCCTACATGAATGTCCTACAAGGTCTTTAGGTCTTACACATTGCGACTTTTGGTCTAGTTCATATCACACATGTACAGAGATTGTAAAACGTTATTGGCTCATTCGAAATATGCTACACACCATCCTGCTTCCGAAGTAACATCTAAAATGCTTTGTAATGTTATGTAGGTTTTTATTCATCGTTTGACCGGTCACACAGAAAGCGGTAAGATTTAGATAGCAATTATTTCTTCTAAATGAACTGTACTGTAACAGTTCAAAACTATTCCCTCAACTCCAGCACTACCTGTTCGTTAAAAATATAACTATAATAAAGTTAATATAATTAGTATTACTTTTCATTATAAATAAAAATCCAACATGATTCTAAGCATTTCTGTGAAAACAGCTTCTAATTAGGAACAGTATGAACTATGCGGTTTTAGACATAGTTTACTACTTATTATTATTTCAAAAGCTTTCAAATATATATAAATAATGTAAAGCACATTTGAATATTTTTTTAAAGTGTCTTATTGAGGCTATAGTATGCCTGTAAGAGTACCTGAATAATCCTTCAATAACAGCAATTTAAAATTTTCATTGGCAAATTGCATAAAATACGTATATATATATACGTAACAGTTATCCCTGGAATTTTTAATTTCAATAAGCAAGGCATAATAACAGACTAATAAAAGATTAGTACATATTTATATGCTGTTTCTTTTAAGATTGCTACAATACTATATTCTGTTTACACGTAGTTATTCATGACTATCATTCAAAGTATTCCAGATTTGTTTTGATTTCGTAAAATTTGCCAAATAATCATTTATTTGTAAATGATTGCCACTCATCTTTAATGTAATAGACATTTTCACATTTCGCAAAAACTTATTCAACAGTATTTCGGCAAATGTATTGCGTTTGTTTATTGGTATTTCAATCAACAAGAGCAATAATGAGTTTGCACCTGGGGTTGTTCTGTTACCTGTGATTCGTTATCCAATATAACTTTTGAATTTATTTACATTAATCAATTTCTACATCGCTGTATTTCAATAGAATCCAAATACTTTATCGCCTTTCAACTTTTATACATACATTTTTTTTTTCATTTAGGTTACAGTGATTCCCAATATCCAATATCAAGTAAAGACTTATTTAATTATCTGTGAAAACAACTTATCGGGGATAGAGTATACCTATAAGTGTGTGCAAATAATCTCTAAAATAGCTGCATGTAATTTACTATTTGGCGCGTATTCCGTTAACCTGTGAATTTTGTAAAACAAGTTTATTTTGCTATGTATTTTCAGTTATAATATAATATCTTTCGGTATGAGAATTGTCTGGAATTTGATTGTTTCTTCATGGATTGATTACCATCACTAGTTTGGCACTTTTAATTGCGATTAAAAACCTCCGGTGATAATTAAAAGAATAAAAAACTTACTTCAAATATTTAAACATATCAAAAAAAGTATGTCAGGTATATTATTATACAAATACATAAATGGATAACATTAAATTTATCCTAAAATTTGGCGAAAAATATATCCTTATTTTAACTATTGTGCATCATTCCATATAGAAGACGCAAATGTTTATAATGATGATGATAATAATAATAATAATAATAATAATACATTAGTGTTCAATAAATATTAGTAACTTAGCACTTTTGGAAATTGTTATCTCTAATATGAGTTAATAAAATAAGTAAAATAAGATAGACTTAAAATTTAGAAAAATATATAATGATAAAAAACGTTAAAAGACACGTATACTTTTCCCCAGTACCACCGCAAGGCCTCATCACTGCAAGTTATCCATTGAAAAACAAACAACATAATCAATCAAGTACAGTAAAAATAAAAGTTATTTTTAGAGAAATTAAATAATAGAGTAGTAACCACAAAAAAAAAAGGAATTTTTTAATTTTCAGAAAATTTTAAAGAAATATACACAAAAATCGGCGAAAATGCTAACTAGGTTTTATTAATAGTTCATGAAAATGTGTCTGAACATTGTAAGCACACATATGCACATTAAATATTCAGTTGGACAATCTTTGGCTGTAATATGGGCCTTCATACGAGCAGGCATTCCAGAAATATAGTTCTTCCAAACTTCTTCAATGCGAGGATTGTGATGCCAGACTTGTATAATTCGTTCAGTTATTTTCTACTAACAATTACTGATACGCTGTTCTTCACATCATTCCAAAAATACTCATTATGGTACACACTTTTTCCGGTCACTCAAGAACCTCCAAATCCTGAGAAGCCAAAAGTCCTTAATTATGTTTGCTCGGTGGCAAGGTAAGCCATCGTGCATGAATATACCATCATTGTTGGGGTACCCTTTTTTTTTTCTATCTGAGGCAACAGGTGACTTTGTAGTACTTCCTTATATTGATGTCGGTGCATATTTCCCTGAACAACATGCAGTCTACGGTTTCCATTTGTCGACATGACTCTCTATATCAAAACCTTTGTAGGGTGCTTGACAACGTACTTGAGTCATTCGGGTTGGAGCTTTTCGCCTGGTCTTCTCCTAACAAAGAGGGACCTGTTTTGAAACTGATTTTGAAACTTTTGAATATTTAACAGATTATATCTGCTAACAGCATCGATATCCCGGTAAAGTTCTAACGAAGAGGGACATGTCGCTCATTATCTCCGCTGTCGACTCGTCAGAAAATCACACCTGAAATCAAAAGTCACAGGTTCAAAATACTGATTTGATTTACCGAACATGAAGTTTATATATTAATTTGTAATTTATTATGTCACAAATTAATGCATACACTTTTTTCACAATAATAAAAGTAAATTACCTTTGACCAGTCTTCTACTGTCCAGTGTTTTTGCGCGTGGGTCCAAGCGAGTTTCTTTTTGCGCATGGCTACAGCTAGCTTAAATTTTTTGATAGGCCGACAAGCCCTGTAGCCGTACTGAAGGATTCTTCTTCGTACTGTTCTTGAGCTATCATTGATGCCAGTATCTTTCTACTTTGATATCAGTTGCTTTGAAGTAATTTTCCGGTTGATTCGACTCATTCGAAACAAATTTCATGGGGTGTGATAAGTCGTTAACTCCCGCACTTTGACCGGACACTGATGTTCTAAGAAATGTCCATGGCAAGCTTCCTTCGAATTTTACCTGCACTTTGTGGCAAACATGCACCTTAGAAGCTATTTCCCATGCTTTCAAGTTAGTATGCTGAAGCAGAACTTGAATTCCATCCCTCTTTCGTGAACTGAGGACCTATTTTTTCCCCATTATTATTTCTTTGAAAAATTGTAACGGAAAGCTTAAACTATACCAAAATTGTCAGTAAAACACTTATAAAATCACAAAATAACAATTATACTTAATCGTCATACAGAAACACATTCCACGCAGATTGCAAATATCACGAACGCAAATACAAATTTGCACCAATTTCTACGGTTAACGGCCTGCAGTTGATTAGGAACGATGATGTCGGTCAAATACTTCGGAAGATTAATGCCAGTGCTTTGGCATTCAGCCAAATCATCGACGTTCAATATATAAACTCAAAAATGCCATACAATTACTTAAACTATCTTAAAATGAACAAAATTAGGTGAATGTGCATGTTTAAAAAAATATTCCTATTTTTTTTTTACCAGTATACTCTATATCCAGCAGGAATAGAACAGTATTCATTCAACGGCAGTTGGTAATCGTTGGTGATCCACCGCGATAATTGATACTTCCCGATTTCAAAATCGTAGCGTTCATAAACAGCAGTATGTGATCCGTCTTAAGGTAATGCTGGGCAGTTTTTGAATTTAGTGTACCTTTTTTAAAAGCATTAATTTGTTCGTTCAAAACAATTTCCATTCATCTACCAGTTTCACCAATATATATGCTGTCGCAATCTTTATAGGTAATTGAATGACATAAAAAACCCCCCTTTAATTTCGATTTATTATATTTAAATTTATGTTTACTGTGTTTATTTATATAAATTTTATGTTAAAGTATATTTAAGTCAGTCTTATTTTATTAAGTCATATAGATTTTCAAAATTCAGACGTTGAATGTACGTGCATTGAAGATCGTTATCTGATCGTCGATTGAATGCTATCATGTGATTGGTTTTTTTTTTAATGTAAAATAACCAGTTATATTACAGTAAGAATATCGAAAACAAGTGAAACTGTTTTTTTATTATCTTAAAAAGTAATATATATACAATATAAATTATATACAATATAAATTAATTTTTAAATTCAAACAGTATATTGTTTATTTAAAATATAAATTATTTGAATCATTATTAAACTTTGATAATTGTTAATAAAACCAAATAAACAAAAAAAATCATATTGAATTTTTATGTAATTTCGTTTATAATTATTATTTATATCTCTTTTTAATATCAGGAACATTCTCGGAATTATTTCCAGAGATGTTTATGATAGAATATTAATATCGAAGGACGCAAAAAGAAGAAAAATGTATTATATTTTTTAACTTGGAAGAACAAAAATATTAGTTTATTTTTGTGGCATATATTTTTTATTTTTTTAACCATTAAAATATCAACATAATATTAAACGTAATATAAGCCTCAATACAAATTATTAACATTTTAAAAAGATATCGTATTAAACACCATATATCTTCTTGCTTACAAGTTGTTTTATAAAATTATTGCAACCGTTAAAATAATATCGGATAATTTTAACCTCGTAGGGATTATTTTAAAAAAATGTTCATAGCATAATATTAATAAAAACTAACATGAAACTATAACAGCACTAACAAAAAAGTAAAAATAAATTACTTTTGAAGTTGGAAGTAGAACAACAACAACAACGACCAACATATTAGTTTTTTTTTTTTCTACTAAGACTGGAATAAAATACTACGTAATATCATATTTAATGAAACTGGTAACATTTAATAAAATGTATCGTACAAAACAAACATATTCCTTCTGGCTTTATTAGTGTTTAAAAAAATATTGCGTCCAATAATATAGAATAAAAATATACTCTTTTATGAACCGAAAAATTATCAACCTTTAATTTCAACATGAAGCCAATGAAAACTTTATCTTGTACTTTGAAAGGGCAATTTTCTATTCTTCAATAGTCCATATTACAATATTAAAAAAAAAAAAAAAACCCTTAAAGTATCTGATTAAAATTTAGTAGTAAATGATATCATACTTAAGAAATATTTTCATTTAGGCTAGATCCACGCTTTTCTAAAATACTGCGTAATATAAAATAATCTGAAATTTCCTCCCGTGCTTTTACGAGTTGCAAAAATATCAATATTTAATTACCGTTTTCGGATTCTGTTTGGTACAGCCTACAAACTCCGGGGAGTTAATTACCCTCATAAAATTACCCAAATTTCCCCCACCGTACCGATAGAATCTTACTTTTTTAAAAAGGTCTCCTAGCAGCAATTCCTATGTGCATTCTACTCGGTTAAATAGATCTTCCAGTAGGAATTACTACATGCATTCAAGTGAGTAAAAGTTCTTAGAATTTACATTTCCTAAACAAGTAAAAATTAATACAACGTACCCTTTTTTTCTATATTACTTTTTTCTGTTACGAAGGGAATTTGTACGTTAATTTTTGTTTTATTTACATTTCATTTCTTTTTCTTTCTTCTTCTTTTCCATTATTTTTTATACCATTAAAAATCTTTTTTAAAGATAGGAATAGATATAAACTGGAAATTCCTACAAAAAGATATATGTAACTGATCATTTCGAATAATTATAAAGTAAAAAAAAAAAATAAATAAAATAAAGAAATAAAACATTAGTGAGGTTTTTTTTTTTTTTTTTTGTTTTTTTTTTTTTAAATACTTCATTTTCCTCGAAGATCGATGCATATCATTAACACTGTTTCTACTGGTGTCAAATTACACTTTTTTAAAGTTTTGAGTTATGTTTATTTTGCTCGTAGTGTTTGAATGTAATAAGCATAAAAAAATCTTCAATGCATTAAAAATAATTAATAACTGTTTCGATCTAAAAATTACAAATGAAAAACCATAAATCGAAATGTTTTAAAAGATGTCATTTGACACCAGCAGAAATAGTGTTGACAATGCCGTATTTTGGCATGTGTAATACGTGCAGCTTCAAAAGGTGGCAAACAATAGCCAGTAGCCGAGTATGTGAATTTTTTATTACTTTTGTGAATACGAAAGGATATTAGATCCACGTTCTCGCATTAAAATAACTAGGAGATACAATTCAGGCCTTCAAGGTTACGAAACATAGGTGAAAGCCAGTTTTTTATATTGAAATTTCTAATGAAATATTTACATTTAATATATATATATTTTTAAAACAGTCCACAAACATCACCAAAAAACCTTTTTGTATGAAAAATAGCAATAATGAATTCTAATAAAGTTTTCAATTTATTTAAGCCGACACATGCCAGGAGTGAAGAAATCGAAAAAAGTATCGCTTATTAGAGCAGTTTTTTTTTTTTTTTTTTTTTTTTTTTTTTTTTCATTCTGAAAATTTCAGTTGTTTAAGCGCGTAGATCGATTAAGAGAGTTTGTGTGTTTGTGAGTTTTATTTATAATATTTTATTTGTTTACTTAATTTTAGATGAAGATTTAATTTTGTTATGTAATATTGCTCAGAAGACAATGCTAAACTATTTTGTATTGGGAGTGCAAAAGAGTTAATCTTTTGTAATAGAGCTGCAGGCGATAGAGATAGAATTTTTTTGTAAATCAATGTTAAATATTATCTTAAAAACTACAGAAAATAAATAAATTCCTTTTCTTATTCGCGGTGAAATTGTACGACACTCAAGAAGTTAGAAAAATTGCAGTAAAAGCGTAAGTTATCGATCAGGTGTTGCCACCATTAATATGACACCAGTGTTACTCAAGGACATGTTTTAGGTTTAAATTATAGATATAGAACAATTAGTGTTTCAACTCACCTTTAGATGACTGTAAGTAAGTAACTTTCAGAAATATATATATAGCTGTGGTATATGAGGAAAGCTGTTTTCTCATTCGCCTATTAGTGAATAAAATTTTCATCTTTCCCGCTCATGGTCCAAGAAATCGAAGAGCGACTTTTCTTTTCTAATAGATATAACACACTTTTTACGTGCGTTCGTAATTATATAAATATGTATCACCTACATTCCTCATCCGGTCTGTCCATCTGTCTGTCTGTAAGTCTGTCCGCATATGAACCGTTCAGTGAACAAATCGATTAACTCTATCAAATGAAAATGTTCAGTATAAACAGTTAAAATTATTGTAATTATAAAAATATTGTATCTATAAAATATTTTTTCTCGGGATATTTTGATTGTTCATTAATTTTCTTTTAATCAAGGGTAACGTTTTATCACTGTATAAATATTAAAAAAATTCAATTTTCCTTTGTAAAAAAAAAAAAAAAAAAAACACTACTTAACAATGAGTTAGTTGGATTGTGTTCAGTATGCCTCATATAACAGTGTAAAAATTACTCAACCGAATGATTTGAAATTTAACATATATATTCGCTGCAGTGTTTTGTCAAGTCCTTTCAAATTTAAAAAAAATCGAATTAAAACTTAAAAAGATATTAATACAAGTTTTCTTCATTCTATTTAATCGTATCATACGTAATTAATTCAATGATATTTCATGATAGGTAATGATTATAGGTTGCCATGGTGGTTACGTCCTATTTAAAATGGAGTCATATTATTTCCGTATTAATGAACTTAATATATAGAATCGTAATAAATTGTGTATTCATGCATGTTTTATGTTATCATAAGAGTGCAATAGCTATTGCACCAAGATCGGAATATTTATAAAACTAGTTATAGTACAAACGCACATCATTTGCCACGTTTGACGTACAATTTCCGACTTGTTCAGAAAATACTATCATTGTCATTGTCTTAATACTATTTCTATCTAAGGTAAAATTACGTTTATGGTAGCTTTAACTCGATTTCCAGTTCTCAAAGTGTACTGATGTAATTTCTTAAGTGCAATATTTTATTAAGTAATTTATTTTTACTTGAGATAAAGTTTAGGAGTATTTTTGTTTATGTAATGACCAAAACGGAAGAACAAACTGCGAAAATGAATATAAGTTGATTTCCAGTTGGTAAAGTGCTGAGGGAGTTTTGTAAGTGTATTTAAAGAAAAAAAAATGTTTTCTGTAAAAGATAATTTTTAAGAAATCAGTCAAAAGTTTGATAATACATATCAGTTACTAGCGATACACCCTAATAACGATACATCACTGTCATTGCTTTACTCAGACACACACCTCCTAAAGCTTCAGTGTTTTATCTTTCATAAAATTTTCAGTTGTTGTAACTTCAAAGATATTTTCAAAACTTCCTTAAAAGTATTTTTGAAATGCTTTTCATGCGTCGAATTAGATTTTTTTTTTTTTCGTGTATCATTTCTTACATACTCAAAACTAGCACAGTATATCCACTGTAAAAAAAGACAGATTTTCTTAATCTAGGGAAAGTAACGTAACCACGTACAAAAATATCCATTAAGCTGTTTCGAGCTACCCATTAATGCCAAATGAGTTCATTTTCATTATTCATCTATAAAGCAATATATTTTGAAGTGTTAAAGAAGCATATATAAAATCAATGTCTCTTTTCGTGTTTAGTATTGCCAGTGGGCTATTTTTTTACCCGACTGTCAAGAAGGGTTATGTGTTTGACACGTATCTGGGTATGTGGATTTCTTTATACTCTCGAAACATCCCAACGGCTGGATGGATTTTAATGAATGAGGTCTATATCTATTTGTCTTAACCGTCCAATGGTTACAGGCTAGTTTTTGTTTTCATAAATTCAAAATGGAGGTGGAGTTGAAAAAAAAAAATTACGCACCCTATTGAGTGGCATATCATTGGATATGTCTTTCAAAATGGAGACGATGTTTCATTGACTATTTTACAGTCAAAAGCTCCGTTTAAATATTACACAACCTGGAAATTGTGCAGGTACGATCTCTAGCTTTGCTGCAACTCTAACCTTCATAGACATCTATAGGCCTTATCAAAACAGTGTTTAAAAATAGGAACCAACAATTAAACACACTTAACTCAATTAAACACTTAAAAGTCATCAATACAATTAAATAGAAAAAATAGATAAGTAATATAAAAAATAGTTTCACATTGATGAGAAATAATTTATTACTTCGCTTATTACGCTGTCGGGATTTTTGATTTTTTAAATTTAATTTTTGCTTGTTTAAATTTCAGATTTCTTGATTGGCAGCACTTTTTTTAAAATTGTAAAATTACCTTGCCTTAATTAATATGTTATTAAATAAGGCAAACTTCACCATTTCAAAAAAGTGATGCCAATCAAGAAATCTAAATTTTAAAAAAGTAGCCAGCTCGCTGGCAACAATGTTCGTGTCGCTGATTTTTGGAAATGTTTCCGAGAAGTTTTTATAGAGTATTAATCATTTTTACAACTCTGAAGATAGGTTTTTTGGATGCTATCCATTTACAAATAATCATTCTAAAATTAACAAACATGTTTTACAAACAAACATTATAAATCAACATTAACATTTAAATAAATATTATTAACCATTTGGAAAAATGGTTATTGTTCTCGTCAGGATGGGAAATCAAAAGCATATCTGAAGGTTTTTATTGGTTGAATCCGCATTTTATTCGCTTTCTGACTGGTCTATACAGTAATCTGTATTTCCTTTACTTTCAACAGAGATGGATACCTTCTGTTGACACTATGACAAAAAAAAAAAATTAATAACTCAGAAACAAATTGAGATACAGCTTTCAAACAAATCGCATTTAAAAGTACATTTTTTTCTCTATACGACGGTGTAAAAAGTAATATTGTGGGATGTTTAGAAGTTTAAGAATGAAATTTCATTTAAAATGGCTCGTCAGATTTCTTGGAAATCTGACGATGGAAAAGCCTTTTCCCGAACAGCTAATGAAATGCTTGGATAATACATAAGTTTCAGGTGGATAATAACTAATGAAAATGAAAAAAAAAATGAATAACAATTTCTGCCAAAGAGTTAATTTTAATTTTTTAAGATTTTCACGTGCAAAAGAAAAATGGAATAAGCCAATTAAAAATTAAAAAAAAGATAAATAGGACAGGAATGAATACATATAAATATTTCACACCAAATACGAGTCGCAGGCGATTTTTGTCGCTTGGAATTTTTACGTGTAATAACACTATTAATGTTTAATTTATGGCGTACGTAATGTATGATCAACTCCGTGTGATTTTTTATGCCTCAAATTTTAGTCTTCGAAAAAAATATTTTCCAAATGGTCGTTGTAATTTGATAAATTGCTTTTTTTTTTTTTTTGGTTTCTCTTGCATGTATAATTTCAATTACGCAGCTGAAAACGTTTAAATTGAAACTGATACCATCCTAAAAACCGGTTTTTAGTAACACATTAATACATTATGTCTGCACAGGAAAATTTCCGAAATACAGAGGCAGCAAAAGAATGCATATCAATATATGTTTTATATGTAATATATGTTTTTACAAATACAAAAAAAAAAAAAAAAAAAAAAAAAATAAATTAAAATTAAATTAAAAATAAAAAATAAAAAATTAAAAAAATTAAAAAAATGTTCAGTTATTATCCAGAAAATTGAACGTAAATACTGGTTGTTTTTTCATTTATTTTGTAACTGTAACCACGCACTTAACGGGGGAAGGCGGGAACGTGCTAGTTTGTGAACGGTTTAGTTTGGAAAATAAAATTTTATTTTAATTATCTGATATTTTCATGAATTTCTGAAATTAGGGATTATTTAGTAACGGAATCATAAAGAATCATTATTGTTAAAAAAAAATATTTTATGAAAAATGTTCTTTGCCTAACACACATCTTAACTAAGAATAGTACTTACAAATTTTCTTTATACAATATATATATATATACATTGACTTTGACTCTATAAATATAATCGTAAATTTCTGAATTGAGAGATTGCTTGAAAACTGATTCATAGAGAATCTTAATTTATTATTATTATTATTATATCTTTAATTATTTTTGAATTATTTTTTATGAAACATTTTCTTTATTTAGCAAATTTTTACGGCAATCATATTATTATTATTATTATTATTATTATTATTATCAATTGAAAGATTAGTATTTGAGAAATAACTCAGCGAGAAGTTATTTTTTAATTGCAAAGATACATTTTTATACTGTGTTTTACACCGTCTTCGTATGTTTCCGAAACATGGATTGCTTAATCCAAGATTGAAATCTTCCTTCTTGATCATAGAAATTTATGGATTTAATTTTCTCGTTGAAGAAATTTGTAATTTAAACCTTTTTTCTAAGATTTTGCTTTCATGTTTTTAAATATTTTAATACTTTATTTTTCATCCAATTTAAGACAATTTAAAAAATATATTTGATATCTTAAAATGAATCATGCAAATTTCCCCTTTTATCAAATATTTAATTAAAACTTTCACAGATTTCAAAGAAGATACGATTTAATAAGTTCTTTCTTAAAAAGATTCTCTAAAAGATAATAAGAAACTTAATAAATTTGAAAATGTTTATTTTTTTAAACAAGTGCATAAAAAATGTATCCGGAAGAAAAAAGTTTTTGTTAGCGACAGGAAATTATAAACTTCTAACACTTTTTTTAATTTTTAATTATTATTATTTTGAACGAACATAGATCGACGCCTTTAATCCTCTTTTAAAAATGTAAATCTTGAAAATTAAGATCAATTTATGACATCTAACTTCACAAAATTTTAATAATTTTCTTTGAAAAATTTAAAACGCACATACATTTTTCTTTTAGTGTAATGTATTGCTAAATCTTCAACTTTTTCTGTATAAAAAATTAAAGAAAATGTTACAATTTTCAATAAATGTATAGATTTTAATATCTTTTATATATGTAAGGGAATTAAATAATGAAGCAGTTATAAATAATTAATTTTTAAATAATAACTTATTTAATATATAACGATTCGAATCCCGTCGAATTCCTCGAATGAAAATTATTAAAAGAACTGATTGACTGAGTGTATAAAAAAATAACAAAAATAACTACAATAATTAATATAATATAGGATACCCTATATGGGGAGGCCATATATTTGTATTAGATTTGTATTAGAAATTAATCTGTTTTCAAAATTTATTTCCCTTTCTTCTGTTTAACGCTAGCATTCAAAAATCATTTCTAAGTTATGTCTAATTTAAGTGCAATCGTTATACCCACATAAATATTCTTTTTGTTTCTGTTAAAAGTTATCATTCAGATAAATGATTTATTTGTTATTTCTAATGTAAGCACATTTCCTTTCCCCGCAAAAGTATTCTTTATTGATATTTTATTTCTTAAACGCAGCTTTTTTACAAATCTGTTTACATAATCTAAAGATCATATAGTTATTTTAAGCTTGCTGGCGTCTCGTAAATGTATTAAAATACGCATAAATTTCATTTTCACTTCGGCCAGTAAATAGATATAGGTCATTAATTATCCTTGCCGTTATATTTCTGGATACAATGATAGGTTTGCCTTTTATTTAACTCTTTTTGATAAGTGGCCAAATGTAGTTACTGTACTTGGCGGTCTCGTTCAAATTTTAATATATCTCCCAATCTAAAGGTACATTTTGCACTTGGCGTATGGGCTCAAGACAGATGTATTTTTGGCGTATGAAATTACTCAGATGGAAGGTCACTCCACCTCTGCTCTCGCTACTGATAACATCACAATACTTTGCTACCACTAATTTTACATCTTAGCCTTCTTTTCGTATAATAAAATAATTATTCCATATAAACCTGCCTGCAACATCGTTATATAACCGCCACATCAACTTCTCCATACCCAAACTCTTAAAACAAATGTTATTTTTAACTAAGGTTTAATTTTAACTGTTCAAATTATTGAAAAATTAAACTTTATTCCTATACGTAATCCGTAATATGCAATTAAAATTGTGAATTATGAAGTAATTAATTGAGGCTTTGACCTTTATTATTACATAATCAAAAATCACGAAAACTGCACCACTATGACAAAATTATAATTTTTATTTTCAACGAAATCTAAAAATAACATATTTTTTATTGTCGCAAAATTTACATGCATTCTTTTTATATTCATATTCACTATTTTAAAAACATTTTAACGCGTAATAGATTATTAATAAATATATTCCCAAACTCGATATCAGGTTTGCGAGTTACAATTCTGAATGTTAACATTCGCACACTTGACTTGAGGCTCTAATCTGAGTGTCAGCGAAATCCAGAAATTTACTTAATGGCGCATTCGTTGTAAAATATTTAGTTTTTTCATATAAAGTACTCATTTCAATTTTGCTATGACATCATTTTCACTCTTTGAAGCCCTCTGAGATGAGCGTCTCCATCTCAGTATCAGCGGAATGAAAAAAATATAGAAATGTAGCAGTTTTATGAGAAAAAATGCGTTATTTTAAACCATGACGTCCTTTTCTGTTCAAAAGTTTAAAAAAAAGTTATTTCTAATTGTAATATGAAAATGGCATCCGTAATGATATGGTAATTCCATTTGTTTCCCTTCTCTCTTCAACAATGGAAGTAACTCGATTGCCACCAAAGTGAAGAAATTTCATAAAGGACTTTTTAAATGAAACTTAAAATGTAAAAATGGGATTATTTTTTTAAAGTAGCAAGTGCGGGCACATCTAAAAAATTAGCAACTTTCATTTAAAAAATAATTAGGTTCAGAAGAAAGCTGAAGGAAGATGAGTAAAAAAACAGTCTTGTCCATTAAATATGTAGATATTTAAGTAGGAGGGCGAAGGGGGGAGGGGGGGTATTCGTGGTTGTAAAATGAAAAGTACGTTAAAAATATCACGTTTGAATTCACGCTAAACACCATTATAATTCTTTTTAAAAAACAACCAACAAGTATTAATTTATCGTAAACCCCTTGTACATGACAACTTTCTATGGGGTTGTATTGAAAAACGACTACCCAGCGACCTCTGCATACATTATTTTTATTCTTGTATTACATATAAACCTTATATAACGTTCAGTAATACTTATGAAAGATATCAATATAATACAGAATAATTTCCTTTTCAAAAAATCACTAGAAAAATATTCGTCATTGAAAAAATATTTTCTGTTCTTCGCGGAAAATATTTTCTTCTTACGAATAAATAAATAAAAAATATGACCAAAAATGTTTTTTTAACTTTTTACCTTCGATATGGTATCCTAGGTTTATGTAAAAAAAAAATGTTTTAATAGTAATTATTTAACGCTTGTAATCTTTCGATATATCAGGATAGTTTTCTCAATTTTGTAATAAATGCAAAATTGAAATATATATATATACATTTTATTTCAAAATTAATGAAAAATTACTGCATGAATGGCGCTACAGCAGCACATATCAAATGCAATAAAACATATTACATCATTTCAAAATGCCAAAACACCATAACTCCAAAAGGAAGGTGTATATCTGCAGAAATTTTTTAACTATAAAATATTTAAAAGAACAAGAAAGACAGGTAAAAAACAAAAACAGTCTGTTCTTCATCAGTGGGAGGACAGACAGAAAACTAACTCCACCCCCACTTTTAAAATTTGCAGGTTTCTGAACACATGCTCACCCCGCATTCAATACTGAAAAACTATTGTCATTTTATTAATCAAATTCCATAAAAAACTAAAATAACTCAAATTAAAACTAACAAACATAAAACTAACATTATGTTTGTTAGTTTTAATTTGAGTTATTTTAGTTTTTTATGGAATTTGATTAATAAAATGACAATAGTTTTTCAGTATTGAATGCGGGGTGAGCATGTGTTCAGAAACCTGCAAATTTTAAAAGTGGGGGTGGAGTTAGTTTTCTGTCTGTCCTCCCACTGATGAAGAACAGTCTGTTTTTGTTTTTTACCTGTCTTTCTTGTTTTTTTAAATATTTTATAGTTAAAAAATTTCTGCAGATATGCACCTTCCTTTTGGAGTTATGGTGTTTTGGCATTTTGAAATGATGTAATATATATACAGGGTGATTCATAAAAGATGGGCAGAACTTTAAGGGGTTATAGTACACTTAAAGACAAATAATATTAAATAGGAGACTAAGGGTCCCAGACGTATTCCCAAGGAGATAGGGGGCATTAAAGTTTAGGGTCCGAAATTTCAAATGATTATAAAACATGGAAAAATTGGTCGATTCGTTTGCGGTTTTTGCAAAAAATTTTCTTTATGCTAGTATTTTCTTGAAATAAAATTTTAAAGTTCAATTTCAAAAAATGCCGATAGGGGGCGCTTTAGACTTTGGAGTAACAAACAACTATTTTTTAACGTTATTTTTTGTATTTCTTTAAATGATTTCGAAAGCTTAGACTTAAACTTAAATTTTGATCTAAAAATCTGAGTCCTAACGAGTAGTTAAGTAGCGTAAACTAAAATTTGAAATTTGAAACCCTTCTCCCCCCAGAACAAAAATCAGTTATTCCCGATCTTTGTGTCGTAGATTAGGCTCTAACTACTGCCGCGTTTTGCTAAAATTATTCTTTATGTCAGTATTTTCTTAAAAATAAATTTTAAAGAAAATTTTCAAAAAATTCCGCTAGAGGGCGCTTTAGACTTTGGAGTAACGAACAACTATTTTATACCGTTATTTTTTGTGTTTCATTAAATGCTTTCTAAAGCTTAGACTTAAATTTTCAGCCCAAAATCTGAATCGTTAGACGTGGTTAAGTTTCTGGGGAGAGGGGTTTGAAATTTCTACTCCTGAGCACAGTTCAGTTTACCATGTCCACACATTGTGTGCTGTGATACGAGGTAAAAAGACACAAATTAGGATTATGTTACCAAAGCATATTTATTAACATGTAATTACAATAAATGTTCAAAATTGTGACCACCAGAGGTTATGCACGCAGAACAACGGCGAAGAATGGAACGGCGAACATTCGCGAAAACATCAGGCTTTTCGAGCACTTCCCCTACAGCGGCGGAAAGTCTGGCGACCAGTTCCTCGGGGGATTCAATGGGTGTCTCATACATAAGAGCCTTCAATCGTCCCCAAAAAAAGAAATCGAGGGGTGAAAGATCTGGCGAGCGAGCAGGCCAAGCAACAGGACCACCTCGACCAATCCATCTGTTCGGAAATGTGATGTCCAGATAGTTGCGGACGTCTCGTACGTAATGGGCTGGCGCTCCATCGTGCTGGAACCACATGACCCGCCGGATGCGTGGAGGAACAACGTTTAACAGGTCTGGCAGCACATGTTGCAGAAATGTGAGGTATGTTTTACCGTTGAGGCATTCAGGAAGAAGGTACGGTCCGATTAGGTGGTCTCCGAGGATTCCTGCCCAAACATTGATGGAAAAGCGTCTCTGATGAGCATGTGGATACGTAGCATGTGGATTGACATCCGCCCATACATGTGCATTGTGTGTGTTAAATGTACCTTCACGTGTGAAGGTACATTCATCGGTGAAAAGCACAGTTCGTCCAAAATGTGGATTTAGCGCGTTCTGCTGCAGAAACCAGCGGGCGAATTCAATACGATTTGGATAATCCCCTGGAGACAGTTTCTGGACTCGTTGCACATGAAACGGGAGCAAATGTTCATCCTTCAGTACCCTCCAAGTCATGGACTGTGAGGTATCCACCTGCCTAGCCACTGTTCGTGTACTTGTACTTGGCTGCGCCGCTACTACATCCAGAATGGCTTCTGCAACAACTACTGATTCGTCCTTTTTTGCACGACCTGCATTCGACCGGGAAGCGAGAAATGATCCCGTCTCACACAACTGTCTGTGCAAGCGCTCGAAAGTTTTGCGGTTAGGCAACCGCTTGTTGGGAAATCGCTCTCCGTACATTCGTTGTGCCTCTGCACCATTTCCATCTGCCGCTCCGTAAATTAAATGCATCTCAGCCTTTCCCTTATTCGAGAAGGGCACCATCTTCCGATTCATTACTACAGCGACTTACACTTGACTCACCGTTCAGTGGTTTTTATGCCTGAATCGTGTCGAAATTTTGCATACGTGTTCTTCTTCTTCCCCATTTGACATTTGCATACTTTCTGTTTCCTTCTTCACCCGGTGACTAGCGTCAGGAATGGAGCTTTAACGTTTGCATGAGCGACGTTTCCAACTGTGCCAGTGCCTTTATGAGTGAATTCCGACTATGCAGTCCTTGACGAAAGTTGTATTTTTGCCTCGTATCACAGCACAGAATCGTTGGGCATGGTTAAGTAGTGCAAACTGAACTATGTTCAGAAGTTGAAATTTGAACCCCCTCCCCTCGCTACTGAACCACGCTCAGCGATTCAGATTTTGAGCTGAAAATTTAAGTTTAAGTCTAAGCTTTAGAAAGCATTTAATGAGACACAAAAAATAACGGTATAAAATAGTTGTTCGTTACTCCAAAGTCTAAAGCGCCCTCTATCGGAATTTTTTGAAAATTTTCTTTAAAATTTATTTTCAAGAAAATACTGACATAAAGAATAATTTTAGCAAAACGCGGCAGTAGTTAGAGCCTAATCTACGACACAAAGATCGGGAATAACTGATTTTTGTTCTGGGGGGAGAAGGGTTTCAAATTTCAAATTTCAGTTTATGCTACTTAACTACTCGTTAGGACTCAGATTTTTAGATCAAAATTTAAGTTTAAGTCTAAGCTTTCGAAATCATTTAAAGAAATACAAAAAATAACGTTAAAAAATAGTTGTTTGTTACTCCAAAGTCTAAAGCGCCCCCTATCGGCATTTTTTGAAATTGAACTTTAAAATTTTATTTCAAGAAAATACTGGCATAAAGAAAATTTTTTGCAAAAACCGCAAACGAATCGACCAATTTTTCCATGTTTTATAATCATTTGAAATTTCGGACCCTAAACTTTAATGCCCCCTATCTCCTTGGGAATACGTCTGGGACCCTTAGTCTCCTATTTAATATTATTTGTCTTTAAGTGTACTATAACCCCTTAAAGTTCTGCCCATCTTTTATGAATCACCCTGTATATATATATATATATATATATATATATATATATATATATATACATACAGTGGTGGTCAAAATTGTGGGCACTTTTAGATAGCTTTCATTACAAAAAGTAAAAAGAGATACCTATTACAGCCGTCCGAAGGAAAACACTTCGGGAAATTTTTCTATATTTTCGCCGATCATGACCCCCAGATACCAAAACTAACCTCCGTTGAAATACTGATATATATATATATATATATCGAATTTTTGAACCGATGCAGACGAAATTTTTCATATTTATAGTACATACTAATGTCTCGACCGAGTTCGCTGGCCAGCTTCATTCTCCATCGTATTTCAAAATGGCGGCCATTTGAATTTTGTGAACACTTTTGGAAATTTTTAGGTTTCCTAACTTTCTCTTTAAAATGACCTATGTTGTTAACGTACATTGTGTGACTCTTTAAAATATCTTTTAATGTTTCTAACATTCTGTTTAAAATGATACATAAGAGTTTGCATTTTGTGAAACGTAACATTTTCTATAAGTATACAATGTTAGAAAAAAAAAATTAAAAAGGCCGCCATTTTGAAACAAGATGCCAACGAACAAGGCCAACGAACTCGGTCGAGACATTAGTATGTACTATGCACATGAGAAATTTCATCCAAATCGGCTCAAAAATTTGAGAGTTACAGCTTGACAAAATTCAGATATACATATATATATATATAACCATTAAATAAACATTACCGACCACCATCAAAAATTGTGATTATGAATGACATGAGAATAATACAGTTTTCCCCAACACACTTAACATGGATACTAAAAACATAGAATATAAAATATACAAGCTGCTATGTGTAAAATATAGTTCCTTGTACTATATTACGAGAATTAATATAGAAGAAAAAAAGAAAAATATGGATACCGATAATAATGATTGAAAAGCTTATATATTGAATTACGTTATCAAGAGTACAGAATTCAATTATATAAGCAAAATAGTAGTTTTCTGTGAGAAAAAAAGCTAAAAGCTGAATTATTTTTTTCTCCTGTTCTCAAACGACTAATATGACCAAAAGAATAGTTTCAAGATGAAAACAGAATAATATTGAATGTCATGAAATGGAAAAAAACAATACAACCTTTTAAATATTTAATTTACATTAATGAAAAATAGTAATATTACACAACATACCTAATATAATCCTAGTTTTATTAAATCTAAATACACTCCTGTACATGGTATCCAAAAGCACGATAAGTTTAAGGTTATTTTTGCAGTTAAGTTAACACAGATATTTAAACCTAATGGTTGCAGTTAATCCATTTTCAAATACCGTGATAAATGCAATTAATATAATATAAATAGAAAATAATTACAATATTAGTATTTAAAATACCTATTAACACTTTTAAATTTATTAACTAAAGAAAAAAATCCCAAAATTATTATTTTACAATATCGCCAATAACCAGCATTTAGTACTACCTAGTGTTGAAAATTGAAAATATTACTCTAATAAAAGCTACAGACAAAATGCAAATTAAATTTTTGTGCTGCCATCTAGTATGATAAATTAAAACTGGAGCTAATGCTTTCAAATTTTACCAACTGCTTTACCCCACAAATCCTAATAAATATATAATACCATATTATATATCATTATTCACAAAAATATTAAATAAATACAAATGTTAATATAATGCATACAATATATTCTACTACCACACCCAATTAATCTATACGGAGAATTTAAATAATTTTGTAACACTGATAATATAATATAGCTATATGCTACAAAATAAAATAAATTATATGTAATAAAAATATAAAAAACTTTAGGAATTACTATTAAATATAAAAAATAATTAATTAATAAAATGAACAGGAAAAGAAAGATGGATGATCTACAGTTCCCAAATGCCTAAACTTCACAAATAAAGTGTGTGGTTTACTTTCATATTAGCCATAAAAAAAAAGCTAACGAATATGAATTTGGGACTAACAGACACAAAAAACCGATAATTAATCATTGAACACTAAGTTCAAAATTAAACAAGATTAAAATGTATAGAGGAATAATAAAAAACTAATAACCTAATTTTAAAAATACAAACTGTAATAGCAGTAGTTATATCAAATAAACTTATGATGCATATTATTCTCTATAAAGATGGTATACTATTAGAAATTAATATGATATTATCCTGAGTAGACTAAAAATTAAAAACAAGTTAATTGTTAACTTGATTAAATATTAATGAAGCTAAATAAATTTAATATGAATTGAAATATAAATATAACTTCACCATATACATATAAAATATCGAATCAACATCCATTATAAAATGTGTATTAGCAGTGTAGTTATAATTCAAATGCCCTATCATTTTTTGTAAATAAATTAACCATTGCGTATTATCCAGATAACACCACTCTCCTCCGTACTCTAACATCTACCCACCCAACCGTCCTATAATAATAATTATTATTATTTAACACTTTTTAATTATTTATAATTATTTTCTTATTTTAAATTTTTTTTTGTGATTTTGTTTACGCATGTGTTTATTTGTTTTTTAAAGATCAGTTAAGTACTAATTGTATATTAAAGAATATATGAATTTTTTTTGGAATATATATAGGTAGCTTTTTATTTATATATACGTGGCTTTTTATTTCTTGTAATGAAAGGTACCTAAAAGTGTGCACAATTTTGGCCACCACTGTATATATGAGGACGCGGGATTAAAAGCTTGCCTTATCCAAAATTTAAGAAATCAAGTTTTCTCTATCAATCTATTCTATTGGTGAACCTGCATCGAAAAAACACCACAATCTGCAGAAAATCTAGTTTTATCGTGTATTTCTGGCAGTGTAACAATCTTGGTTTACAATGAAAATCAATCAACGCAGAGGTTTTTCGCAATTTCCCCAAATTTGATTTTCTGTAAAAGGTGAGTTTTGAAACTCACGTCCTCATATAATTGTTCCCAATAACACATTTTAAATCAATTTTGAGAGGAAAATCTGTTTTCCGTCCGGTTATAAAATAATACATGCATTAGTGTGTTATAAATAATAAATGACAAAATAACTTTTTTTGTGTTAATCGAACATAGCAGTATTTGAACTGAAGAGTTAAAATACATATAAAAATAATTAAAATATTTATATTTAATTGAGTTTATTTGTTGGGGGTGGTATAGTCATATTTTGCACCCGATTACTAAACAGACTGGCATCTCCGTTTAAAGTGAAATCCAACGCACTACAAGCACTCATGTCTGATTTGGTATTCAAATAACACGCATTTTGTCCAGGAATCAGCGCCCTAACCACAACATAATCAGGTGGACTACATTACGACAGCCTCGCAGGGTTGCCAATTTGGTCTTTTTTTCTAATAAAAAAATTGATATTCATACCGGAAATACTGAAAATGAATTGTTACTTTAAGCAATCGCGAAATGTTTGTCATTTAATAAAGAAAGGAATACTACATATAATGTTTGGTATAATTTCTGAGCTAACTTTCAACATAAAAAAGGGCCAAATTGGCAACCCTGCAGCCTCGTAATGTAGCCTTTGGCCTTTTGCTAAAGCATCAGTTATCTCTTCTCTTATTGGATTTCTATATCGCTGAATAACCAAGAAATGATCAATTCATTATAAGAACCGACATTTCATAAGAACATAATTTTTACATATCATCACCAGAAAAAGTAATCAGAAATAAATATAAATTACAATATGTCAATTGCAAATTCATTCCTAAGTTTAAGACTCCTTTAAACTCAAGTAACACGACTTTGAAACAAGCTATGTGCATGATAACAGTAGAACATTCTAAAGAGGTGAAATGATAAGCAAAAGTTAAAAACTGCAAACCTAATTTTTAACCACTAAACAAATAGATGCGTTTCCTTTATGAGAAAAACAAATTCTAATCAGAGATGATATTATTAACTGGAGATAAAATATTTATTGAACAAGATCGTCATTTCCAGCTTTTGTATTACACTCAACCTAGTTTTTGTATGTAAACAGGCACCGATCATGACTAATTGGGGCCCTGGGCAAAGATAAATTAGGGGACCCCATTCGAATCGTTGCAACATTATTCAGACAGAAGGGTTGGTCAATCATATGAGTAATACATAAACAATATTTTCGTACCTTGGATTTTAAATAGAAGAAAATTTTTAGCTCCGTCAATTCTAAATTAAGTACCTTAATTAATAAAAATACTTTTTTCCTTAGTACAGAACAAAACTCTTTTATATAACTTCAGAAACTTGTTATATTACTTTAAGATTAATTTAATAACGTCAACTTATGGAAGAGTGTCAAATACTCTTACATATAAATATGAGATTATAAAGTTAGTTTCTTTTACACCTTTTTAAGTTGCACTACACTCAATATAATATCAAATCAAATACGTTCTACTTCACAAGTAAAAAGTGTTTTTACAACAAATCTAAAAAAGATGTCAATTTTAGGTTTGTTTTCATATTAATCAAAGTTAAAAGAAAAAACTTTGAATAGTGATTGCTAATAACTGTCAAATTTGAGGAAAAGTAATTAGAATTTACAGCCTAAATATAATCAACTGCATATTTGGAAAAGTATATAACTATTTATGGTTTTAAGTATTCATTTAATGTTTATTTTAACTCTAATTTGATTTTATGAGCCCAATAATTGTCATAATGTTAGTTTATTGTGATTTATGATTTTAAGTATTCATTACATCAATCAATGTCAAAGAAGTTAGAAATTTATAATATTAAGTTGAAAAAAGCGTTTGATTTTTATCCTTCATATATACAGGGCGTTCCAAAATCCGGCCGTCATATTAAGAGGGGTGATAGAAGGCATCAAGAGGATGAAACCGTACCATAGATCATCGGGTCTCAAACGACGTATTTAATAAAACATACAGGATGTTCTGCCCAAATTCAATTTGTGTAGACAGCAATAACCTTCAGGAAACTTAAGTATATTATAATAAAACTTTTAATAGACATTATCACTTTTGTTTTAAATGTGATAATATCGAATAATATCTAATAATGAAATATCCGTTGATTAGTACCAAGATAGCGTACACAATATTTCACCTACTTATATTACGTACGTATATTTGGATACAACCCCTCATCTTTTTGCCTCCTTTTGGGAACAACGGATTTCGAGCTTATTCTATCGACGATAATTTTCAGAATTTTCAAGCCATGATTTGAGACTTTCTCAAATGTTGCTCAATATACTTAGCTAATACATTATGCACATTATATTTTGATTGCATTCGTGCATGCGCAGTGAAATATTTTTTAATAAACCTGCTCATTTTACAACTAATTTTTATTATTTTTAAAATCTGATTGCAGGATATTATGTATAATGTTGTTTGTCATCTTTTCTGAAAAGAACTTTTTTTTTATATTAAGAACTCTGCAAATTATAAGCAAAAAACGTGGCGAATTTTAGGACTGTTTTTATAAAAACCTTAATTTCTCTACGAGTATACATGCTATTCTCATAAAAATGAACATAGCATATTATAATAAGCGACTTACTAATAATCTCGAGTTTGAACGCTTTTGCTACATTAGTTTTTACAGAGTTATCCGAAAGATATTCGTTCTTTTCAATTAGTTGGCGGTTCTCTATGGGGTTTCCTGAAAAAATCTTCGCGGAAATGTATGACCTATACTATACTGTTTACAAACCTGCAGTTCCAGGTTAATGCCTCATGTATTTTTCTAGATATTTAACAAAACGTCTAAAATCGCAAGTGACCGGTCACCTTCGGCCATATAGTGTACGCACCAGCAGTATGTACTTGACGCTTCAAAATTTGGACTTCGATTGCCAGTTGATACGGTATCATCGATTGCTTCAGCACTCTGTTTTTCCAGAACTTTTTGTGGTGTTATAACATTGCACTGAAAATAAGGTACATATTGTTGCATTTTCATTGTAATGTTTGATTTTTCTCAAAATTATAACCGTCAACGGAAGTTCAGTTAGGATGGAACGCCCTGTATTTGTGACAAAATTCGTGGTTTGTAATCCCATGTTCTGTGGTAATTTTTCATCTTCTTGATGCTTTTTATCAACATTCTTAATTTGTCGGTCTAATTTTGGAACACCTTGTATATTTTTAATTGGGAATAGCATCATTATGAGCAGAGGCGTCGCGATGGAGGGTTATGGGAGGGGGGGGGACCTCCCCACCCCCCAATATATGTGAACTTGGAAAACTTGAGCTTGGAGTTGGGAAATTATGGATTTTTGAAAAACTTAAAAAAAAAAAAAAAAAAAGAAAATGTTGTTTTGCTGACTTCTGTAGCAGTAAAATAGTTAAACTTTCAAAAGAAATACAAAAAGCAGTCAGACTCAATTTGTCATTATGTTTCTATGTGCTACGAAAATATCACAAAAATACCATACATCTACCAGACCTGAATTTCTCTATTGTTGTCGTCTCTAATACACTTCCTCCAAAACTTTGTTCCTTTCTCAAAGATATAAAAATATGAGGCTATTTTCATATGAAGTATGATTATGACTCGTACTACAGAACTGAAGACAAAAATTTTTATTAAATGAACCAATAATTATAATTTTTATGTTTTTAGTTTGAGCATTTTTCTTTGGATCACGAAAATACCATACATCTACTAGACCTGAATTTCTCTATTGTTGTCCATCAACAGTGTCTCTAATACACTTCCTCCAAAACTTTGTTCCTTTCTCAAAGATCTAAAAATATGAGGCTATTTTCAAATGAAGTACGATTATGACTCGTACTACACAATTGAAGACAAAAATTTTCATTAAATGAACCAATAATTATAATTTTTATGTTTTTAGTTTAAGCATTTTTCTTTGGATCACAAAAATACCATACATCTACCAGACATGGATTTCTCTATTGTTGTCCATCAACAGTGTCTCTAATACACTTCCTCCAAAACTTTGTTCCTCTCTCAAAGATCTAAAAATATGAGGCTATTTTCAAATGAAGTACGATTATGACTCGTACTACACAATTGAAGACAAAAATTTTCATTAAATGAACCAATAATTATAATTTTTATGTTTTTAGTTTAAGCATTTTTCTTTGGATCACAAAAATACCATACATCTACCAGACCTGGATTTCTCTATTGTTGTCCATCAACAGTGTCTCTAATACACTTCCTCCAAAACTTTGTTCCTCTCTCAAAGATCTAAAAATAAGAGGCTATTTTCATATGAAGTACGATTATGACTCGTACTACACAATTGAAGACAAAAATTTTCATTAAATGAACCAATAATTATAATTTTTATGTTTTTAGTTTGAGCATTTTTCTTTGGAAAGATTTTTTTTTTTTTTGCGTATAAGTATCATTATCATTAAGCAAACATTGAACATGTAAGTTTTGTTGTAAAATAGAGCAATTTGTTTCACGTTGGGAAATTTTTGAATTATAATTTGCGAAAATTTTGAACTCCTCCCTCCCCCTCGAAATTTTTTTTGTAGCTACGCCCCTGATTATGAGTTATTAACCCGTTTAGGGCTGAATTTTTGTTTTTTCAAATTTTTTGGTAAAATCACTTTAAAATGTTTAAAAATAAACTGGAAAAATACTAAAAAAAAAAAAAAAAAAATGAGCTAAAATTTTATAAAATACAAACTTACTTAAATATGGAAATATGCATAATATTTATAATAGTATGATATGCATTCTTATGCGTTTTGTCTAAATTTATATAAAATAAGCTTTTAAATTGTACATTATATACGATAATTAGTATTTTTAGGAACTACTAAAAATATATATATTTATTTATTTGCAGAGACTAATAACATTATAAGCATTATTAATAATAATTTAAGACATAATCGTATGTAAGGCTTAAAGCAATTTATTTCATAATCATCTTGAAAAGGGTTTTACATAAATAACTGTCCCCTAAATGACTAATAAAAATATGTACACATTCGTGCCTAGCACCCTATATCTGTGCATTACAAACATACATAATTAATAGGGTTAAACGTATAATTTTACAATTAAAAAAAATACCTATTTCAAAGAAGTCAACAAGTTAAGATTATGACTTATTTATTTGGATCGTTGATGGGAAAAATACAAATAAAATCACTTTTTACGTTTCGCCATCATGAAAAAAAAAAAAAAAAAAAAATCTATAAACACCGAAAAAAGACTTCAGTTAAGCAAATAAATATCCATCTTATGCTGTCATCTCTTGGTAACAGATAAAGACATTTATAGATAGTTATTTCATACAATTTTCATGTTATAAAAAAGAAGAAAATTATACAAATTTATTAAAATTCGAAGTATCCCATAAATGGGACACCATACATTAATGGGTTAAAATCAACTTCGTGTCAGATTATATGTAATTTTAATCAGTCTGATACTGTTTCCCTTTAAAGACTATATTAAAGAAAATCACGACAGTAACATTATCCGAGAAGATAAGAAAGTATATTTTTGAGAATATTCATCTTAATAAAGAAATGGCAATTTCCTTTTGTGAATGTAGTTAGTAGTATTTAAAAAAAAAAAAAAATCTTATTTCTTTTATAAATATCTCTCCCATTACCCAACAATACGAGGTCTGGAAACAAAATGTCCACATCCTAAAACTCTTTTCTACAGCTTTATTTTTTCCCGCGATATACCATTTTCTTTGAAACTTGAAGTAAATACTAAAACTTCTTGACAAATCACTCCTTCTTGCGGAAGAATTTCTCATTTCCACTGCAGCTAAAAGGAAATGGACTCTTTCATTTCTTCCTTTTCTTTATCTCATTTATTGCTTTATTTTTTATTGTTTTCCAGAGCTAATAATATTATTTATTCTTTTGTTTATTCTTTGTATTTCTTTTTGTTCTAAAGTTTAATTTTTCTAGCGGCTGCAAAGGTAAATTTAATTTTGCGCCTTTTTTGTTACAGACACTTTATGAACATTTTTCGACAAATTTAATGAAGCATTTTATATGTATTTTTTATATTAGTATTATTATTTTCATACTTATGAACCTGTAAAAGATCTTTATTGTAGTTACGGAATGAAAGTTTTATCTAACCAATCTTCTAAAGAATAAATATTAGTTAAATTTAAAATTTTTCTTTTGCAGATTTTCGAGTATATTAATGTGGTTTGAATATAAAAGGCATGAATCTTACGAATAGAGACGTCATGAATGCATGTACATTTGTTATATTTTATTAGAATCTTAAATTTATTAGAGTTGCATCAGAATTTATAATCTGTCATTAAATAGAAATTTCCGAATTATAAACCTTACATGAAAATAGGTTTAAGTGTCTCAGAAAATCAATATTTGCAATGGAAAATCAAATAATTTGTTATATTTAAAGTATAACAATGATAGTAATAATAATAATAGAAATAATGATAATAATAATAATAATAATAATTTTCTAAATTATGAAACTGAATACGTTGTCAGAAATACAAACATAGGAAGGTATGCACAAAGAAAAACCTAGATGTCTTTAATATCACACTTCATAATATATTTTTTCTTATCATCTATGTGGTCATATATGTATCAGATGTACAACAAAAAATTAAGTGTTTTAGAAATTGTTTTCAAGGGCTAAATATGTTCTAAAACAGTTCAAAAGGTATTTGAAATAATAATAATGAAAAATTCACATTTGCTCATTCATAACACAGTCCATTAAAAAAATATTTTACAAACAGCATCGTTCAGCAAAATCTGTGAAAATGGAATAATTAATTACCAGAAAATACTTCCGATTTTATTAGGGTTTTGCTATACCAAGTGTAATTACGTAGCTACTAACTTACCTCGTCTTTGAGTACCACTATTTCAGAATAGAAAAATGCGTTTTATTTAAGGACAGAAATTTTGCGATTATATAAGTATGTCGAAGATTACTTTTCAGAGACACTGGTACTCGAAAAACGGAACAACTCTGAGATATGCATTGTATGCCTTCACCATGCATTGTATGCCTTGACCACAAAACCTTCTGTTATGTGAAAGGGCTCCATTAAAGCCAGTATTTGTTTTAACAGATTTTACTCTATTATTTTTGCATATTACTAATGTGCTGTTTCATATTGCTTTAAAAAACAGTAAAAAAAAAAATAAAAAAAAAAATACATGCAGTATGATTAATTACATCAAAATGTTTTATATATCAATACTAAAAAAACTTTATGAACTTGCTTCTTTTGTGTAGGTAATTATGTTTTTATAATTAGAATGAAGCACATGCACCTGGAGAAGTGACTATACTGGGAACATTACTTCAAATCTGAGTATTCACAGCTCTCTAAAAGTTTAGAATTCGATAAAATTATCAATTTTGAAATATGCTCTTCAAATTTATTGAATTAAATTACTGTAGATAAAAAATAATACTCTGCCCCCAGTTAAACATTTTGTGGTAGGTTGAACCAACATTCCATGCTGCAGTAGCTGCAACCATAAGGTGGTTTAATCTAACGCCAAGATTTGGAATTTCGGTTCAAACGTAGCTGCACATGTTGGAACAATGTTTCACCATTTTACGGTTGCAGTTACTGGAGTACCAACAGTTGGTTCAATCTACCAAAAACATTTTAACAGTGTACTGGTAGAAAGAAACATCATATTGCATAACAAATCCATTTTTTTAAATGCCTGCAAAAATATTCTAAACCCTTTTTCCAGCATTTTAAATGGAAACTTTATGATTTTGAGAATATGACTATATGAGTTACTGTAAGAGATTTTTATATACTTCCATTTAGGCTGCGTGTATTTATCGGAAATATTACTTTAATTATTTCCTAGCATTTCAAACAAAACAAATATTAACGCATTTTTGTTATTACTTCTAAACTCTAAGTTATCCGATTAAGATTGTTTTGAAAATTTTTCACTACTTACATGTAAATTGGTAATAATAATAATAATAATAATAATAATAATAATAATAATAATAATAATTAAAAAAAGAATTATAAAGTTTAATTGATTTACGAACACTGATGCTTTTAAAATCTGACATCTCGAAAAATTGTTTCGCGTGATTAGCCTCAAAATATACATTTATTAGATTCATTTATGGTGTCAAAATATACATTATCCGTTTAAACTTGTTTTGAAAAAAATTCAGTACCTACATTTATATTAATAATTGAAAGAAAAGCTGCCAATCAAATAAATATTTTTTAAAAATCCCTTTTTATTACCAAACGAATTATAAAGTTTAACCAATTTACTAATATTTAGGGCTTTTAAAATCTGACGTTACTTATATGCTTGTCCCACAAAATATCATTCTGTGGGATTAGCCTCAAAATGTTAATTTTTTCGGTACATGTATGGACTCAAAATATACATTATCCGTCTAAACTTCTTTCAAAAAACTTCCGCTGTCTATATCTTAATTAGTAATTTAAAAAAAAATAAAGTTGTGATTGTAATAAATATTTTTTAAAGTTCCATTATAATTACCAAACGAATCATAAAGTTTAATAGATTTACCTACATTAATGCTTTAAAATTCCCCCATTATTTATACTCTTCTCCATTAAAAAAAAAAAAAATTGTTATGCGGGATTAGCCTCAAAATGTACATTTATTCGGTGCATTTATAACCTCAAAATATACATTATCTGTTTAAACTTGCCTTGAAAAAAGTTCACTACCTACATTTTTTTTTTTAAAGTTTATTAAAGTTGATAAAGTTTTTTTTTTTTTTTTTTTTTTTTTTTTTTTTTTTTTTTAATCTGTAAATGAAATAAATAATTTTTAAAATTCTTTTAGAATTAGCAATCGAATTATAAAGTTTAATCGATTTACTAACAATAATGCTCTTAAGATCTGGCATTATTTATGTGCTTCTTTCTCGAATAATTGTTCTACTGAATTATCCTCAAAATGTACATTTATAGAATCAAAATATACATTATTCGTTTAAAATTGTTTTCAAAAACTTTCACTACCTACATTTAAATTCGCATTTATTTATTTATTTATTTATTTATTTATTTTAAGCTGCAAACGAAATAAATAATTTAAAAATTCTTTTACAATTACCAAACGACTTATAAAATTTAATCGAGTTACTAAAATTAATGCTTTTAAAATCTGACATTATTTATAAGCTATTATTATGCTATTTATATATTATTATACTGAATTATCCTCAAAATGTACAATCGTGGGGGAAAAAAAAAGGAAACACCCCTTACTAACTCCTCAACAAATTATCGTAGACGAAAGTTACTAGTACCGAGCGATTGGAAATGACGTCTACTTTTAAATGACGTATATAAAATTTGCTTAGGGGGCCATCTATATATTAAAACGAATCCAAACTTCATCTTTTTCAATGGCAATACTCAATTTTATCGAGATATTTTAAAACTTTGGTTCAAACTATGCTTAGAAACCAAATTTCAAGTAATTTGAATCATAAGTTTTTGAATTATAAACATTCAAAATTTAGTGCTTCTAATGTTAAATTACATTTTCATATTTTTATTTATAACTTCTGAAATTATTATCCTAATGTCCTAATTTTTTGTGTTTACTATATATAATACTAATTTTATATTCCCTATATATAATACTACTATTATATAATACTAATATACCCAAACATAAATACGTTGAATTCGCAATTTTTATAATTTTCTGATATGAATTATGAATTATGAAATTAATATTTAAAAAAATCTGAATTGCAACCTACAATTTTTTTTTGGTGGATTCAGATTTATTAAGTCCTGCTTTATGGAAATCCAAAATTTCACATTTTTCTTCCAAGTAATTTTTCAAATTATGCTTAAAAAACGGCAAAATGATGGTTTAAGGGGCCGTCTATGATAGAAGTGATTAAATATTTTGAAATTTCTTATGCTATCCTGTAATCTTAATTGACTGCTTAAGGTGACTTGATCAAGAAAGGAGCTCTCTCGGTTAACAATAGAGTACCGAACTTTAATTTGGATACAGCCGAACAGGTGCTGAACAGCAGCATTAAGGGGTTTCTTAGCTGATAACAGCTTAACACCCAGACTAGGAAATTGAAATGTCTCGTGTTTTAATGAGCCATTGGGATAAAGTTAAACTGTAGCAAAGCTATTAAAAGAGTAATTAAGTTAACAAAAAGAATATAAAAAGGTTAAGAAAGAAAGGAATAAAAAAGAGAAAAATTAAGTTAAAACTTAAGATAATAAAAAGTTAAAAGTTAAATCTTAAAAAATTACAAGAATCTTAATAATATATAAAGTCTAACTGTAGTTGAAGAACTACTATAAGGAATTAAGGAAATTAAAGTTAGCACTACTCAGAGAAACTCTCATCAAGCATGGGCAAGAAAAGATAGGGTGGCAAAGACCACATTATCCTCCAAAAAAAAGGGGACTAATCAGGGTCATACATTATATATATTTTTTAAATTTTACAATTTGTATGGTCTTTTTTTTATATATAAAAAAGTTATAAGAAGAGAAAAATATTGACAAAGGCAAAGTATAGCGTGGTGCACCCAGATGTTACTGAGTGTCCATAATCATAGAAAACCGGGGCCGTTTTCGGTGGTGGGGCTCAAAGGCGTCATAATCCGGTAGCTTCGCTACCATTTCAGTAGGGAGGTCGGAAACTTTTTCATAGAAGTTTTTGGCAAGGTCGTTAATACGCTTACGCAAGGTAGTAGTTTTTAGGTCTCTTCGGACCGTGGAGTTGCGTAGATAAAGGGGTGCGTTACGGACAGTAAGCAGGTTGGTATTGTGCTGGCGACTAAGGCTGTCCATAGTAGTCCTACAAGTGAAGCCCCAGACCGGACTGGCATAGGTAATGATGGGAAGGATGCATGAATTATATAGAATTAATTTATTGTGTACAGACAGAGTTTTGCTGTTGAGGAGAGGTTTTATAGAGTTAAACGCACCAGCGACTTTTCCTCTAATGGAAAGGATGTGCTTCTTCCAAGTTAAGCGGCGGTCCAGAATGACCCCAAGATACTTTGCCTGGTCTGACGATGGGATAACAGTGTTATTAATTATGATTCTACTGGGAAATGTTAGTTTGCAAGATAGGTATACTGCAGTAGTTTTAGTTTCATTTATTACGACGCGCCAAAGCGTACACCAGTTCATGAAGTCATCAATATGTGCCAATAGGTACCTGTATATAGTATACGGGTGGTGTGCTGAAGCATAAATACAGGTGTCATCCGCATAAAGAGCGAGGTATGTGCGCAAAGAGCGTGGGATATCATTGAAGAAAATGTTAAATAAATATGGGCCCAACACGCTCCCCTGAAGGTTGCCCGCTAGGATAAGAAGAATACTTGAAAGAATGTTGTTTATGCGGACTTGAAAAGAGCGGTCGCAAAGGTACGAGTATATCAAGTGTATAAGTCTGGGATGAAAACCGAGCTGAATTAGTTTGTATATAAGGCCCACATGCCAGACCTTGTCAAATGCCTTTGCGACATCAAGAAAAATGGCAGCTGCGGGGATTTTCGCATTGAGTTTCTCACTGAGAATCTCAACAACCCTAAGTTTGGATACAGCCCTTAAAATACGTTTGTTTTAAAATAATTAATTTCTCAGAAACTTATGGTTCGAATTACGTAAAAATTTGTTTTTAGACTAATTGAAGGGTGTAGAGTTCATTTATTCTGTCATTAATTATTATTATACAATTATTAAGTTCATTTATTATTATTATACAATTACCAAACGACTTATAAAATTTAATCGATTTACTAAAATTAATGCTTTTAAAATCTGACATTATTTATATGCTTCTATATCAAAAAATTGCTCTGCGCGATTAGCCTCAACATAAACCTTCGGTACTTTTATAATCTTAAAATATACATTATCCGTTTAAACTTGCTTTGAAGTAATAATAATAAAAAAATTGCTGCCAATGAAATAAATAATTTTTAAAATTCCTCTGTAATTACAGAAAGAATCATAAAGTTTAATGGATATTTTATCACTAATGCTTTTAAAATCTGACATTATTTATACTTTTTCTCTCTTCTGCTGGATTTGCCTAAAAATGTACATTTATTCCGTTCCTTTATACCCTCAAAATATACATCATCCGTTTAAACTTATTCCCCACCAGTGGCTGAGGGGTTTTGCTCTCGAAGCTGGTAGACGGGAGGGGCTGGGTTCGAACCCGTCGGCCTAACCGTTCGGAGTTTTCGTGGTTTTCTTTTAACCTTGGGAAACCTTGCTTACATACGGGTTAGGTTCCCTTAGACAGGTACCCAAGGAGGGCACTCCCACTAGGGGCCTATATCCCTTGAGTAGAAAATCGGCCGCCAAAAATTAACTCATTCAACCCATTTAAACTTGTTTTAAAAAATTTCTCTAGCTACATTTAAATTAGTTTTTCTTTTTTTTTTTTAATTATTATTTAAGCTGCAAACCAAATAATTTTAAAAATTCCTTTATTAAAATTACCAAACGAATTACAATGTTTAAGCGATTTACTACCATTAATGCTTTTAAAATCTGACATTATTTCTAAGCTTCTTTCGGAAACTTGCACTGCGGGAATCGCATCAAAAATACATTTTTCCGGTAAATTTATAGCATAAAAATATGCATTTGTTTGGTGCATTTTGAGCATCAAATTATACATTATATGTTTAAAATTGTTTTGAAAAAATTTCACTACTTATTAAAATTAGTTTTTTTTTTTAAATCTGAAAACGAAATAAATAATTTTTTAAATCCCTTTATATTTAGCAAACGAATTATACAGTTTAATCGATTTTCTAACATTAATGCCTTTGAAATCTGACATTATTTATACGCTTCTCTCTCGAAAATTTGCTCTGTGGGATTAGCCTCAACATATACATTTATTCCTTACATGTATAGTTCGTGGAAACCAATACGCTAACATTTTCTTCGGCAGATGTCATACATTTTAAAACGTTACGATCTTGCTTTGAAAATTTTTATCGTTGTGAAATTAATGCTTTCTATTCCTCTGAGATGGATTTTGGATATGAATAATGGCAAGCGGGTAAACGCATTTTCGATTTTTAGAATCATTTTTAGGTATTGGCTGTTATCCTTCTTTCCACTCACAAAAATGAAACGCTTATCTTTCGAAAATGGCCGTTTCAAAACAGAGGGCTTGAAAGTTTTATCATTAAGAGATAATGATGTACATTTATTGTATGATGGATTCATTTTGGGATTTTTACTTTTGCTATGAACTGTAACTTAAAGAGATTAACATAAAGATGAATCAACATTGTTAAAGAAATTTATCTAAAATTCTATTAACTAAATCGTCAATTTTTTTAAAATAACAAATAGTGTGTAGTGTTAGTTTAAATTTAGTTTAAAATTTAATTTAAGATATTTTGCACGTCTAAAACATAAATGAAAAGTTATATGATAATTGAATTTTATTATACGTAATATTTCGTTATAAATATTATATTATTTTTCAGAAATGATCGTTTCAAAGCAAGGCTAAAAAGTCTCATCATTTAGAAACAAGCCGGAAATTGAACTTCAAATGTGGCAGATGCGGTGCGTTAGTACTATAACTAGTTTGATAAATATTCAGATCTTGGGGACAATAGCTGTTGCACTCTTATGAAAAATGCATGAATACAAAATTTATTACGATTAAATTTAGAAATACGAAAATAATATAACACAATCTTAAATAGGACGTAATCACCATGGCAATCTAAAATGATTACCTATCATGGGAAATTATTGAATTAATTACATTTGATAGGATTAAATAGAATGAATAAAACTTTTATTAATATCTTTTTAAGTTTTAACTCGATTTTTATAAAATTTGGAGCAACACGACAAAATTCTGCAACGAATATATATTTTAAATTCCTATCAATTCGATTTGGTAGTTTTTGCGCTATTATTTGCGGACAGACGGACGAAGCAGACAACGACTATACGTGCTACGTATTTATATAATTACGACGCACATAAAATTATTTACAGCAGTGGAAAAAAAGTAAACACCTCCTGGTAACTCTGCAACAAATTATCGTAGAAGAAACTTGCAGGTATCAAACGATTTGAAATAAAGCCTACTTTTAAATGAAGTAAATTAAATTTGCTTATGGTGCCATCTACATATAAAAACGAACCCAAACTTTGTTTTTTTTTCAATAGCAATACCCAAGTTTGACACCATAAATAAATTCTACACCCTTCAATTAGCGTAAATATATATATATTGAAATTCGCACGATTAGTTTCTGAGAAATTAATTATTTTAAAATGAGCCTATTTTATGAGCTGTATCCAAATTGAAGTTCGATTGCTGAAATGATACGGAATGACAGGTCACTTCTATTAATGTGTTATTTCTTGCCAATATGACCATTTCACTCTCTTAATATATTTAGACTATTAATCGAGCTGTTTTTCCCAATTTTTCCGTAAAGGTAGAACATTATTCGAAAAAGGCTGTCAAATTAGGTGCTTTTTCTAGGATTTCTAGGCACAACAGCGCGAAAGGAAAAAAATTGCCTTCATGAGATACAGCAGCTTATAACTCAAGATATAAGTATACTTATTTCATAATTAAACATTTTCCCCAAGAATATTCAACAAATCAAATAACCTATAGAGTTCAGTTACGACCCAGTTTCTACTACTTTTATGCATATGATATGATATTGTGATAACTGTATTTTATTGTTTTCAATTATTGCAAAACATATGATAATGATAATATATATATATATATATATATACCGGGTGTCCCAAAAATAACTGATGGATTTTAAAATTCAATAACTTGCAAACGGTGACAGATATAAAAAATTCTTGCAGGAGGATTAAGTATGACGTCGTGAGTTTTTTTCTGTGATTCTTGATTTTAGTTCGAATTTCAAACAATAGATGGCACTGAGTGCAATATGTCCTCAGTCCAGACCCGATTTTTTGTATTTCGGAACCCATTCAATGCATTTTAATTTCTTTTTGTCGTATGGAAGTAGAGACAGGCCGAAAAATCGAGCCTGTATTTAGAGGTTATTGCCTGCAGCGCCATCTATCGACGCTATTTCTAACTAAAACTTAAAATCGAAGCATAAAAACTTCTGACATCTTATATTACGCAAGAATTGACTAGCAAGAATTTCTTTAATATCTGTCACTATTTGCAAGTTATTGAATTTTACACTGGTGTCCAAAATTAAGGAACAATCACAAAATGCTAATTTTCAAGTACGCGAATACTCAAAAGGAAATAATATAATTCGAATAATTACTATCTCTACAGCACAGCTAGTCCATATTGCATCTCATTCATGTCACACATGGTCACAAATGTCAAAGTCACTACAGTGAAGCAAAAAATAGGAAATTCCATACATCTCATCATGAGTCTCAAGTGATCACCATATGTCACTCCACTGAGACGTCACTGCTGCTTTGTGACGAGTCACCGTGTGACTTTACAATGTAGTTACATTGTGACTCTCGTGTGTCTGTCTTCTGTAGACTCAATTTCAAAGTTATCGTGAACGCTGCATTATGATAAGTTACCAATAAATGTCACATTAAAGTCACATAGTGACTTTCAGGTGACACAGAGACTACTGTGAAGTCACCATTGTGCTCCTTTGTGAAAGTCACCATGTGACTATAATGTGACATTATTTGGTGACTTATCATAATTCAACGTTCATGATGACTTTGAAATTGAGTCTAAAAATGGCAGTAACATGACAGTCACAATGTAACTACATTGTAAAATCACCTGGATACTCGTCACAAAGCAGCAGTCACATTGACGTCTCAGTGGAGTCACATATAGTGATTGTTTGAGACTCATAATGAGACGTGGGGAATTTCCTATTTTTTGTTTCACCGTAGTGACTGTGACACCACTTGTGACCATGTGTGACATGAATGAGATGCTATATGGACTAGCTGTGCTGTAGGGATAGTAATTATTTGAATTATATTATTTCCTTTTGAGCATTCGCTTACTTAAAAAATAGCATTTTGTGACGGTCCTTAATTTTGGACACCAGTGTAAAATCCATGAGTCATTTTTGGGACACCCGGTATATACATACAAACACATGTATATATATATCACAAACAAGAGGCCTGACCCTGGTCAGTTTTTTTAATACTAGTAATTCTGAAGAAAAGTGCTAGGTTTTCACTCATTTGCAACAATTATATTCAAAAACGAACTGAGTAGCGTGCCCGCAAATATTGTTAATTCTACCATAACGATAAACATTTTTAAACTGCAGTTTACCCCTTTAACACGTAAAAGAACCCAGCAAATAACAAAAGTTCTACCCTCGAACAAACAACAACAACAACAACAACAACAAAAACAGAAAAAAAACTTTGTTAATGAAATTTGCTTACCCAGAAAATAAAAATATCTGTTTTTTTTATTCAAAACCTTATTCACAAAATAAATATTTTCCAATGCATTACGTATGTAAAAAATAAAAAAAAAAAGGTTAAAAATAGAATGAATAGTAATTTGAATATCAAGTGTCCGTTATTAGAGCAGAAAAGAAGACTTAACTTTCAATTTTATACACAAAAACCTATTTGAATAAGTTTAATACTTCAAAATAAATAAATAAATAAACCCCTCTTCGATTGCATTAGAACGGAAAAAATTCTGTTTATACATTGTCGTGATCACCACCAAAACATTTAACATTTCACATTACAAAATGAATAACAAAAATGCATGAGAATAAAGAAAAGTCATGTCATTATACTTATCTGATAGCAAACGGATTATACATAAATAAATCTGAGCCATTTCAGAGTAAAAACTTTTGTTACAAACTTAAAATCTTTCTCAAAATGTATATAAATATTTTGTAATGCATTACCGAACTTAAAGAATAAATAAAAATAAATGTTAAAACGTATCCACCTAAAAAAAAATAAAGGAGAATTTCAATATCAAGCCTCTATGATTAGAGAAGAAAAATAAGTGACGGCATTTAATACGAAAAACAGAGCCCCAAAACCCATAAAAAGTAAAAGGAAACGGTTACTAATAACAGTATTGAAACGAAAAAAGATGGCTGATTACGCAGTTACGCATATTCCATTACAATCGTTGAAGAATCACCAATTTTATCAGCGATGGACACTTACACTACGCCATTGTTATTCATTCATCTTTGTACAATTGAGTTAAGGTATTCCATAAAATATCCTTTGAATTTCAAAATGGAACAAAATGGGTATTTTTCCGAGACTATTATGTAAATCGAAACAGTATGTTTTCAACAAAGCCACGGGTAATGGCCAAAATTTTCAAGTACTTGGAGGAAGAGAAAAAGCTGCGCTGTTATTTGAAGAATCGTATTTTAAAATATGAATTTTGATGAACGATTGAATAGGTTGCGTTTCATCTAATGATGACTTTCTCGAGTGTTTAAATAATTATATTTAGGGGAAAAAGTATTTTTCAAATAAAAGCATATTTAATGCAGATGCATATAGCATATATATTTCTTTGTTTACTTTATTTATATTTGTGCTTTAATGTATTTTTTAAGCGGTTACGTAACTATGAAATATAATAAATATTTTAGTTTTAATATATTTACTGGGTAATTTGTATATTTTTTAAAAAGTTGATTTGTTTAAACAGAAACATTTAAATCTTTTACTTAACTGTCTAAGGATAAATTCACATTCCAACTATTAAAGTCATAGATACGAAATTCTAATTAAAGTTATTTTAGAATGTATTTCAATCTGTAGCACTCAGATTTTTCCATGCATTAAACATTATTTCAACCCTTTTAAATGCGCCTAAAAGTTATTTCCTTATGCTGTTGGAGCAGCAAAATGCCTATTTTAAATCTGGTATTCTAATTCACTACATTATGTTCTATGATCGATTTTAGTATGTTCTCATAAAAAAAATAAATAAAAATCCTTAAAAGCACATAAACATTATTTCAAACCTTTTAAATGCGCCTAAAAGTTATTTTGCTTATATTGTTGGAACTGCAAAGTTTCTATTTTAAATCAAATATTCTAATTCACTACAAAAGGGTCTATATTTCGAGTTTAATATGTTCTGATAAGAAAAAATTCATTAAACACATAAATGCTTAATAAATCTCACATAATGCTTGAAAGATAATTCTTAAAAATGACTATTACAATTCTAATATTTAATTTCACTCGATTTTAGTTTTAATTTTATTTTACTTGAATTTTACTATTTTTTCATAGATGACTACTGTTAAAAATGCAAATATTAACTGAATTGAGGATCTTTCTTATAAATATTGTAGGTAATAGCTTATAAATTAGGTATTAATTGTATTTATATCTAATGTATCATCTTAGGAATTAAGTTCGTTCTTTTTTTGCCAAATTCTAGTTTATTCCGTTTCCGCCTTTCCTTTTTTGAGGCCACTACACAAAGCAACTGTGGGATTGAAAGGTTGTCTTTCCCGGAATATAGAGAATGTTTTCTTTTTCGTAAACATTTGGAAACTGTAAAAAAATTATCCAACGTTACTCCATAAAATTGGTGGCAATCTTGCTTCCTCAATTTTATTGAAAAATTTAACCGATATAACTGGTGTTAACTTACTCTGTTATGTAATATTACACCACTTATATCAGTTTAAATTACACCATTATATATCGCTCACCCGCAAGAAAAGTGACACATCTCGCAAAAATTCATTTTGCGTTTTATTCCACAAATAGGTCTGTCATAGGCGTGTCTTGCTACAAAAAAAGTTTCATAAGTATAGTTATACGAAAAATCACTTTACTATGCTTTATGTCCATTTGTGACCACAGAAGAGGTGTGGATTGTGTGGGGAAGTATAATTACCCAACCATCCAAACCCCATCCTACGTTTTCATTCTTAACGTTTATATGCTTTTAGGCACCTTTTTATTCCTGCATACAGATAAAAGTGCTATAGTTTCATGTTACAGTAAAATCGTGCAAATTTTCTTTTCCCTCTCATGTGAGTTCACTTTTGTCACTTGGTCAATCACTTTTGTCGAGATGTGTCACTTTTCTTGCGGGTGAGCGATATGTTAAATTAATCCATAAAATTGGAGGCAGCATGTTGCCACCAATTTTATATAGTAACGTTACATAATTTTTTGCGATGTATTTTAGGTACTAGTCCAAGAGCTGTTAAACATTTTAGGGAAGGTATTTGAGGCACCCTGAAAATTTGTGCAACACTTCTTTTGTAATGGCTGAATACAAAATCGAATGTCTGGCTGAAGGATCGTGGCCCAAAAACTGTGCCAGACACGTGTCAAGTGCCATTTTTTGACTACCCCAAAAAAAAGGTATTTGAGGCACGCTGAGATTGAGACAGAATAATATTTATACTTAGAAAAAAATATTTTGAAAACGACAGACACTTTAGTCGGCCCAAAAACTGTGCCAGACACGTGTCAAGTGCCATATTTTGACTACCCAAAAAAGGTATTTGAGGCACGCTGAGATTGAGACAGAATAATATTTATACTTAGAAAAAAATATTTTGAAAACGACAGACGCTTTAGTCGGCCCAAAAACTGTGCCAGACACGTGTCAAGTGCCATTTGGCACTTGACACGTGTCTGGCACAGTTTTTGGGCCACGATCCTTCAGCCAGACATTCGATTTTGTATTCAGGCATTACAAAAGAAGTGTTGCACAGATTTTCAGGGTGCCTCGAATACCTACTCAAAAATGTTCAACAGCTCTCCTACTATACGAAAATGAACGCGAAAAACGTGAATTATCGTTATATTTTATTCTACTATTTCAAAAAAGCAAATGAGGGGTGGAGATTCAAACGAAGATACGCAGTGCATGCGCGAATAATACCGTGACAGAACGTGTATCAAAAGTAGTTTACCAAAGTCCGTTCTGGGGATTTTGATAGCAATGGCGCACCATGCTCCTGTCTGCCGACTGCGATTGATTCGAGCAATCTCAAGGAGTTGATGTGAATCAATTCCAATATGTGCTGGATATTGCAACAATGTTAAATATTTCACATAGAAACGGGGAAAACCAGTTTCACCGTCTGGGATATGCTTCGCGCCTCAATAGTTGCCGTATAAATTGACGAAGGCGAATTTGATCATTAGCATTTCCATTTGCAATTTGCTCCTGAAAGGGCAAAAGAACGAGCCTTTGTTCAAGCTAATAGTGCCAGCCGATGAAAAAAAAATTGCTGCGATAATGTAGTGCGAAAAAGATTGTGGGTTAGAAAACAACGAGCTGCGGAAAATATTTTCAAAACAGGAATTGAATCCCAAGAAGATTATGCTCTCCATATGCTTTATTACGTGTTGTTACTGGGTTTGCTTGAAGATACATTCAATCAACTGAAATCTGGTCTCAGTTAAACAAACTGAGCAATGCTTTACGACAAAAACGGCCAGAATTTGCCATTCGTAAAGGTTTTGTTACCCCATACATCATAAATAACCCTCAGATATTGTTGAGTCTTAATTGCGATGTTTTGCCTCACTTTCCATATTAGCTGAACTTGGAGACATCCGATTACCACTGGTTCCGGTCGCTGCAAAATTCTTTGAACGGGAAAACCTTCGCTGACGAGAGTGCACCTAAAGAATTTTTTTGTCGATAACTCAGACTTTCTATGAACTAACACGGCCTTATGTAGTTGACAAATTATGGCAAAAGAGAGCCGGCAGTGTTGAAAACGATCATTGATAACAACGGTCATTATATAATTGAATAAAATTTTCAAATTGTGTAGTTTGTGTATTTTTTTTAACCTTAAAAAATGAACCAACTTATTTGCCAACCTAATATTATCTAGTATTTTCCTTACATGTTCTTTAGTGGCAGAGTTCAAGTAATCAAATGGATAAAGACGAAAGGCAATAAATAAATTTGAAGTTTATACTGAATATAATAGTAAATAGTCTGTAAAAATAAACTATTTACTATTGATTAAACGAAGATTTTATTGCACAATCTCAAAGAATGAAATCAGTAGAAATTAGACGAATTTTACAGAATACATAAGGTGTACAGGTATAAAGTAATATATATATATATATATATATAATTTGCACATTAATTATGTTATTTTTTCCATTATTAGCTAAATGTGATTTATTTTTTTTTTATTTTTTTTTTTTTACATATCATAAATTTTGAAAACGTAAATGCCCGAATTTCATATCTGTAAAATCCCTAGCAACTGTATTACAGTTTACATTTACTAAAGTGTAAGTAAAATTAAATATATTTTTGATCCAATTCAGCAAAGTAGTTTAATGTAAAGAGAAAGAAAAAGAAAAAATCAATACAGTTCGTGCCTATTTCAAACCAAAGAGTTTCCTATCAAAGAGTAAAAAAATAATTTTCGCAAAGGAATACTTTCGATGGATATCCTTTCTAATCTTCATTATTTGTTTTCAACTAGAATATTTCTATAACCTATCAGGTCATCAACTTCATGATCTTGTCTATTATCTGGGAGACAAATTAATCAAGTGTGATATAGCTTCCTCTCTCTCTGTTATTATCCTTTTGAAAGGTCAGTAACTAAAGAGAAAGAACAGCGGAAAGGCAGACTATCCCATTATAAGACTAACGGCGCAATAATTTGGGCAGAAGGCATATTTATGAGTAACTTGGAGGATAAAAGATTATGATGGAAGCGTACCACAAATTTATTTCGTTTATTTTGTGCTTGTTAATAAGATAGATATTCTTATACTGAACAATCAGAAATGCCTTGGTAATGAGAAAAGTCATTGAAAATTAAATTACGAGCACGCATTTAATTTGATAGAAAATTTATATCTGTAAATTAAAATGCATGTCGTAGTGATAAGAAAAGCTTACATCTTAATTTTTTACATGTGGACTCATATAGAAATTTAAAACTAAAAAAAAAAAAAAAAAAAAAAAAGATAAAAAATAAGGATCAGACATATCGTCTAATTATTTAGGACGAAAAAAATTGAAATTCTATCCGAAATTGTTTTTATAAAAAAATGTTTATATCTTTTATTCAAAATTAAATACACATTGTCTGTATGCATTTAGGATAATATTTTCATAATAAAAAATGTTTCTTTGTTACTATTCTACTTTATTTAAACAAGTTCTTCCAATGTTGAAAAATGTACTGATGTAAGTACTAATACTTTCATATTATATTTTTGTTATTATCTAGAAGTATATAAAATGAATCCTCTTCTCCCATGCAAATTATTACAAAAATATTCTTATATATATATATATATATATATATATATATATATATATATATATATATATATATATATATATATATATATATATATGATATATATATAAGATATATATATATATGTATAATATTTATTCACATAATTTATGCAACAAAAGCCAGTATCCTCTTTTTCTTATAACATACGAAGCCCAGGTTCCCCAGAAATTAGTTTAATCTAAACATCTCGGTGTGTGCAGTTATGCCACTTTTCTACAAAAGAATTTCTCCTAAACAATGATGCAGAAATGCATAGGAATTTCAATAATATTCAGAAAATAATATAAATAACGTACTCATCTATGAAGTTTCAATAAAAATAGGAAATTTTATGCATATATACGAAAATTCTGAAATTGAGGGAACACTATTAAAATTCATGCGCTCAACCACAAATTACATTATATCCGAATTACATTCATGTTTCTCGACTGTTTGCGCTGAGTTTGAATTTTCAAAGTAAACATGAATAAATGAGATTTCTCCAGAATGTTAAATTCGTTCAGCTCTTCGAAAAATCAAATAAAATTTTGAGAGTTCTATCTCAAGAAATATCTAATTTCAAAATTCAATACATACCCAGAAGAACAATATTGAGCATATTATATTAAATTTTTATTTAAAAAGCACTTTAAACAGTTCTTTATTGAATGATTAAGGGAAATAAATCAGTTATTTGATATTTCTCAAAAAGTGAGTATTGTATAGCATATTTTACAAGGAAAAAATACATTTCAACTCATTTAGTATATAAAAAGATAATTTTTTTAAATTCAATCAAAAATTTATCAAGTGATTTTAAATTTTAAGTAATTACCATAAAATATATTAAAAATTTCTATTATCTAGTTGTTTAATTTTTATAGCTTGTAACGTTAATTTAATGTACTAAAATGATATAAATTCTATGAGTATGAAAATCTAAAAAGAGGAAACAAAATTACTATTTAAATATAGATTAAAACATTTAGTAAAAAATTGGTGAAAATAAATGAATATCTGGCATTTCTTAAAGTATAAGCACCGTACAATTTCACAAAGATTATATTTGTACTTTTTAAAAGAGAAAAAGTCAATCAAATCGTTTCACGGAGTTTAAAAGGCTAACCTATCTTAACAGAAAATTTATGAAGTTTAATGAAAAATGCTTTATGGTAGTAAATTAAAACATTTATTTAATATACCATAATCAATACAAATTCTCTGAACATGAAGTTATGAAATGTGAAAAAGATATTAAGATATATGAAATATTTTTATGAATTTCAAAAGCTATGCACAAGCGATAATCAATTAATATATTAAAAAACAATTTATACTAAGAATGTATTAAGGGAGCTGGTCACTCAGCTTCGGAATTCTCCTTTGTAATGTGAAGTCTATGGACTTTTGATGCATTCCTATTTTTAAAACATCTTCTGTGGAAATTCATATTTTTGACATCTTTTTTTCTGTCTACTCTTCTTAAAGGATGGCTCTTTTTTTCTTAGTTTTCAAATTATTTCTAAAATCTATGCTGAATTTAATATTTTATGTGTTAAAAGCGGGCGAACTGTGAGTAAGATTTTAACACTTCATATAAAATTAAGTCTATACTTTAGAAATATTTTAAGAACTAAGAAAAAAAGAGACATCTTATAGGAAGTGTGCACAAAAAATAGAAGTTAAAAATATTAATTTCCCGAGGAGATATTTTAAATATACGAATGCATCAAATGCCCATAGACTTTACATTAGTGAGAGGAAATTACATTAGTGAGCCCTTTAACTTCCAATAAAATATCTAAAGGGAAGTTCACCTTTTTGAAATAATTACGATAATTACGTATAACATATAAATACAATATATGAAATTATAAGCAAATTAAAATCGTTTGTATGGAGCTTTTTCTTGGAAGGTGACTCATTTTTCAAAGTTTATATTTAAGGGGACCATGGACATTTATTTGAGCAAAAATCGACCCCAAAATCGACCCCAAAATCAATCGACGTTTCTTTTTGCGTGTATTATTACTTTCCAACTTGTACTACGTCATTCGAGGAAAATCGCATGGAGATGCGATTATTTTAAGCAAAGTTACTAGTGTTTTAATATTGTTCCCAAACAATTTTTTAGCCTTATAATATAATTTAAATCTGTTTTTCTCCATACTAATGTTTCAGCCTTTATTTTATTTTTTTTGAAATGCTTCTTGCTACTTAATTTTTGATCAAATTTCATGAAACTTATAAGAATAACCCTGATATTGATTAAAAAGAAACTGTGTATGCATTTTGAAATTCGACTTCATTTTGAAAATTAAATTTGATGTTTAACTTATTACAAGGCAGAATTTTGATGAAATCTATACGGAATTCTCTAAATATCTCAAAAAAAAAATTTAAATGTAAAAATAAAATATCTCTGTTACATATTACTTTATATATATATACATTTTTTGACCCAATATTAACGATTCATTATTGTTTAACAATACCTGTAAGATTTTATGGTTTCGGTATTTATATGTTTCTATGCTTATTGCTTTGGTAAATTCATGCGCTGACATTTATGTAGACTTAGAATCACTAAATATATTTTAATATATCCATGAAAATATCTTTAAAATGTAAAAAAAATCTACCAATGTACAAATCTATATAAATACCTCTCTAACATCTATTTTACAGAAACTTTTTCGAGAATTCCTCAATCTAAGATTAAATATTTAATTGTTATTTTAATAATTAACTCTCTCTCTTAAAGATATTAAATAATTACTAAATGTATGTTTCAATTTAAACATAGAATGGATTTATATTACTTTATACTCATCCTGATTTCCTTTAAAATTTAAGTATATAAGCACATTCAGTAATAAATGCTATTTTATCGAGTTAAATAAGTCTATATTTCAATTACGAACTACTATTATTGAATTATTAAAATTGAGAAACTTGAATAATTTAATGATTATTAAGAGATAACAAGGAAGTTGCGTTGATACGATTTTGGAGCGGGATTGCTACTTTGGCTTCATTTTTCAATCAAAAAGTTTAAATTCACACCAGAAATTCTGAAAGCAATTTTTATTTCATTTAATAACGCACATTTCTGTATTACTAAGTTAAAAGTACTGCTTTCAAAATTTCAGGAAATAATTCCGAATTCCTGAAGAAAAAGGAAGCCAAACTGGCAATCCTATTTTGGAAACAGAAAATACCTATAATAGATATGAATTCTCAAATTCCATAAAAGAATATTAATAATTTTTTATCCTGAAAACATTATATATGGAAATTTTCTTTTACAATATCAAGTTCATTTATTAAAATAGAGATAAAACAATTGTTATTATTATAAAAGTATTTATAAAAATGAATATTTAATTGACAAGAATATAGATGTTCCTGGTAAAAAAAAAAAAAAAAAAAAAAAAAAAAAAAAAAAAAAAAATCACGTTAATTAGTAGGCATTAAAATTTACTGACAAAAAATAAGTCTAACTTTATCATAGGATTAATTGTTGACCGAGTTTATGCCGTTTCACAATTTATGCGAAATGTACATACAGTAAAAAATATATATAAGAAAAAAACAATTTTTAACCATTTTAATTCGTTCTTAAAAATATATTTTTAATCATTTTGCTTCTTTTTTTACCAATTTAATGTGTGCATTTGACTTTAACTTAATTAACTTACCTTGTTATAAAGGCAAATGAGAACAAATCAATATTACCTAATTAAAAACTTTTACCATCTATAAAACAAAAAAATGACACTTCCATCATCAAGTATATTTAATTATTTAGAGGTAAAAAATGCTAATTGAAGTATAGACAAATGAAGACCTTAATACCTTTTCAAAAATTTATTTTTCTCTTCTAATTGCTTTTCTAATCTCTTCCTTCGTTGTATGCGACAGAGGAAATTTAAATAAAATAAATTATATTAATAAAATTATTATATGTTTTCGGTAAATATATTCTGTTATAATAAAATAAGGGAACACTTGAGCTCATTTATTAAAAAGCATTTAGCTGGTGAATAAAATTATTTATCAAAATGACGACAAAATAGTTTTTAATTGGTTTTTATTTCAGCTTTTGATAATTATGCAAGTGATAGTCAAGTCAATTAATATTTTAATTAAATTTGGATATTTTAATACAGTCAACAATTTTAATGTTTATATCTTTGCTCTAATAAAAATTTCTTTGACATAAATTCTATATTTAAAAATATATGACAACTATCTTAATTAAAATTTTGTGGGAATTTTTATATTTATTCTGTGTGCAACAATTTTAAGAAACCATGTGGGAATTCTATTGATATTCGATTTCGCTATTCCAATACAGTAAAACCTCCATAACGGACACCTCTATTTAACGGACAGTTTTCTAATCCCCTCTCCCAAAACCTAATTTTTTTGTATGTCTAACCTCTGAATAACGGACATTCCAAATAGCGGACAGTAATTTTGGCGATAAAGGGTGAAAAATTATTTTTAAAAAGAAAAAAAAGTAAAAAGGCCTCTAAATTTATATGGGCAATGTGTCACAAATTTTGTGATCACGAATAAATGAGGGGGGTAGGCTGGGGAAAATCTCCCTCCCAGTGCCCACATCCGAGAAAGAAGACGTCCCTCCTTCTTGAAAGATTTTGGATTTTCTGCTGATTAACCCTCTCGCTGCGCAACCCGAGATTTCCTCGGGCAACGTAAAAGTAGCTAAATTTGCGCAACCCGAGATTTTCTCGAGCAACGTAAAAGTAGCTAAATTTGCGCAACCCGAGATTTTCTGGGGGATGCGTTTTTCCCTTCTAATTAATCCTCCTTGATAATTCCCACCAGTTATTTTTTTTTACTGTAAATTTTGCCTTATTTAATCAGAGCATTTTCCCGATTAAATTAGACAAAATTTTTTTGTTTTGAAAAACCGGTGACAAAAGAATAAAATTCTTAAAAGACGCTCGTCGCGAACGGGTTAAATACGCAATTTTTGAAGCTATTTTGGTGAAACAATTACGCAGCGAGAGGTTTAATGTCTAGAAGTACAAATTTCTTGATCCGTAGAATTCCATTACATACATCTTTTCAGTGTTATTGCTTAAAAAAAAAAATTAATATCTGATTAATCATGTAATAGAGGTTTTAGGACATATAAAAGTCAATTGATGAAACATTAAGCATTTCTTAGCAATTTTTGAATCTCTGAGGTTTTCCCAATAGCGGACACCTCCGAATAGCGGACGATTTCCGCGCTCCTGAGGTGTCCGTTATTTAGAGGTTTTACTGTATAATCAGCTACTATTTTTTTTTTTTTTTAGTTTTATGATATATTTACCTGAAATTGCTGTCATGCTGTCTATTGTTTTTCGGGTTCGCATGTCAGTTCTAACCATTTCCTCAAACTTCCCCACTGATTCTTCTGTCGCAATCTCAACTGGACGACCACTTTGCTCCTCATCAACAACATTTGAACGACCCTGCTCCTCTTGTACAACTGCTGTCTCGCAAATTCGAAATTAACATCTTATAGTTGTATTATGCTGCCACATATTGGCATATTTGGATACAATTTACTATTAATTTCCGACCTCTCATATGAGTTTGTGACCTATTTACTGACATTCCCTCGTAATTTTAACGGACTTCCTGATGAGCTACAATTATAAAAAAAAATATGTTCACAGGTGGGTTTCCGATGACAATACAACATTTTGATGTTTTAAAAACTTAAATCTAAATAAGTGTAGAAATAATAATAGTCTTATAAGCACAGTTTTATAAGCATTAAGTGTCAATCTTAAAAATCATGCATAATTTTATGACTGCAATTCATGTTTTTCCCCCAACATTTCCGTTACAATACATTAATCTGACGTGAAAACAGAACTCTATTATTAAAATTTTACTTTTCAAGTTACTTTACAATTGAATTTATTAAAAATATATGTAATTTTTGCTCTGTTTCTTTTTCTAAGATAGGGCTACAGGGAACAAAATGAAATTCAGTAATTCCTTAACATTCGCGAGGATTAGGTTCGCGGTAACCTCTGCGAATGTTAAAATCATCAATGTTGAGACTATCTTCCACTGCATAAAAGGGGGTTAGGTTTTATGATTTTTTTTTAAATGGAAAAAAGCAATTGAAACGTAAATACTAGTCGTTGGGGGCCGCCGTAATACTTACCCATCATGGATATACATAATATAAAATATGAAAATAAAACATGTGGTATATGCTAAGCATTGTATCATATTACTTTTATTCATAATTTATTTTACTTGGACACCCTTACATGTAATTAATATAATCCCTTCAGCTAATATTACTTTTTGTTGCATTAAAATGTCTCAATTTGTTGATTTTCTGTAAGCAAATAAACACTATTCATTTACAATGGAAGTCTATGGGAATTTGGCGAAATATTAGAGATACCGCCAATTTGGCATGACTTTTGGCGACTAATTTAGGTCGCTAAATTTGGCAATATACCTCCAAGTTGGCGACAAACTTGGCGGCTTTTGGCGACAGAATAGGGTCGCCCTATAGTAACCCCCCTTATAGGTATAGAGATGCATTAAATGCTTGACATTTACGATAAGCCATTATTGGCATTTAATCTTATAGTTTGACGATAGTTTTTGGTCGGCAGGATAATCGAGTAGTACCGAATTGCGTAAAAGAAACATCCTTATAACTTAAAAAATCATAATCGTATTAACTAACAGTTTACTGCGTCGGATTAAGCGTCTAATTTCCAATTAAAATATATCTTTGAATTGAAATTTTAATGAAATACAGGGTCATGAAAAATTGAAGAGTGTGAAAAATGGGATTACAAATATCTTGGCAACTGATTATCCGATCGACTTCATTCATGATGCAAAATTTATGTTTTTTATTGTCTTTTATATTCACTCCTTCAAATAAACGGTTTCGAAAATTTTTGTATACCTTTTATCAGAACGAATATTTCGAGAGTCCGAAAAAAATAGTTCCGGATAATCGAGGTTACTGATATTCAATAAGCTTCTTTCCATTATTACTCCCTAACTACACACTGAATTTCAAGTCTCTATCTCAATTTGTTCGGGAGATAGAGCGTTTACGGACACACACACACACAGACGGACGGCATTTTTTTTTTTTTTTTTCTAAAAATATGTTTTTCGAAATCACCAGTGTCGGAAACGTATAAATCCGTCAAAATAATTTTTCGATTTTCAAAAGGATTACAAGACTTACCCTATACTACGTATGATGGGTAAGTAATATATTTATTAAGCAATAAAAAGTACATGCTGAAAATATATCTAAATAACTATAAACATCATGTACAAAGTTTAGTTGTTAGTTAATCACTAAAAAAATTTATTGATATACAAGTGTTTGGAAGAAGAGATCGTTTGTTTATGAATTCCATATATGAAAAGTTGCAGTCTCGATTTCTCTTTTAAATTTAAGACTCCTCATCAGTGAAGAATCGTATTCTATTGCTTTCTCAACAAGTTACTGTTAAAATTTTAAAATTTCTCGTGCAATTTTTGCAGAAAAATTTTCATTTGCAACAAAAAGTGTAAATTTTAGAAAATTTAGGGTTTTTTTTTTCACCATGTCATGTTTCTCGGAATTACTGATCTATATTTTGCCTCAATACAAGGGTTGAAATTCTCGAAACATAGACTATACAATACTATCCAGTGTCAAATAGTTTAAGGAATTGATAAAACAAAGCGAGTTTACTTTATAAAAAAATATTCTATATAAAACAAAATTCTCGAATAACCAAGTTAAGTATTTGCGGATGTTGAAATGTTGTTCTTTTTTTTTTTTTTTTCGCGAATAATCAAAACTTGCGAATGTTAAATCCGCAGATATTAAGGGATTACTGTATTATTGCAAATATATTTTTGGGATTTCTATATTGATTTCTCAACGTGTAATCGTCAAAAATATATTGACATTAATCAATTAACTGATAAAAGCGTACTTAAAAATAATATTAAACACTTCGTGTTTTATTTTTAATTTATTTTCTATTTTTGGGTCTTTAAAATGTTTCATTGTTGCAGCTTCACGGGCATATGACATACATTGACGAAGGTTTATTGACTCATAATTAAATCTATTGTTATTTCAAATCGTATACACTTGAAAGAATTACAGATAATATTTGGCGACGTATCACCCATGGCGGGCTAATTGAAAAAAACCTTAATATTAATATATTAAAATATTGTATATCATCAGAAACACGCCTTTGTACCTATTTTGTATCATTGTATCATATCGGGAAGTGATTTAAAAATAGATTGCAATGTTTTATCTTCGCATGTAAAAACCAGATTGACTTAAATAAAAAGTGTAATTAATAACCTAATTATGAGGCATTTTTCCGTTAACCCGCAACGAATAATAAATTACCAAATATTATCTGTAACTCGTAAAATCGTGTAGTGATTTAAAAATCAGTGGATTTAATAATGCACCTATAAACTCACGCCAAAATAGACCAAATTGTCATGAAACTGCAATAATAATGGATTTTAAAGAATACAAATTAAAAAATAAATTATACATTAAAAATGAAGGAAATAATATTGAAAAAAAAAAAACCTTTTATCAATCAATAGTATAATATTAATTAATGTACGATTATAGGTAAAGAAATCAGTTTCGAAATCTTAAAAAGACAGTTTAAGTAGTGTTTCATGTTGTCCTATATTGAAAAAGAAACAGAGTAGTAATTATACAGGGTGTCCCTAAACTCATGGTACGTACGGGAGTGATAGAACACAACTAGAGAAGCACAAATCACCATACAATCCATGGTTGGAACGCAAGTCGTAAAAAGTTAGAGCTCGAAACATACTGTCGCACAAAATGCAGAGAAAGAAGACAGACAGCGATGGAATGAAAGGAAACCGATAATATGAAGAAAAGCATTTTATTCAACAAAATGAAAGTAAACAACACGTACGTCAACAGTAACACAGGCTTCACACCATTGATAGAGTGACCGTCGTACATTGGCGAAAACACAAGGCGTCTCTCGTATGGCGTCAGCAGCTACGGATATCCGGGCAACAATGTCTTCAATGGAATCTATGGACCATCATCGTAGATGAGTCTCTTCATGTGACCCCAGAAGAAAAAGTCCAGACATGACAAATCGGGTAAGTGGGCCGGTCAGTTGATTGGTATAACCTTTGGGCATCCCTTGCATTGTCGTCTGCCGCTCCGTACATGTAATGGTTCTCGGCCTTCTCCTGATTTGAGTACGCATCCATCTCATCGATGATCCACAGAATGAATGAAGACAGCTGCGGTGAACAGCTTTTTAATTGCGGTCGCTGGGAGGCGCCCTCTAGCACTTTACATCTTGCGTTCAGACCAAGGATTGTTTGGTGATTTTTGCTTGTCTAGTTGTGTTCTATCACCGCATAACATATCCTCCATGAATTTAAGGACACTCTGTATGTATTTTTTTTTATTCATTTGCTTGCGCTTTATACTAAGCGTGACAAAAGCAATGCATTTTTCATAATTGAGTTTGGTGCCCATGTGGCACAGCAAAATGCATTATTATTATTATTATTATTGATGGCATTTATCCGCAGACGAGAATTGAGAAGAATTGAAACAACTTTCCTCTGTTGTCCGTTCTACGCTGGAGCCTGTGTGTACATTAGAATTTGATAATATTGCAGACTGAATTGCGGGACATTTAATATTCTATTTTTACCACTTTGTAAATAATTTGTTTTAAAGTTTTAATTAAAGTGTCATAGTCTTTTATCAAAACCCAGCGTATCCTTCTGCCACACCTACAAAAAATAATATATTGTTAAAGATTTTTTTAGGAATAAATATGAATTGCCGTCTGAAAATTAAGCATGTTATTAAAGGTGAGCATTGAATGCTTATAAAAGAGCGTTTTATTTTTAAAACTATTTTTGGTTTTTAATTTATTTGTTATCAATGGACTATACAGGGTGTCCCAAAACGATCGCATAAAGTCTGCACAGCTAGATTCCTCGTTGGGAGTACATAAAAACTGCCCAAAGAAGCGTTCCTGTACGATCCATAGTTTACGAGAAAAATACGAAAAACAAAGCATGACGTCACTGCCGGTGCAAGAAAAAAACACTTTTTTGGACATATCAACAACAGTATTTGCATATCTTTCCAGACGATAATGTTTAAAACGTTCGCCGCGCATATCGCGTCATGCATGCGCGCGCGCCATGGAATGACGTTAAGCCGACGTTGAACTCGTATTTTTAAAAGGCTGCATCTTGCAGCTACCGGTAGTCTTCGTATGGTGGCCATGTATTCCGTTCGTGACTACTGCGACATGTACCTGACTTTAAATTGTGCACAGTTGTGTGTTCAAACATTATCGTCTGGAAAGATATGGAAATACTGTTGTTGATATGTCCAATAAAGTGTTTTTTTTTCTTCACCGGCAGTGACGTCATACTTTGTTTTTGTATTTTTCTCGTAAACTATGGATCGTACAGGAACGCTTCTTTGGGCAGTTTTTATGTACTCCCAACGAGGAATCTAGTTGTGCAGAATTTATGCCATCGTTTTGAGACACCCTGTAGAGTGCTTAAATACTTTAAACCAACGTTTACTTACATATTTATTTACAGTAAATTCTGCCTAAATTGGACATTGTTTCAAGCGCATGTATATTTAAAGCTGGAATATTATAAAATCCTGCGGAAAAATTTTGTATGCAGCAAACTCTGTCTAAAGTGGAATACTGTCTATGACGGAGATTATTCACGGTCTCGATTTTTCCCGCCTTAGACCGAGTTTACTGCATTTACTAATAATATATTACAATGTTGTTTAAAAAATTTAAAAGCTTTATTTCAAAAGAAAAAGCAAGATGTATTTTAGAATAAAATAATTTTATAGTAGCATTTTCAAAAATTGTTATTTTAAACTTGAACAGTTTTCAAAAACTTGTTCTAAGACATAAACTATTTTTCTTCCTCTTCATTTCCTAAGTCAGTTTCACAAAGTATGATTTGATCAGCACATGTTTGACAGCTCGAGTTTAAAGAGGGACAGTCCCAATTTAAAACGCTTTCCTCTTTTAAGATAAAAGTGTCAAAATGTCCCACACTTGATAAATTGTACTGCTTTCATCTCGCTTAAAAATGACATTGTCCCAATATATATATACGCGTACCACAAAAATTATAAATTTTGTCGCGGATAGCGATAACTCAACTTGCAAACACAATATGACAACATGATTAAATACTTAAATCTTTAGAGTATATTTTTCTATTCTTGTTATTGATAGCTTCATTCTTTATATATTGTAAATAAAAAAGTGCTGATCAGAAAATGTACACACAAAAAAATTGAATTTATTTTTAAAAATAACTTTAAAATCAAGACTATATATCTTTATTAGTCTAATATAATTTGGTATTCTGAATATAACAAATGAAATAAAATGAAACAGATATAACGTAGAGATACATTTTTAATGTGTAAAACTTTTTTAAAAGTGTTAATCATTTTGTACTTTAAATAAAATAATTAAAAAACATTTTAATATGTTATTAAAAAATTGCTTTCAAATAATTAAACTAGAAGACAAAACAGATAATTTATTTATTGTTTTGAGAATATAAAAGAACGGAATTGACATACGCTTAAAAACAAAGGAATAGCAATTTTAAAACAGCTATTAACGTAAAAATTATTAAAAATTATTAAAAAAATAAGCTAATAAACTGACCCAAGTAATTAGTAAACTGGTAAACACTTTTATTTTTGAGTTAAAGAACACAAAGTTAGAACGTAGTTGAATGCAAAATAAAATAAAATAAATAAATTAAGATATTTATAAAATCAAAAATACAAATACAAAAATAAACACTTATTTTTACATGTCATTTTAACGTTATTATTTAAAAAAATATATCCAAGATATATATTTCAATTTTAAAAACACATTCCAAAACATTATTAAGGGAAGTAATAGTCTATATAATAATTTTCACCACAAATTATTAATAGTAAAGATTAATTCTTACGACTATTCAGATTTTTGCAGAAATATTTATATTTTTTAAGTACCACACTATCCATCACAGCTCGGTTTATCGCTAAAGATAAAATTTGAATTTGCAAACTTTGTTATAGATATATTTTTTCGTTTGAAATTAACGCCATACCATATTAATATTAGCACATAGTTCATTTTTTTACGCGCATTTTCCAGGTACGTTCAATTTTGGCATTTTAAACAATTTGCCTTTTTTTTTTTTTATTAATTGCATTAGTTTAACATTAGTTTGACAGAAGAAAAATCGGTACTATTTGATTAACCCGTCGGCTAAAAGACTATCGCCAAACTATAAAATTAAATGCCAAAAATGGATGATCGCAAATGTCACATTTACTTTACACGTATTCGTTATGTTATCAAGTGATTTTTAATTCGACATTTTATTTGTATTTTTATTTATTTTTACCAATTTATTTGTTCTTTCTTTATTTAAAATAAAAATTTGTCAATTTGTATAATTTGGCGTATAGTTTGAGATTTCTGTAATTTGGCGAAATCGGTCGGCGTGATAATCAAGTACAACCGAAAAATCTAATGCTTTGAGGGTTTGTTAAGTTTGACTGGACTTTTTATTACCCGACTGCCAAGAAGGGTTATGTGTTTCACGAATATCTGCATATGTGGATTTCTTTATACCCTCGAAACATCCCAACGGCTGGATGGATTTTAATGAATGGGGTCTCTATAGATTCGTCTTAACCGTCCGATGGTTATAGGCTAGGTCTTGTTTTTATAAATTCAGAATAGCGGCCGTAAAATACAAAATGGCGGTAGAGACGAAAAAAATTACGCACCATATTCAGAGGCATATTATTGGATAGGTCTTTCAAAATTAAAACGATTTTTCATTTACTATTTTACAGTCAGAAGCTCCGTTTAAATATTATATAATCTGGAAGTTGTGTAGGTAGGATCTCTAGCTTTAGTGCAACTCTATCCAGCAGAGACATCTATAGGCCTCATCAAAACAGTGTTTATAGATAGGAACTAACAATTAAACGCACCTTAAAAGTCACCAGTACAAGTAAATAATAAAAAAATGCTAAGTAATAGAAAAAATAGTTTCACATTGATGAGAAATAATTAATTAGTTCTCTTTTTATGCAGTCGGGTTTTTTGAATTTTTAAATTTAATTTTTACTTGTTTACCTTATGTTTCATTCGCTATGTAAGTTTCAAATATCACTATACCAATAATAACAAGTCGGAAATTGTAAGTTAAACCGGCAAATGAGGTGCGTTCGTAATATAACTAGTTTTATAAATATTCAGATCTTGGCTCAGTAGATGTTGTACTTTTATGCAAATATGCATGCATGCAAAATTTATTACGATTATGTGTATTAAATTCAAAAATATGGAAATAATATGACACCATCGTAAATAGGACGTAATTACCATGGCAGCGTAGAATGATTACCTATCCATAGCTGCCAACCTTTACGCTTTCTTCCTACCACTAAAATTTTCTTGTAAATATTGCCTTGTTTAATGGTCAAAATCTCACGATTAAACAATTTGAAAATCTTTTCTAAATTTTAGTGGTATCAAAAAAGCGTAAAGGTTGGCAGCTATGCCTATCATAGGATATCATTGACATAATTACGTATGATAGGACTTAATAAAATCTAGAATACTTTTATTAATATATTTTTAAGTTTTGATTCGATTTTCATAAAATTTTAAATGACTCGACAAAATTCTACAATGATTATATATATTAAATTTCAAACCATTCGGTTTGGTATTTTTTGCGCTGTTGTATGCGGAGAGACGGACGGACGGACTGGATGACGGCTATAGGTGCTACGGATTTATATAATTACGAACTCACCTAATAATATTAATAAAATGAATAGAAGCTGTACTGACAGGTAGTTATCTTTATTTACTGTAAAAGTAATCTGCTTTGCCAATAAATAAATTCGTTTTAGAGACTATTCAAAAATTAATTGCAGAATTAAAAAAAAAAAATAAAACCACACAATTAATAACTTTTTCTTTCTGCGCGTGCAAACTCTTTGATCATCATATCATAAAACAAAACATATTATCATTAACAAACAGCGCTTCTTTTCATTCTTTCACGACCCATAAAATCCTTTTTTACACCATTTAACTATTTCCCTTTTCTATTAGGTAGTCAAAGGAGGCTTACATGTACGAGAGTGAAATCCAAGTTCGCGTACAATTTTTTTTTTTAATTTTATAAATTTAGGTGAAGTACACAATATGTAGTGCAGATATAGATCTTACCATTTCCGATATAAATATGACACCTTTTAAAAACAGTTTCCCTTGACTTTACCTTTCTATCATCTTTATTTCTACTTTCTTTCTTTCTTTCTAGCGTTATTTAACCGATTGTTTTCGAGACAACTGTTAATATTACTTTAAAGGTCCATTTATAGATGACTGATATTTGAACTAAATGCCCTTGTGGAAAACGCAAGGAGTTTGTTTCAGACAAAGTGAAGAAAAAAGAAGAGAAAAGAGACACAAAAACATAACTTATGAAAAAAAAAAAAAAAAAAAACTTGCAATATTATAATTATTTTTGAGGGAATTCATGAGGGAAAAAGTAACGTATTTTATTTTTCACCTTTATCAGATTTCACCTGAAGTCTGCTCGTCACTCACTTTCCGAATAATTCACTTCGGTAATGTTAAGAGTCTACTTCAGTCAATTGAAAAGACCCGTTCGCAAGTGCTAATCCTATGGAAGAAATTTATAACAATATCTCGGTTGCATTTTAATATTTTTAAATGATTTTTTTTTTGCATTGGATAGCTGAGATTGATCTGTGCAAAGGGCGTTTTTTTACTTTTTCTATTTTGTTTACAGATATTTTTAATGAGGACACTTTCATTTTAGGAACCAGTTTCGAAACTGAAAGCATCCTCATTAAAAAAAAAATCTGCAATCGAAATCGAAAAAGTAAAAAACGGCCTGCATACAGATTAATCTAAGCTATCCAATGAAAAAAAAAATCATTTAAAAATATTAAAATTCAACCGAGATATCGTTATAAATTTCTTCCATAGGATTAGCATTAGCGAATGGGTCTTTTCACTTGACTGAAGTAGCCTCTTAAGGGGACCGGGTAAGCTCTATCTCGGCCATGTTAAAATACACCAACTTTATGTACCTTTTTCTCAGAAATGGTGAAAGATAGAGGTCTAGAAATTTTAGAGTAGTTTGAGTAACAAGCTTTACGTATTTTAACTGACCATTTTCTTTCTAAGTGAAACTGAAAATTAATTATTAATTATTTATTGAAAGACATTTTAAAATTAGCATTTTTGGTAAGATTTCAATGCCTAAAATAAAGAATTTTCAACAAATCATTAAATCTCTGTGTTAAAGCTGCTGTTATATTCACTGTAACATAATATAGAAAAATCTGGGTTCTTAAGTTTAATAGATATTGAAAAAAAACGAACGCAAACCTGAAAAATCGAAGTTTTGAGAAAAGTCAATTAAAGCTGTGAAGCAGTTTTGGTAGTGGACTACTTTTTTAAAATTCTGATTCTTGATTGCCACCACTTTTTTGAAATAGTAAAATTCGCCTTTCTTAATAACATATCAATTAAGGCGAAAACAACGGGAATTTTATCACTTCAGAAAAGTGGTGCCAATCATGAAATCTGAATTTTAAAAAAGTAGCCCACTGCTGTGAAGAGCTCTTAGAAAAAATGAAAAAAATCCAGCATTTTATATATATATATATATAACTTTTTTTTCGTGTGTGTGTGTACTCTTCTTAAAGGATGTCTTTTATTTTCTTAGTTACCACAATATTTCTACAATCGATGCTTAATTTTATATGAAGTGTTAAAATTTTACTCCCAGTTAGTCCGCTTTTAATACATAAAATATTAAATTAAGCATAAACTTTAGAAATATTTTGACAACTAAGGAAAAAAAGAGACATCCTTTAAAAAGAGCACCCAGAAAACAGAAATAAAAAAAATATTAATATCCTGAGAATATATTTTAAATATAACAAGTAACATAAAAATTTTGTTTTTCCTACTTAGTCAATTCCTACTTAGGTCATCAAAGAAAAATTTAATACAATACCTTAAGCTAATATTAGTTTTTGTTGCATTAAAATATCTCAATTTTTTGATTTTCTATAAACTAGTAAACCCTATTGGTTTACAATGGGAGTAGAGAAGAATTTAGCGAAATTTTAGAGATATCGCCAAGTTGGCGTCACTTTTGGCGACTCATTTTGGTCGTCAAATTTGGCGATATATCGCCAAGTTGCCGACAGACTTGGCGGTATTTGGCGACAGAACAGGTTCCCCCTTATGGTAATCCCCCTTATAGATATGAAGATGCATTAAATGCTGTTCAATAACCAGTGGCCGCCATTTTGTTTCGCATATAAAAGTAAAATTAATTTATTAAAATTTAATTAATGAATTAATATTTGAAAAATCTGTATTAACATCAATTGTCATCCAGTACAAGTTTTTTTAAAAAAAATTCCAACTTGATAGGATGAATAATAAGTATTTTATTAACGATTGAATATTTGAACAAGATATACGAGTATATAGCGAGAGTGTGAACTAATAGCAGGAATTGAAAAATGCATAAAACGCCCATGGACTTAATATTACCCAGGGAAATTTGGAAACTGAGTGAAGATCAGCCTTAACGCTTTGTGTCGCAAATTATGAATTCATGAGAATTTCAAATTCCAAAGGATTTTTACTACTACATTAGAATATTTATACAATAATTTAATAATTTTTAGAAGGATTTTTCCAATTAAAATTTATGTGGATTTTTTGTAATATTTATTCCATTCAAATCTTTTATTAAAGAATTTTTTTTTAGTATTTCGTAGAATTAGGAAATGTAAAAATATAATGTTCTTACAATAGAAATATAAAAATATTTCCGAACTGAAACTCCCCCCCCCCCTAATCCCCCCAACAATCTTTCAACATCAAAAAAGCTGAAAAGATGCAAATGAAAACAAATCATCCTTAAAAAATATTTTTCTTTTGTAGGAACAATAATGCTTTTGGAACCAGATAAAGTAAACTACCTATAACTCATTTCAAACTAATCGATATATTAAATAAATTTAAAAAAAAAAGTTATTTAAATGGTACTTTAATGTACCGTCGGGATATAAAGGGTTAATCTAACATTTTAAATAGCATTTTCTAAAACACTGAAAAAATATATTTTTTTTCAAATTAATTTTTTTTTCAATTTTTTAGCGAAGTTTGTAATGTATATTTTTGATCTAAAAAATATTAAACTATTTAATAGCTCTTTATAAATTTTAAACATATTTACGAAAGGGATGGAAAAATTTTGCGGAATTTGATGTTTTATTCGTACATAAAATTACGGAAAATGCAAATGTTTTACCTTAAATCGTAAATGTATCATTTAGATATATAGCATAAGATTACAATAGTTTTCGCATCTTCCAGATTTTTGAACTCAAAAATGACTATAATGAATTTTTCAAAACATGTGATTTCTTCTACCCTATTGAATCTATTAAGAGCACTTTACTCACTTGAAATCTAATGATTTATAATATAACTTGAAGACTATAGATATTTAATAAATGGAATGTACAAAGTGTAATTCCAGAGTTTAAAATTAGATATAAATTTTTCCATTATACATTTAAAAGTGAAAAATCTAAAAATCTGTAAATTATTTTTTTTCTGGCAATACATTAACACGTTCACGCCGGCGTGCATCACCGGTGGGTCACGCTTGACTGCCGCATCGGGCGGCGTGCATCACCGGTGGGTCACACTCCACTGTTAAATAGAAGGCGTGCACTACAGGTGGGTCACACTGGACTATGCCATAGACGGCGCGCACTGCAGGCGGGTCACACTTGAATATTCGAAAATTCAGTACTAAAACCAATTCAATATTATAAACCTTATACATTCACGACAGGAAACGAGAATTCTTGTTTTCTTTCAAAAGATATCATTGACTAAGGGCGTGGCTTCTACCTTACAGAAATTGCTTTTATATCATGTTGTCCATATTTCTTTAGATTTTAAGACATTTTATATTAAATTCGTACATATGTAGTCAATAAAATCATGTCTCTCAGTAATATGCTTACACCTTACGAACTTTCAGACATTCACAATCAACTCTGCTTGTTATATTCTAGTTTAATTTAATAAATATGAGAGGGGCGTGTCATTACATACAGTGTCCGAATCAGCGAAGTACCGCGCCGTCAGATGAAGCAAAACGTGAATTCGAGCGCCGCCTCACAGCGAAAAACATTAATATAGGCGCCGGCGTTAACGTGTTAAAGTAACCTTTCAGATTTCAGCATAGTTATAATGCCTAAAAAAAAAAAACCACTTTTGCAACGAGTATATACATAAAAAGTTAATTTTAATATAACTTTCAATATTCATTTTTCATTATTAAAATCAATATAATTACCAATAATGGAATAATGCAATTAAAAAAATGCCGATAAAAGAGAGACATTTCAAATGAAAAAAAAATTGATTAATGATGTAAACACACAATTCGAATCAGCTGTCTACAGTAAAAATCATTACACTCCAACGTAAAAATGAAAAAAACAAACAAACAACAAAAAAAAAAACACTGTATTTTATTCAATTATTCGTCATATGCAGTTAGATAGAGGTTCAATAACTGGTAATAGCCCTTTTTTTGGAATTCATGTCTACATTATTTGAGCCTTTCTGTATAAATTAATTTGTTTTAGAAATCTGTATGAGTAAAAAAAAAAATCATTGTGTTACATGCATTTTTTAGTTTAACTTTTACATTCTGGTAATATTTTTAATTTGCATACTAGAAAATTGCGTATTGTTATTTTTAGAAAGTAAATTTTAAAAAATTTCAAGTAATTTTAAGTGTATTTAATAAAATAATTTTTAAAACGTAAATAAAAAGTATTATATAAAAGCAGACTTTGATAGACTTATTTAAAAGACATCATACGGAGTATTAAACGTACGGAGTACTGTGTACTGGGTCGAGTTTTCAAAATATATTTTAAACCATAATTTTTTTTTAAATAAACGAAACGTATAAATCTAACGGAAGTAAGTTAAATAAATAAGTTAAATGGCTTTAAACAAAAATTCTTGTATAGAATATTTTTTTTTATAAAACTTGAGTAAAATTTCCGGTAGTTAGAGTTAATTTAGACTTGCATAAACATTCTTCTAGTAGTCTTTGTAAAAAGAACTACAAAATAAAATACTTAATGATTTTTTATGTGCTTTTTTTAACACAAATTCGTTGTCAGAAATACATCTCATATCGAAAGTCTCGTGACGCCTCTTGATGAGAGTTACGACGAAAGAACCATTAATATCAACCCTTTGGGTACCCACTTGATGTGAATAGATCATCATTATGATGGAAGATTTCATTCCGCTGAGTGCAAGTAGCTGTAATGCAGTTGCCTAAAATTACGCAAGTATTTTGAGGGTGTAATAGAAAAGAGTGGTTTCAGAGATTTTATCAGAGATATTTTGATTTACGCTACCGCTTTGGATTTCTCGGAAGCAGGTAAAAGACAATTTTAATCGACTTTTAACAAAAGAGGTTATACAATTCGTTTGTATATATCCTTTTTTTATGCATGTCCACGCATAAATGTTAAACAGATGGCCTAATTTTCATAGTATGTTTTTTATTTCTTTTGGGAAAGCTCTCGGTCTGTAGATGGTCAACTTAACAAAATTATAAGATGTAAGATGGATATGTTTGTCTGCATGGGGTGGAATTCTGTTTTCACATCTTTGCTTTTAATAATTTCAAACTTCGTGTAAAATTTTTTATGTAGTTGGTTTATCGTTTGTTCGTCTGTCTGCGATTAAATAAATGAAATTTTTCTGTAAGAAAATACAGGTACATTCCTGCTTTTTTGACTGCGTTTTTCCGTGACCTGTCGCCATCCAGGGTACGGTACATATTTCTAATATATCTCTTTTATTTTCGGTGAAGTCATCTAAAAACTTTCTATTAATTTTATTATTCAAATTTCAACTAGGAATTCATATTTTGATTCAATGTTAATGACGAACACGCAGTGAACTTTTTACATTGGAAATACCAATGAAAGACGAGCATATGAATCCTAAAACATTTTGTCTATCTTATGAATAAATATTTTTTTTTCCTTGTGTACCACGGTTTTGCTTTAAAGTTTTTAACAGTATATTTTGTTTTACATTCGTTGGAGGTAAGCGCGAAGTTCGTTTTGCATATTTACTCCTGAAGAAACCACCTTTACTTGACTTGAAATATAAAAGCAAAATAAAAAGTTAACTTATCTGTTCCTGTACGTGCTACAAATCACGGGCTGTGATTGAATCTGTCTAACTTGCAACGTTTCAAGATATTTTTCTTGAAATGTAGAATGAATACAAACAAAATTCTATTATATATTTCGTCATTTAAGTCACGTTCCTCTTAGAAGATTTTGGATTTCTGAACAACATAATTGAAAACAAATAAAAAAACGAAATGCATTCATTTGTGGTTTTACAAACTGTAACTTCGGATTTATTTAAAAAACACGAGAAAAGTTCGTAAAGAAAAAAATAAGGTGAAATAATCTTAAGAATGAATGAAGAAAAGTTCAATTTCAAAAGTAAATATAGACTTTAAAATTGTTTAATTGAGTACAGTTACGCAATAGGCAACATATTGCCCATAAAGATTCTCAAACTTTTTCAGGCACCTTTGAAATGTGAAATCTAAAGCGGAGCAAAGAATTTCCCTCGGAGGTACACATTGTATTTAATAAATAAAATGACAAAAAGTGCTAACGATACAAGGTAATGTATAGAAGACATTAAGGGTAATTATTCAGAAATTTATATTTTCTGCATCAGTTTCATATGAAAGATAGAACTACGTGCACAAAAGAAAAGACATTGAAAAATAGAAAAATCATGAACAACTTCTAAGAAGAAACGTATGAGAATGAAATCGAAGAAATATTGTGCATTTAATTTTTTTTACACGTACAAATGACAATTTACTAATATTGCTACATTTTTTGCAAAACTTAGCTTGTTTTGGAAGGAAAAAGAACTTCAATGAAATAGATGAAAGTTGTTTAATTTGAACAATGAGGCTACAGCTGGTTAAATTTGGATATTTATAGATAAATATATTGCTCTAAATAGAGATGATTTTTTTTTCAGTGTTTAAATACTAATGCGAAGAACCCTGTTTTTTCTTCTAAAAATGAGGTTCTGCAAGGCAACAGAATAACTTTGTCTTCGTCTAATATGATTTTAAACTCATATTTATTCGTAGTTCAAAAATTTTAGACTGGATAATTAATTAAATAAATATAGAAAAACTATATTTCAAAGAACGACAGATTCACCTTAATAAAATAAATGAGAAATATGAATATCAAATTCACAATGTATCTTTACTTAATAGGTGCTAAAATACAAATGTTAAAACATTTTAAAAACAATGCAGATGTTGAAACATTGGAGTCATATGATGTTTAAATTCCGAGCGCTTTCGACTGAACCATCAGTCGTCATCAGGGAAAAATCACTGCCGAATGAAAGACAAACAGGTGGATACTAAAGATTATAAATTAGAAGATAACAGCATACTTGTAAGTTTTGATATAAAATCTTTATATCCTTCCATTAATGTTCAAGAAATTAAAATTGTCAATAAAGATTTCATTTCAAATAACCCATTATATAACGATGATATTAAATACACTTATTTCAAGCTTAAATTTAATTACAAACAATAATGTCTTCCTTTTTAATGGAAAGTATTACAAGCAAACAGAAGGGGCCCCAATGGGCTAACCAATCTCTGGATTATTGGCTGAACTTAAATTACGACCTCTGGAAAATCATATAATTTCTTCTTCCACCCTTAAGCCCGCATTATGGATTAGGTATGTTGATGACATTCTGATAATTTGGAATCACGAAATCTCTACATTAACTGAGTTTTTGAATCATGCTAACAGTATAGATAACAATATAAAGTTCACTTGTGAAATAGAAGACAATTGTTCGTTACCTTTTTTAGATGTAGAACTGGTTAAAAACATTTCAACAAAAAGCATTGATATGAAAGTCTATAGAAAACCTTGCAGGTCAAACAATACAATATCCTATGACAGTAATGTTCCATTCAACTGCAAAACTGCTGCATATCGTTTTTATGTTAAAAGGACTTTTCAAGTTTGATCGGATGTTTACCTAAATGATGAATTAAGTAAAATTAAAGAGATTGCTTGTGAAAATGGGTTTTCGAATAAATTTATCAACAAATTAATTTATAAATATAATAATAGTAACAAAATATCTACAAGCGTTAGTAAAAATAAAGAAAAACCTACTAGATTTTACAGTATGGAATATATTCCACATCTTTTTGGAAAGGATTAAGTATACTTTGAAGAAATATAATGTTATTCTTATCGCTAAACCACCGACAAAATTAGAGTATCTGGTACACAGAAAGATCGATCCTATAGACAATTATGATAAATCTGGAGTTTATATTGTCCCTTTTAGGGCTGGTGGCAGTTCAAAAAAGTATACTTATGTAGGAATGACCACTCGAAAATTATTGGAAAGGATTAAAGAGCATATGGCAGATTTAAAAAAGGGTAAACCATCCACAGCTCTATCCCGGTTAAGTCAAGTTAAAGACATTGATATCCTATTCAAAGAAGTTAAAATCATTGCACATGCTTCATTTTATAATGTTTGTATAGTTAGAGAGTCGTTGGAAATTTTGGCAAGAGGCAGGAGTACCTGTAATGATATTCTATCCTATAACATACCAAGGATCTGGTTTAAAATACTAGGTGTAACAGGTGAATTTGGTTTTGATTAACCATTTTCCCTCCTCCCTGTCCCACCCTTCCCCCCTCTCTCTTTTTCTGATTAGCTGCTCCTCTCTGTTTTTCCATTCTTCCCACCCTCCTATTTTGTGGTTCGTTTAGTTTCGCCCTTTGATATTTAACCACCTGTTTGTATTTCATTCGGCAGTGATTTTTCCCTGATGACGACTGATGGTTCAGTCGAAAGCGCTCGGATTTTAAACATCAATTTTAAACAACAACTCCAATGTTTCAACATCTGCATTGTTTTTAAAATGTTTTAACATTTGTATTTTAGCACCTATTAAGTAAAGATATATTGTGAATTTGATATTCATATTTCTCATGGATAATTAATTTCAAACTTTACCTTTATCCCGGAATCTGACGCCAAATCAAATAAGCATTTATGTTTATGTGATACCAGAGAAACTGGTTTTATTTTTATGCATAATGTGTATTTAAGACCCGAATATTTGCTTTTGCGTGTTATTTTAAACTTTTTGTTCAAAGTATCAAGAAATATAATAAGTTTACTTCAACCTTCTTAGATATCTCCATGAATGTCTGATTGTAGTTGTTCTGTAAATCCTTATCCTTTTTTGTGATTGGACAAATATCCTAGTTTCCACTTTTCAGTGATTCTGGCACAAAAAAATTATTTATTTTTAAATCTCAGCATTTTATTTTTAGCATCATAACCTTTTCGGAAGCTGCTGTCACAATCCTAATTGTAAACAGACTTATTTATTTTATTGCTAAATAAATTTGGGGTCTGTTCAGAAGTGCAGTTAACGCCGCGCTCGCGCTCAGAAGTTTTTGCCATGGAATAGGTCTTATCGAAGAAAGGAATTTTAAAATAATTCAATTATTTCATTAGTTTATGGTTCAAAACAGGTAAAACCAACGACTACATTTTTTATTCTTCCAAAACATGATTTTCGTAACAGAAATACATGCCTACGTTCACTCAGATAAAATCCAAAATATTCGGGAAAAGCGTCACGTGACCTACTTCATCTACTTAGCCTGTTCAGCATTTAAAATATGCTAACCAACCGCACACAAACTTAGCACGGGCGACTCGGGAAGATTATGCGGGCGATTTGATCACGTGATTGTGCATTTTGTGCTTATGTTTTACTGGTTATGCTTTGTTTGATAGGTTGATTGATACAATCTAACAATTCAATTGGTGCTCTAAAAATTTTTACATTTTAACAATTTTCTTTTAATTTATTTAAAAATGATTTATCAGTTGCTTTATATTTTTCGTGATAAATAGAAAGCTGTTAATAAACCAAGATTATGATATCAACATATTACGAGATTTATTTGTAATCTACTATACTGGATAATGGATTTCAATGGAATTTGCACTGTTCGTTAGACAATTTTTCAGAGAAGTTTTTTGTATATATAGTTCTTATTTTATGATTACATATTTTAATACCGTGTGGATAACAGACCAAAATACATCATAAAACATGACGAACAAATGGCACACAAAATCATGTTAGTATAAGCAAAATACTACTTATACTTTCAGTAGAAAGTTTATAAACATTCTATTCACACATTACTCACCACAAAACTAGACGTAAAACGCCATATATTTTATATCTTTAAAAAATATATGTTCAGATATTTTTAGTTAAAATAATGTACATCTATTACATTTTATTTTTATAATATTTTCCATGTTGATTTTAACACCGTAAAATATGATTTGCATCTAGTCTCGACAAAAATTCACTCCTAAAGTACAAAAAAAAAAAAAAAAAAAAAAAAAAAAAAAATTATCCTACGCGCAAACGCATATTTTCGCACAATACTTATTTTTTCATGTGCTTAATATATATACATATATATTATCACTTTGAATATTAAAAAGCGTTCAAATGTAAAACTTTCATCGCGAAATACCTCCTTTCCTCAAATTTAAATAAGTATTTTATTATTATAATAGAAATATATATGCTCCTGTATTATTAATATAAAAATGTATCGTTATCAAAAATATCTTATTTATTATGAAAAATATAAAGCAACCAATAAAAATAAATAAAAAAATAAAAATAATAACACAATTTGGGGCGCGAAGGATTTGAACCCACAGCCCCTAGTCTCGAGTTCAAACCTCTATGCACAATTCCATATTTATTATTCATCATATTCAATAGACTATTGCCTAATAAATAGCGTACACATAATTGCGTGTAGTGCGTGCAATTTCAAACATTGACTGCCAAAACAATACCGATATATTAGGTCATAAATGATTAACTTTAAGGTCATAAATCATCGTATCTGTTCCTTCAGGTTCTTTCTTCTTAAAACTAATGCCATTTTTGGGTGATGTGATAGACTATAAATAATTTGCCTCCGGAATAATTAATTAATAAATCCTTAACCGCTATTAACAGTCTCACAGACAATTACTTTTTCCACTCTTTAGAGCTTCATTTGAAACGGTCTATTTAACAACAGACAAAAGTAATTTTTTTTTCCTTTAGTACCCTAGTACTATGATTAAAGACTTTTGAATAGGTAAAATTTTACTATAAAACTCCTGTACATATATTTTAGTACAGAAACGTTAGCTATGAATTACTCTAGCCTGTTATTTTTCTCTCGATCAAGTTTTATCAGAGACTGGTCACAGATGCTACATAATAATAATTTCTCTGACAATAGTTAAGGGTTAAACTGAACGTTTATAAAAGACGCTTTTCAACTGTCTGATATTTTATAAAACAAAAACTTAATATCACACTAGCTTAAACTCTTATAGTCAGATAACAAAATGTTTCAAACGCAAACGATGATCCCGTAGATAAATTTGCTGTCGAAAATTCAGTGGAAAGGTAAAAGTCAGGTGCCTCTTGTTGAGTTATTAAATGCCTCTCAAGTGCTATTAATATCAGTTCCTGTCGCTTATACGTGCGAAAGTTGCCGTTCTTCATCTTTCCCTATTCTTCACTCGTTGAGAGCAAGTGTCCATTATAAAGCAACGACGTGGTGCATTCTGTCTTAAAATATGTGAAGAAGCTTTTGAGGAGTTCATAAAGTTTTGTAGTGTTTTGAATATGAGTTTGCACTAGGGATTTTCGTAAAATATTTTAATATTAAGGTAAGTAAAATGTAATTATGAGTGGTTTTCTTGGTTTCTTTGAAGCAAAGAGCAGTACACTCTCTGAAATTCATAAAGCTTGGAACCGTTTTGGGAATGTTTTCAGTATTGTAGATCATCTTTAATCCTCTGAAAAATGTTTCGTGGTAAAGGTAAATAATCTTTTTTTTTAAAGAAAAGTCTTAGTGCAAACAACAAAATGAAAGTGTCTCTGATTTAAGGTGAACTGACATCAGGAAACAAAACCAGTGATACATAGTTGAAAATTTTCACCCTGTCCCTCTGCAGCCACAGACATAAAATATTTTTCTCGTCGACCCCTCTCCCGCCTCCCTAAATTAAAGCAGATGTTATTTATCACAGTTATTAAATACTGAAACAAATTCAGGATTTAGGTTAATAATTTTTAAAAACGTATTCATCTGATCAACTATTTCTTTAATCTTAAAATAAAAAGTATAAAGTCCATTTTACGCATTCATTTATTCTTAGGTTTATGCTAGAAGCATTTTTCTTAAACATAAATTGAATTTTTTTTTTGAGAGATTTTTTTTAATAGTGAAATTGAAGGTTGGTGTACGATAACTAAGATTGCTTATAAAGGATCGAAGCTTCTTTCGTTTTATCTAATCAGAAGTTTTGAGAAAATTCGAGAACCGTTACATTACGTGTGTAACCGTGGACTGTCAAGAGAAAAACGGCACATTCAATCCCTTTACTGTGAATTATTCTTCAGAAAAATGTTTTTATTTTGTCTTTCCTATACATCCTTTTTTTCTTCTCTCATGCATTCAATCTATTATTTAACATTACTCAATTAAAAAGCATTCTTAAAATTGTCATTTTGCTAATTAAAATGTTCTCTTAATTTCTAAATTGTGGTTTCAAATTTAAAATAAAAAAAATCGTTACATGAATCTAATATTTGTGTAATTAATTTTTTGGGAATGTGTGTGGGCGGATGGAGGAAGGGGGAGGGAGGGGGAGGGAAGGGGGGAGAAGAGAAACATTGTTTACATCGTCAACAGCTTTTGGAGATTTTTGAGAGTTCTAAATTTTAGGGTTGCAGAAATGAGACAGTTTGCAGCAGAGAACACTAGTGAGGGCTTACCAGGTTTCAGTTTTCATATTTAAAAGAAATTCAGAGTTTTACCAATAGTTCGCAACAGAAGCTACTGAAATGCTAAAAAAAAAAAAAAAAGTCTTTGTTTCATGCAGATACACGCTCAAAAATATTCCTGTAAAATTACGGGCAGAGGCCGGCAACAGAGATTCCAGTCATACCCCGTAAAATAAATAATCCATATCCAATTACCAATCCGTATTTTTCCTAACAGATGAACTAGAACTGTAAAAATATATATATTGCCTTAATTTTCCAAGTATATAAGGGATAAGGTCGCTTATTTAATGTATCAGACCGTTTTTCATCAAATAAGGCTGTTGCCCGTAAAAATTGAAGGGCAAACGCTCATAAATTTAGTTTTTTCTGAAATAGTAATTGAAGTAGGTATGGAAAAATTAATTGTGAAGAGTTTTCAGATTAAAAAGTGTATTTTGTAGAAACATTTTGTAAGATTTTCTCAGATAAAAAATATCGTAGAAATTTTAGTAAGCAGATTTTAAGTAATGCAGAAATGTTGAGTTTTCAGTCCAGACATAAAGATTGTACTGTAAATTAGGTTAAATATAACCATATCCTATAATTAAAAAATTGGTTTATATGGGGAGGCTTGACCCAATCAATGTGAAGGATGGTTGACCAGATGGTCAAAGCTCCCTTAATTAGGTTATTTTTGAAATCTTTATACTATCCCTTTAAGACCTGATTGGTTACCTACACAATTGTGTAGGTGATCCTAAGGAAATTGAAAACACAATTTCCTCTTTTTGTGTGACTCAAAGCAGAGCCTGCACTCACACAATTGTGTCGATCCTTTCTTGGCGTAACCTGACATAGGAAATTTTTTTAAATATTTTTTTTCAATCAAATACAATTCTGTTAATTAGGGTTAAACACCAAGACTTTTAATTTCTACCAAAAGTCTCCGAGTCTTAAAGGGTTATAGACTGCACATAATGAAGTGTTGATCGTTATATTTCTAAAATAATGTAAATTTATTCTGTAAAGCTACAATAAAATGGGCTGATAGAAAGTAAAATGTTTAACATTGAATTAAGGAGGGTATAAAAAATTGCTAAAGAAGCAAATATATACATATATATTGGAAAGTTGATAGGTTTATTTCATTTAAATAGTACCCATAGTAGGTAAATAAAAAGAATGGAAAGACTAGAAAGGATGAAAGCAGCAGCCTTAAGAAATGTTAAGTGTGGCATACGTCTGCAAAAGAATATAACATTGATCAAAACACTTTAGAAGGTGTGTAGACAAATTTTACAAGATGAACACAATGTGATGAAGCCAAACTACGTAGCAATATTGTTGCCAGCTCTAGTGTCACAAAAGGTGGGTGTTTAAAATGGAATTTGTCACCAGTGCCTTGAATTCTGTCTAAACAGGTTTGTTTACACATCACATTTTCTCAAATAATTTTTAATAATAAGTAAACCGTGTTGCATAAAGTTATTCTGCCTTTTTAAAACTGATTTTATTTCCCTTAGCACATATTTAAACATAAAATAAAGTGGGTGAAATCTCCCATATTTGGGTAGCCTTATCCCATTATTTTCTCATAATTAAAATCCATCATTTTTCAAGTTTCTTATATATTACAATAAGGTCGCAGTTTCATTTTGATAATTGATTGTATAACGAATAGAATGATATATGAAATTTTATTCTAGGTTCAATATTCGCATTTTGTTGAAGCAATAACTTCGCTTCGCGGTGTATAGTAAAAAATAATCCCCTAAAAATGGATGACTGAAAAGACCGTTCGCTCAAAAGATAAAAGAAAACTCTTAAAATTATCAAAAAGTAATATATATATATATATATATATGTAAAACGCACATTCACTATGAATGAAACCTGCAAGCTCCTCTGATGATTCTGTGGGTTATTCATAGTTTATTATTTTATATACTGTTTTCCTATGTTCATATCTTGTTCATCTTTAGAATTTTACCAATTTGTTCGTATATTTGTAATTTTATCTTGATTATATATATATATAATAGTTTTCTGAACCACACAGAAACATATTATTGAGCCAAGTCTTGTAAAAGTATTTGCGCAATGGCGTTAAAAACAATTATTCATTTTTCCTACTTATACTGGAGTTAAAAACAGTCAACTTTATGTATAATATGGAGTTCAGTTGGTATTTTTTGAACGCTTCAACATTTTCTATCCCATTTAAAAATATTTTCCATTTGGAAAAAGTGCTAATATTCAGCGTAAAAATTACTGATTTCAGCAATAATTATAAAGCAATTGGCTTCTATTATAATGTAAATTCCCCGCTTCCTAAGCTTTACTTGTCAAGGATGTGATTTATGAGAGGTGAGCATTTATTAAATAGAAATATTTCGTGATTCCACATGTTGAATTTATTTTTGTTTTGTCACATTTTACTAGCGTAAGTGACTAATGAGTTCTTATTTTTTAAGCCTTTTGTAAGGTTCCTTGCGTGTTTGTTGCTTGTTTACTTTAGGCACGTATTTGTATTTTGTGCAAGAAAGACGTGTAGATGTAGTTTAAAACACAAAAAAATTCAGTTTCAGGAGTTTGGAAATTGGTCTGTAATTATCACAGGAAAGAGAAAAAGAAAGCAAAGAAAATAGTTTTAAAAGCAAATGAGACTGTACTAAATATATTCAATAGAATTACGAACAGAAGAAAAATATTCTTATATTTAAAGTTTTATTTTCTCAGAGTTTCTCGTAACCTAAAAAATTTTTTTGAAACTCTTGTAAGTGCTCATTTCTTTTATAAACATGAAAATGCTTTATGACATAGACTCCGCTAAAGATGTTTTCAAGTTTAATGTATTGCAATAAGCTGTTAGGATGCATCCATTTAGAAATAGCACTATTGTTTGTTCACATGAAGTTAAAAACATAAGAAAATCAGTTCTGTCATTTTGGAAATATGTTTTACATTATCCCTTAAATCTGCAGATATTGAGAGAAAATTAAAGTGGTAAAAAATAATTTAAAAACATTGACCAATAAAAAGAGATATGTTATATTAATTTTTTGAATGGAGTTAGAAGAGAAAAGTAATGGGCATGATATAACATTTAATTTGTAGCGATTTCTGGTATATTTAAAAATGTTTTAAATTTCTGAAAGCGCTAAAATCTTTTTTAATTATGAAAATATCTTGATTAGGCAAACTCCGTGAAGAAAAATAGTCCTTCAAATTTATTATATTCAAATAAGTGTTATATTCTAAGGTTACATTCGTTTATTGCTAAAATGATTGTTATATTTAAAAGTGACTGAGTACTAACTTTAAAGTTGCAGGTAATAAAATTATAATTCAATCTGAATACGCACAAAAAAAGGAAAACGGAACGCGGAAATGATTTTAGATTGTATTACTTATATTCAATTGAATTATGAAGCATGAAAAAAGGCTTGTAATGAAAGGGACATTTTATTTTGTCAGAAATGTTTCGGACCAAAAAAAAAAAAAAAAAAAAAAGTTTCGAAAGTTCGTTATGTATTAATATCTCTTTTAAACTGCTAAATATTTTAATGACGAATGCTGCTTTAAAAATATTGTCAATTTTCTTGTTTTAAAATAAGATGTGAGCTAGGAGCTAAGGATACATTCCTGCATTACACAAAATCCGGATTATATGGAACTGGATATGAATACATGCATTTTCATATTTTGTCCATACTTTCTACAAACGCACACAAAAAAACTAATATTTAGTAAACTGATTCAAAAAGGCACATTTTTACTTTTTGTATTATTTTTATATTGGCTAAATGAAAGGAGCTAATTTTTTTAATTCATGTATGAATTTATGGATTATCATTATCGGTTTAAAGCCCATTATGTATTGGATTGATCGGAAAGTCGTGTCGTGTTCAGAAAATTAATTCGTACCGGAAAATTCTGCCCAGTAATTATTAGACATTAGATATCGGAATCAATGTCTAATAATTAAATTATAGAATTTTCCGGTACGAATTGAATTTCCCAACACGACACGACTTTCCGATCGACCCAATAGTCATGTCAAGTGTAAAAGTATATACTTTGTTTAAAAAAAAATCTATTTTACCGAGTAAAAGATGTTATATATCCAAAATGTTTAAAAACGACATTTCATAGTCTCAGCTGATAGTTTTTAATCTCCTAAACATCAACAATTAAAAAAAACGAACAATAAATTTGACGCCAATAATTAGGTGGGTCCAGAATACGCGGTTGCTCAAGGCGAACGATTAGGAAGTTCTGTTCCGTAATACCAATTCGGTTCCATACAGGAGACAATAAATTAAAGGTATATAATTTGTTCTTTTTGCTTAGTCAAATATATTGTAAACCTGAACCAAAAAAAAAAAATAGATAGAATATTTTTTTAATTTTATAAGTTAAAACTTACAAGGAAGGTCCCCTTACTGGGCATACTTAAAATATTTTGAAAAAAAAAATACTAATTAAACTATGCTTGTGTATGTAATAAAGGATCAGTCAAATTTAGCGGCGGAATTACAGTAGAAAGTCTGTAAAAAAAATAAAACAGTTTGAATATTTGGCGCGAAAAGGCGAAAGGGTCACTTAATTTGGCAGTCAGTGCTTTTCCTCGCCAAAAGCAAACGATTTTAATGCAACTGAAAATTGTTTGTTAATTGATTTTTAAAATGCGTGTAAAAAGTATTTAATGAATTTAAAAATAAAGAATGAGAGAGTTTAATAAATACATTTTTTCGTATATTACATATTTATGTTGCTTGTTATTTCATTTTATTACTTAACAAACAAACAAAAAAAAACCAATTTCATATATAAAATATACTTTCATATATTTAAGCGTATTCCAAAATAAAGACAAGATTCATTTAGCAGTTATTTATTTCAATAACAAAGAATTCGTCCTTTCCATAGCAACAAAATTGAATCGACAGCGTTCAATAGGACTTAATTTTGAGAAATTGAAACAATTTTAATTTATTTTAATTTTGTTTTAATTCATAAAATTTGATATTTAACTTTCATTATAAACATATACATATATGACAAAACTATAGTTAAATTAAACTAAAACTGACAAAACTAGAGTTATTTATGTTAAATTTATTTAAACAAGTTCAATATGAAACATATTTATCTTAAAGCGTATTCGACATAAAAAGTATTTTTCGAAATTGCATTTCATCGCCAACCGATCATAAATCACCAAATAAACAAAATTTTCATTATTTTTTTATGACTGTTCTATCGAGGTTCCGCCAAAAATTTTTTTACTAACATATATATCCACATGAGAAGAACACTCTGTAGTTTTTTCAGATTTTTATGAATATGCCCGTATGGAGACCTTCCTTGTTAGTATGTATTTAATGGTTCAACTCTTGAATAGAATCGCGCTGCTTAACTGTGCCTTTGAGCTGGTTAGAGAGGACAAACGATTACAAGGAATGTCTATTTCATGTTATTAGGCAATACACATAATTTAATTAACTTGAGAATGGAGGTTGTTGAACAGTTAAAAATTAAAAGATTCTATGATATGCAATTAAGACTATCTGTGATTTCGGAAATTGTCAAGGATACTTTAAACATAATTTCAAAATATTGTCTTAGATTGAAGCTCATATTTTAGGATTGTCTGAGAAGACACAAAAATAGGTAACAGAAGAATATGCTTAAAATAATGAAATTTCAAAAGAATAAAAATGAAATATCTTTATGCCAGTGTAAAAATTCGAGGACTTTACAATTTGAAAAAAGTTTAACGCACTAATGAAACAATACTTTACTGAATTTGTTATAATTATACGTCACTTGCACTCGTCATAAAATTGCACTAATCTCTATCATATGTATTTCGATTTGACTTACTTGCATATTATTAATAGTATTATTATCTTTTTATGGCGCGAAAATCAGTTGGATGCAAAAATAACTATACACCGTAATAGAAAAGCAAAGTGCTGTGATTTCACACGCTGTCATAAGTATCAGAGTTACAACGGTGATTAAAATGTGGCTTTCTTGCTATATTACACAATTATTCTCAAGATTTTTACATACTCTCATTTGGTGGCTCAAATGTGAATCAGCAGTGACGAGTAATTTAATCATTTGCAGTTCGTTATAAAATCTACGTTCACAGCGATTTGGAGAGAATTCATATTCTACGTCCCGTGATGATAAGTATGGCAGTAAGAGTTGCATTTTGGTTAAGGAGAATTAATTTTGTTCATATTTTTGTCGCGTTACTATAAAGGAAGCGACCACATATTTTGGTTACGGTGTTACCAAATAAAAATGCTCATTACAAAATTTTGAATTTCACCCAGGTCTAACAGCATTTTCAAAATATACAACAGTAGTAAGATCACAATTCACAAGCAAATAAGTTTGTTTATATTTAGTAATTTATAACCTTATTACTGAAATTGGAACCTTTTAATCTTCTTTCTTTTGTTTTAATTTAAATCACGTTTATCTCTCTTATCATTATAAAAACTCCTTTTAACGAATGATGAAGTTCTGTTACTCTGATTTGTCGCATTTGATTTTTGAAGAAAACTTATATATACCTATAACTTTCTTATAATAGTATATCGCAAATTCATGGGACGTCAGAAGGTGGCAGGGAATGGCATAAATGATCCTACTAGTTACTTCGTTAAAAAAATATCTTCAGATTTAATATATTCAAACAAGAAGAGTATTATGAGTTAATAATACATATATTTTGTAATAAAATTACTGTTTAAAGATATACAAAAATCGCTTTGCATTGTTTTGGTTACGGTGTTACAAAATAAAAGTGATCAATAAAAAATTTTAATTTTAAACCAATTGTAATAGCATTTTCAAAATATAGAACAGTTGTAAGATCACAGTTCAGAGTCAAATAAGAGTTTTTAGTTATTTATAACGTTGATACTGAAATTGGAATTTTTTAATCTTCCTTTTTTTTTGAGTTAATTCAAATCACATTTACCTCTTTTATGAATATGAATACTTCCTTTCAGCGAAATATGATGTACTGTCACTCTGATTTGCCGAATTTGATTTTTTAAGAAAACATACACATATATTTTTAAAATAGTATGTCCCAAATTCATGGGGTGTCAGAAAGTGGCAGGGAATGGAATAATTGATCCCACACTGTAAAAAAAAATCTGTAGTTCTACAGATGTAAAGTTACATGATTAATAAACTTTCACCTGTAACTGTACGAAAAAAGCTGCAAATCTACAAAACTAGTTTTTGTAAAGCTACAAAAATCTGTAACTTTACAAATGAATCTGCTAAAATTTCAGTAATCTTACTAAACTTTTATTTGTAACCCTGGCTGCAGTTACATGAAAAGTTCTCGGAATCCCTTACAGATTTTTTGATTTTCGGCGCAAAAGTGTGTCTGTTACATGAAATTTTGTTGTTGCCGTTACATGAAAAGTTCTAGGAATCCAAGTTTCCTAGAAAAACTTTAGTAACTTCACAGATTTTTTTTTACAGTGCAGTAGTGTATTCGTTAAAGAATATCTGCAGATTTAATATATTAAAGCAAGAAGAGTATACGTGCTAATAATATGTTTCCTTTATAATAAAATTTCTGTTTAAAGACATATAAAAATCACTTTTGCATTATTACATATACATTTTAATATGACAAAACTATGGAAGTAAATGACGTTAAAAATAAATATATTCTAAGAAGCAAATAATGCCTATTGGTATTGAAACACGCATTAGAATCTTTAACAACTTTTATTTTGACTTTTTAGCGTATCAAAGTTTATTTGTAAATCTACAATTTTCACAAGTAGCTCAACACTGAATTTAAAACTTAAAAAATTGTACAATATCATTTCAGAAAATAATACGAATATTTATACCTATTAAGCAATGTGACCAAAAATCAATGTCAAATAATAATGTTTATCTCATCTAATTTATGGACATAAAACCGAAATCTTAACTCTTTATTCATACTTGACAATTTTTTTTTTTATCCGTTCAATGCACATCTATATCCTTCTTATCTGACTATTCTATTTAACAAAAGATGGTATACTGTCAACCTGAATTATCGAATGGGATTTACTAAAAAGACGCATTTATTTTTTTTATGATAGCATATCACACAGTCTTATAAATAAAAGCCCTTCTTAAAGTTTTAAATTATTACTCATAACTATGTGGTTTAAAGAAGGTTTTATCATATTAACTTTTCAAACTTATTTTTAAAAACAATAAGCTAGTAAAATGCATCATTAATATATCAAATAAATGATATAGAATATGGCTATTCATTTCCTTTTTTTTTTGCATCAAATAAGTAGCATGATGTAAATTAATTTTATTATGTAATACAATAAATTTTACTTATAAGAAGCTAAAATTAAAAAGGGTAGCATTTTAAATTATTATCAAGATGGAGCTTGGTGCAATATAATAGATATGTAAAAATAACAACGTTAAAAGCACCAATTATTTTTTAATTTTAAGCATACCGGTTTCGGTAGCATATAGCATATCTTCGTCAGTGCTAAGGATGGCGGAAATTTGCGCACATATATAGCAAAGATGGGGATTCAAGTTAAAGGCTTATTGATCAATAGGAAAACAGAGGATTGCAGGTAACAGCCAATAGGAAAATAGATGGGAAATGGAACCGAAGTAGTGAGAAAATGCTTATAATAATAATAATAATAATAATAAAACGTTTTTATGTAATATTTCCAAGAATCTGACAACGGGGGAATAGCGAATTCAGAATTAATAATATTTTGAAATTTTTTATAAATATAAAATGCTTTAAGGAAGTTAAGTTCGTGTATAGAATTACGTTTAGAAATTATTTTAACCGAATTGAAATCAAAAGTATGATTCATCTCCCAGCAATGTTTTGCAATGAAGGATTTATTGGTTTCTTGTTTTTTAATATATTGTTGATGTTCTTTGATACGAAATTTTAAGCAGTGTTTGGTTTGTCCAATATAGGAAAGGCCGCAATGGCAATTAATACGGTAGATACCCCATGAATTGGATAATTCGATAGGGTCTTTGAGTTTGAAGAGGATGAGTTCATTGGTAGGGGCAAAAATTATTTTGAAGTCATATTGTCTAAGAATTTTAGCAATGGGAAAGTTTGATTTAGGAAAGAATTGTAACACAATGCTAATATTGGAAAGAGTAGAAACTAGGCGAGTTTGAGGAACGAGGATGTTGTAGTTTAAATAGAGCAGTATCAATTATAGAAGAGTTGTAACCTCTGTCAATCGCAGTGGCTTTAACCCCTTGGGGACGAGCGACACGTATACGTGCCGGAAATAGGCCTAAGGATCCTCGTTTATCCTCACCAGTAAAATTTTACTGTAAAATTTGCCTTATTTAATCCGAGCATTTTCCCGATTTGAATAGGCACAAACTTCCGTTTTTTAAAACCGGTAGCAAAGTAATAAACATTTCGAAAAAGGCTCCCGTCGCGAAGGGGTTAAGGTATTGAATTTCACTGTTAAATGACTGAGAATCAGAGAAAACATGTGTGGCACGATTTATAAAGGTATAAAAGGCGGCCATTTTTTGGCTTGGAGGATGACAAGAACGAGCATGGGGTGGCAGGGTAACAGCGAAGCTTTTGCGATAGCCGGTTCTAGAGAAACCGGTTACAACGCGAGTGACAAGGGTATCCAAAAAATTTAAATTACTGCCGCAAAGTTCCAATGAATAATTTGTATGCAAATGAATATTTACAAGATTTATTGGGCTGTCAACTTTTTTATTATTATTTTTAGAAATAATGAATCTCTCATTTTTAAAAATTATAATTGGATGATTCTCTATATTATTGACTAGTCAGTAATGTAAAATTAATGTTTTAAAGAATTACAAGGCTTTAATGCATTAATAATAAATTATTACATCATATGGTAGATTTCATACTTTTATATAATGATTCTAATTCTTAGAGTAAACGAATATTTCTGTAAAAAAAGATATCTAAAAAAAAAAATATTTTATTAAATCTCAATAAACAACTGTTATAGTAAAGCTGTAAATACAGTTTGAAAGAAAATACATTTATTTTCTAAATATACTTTTTTAAAACAGCAGATTAAGACACTTTCTAATGCTCGAATTACAGAAAGAAGGAACTTGGCGAATGATATCAAGGAAAGACATACTGTTAAAGAGATTTTCATGTAGAATAATCGTTTTATACTAATTTCAAATGTTAAAATGTGTAAATTAAAAATTTAAAACCAGTTAAAACCAGTAAAAATACCTTTATTTCGACTCTCCCCGAGTCATTTTCGAAACAAATAAACAAAACTTTTATAAATTTGCACGGTCTGTGAAATGCCCTCATTCAGTTTCGCACGTATTCTTTCATATTATGCACGTTATTTTTTATTTTACTTGGAGATTTATTTTATTTTTATTTTCATAACCATTGAATAACTCGGGTCATATTTTTAGTAAGTGAAATGAAGCTGTATCCTTACATAGTGATTTTTTGCGTGTTACAATCTCTATGGTTTCTCTTAAAATGGGTGGGTAGTATACATAGAGGAGGGGGGGGGGGGATTATTTTACTCTTATTGAAATCTATTTGGATGGTTTATTCGTGATAAAATCTTGCTAGGGCTGTGGTTTTTCTATTATATTTAATATCAGCTATATGCTCTTTTTTTTCTATACTTAAATTTCCTGCTAGTCATACCAATATAATAATTTGTTGATCCGTCTGCTCTAATAAATGCCATTTTGCGAAATTATGGCACATTGTATTAGCAGACGGATCAAAGAAATACTATATTGGCATGACTAGCAGGAAATTTAAGTATAGAAAAATGGAGCATATAGCTGATATTAAATATAATAGAAAAACCACAGCCCTAGCAATATTTTATCAAGAAGAAATCATCCAAATAACTTTCAATAAAAGTAAAATAATTTTCTTCTCCAGTCTATACTATTCATCTATTATAAGAGAAACCATAGAGATTGTAACGCGCAAAAAGTCAACATGTAAATATGTAACGATGGAGCACCATTTCACTTACCAAAAATATGACTCGAACTACTCAATGGTTATGAAAAAATAAATAAATAAAAAACGCGCATAATATGAAAGAATACGTGGAATGAATGATGGCATTTCACAGACCGTGCAAATTTTGAATAGTTTTATTTATTTGTTTTGAAAATGACTCGGGCAGAGTCGAAACATGTCAACAGTCGAAATAAACGTATTTTTACTGTTTATATAGTTTTAATTTACACCTTTTTGTCATTTGAAATTAGTATATTATTACAAGGTGTTAATTTGCTACATATAATCGTTTTAAACAACAACAATGCTTTCTACTTTGAAAATGCGTTATTTTCGTACAAACTAAGAAATTCTGTCAATGATATACTTTTCATGGTTGACAATACATCACTGCTAAATCAATGACTTAGACTGTCAAATATATGACTACCACTATCATGTCTATGACTATCATAATGATTATGGCAAATGAGAAGCATGGGACAAAGGTCGCGAGATCGATAACAGCGTATTCTGGCGAGGTATCAGAGGGATTTTTGCAGTATTTCTCTTGTGGGTCATTCCATGCAAAATGAGCAAATCAGCTGTGGCACACACGTCACAGATTTTAATGAAAATCAGAATATATGTAGATCATATCTATTTATGAGTAAATGTAAAATAATAGATTTCAGGATTGTTTATTTAAGTATTAATATATAAATTAAAAGTGAATGCAAAATCGAGGTAATGTCTACATGCTTAAAATTTCAATTCTGATTATTAGCCTTAGGAATGAAAAGACTATATTAAAAATTATTTATAATTAGGAATGAATAATAAGTAACAGATTGGCGTAAGTTAGTAATTGCATTTTTATTCCGTATCGAGAAAAAAATTATTTTTGAAAATTTTTGAGGGAAAAAGCAATATTTATATTCCTCCTTTACACACGAAGGACAGCTCTGACAATTTAACTTTTATTTTGGCGTTATAGCTAAACGTATATATTTTAAATATCGAAAGTTTCATTCTTGCCTTTTTATTCCTTAATGAGAAGAAAAAATAGTAAAAAATGTTGAGGGTAAAATGCAATATTTCTATCACTTCTTTTTAAGTGAAGGAAAGCTTTTTTTAAACTTTTAAATTATTTCATATTATAGATAAAAGTGTATATTTTAAATATAGAAACTTTTATTCTTGCTTTCAGTTTATTTTTTGGTATTAATATATTTATTTTAAACTACCGTAAAAAAAAAAAAAAAAAAAAAAAAATATGTTGAACAAAATAATTATATATTTATCCTCTAAATCCATAGATGCAGCACTGCATCTTTTTTCCCTTTGAAATCGTGCAATATTGTAAAAAAAACGCGCGCGTATTCAAAGAAGAAAGTTCTTGGAATGCAACAATATTACTTTTTTTAACCAAATTTTGCGACGTTAGGTATCAAAAGGCAATCTTGAATTTTTTTTAGCATATTAGTACAGGCATTTTGTGATTGAACATGGGCAAAATTGCAATAGAATCTTCTTACAGAATTTTTTAATCAGGAACTACTGCTTAATAGCATACTAAAAATCAGACAAAATCTGAGCACGGGAGCACCCCTATATACGGATTTCAAAATGGCGGAGGGGATTTTCTGGAACTAAGGCAAAGAATATATCGCTTACGGAAATATATCGCTTTATTTTCACAATTTAACTTTGAAGTTTAGTCAAAAACGATAAACAGTACACAAAAGTCTACTGTTTCTGACAAATTACTGCTTAAGTTCATTTTTACAGAAATGTTCCAGTGAAGAAAAAAACGTATCAATAGTTTTAATCATATTTATAGTTAGAAGTTAGGTAGTTCCTGTTACATCCATTGACTTGGCACACCCCAGAAGCTGTAGAGCAGGGCAATCAATTACGCTTGCATCAGCATCGTAAAGTAGCACAGTTTGTCTTTCAAGACCATGGAATCATATTAAGTAAATAATCTGTAGCTGGTAGTCACTCGCAGAGTATTGGGTAGCACGAGTGTTTTTTTACATACCAGGACCATTCTGCTGGCTTGGTTCTTTCTTCCGATATTTATTTGTAAGTAAGTGTGATAGCTATGATATTTTGTAGAAGAATCGGTCGGAGGCAAAGGTTCAGGTGTAATAAATGATTTTACTGTAGTTACTTTCCCTACCAACATTTGGTGACGTAGTTTGTCTATAGAATCCAGTGCCTTGCAGTCATAAAACAGAAGCATTGCTTTTCTTCCTGCCTCAGCCATATCTGAATGTAGGCTTGAATTTGAACAAAATATTTTTGCAATAGAACGGAGTTCTATCTTGTGTTTGAGAAATGATGAGGATTTCCCAATCGAAAAAATTCTGGATGTTGTATCGCAGCCCGTGAAAGCATGCAGAAACAGAAGGAAGTTGCAATTTTCACGACCTAACAGAGACTGCATGTTGAGGATATGATAAACTGGTTTGGAACATGATCCTCGTCTTATGTCACTGCGATAGTATAGCTTGAAGCCATTATCCTTTGCCTGTTAGAGAAGGAGAATCAGCAAGTCGGTATCTTCACCTATTACAGTGGTATATGCAGAAACTCTTCCTTTTTTCCAATAAATTTCATGTATGGGCTGAAATTAATATCACTACTGTTTTTTTTTTTTTGTAGCGTCGTCTGTGAGCCACATCATTGATCGTTGGATACCCAATGTAATTATCAAAAACCATGATAGGTTTTCCATATTGTTTAACAATAAAATCAGCGTAAGACATAGCAATGTTTTCATATGTATCATTTTTTACACCAGGAAATGCGATGCAAGAAAGATCCTCCATCCAATATGGACCTTTCTGTACTTTCCCCGTTGTCATATTTTTCATTGTGTAAATTTTTAATGTGTTTGATTAGTGCTTGAGCTAACTGAGATTTGTCTGAATTCCTCATCATACTTGGTGATTCAAATAATGCTGCATGGTACGCACACGGTTCATAACACATGACATCTCCGAGATTCATTTCACCACAAGTGCCAGCAATCATCATTCTTTGGAAGAGGAGCGCTGGATATATTTGTATGTCTATGTCATCTTTATAACTACAGATGGCGGCAGCAGATCCTAGAGTTTTCACCTTCTTTGACCTTTTAGCCGAATAACTAAATATATCCTTCCGTATCATTTTGGAGAGGATGATCGTACCAAATAAGTGTAACTCATCAACATTAACTTCTTTTTTAGCTGTTACGCCTGTAACAATTTTGCGTAGAGTAGAATCAGAATGAAATGGTGATATGTGTTCCAGTACATCGGCCACTTTTTAAATGTCATTGCTGCTCCTCTTCTGTTTGCTGTCCCTTATAGGTGTTTTTGATAATTTTATAAAAGTTACACACTCCCAATGTTATTCCTATGGGAGTTTGAAGCTAAAAGTTAGCATAAAACACAATTTTTAACTATTTTCAAAACATCATTTAGTACACTTAAAATTGATATTTTGAATTGAAACTGGCGGCAGAGCAAAGTATATACACTTACGTTAATAAAAAGCACAGTATGGAGCTGTTTATAGCATTTATTATGTATTTTAGAGGTTAGAGATTAATTAAAAAAGGTTAACATTACAATAATCTCCACAGAGATGCATTATTAAATGGCCGCCAATGGTACTTTTCAGAGGCTCATTAAAATACTAAAATTTATATAAAGAATCTAAAACTCACTCACTAGTGTTGTATAAGCTTCAAATTACAAAAATAATGTAGTGATCCGCGGTTAAATAATCATTTAATACCATAAATATAATCTTGAAAAAGACTGACATGACAAACTACTCTGGTCAGATCACAGTCACAGCACAGCATGTATAAAAAATATCGATATCTTTGCTTAAAGTGTCCTTAACAAAGTAAATTTGTGATGAAATGTCCATAAATGCAGGGGTCGTACGTGTCCTGAAATTTTATAGCCAGGAAAGTTTTCGGTACCAATATTTTCTTATAGAAAATTAATTCTTAAATAAGGCGAAATTTCGCGCGTTTAAGCTAGATTTATTCTTCTATTAAAAAATACTAATATTTGTCCTGAAAATTCCCTAAAGCATATTATTAAAAATGTTCAGATGCCTGGGAAAATTATGCACAACTAGCATTTATAAGCACTGGAATCGATTCGGAGCCAGTTGCAATTGCGGAGACATGAGATAGAGGAACGAGATTAACAGTAAGTAGAGAAATTTAAAAGAACTATATCTCGCGAACCACTGGACTGATTTTGATGCGGTAGGGCATAAAATGTTCAGGAAGACTTAATATGTAGAAAGAAAATATAGTATAGGGATTGCCTGAGGCCGGAGATATATCTCCTCATCGCCGGAGCTTGAAAAACTCACCGCATACCGGATGACTCTTAGGAGATCGGTCTAGTAGTAATACAGTTTAGAATGAGTTATAGATACTTTGCTTTATCTTGTTCCAAAAGCATTATTGGTTGTCAGTTGTTCGATAAAAATGAGTATTTGCAGTCCAAATTGTTTAGTGCTGCCCTCTGTCGTCTTCCGTCTCAACTAAAATCTAACGGCACAACAACGCAAAACGGCATATGATTCAGTCCGTTTACAAATCCGTTTTTAAGGGTGTTCCCGTGATCGGATTTTGTCTGATTTTGGTTATATTTCTCAGTAATGGTTACGGATTAAAAATCAGTTAACAGAGCTTCTATTGCAATTTTGCCCGGGTTGAAGGTGTATTTACTTTAATTTGCCTGGACTATATCATGGACTTATTGATCTTTATGTCTGTGCAATAACTGGAATGTCTGACCTTTCCTTCATTACTTTTTTTTACCTATCAATAAGAGGAAAAATTACGATTTCGCCATTTTTGAAAAGTTTCTAAATTTTTTTTAAAGCGAAGGAAATACACGGCAACTTAAAAACATTAGCAATTCGATCGTAATATGTAACACTACATCAGTCATCAATTTCACAGATGTTTTTGAATCCCTTTCATTTTTATAACGTTTTTAATTTTCTTAAAATTGAAAAATTTTCAATTTTTACAACAAATTTAAGATTAATCATGACGTTACCAAATTATTATTACTCAATAAATAGGAAGATAATTTGACAGAGATTACAATATTATAAAAAGATTTAATTTATGTTTAATAGTTTCAAGATACGGAACTTCAAACTTGCAACTTTGAACGATTGTACACGTGCCATTCTATGTCACAAGTTTTTTAATTATCCAGAACTTCCAATTTTATTTATTTATTTATTTTTTTTTTTTTGTCGAAATATTTTGCAGTGCTCTATTTGAATATGAATTGAATTTGTGTATCAAATTTTATTAAAATCGGTCACTATGTAGCCACGACTTTTTTTTAATTTTTGCTCATTTTGTGTGGAATGACCCTTGTATGACAATGCTAATTCGGGTTACTTTCCTTTCCTTTTCTGAAGGTATCTCATCTATTTCAATATAGCCAAAACTTCCTAATGCTCAACACAATCTATCCATACATGACTATGGCATGACAATAACTGAGATAGTATATACGATGATATACCCTCAGCCTTAATTATCGAATAAGAATTACTAAACATCCATGCATATATTGTATCATTAAAAATGCACACACATATATATATATATATGTAATAATGAAATTTTTTCGCTATTTTATCTTAGTTAATTTATTCCAAATTCTTATAATATCTACCTTTTTTACCTGCCTTTTAATAATATTTTAAATATCAATTATATTTTAATCCCATTCCTTTAATTCAGCGCATTCTTTTATTTCTTATTTTAAAAACCTTATTCTGTTAAAAGCAACACTCTTCGTAAAAACCTACTAATTTATTTTATTCTTTCATATTTTGAGACATTAAATTCTTATTGCTCTCGAATGTTTATCAATACCATTTTTATTTTTTATTAAAATTATTATTCGATATCCAGGGATTCCTTGCAAGTTTTAGCCGCTTCTAATTCTTTTCCCCTTTTAAAATTTCCGCTATACATCTAAATTACATATGCACACTTACAGAGGGGCAGTGCACGCCCCACAACACAGACATAAAATCACGGGACTCTTCTTGAGGCCGGGCAGGTCGTCCCCCGCTGAGCAGCAGTGTTCATGTTATGGAATGATCTCCAACTGTAGAAAGTCCACCGAAAGCTCCTGGCCGTGAGAATTTTCCATTCGGTACGCCGGAGCAGATGGAACGACGTGAAGAATCTGAACGAGTCAAAACTGGCAGCACCTCTCCAGTTGAGTGTCAAGCTGGTGAAAAAGACACCATTGGGCCGCAAGGGCTGGAGCTGCGGTCTCAGGACCGAGTATTTCTCCACTTTGGCCGCATGAGCCGCAGTGAGAGAAAACTGGTCATTTATTACCTGGGTGTCGATTACCAGGGTATGGTTGTTACAGTAAGCGACAAGATCGGGTTTTAGCTTCCTCCCGTCGGGCAAACGGAAGATGGGCTCTTGATTTACCAGGTACCCTTTTTGCTCAAGAGAGCGGGTAAGATATTGACAAACGGCATTATGGCGTTTTATTCTCGCTCCATGAGTCGAGTAGCACTGTTGTACGATATGGTTGAGTGTTTCTGGGACCCGGCAACCGCGTGAACAAAGATGCATAGCATCTCGTCCCCGGGTGGCACGGGCCTTACTGTAAAGAGTATTATATCTGATATTAACAGCATTGATGAATTCCGTGCCCGACATGAGGGAGGAGCCGTCAGTGAACCAAGCCGATGCGGCAGGTACGGCACCGGTTTGACGCAGGCCAGTACCATCGCATCGGCGATGCAGGTCTCGCCTGAAGAAGGAGTCGATTCTGACCTTAGATGTTAAACGGCTCCCGTCTGGGGCCATGGTCAACTGAAGGATTCTCTCCTGATGGGCTGAGAGACGACGCAGGGCCATCACTGGGACCGTCCACCTGAGACAGGGGATGCCCATTCCGCCATCTTTCACGCGAGCGTGAAAAGCACTCGAAGGGACATCATGAGGCAGGTGGAACAACTCCCTGACAAACCTGCGCACCTTCAAATCTATCTTCTTCAGGTGACCCGCATAAAAACGTCCCAAGACAAGTTGGTGGTAGTACCTTGGCAGTAGCATGTTCCGCAAACAGAAGTATTTCTGTTGCGGCTTCAGTGGGGCACGCTTGAGGATCAAAAGGTCCTCACCCACAGGGGGATTAGAAAATATTCTCCCATTAGGTGTCAGTGCTACTCCAAGGTACGTGAAGGACTCGTCCCACCCTAAAGATCTTAGAGGGGTGGCACCAACAAAGAACATCTGTTCACTGTCATAAATGACTTTCTTGGATTTCTTATTTGAAAGCCATGTAAAAGAGAAGGATTTTTCGCAATTTATCTCGAGCCCTGTTGATGGTAAAAGAGCGTTCAAGATGTTAAGAAGCTCTTGCAGACAGTTGGTGTCCCGAGCCAACAGGAGGATGTCGTCTGCATAAGCAATATGGGAAATACGAGTGTTCTCCTTCAGGACCGCACCAAGACGGACCGGGAGAGCCCTCAAAATAAAATCAAGAACAATCAGAAAAATTGTTGAAGAGAGAGGGTCGCCTTGGCGAACACCTCTCTCGGGACTGATAGGCTGTGAAACATTTCCATCAAAGATGAGAAATGTTCTTGCATGGCTGTAAATAAACTTGATGTAGTTAAGGAAGGACTCGGGGACACCCAACTGCTGAAGAGCAGAGTAAATTGCTGTAAAAGATATAGAGTCAAAGGCCTTCCTGAGGTCAATGAATGCGGCAGATAAAGAATCAAACTTTGTTTTAAAATGCAGGAAAACGGACTCGAGTTCGTCGACGGCACGACCAATGCCGTCCGCCGATTGGAACCCGAACTGCTGTTTGGAGAAAGGAACGTGTGCAATAAACCTATTATTTATGATTCTATGGAAATGCCTCAGGAAGACCGATGAGATGGAAATAGGCCGCAAATCGGCAGGAGCCGCAGCACCCTTCTTCTTCGGTATGAAAACAGTCTTCGAGTCCAGGACGAATTGGGGAACCCTCCCCGCCCTGGACCACAAAGTATAAAGCTTAGCCAGGGCCCTGACAGGAATCCTACGTAGCATAGCCACGGTGACCCCATCAGGACCTGAAGTAGAGTTCTTTGAAGGAAAGTTATCATTAACTTCCTTTACAGATATAAAATTCAGCAAATTAGAGTAATCGGAGGTGGGTGGAGCAACTCCCCGAATGGGCCCAGTTGAGTTAGATTTTGTTGTGAAGAAGGTAGACCAGAAGCCAAAGACGTCACGACAGGACAGATTCTCAGAGACCGAGGTCCCCTTGAAAATCCTGTCGAACGCTTTGCTCCGGTTCTTCTTATAGAGCTTCTGTATGGTGGCGTACTCTTGGCGTCTCTGCTTACGCCTAGACACAGGACCACCTTTACATTTTGACCTGGGGGGCCTTGAGCGAGGTGTAATAGCAAGGCCCACTTCCTTGCCAAGAACAGCCGATAGATAGCTGTTTCCCATCTGCAAAGCAGCATCAGGATCGATCTCCACCTGGAATAGTGCCTGATCGAGCAAGGATATTTCGGCTTCCGTCGGGAGCGGCCGAAGTGTGTTATCAGTATTTAATTCATCAATGATATAAGGCAAAGTCCCAATAATAAGGGTGGCATCAAGATCTTCATTGCAACTTGCCTGAGGTTCATTGCCCTGGTCTGCGTCGGCAGGGGTAGAAGCTGTGCTGGTGTTATGCACGCTAATTTCTTCCGGTGCTCGAGAGGGCTGAGTTTCCTCAGCTAACCTCTCGAGAACGGCTTTGTAATCAGAAGCCTTTCTTTTCCCCTTAATGGCTTCCGCAGACCGACCAGGCATATGTTTGGAGAGCTCCAAGTTGATGTATCTGACATTAGTGAATTGGAGTTCCAACCTCGCCATCGTCTCAATCTCTATTTCTGACCACCTAGCATGTTTGGTGGCCTTGATACTTGCCTTCTCCTGGGCAAAATATTCGTTTGGGTGCGCCTTTCGCATATGGAGTCGCATTCCCGCGTAACCAGAAAACCTTTTGGAGCAGATTGTACAGACAGAGTTATCCACCCTGCCAGGCCCCGAGACGTCGCCATGAGAGACTGATGAGCCGGTGGCATTACCACTAGCTCCTGGAGTTCTGTTTGACTTTGCAGCGACATTTCCGCTATAAGTAAAGAGTTCTGCCACTACATCAAGTTTTTCCCACCCTAAGTATCCTTTTCATCCAATTGCTAAACCCACTTTTTCCTCGCTCCCGTCTTAACTTAAATTTCGTTGGCTCTGGCGTAGAACACGTCAGTGTACCTTTGCTCTTTTTGCTGATATTTATACAGCTTACACAGGCCTGGAAGTCAGAATTTGTAAGTTTTTTGTCTTGTCTGATAACGTATGTCACCGGGAGAGTTTTTCTTCAATTTGATTTGCTGACTCTAATGTTCTAACATCTGTAATTATGTTTTTAAGACGCGACACGACCCGAATATAGGTAAACCTGAATTAACGGAGGAATTGTGCTCCAATATATGAAGTCTATTAAACTATTTGATGAAAATTGCAACTTATTTTATATTTACGGGAAAACACCTAATGTATTCTTAATCTGGACTTCGACATTGACTCTAAATTAAGATTGCAACTTTATGATTCTTCGGGTTATTGATCTGCGATGGGTGTATTTCACTGATTATTTCGACATGGTTTACCAATACCTGGAAAAGTATTACATGTATATATATATTTATTTTGTATTACCAGTTTTTAATACCATGAAAAAAAAATTGACAACGTATAAGCTTACAGGTTTTGCACATTAAAAGCAAAAATATAACATATTTCTTTGATAAATTATTGTGTTTGCCATACTTATTTCGTTTTTTAATCGAGATGCAAAGAATTTTTATATTCTAGACAATTAAACCAAAATTTATTTTAAAGCAAAAGTGGTTATATACATTTTTTTTTAAATTTATGGCCTTTAAATCGAAATCGCAATTCTTCTTTCTTCCGAGCTATTTTTTTCTGTTTTATCCATTGAATGCACACCTTTATTCTTCTTATCTGTATGAATTTTCCTTTTAACAAAAGATGATATATAGTCAACTTGAATTGTCGAATGGGATTTACTAAAAAGACATGCATATATATTTTAAGATTGCACATCAGACAGTCTTATAAATAAAAGACCCTTTCGAAGCTTTAAATTATGATGCATAACCGTGTGCTCTAAAAGGTGTTTTATCATAATAACTTTTCAAACCTTTTATTTCAAAAAAAAAAAAAAAAAAAAAAAAAAAACAAGCACGTAAAAGATGTCACTAATGTATCAAAAGAATGATGTAAAATAGGATTATAGACTTCCCTTTTTGAGTGAAATAACTAGTGTATTGGAAATATTTTAATTATACAATATAATAGATTACACTTGTTAGAAATTAAAACAAGAAAGAAAAAGCATGCGTTAAGCATGGATTATGAAACACTTTCCAACACTTCCTGAATACTTTAACAAAACTTCGTTATTTAGGGAAATAAGGTATATAAGATAACTAAGTAAACATTTTCCAAAACGTATAAGACATTTGAAAAACTGATTTCAGCAGTTACCGTCCATAGCCAAATATGTATTTCAATTCTTTTGAACAGCCCTTATTTGATCTGTATGTTCATATATATATATATATATATATATAACCATTAATTAAACATAACCTACCACCATCAAAAACCGTAATATTGTGAATTAAAGCTGTAAGTATAAAATAAAGTGCCAAATAATTTATTGTAAGAATTATTATGGAAGAAAAAAGAAGAAAGTGGACACCGACAAATAATGGAAAAGCTTATATATTGAATTACGTTTTCAAGGGCACAGAATTCAATGATATAAGCAAGATAGTAGTTTTCTGTGAGAAAAAAAGCTAAAGATAAAAAAAAAATTTCTCTGTGCCCGAACAACCATTATAATCAAGTGAATAGATTCAAAATTAAAACATAATAGAATCAAATAATATAAAATGGAAAATTCAATAAAACCAATTTAAATATCTATAGCATATAAAATAGAAATATTACACAACATACCAATTAATATTTCAGTTTTTTTTTTACAATATATCCACTCGCACATGGCTACCATAATAACGTAAAGATTAAGGTGAATAAAACAGTTAAGAAATCACAGTAATTGATACCAAAGGATGCAGTTAATACATTTTGAAATACCGTGATAAATACAATTAATATAATATAAAATAAAATAAATAGAAAGTGATTACATTATTTAAAATAACTAAAATACACTGTTAAATTACTTAATTACTATTTAACAATATCGTCAAAATATAGCGAAAAAAACACCTGGTGTAAGAAATTACTACTGAAAAGAAGCTGCAAATGACAAAATTTATAACTTATCATCAAAAGACAAATTTTGGTGCTGCCATCTAGTAGTATTTTTATTATTCAAATGCACAAGATGAACAAATGAAAGCCTATGAATGTAAATATATATATATATATATATATATATATATATATATATCAACTGCAAAACCAAACAAATCCTTATATATAGATAATTATAAACCTAATATAAACCACACTATATCATTATGCACAAAAAAATAAATAAATTAATTAATTAAAAAATTAAAAAAACTATTGTTAATAAAATAAAAAAAAAGCATTTAAAATATTCTATTTTCTTACTCATTTAAACTACACTAAGAATTTAAATAATTCTATAACATTGATAATATATAGCATATAGCTATATGCTATAAAATAAATTCAATAATAATTAATATAAATATGTACTAAAAATAATATAAAAATCGTTAATAATAACTATTAAATATAAGATATTTATTAAATGAACAGGAAATAATATATATATATATATATATATATATATATATATATAATGGGGAAATTTATTTTAGCAAGAAAACGCATAACAGGTTGAAATTTCTCTTTCAGCAATTTATACTAATAGACGGAAACTTACTTGTATACTTTTGTACAACCCTGTAGTTTACCTAGTACCTTTATTACGCGCCATTATTTAGCTAAAATTTAATTCAAACTAAAATACTCTTAAAACTACTGAAATCACATTTCCTGAAATTATCATTTATAGATGGCCATGTATCTAATTCTTTGCGTGACCCTGTATATCATTTTATCCTGCAAACATTTCTTAGTAAACTAAATGCAGTTCAGCATAAAAATGCAGAACTCATTTAAAAACCACCTTTAAGCAATTTGTACTCATACCCAGTAAATATTACAAATTATTTTGTGTAGCCCTGTATATGAATTATAGCATTTATACACACCATATACTATGCATAAATATAGTGAAACATAAAAGCGCATAACATAATTAAAAATTGATTTCCATCAATAATCGCTACTGTACAGTACTTCGGATACAATATAGTATGTGAAATCTTTTGTGTGTCCCTGTAAATGCTAGATGCACTTCGTATTATACATGAAATAAGTTTTAGTAAAACTCAGCGACGTATAACAATTTCATTATACATGAAATAATTTAACGTAATTAAAATACGCCGCAAACAATTTCCTCCACCCCTATATCACTATGTAACGGAATTATTTTGTATGGTCCTGTAAATGAATAATAACTATTCTTTACACCGCATATTCTGCAGAAGGCATATTTTAGTACACTTGATTAATGCATATCAATTTTATTATGTTTGAAAGCGTCTAACACCGTTAAAAATCATTTTAAACGATTTTTTCCCATAGGCCGTAATGTAACGGAAAAATTTTGACTGTCCCTGTAAATGAACTAAACATGCTACAAACTTCATTTAAAATAGGTAACGTGCTATGGTAAACGTCAACAACATCCGAAAATTTCAGGGCAATCCGAGTATATTTACGGGAGTTAGAGCGCAGACAGACAAACCGAAGTCATAAACACTTTTCAACTTTGTTGGAGAGTGTTAAAAACATAGCATTTCAATTTATTTTTGAAATCATTCAATGAATAAATTTGTATTTAAATGAATACTTATAAAATTTATCGGGATATCAACTTTTTCCAATCCTTAGGATTAATGACTCTTTCATATAGAAAGATGATAATTAGAAAATTCACTATATTAATTGTCAAAATTAAGGTTTTTAATCCGGATAAACTTTAATGAATTGATAAAAAGAACGAAAAATTATTTAACAGGCATAGATTATCAAACACTATCCAAGGCTAATAGAATAGTATTAAAATTTGAAATAAAAAAGAATAGAATGAAATGATATAACTAATTAAGCATATTAAATAAAATGCACCGCAAGCAATTTTCCTGGAAAAACCATAATGTAACGAAATTATTTAGTATGTACCTGTAAACGAGTGCTACACATTTCATTTTGAATAACAAGTATTCTATAGTGAACTTCATTAAAATAAAAATAAAAAATGCATGTGATTCCGAGTGCATATATATGAGATAGACCATATGGCAGGCAGACAGAAAAAAACAAGAGAGAATCACTTTTAAACTATGTCAGAAAGTGTTAAAAAATTATAACTTTATATCATAGATTTCACACCGTTTAATAGCGATTCAAATTTTTTGAATAAGCGAATATCTCTGCCAGTAAAATAATAATTAAGAACTTTTTTGATTAATTGTCACCGAACAATTGTCGCAATGAAAATTTAAATGCACATTTATGTGAGATAGACCATTCATAAGCGGACAGGCAGACAGAAAAACCCAATACAGAAACACTTTTCAACTATGTCGGAAAGTGTTAAAAAATTGTAACTTATATCATAAATTTCACATCGTTTAATAATGATTCATATTCTTTGAATAAACGAATATCTCTGCCATTAAAAAAATAATTAATTTTTTTTTTCATTAATTATCACCGAACAATTGTCGTAGTCAAAATTTAAATGTACATTTATGTGAGATAGACCATGCATAAGCGAACAGGCAGACAGAAAAATCCAATGCAGAAAAACTTTTCAACCATGTCGGAAAGTGTTGAAAAATTATAACTTTATATCATAGATTTCACACCGTTTAACAGGGTTCGTACGGGTGCTAGAATTTCCAGGATATGAAATTCTTCGGTACCAGTATTTTCGTATGGAAAATCTCTCCTGAATGACAGCGAAATTTCGACCGTTTGAACAAGATTTATTTTTCTATAAAAGAATTCTGATATAGGGCCTTGAAAATAACGGTACCCGTACGAACCCTGGTTTAATAATGATTCAAATTCCTTAAATAAACGAATATCTCTGGCAGTAAAATAATAATTAAGAATTTTTTTCATTAATTGTCACCGAACAATTGTATTAGTGAAAATTTAAATGCACTTTATAATGAAAACTAACTTATCGCAATTTTTAGATTCAAGCTTTATTTTTCAGCAGATATTAACGCATTACCTAATGATTCACGTAAGGAGAGGAGCTTAAAAATATGACATCTAGGAACAGGACGCTGTTTTAGGGGATTCCCTATGACTTTTTTAAAAGACAACATTTCTTTGCTTCAATTAAAACTAAGTTTTTCTTGTAAATGTTTTATGATACCTTAAAAAAATCTTGCTAAAGCCTATATTTACTGGTTTCGCAAACAAAATCAAAAGAGAATATATTAGCATAATAAAATAGTGGAATTTTCATACTTATTACATTTTAAACATTATTCACAGAATCTCAAAAATATCTATTTATTAGGCAGTAAGACAAAGATTCAATGGCAATCAAGGATGTTAATCTTTAATAATTTATGCGTTTTAAACCGGAGTCTTAAGTCTTTAGTAAAATACTGGATTTTCCAAATATTTTACATTTTGAAAAAAGTATTCAGGGAATGACAATAATATTTATATATTAGGCAGTAAGAACAAAATTCAGTGCCCCCCCCCCCACACCAAAAAAAAAGTGTTTATCTGTATTTATGCACGATCTTCGAACCGAAACCGTAACTTTCTATTCTTCCTGAACATATATATATATATATATACATATATTTTAATCCATACAATTCACACCTTTATCCTTCTTATCTCTATAAATAATGTCTTCGACAAAAGATTATACACTGTCAGCTTGAATTATCTAATGATATTTACTGAAAAGACATGCATATATATTTTTTGATAATAGGATATCAGACAGTTTTATAAATAAAAAAATGACTTTAAACTTTAAATTACAATGCATACCCTTGCGTTTTAAAGAGAGTATTATCATATTAACTTTTCAAACTTATTATCTACAAAAAATAAGCTTATAATTATTAATAAATCAAGCAAATGATATAAAATAAGATTATGCTTTTTACTTTTTGTGTTAAATAAGTAGTGTAATGCAAATTAATTTTATTGATCAATATGATAAATTATACTTGTAAAGGACATAAAATAAAAATGATGACATTTTAATTTATTGTTGCAATCCCCCAATGAATAAATTTGTATTCAAATGAATATTTATAAGATTTATTCAGCTATGTACTTTTTCTAATTTTTAGAATTAATGAATCTCTCATTGAAGTAAATGCTAATTTAAGAATTCACTACATTAATTGTCATCAAAATGAAATTAATTCTTTTATTATAACGATGAACTTTAAATGAATAAGAATTTATATTTCAAGCAGTAGAGTTGCTTATTTCTTGCTGTCTGCAGATAATTGTTGTAACATTACTGATGAAATCACCACAATTATGGAAAGATTATATTGTTGCTCAATTGTATCATTGTGTGGACGTTTTGTGATTCATTTCTATATTTTAATAATTTCAAATGTAAATTAAACGTTATCAATTTTTTTAATTACAGTGACAGATATTTCTTATATGACTTAGGTTTATAGAAAGTACCACATCAAGTATTATTTTATATTTAATTGTTCAAAAAATTTTGTTATACCAATTTGTATAGATAAAACTTTTTTGTATGAATGATATTAGATGTATCGAAAAATATGAGGTAGATATATGGGTGTTTGTCAGATGTATATATGTAAGCATAGAAGTAAAAAGGTGTTGATACACCTAAAAGTACCGATGTGCTACATCTATTTTTTAACCATTTGGAAAAATGGTTGTTGTTCTCGTCAGGATGGGAAATCAAAAGCATATCTGAAGGTTTTTATTGGTTTAATCCGCATTTTATTCGTTTTCTGATTGGTCTATACAGTAATCTGTATTTCCCTTTACTTTCAACAGAGACTGATACCATGTGTTGCCACTGTGACAAAAAAGTAATAAAAGCCACACACAAAAAAAATAATAACTCAGAAACAAATTGAGATACAGCTTTCGAACAAATTGCACTTAAAAGTACATTTTTTTCTCTATACGACGGTGTAAAAAGTAATATTGTGGGAAGTTTAGAAGTTTAAGAATGAAATTTCATTTAAAATGTTTCGTCAGATTTCTTGGAAATCTTACGATGGAAAAGCCTTTTCCCGAACAGCCAATGAAATGCTTGGATAATACATAAGTTTCAGGTGGATAATAAGTACGAGTCGCAGGCGATTTTTCTTGTTTGGAATTTTTACGTGTAATAACACTATTAATGTTTAATTCATGGCGTTCGTAATGTATGATCAACTCCGTGCGATTTTTTATGTCTTAAATTTTAATCTTCGAAAAAATCATTTTCCAAATGCTCGTTGTAATTTGATAAATTGCTTTATTTTTTTTTTCGAATTTAAAATTTCGTAAAACTAAAATCATTATCAAAGGCAGAATGAAGACCACAAACATCTGAAATTCAATAAATGAAATTTAAAATCCTAGTTCGATGTTCACCTTGAGTTAAATAATTAAAATATACATAAAGCGCAAATAATTGTACAAAAAATACTTTTAGGTGCATAAATATAATATAAAGATATTTAAAATACAAATTTAAGGTATCCGCACACCTTCGGAAATGATTTTTTGAAATTTTTGAAATTTTCTTTTGTTATCCCTTTTTTATAAGGGCATTTACTTTAAAACTTTGAAAAAAAAATATAAAAAAATTAGCAATTACCCAGAAATAAATTTTTCAAAGAGAAAAATAGTCAAAATTATATCAAAAATTGACATTTCCGCCAAACGTGATAACTCAAAAATGAAACAATGTATTGACATTTTGTAAATTGCATAACAAACAGAATGACTTTCTCTAGGACTTAGACTACACATATTATAATCGCATCTCTATCTCAGATGATATGGCAGTTAAACTACTAATGTAATGAAAAATTCGCAAAATTTGTTCGAAGTTTGTCATTTATACTTGTGTAAATATAAAAAAAAAATATTTAATATATTATCATGAGTGTAGTCTATTCCCTCAAAAGACATTTGCAAAAGAAGTACAGAAAATTTCGTGTCATTTCATGCATAATTTTTTGATTTAGGATGTTTTACGTATAGTAAAAATCTGACAAAATTCATTTTCAGAAAAAGCTAAAAATAACTTTTAAACACAATTCAAAAGCTGCTATAACTGTAACTTTAAACGGCTGTAACTCGGGTTCTATTTTATAGATACAGTAAAAATTTAAGCAGATTTCGATAGATAAAAGATTTAATTTTATTATTATTGCAAAAATGAAAAATCGATATTTTGATCGAAAATTACGTTTTAAAGGTGTCCGAATACCTTAAAATATCTCAAATTACATTTAAAAAACCTAGAACTTTTTCAACCATTACATGGCCGTCTTCAGTAGGATTTAAATATTGTTATTATTTTCTTTGCGCTTATTCAGTTTTATTTCAGTTAAACTGAAATACAGTTTTTTAATAACGAAGTTTAAAACTAAGGAAAAACGGAAAATGCTTTGATGTGCTATGGCCAAAAATACAAATAATATAAATAATAATTGAATAAACGAAAATTTTATCATGAAGAATATTGTTTGGAAATACTGGTATGTAAGTTTTTAAAAAACAGTCGACTGTGACTACCTTGTCCATGAGAAATAGAGCATGTTATGTTCTATGCGGATACATGGTGTGGGCACAATCAAAATCAAAATATACAAACTTTTCAAAATAACAGACATTACATTACATTTAAAGATAAAAACACTAAAAACAATTTAAAAGGACTTTTCGGATTCATTCTGAATCCCTCATCAGCTAATTCCTAACGTAAAAGTCATGCCAGGTTTTAAAGTTCAGAAAGTAGAAAAACATTACATCAAGTTGCCGAAAAATTATAGTTAAAACAAATCTGAATATTCTATTGGTAGAGATGCAGCCTGGCTAATTGCTAAATCAGCAGTTCTCGTGTACCAAGCTTCCAAACAAATACGACTTGCATCTTATATACATTATTTGATACTTGCGACTTATAGCCAGCTTATTATATACATGATTTAGCAATTAACGAGCCTGCATCTCTAACAATAGAATACTCAGTTTTGTTTTAACTATAATTTTTTGGCAACTTGATGTAATGTTTTATGACTTGTTGAACTTTAAAACCTGGTATGATTTTTACGTTAGGAATTAGCTGATGAGGGATTTAGAATGAATACGAAACGTCCTTGTAAATTTTTTTAGTGTTTTTATCTTTTAATGTAATGTAATGTAATGTCTGTTATTGTGAAAAATTTGTATAATTATGAATGAATTCAAACGTAGCTCTTTTGTTTATATCAAAAAAAAAAAAAAAAAAAAAAAAAAAAAGATATATTTTGCAAACCTCTTGGTCAGATCTTTTTTTTTTTCTTTTTTTGCCGCAATGTAACAGATTATGAATAATAATCATTGAGAATAACAAGTTTGCCGTTTATTTATGAGTTTTCTGAAATACATATACGGACATTCAATAATTTATATTTAATCATTAGCGCAATAAAATAAATAAGACAAAATTTATTAATATAAATATTTCTCATAGTTTGAAAATGAAATAGAAATCTTATGTCTCATAAATCTTATATTATTTATATCTTCTGATTTATTATTTTATAACAGTGCCTTTCCCTTTCCAGACTTTGGTTATCATCTTTTCATTTTAGATTTTATTTATAAATTACAAAATGTCTTATTCATTCCTTAAATTCTGCACCGCATATTTGTATGAAGTCATCAACTGCAGGTGACAAGATTATCTTACGACACTGCTTAATGATTTATAACTAATGTTAAAGTGCCCTCGAGGCGCGTTTTTTTTTTCGTGCGGTAGACGTTAGGGACAAAGTCGGTTGGCAGAAAAGATAAGGGATTAATCTGTTAGGAGCAGAATTCAATATCTTAATCATAATAGCGTTTATGAAAGCATCCCTAGACTTAAAAAAAAAATTGCAAAAGATGAATGAAACATAGGAAGTTGTAATTAGAAAGGATTTAAGTATCTGCAACTGATCAACAACCTAAAACTTTAAAGAATAATATTTTACCAATTGATTAAAAATCTGAAAAGTAAATAAGCATAATTATAATGTGGTTTTATTTTATTATATTTTATTAATAACAATTTACTGGTGATTAATTTTAAATTAATAAATAACTTTACTGTTTGTTATAATTCTAAATTTTAACCCTAGTAATTAAGTATCATCTCTCTATAACTGGAATGACTCTCTATAACTGGAAACTCTCTATAACTGGAAACTCTCTATAACTCTTTTTTTATAACTGGAATGTGACTTTTTTGTTCATCTACTAATACTCACATTGTATGATAAGCTTAGGAAACAATCCTTTTTTTATTATTATTGGATTTTCATTAATTTTCCATAAATGTTATCTTTTTTATCTTACATCTTAATTTTTTACTTAATTAAATGCATTATATCGGCAGTAATACACTTATTTAACTATGAGGCACTCTATCATATGAAATAATGCATTTTTTGTGACACTTGGATGTTCTTGCGTGTTTAGATTAAATTAACAAATAACTTTACTGTTTGTAATAATTCTAAATTTTAACCCTAGTAATTAAATATAATCTCTCTTCGTTTCGTCTCTCGTCTGTAACTGGAATATGACTATTTTGTTCATCTACCAGTACTCATATTATATGATAAGCTTAGGATACAATCCCCTTTTTTATTATTGGATTTTCATTAATTTTCCATAAATGTTATTTTTTTTTATCTTACATCTTAATTTTTTACACAATTAAATGCATTATATCGGCAGTAATAGACTAGATTGACTATAAGGCACTCTATTATATGAAATATTGTATTTTTTGCGACACTTGGATCTCCTTGCGCATTGAAGATTAAAAACACACGTGTTGCTTTGTTTTTCATTTCTAATTTAGGATCAAATCCTATTTGTTTATCCTTTTGTTTATGAAATCAGACTTTTAAACAGAAATATGAAATAATGAAAAAGTATATAAAAGGGAAACAAAAATTATTTTTAAATCCTATTTATAAAATTGATATTTGAACAGATTACATGTAGTCCTATGCCTAAGACATTTTTTGTCACGCCATAGTTATTGTTCATCACTTCTTGCAATAAATGTCAAATGCGTTGTTAAATGTAGTTACAAACAACTTAGAACAACCAAATAAAACATGTAAATTAGACATATATATCGCATCATTTACGCCTATATGTTTACGAGCCATGCATATTATATTTCGTACCATAAACATTGTTTACGTAGTCATGCATTAAATTTAATGAGTAACTTTGCATAAAAAATTTCATGCAAAAGTTAAATCCGAATTAACTCTCCTATTCAACAGATGAAAAATAGATCTCCGGTAATTACCCCGAACATCAAACAGTAAACAATTCAGAAATTTTCCGACCAAAGTTATGTCATTAGGTGTAATTAAGCAGATAAGAGTCATATGTGCATTGCTTCTGACTTTTTATGCGAACATTAATGCAGCATATTTGCACAAACCCTGAACCTAAAACACAAAAGAATTTTTACTGAAAGCATGTAACACATACACATACCTGCCTTTTTAATCATCGAGCAATAAAAAGTGTTAATGATAGACGTCTAATTTAATTATGTCATTCCTTCATTAAACATGCAGAAGTTTCCCTAAAGCTGTTGATTTACGACGCTAATTGTTTATATATTAATGCTGGTTTTGTTTGCAATTTATGACTCCTTGCTAACGTGAAGTATTTCTCAAGTAACTATGTTAAAGGAAACTGCTTATTCCAGGCACTGAATTCTATTATTTCTAATTCCTTTTCTTGTCTGATAAGAAAAATGTTGCTATTCTAGTATGATTTTGGGACTCTATATTTATTTCATACGAATATCAGGGTAATTCCTTTATTCACTGAATGTAATCGTTATTGGTTACAATTACTTGGCTTGTGATAAATTAGTTAATTTATGATCTAAAAATAAATATTCTTTATTAATTAATAATAATAGATTAATGATTAATTATTGTCGATTAATGATTGATTAACTGATTTATAATTGAGTGATTATTTTTTTTTTCATTTTCCTCTAAAATAATTACATTTAAAATAAAGGCCTTTAGAAATATTAAATAAATAAATTAAATGCAATTCGGGAAATAAGTAGATCTTGAAAAAATGCTTTTGAAGCTTTTCTGATTTTATTCTTATTGCTAAAATAATTTTATTGAAACCATAAAAATAATAAAGTATTACATATTATTTTTATTTTGAGGATTTCTCATTATTTTTCGACTTTTTTTTTAACTTGTTAACGCTTTTATATTTTTCTATAATTTATTAATCTTTCTACTACGGACTTACCATTATTGGTGTAGCTACGAATAGTGTTGCCAGATTGGGGATTTTGCCCCCATTTTGGGGAATTTTGAACCTCCAGGGGAATTTTTTGGGGACAAATAATTCGTGGGGAAATGTTTGGGGACTATCAATATTTTTGGGGAAAAACTTGGGGAATTTTTTTTATTATTTCCCGTGAAGTTTATTTTTAGTCTTCTAACAACTCTGGATCTGTCTCGATCTCCATTTTGATTTTGAAAACGAAAATAAAATACAGAACTCGGAGATATCAATCATTATTCTCGTGGTCGTACACATCGTTTACAACAATACAGTTTACACGTATCACAGGTGCATCATGACCTGCCTTGGAGTACTCCTACCTGAATTTCAAGATCACTATAAAAGTGAGACAGATCCTCTTATTCATCGCAGACAGACACATATGCACATTTCTTTTATCAGAAACAGAAATAAAAACAATTTTATATTTATATTTTTGTTTAAAGCTAGTTAACTTGTGTTTCATGGAATGGAAGTAGAGCTTTTTACAAGACATACATGACATGCAATTGCATACTACATTTACATTGCTATGTTTATAACTGAACATTGCTGAATGAATGCAGCATGTACCCTAATTCTCCATAAAAAAAGAAAAAAAAAATTGAATGAAAATGCGGTCTTAAACGGCATAAACCATAAACCTTCACATTACTAACTCTTCAGGACTTATCCGAAACGTTCTTTTGCCGTACTTTTTTTAAAAGATTTAATAAAAAATATATAACGTGATTGATATAACGAAGGTGCCTCGCATTACGATTAGGTACTCAGTACGGATGACAAAAAATTGAAAACAAAGTTCTAATAAGTCAGATAGAAGCAGATGATGTCAACACCATCTCAGATTCATTCAAATCCCAACCGATTAGAGAAGGTTTAAACCTTGAAAAAGTTATTGGTATAACTATAGATGGAGCTAACAACGTAATGATAGGCCAGCCTCATAGATTGGCAACAATTTAGAAAACAAATGTAAATAAACTTGTTATTGTAAAATTCATTTCTCATTCTCTCAATTTAATTGCAAATATGCATGAAAAATTTTGCGAGTTTAAATGTTTATTTTTTTATAAATGGAGATTATTAAAAGAAAAAAAAAAAAAAAAAAAAAAAAAGATTGATTTGGGGGAAATTTTCAGTTTAAATTACTAAAACATTTTTCATAGTGGAGAACTGAAAATGGAAAATTTATTTTTTTTGAGTCGAAACAGCATTAGGGATTTTTTAGGGAAAAAACACTGAATTGGGGAAAAATTCAGAAATTTTGGGGAAATTGACTTTCGACTATCTGGCAACACTGGCTAAGTCCGCTACGCCCTCCCTATATTCGGATTGCTTGTTCTACTTAGTCCGTCTTCAGTCTTTTGGGTTTTTGCACCGTATGTTTGTTCTGCGGAGCAGACAGTTCTTTTAAGGACTAATTTCTTCTGTTACCAGTATTCGTGCAGTTGTGGGATGTGTTGTTGAAATTTTTATACTTCATGTTTTTGCTATTCATTCAACTGTTATATTTTTATCCTTTGTTTTTTATGATGCGCTATACCATTACTCATACACAGGCCGAAGAGTTTCTTCGCAACCAGGAGGCCCCTGGAGACTCTCACCTGTTGAACTGTTTAAATTAAATTTCTTTCATTTCTTTTTTATTCCTAAACTTTTAAATGTAATTATATGGTAAAATTTCACTTTTTAAACTAAATTTTTGCAATATTTTTATTTCATTTTCATTTTTTCTATCAAGGCGAAATATACTTTTCATTTCATTTATTATTATTTTTTTAATAATATATATATACATATATATATATATATATTTAATTTATTTATTATGTCTGATTTAAGCTCGGATATTTCCTTTTGCATCTTATTTTCTAATTAAAAATTGCGAAACTATTCAGAAAGCTTCCAAAATAAAAGAAATCTAATTACTACTTAGATATTGTATAAAAGCCAATTCAACCGAGTCCAATTTTAATAATTTTTTTTTTTTAATTTCAACTATATTTTTAGACTATTTTTATTTTAACTTTTAATTTTCCATTAATAGCAAAATATACAATTACATGTATATATATTGTCCATCATTTTTTCTTAAAAAAATTAAATAGTATTTTAATTATTTCTAATTAACATTCGATTATCTCCTTTCAATGCTTTAGCTTCTAAAATAAAATAAATATGAATGTCTCACTAAAATACACGAAATATAATTGCACTTTAGATATTCTATAACAGACGTGTCAACACGTTCCCATTTAAAAAAAAAGTATAATTTTTTTTCATTTTTATTATATTCCTTGGACTATTTTTATTTCTTTTAAATACACTCTTCCATTAATTTTGCTTTAACCTTTCCCTTAACTTAGAAAATAATTTTGAATAGCATTTTTAACATTTCTTATTAACATTCGGTCATTTCCTTTCAATCCATTAAATTCTAAATAAAAATGTTATAAAACGACTGCGAAACTTTCCTATATATAAAATCTAATTACACTTTAGATGCTATATAAAAGCCATTTCAGCTCTTGTCCAGAATTAAAAATGATAACCCTTCAGCTTTTACATAAAAGTGGTTAGATCTCAATATTCAAAGCGCTCTACTTACTCGGCGCTTCTCCCCCTGTACCTTAATTAGTATTCCTTAGGACCACTTATCTTAATGGGGCGTGTGAAGCAATATTAGAAGCATTAGAAATACATCAGTCAAGCGCTTTTGGCAACTCCCATCGAGTGATGTGTAGAAAAGCAATCATTTCCGTTGAAAACTGAACCCCCAGGAGGGCGGAACACACCTTTGCATTACCTTTCCAATACTGAAATTTCCTGTGACATTAGATGGACATGAGCATTAAAAATTTATGTCAGTTAGGATCTATTCTTAGATGTTATATGTCTTAAGAGGATGTCAAACGAATAAAGAATATTACTTATAGAAAAAGAAATGAAACAGAAATTTAATCCATTAAAAATCTTTTACTTTTTCCCGGGCGAAATAATTTAATGGAATTTCGATTGAGTGGATAGTTAAATGCATTAATTCCAATTCTGACTTCATTACCAATTCTAATAAATAATAATGTCATATGCATATTAAGTAGTAGTTTGTCACTTTCTAGAACAGATGATGTGTGAATATTCAACGCTGTATTTCCAAAAACATCTAAATATCTTGCCTTTGGGAATTTGATGGATGAATGTTGTTGCATACGATATAGAAGTTATTACATATTTTATCGGATAACCGAATTAAATATCCGAAGAAACACATAATATGTTCGATGATTTGATATTTATTATTTGCTATTAAAAACCAGTTCACGTTTTCTTATTTTAGTAGTTAGCATTAATTCTATAAGAAAATGTTGTTTTATTAAAGTTGTAACCTTTTTCTCGTTTATATTGTACGTAAAGTTAACCATAATAATAATAATAATACATGTTTTGTCATTGAATTCCCATAACTGTATCCGTGTACATCCGTAAATGAACATATATAAATTTATCCTGAAAACAGAACCTTCAGGAGGCGCAGAAAAGATCTTTCACACCTTTGCAATACTGAAATTTCATGTGGCATTAGACAACATGAGCATTAAAAATTTATATCAATTTGTATCTGTTCTTAGATTTAGAAAGTTTAATGGATTAAAACGAATAAAGAAACTTAAAACCAGAAAACAGGAATTCTGTTTTTTCATAGTTTAGTGCTGCCCCGATGAATATATATATATATATTCATCTATATAAAACCATTAAATAAACATTACCGACCACCAACAAAAACTGTGAAATTATGAATAAAATGACATTAACAAATACAGTTTATATATATATAAATACAGATAGTACAAAATATTTTTCAGTTTTAAGACTTAAAATTACACGCTTTTATTTTATATAAAATGACGTCATTTGAATCCACTGAAAAATTCTACATTTACGATCCAGTCTTAAACAACATCTGTAGAAAAGTATGCATATGACGTCACTATCGCAAAATAATACACAAACACAACAAAAAGCAATGTCGTAAGCTAAAAAAAAAAAAAAATAATAATAATAAAAAAAAATCGGCTATCTAATGATTCATATGCCTTCATTTGTTTGTAACATTAATATGGATATTTAAAATTAAATAAAGTTTATAACAGCTCCAAGTTTTATCAGATATCTTTCATTTATATATATTTTTAAATAAGCACGTATTATAATAATTTTTTTTTCAGTTGTTATAAGAAAATGGCAACAAAAGGATATAGTAATCTACTATTTTCCTTTTACTTTCTACAGAAATGGAGAACTTCAGCTGCCACCATTACAGAAATACATTAAAAATTACAAAAATTAATATCTCAAAAATAAACTGAGATGCAGTTTTCAAACAAATTGTGGTTAAAAGTACAGTCAAACTTCCCTTTAAAGAAATCCCTATTTAACGAAGTTTTCTACTTAACGAATTTTTCTTATGAACCATGACTTTGGACACTATTACACATGTAAATTAATCTCCATATTACGAAAAATATATTCTGTATAGCAAAATTTATTCCACTTTCGTGCGTGTACAGCATTCAAACGGAGAGGTTGCTGTTTCGATGGATATATGAATTTATTTTCGCGGATAGTACGAAAAATATTTTTTTTATTTATTTAAATCATTTCCATTCTTCTTGGAGTTTAACACAATATTTTTTCTATCCCACTAAGACAAATACTTGCTATCGCCACTCTCTCACACAGGCGCTGACAGTGGGAGAGAAGCCTTCGATACAATAAGAAGGGGTTTCCAGTTTCACGAAAATGTTACTGAATTGTTCGGATACGCTAAAATTTTAATAAACAGTGTGCTTTCCTTTCAGATATTTCCATTTTATGTGTATTTTTCATTTAATGTGTATTTTATTATACAAATTTCATGAATTTAATTCGATTTCTATTTAACGAATTTTCTTCATAACGAAGTGCTTAGGTGAAACGATGAGACTTCGTTAAATAGAAGTTTCACTGTACTTGTTTTCCTATACGATGGTATAAAAATTTAAAATGAGCGGTGGTTAGAAGTTTAAAAAATTGCAGTAGAGATTATAAGTATTTAACCGTACAATGATGCCTGTGTTTCATTTTAAGCGTCCTTTACTCGGAGCGAGTTTACTAGCTACAAGCCGGCAAATTCACTAGCTGCTAGTAAACTCGCCCCGTGTAAACACGTTGAGTAGCAAACTATCTGGCAGCTCAGCGAGTGCGAAAAAAGTTGAAAGCTCGGCTACTTCTCCCGCTACTCGCTGGCGTGTTAGCTACCTATCTAATAAACTATCTGTGTATAAACGCTGTTGCTAGTGAAATCGCTGAGAGTATTTGGTGGTTCGTGGCTCTGAGTATGTAAACAATGTCGACTGAAGTAGTTCGTGCCGGCGTGAATGAAACAAAATAAATTTTTTTGAACAAACTTAACAATTAGGATATGTTTGGGGATTAAAATATTTTTGAGAATTATTCACTGTTTGAAATAACTACCGTAATTATTACAAGGTGAATATTTTAATTATTTTAGATAGATAGTTTAAAATACGAATGTCGGGGAATTGCAGTTATCAAGTTATTGAGACTGTACTTAGAGGACTCTATTTAGAGGGTAATAATTGGAAAAAAATAAAAATTCTGAAAAATGTTTTTGAGTATTAGTGCATAGATTCGTATATTTTCCACAGTTAAACTACCTGAAATTACTTTTAGTAATTAGTGTTACAAATATGATAGGAATGATACTGAGGGTAGAATGTTTTAAATGCTAAATAAAATAATTTCAAAATAAAACTGCAGAACTATGATGGCGTTTGAAGCCACTGATCTGCAGATTTACTATTTTAATTATTACCATAGATTTCATTAATATTACAATCCTTTTTTGTGAGAGATGAATAAGTAACTGTTTCAGTCAGAAAATAATAGATTTTTAACAACTGCAGTAACTTAATTGTTTTTTTTTACGAATTTAATATTTCCAACTGAGCGAAAAAATACCCAGGCCGAGAATCGAACGCAGATCATTGGCTTACAAGGCCAATGCTCTACCGTTTAAGCTAACTGGACCGACAACCGGTGAGCATATTTCGCTCAGATATGTTTACCGGTTGTCAGCCCATTTAGCTTAAACGGTAGAGCATTGGCCCTGCAAGCCAAGGATCTGTGCTGGCTGCACTTAATATAAAAAGTCAGCACTTAATATAAAAACAAACAATGATTACAGAAAAAACATAAAAGAAAGCTTTGGAACGCAGCAAGTGATGCAATAGCGAGTTGGCTACTGAGCGAGTAAATAAGTTCGTGTGTAAACGACCACTATCTTGCTAGCTGACTCGCTCGCTACTTTTCTCGCCAGCTTGTAGCTAGTAAACTAGCTCCGTGTAAACGAGCCTTTACGGCTTGCTTACGTAACGGAAAGTTATTTTTTAGGGACGACATTTTAATTGTATTTCGAAAGAAATAGCATATAGGGGTCTAAAATAAGGAATAGCAATTTAATCCATTAAAAATATTTTACTTTTTTTTTCTGGGTGTAATAATTTAATGGATTCCCGAATCAGCAGATAGTTAAACGCATTAATTCCAGTTCTGAATTCATTACTTATTCTAATACGTAATAATGTGATATGCATGTTAAACAGTGCTTTGTCACTTGCTGGAACAGATGATGAGCGCATATTTAATACTGTATTTTAAAGTGGGTTTAAATATCTCGCCTTAAGGGATTTCACGAATGAATGTTATTGCATACGATTTAAGGATTATTACAGATTCTGTCGAATAACAGTACTTAGTCTTTAAAGAAATCCTCAACATGACCGTGTTTATGGGATTCTAGTATTTATTACTAAAAGCCAGATTATATTTTCGGTTGATTGTAGTTAGCTTTAATACTTTAGAAATTCTTGCGCGCATTAAGAACTACAATTTAAAAGCTGGTAATGTATAAATGGATTTATTTAAATGAGAACTTTTGAAGAATTAAATATTAAATGTTTTTTTTTTTCCCTTACACTATGCTATAGTACAGTAGAGGGGAAAAAGTAAACACACCTACTAAATGTGCAGCAAATTATTGTAGAAGAAAGTAACTAGTACCACACGATTGGAAATAAAGTCTAATTTTAATGACGCATATAAAATTGGCTAAGGAGGCCATCTACATATCAAAACTAACCCAATATTTTTTCATTAGCAATACCCAAGTTTGACACTATAGATATATCCTACACCCCTAAATACAAATTTTTATGAGATTCGTACGATTAGTTTCAGAAAAAATGATTATTTTAAAATGAGCATATTTTAAGAGCTGTATCCAAATTGAAGTTCGGTACTCGATTGGTGAAATGCTACAGAATGACTATGTCACTTCTGTTAATGCATTATTTCTTGCCAATATGACACTTTCAATCGCTTAATATGTTTCGATTATTGCCAGCCGAAATGTTTCATTAAAATTAGTAAAATATATATGTATTTTATCAAATTATGCTTTTCTGCCTATCATAAATCATCATTTTGACTTTTTAAAAACATAATTCGAAAATTATACGGAAGAAAAATTTCAAATTGAAATTCGCATAATAAATAATAAGGACATAATAAATATAAATCTATCATAAAAATTGTTTGTTGCAATTCATATTTTTTTCGAATATTAATTTCATAATTCACAATTCATATTATATATATATATATATTTTTTTTAATTACAAATTCAATGTTCTTATGTTTGTGTTTTTTAGTATTATAACAACACAAAAATTATCGCATTAGGATTATAACTTCAGGAGACAATAATAAAAATATGAGAATCTAAATTAACATTAGAAGCTCTAAATTTTGAATGTTTATAATTGAAAACTTATCGTCCAAATGACTTAAAATCTCGGTTCTAGGCATTGTTTGAAGCGAAAATTTAAAATATATTGTCAAAATTAGGTGTTGCCATAGAAAAAACAAAATTTGGTTTGATTTTGTTTTGTAGATGGCCCCCTAATAAAATTTTATATACATCATTTAAAAGTAGACTTTATTTACAATCGTTTGGTAGCACTCACTTTCTTTTATTATAATTAGTTTCAGAGTTTGTAGGGGGTTGTTTACTTTCTTTTTTCCACGACCGTACATATCGGAACACAGAAAAAAAAGGTTACAAGATAAAATAACTTTTTTATATGTACAAGCATCTAAAAACAATTTGTTGGAATTTAAATTTGCATAAAACTACCATTAACATTTTGAGACGTTTTGATATTTGTGCTTAATATACCTTTTTCCTGTTAAGTAGTTCGAATAGACGATGGACACTTTAAATTTAACATGTTCAAAATTAAGTTACTACGAATAAATATCTAATTTTTAAAAAAATGTACAAGTTTACCAGTCCATAAATCCACATAAAATGATACTTCATTTTCTAGTTAAAATATCTTTTATTATCAAAATAATTCACCAACTTATTTCTGTTTTAAATAATTCCTATACATTATCTGAATTAGTTACCGTGCATGAAGTACTTATTTGCCTAAACACAAAATAAGAATAAAAAAGTAAGTGAAAAAATAATAAAATTAAACTAATCATTGCTCTTTATAAATTATAATATTTTTGAAGTAGGCTTGTGCAAAACAAGTGTGATATGGAATAAACTGAGTGAGCTATTAAAATATTTAGAGAAATGCTCTATAAATATGTCACAGATATTTAAAATTTGTACTTACTCTAACATTTATAATTCTGAAGTCGTACCAATGGAAAGTCTTTCTGCAATACATGTTTTTTATCTTGTTACATAAATTATTTACTTAACATTTTGAATAACTATTTTTCATATACGCATTTATTTTCAGGATTTTCTAAGTAGTTAAGTGCACTTTAAATGGTTGTTACTTTTAATTCAAATCCTTTTAACTGTCAACGAATTTTAATACCAGTCAGATTTTGACTTTATAATATACTATACATCACTTTGATTTTAAAGCATATTAGATATATGCAGGATACAGTTTCACGTTATCTAATATAATTGTAATATGTGGCTATACATTTATAATCTGTGAGGGTTACAAATTTATTTTTCCTCTGATGAAACTCTACCCCCATAAACGTTTACGTGTGTAAATAATTAGAATGTACTTTGTATTCCTATTCACAATGAAATCGATAAATATATTTTTTGTAGCTTTATTTTTACAATCATCACTGTAATATATTTTATATTATTGCTATCCTAAATACATAAACACCTATACATACAAATATGCATTGTGAAGAAGATTATGTTTGTGGTCTGACTTATTAAGAAAATTGATATGAAAAAAGCCTTGTTTTCCTCTTCAATATACTCGATAAAGATCGAAGGAAAGTCATAACTCTTGCTGTATTTCTACTCACCCAATCCAATTATATTTGACGCTTCTTTCAGCCCTAAATTATATACTGATATTTTATGTACGGAGTTTCTTTTTCGTTACGTTTAGCCACAAGATTGTTCTGAAAATTATAGTTTTTATGGCGTTATACTTAAGATATCGTTGAATAAATCAAAAGTAAAAAAAAAAAAAAAAATGTTATATAAGTTTAATATACGTATTTTAATGTTAACTGACTTACCACACGCTTGGTGCTCATTTCAATATCACAAAGAACAATATTCCTTCACCTTCTTTTTAACAAAAGAAGCATGGATATATTTGAAAGGTTTTGCTGATTCTACAATTTTGTTCATTTCTTTGAGATAAAATTTAAATTAAAGTAACACGATTTGCCTAAATACTTACTTCATTAAATTACAAGAATTACAACATATTTTAAAAGCAATTCATGTATATAAGTTTTATTTATATGGGAACTTTTGAAGTATAAAATATTAAATGACTTTTTTGTTTCTCACTCTATGCGATAGTACTTACCGGAACAAAAACAAAGAAAATTTTTATTTCATAAAATGACTTTTTTAATATAAGCATGTAAAAATAATTTGTTTGAATTTAAATTCGCATAAAACTGTCATGTCGTTACCACGTTTGTTCATTTCTTTGAGATAAAATTTAAATTAAAGTAACACGATTTGCCTAAATACTTACTTCATTAAATTACAAGAATTACAACATATTTTAAAAGCAATTCATGTATAAAAGTTTTATTTATATGGGAACTTTTGAAATATAAAATATTAAATGGCTTTTTTGTTTCTCACTCTATGCGATAGTACTTACCGGAACAAAAACAAAGAAAATTTTTACTTGATAAAATGACTTTTTTAATATTTACACGCATGTGAAAATAATTTGTTTGAATTTAAATTCGCATAAAACTGTCATGTCGTTACCATTAAAATTTTGAGATGTTTCCTTCTTTTGATATTTGTCTTTAATATACCTATCTCCAGTTATGTAATTTGAATAGATGATGGCTACTTTAAATTTAACATGTACAAAGTTAAGTTACTTCTAATAAATATTTAATTTTCAAAAATTTGTACAAGTTTACTCAGTCCATAAATTTACATAGAATGATACTCCACTTTCTAGTTAAAATATCTTTTACTATCAAAATATTTTACCAACATATTTCTGTTTGAAATAATTCATAAACATTATCTAAATTAGTTATCGTGCATGAAGTACATATTTGCCTAAGCTCAAAATAAGAATAAAAAAAAGTAAGTGAAAAAATAATAACATTGAACGAATCATTGCTCTTTATATATTATGATATTTTTGAAGTAGGCTTTTGCAAAGGTATGTAATAAACTGAGTGAGCTATTAAAATATTTAGAGAAATGCTCTATAAATATGTCATAGCTATTTAAAATTTGTATTTCCTCTAACATTTGTAATTCTGCTGTCGCATCAATGGAAAGCCTTTCTGCAATACGTGTTTTAAAACTTATTACATAAATTATTCACTTAACTTTTCTATAGCTATTTTTGATGCATGTTTTTATTTTCAGGATTTTCTAAGTGGTTAAGTGCACTTTAAATGGCTGTCACTTTTAATTCAAATCCTTCTTTGCTGTGAAAGCATACCAGTCAGATTTTGAATTTTTTAATATACTTTGGATCATTTTTTTTTTAAATTCGTAAAATGTTTATCCACACCCATATGTATAGACAAAAAACACTACTTTTCGTGTGTCGTGAGCACAAATTTTCGTGTTCTCCTATATATTCAGAAAATATGTTTGCACATTTATGATATGTTATGGCTGTGAATGAAAATGCAACGTTTATAAAATAATCAATGTTGCCCCCAACACCGCCACTCTCAAAAACTCTTCTACATGGTCTGGGGACACGCGGAAGCATGTTTATTATATGAAGACATGAGTTTCAAAACTCGTTTTATCTAGAAAATAAAATTTGGGAAATTACAAAGAACTCTAATTGCGTCCATTATTTTCATTATAAACCAACAATTTACATTGTCAGAAATTGAAGATAAAACTGATTTTTTTGCAAATTGTAGTGCTTTTCGGTACAGGTTTATCAATATAATAGATTGACAGAGAAAAAATGATTTTTTAAATTTTAGATAAGTCAAGCTTTGAAACTCACGTCTTCATATGCAGGATACAGATTCACGTTCTTCAATACAATTACAATATGTGGCTGCACATTTATAATTTCTGAGGGCTACTAATTTATTTTTCCTCTCATAAAATCCTACCCCCATAAACTTTTACATGCGCAAATAATTAGACTGCACGAAATGGTATGTCTTTCTAGACACTATAAATCGATAAATATATTTTATATAGTTTTATTTAAACAATCATCAATGTTATATATTTTATATTATTGTTACCATATACATAAATACTTGTAAACAGGTATTGTGAAAAATATTATGTATGTGGTCTCACTTATTAGCAAAATTGATATAAAAGAATATTTGTTTTCACTTCAAGAGACTCGATAAAGATCGAAGGAAATGCATAACTCTTGCTGCATTTCTGCACATCTAATCCAATTATCTTTGACGCTTCTTTCAGCACTAAATTATTTACTGATATTTTATGTACAGAGTTTGTTTTTGTATACTTTTAGCCACAGCATTGTTCTGAAAATGCAAAGTTATTTTTCATGGCATTATATTTAAGATATCGTTGAATAAATCAGAAGTTAAAAAAATTCATATAAATTGTATATATTTAAACATTTACGTACTTACCACACGTTTGGTGTTCATTTCAGTATCACAAAAAACAATTTTCTTTGACTTGATTATTTCTCCATAGCAAAAGAAACATGTATAAATTTGAAATTTGCAGCTGATTCTACAATTTTGTTTATTTTTTGAGATAAAATTTTAATTATAGCAACATGATTTGACTACTACATTAAATTGCAAAAATTATATATCTTGTTTTATCAGTTACCAGAAAAATGATTAAAGAATTAGTTATGTTAGAAATGACTAATATTTCAATATGCTCTTGGAATCCAGTTAGCCCACCAAGCTACTCACACTGTTTAGCACTGTTTAAAATATTCAATGGCTATATGTATTCAAGTGTTGCATGCATTGATTTTAATGCAGAGTATCACTATTTGTATTCTTACGTAACTTATATTACAGTTGATAACAAAATAATTTTTTTTTTGTCTTACTTATTAGTTGCAATTTTTCTTATACTTATTAGTTGCATATTATAAATATAATTTTGAATTGTAAATAACATCAAACATTTTATATTCATATTGAACATAGGACTTTGCTGATTGTAAATTCCGGCATAGTTGCTTTTCTAAAATAACTTGATGGTTTTTATTAACATAGTTGGAGCCATTTAAATACTCTTCCACTTTTTATATGTTATGTATTACAATTAAATAGAATACTTGTACTAAACTTGAGACAAACTTGGCCAGTAAAACTAAAGGGAGGAATAAAAATATCTCTCTTAAAATGTACAGAATCATCATCATTAAAATGTACAGAATCATTTGTTGTTGTTGTTATGCGATATTATTTATTTATTTATTTATATATCTTGTACTAAATATTTTAAAGAATAGGAGAAATTTCAATCTTAAATAATGTGGATCCGTGAAGACAAGAATCTCAAAAAGGGATCACTAAAATGGTAGCTTGAAGTTTGTGAACCTCTCCTCTAAATCTCATTTGGAACCAATTTAACGTCAATTTTGCGTATCGTTCTTTTAATGTACAGCATTATATATGTTTGGAGAAAGTAAGCTATTGTTACATTCATCGATCGTAAAGAAAGGAAGTGGAAATTGGTCGCTATTTAAATGGAAAAAGGAAATTGATTGCCTCAATGACACAATCTAAAACCTTGTGGTAATTTAAAATTTCCTTAAAGTAAACCACGCGATTAATCTTTCAAGGCAGAAAAATAAATTAGGTAATAAAAAGAAAAACCTTATCAAAATAATTTTGTATTAAAATTTTTACATTTATTTACTTTTCTAAGGCAATATATTGTTGGATATTATTGTATATTCTTGTACTATAATATTGTAATTTTATTTTATTGTTCCGTAATATGCGAATATTATATTTTATTATAAATAAGTTAATTTAATATATAAACTGTATTATATTTTCAGTTAATCGTTCTAAGCGTAAATTAGATGATAAAAGTCATACAAATTATTTTACATTCAAAGTTTTACATTAATTGATTTTTTGTAAATTTTATTTTGCGTTAATTTAATTTTACTTTTCTTTGATATGCGAGTATTATATTTTATTATAAATAAGTACATTTAGTGAAAATATTTTATAATATTTCAAATAATGTTCGTAAGCAGAACTATAAATTATATGAATGTAAAAAAGCCTTATTAAAATAATCCTGTATTCACAGTTTTACTTTCATTTACTTTTGCAATATAATATAAATTTTGTCATTTTAATTATATTTCATTTTTTCATGACATAATGTCGTACTTTATAATCAATAAGTTAATTCAATGGAAATATATATTTTTAAAATTTTAACTGACTTAACAAAAATTGTGTTTCATTTATTAAAGATTTCCTTCGTTTTATGTTTTATTTATACAAAATATCACTTCACTAATTATGATGAAAAGAAATTGTGCTTGAAGACTATGCTATTTTAAAATATATACATTTAAAATTTAATTATCCATTTTAGAAGCAAACTTATATTATGCTTTTTTTCTATAATGGTATAAAGATATTTACATTTGTAAATTTATTCACAATATTGTTTTATTTCTATTTTATTCGTAAAAGAATTTTTTCATAACATATCATTACGTACTACATTAATCTATGCTTGCTAAGTTTAGCATAGTTCATAAATAGTGAAAGTTAATTTTTATGAAAAATAATGCTGGTAATGTTGTACTTTTCTCTATTATACTCGCCTTTTTGCAATTAGAATTTGTACAGACAATTTGAAGATTTCTTATCTATATTATAAAGTAAAAAATATGCTCATTAATAACGCTAATGCCGTGTTGATAGTGATAGACACCTGATCAATAAATTTTGTTTTTACTGACATTTTTTTTAAAGTTCTAAATATCCCATAATTTTAATTTCTGTACCATTGAATATGGAGAAAATGTACTTTTAAAATATAATTTGATTGAAAATTGGTGTATCTCAGATTTCTGATTACTCATGTTTTTGGTAGTAATTTTCAAGCATAATAATAATAATAATATTAATAATAACACATATCGCTATTGCGTGCAGTCCCATCGCGGAAGATTAGCACTTTTGTACATAAAACAATATAAATAGTTCAGCATTTTTTCTGCAGCTAATATTCCATAACAAAATTAAAACTTTATTCATAAATTATTGTGTAAATAACTACATAAAATAATAAAGAAATTTAACAAATATGTTTTCTAACTATGTGCTTAATCACTAAAATAATCAGAATTAAAAAAAAAAAAGAAAAAAAGCTTCTGTAAATAGTGAATTGTTTGGCAATTTTTTTCGCTATTAACCTCAGGCATTCCGCTAATACAAAAAGCTTTATCGTTTATAATAAATATCAAAAATTTATTCGAATACATTTGTATTTTGTAGAATTCTTAGTAAAAGTTGTCTTTAATACAACACTTTAGTTAAAACAACCTGAAAAAATGTTATAGCTATATCTCATTTTATTAAAAAATTTCTGAATCAGTCAAAGTGTTCTCGTATGTCGCTTGTCTTTTATAAAGGCACTCTACTTATTTTTTGTGTAAATAAAATTATCTTAGTGATCTAGACTAATCAATATATAACATCAATGAAAAATAGATTGGCACAATATTAGAATACATTTTTTATTATTACTAAAATATATTCTTGTGACTTTTCATTGCAGTGTACTAAATACAAACGAATGAAAACTAAAAAAATCAGTCACAAAGAAATGAAAGTAAACGCAATGGCTGGCGATTTAAAAATGTAAAATTATTTCGAAAAGGTATTGATCATAAAATCAATTAAACCTTGAGCCTAGTGGTATTTTTAAAATTTTCCAGTGAAAACATCATCATTAATCACGCTGGTTTTCGTGAATACGTAGGAGAAAATAGCATTTTTAGATGGGAGAATATTGATCCCTGGAGAAAATCTCAATTGTATTATGTGTTTATAACATTCATTTTATAGAAAACGGTTATCATTGTATTGGTAGATATTTCATTCGGCCTGTCACATTGCTCGACTATAGTAATTTTTAAAGTATTCAAAATTCTAAGAGTTGAAAGAATCTTAAAATGATAAAACACTGTGAAATATTTCGATTAGAACATTTCAATAAAACACAAAATATTTCGGAAGAGCATATTTTTCAACGGAATTATTTCTAATATCATCTCAATTTCTCCATAATGTTGGACCTGCATTGTAAATATTTATCATGCGCTTCCATGGAGATATTTACATTTGTATTTGTGATAATAATCAGGGCTTAATTTCCAACAAAAAAGTTCCGGAGTCCTAATATACTGTTGTACTGGTAGTAACAACTGTACCATTCCCCCTCCCTCCACCCTGTCACTGTAAGCTTCATATTTATATTTTGTACATTATTTGCAAAATTTAAAGATTCTTTTTTCTTTTAGCAAAATAAAAATTTTAAATATATCAGCAACTTAGCTGTCAACTATTTCACTTATCACTCCTTCCGAATAGTAATAATTGTCTAATTTTAATGTTAATTGCGATTCATTGTTAATTCTGCGATTAAATATGGTAAGGAGTATGATTTGGAAATAGTTTTAACACAAAAAGGGACAGTTTCGCAGCTATGCATTTTTATGAAAAAATGAATGAAATTTACAGAAATAAGTATTTATATGCTGAAGAATGGAACAAAGTTTTTCAATTTCCTATAAAAAGTGCATATTTTAAACTATAATCGATTCCTTCCACATAAAAATCTTTTGTAGTTAGCCACTGAAAATCGGATTAAATTAAACATTTGACACCATTATCGAAAAGATTCGACGCTTTTGTAGAAAAGGAGGAATCACTGCTCGATTGCTTTCCATCAGAATAACAATACATGTCAATTATATCTACTTAGAAATAAAGATGTCTTTGTAAATGTGGAGAGAGCAGAGTCAGTAGCGTTCATTATACAAAATAATATAGAAAAATTCCTAACGTGATTTTTACACTCGTACGCAATAGAAGACAAAAACCTCAAACAAACAAAACCTCAAGCTGATGCTTGCTGGTTAAAAACAGAAAATATTCTTTCCAGGTTAGATATCTAACTAAAAAAAACCATCCATTTAAGAAATTATCCCAATGTCACAAAAGAAAATCAAACTGAAAGCAAATTCATTGTTCAGTCTTTTGAGTGGCACCACATATGAACACGTCGCCGACATAAATATAAAATATTACTAGAATAGAAAACCATGATTTCTGTTTTCCCTGAATTCTGATCAAAATGATTTGAAATAGAATATAATACGCAATTTTGAAGGAGGATTTTTTTTTTCTATACATGAATAAACAAAATTTTGAATGTAAGACAGATTGAGCTGGAGTCAGTCCAAGTGCAAAAACTGATATAAACATTGAGTCCGTTTTATCTCCATCCCTTATGTGTGCGACACATTAGGTCACCTATAAGCATTTTGATAAAAAAGAATACAAAATCTTGCAGATGGGAAGAAAAAGAAGGAGTAATTTAGGCCTCGGTTTTTCGGAAGCGCTATTGCACTGGGTTCCGGAGCCCTGTATTTTTGAGCTCCGATCAATATTTAAATATTTGCTAAAAGCAGAGAAGTGCCAGAGCTGGGATAGGCGCAAATTACGGCCTGATTCATAATTTGTATATGATGAGAATATTTGCGCAATATTTGTGAATCACTTGTTTAAAGTAAGATGCTCCTGCGCCTGTTTTCTGCAGGTCATAAAATAAAAAAAAAGGGAAACCAAAGATTATCACTCATTTATATATATATATATATATAATGCTAATCGAAAAATTTTCGCAATATTAAAACTGCATTGTAAACATTTACCATGTGACTCTGATGAGTACAAGACTGGCGTCATCTTGGCAATACGTGTTTATTTTAAAATAATATCGCTCACCCGCAAGAAAAGTGACACATATCGACAAAAGTAAATTTCACAGGAGAAGCAAAAGAAAATTTGCATTACTTTCCTGCAACACAAAATTATACCACTTACAAGGGAACCACTTTAGGTGTTGCTCGCACCTAGAATCGAGACCTGGTGCATTTTGTAGCCCTATGTATAAAAGTTAGAACATCGATAAAAATTCTTTGTTAAAATCATATTTTATATATTTTTTTATAGTTATAATTTTTTATTATTGGAATTTTATTTGTTAATTTTACACCAAAAGAGAATTAAGTCGCCAGATATGGCACTTCAAAATTTTCACTAGTTTTATATCTGTAATAGGTTTACATCCAAACCATTACAACACGGAGCGTGGCGAAAATACTGAGCTAGGGTTGCCGGAAAACTGCACGGGACGAAAAAGACGCCAATCTTTCTCCGCCAAATATGGAAATATAATATAGTATTTTTTTTTAAATCAAATTCGTAGGTTCTTGAAGGAATTTTAAAACTTTTTTCAACATTTTATAGTTATTATTGACTAATTTATATTTTTAACTTAAAAAAAAAAAAAAAAAACTTTTACGTTAAAAGCCTGAAATGTGGTCTAAAAAATTGCATTTTCAGAAAGTTAATCTGCTGTAAAATAAAAAAAAATTATTTTAACAAAAAATTTTTATCCATTCCCAAACTTCCTAATATAGAGCTTTAAAATGCACCAGGTTTCAATACTAGGTGCGAGCAACACCTAAAGTGGTTCCCTTGTTAGTTCTGCATGCAGGAATAAAAACATGCATAAAAACATTAAACCCTTAAGAATGAAGATGTAGGATGGGGTTTGGAGGATTGGATACTTTTACCTCCCCACACAATCCACCCCTCTTCTGTGGTCACAAATGGACATATAGCGTAATAAATGGATTTTCCGTATAATTACACTTATGAAACTGTTTGTGTAGCAAGACACAGCTATGGCAGACCTATTAGTGGAATAAAACACAAAATGAATTCTTGCGAGATGTGTCACTTTCCATGCAGATGAGCGATATATTTTCTCGTGTGTTTTCTGCAGTGCATTGAATAAAAACAAATACAAATTAAAGTCATAATGTAGAGAACGTAATCATAAATAGAATTGTAAAAAAAAAAAAAAAAATGCTGATAATAAAATCAGCTAAAGTTGAGCCTAGTGGCAGTTTAAATAATTTTCTGCAGAAAACATCATCAGTAATCACTCTAAATTACGTAATGGAGATACATAAGAGAAAGTAACATTTTCAGAAGCGAGAATATTGATTCCTAGAGAAAATATAAATTGCATTATCTGTTTATAACAATTATTTTATTTGTATTATGATTCTACATTTGAAGGCATTTCTTTCGTCTTGTCACGTTTTTGGATTATATTATTTATTTATTTGTTAAATGTAAAATTTTGAGTTGAAGGAAAATTAAAATATTCCTAATTCTGCCATGGATTAAGCATTAAAAGCATTATATATAAAACACAAAATTTTCACACTATTTATATCTCGAATGAATAATAAAAAATAAAAAAAATGTGTTTCCATCATAATAAAACTGTATTCTAAATATTTACCAAAAACAAATGATATTCCGTTGATATTAAGAGTAGCTTAATAAATAATAATAAAAATAATAATAATAATATGTACAGTAAAATTTTACTTATTCTTTGTTAAAGTATTTTTGCTCAGTTTATATGCTACACTGCCATCATTCAGATCTTTCCAAAACAATTAGTGACGAGCATTTATGAAAGCTACTTCAGTGAATGCTACACACGTGGAGCAACACTGTATCTGTAATTATTTCTGTCTCGTTGAATTATTATTTGGAATAAACGGCTTCATAAATTTATTTAATTTGATGAAAGAATAAAAAGACAAATATTATCATTATTAATTGATTCTGGACTGGAATTACCTAAGCAATAGCGCCGTGGAAGGAAATTTAATATTTACGCTGAAATTATTATTTCAACTGAAAATTCCTCCAGTAATTTTTACAAAGTGTCTCTGCCACGCCAATTAATTTGAAAATTCTATACTATCTCTATTGTCTTTACGTAAATTGAAAAGCAGCTGTATCTACAGCTGTATCATTGAGAAGCCGGTGTAACCTATTTTATGCCGAAGTGCAAATAATTTAAAAATCAGTCACAGTGACCTCATGGTGGAATCTACAGATCAAGTCCGCCATAGAAAGACTGCCACTGACGACTACTTTTTTATTATCTTGACTATCGCTGTTTTAAAATAAAACTCTTCGTGGTATTAATTTTTGATGTAGATTATTATTATTATGGTTTCGAAATAGTGATAGACTAAACAATAAAAAAATACTCGGCACTGACTGATTGTGATAGGAGAAGAAATAAAGATGTCACATTTTGGTCACGTTCTGAATATGACAATTTATGACTATTGTGACATAACGGTATCTGTGCTATAAAGCACACTGTTAAAATTTTGTAGCATTCTGGCAGGTCATTCTACCGTTTTTTGAAAAAACGGTTTCATAACCATAATCTAAATATATTCTGACCATAAAATGGCCAATAATATGGTCAGAATAGCATTAAATTACGGTTGTTTTAACCGTTTTCGGAAAAAAACGGACAAATGACCTGCCAGAATGCTGCACATTTTTATCAGTGCAAGATTTAAGGCGGTTTTTGATTTTGTCAAAAAAATAAAAATAAAGATACAGTCATTAATATGAAAAAATATATACAATAACCGGTTTAAATTCTTAAAGATATAATTTTTACCGTTGGACTACAAACAAGTTGGAAATTGCTCGTGAAACGTGGCAAATGAGGTGCGTTCGTACTATAACTAGTTTTATAAATATTTTTTGCATCGCATATTGTACTGAATGTATATTTTAGTGCATTTCATAAGTACATATCAATTTCATTCTGTTCGAAAGGCTGTAACATCATTCAAATGTGCTTGAAATAATTTTTTACCGTTGGCCTTAATGTAACGGAAAACTTTCGATTGTCCCTGTAATTAAACTATACATCTGATTTTCATAAAATATGAAATGACTAGACAAAATTTTGCAACAATTACATATTTAAAATTTCAGACCATTCGGTTCGGTAGTTTTTGCTCTATTATATGCGGACGGACTGAACGACGACTATAGGTGCTACGTATTTATATAATTACGAACGCACCTAATAAAACAGCAATAAATTTTGCCTGTTTCGAATTCAAAGTGCTACAAAATTTATTTCTAGCACTCTTTTAATTCAACCAATGCATTTTCCTGCTACGATAACCGATATTTAAGTGAATGGATTAAACATTTTTGCAAAACATTTTTTCGCAAAGTCATTAACCATCATTACACTATTATTATTTATATTATTTGTAGAAAGTTGTAACATGCACAAAATGATAGACAATGATGCTACAGCTGTACGTTTAAACACATAGAATGAATTTCAATGAAGTTAAGGAAGTTTCAAATTGTGAAAAACTTTAAATAATATTTTCTAAAATTGAGTTATTTTTATTTAGAACAGTATATTTACAGTATGATTATTAACATCTTTATCTCAAGGTATGCTAATACGTTCTAAAAACGCTATCATAATTCATGTCGGATTTTTTTTTTTTTTTCTGGAATATGTAGGACACGATAACATTTGCTAATCTCACGTAACATCCCAGTTGCATAATGTGTTTACAGAGTCGAATTTATATGTGGGTCACATGGGTTCTGGCTTAGGTTGGCCAAAACTGAGGGACGAAAAATGAACTTTAGGTAATACTATTTTATTTTCAATTTTTTTTTTAGTAAAAACATTTATAAATGAAAATTCTATAAGATTTTATTTTCTTACAAAGAAATCTTTGTTCCATAAGGCTAATTTTGACCAAGTAAAGATTAAGGAGCCTTTTAAAAGCATCTATTTCACAAACAGTCTAACATGGTGTCGAACAATGAAACATGACAGGGATGAAACTCAAAGTTGATCTTGCGATAAAATAGTTGGATCGAAAAAAAAAAAAAGGCTAGTGATATTGACTTCATTATTTCAAAGAAACTGATTTATTATTATTATTATTATTATTATTATTATTATTATTATTTTGGTTAAGATAAGCTTTAAATTTATTTAGCAAAATATTAATTTCACGGAAAAAAAACTGGCAGCAAGAATGTGAATACTTAAAATATAATTGAATTTCAAACGGTCTGAAAAAAAATATTTTGGTGGATTCACGTATGATTTTAAGATTTCTACATTTATTTTGTAAATTTGTTTACAGAGCCGAACACAACATGTTTTCAGAGCCAAACACAATATGTTTTCAGAGCCAAATTTAGACATGGGTTAAATGGGTTCTAGCATTGGTTCCAAAAACTGAGGATGAACGAAACGAAAAATGAACTTTAGAAAACACAATTTTTTTAATTATTAAAAGTAAAAACATTTGCACATGAAAAATGTATAAGATTTTATTTTCTTGCAAAGAAGTCTTTGTTCCATAAAGCTAATTGTGACAAGATACAGAGTAAGGAATCTTTTGTAAAGCCTTGTCAACAAATTATTGCCACAGGACAAAAGTAAGTAAAAAATAGACAATTTCTCAATATATAATACAAATATCTGTTGGTACTGATGGTTGGTTGGTTGGTGTTTATGGCGGCCAATTATCAACACTAGGGATATAGGCCCTAAGGGGGGGGGTGCCCTTCGTGGGGGTCTTTCCAAGGGAACCTAACCCGTAAAACGCTTGGAAATCCAAGGTTCGAAGAAAACCACGAAAACTCCAAACGATTAGGCCGATGGGCGCGATTGGGTTCGAACCCAGTACTTCCCATCTACCAGCTTCGAGAGCAGAACCTCTCGGCCACTGGTGGGCTGTTGGTACTGAAAAAACACGAGTGAAATACAGATATTTTTGGAAAATCATGCGCATGAATTGCGAACAATCCATTATTTTAACAGATTTTGAAATAAAAAAAACGGTTTGCATTTTTTTTTAATATAATTTTTTTACTGAGCATCTGGTTTTTCTTTTGTTTCAGTTTTTCTTCGTAAAATCAACATTCATTTTTTTTTCAGCACATAGTTTGTAATAACATACTATCGGATATTTATTGCTTCTCCAGTGAATGTAAATAATTATTCGTATGTTTAAAACAAGTCAAGTCAAGTCAACGCAGTTGCATCAGTGAGCCGGCGAACATCTACACTTCCATTCTATCGATGGTTTCTAGATTTTAGAAGAAAAGGGAGAGTAGAAGGAGATAGAATACAAGTCTTTATTGGTCCTATATTTCCATAAAATTAAAATCCAGCTCTGCGGGTTTATAATATTCCTTTTATAGAAATTGAACATAATGTTATTCGCAAATATGTTTTTTTTTTTTTTTTTTTTTTTTTTTTATCGGTTGCAGTATGTTACTTCCTATAAGATACCCTATATTTTGAAATTTAGAATGAAATTTAAATATTTGAAATATATTAAAATATTTTTGACACGAATAAGAATTATTTTCTGTAAAATATCAATATTTCTTTAATATTATATTTCATTATAAATCTTATTAAAATTTGGATATTTGGAAATATTAGAAACTGCATTTGAAAAATTTCTTTATTTAAATATACTAAATAGAAGTTTCAAACAATATTGATCAAATCTTCGGTTTTTACGAGAGTTCAATATTTTGATTTTTTACTCCAATGCATTATACTCAAAGAAAGGAAAACTAAATAATGACTCTATAGAAAAGAAAGTATTCGCAATAAAAACTAAAAAAAAGAAAATATCTTGAGGAAATATTGATCACAAAGTCAATTAAAATATGTATCCTACTAGTACTATATTGAAAATTACTCTGGGGAAACATAGCTATAAATTATACATCGTCTCCGGATTATGTAATAAAAAAAAATATACAGTAGAGCGCCGATTATCCGAACAAGTCGGGACCGACCCTAGTTCGGATAAGCAAAAGTTCGGAAAAAAGGACAGACAATTTAAGGGATGTTTCTGACTATACTAAAAAATTCACACGTTATCTAAGCTTAGAACTGGCAACACCAGTTAGTGCTGGCATGTTTAAAAATTGTTTTTACATTTTTATCATTAATTTTTTGTTTCTCTTTTTATCATTTTCTGAACTTCAGAGATTATAATTTAATCAAAAAAGCTTTTGAATGTTGCTTGCTTCAAGAAAGACATTCTTTCCAATGCTGCCATATCTCTAATTCTTCTTAAACACGTTAGTTGAATAGGATCAACGTTCTTCTGCCGTTCGAAACATTTCGTAACTGTTTTCAAACATTTAAAGGCTTCGTTATGTGATGGACCTGGATTATTTTCAGAGCATTCATTTTCATTTTTATAAATTTCTTCTCCATCATGAAACTCAAATATGATATCCAGGGTCATGAACTTCACTATTTAACCACTCGTTAATTTCATTTTCGTCATAGTTTAGGATTCTTCCCATCTCCTTTATTGTTTTACATTCCACATTTTCTGATCCACTATCAGTTATTTCTTTATTAAAAATTTTATTCCAAGCCGATGGATAATTGGGAGTTCGGTTTAAAAAAAAATTGGGAGAAGTAGGCTGTTCGGATAACTCAAAGTTCTTAAAAAAAAAAAAAAATAGAGAGAGAAATAGGCTGTTCGGATAATTGGAAGTTCGGTTAATTGGAGTTACGGTAATCGGCGCTCTACTGTGTGTATATTTTTATGCGAATAATTTGATTCTCAGAGAAACTCTAGAATGCATTCAATGTATTTCGTGATTGCAAAAGTTCCCGCCCGGTTTCTGATGCATCCAGTTCCGAAGTGTACAGAAGTTGTTTTAACCCTTTAAGCGTCCTAACCGTGTTTTTCCGTCAGGTAACTTTTGGAATCAAATGCTGATTCACAAAATCGATAATAAAACTAATTTTTTGAAGTGAATAAGATAAATAAATATGTAAGATTATCAAATAAAAATTCTGATACCAATACTTTTTATAGCTAGTATTTTATGAATCATTAAACATGAATGTAAAATTCTGCAGGACGCTTAAAGGGTTAAATGGTGAAATGCAGTCGAGTTGTCAACATTTAGTCTCTCAACCATCTCTTCAGTAGTAATATCTGGATTATTATTCACTAAATAACGGATTAAGACATTATCAATGCCAGAAATTTGCTTAGAGCGCAGTTTATCGCTTAGATTGAAATTACCATTTCGAAATCGAGAAAACCACTTTTTAACTTGCTTATAAAAGCAGGATAATCATTCAAATAAAAGTCTTCAATATTTTTGGTAGATTGTCCAACACTCACTTTTGTTTTAAACTCATATAGTATAACATGGTGAAAATTGTAAATCTTCATTTTCCATTTTGAATATTAACCCTGCACATAAATTAATTTGAAAAATTTATGTTCACTCACGACATATGTTGATAACTGTCAGTTAATAATATTGTTATAAGGAAAGGGCATGCTTACAAATAAACACTTCCGTCAACCAATCTACTACTACATTGTTATCTTAGCGATCATTGCAGGAATCACACTTGGCGACGTAGGCCAATCATATCACAGATCTGTTTAATCAATCTGTTAAAGACCAATCAAATTCCCAGAGTTCAGGTGTATAGTAGGAGTAATAATGAATGAATAGGTTTTTCTTGCTGGCAAAATAGTAATTCGACCAACAGTGACGTCAGTTGCCCTTTCCTTATAAAAGAAACATCAGCGCAGTCAAAATTGCAAGTTTCTGCAAATGTGAAATAGGGCACGTGCAATCAACTAATAAAAGTGTTCATTTGATCGAAAATAAAATTACCTAGAATCATTGCAATTAAAAGAAGAAGAGTTAATATTGGGCAGTAGTAATATTGAAAAGAGATAATATTAGGCAAATATTCGTTTAATCTAATCATGTATGACCTGTAGTCCTGAAGTGAATTAAGACTAAATAAAAATAAAAATTGGCTTTCGAGTATCGCGGCTAATCGCAATTAAGATAAAGAAGAAAGCATTCTGAATAAATATTTATCATAAAGTCAATTAAAGTATGAATCCTAGAGGTATTCTAATTATTTCGCATTGAAAATATCGTTACTAATCCTATGTTTTTCCAATAACATTTTCTCCAATAAGCCCATCTGTTGTTAAGATTTTCCGCTGTGTAATGCAATAAGTAAAAAAAAAAAAAAAAAAAAAAAAAAGAAAATAAAAGAAAGAAAACCAGAACTTGAGTTTTAAGAAGCGATGCTAATTCCAGTGACGTTTTTAAAATGGAAAATTATTCTAAAGTGAAATTGAAAGTATGTGGACAAGTTAAAATGGAAATCCTGACAGTTTTCTAAAAATTTTCCAATGAAATTTCTATTATTTAAAAGAGTTAATACTGATCAAATATTTGTTTACTCTAAGCATGTATGACCTTTTGTTATGAAGTGCATTAAGTGGAAACAAAATAAAAATAAAAATTTACTTTCGAGTAGGGGAAAAAAAAAATGGGAACCCTGAATTTTTTCTAAAAATTTTTTAGTGAAAATATCATTATTTTAAAGAGTTAATATTGGGCAAATATTTGTTTACTCTAAAAATTTGTGACCTTTTGTCCTAAGTGCATTGAGTGCAAACAAAATAAAAATACAAAATTACTTTCGAATAGAGCAGCTAAACGCATTTTAGATAAACAAGAAAACATTCTAAATAATACTTACCATAAAGTCAATTAAAGTATGAATCCTAGAGCTATTCTAAGCATTTTGCATTGAAAATAACACTGCTAATCGTATATTTCTCCAAATACATTTTCTCCAGCAAGCCCATCTGTTCTTAAGATTTTCTGCTGTGCAATAAGGGAAAAGAAAAGAAAACTAGAGCTTAAGTTTAAGAAGAGTTGCTAATACCAGTGGAAATTGTAAAATGGAAAATTATTCTAAAGAGACATTGAAAGTAGTTGAAAAAAGTTAAAATGGTAATCCTGAAAAATTTCCAAAAATTGTCTAGTGAAAATATCATCTCTAATTTTGCTTCTTTTCTCCAACTATCATGCATGTTTGTAAGATTTTTGTGCTGTTCAATAAGTGCAATCATAGGAAAACAAAACCTTGAATCATGACGAGAGATGTTAGCCTCAATGGTGATTTAAAAAATCTTATACTATTCCGAAAAGATATCGAAAGGAAATTGAAATAGTTAAAATGGGAATCCTAGAAGTATTCTAATAATTTTTCAGTGAAAGCATCACAACAATTATTGTACTTAAAAAAGTATGCGATAGAACAGGATTTTCTGATGCGAAAGTATTGTTTCTGCTTGAATATTTGACTTACATATAGGATCTGCTTTGACTATTTTATAGAAATTTGAAATTCATATTAGGATATTTTTGAAAGTATTTCCGGTGTGATGTTAATGATTTGAAGTTTAGTGAAAATTGGATAAATATTTGTTTCCTACAAGCGCGTAGGTTCTTACGTTATTATTATTTTTATTATTATTATTTATCTTTTTTTGCAAGAATATAAGTTGATATAAGTGGAGAAGAGATCAACTAAAGATTTACCTTTATGAAAAGAAACTCATTGCAATTAATATGAAAAGGAGATTATTCTAAACAAATACTGATTAGAAAATCAACAAAAATCTTAATCTTATTGTTATTCTAAAACTTGTAGCATCCAAACATCATCATTAATTGTGGTATTTTTCTTGAATATATTAGATAAAATGGGACTTATATATTTAAAGCTAAAATTTTTTGGCGAATTTCCGAATTAAATTAGGTGTTTGTATCAGTCGTTTTATGTAAAATAAAAATTATTTGTCTCATTTCAAATATTTCTAATGTAAATTTAATACATAGAACAAGATGCTATATTGGGCAAATATTTATTTACTTTAAGAATGTTTGTTATTGTGTTCAGGAATGTTTTATCTGGAAACAAAACAAAATAATCGCAGTGATTATGTGCAAACTAATAAACTAACAGCAAGGAAGATAGACAAGAAAACATTCGGAATAAATATTGATCACAAAGTCAATTAAAATTTGAATCCTACGATAATCCATAAGATTTTCCATATTAAAATCATCTTCATTAAATGTGCTACTTTTCTCCAACCCTTTTCAGATTTTCAGCTGTATAAACAAAAGAAAACTAGTCATTTGAACACAAGCACTAATAGCGATTTTAAAATGTCAAATTATTCCGAAGAGATATGAAAGTAAATTGAAATCGTTAAAACGGGAATTATAGATGTACTCTAAAAAATTTCAAGTGAAAACATCATTTATTAACCTGCTTTTCTCAAACAACCGTCTATGTTCTTAAAAGTTTTCTACGTGGAATAAGTGCAAAGAAAGGGAAACAAATGCTTGAGTTTTGAGAAGGGATGTTAATCCCAATGGTGATTTTAAAATGTTAAATTATTCCGAAGAGATATTGAAAGCAAATTCAAATAGTTAAATGACAATCCATTAAAAAAAATCAGTGCAAATATCACATTAATTATTCTGCTTTTCTTAAAGAATATAGCAAAACGCAGGATTTTCTGATGAGGATATATTTCTTCTACTGGAACAGCTGAATTACATTCCATATTTATAGCGCTTTCTTATGGAGCTTATACCGTTATTTTCGTAGAAAATAGAAATTATTAGGATGGTATTATTTTGGAAATATTTCCGGTGCCAATTTGATGAATAGAAGATTAGTAACAATGGGTAAATAAAGGTTTACTATGAGCTTTTCCCATTTTTTCTGTATTAATATAAATGCATGAAATGAAAAACTAAAGATTAATGTTTGAGACGGTATGCATTAGCAAGAAATTAGTTGAAATTATTCAACTGAGATTAAAAGGAAAATATTCTAAAAAAATATTGATCACAAAATCTTTTAAAAAATTAATCCGATTGATTTTATACAAAATTTTTCAGTTAGCGCATCCTATTTATTTATGATGCGTTTCGTAATTTTATAAGATAGAATAGGAATTTTATGTTAAAAATGTTCAGTATCAAAGAATATCTGAATTGCATTTAGCGTTTAAAATAATTGTTTTATAGAAAATAATAATAGTTCGAATCATTGAAAGTAAACCCGGTATAATGTTAATCAATAGAACACTGAACAAATATTTATTTACTAAAATCATGTAAGCTCTCGAATTTTGCAGTGCATTAAGTGCAAACAAAATTAAAAATTGACTCTTGAGAAGAGAAACTAATCGCAAACAAAAACAACAAGAAAACATTACAAATAAATATTGATCACAAAGTCAATTAAAATATTAATTCTCCTGATTGTCTAAAAAGTTCCCAGTGCAAACATCATAATTAATTACGCTGCTTTTCTCGAATGCATGAGAGAGAAGAGGATTTTTGTATATGCGAAAATATTGATTCTCGGGAAAAATCTTGCATTACTTATTTATAACTTTATTTTATGGAAAATAGAGCTCTAGAATGGTAGTACTTTTAAAACATTTTTCGCATAAGGCTAATGCGGCTCCACATTGGGCAAATATTTATTGAGTACAATCGTGCAGCCTTTTTTTTTATAGATAAATCTTTAATGCATTAGGTGAAAACAAAAAGAAACAATAGATTAATTCTTCAGTAAAAATAATGCCAATTAAAAAATGTTGATTCCAGGAAAAAATCTGTATTACATTATGTGTTGTTTTATAACATCAATTTTATGGAAAAGGAAAATTCTTAGAATGAAATTGCATTGCAAATATTTTCAGTGTCAAAGTGTTGAGTAGAATATTGGCATCGTATTCGGCAAATATATGTTTACTACAAACGTATATAATATTGTGTTTTTTATCCACTGCCTGAGGTGAAAAAAAAAAGTAAAGTAAAGATTGAGTCCTGAAAACAAAATGTAATCCCGATTGCGATCCCAAATTATTGCTAAATTAAAATATGTAAAATTATTTCGAAATCTAAAATGCACAAAATTCTTCCGAAAATAAAAATGTGTAAATGTATTTCGAACAGATAAAGAATAAAATGTAAATTAAAATATGAAATGTAGTTGTATTTGAAAACTTTTCCAGTGATAATAATACCAATATTTTTACAGCTGATCTTGAATGTGCAACGAAATTTTTTTTCATGCAAAAATATGTATTCTCTGAAGAATAAATTCTTAAGTTAAACGTGTATTTATAAACTCCATTTTATAAAAAACTAGAATATTCAAAACGGTATTAGACTTTAATTATTTCAAGTGAAAAGTTAATAAATAAGAGATTATCCCTGTATTGGGCATATATTTGTTTACTACAAGCGCACGTGTTTTTTTGTTTTTTGTACAGTGCATTAAATCCAAACAAAGGAAATATGCAGAATGAGTCTTCATCAGTCTTTCTATTGAGACTTGAGAAGAGAAGCTAACCCAACAACGATTTAAAAATATAAAATTCATTAAGTGCAAACAAAGGAAAACTAAATTCTGAGTCCTGAAATGGGGAGCTAATCCCAAAGGACGTTTAAAAATGCAAGAATATTCAGAAGAGATATTTGTTAGAAAGTAAATTAAAATCTAAATGATTATGACATTCTTAAAAAGTTTCCAAGTAAAATGGTTGACATTATTCTTTTTTTTTTATGTGTAAGTGGTAAAAAATATTTAACAGATTTTAAGATACGAAAAAGTTAGATACAGGTTTTTAATTTAATTTTTTCACATGTTTTCACATTCAATTTACAGAAAAAGAAAATACTTGAATCAGAACTATCTAAATTTGAAATATTTATACAACGCGTATACAGTAGCACACAGGCGTAAGCCATGAATTGAAAATGTCTCCTTATTTCACGTGTTTCTTATTAAATTTGAAAACTGAGTTTCTACGATTATGACCGTAGCACATTAAGAGGTTAAGGTTTTTTACTCAATAAATTAGAAATAGGGACCATACAAAACATTTAGTGTACTTAAATATTCCCCTTTTATAATTAATATACGTCTGCCATTAAATAAAGTGAATATTGTAGTTTAAAATTAGTGATGCAGTAAAGTTTTTCGTAACGAAACAAGCAATCACTTCTTTGTTGTACTGTGTACAGGTAAACCGGTTAAAGGGTTAATTTGTTTTTCAGATTTAAGTGTCGAATGCTGATGATAACAATCATCATGTCGAATGATTACAATGTTATAGCAACCGGTAACTTGTAGACTCTATGCAGGACAAAGAAAAATGAAAGCAAATAACGCCCCGTTAAGTATACAGTGAATAAAAAAACAAATATTACTTAATATCGGAAAACATGATATTCCACGAACGAAAATGTCAAGTAATCTCTTTCGTATTACACGAATCCGAAAAGTTTACGTTATCTCCGAAAAGCTCGGAAATCACTATATTATCTTAATTTAAATATGGATTTTTAAAACAAAAGCGTTACTTTTTCTGCGCAAATTTTCCGGAACGTTTTCAAGTAATTTTTTTAGTGTATTAATCAGTTTTCTCTGCCTATAACATAGGTTTTTCCGATGCGATCTATGCTCAAATAAACATTTTTACGTTCAAAACACGTTTTACAGTTAAAACAGCATTAACATTAACATTAACATTAAAAGTAATATTATTTTATATTAACAGCATTAACATTAACATTAACATTAACATTAAAAGTAATATTATTTTGTTAACCTTAATCATAAAATTGTGCGATTCTTGGGTACCTCGGAGACTACTGATCAGGCCCCTACCTACCGGGGTTAACCCAGCTGAACGGGTTTGTAATTGCCTGGAAACGGAAAGCATGGCGATGCATTGTGAGTACATACGCCAGATCGCCGCAGACGGCGGACCACACCAGCAAGCACCCGGGCCGACTATGCTAAGCCAAGTTGATGAGTCTCGTTTGTTTATTGCACTTTGCAAAACTATGATTGTTGCCGCACACCACGTACTTGCCATGCCAGTTGGAAAAGGGCCGGATTAATTTTGATGCCTAAAAGGTGGTAAACTTCTTAGCTGTAGAAGGGGACAATTTTGAGGGAAAATAAAAATTGAAATGGCCGAAAAGCTAAGATTTACCGCTGAAGGGATAATTTTGGGCCGAAATGCAAGGCAGACGAATCGCTTCAGAGGGAGACGGGAATAAACCCGACATCATTGCCACGATCGTCATCCTATCTGCAGTGCCTACTGCTCGTTTGTGTTTACTTTGTTTTGCCGGTTCCTTAACGTTATATCCTGTTGATTTGCACCTGCACATTGCTACTCAAGTTGATCTCGTAATTTAGAACCTTGATCAGATGACGGCACCCCCAGAGGTATAATTCACAGGTAACTTGGAGGACTTTGCACCCACGACGGATTTTACATGCACCAGGCGCCATTAGCATACATGAGGGAAATTTAGCCGGCAGTTAGCCTGGGTCCTGTGACCAACGGCTACGAGTATAATCTTCTACCAGCTTGGTCACAGCTGCCCGATCTAAATGGGATTGCATGGAATTTTTGAAGCCTAATTGTTGATGCATACTTGTCAAATTAAAATGATTATTTTTTGTTTGGGGGGGGGGGGGGTAGAGAAAACAAAGAATGGGGCTCCGCAGATAGACAAATTGCACCATGTGATAATTTTTTGGGGCCGAATTGTTAGGCAAACTTAATGTTGCAAGGGACATGAGACTACGCCTTACTACCATAACCCACCGGGGAAAAACTGGCTCCGTGGGCTGTCCCATTGGAGCGGGTCCGTGCGGACAGAGTCCTATTGCACCTAATATAGAGGCGAACTAATGAAAAAAAAGGGGGGCGGGGGAGAATGCTCCCCCGAGTGGTCGGCCTGGGGGGAAGCTGGAAGAGAATGGTTTGTTAGCCATGACATATTTATTAATACAATTACTACATTAAATGTACTAAACTATAATACTTATTAATCTTAATCAACTTACTTAATCTTAATACTTAATCAATTAGAAATATTAATACTATAACGCCATTCTAACTACTCTTACCAACTTAACTTGGTGTTTATCATGAGACTTGATATTTGACTAATATTATAATTTATAATAACTTTTACTATGTGTTGGCTTTTTTGCTTTAAACTGCTAGTTGATTTTACCCATTGAGGAGAACTACGCTTAACTGTGATGTGCATCGTGGCACGCAAGAGGGAAAAAAAAAAAAATCTCAAATGAGTAGCGCGTCTTGAATTTAAGTGGGATGGGGCCGCGATGCAGAGAAGCTGGAGAAACTAAATGCTAAAATTACAACTTTTAACTATTAACTCAACACTTATAACTAAGCTATAACTTATCACCCTTTTAGCTGTTAATGTTCTCCCCATTATCTAGCCTAGTCCCTATTATAATTTAACTTAGTAACTATTATTTATTAACTGATATTAATTAACTTATACTTAGCCTCTTGTGGTCTTCTGTCTTCTTCTTCCGCTCTTCAGGGCTGGTTGACTTCTCATATATATATATATATATATATATATATATATATTTTGCAGAACACTTATACATGGACGGACAATCATTATGGCGACAACAGAATTAGTAGCTTACATCTACTTCTAGTTTTAAACTATATGCAAAATGATTTTATTAACATCAACAACTTCCGTAGTTGTACATGCTGCGCCCGATCTATATGTTACGATTGTTCTAACTTCATAATCTTTCGATATGTGGATTTCTATCAGTTTTGAATACTTATAGTTGAAAAAAAAATAATCTCGGAAATAAAGAGTCAAAAGTTATTTCCAATTTCTCACCCCAACCAGTATTATAAATATTTTAATGCAAAATTAAGGAACAGAAAATTACTAGGCAAGCATTTTCCGTCATAATTTTACAGGTTCGTTTGCTTTAATTCTGCGGTGTATTACATGCGAACAAGATAATCTAACATTAGTTAAAATAAAGAAAATATGTTCGTCAATGGCAATTTAAAAGTACAAAATTATTTAAAAAATATATTATTCCTAAAAGAGTTTACTTTGAGTCTAATTAGATTCTTACGCTTTGCCAAAAAAAAATATTATCATTAATCGCGTCAGATTTCACAGCATTTTCTGAACGATCTTTTGCTTTTATGGAAAATTGGCATTAATTACTTTAATGGAATATATGCCTAATTTTAAGAATCAAAATTATTTATGTTTGTGCCAGAAGTAACCACATTGAATACGAATACAGCCTAAATGTCAAAAGGAAACAAATATTTTCATAGAGGGAAGATAACCACAAAGGTAATTTAAAAGTTTAAAATTATTTCAAAAATATATTTGTCATAAAACCATTTAACCTTGAAACTAGTTATGCTGTTAAGCTTTCCCATAAAAATATCCCCATTAATCACACAGTTTTTTCTCTGGCACGTAGCAGAAAATAGCACTTTTAGATGTGGTAATATCGATTCTAGGAAAAAATTCTGAATTGTGTTACATGTTTATATAACATTTATTTTATAGAAAATGGATATCTTCATTTTAGTAAATACTGCATTAGAATTGTCACGTTGTTCAAGATGTGATTTTTTAAGCATTCGAAATTTTTAAATTTGGAAAGAAATAAATTGTTTTAGGTTATTAAATTCTTGAAAAAAGAAGAAAAACAAATTAACATCTTATTGGAACTGAAATTCACTTATGGTTTAAATAAAATGCGATACATATTTACTATATTTTTTTTATCTAGAGAATAAAAAGAAAGATACGATTAGTTCTGAATCTTTTAATCGTTAAGGTTTTTTCTGCTACTCTACTTTATTTAGCGAGTTATACGCCTCAGTTGATTGAAGGAAAGGAAATTTCGTTGGAACACACATTGAAAACTATATAAGTAATAACCAAAATGAATATAGAAAATTTAAAACAGAAATAGCATTTTTTAATAGATTTCTATTTTGAGATTTTACATTAATAAAAGAAAATTTAAAAAGTAAAGCAATACAAAAATAAACAAATAAAAATACTAATAAAAAATGTATATTTCGATATTGCTTCAATGACTTTGCGATAGCTTCTACGGGTATCGTTTATTACATGTAAATAAATATATCATAAAGTAATTTGTATGCTTCTATAATTTCCCATTATATATTTATATATTTATGTATTTTTTCTTTCCGACAAATTTTTGTAATGTGTTTTAAAATGCAGAAGTAAACTTTTGTTCAAGAAATTGTCATTAATTGTTAACTTGTGTTAATTAGTTTCCTTAATTTTTCCTTTAAAGTGAAAAATCAATTTCTTTCATTTCAGCTGTGAAATCAAATACAGATTTGCGTGCTCTTTTGCCCTTTTGTGAAAATAATCTCTTTGTTTGATTAGTTCTTAATTTACATCTCGGTTATATATATATATATAGTTTCCTATGTTCATGTCTAAATCATCTTTAGAACTTTACCAATTTCTTCATATATTTGTGATTTCAAATTTATTATATATATATATATATATATATATATATATTACCTTTTTTCGCTACAGAAAACGACTGCATTGTTTATATATGTTAATTCTGTATCCTTGATAAAGTAATTCAATATATAAGCATTTCATTTATTTATTTTTATCTGTATCCATATTTTTCTTTTTTCTTCCATTTTAATCCTCATAAGGTAGTACATGGGACTATACTTTTTACATAACATCTGGTTAATATGGTGTTTGTGTTTTCATATTATAGGTCATTTTCAATATCTTTCAATGGTATTATTGTACAGAAAGTTTAATATATATATATATATCAGTCACAGGCGCATCAGGACCGGCCTTTGGCAACCGTCGCGAAGTGGGACGTTTTGATGATATATGTGGACTAAATCCATTTTTCCGATTATCTAGGAATTTGACAAAACTGCGTGTACTGGTAGCTGAATGTCTGTATTTTCGAGATCCATACTAGTTTTGGCATAAAAAATCAGAGGTGTCGATTAATTGTGACCGTAAAGTAGCGATTTGCACAGTTGGTTTGAGGAAGTTTCAAAAGTTGCTCTAGCTTCCTCTAAGTTTGAAAGCACGTCGTGACTATTCTGTTTTATTTGAAAGCACGAGTTTGCTGATCTAATGTCATAGCTTTGTCAAGGTAATATTTAACCCATTTTGTTTGAAAATAAGCAATATTAAACCTGCTTTAGCGTTTTTTTTCAAATGCTGAAATTCTGGATGATTATTGATGTTGTTTACAAATTTCAACTTGACTTTTAACAAATTATTCAACATTATTGAGCAATAAGCATATTTTTAAATCAAAGTGCCATTCCTAAAGTATTGAAAAATTAAAAAACTCCTGCAGATAGCTGCAGTTCAGTAAGTCTTTATTAATAAACAAGCCTGATGTTAACTTCCAGTGCATGTATGTATGTTTAATTCATATCTTGTAAGTCAAATTTAAATCACTTTTAATTATCCTATTGAGCCGAAACAATGAATACATGCGTAATTTGAATGATAATACAATATTATTATGATTTAAAGAATGTAGAAGTTTGTTTAGAATACTTGTTTCTACAAGTGGCCACAAAAATTTAGATTAAAACTTGCAAATTAATTTTAAACCAATTTCAATAATCTGATTGAGCTGAAACTTTGCTCAGGATATGTAATTTTGATGACAATGCAATATTATTATAACTTATGGAACGTAGCAGTTACGCTTTTTTTAAAGGGCCACATTAAAGATTAGTTCAAACCTTGCAAGACAATTTTAAACCACTTTCAATTATCTGATTGAGCTGAAACTTTGCCTACATGTGTTTTTCTGATGACAATTTTATTAAATTTTAATTTGACGAATGTTGAAATTATGCATTTTTAGAGGCCACACAAAAAATCGCGGAAAGATTGTTGCTAAAAAGAAAAAAAAAAATTAAATTTCTACAAAATTACTATAGGTTATTGAGATACACAATAGCATTTTTTTAATTGAAAGTAAAGTGAGTAGCAGTTGTATTTCTTTTACAGGGACACATAAAAAATTCGAATACATTACCTTCTATATGCAGAAATTTTATTTCAATTTGAATCAAATTTATATAGTTTATTCACACAACAGCATTTTTTCAAACGAAAATAATTTTGGTAGCATTTATATGTTTTACAGGGTACCACAAAGCATTTATTTATTTTTTATTATTATGATTTTATATTAAACATTTTATTTTTTAGGATGACTACACAAATTTCTAAAAAAAATTCTAAATAAACACAAATGCAAAAGAAAAATCCCAGCCGGCCCGGCCTACAGGCAGTGGTAGATTTCGAAGTTAAGTATACTAATTTCACCAACAAAAACTAAATCATTATTAGATATAAATCCACTTTAACAGTTTTATCTGACTGCTTTTGACGAGTTTATATTTCCTTTTTTATAAAATAGCTGGTTTTATCAGAATCATGTTAAGGCGATATTAAAAAAAAAATATTTTTCCATACTCAACAACTCGAAATTTTCTGGCACATTTTCAGATTAATTTTTAATTAAAAAAAAATATGAAACATGCTGACGTGATTTTTGAAAAGATTTATAAGCGACCTGTGTTTTTATTTTTCTTTCAATTAACTAAAACTTGATTAATAAACCATTATTTTCTCGGTAGGGCAATATTTTTCGTTTCTAACACAATCGCTTCGGGAAATTCTGTTCAAAATGCCCACTTTGACATCATTTTTTGAAATACATTCTGCCTCTATTAAAAAATCGATCATTACTGTACATTATATAGTTTCTGAATAAGAGAATCTAGCAATTGAATGCGTTTGAGAGCAAAAATGAATTTAAAAATGAGTAAGATAATAGACAGTTTGGATTTGAATGCACCCTTAATAAGATGATTTTTTTTTCAACCGCTATGTATTTTTAATTTGTTTTTGCTTTAAGAATTGGCCCTATCAAAAACTTGTCTATATAAATGTTGACGACAATATTAAGAAGATATATGATAAATTCATGGAGATTTTATACCTTGTGAATTGACGGAGTTATGAAAAATTTTCTTCTTCAACCTTCTTTTTTTTTTTCGTTTTTTTCGGTACGAATTGGTCCTATCAAAAACTTGTGAATATAAAAGTTGTAGATAATATTAAGGAGATGTATAATAAAATTATTGGATTTGATATCTTGAGAATTGACGAAGTAAGGAATTTTTTTCTCCCAAAAACCCTATTTTTTGCGCCCCTTGAGCCTATTTTAAATTTTATCAAAAATCTGTGATGCATGAATTTTTGGCGCTATTTTTAGAAGTAATAAAAACTTTAAACTGATTTGATATGTACAAAAATTAAGAAGTTATGGGGTTTTTTCGGTTTCCACAAAACCCCTCCCTATTTCCATCCCCTTTGTCCGCTTTTGCCCATTAACGAACTTGACCGAGATTTTATGTCCCTTGATTTTATGTATCAGTTTGGAAGAGATTTGTGCAGAATTGCAGAAGTTATCGTGTCCAGAAGAAAGTGATAACACAATTGCTTCGGGAAATTCCGTTCAAAATGCCCACTTTGACATAATTTTTTGAAATATATTCTGCCTCTATCAAAAAATCGATCATTGCGGTACATTATATAGTTTCTGAATAAGCGAATCTACCAATTAAATGCATTTGAGAGCAAAAATGAATTTAAAAATGAGTCAGAAAATAAGCAGTTTGGATTTGAGTGCATCCTTAATGCAATGATTTTTCCAACACAATCCGCTTCGGGAAATTCGGTTCAAAATGCAACTTTAACAGCATTTTTTAAAATGTATTCTGCCTCTATCAAAAAATCGACCATTACGGTACATTATATAGTTTCTGAGTAAGAAAACGTACCAATTGGAAGCCTTTGAGAGCAAAAATGAATTGTAAAATGAGTAAGAAAATACGCAGTTTGGATTTGAATACACCCTTACTTAGATGATTTTTTTCTTCAACCGCTATGTATTTTTTATTTGTTTTTGCTGTAAGAATTGGTCCTATCCAAAACTTGTCTATATAGATGTTGTAGACAATATTAAGAAGATATATGATAAATTCATGGGGATTTTATATCTTTTGAATTGACGGATTTATGGATTTTTTACTTCTTCAAACCCCTTTTTTGTTTTCGTTTTTAATTTTTTTTTTGCGGTACGAATTGGTCCTATCAAAAACTTGTGAATATAAAAGTTGTAGATAATATTAAGGAAATTTATAATAAAATTAATTGGAATTGATATCTTGAGAATTGACGAAGTTATGAATTTTTTTCTCCCAAAAACCCTATTTTTTTCGCCCCTTGAGCCCATTTTTAACTTTATCAAAAATCTGTGATACATAAAATTTTGGCCCTATTTTTAGAAGTAATAAAAACTTTAAACTGATTTGATATGTACAAAAATTAAGAAGTTATGGCGGGTTTTCGGTTTTCACAAAACCCGTTCCTATTTCCACCCCCTTTCTCCGATTTTGCCCATTAACGAACTTGACCGAGATTTTATGCCCTTTGATTTTATGTATCAGTTTGGAAGAGATTGGTGCAGAATTACGAAAGTTATCGTGTCCAGAAGAAAGTGATATATATATATAGATAGATAGATACATAGATAGATAGATAGATAGATAGATGGATATAAAGTTTTTTAATGAGGGTAGTTTTGGGTTCTAGGAGTCATGATCGGTGTAGATCTGCAAAAATTTTTCAGAAATTCCAACATAGGAACGATTCCAATAGGTAGTATTTCATACGAAATCTACCTAAAAAAAATGTTAACTTACATGTGTGCATTACATTGTTTTTTACTTAATTGTAAAATAAGTATGTTTAACGCATTACTTGTAATACATTATGCAGGGTGCCCACTAAAGTCCTTCCAACGCTCTTAATTGTCGAACGGTTGCAGCTATGCTCATAAAAGTGGTGTCTAGTTATAATACAGTGGCTATGCACTACCAGATGACACCGCTTTCAGCGTCACTTTGTGCAAAATTTCTGAGTTAGTATTCCTATATCGAAAACGAGATTTATGCTCAGAAAGAGATTCATTTAGCATTCATGTTCACAAGGTGTCTTTTCGAACTAAATCGATGATGCTCTACAAATTTGTCATTCACTTTTATCCCCTATTTCGATCCGTTTTCGGGATAGGAACTGTAATGCCGCCATTTTGCACCAGGTGGCGCTGATTGCGGCCTTATCTAGTAGCGAGTAGCCTTTTTACTATACCTAGACACCACGTTTCTGAACATAGATGCAGTCGTTCGGCATTTAAGAGGGTGGGGACGAACTTTAGTAGGCACCCTGTATTTTTATTTTTAGACATTGTTGTTAAATATCCAAATATTTATCACTGTTAGAGTATTTTATTAGTGATGCATTTAAAAAAAGCGGCAAAAACTAATTACACTTCAACGAAATAATTTTGTCCACCTAGATCGTCAAAACGTCGTCCAAATTTTCAGCCTTGTACGTGCTGTAGATTTCGCTAGTCATCGCAGATGCACACACACACAGAGAGAGAGAGAGAAAAACTTTCTTTTATTAGTAGAAATATACTATGTTAAAAAAGTTCATTTCTTTGTCGATTTTCTTTCTTTTACATTTGTACTTCGCCCAGTGTCATTATGATATATATTTATTGATAACCGATACATTTAATTTTAAATATAAACATCATTGAAAAAACCTTATTATTATAATGTATTAATAATCCGTGTTAAACACCTGCGTAAAAAATATTAATTAGACAATAAAATTTATATTAATGGATTAAAAATCATTACATACTATAAATCATCGACATCACTTCCTCTAAAATTTGTAAAGGAAAAGTTTTTATCAATCTTATTAATATATATTTTTAGTGCCTTTACTACTGTTTCAAAAAATAATAAAAGCCATTTTTAAAATGAACATATTTTTGTCGTAACTTCTGTAAAATATATTTTCCCTTAATTAAATTAGTTTTAAAATTGCATTTTTAGAGAAAGAAATTTTGGTTCATGAAATAATGAGCTTTTTTATGTATTTTCAAATATTTTCAGTATTTTTTTTTTCTCTGCTTTTGAACTGAATAAATTCTAACAATTTTAAAGTATTTTAATGACTATGCATTTCTTAAAATATAGTTATTTTCAAACTTATTTTATACTTTCGCTTTACATTAATTTAAACAGAATAAAAAAAAAAAAAAACATATATGCCTTTCGTTTGTTAACTCTAAATTTGTCTCTTCAATTTACATTTTTATTATTATTATTATATATATATATATATATTTAAACCAGACGTCAACTTAAAAAAGGAAATACTGCCAAATGGGAATAGAGATATTTTATTTAGTTTCGTAATGAAATTTTACCATCGATGTAAATAATTGATAATAAGATTTGATTGTATTAATATAAATTGCTTTGTTAAAATGTAAAATGAAAAGCATTTGTTAAATCAGTTACCAAGAAAACTATTCGTCACTTTATGGCTAATTGATATGAATTATATATTTCCCAAAGTATACTATTAAGTAAAACTTACATTAAGGAACTTAACTGCATAAATTGCGAAAATTTAAAATATTTTAATGACTAACGAATTTAAATTTGTATATGTATTTTTACTTTCTTCTTTCTAAAGAAGAAAGTTTTGTAATCGAAATGTTTTTCGATTTCCGGGTTTTGACGGATTTACAAGTTTTAGGTGTCGGAGATCCTGAAAAACATATCTCTACAAAAGTCTGTCTGTCCGTCCGTGTGTGAGTGTCTTAAACGTATTATCGAAAAGTGTATGAAGTTTCGCATAGAATTAAAAAAAAAAATTCATAGATGCGTTTTTGATTATGGCCAGCAGATCTCAGGTGAATTTGGGTATTTTTCGTCTGAAAGTAGAGCTGTAATAGCGAATTTTGAACCATTTAATTTTTGTATAATCGGAAAGTGTGCAAAGTTATGAATACTGAACGGAACTTCATATATGTGTTTTTGATCATGGACATCAGGTCCCAGTTGATAAAGGTAGATATCCTCCCTAAAGTATAGTGAAGTAAGTGATACCGTTTTTGTGATATTTCCTTGATTTTTCGTATTTCTGTTCTACATTGGCTGCTGGTTCAGAGACGGGCACTGCCGCCGCCATCGAAATGCTCAAGGCCAGAGAGCACGAGTGTGATGTCATCACTAATCGACCGACTTCTCACTAGTGTTGGAATTCACATCGGAACATTTTGAATAGCAATTTTCTTTTATTTTACTTTTGGAATAAATAATAATAATTCTAATATAAATTCAGCCATCATCTAAATAAAAATTCAGCCATATGCGGAATGTCACAGTGTTGCCGCATCTGGCAGATTTTTTATTGGGAGATTCCAAATTCTCACCAGCAATTTTAAATAGTTATCATTGTTTTATAAGATGATAGATATCCGACAAATAAAATAAAAGAAAATTGATATTCAAAATTTTCCAGTTGTGAATTCTAACACTAGTGAGAAGTCCGTCCACTAGTGATGACGTCAAACACATGTCCTCTGTCCTTGAGTATTTCGATGGAAGCGGCACTACGCATCCAGCTAACCCGGCGATTCGCAAGATGGCGAGCAATAGAATATTGAAAAATATTGAGTTTATTAATTATCCATCTTTTGAACTTCGATTAAAATGATGAAGCAGAAATTTGAGATGAAAATCAAAGCTGTTGTAGTATTGTGTAATAATATTGAAGTATTGACACGTGTTACACATTTTTTAATCATTAAGATGTATGAGATAGAAGAAATTTTTGGGATTGGCACATCTGTCTAATTTAATTTATGTTTAATAGTTTAGCATTCATGAGAAAAGTAGAATATATAGATACAGTAAAAAACTTGAAATAGTCGCTTATATATGTAAGATAGTCCTTCGACAAAAAGATAAATTTCTGGTTTTCAATTGAAAAAAATAAGAGAAATGTGTAATTATAAGATATATTATAGCTGCTAAGAGGTAAACGTTTCTAAAAAGGAATTTCCCACAACACATGGCACTAGCGATTTTGTCGCAGCAGGTTTTAATGTATTGTAAAACCTCCTTAAAGCGACGACGTTCCGTTCCAATAAAAATAGGTCGCTCCGAGAGGTGGTCTCTTAATGGCGGCCATGTTTAAATCTAGATTTTAATTGTTGAAAAAAGGTAACAATTAATGTTACTAAAACTTATTTTTCACATTAGGAAAAAATCTGAAAATTTAAGTATCAAAACAAAAGTTAATTACATAAATTAATTAGTGCAGAGCTTAAAAAATGAATACATTGACGTTTGCATTGATTTTACGGTTTTATCTTCTATAACTTTTATTTCCAAGTTCTTTCGAAGTTCTGTAAGTAATTGCATTAAATAAAAATTCTAAGCTTAGTTTAGAAGTTTGATGAATAATGCGCTCTCCGGAATTATTATTCTAATAAAATTTTCTTTAAGCGACCACGAGAAAACGGAATTTGTTTAATTTTCTTCAAAGAAATTGGTCGCTGATAGAGGGAGTTCAACTGGGATGGTCTCTTAATAGAGGTAAAATAAGTATTGAGCCTATGGGAATAAATTTCGTTCCATGAAAAAATGGTCGTTCAAGGAGGTGGTCGCACAGAGAGGTTTCACTGTATTTAATACTTTTTTTGGTACACATGCATCAACTGAGCTTAATAAGTATAAATGTACAATTTAATCAAATTGCCGTTCTCAAATGAAATAAAAAAACACCGTATTTTTCGTGTATATCGAGCGCTTTTTTCGCAAGACTTATTTAAAATTTGGTTGTGCTTATGATTCACGGGGATTCCATTTTCGAAAATATCCAAGACATGGAATGATGGTAATGGTGAAAAAATTAATCTAAATATAAAATATACTTTATGATTATCACAAAATATACTTTTAATTTTTAAAAAATATTTTTATTTTTCTAATTGTTGGTAAGATTTAAGGTTTATCTGTAAACTTTGCATCATCATTGTAATCTTTATAAATTATTGTTGGACGATAATATTCTATTTCAATATAGGAATTCATGAAGTAATTTATTATAAATATTGTGGAATATTAAATATAGTTGTTAAATTTTAATATAATAGAACCTTTTTTAAAGGTTTTTCTCTTTCGTTTTATTAAAATTTACATTTTTTTTCCTGCAAATAAGATACTTAAATTCCAGGCGCGCGTTTTACAACACAGCCTGCATGCACAAAGAAACACGGTAAATAGAAATTAATAAATTTAACTAATTAAAATTTTATTTCCCACTTAAAGAAATTATTTGCCCACAAAAAATTCTCTCTTGGGAAATTTTGCTGGAAAATTCGGTTCTTACATGCTGGCTTCAGTATATACAAGTTGGAAAAAAAGAATCCTCTACCCAACCTCTTGGAAGGTTTTTTTTTTTTTGGGGGGGGGGGGGGCGGGGGGGGGGGGGGTTGTACATTTCCCCTGTACTAAAATAGCGCCAGTAAAATACTGCTTATGAAAATCGTGTGTATGTGTTACGAACAATCTGTTATTATAACAGATTTGAAAATAAAACACGTTTGCACTTTTTTGGGGGAAACATATTTTTTTACTGGGAACCTAGCTATCAGATTTTATCTGTAATATAATTTTTTCCCCCAGTGCATAGTTTGTAATAATATGCAGGCGAATATTTATTTTTTTTCATTGAATGTAATTAATTATTCGTATGTTTAAAACAAGATCAATAAGCCGGTGAACTTCTACACTAGCCCTCTACCATTACTTTCTTGATCGTAGACGAAAAGACAGAGTAGAAGGAGATAGAATGCAAGTCTTTATTGTTTCTATATTCCCATAAAACTTAAATCCAGTTCTGTGGGTTTATAATATTTTTTCTATAAAAATTAAAAAGCATATTTTTTTAAAATATGGTGGTCATTTCTTTGTCCTGTTTCAGTATATTAATTCTGATAAGATACTCTATATTTCGAAAATCAGAATAAAAATTAAATATTTGAAATGCATTAAAATACCTGTGATATCAATACAAATTATTTTCTGTAAAATTCAATATTTTTGTAATATTATATTTCATTATAAATTTGTCAAAATTTGGATGTTTTGGCAATATTATAAAATCCATTTTGAATTACTTTATGTAAATATACTGAATAATTTGGAGAAATATTGATGAAATCTTTGGGTTTTTTTTTTTTTTTTTTAGAGTGGAATATTTTGTTTCTTACTCTAGTGCATTATACTCTAACAAAAGAAAACTAAATAATGACTCTATAGAAAAGAAAGCAATCGCAATAAAAACTAAAAAAGAAAATACTTGAGGAAATATTGATCACAAAGTCAATTAAAATATGCTTCCTACTAGTATAGTGAAAATTACTCTGGGGAAACATCATTATAAATTATTTATCGTCTCTGTATTATAAAATAAAAACATATTTTTATGAGAATAGCTTTATTCCTAGGGAAACTCTAGAATGCATTCAATGTATGGGGTTATTGCAAAAGTTTTCGCCCGATTTCCGATTCATCCAGTATCGAAGTGTACTCAAGTTCTTTTAAATGGCGAAATGCAGTCGAATTATCAACATTTAGTCTCTCAGCAATCTCTTTTGCAGTAATCCGTGGAATATTATTCCCTAAATCACGGATTAAGTCATTATCAATGTCAGAATGTAGCCTAGAGCGAAGTTTATTGTTTAGATTGAAATTACCATTTCGAAATTGGCAAAATTGCTTTTTAACTTGTCATAAGAGTGGGAACACCATCCAAGTAAATGTCTTGAATATGTTTTGTAGCACGACCAACCCTCACTTCTTTTTTATACTCATATAACATAACATGGCGAAAATGTAACTTTTTATTTTCCATTCTGAATATTAGCCCTGCACCGTGTTATGCTGCTTTCCACGTGTTCAAGGTATTTTAATTTTGTTTATTTCTTTTATTTCCCTTTTTTCCCTATCAATTTCTCTTCTATCTTTTTGGCAACACTTTTCTCTTCTGCATGTGCTCCTTTCAGCTAGCGCCTTCTGCCGCATTCTTTGCAACATTCTCTACGTTTCAGCAGGGCCGTAGCAAGGTCTTCAGAGCCCCCCCCCCCCCAAACATGTTTTTCGGGGCCCCCCTCTAAGATTTTAGAGAAATATCTATATTTAATTTTCCACCCGAGTTCCATTTTATAACAATACCAGCGCAGTTTCGCTGGTCGAATTTTCCAAAACGAACTTCAAACTGAACGAATTTGTAGTTGGGCTGCACTGCTTTCGGCAGCGTACACCCATAGGGGCTATGTCCGCTCCGATCTTGAATCATACGAACCTTGAATCATTGTAATTTTTTTATTTAGATCCAGATTAAATTCAAATTTTCAACATTTCGTTCACGTTGCTACAGGAACAGATTTGATATTCTTACAACGTGAATTTAATCAAAGGACTTGCAAAATTTAACTGAGAATTCTTTCATTTAGGAAAAAAATGTCAAAAAATCGCCAAAGAACGCGAAAGAACGCCAAAAATTGTATAAAAATTTTCAAAGTTCATAGAGATCAAACTTTACTTATATTGGGCTAAAAGATTGAAACCGGGTTTTTTTTTTACGAATATTAAAAAATCTACCAAAAAAGTGAAAAAGCTAAAAATCACATAAAAATTCTCGAAAATTTTAAAAACAGCAGAGGACAAAATTTGGCAAAAAAGTTTGAAACTGAATTCCTTTTACAAATGTTATAAATTACTAAGTATTGCTCATAAACAAAATAAATAAATAAAAAATATGGAAGTCGTTTTCGTATTTTCAATTTTCTCTTCAGTTTGACAATGCCATCCGCGTGGCCTAGAAAGATTTTTTTAAGCAGAAAATATTCACTTATAACAATTTTTTTCCCGCTCGGATTGGTGCCTTTTATTAAATACATGTATATGTACGGATTTACTAATTTAAAAAAAAAAAAAAAAACTTTTGGGATGTTGTTTTCATACATTCCGGTTTTCTCCAGTTTAAAATTGTCTCCCAAGTTGAAATTTAAGAAGAAAAAAAAATACCTTCGATAGAAGGTACCTTTCTTTGGGCATGGTTGACGGGTTTCCTAGTAGCTAATAATAAAGACAGACGTTTGTCTGTCCAGAGTTTTACTTTGTCTGACCAGATGTTTTTCTGTTCCGTACAAAGTTTGACAGGAAGGTTACCTATATGCCTAAGTTGCTCGAAACAGGTTTTTAAATTTTTTGATTCGAATTTTTTTCATTGAATTTTTTACGATATTTTTTGTATTTTTTCGAGTTTCGTGCTTTTTTCCCCACATTCATAAAAAGAATCTATTTTCAATCCATCTTTCCGTTTTAGCCGAATATAATAAAGTAGTCTTCTTCGATTTTTAAATATTTCGCGAATTTTTTATGTGATTTTTAACTTTTCTTCGCGTATTTTTTTACATTAGTAAAAGAATCAGGTTTCAATCTTTTAGCCCGATGTACTAAATTTCGTCCTTTTTGCGATTTTTGAATTTTTCACGAACGTTTTTTTTCTTTTTTTTCCTTTTTAAGACCCCTGTGATTAGAAGAGATTTTATCTCACATTTGAAGAAACTTTCGTCTTTAGAATGGAAAATTTCTAGAAATTTTGATGTTTGATTCCCGACTTCTTCGTGTTATGAAGGAAAAAAGTCATACGTTCAGTTTCTAATCATCAAGTTCAGTTTCTAATAGGGAAAAGTACAATGCAGAAAAGTTGGCGGAACACTCCTGTGATTTGATTTGGCAAAAATGCATCTTCATATTTAGTAAGGATGTTAGGTAATTTTTATGTTAGATTGGTGAGTTTTCTATATTTTCGCGGAAAATGAGAAAATCGAATCAAATCTTTTTTTGTGTGTGTGTGTTTGAATGAAAGAAAAAGTTACGGAAAAAATCCTCATTTTACTGATTTCTTTCTTTCTTTCTTTCTTTTCTTTCTTTTTTTTTTTTTTTTCTTGGAGAGAGAGTGTAAAAGGAACCCAGTTTCTATCTTTTATCCCAATATAGTAAAAATTTTACCATCTGTGGCACAGATTTTTGACATCCCTAAAAGGAACCAGGTTTGAGTCTTTTAGCTCAATATAGAAAATATGTCCATAGAAATTTCTGAATTTTTTACGAACGTTTTATGTGATTTTTAGCGTATTTTTGTCTTTCACGGCGATTTTTTCACATTCAAGTTACAATCTTTTGGCTCGATATAATCAATTTTCTCTCAGCGATTTTTGAATTTTTGCCCAATTTTTTATAAGATTTTTACACTTTTTTTTCGCGTTTTGCGGAGTTTTCTTGACATTTTTTTTTCTGAAACCGAAGAATTATCCAGTAGATTTTGCTGCTGTCATAATTAAGCTGAAGTGGAAAAATAACAAATTTGTTCCTGTAGCAACGTGAGCTACGATGCTGGAAAATTTTACTTTTATCTGTACACTATCACTTTTATCGAAAAAAATCATCGAAATTCGAAAAATATCGAAAAATTCAATGATTGTTTGATTCAAGATCGGAGCGGGAATATCCGGAACAGGTTTACGCTGCCGAAGGCAGTGAAAGCCACCCAATGGAGAATTCCAAAAAAATAGGTTATTTTTTTAAAAAAGCAATTAGCGAAGCTCTGCTAGTAGATTAAATAAATACACAATGTAATTTATGTATAGTTAACATAAATAATTTATCGAGACAAGAGAAATGAAATGTTCAAAACGAAACAGGTCGAACATAAGGGGATAGGCGGCATATGCAATGCACATAGATGCCCACTTATTGGGGTCCCCAACGAGATTAAGTAGCATATATTTTTTGAACATTTGAAAAAAAAAAATGAGGCTTAAAAGTTTTGAATCTTGAGTTCCGAATTTTGCTCACTTTTAAGAGCGGCCCCCAAAAAGAAAATTTATAAAGTATTTAGAGCCTTCAAAACTTGTTTCATCTGGACAGCTTTAAAAAGAATGGTAGCTATAGAAAAAAAGGGCATGTTTGTTTTGGTTAAAAGAAGTAATAGTATTAAGAAAATTTTTAACCTTATTGGGGCCCCAACAAGATTAAAAAGCATATTTTTAAAACATTTGAATAATAAAAATTGGGCCTAAAAGTTTTGAATCTTGAGTTCCAACTTTTCCTCACTTTTATAGGCCGCCTCAAAAAAGTCAATTAAAAAAGTATTTAGAGCCTGCAAAATTTCTTTCATCTGGGCACCTTTAAAAAGAATCGTGACTGTAGAAAGAAAGCACATATCTGTTTTCGTCAAAAGAAGTAATAGTATTAAGGAAGCTTTGAACCTTATTGGGGCCCTCAACGAGATTAAAAAGCATATTTTTAAAACATTTGAATAATAAAAATGGGGTCTAAAAGTTTTCAATCTTGGGCTCCAACTTTTCCTCCCGTTTATAGGGGGCCTTAAAAAAGACAATTCAAAACAATTTAGCGCCTGTAAAATTTCTTTCATCTGGGAACCTTTAAAAAGAATGGTAGCTATAGAAAAAAAAGGGCATGTCTGTTTTGGTCAAAAGAAGTAATAGTATTAAGAAAGCTTTGAACCTTGTTGGAGCCCCTAACGATATTAAAAAGCACATTTTTAAAACATTTGAATAATAAAAATTGGGCCTAAAAGTTTTGAATCTTGAGTTCCAACTTTTCAACACTTTTATAGGGGGCCCCAAAAAAGTTTATTAAAAAAGTATTTAGAGCCTGCAAAATTTCTTTATCTGGGCACCTTTGAAGAGACTACTGGCTATAGAAAGAAAGCACATATCTGTTTTGGTCAAAAGAAGTAATAGTATTAAGGAAGCTTTGAACCTTATTGGGGCCCCCCAACGAGATTAAAAAGCATATTTTTAAAACATTTGAATAAAAAGATGAGGCTTAAAAGTTTTGAATCTTTGGCTGCAACTTTTCCCACCTTTATAGGGGGGTCCTAAAAAAGACAATCCATAAGAATTTAGAGCCTGCAAAATTTCTTTCATCTGGGAACCTTTAAAGAGAATGCTGGTTATAGAAAGAAAGCACATTTGTTTGAAGGAACTGATAGTATTAAGGAAGTTTTGAAACTTATTGGGACTCCCAACGAGTTTAAAAAGCACGTTTTTTAAGCATTTGAATAAAGTGAGGCCTAAAAGTTTTTAATCTTGGGCTCCAACTTTTCCTCAAGTTTATAGGGGGCCCTAAAAAAGACAATTAAAAAAGAAATTAGAGCCTTCAAAATTTCTTTCATCTGGGAACCTTTAAAGAGAATACTGGCAATAGAAAGAAAGCGCATATCTGTTTTTGTCAAAAGAAGTAATAGTATTAAGAAAGTTTTGAACCTTGTTGGGGCCCCCAATGATATTAAAAAGCACATTTTTAAAACATTTGAATAATAAAAATTGGGCCTAAAAGTTTTGAATCTTGGGTTCCAACTTTTCCTCACTTTTATAGGGGGCTCCAAAAAAGTTAATTAAAAAAGTCTTTAGAGCCTGCAAAATTTCTTTCATCTGGGCACCTTTAAAGAGACTGTTGGCTATAGAAAGAAAGCACATATCTGTTTTGGTCAAAAGAAGTAATAGTATTAAGGAAGCTTTGAACCTTATTGGGGCCCCCCAACGAGATTAAAAAGCATATTTTTAAAACATTTGAATAAAAAGATGAGGCTTAAAAGTTTTGAATCTTTGGCTGCAACTTTTCCCACCTTTATAGGGGGTGCCTAAAAAAGACAATCCATAAGAATTTAGAGCCTGCAAAATTTCTTTCATCTGGGAACCTTTAAAGAGAATGCTGGTTATAGAAAGAAAGCACATTTGTTTGAAGGAACTGATAGTATTAAGGAAGTTTTGAAACTTATTGGGACTCCCAACGAGTTTAAAAAGCACGTTTTTTAAGCATTTGAATAAAGTGAGGCCTAAAAGTTTTTAATCTTGGGCTCCAACTTTTCCTCAAGTTTATAGGGGGCCCTAAAAAAGACAATTAAAAAAGAAATTAGAGCCTTCAAAATTTCTTTCATCTGGGAACCTTTAAAGAGAATACTGGCAATAGAAAGAAAGCGCATATCTGTTTTTGTCAAAAGAAGTAATAGTATTAAGAAAGTTTTGAACCTTGTTGGGGCCCCCAATGATATTAAAAAGCACATTTTTAAAACATTTGAATAATAAAAATTGGGCCTAAAAGTTTTGAATCTTGGGTTCCAACTTTTCCTCACTTTTATAGGGGGCTCCAAAAAAGTTAATTAAAAAAGTCTTTAGAGCCTGCAAAATTTCTTTCATCTGGGCACCTTTAAAGAGACTGTTGGCTATAGAAAGAAAGCACATATCTGTTTTGGTCAAAAGAAGTAATAGTATTAAGGAAGCTTTGAACCTTATTGGGGGCCCCCAACGAGATTAAAAAGCATATTTTAAAAACATTTGAATAAAAAGATGAGGCTTAAAAGTTTTGAATTTTTGGCTGCAACTTTTCCCACCTTTATAGGGGGCCCTAAAAAAGACAGGAAAGAATTTAAAGCCTGCAAAATTTCTTTCTTCTAGGAACTTTTAAAGAGAATGTTGGTTATAGAAAGAAAGCACATTTGTTTGAAGGAACTGATAGTATTAAGGAAGTTTTGAAACTTATTGGGACTCCCAACGAGTTTAAAAAGCATGTTTTTTAAGCATTTGAATAAAAAAGTGAGGCCTAAAAGTTTTTAATCTTGGGCTCCAACTTTTCCTCCCGTTTATAGGGGGCCTTAAAAAAGACAATTAAAAAAGAAATTAGAGCCTTCAAAATTTCTTTCATCTGGGAACCTTTAAAGAGAATACTGGCTATAGAAAGAAAGCGCATGTCTGTTTTGGTCAAAAGAAGTAATAGTATTAAGAAAGTTTTGAAGCTTGTTGGGGCCCCCAATGATATTAAGAAGCATATTTTTTAAACATTTGAATAATAAAAATGGGGCCTAAAAGTTTTGAATCTTGAGTTCCAACTTTTCTTCACTTTTATTGGGGGCCCCCAAAAAGACAATTTAAAAAGTATTAACAGCGTGCAAAATTTCTTTCATCTGGCACCTTTAAAAAGAATAATGACTATAGAAAGGAAGCACATTTGGTTGAAGGAAGTAATAGTATAACGAAGTTTTGAAACTTATTGGATTCCTAAGTGAGATTTAAAAGCATATTTTTTAAACATTTGAATAAAAAAATGGGCTTAAAAGTTTTGAATCTTGGGTTCCAACTTTTTCGCTCTTATATAGGGGGCCCTAAAAAAGACAATTCAAAGAGAATCTAGAGCCTGCAAAATTTCTTTCATCTGGGCCCCTTTAAAAAAATGGTTCTTGTAGAAAAAAAGCGCATATCTGTTTTGTTTGATGGAAGTAATAGTATTAAAGAAGTTTTGAACCTTTGGTTTCACCTTTTTCGCCCATTGATAGGTGCACCCCAAAAATACTAAAATACCATTTATTTTTTAAGTAGAACTTACAGCCTTCAAAAACTTTTATAAAGAATGGTGGATATAGAAGAAAAGCACATATCTGTTTTCTATTTCTAAATCTGATCAAGATCTTTGACAAAAAAAAAAAAAAAAAAAAAAAAAATGAATTTCGATAAAACAAAATAAAATGTTATTAAAAATACATAAAAAAATTATTTAAAAAATTAAAAAAAAAACAAAAAACATTCGGCTGAAAGATACAATAGCTCACTACTGGGCCCCTGACTTTGCTCAGGCCCCCCAAATGGCGGGTATGGGGGGCGGTCGCTACGGCCCTGCGTTTCAGTTCATTTTTGACCTTGTCCCTTTACGGACACGTGTTTACTGTAGCTGATGACGAGCTGTTATATTTTTAGCTCGAAACGCGTCCTATGTGCTGTTTTTATTTTATGGTGATTTTTTACAAAGTTTTATTATTTTAATTACTTGTAGATAACTGTCAATTAATAATATGGTTATAAAAAAAAAATACCAGCACAGCCAAAATTAAGTTTCTGCTATCTATGAAAAAGGGCACGTACAGTCGTGGAAAAAAAAAGTAAACACCCCCTACTAACTTCTCAACAAATTATCGTAGAAGAAAGTTACTGGTACCGAACGATTGGAAATAAAGTCTACTTTTAAATTATTTGTATAAAATTTGCTTAGGGGGCCATATACAAATTAAAATGAGACATAACTTTGTTTTTTTCAATAGCAGTACACAATTCTGACAGCATAAATGAACCCTTCAAACACCCTTCAATTAGCCCAAAACCAATTTTTAATGCAATTCGTACCATAAGTTTCCGAGAAATTAATTATTTTAAAACTAGCGTATTTTAAGGGCTGTATCCAAATTGAAGTTCCGTACTCGATTGTTAACCGAGAGAGCCCCCTTCATGATCAAGGCACCTTAAGCGCGGCTCAAAGAGTCAATGAAGCCTGTTAGATTACAGAACAGCAGAGTAAATTTCTAAATATCTACTCACTTCTATCATAGACGGACGGCCCCTTAAACCACCATTTTACCGTTTTTTAAGCATAATTTGAAAACTACTTGGTAGAAAAACGTGAAATTTCGGATTTCCATAAAACGGGACTTAATAAATCTAAATCCATCAAAAAAATTGTAGGTTGCAATTCATAATTTTTTCGAATATTAATTTCATAATTCATAATACATATCATAAAATTATAAAAATTGCAAATTCAGCGTATTTATGTTTGGGTATATTAGTATTATTGCTACAAAAAAAAAAATTACCACATTAGGAGCATAATTTCAGGAGATAAAAATATGAAAATGTAATTTAACATTAGAAGCACTAAATTTTGAATGGTTATAATTCAAAAACTTATCATTCAAATGAATTGAAATTTGGTGTCTAGGCATAGTTTGAACCGAAGATTTGAAATATCTCGTTAAAATTGAATATTGCCATAGAAAAAAATGCAGTGTGGATTCGTTTTAATATGTAGGTAGCCCCCTAAGCAAATGTTTATACATCATTTAAAAGTACACTTTATTTCCAATCGTTCGCTACCAGTAACTTTCGTCTACAATAATTTGTTGAGGAGTTAGTAGGGGGTGTTTACTTTTTTTTTTCCCACGACTGTACGTTTTCAATCACTTGTAAAAGCATTCATTTCATCGCAAATATAAAATGTAGAATAATTGCAACTATTTTCCGTTTAAATTTAAAAAAGGAGGAGATAAGTTGGGGAAGTAATAATATTCAAAGAGTTAATACTGGACAAATATTTGTTTACTCTAAGCATGTATGACTTGTAGTCCTGACGTGCATTAAGAACAACAGAAATAAAAATAAAATTGTCTTTCGAGTAGAGCAGCTAATCGCAATTTAGATAAACAAGAAAACATTCTGAATAAATATTTATCATAATGTCAATTAAAGTATGAATCCTAGCGGTATTCTAAACATTTCTTATTGAACATATCTTTACTAATCTTACATTTATCCAATTACAGGTTCTCCAATTAGTACATCTGTTCTTAAGATTTTCTGCTGTGCAATAAGTGAAAAAAAAAAGGGAAACTACAGCTTGAGTTTTAAGACGAGATGCTAATCCCGGTGGCGATTTTAAAATGGAAAATTATTCTAAAGTGATATTGAAAGTAGGTTCTAAAAATTAAAATGGAAATCTTGAAAGTTTTCTAAAAACTTTTCAGTGGAAAAATAATTATTTAAAGAATTAATATTGGGAAATATTTATTTACTCTAAGCATGTGTGACCTTTTGTCCTGAAGTGCATTAAGTGCAAACAAAATTTAAATTAAAATTTACTTTCAAGTAGAGCAGCTAATCGCCATTAAGATAAACACGAAAGTATTCTGAATAAATATTTATCATAAAGTCAATTAAAGTATGAATCCTAGAGGTATTCTTAACATTTCGCATTAAAGATATCGTTACTAATCTTTCCAATTACATTTTCTCCAATAAGACCGTCTGTTCTTAAGATTTTCTGCTGTGCAATAAGAGAAAAGAAAAGAATACTAGATGCTGAGTTTTAAGAAAAGATGTTAATCCCAGTGGCGATTTTAAAATGGAAAATTCTTCTAAAGTGATATGGATAGAAGGTGGAAAAAATTAAAATGGGAATCCTGAATGTTTTCTAAAAAATTTTCCATGAAAATATGGTTATTATTTCTGCTTCTTTTCTGCAACAATCATATATGTTTCTAAGATTTATTGCGCTTTGCGATAAGTGCAAACAACAACAACAACAAAAAAAAAAAATAAAGAAAAAAAAAAACCCTGAATCGTGAGGAGAGAAGCTAGTCCAAATAGTGATTTTTAAAATGTTATGTTATTTCGAAAACATATCGAATACAAATTCAAATAGTTAAAATGGCAATATTAGAAGTATTCTAAAAATTCTTCAGTGAAAGTATCACAACAATATTATTCTGCTTTTGTAAAAAGTATGCGAAAAAACAGAGATTTTAAGATGCGTAAATATTACACCTCTTTAGAAAATTTAAAATACATTGCACAATTAAGCGGCCTATTTTTCAAAAATTGGAAAACTTAATATAAAATTTTTGAAAATATTTCCGGTGTAAAATCAATGAATTAAAGATTAGGGAAAATTGGAAATATTTGTTGACTACAAGCGTGTAGGTTCTTATGATTTTTATTTATATATTGTTATTATTATTTTTATTTTATAATTTTTTAGAAGGAATATAACTTGATATAAATGGGGAAGAGATCATCTAATGTTTTATCTTTGTGGAAAGAAACTCATTGCAATTAATACCAAAATGAAATTATTCTAAACAAATACTGATTACAAAATCAACAAAAAATTTAATCTCATTGATTTTCTAAAAGTTGTCGCTTCCAAACATCATCATTAATTGTGTGACTTTTCTTGAATGAATAAGGGAATATATGATTTACATATTCAAAAAGTTGAATTATCGACGAATTTCTGAATTGTATTAGGTACTGGTATTTGTAATAGTCGTTTTATGGAAAATCAAAATAATTTGAATCATTTCAAATATTTCCTGTATAAATTTAATGTAGAGACCAACATTCTATATTGGGTAAATATTTATTTACTATAAGGATGTTTGCAATTGTGTAATATACAAACAAAATAAACTAGTCGCAATGAGTTATAATTTACCAGCACATTTTGCACATAATCGCAAATATTATGTAGAAACTAATAAACTAATCAAAAGGAAGATACACGAGTAAGCAATAAATATTGATCACAAAGTCAATTAAAATATGAATTCTACCATCATTCTCCAGATTTCCCATCAAAATCATCTTCATTAAATCCGCTACTTTTCTCCAATAATCAAGCATGTTCTTCAGATTTTTCTGCTGTGTAAACAAAAGAAGATTGTCACATGAAGACAAGCTAATCCCAATACCGATTTTAAAATGTCAAATTATTCCAAAAAGATATGAAAGTAAATTCAAATCGTCAAAATGGGAATTGTAGATGTATTCTTAAGATTTTCAAGTGAAAACATAATTTATTATGCTGTTTTTCTCGATCAACGATCAATGTTCTTAAAAGTTTTCATCTTGCAATAAGTGAAAAGAAAGGAAAACCAATGCTTGATTTTTGAGAATCGATAATAATCCCAATGGTGATTTTAAAATGTTAAATTATTTCGAAGAGATATTGAAAGTAAATTCAAAAGTTTAACGACAATCAATTTAAAAAAATTGTGTGTAAACATCACTTTAATTATGCTGCTTTTCTTAAAGAATGTAACAGAAAGTAGGATTTTCTGATACGTAAATATTGCTTCTTCCGCAAAAGCTAAATTGCATTGCGTGTTTATACCATTTTTGTATAAAATATGGAACTAGTTAACATGGTATTAGGTTGAAAATATTTCGAGTGTGAATTTAACGAATATAATATTAGTTCAATACTGTTTAAAACTAGAAGCTCCAAAAGCAGTCAATTTGAATACTGTCAAATAAGTATAATTTGATTTGAACAAGAGTTAAAAAAGAGTTAAATATACAGTCAAACCCCGCTATAGTGAACTCTCAAGGGACCGACCTTTCGGTTCACTATAACCGGGAGTTCACTATATCAGTTCCGCAAACAATTGTAACTAAATGGTTCCGAAGTCTTCCCTCGAAATACACATTATTTAAATAAATGACCAATAAAATGAAATAGAAAATGACTGAAAAATAATAACAAAAAACATGTTCACTTACTTTTATTAGTTTTTACTTTACACCTTGAGTAAAAAAAAAAAAAAAAAAAAAAAATTAGTAATCTTTAGCTGATGAGAGGCTGATTCAAGAAAAAAAATATCCATACTTCACTCGAAAGACCGAAATGTTTCCATCGCGCTCGGCTCTTGTGTGCACAAAAACTTGTTCAGAACTTGAATTGCTGCTTTGGCTCCATCATGGTTGGGAGGTTGCTTTTAGTTTGTTCAATTTCTTCGTCTGCATCAGATGAACAATCGCAATGTCACATTTTTTTTATTTTAATTTCTTTAAAAATGTCTTCGTCTGCGAGATCTTCCAATGTAATGACATCATTATCGCACTTTTCGAAAAGCTAAATACCAAATTCCGAAAATGTTGTGATACCGTGTTTTTCAATCTATTTCTCTAAAGGTAAATCTTCATCTTCTTCGTCGTCTTCTTCAGTAATATCTTTTGACAGACTAGCGGAACGAAAACAATTACGAATGCTTGTTTCTGTAACAGCTCGCCAGATTTTTCGAGCATTAGTATGACATCAAGGAGTTAAACATTGCAATCAATACATTTTTTGAAAGCCCTCCAAATTCATTAAAATCAGCTATTTTCGGTAATGGCATTTTAAGCTCCAAATTACCCTTGATCAATAGGATGTACTGCAGATGTTTCGTTTGGTGGCCGGAAAACAATCTTTATCTATTCCAGACATTAAACATCTGAATGGCTTGTGCAATTATCAACCAACAACAAATTTTTTCCTTTTTGGGGCAGATAGTTCTTTATCCCACTTTCGAATCTCTTCTTCAAATAGATCGGATATCATCCATGCCTTATGGCTGACTTTATAAGAAACTGGAATGATTTTACCATTGTTAAAGCATCTTGGCTTTTGAGATTTGCCGATGACCAAGAGTTTGCACTTCTCCGATCCATTCACATTAGCACATATCAGGACGGTAAGTCACACTATTGAAAGTTTAACACCAGAGCACTTTTCATTTTTAAAATTTAAAGTTTGGTTAGGTATCATTTTATAAAATAAACCAGCTTCATCAGTGTTGAATATGTCGTTCTCTTCACAGTGACGAAAGGTACCATTCCAAACATATTTTTTCCAGTCCTTAACATCAGATATGGAAACACTTCGAGATTCTCCGACAACTTTTCCTGAATTTATGTTATTCCGCTTCTTAAAACTGTATAACCAGCCATTCGAGCTCGTAAAATTAGTCTCACCAAATTACTTGGCAAGTTCCTTGGCTTTTGCTTGACGCATTTGACCAGATATTGGAAGATTGTGGCTTCTTTGAAAGTTGAACCACTTCAGTAATGCTTCCTCAACACACTGGTCATTTGCTTTTCTCAACTGTTTTCTGAGATCTAAGTTTTTTGCATGAGCAGAAATTTTTAATTGCATATTTTTCCACATGATTGGATAATTATTTTAGATTTGGATAGTTTATAGATATTGCACCCACTGAGCTCTTACAGCTGCAACATTCTGCAGGGCACGGCCTTTGTTTAGGGAGGGTGAAGGGAGATAAAAAAGGGAAACGAGATCGCTACATTCCAGTCTATGGATGGTCTTAAAAATCGGTAAGTGTATTTATTTTGAAGTAGCTATTTCAAAATGATTTAAAAAAAAAAAAAAAAAAAAAAAAAAAAAAAAAAAACAGTCACATACAGAAAAAAGTTTATCATATTCGACCTCCTCATTTTTGGGGAGTTCATTATATCCACAAAAATAACATTATACGTGTATTGCACGGCACGAGACCAAACATTCCGTTCATTATATCCGAGGTTCATTATAAGCCGTGTTCACTATAGCGGAGTTTGACTGTAATGTATTTCGTAAATCAGGCATGAGAGAGCCCCGATTCAAATGACCGATTGCTACCACTAAATTTCAATAGTATTCTTTCCTAAATTAAATCTCAGAAATTCTGTAATTAAATACGCCGAGAAATACTGTTATATTTTAGTGGTAGCAATCGCTCATTTGGATCGGAGCGCTCGCATGCCTAGTAAAAATAAATTAAATAGCTTTTAAATAAAAGTCTGGTATATATATATTTTTTTTTCCATAAAACTTGAGTGACATTTCCGGCGCTACTAGCGTTAAAAATTTGCTTACTATAAGCTCGTTCTAGTGATTTTTTGTCTATATTAATATAAATGCAAAAAGAAAAAAAATTAAAATAGTTAACATGGTATTAGGCTGAAAATACTTCCAAAGTGAATTTAGTGTATAGAAGATTTGTGCAATACTGAGTAAATATTTGTTTTTTGTAATTTTTTTTTCTTCAAATGTTTTTTTCTGTATTAGTGCATGAATCAAAAACTAAAGATTAATTTTTGAGACGGGATGCTAATCTCAATTGAGATTAAAGAGAAAATATTCTAAAAAAATCTTCATCATAAAACCTCTTAAAATATTCACCCGAATGGTATTCTGAAATTGTTTTCAATTAAAATATTGTTTATGATGCATGTCATGATTCTATAAGAGAAAATAATGTTATGAGAATTTTAAGTTAAAAAAATTCAATATCAAAGAATATCTGAATTGCATTAACATTTAAAATTTTATAGAAAATAAGAATATTTATAATTATTGAAAGTATTTTCGGTATAAGATTAATAAACAGAACAACTAACTGACATTGGACAAATATTTATTTACTAATAATATATACGTTCTCGGGTTTTGCAATGAATTCAGTGCAAACAAATTTGAAAATTGACTCTTGAGGAGAGAAATTCATCGCAATCAAAATAAACAAGAAAACATTACGAATAAATATTGATCACAAAGTCAATTAAAATATTAATCCTTTTGATTGTCTAAAAAGTTCCCAGTGCAAACATCATAATTAATTACGCTGCTTTTCTCGAATGCATGAGAAAGAAGAGGATTTTTGTATACGTGAAAATATTGATTCTCGAGGAAAATCTTGCATTACTTATTTATAACTTTATTTTACGGAAAACAGAAATATCTAGAATGATAGTACTTAAAAATATTTTTCGCATAAGCTTAATGATGAGAACAATGGCTCTACTTTGGGCAAATATTTATTGAGTACAATCGTGCATCTTTTTTTTTTTTTTTCAATATATATATCTTCAATGCATTAAGTGCAAACAAAGAGAAACTAAAGGTTAATTCTTCAGAAGAGAAGATAATGCCAATTAAAAAATGTTGATTCTAGGGAAATATCCGAATTATATTATGCATTGCTTATAACATCAATTTTATAGAAAATGAATATGAATAATATCACATTGCAAATATTTTCAGTGTAAAAGCATTGAGTAGAATATTGGTATCGTATTAGATGCAGATTTCTTTACTACAAAGATTTCTTTACTAACACAAAGAAAAATAAAGATTGGATCATGAAAGGAAAATGTAATCCCTATGACGATTATAAATTATTCCGAAAACCAAAATATGTAAAATTTTCTCGAAAATTAAAATGTGTAAAACTATTCTGAAAATTAAAAGGTCTAAAATTATTCCGAACATTAAAATATATAAAAGTATTCCGAGCAGATAATGCATAATATATAAATTAAAATATGAAATGTAGTTGCATTCGAAAAATTTTCCAGTTACAATAATACCAATATTTTTATACCTGATATCGGATATGGATATAAAAATATTAGGTAAATACCACGCAAAATGAGCAAAAATTTAAAAAAAGTCGTGGTCACACAGTAACCGATTTTAATAAAATTTGATACACAGGTTCAATTCATATTAAAATAGAGCACTGCAAAATATATTCAGAAAAAATAAATTATTTTTGCAGTTTTGGACATTTAAAAAACTTGAGATAAAGAATGACATGTGTGCAATCGTCCAATGTTGAAAGTTTGAAGTTCTGTATTTTGAAAACTATTTAACAAAAATGAATTTTTTATAATATTATAACCTCTAAAAAATTATTTTTCTATTTGTTGAGCAAATAATAATCTGGTAACACCATGATTAATCTTTAATTGGTTGTAAATATTGAAAAATCGTAAATTTTGAGAAAATTAGAAACGTTATAAAAATCAAAGAAGTTCAAAAACATCTGTGAAATTGATGCCTGATGTAGTATTACATATGAAGATCAAATTCCTCAAGTTTGAAAGTTGCCATTTATTATTTCTTCCTCTTCAAAAAAACTTAGAAACTTTAAAAAAAAATCACAAAATCATAATTTTTCCTCTTATATATGTGCAAAAATATAAATAAAGGAAAGGTTCGACATTAACAATATTGCACAGACATAAAGATCAATAAATCCATGATATCTTAAAAAAATTTCAATATTGCCTTTTGATTCCTAACATAGCAAAAATTGGTTCAAAAAGGTAATATCTGTTATATTCCATGAGCTTTTCCTCTTTGAATTCACGCTCGTTTCTTAAAATATTCCACATTTTCAAGGTGATAAAATTGAGTCCTGCCATCTATTTTTGATATCTCGATTTGGGATTAACATGTTATTTTTTCCCTAACCTAATCTTTTTTCTACTTTAATTAAAAATTCTCCTGAGATAAAAATAAACTGAAAGCAAGAATCAAGTTTCTATATTTAAAATATACATTTTATCTGTAACATCATATATTTTAACAGTTTTAAAAAGCTTCCCTTCACTTTCAAAGAAGTTATAGAAATATTGCATTTTACCCTCAACATTTTTTACTATTTATTTTTTTTCTCATTAAGGAATAAAAAGGCGAGAATGAAAGTTCCGATATTTAAAACATACACTTTTAGCTATAACGTCAAGTAGTTTTGAACTTATCAGAGCTGCCCTTCATGTTTAAATGAGCAATAGAAATATTGCATTTTTTTCCTCAAAAATTTTCAATTTTTTTTATCATTAAGGAATAAAAATACAATAACTAACATACGCCAATCTGTTACTTATTATTCATTCCTAATTATAAATAATTTTTAATATAGTCTTTCCATTCCTAAGGCAAAAAACCAAAATTGAAATTTTAAGAATGTAGACAAAACCTCGATTTTGCATCCAATTTTAATGTAAATTTTAATCCTTAAATAAACAAACCTGAAATTTATTTATTTATTTTTTACATTTACTCATAAATAGATATGATCTACTTATGTAATGATTTTCATTAAATTCTCTGACATGTCTGCCACAGTTGATTTGCTCATTTTGTATGGAATGACCCATATGCAAAGACAATTTTCTCTATGAAAAAAAATATGTAATCTCTGAATAATAAATTATTATGTTAAAAGTGTAAAACCCCATAAAAAAAAAAAAAAAAAAAAAAAAAAAAAAAAAAAAAAACGAAAATATTCAGAAAAGTATTAGACTTTAATTATAACCAGCGAAAAGTTAATTAATAAGGGATTATCTCTGTATTGGGAATATACTTATTTACTGCAAGTTTTTGTGTTTTTTGTACAGTGCATTAAATCCAAACAAAGTGAATATGCAGTCTTCATCAGTCTTTGAATTCAGACTTTAGAAGAGAAGCTAATCCAACTACGATTTAAAAATATAAAATTCATTAAGTGCAAACAAAGGAAATCTAAATTCTGATATGATGAGCTAATGCCAAAGGACGTTTAAATATGCAAAAATATTCAGAAGAAATATTGGTTCGAAAGTACATTAAAATCAAAATGTTTCTGGCATTCTAAAAAAGTTTCCCAGTAAAAATGTTGACATTATTTTCATTATTATTTGTTTTTAATGTGAATCAAAATTATTTAACAGATTTTAAGATACGAAAATGTTAGATATCGACTTTAATTTTTTCATATGTTTTCATTTTCAATTTACAGAAAAGGAAATTTCTTGAATCAGAACTGTCTAAATTTGAAATATTTATACAGGGCGTATACAGTACTATACAAAGCGAGCGCAATGAATTGGCAATGTCTTCTTATTTTACGTATTTCTTATTAAATTTGAAAAACGGGGCTTCTATTATTATGACCTTAACAAATTAAAAGGCTAAGGTTTTTTTTTGTTTTTTGTTTTTTTTTTTTTTTTACACAAAAAACTAAAAATAGAGATCATATAAAACTTTTACTGTACTAAAAAATTCCGCTTGTATAATTAATATACGTCTGACATTAAATAAAATAAATATTGTAGTTAGTGGTGTCGAAAAGCTTTTAGTGACGAAACAAAGTCCTCGGTGTACCGGCAAACCGGTTAACGGGTTAATATGTTTTTCAGATATAAGTGTCGAATGCTGATCATAACAACCATCATGTCGAAAGATTACAACGTTGGAGCAATGGATAACTTATGTACTGTATACAGGGCGAAGAAGAATGCAGACAAATAACATCTCCTAACATTCACTGTGAACCACATATTTCTTAAACTAGGAAAATATGTTTCAAATGAAATTCAAATTAATTGCTTAAAAGGAGCAAAGGACAACATACTGAACAAGATTCCATGCCGGGTCACGAACCTGGGGCCATCAGTATAGCGCACTGACATTCTACCGACTAAACCACATGGAACGATACCAAGCCTGGAAACCTGTCACTATTGCATGTTGGCAAGGCTACAAACGCAGCACAAGATCGAATATTTTCCGTGAACCACCGACACGGGGGCAAACACGAAACGTGATTCAATCCAGCATCGATTGACACTATATTAATACTTGGAATTTTTTTCCAGAGAGAAAATTAATTTCGCTTTGCATACAATATTTCAAAAGAAATTCAAATTTCAAATTAATTGCTTAAAAGGCGCAATAGCCAACATACCGAACAATATTCCATACCGGGACAATCGATGTTGGTTAAATTCAAACGATACTGGATTTAATTACGTTTCGTGTTTGCCCCATGTCGGTGGCTCACGGAACCTATTCTATCTTGTGCTGCGTTTGTAGCCTTGTCAACATGTAATAGTGAGAGGTTATACTGATGGTCCGGATTTGTGTCCCGGGATGGAATCTTGTTCACTATGTTGGCCTTTGCGCCTTTTAAGCAATTAATTTGAAATTTGAATTCCATTTGAAATATTGTATGCAAGGCGAAATTTTCTCTCTGGAAAAATTTTCCAGTATTAATATAAGAAAATATGATATACCACGAAAGAAAATATACAATGATCTCTTCCGAGTTATCCATAAATAAAGGCTTACTTTATCTTTGGAAAACTCAGAAAACAATATATTTTCGTAATTTAAAGAAGCAATTATAAAACAAAAAAATTCTTTTACTGCTGCTGATTTTCTGGAATGTTTTCGAGTAATTTTTTCTAGTGCATTAAGCAGTTTTATTTGCCCAGAACTTAGTTTTTTCGGTTGCTATCAAATTTCAAGTAAACATTTTCATGTTCAACAAACATGTTTTGCAGTTAAATATGCCAAATTAACAGCATTGACATTAATATTCAAAACAATACTATTTTCGTAATCGTATTTTGTTAATTTTAATCATCAAATTCGTGTGCGATTCTTTTGTGCCTGATATATTTCTCTTTATGGGGACAACATGATTAGCAGCTTATATCTCTTTAAGTTTTAAACTCTATACAAAATTACTTTATTAAAGTCAACAATTTCCTTTGCAGTCTGTGCTGCGCCCAGTTTTTACTCTAAGATTGTTCTAACTTCATAACCTTACGACATTTTGATTTCTATAAGTTTTGAATACTTACATCTGAAAAGAAAATTAAATTTGAAAATAAGTAGACAAAAGTATTGCCAATTTATTGCCCTAAACTGTATTTCAAATATTTCAATACAAAATTAAGGAATAGAAAATTACCAGACAAATATTTTCTGTCAAAATTTTACAAGTCCCTTTGCCTTTATTCTGCGGTGTCTTGCATGCGAATACAGATAATCTAAAAGTAGCTATAACAAAGAAAAGTTATACGACAATTGCAATTTTCAGGTATAAAATTATTTCAAAATTATATTATTCCTAAAACCGTTTACTTTGAGCCTAATTAGATTCTTACGATTTCCCACAAAACTATCCTCATTAATTGCGCAGATTGCACAACATTTTTAGATTATTTTTTTCTTTTTATCGAAAAATGGCATTAATTACTTTAATGGAAAATGCCTAATTTTAAGAATAAAAATTATTTATGTTTGCGGCAGAAAGTAGCCACATTGAATACAAGTACAGCCTTAATATAAAAAGGAAAGAGAATATTGCCATAGAGAGAAGTTAACCAAAAATGTAATTTAAAAGTTTAAAATTACTTAAAAAATGTATTTGTCATAAAAACATATAACCTTGGAACTAGTTAGATTCTTATAAGCTTTCCCAATAAAAATATCACCATTAATCATACAGTTTTTCCCTGGCACGTAGCAGAAAATAGCATTTTTAGATGCGGGAATATATCAATTCTCGGAAAAAATTCGGAATTGTGTTACGTGTTTTTAACATTTATTTTATAGAAAATGGCTTTCGTCATTTCAGTAAATACTGCATTTGAATTTTCACGTTGTTAAAATATGATTTTTTTTTAACCATTCGAAATTTTGAAATTTGAAAAGAAATAAATTGCTTTACATTATTAAATTCTTGAAAAAAGAAGAAAACCAAGTTAACATCTTATTGAAACTGAAATTCTCTTACGGTTTAAATAAAATGTGATATATTTATACATTTCTTTTTAACTAAGGAATAAAAGGAAAGACAGAGTTAGTATTGAATCATTCAATGATCAGTATTTTCCTTCTCTATTTTATTTAGCCAATTTTACGCCCCAGCTTTGTGAAGGGAACGAAATTTCATTGGAATAAAGCAAACACCATTTGAAAAATATGTAAATTCCAACATAAATATAGAAGATTGTAAAACAGTGCAAGTATTTTTAATAGATTTCTATTTTGAGGATTTTATTAAAAAAAGAAAATTTAAAAAGTAAAGAATACAAAAAATAAAAATACTAATCAGACATTTTTTCTTTAGATATTGCTTCAATGACTATGTGATAGTTTTTCAGGGTATCGTTTATTACATATTAAGAAATATATCATAAAGTTATTTGGAAATGAGTTTAAGGGACAGCTGATTTGCGAAAAAAGATCACTTTTGATCAGTTTTTAATTAAGATCTGGTCCCTATTTCATTCTTTCTTCGATTTTGTATGAAAATATGTAATGCGTAAATTAGCTTTTTGCTAATAATAAGAAAATTACCTTCTGACTTTTACAGAAATTTATACACTGCTGTAACATGGTTTTGCTGCGTATGCTCTGAAGTTTTCCAATCGACACCTTAATTAGTTTCTTTAATTTTCCTGTAAAGTGGAAAATCTTAATTTCATTCATTTGTACTGTAAAATTAGGTGCAGATGTCCGCACCCATTTGCCATTTTGTAATATATATATATATATATATATATATATATATATATATATATATATATATATATATATATATATCTTTTTTGGCGAGTTTTTTATTTATATCTTGGCTAATTACCAAAAAATTAAAAATACTAGATTTAGGCTTTGGACCGGCTTTGAACAACTCTCATCCAAATTCTTCTACGGGCAGTAGATTTCGCTAGCTATTGCAGATACACCCCCACATAGAGAAAACATTATTTTATTAGTATAGATATACTATACCCGGCGAAAATTCCTTTCTTTGCTGGTTTTCTTTCTTTTACATCTGTACTCTGCCCAGTGGCGTTATAATATGTATTTAACCATAAACATTTCATTTAGTTACTTTATATGAACATCAATGAGAAAACTTTATTTTTAGTATGTGTTAATAATCCCTGTTAAATATCGGCTAAAAAGGTATTAATTAGACAATAAAAATTATATTATTAACAATTTATTTAAAATCATTACATATTAAAAAGTAATAAAAATAATTTCCTGTAAAATTTGTAAAGGAAAAGTTTTTATCAATCTTACTAATATACAGGGTGCAATATGTTATCTATCGCCGACCTTTAATTTTTCAACCGTTGGTCGTAGACATATAGTTCCAATTACAAAAACGTTTCAAATGAGGTAAATATTCATGTTGCGGCATTATTTAAAGGGGGAAAAATCAATTTTTATAAAAATTACGAAAACTAACTTTTTATACGGTCCTCCCAGCCCCTATAGTTATATTTAGTAAAAGTTAACACATATCATAACAGATATAACACAAAAAGTTTGACATCTGTACTACAAAAATTGACACAGTTATTAAATTTCAAAGTTTGAGATTTTTGCACATGATTTTGTCTTTCATTGAGGGATCAGTTAAAAGATGAAATAAAGTAATTCGAGATCAAAATCAGGGTACAATGTCCTTTTTACGACGAAACTACCTTTAGTCGGTATCGTCTGTACTTTTGAATGTTGTTCGACCCATAAATGTTTGTTCATATTTTTAGATGAAATAACACTGTTTGGTGATTCCCCGATTTGGCGATAACCGCTAAAGGTGGTTTCGCCGTCAAAAGGACATAGCACCCTGATTTTGATCTGGAATTACTTTAATTTATCTTTTTACTGATCCCTCAGTGAAAGACAAAATCATGTGCAAAAATCTCAAACTTTGAAATTTAATAACTGTGTCAATTTTTGTAGTACAGATGTCGAACTTTTTGTGTTATATGTGTTTTGATATGTGTAAACTTTTACTAAATATAACTATAGGGACCTCGGGACCGTATAAAAAGTTAGTTTTCATAATTTTTATAAAATTGACGTTTTACTTTAAATAATGCCAAAACATGAATATTTACTTCATTTGAAACATTTTTGTAACTGGAACTATATATCTACGACCAACGGTTGAGAAATTAAAGGTCGGCGATAGATAACATATTGCACCCTGTATATTTTCAGTTCCTTTACTATTTTTTCGAAAAATAATAAAGCCATTTTTAAAATGAACATATTTTCCCGTAACTTTTATAAAATATATTTTCCATTAATTAAATTAGTTTTAAAATTCCCTTTTTACAGAAAGAAACTTTGGCTATTGAAATAATGAGCTTTTTTGTGTATTTTCTAATATTTCCAGTATTTTTCCCTACTTTTGTACTGAATAATTCTAAGAATTTTAAAATATTTTAATGACTACGCAATTCTTAAAATATACTTATTTTATACTTTCGCTTTACATTAATTTAAACAGAATAACAAAATATATGGTTTTCGTTTGTTAACTCCAAATTTGTCTCTCCAGTTTATTTATTTTATTTTTATCCCAGACGTCAACTGAACAAAAGAAATATTGCCAAATGGGAATTGATAAAATGGAGATTTGGTTTAATTTCGTAATGGAATTGTAATATCAATGTAAATAATTCGCTTACATTTAACTATATTTATAATAATTACTTTGCTAAAATGCAAAATAAAGAACACTGGTTAAATTCATTTACCAAGAAAAACATTCATTACTTTATGGCTAATTGATATGAATAATGCATTCCGCAAAATATACTATTAAATGAAACTTACATTAAGGAAATTAACTGCATTAATTGAGAAAATTTAAGATATTTTAAGGATTAACGAATTCAAATTTGCATATATATGTTTTAAAACTTTATTTTTAGCATGTGTTAATAATTCCTGTTAAATACCGACGTAAAAAGCATTCATTACACAATAAAGTTTGTATTATTAATGATTTATTAAAAATCATTACATATTAAAAATAATAAAAATCCTTTCTATTAAAATTTGTAAGGACAAAGTTTTTATTAATCTTACTAATATATATTTTTAGTGCCTTTCAAAAAATAATAAAGCCATTTTTAAAATGAACATATTTTTGCCGTAACTTCTATAAAATATATTTTTCCTTAATTAAATTAGTTTTAAAATTCCCTTTTTACAGAAAGAAATTTTGGCTATCTATATTATAAAGGACAAACATATCTGTGCGTAACGCATACGTCATTTTGCGAATGGCAACACTTTGAAATTTGAAATAAAATTTTGGTTTTGCAATTTTCTCTACTGCAAATTTTTAAACTTCTATGCATCACACTTTTTAACTTTTTACACCGTCGTATAAGGAAAAAAATTCTCTTTTAAATACTATTTGTTTGAAAGCTGTATCTCAATTTGTTGTTGAGATATTAATTTTTTTGTAGTTTTTAATACAAATTTTGTAATTGTGGCAACTGAAGTACTCTATTTATATTGAAAATAAAAGGAAAATATTCATGGTTTATTGTTTTTATTCATTATATCCTTATTGATGCCATTTTCACATTACAAATAAAAGTAACTTTTTTATAATTTTTGAACAGAAAGTGATGTCAGACATTAAATAAAACACGCATTCTTCTTCATAAATCAGCTACATTTTAATATTTTTACATTACGCTGATAAATGAGTTTGAGGCGCTCGGCAAAAAGATTCATTGAGTAAAAATGATATATTTAAAACAAAACGATCCTTTTTTTTTGATAAAACTAAATATTTGACCAATACTATAAATGGCGAATACTATGACAACTAAAGTCAAATTTCTGAATTTTTTTTTTCGCGGGTACTAAGATTAGAACTTAAGGTTTGTGCGAATGTTCAGATGAAAAGTTGTATCGGACAAACGTGACTTTAACTTTGGAAATGCATTCATTAATAACATATTCTTTTGCGCGTTAAAATACTTTCAAATTGTGAATTTGAGTGGTGTGTATGTCAATTACGAGAATGTGAAAATAACGTACAGTTTAGATTTTATGGGTGAAAATTTTATGATCTGACAAAGCAAAATCCTTTTTACTGATTTTTCATCCCGTAAAAACAAACATAAGAGCTCCATCGATAACTTCATCATAATTATTCATCTTGATTACGTAATTTAATACAGTTTAATTTTTCAATAATTTAAGCAGTTGAAGTTTGTAGAAATAATATTTTGGTAATTTTGGGTTATTATTTGTTTTAAGAGTTAGACAACCAATGTAAGATGATTTTTTTGTTGTAATTATTTTTGTAGGTTTATTATAATTTCGATCTGACAGTTCCTTTCAAACATTTTAGTACGTCGAATTTCGACGGGTTGCAACTCGTTGATATAATGAGCGTTTGCGTATTTTCTAATATTTCCAGTATTTTTTTTCTACTTTTGTACTGAACAAATTCTAACAAATTAAAAATATTTTAATGACTATGCATTTCTTAAAATATACTTATTTTATACTTTCGCTTTACATTAATTTAAACAGAATAACAAAATATATGGTTTTCGTTTGTTAACTCTAAATTTGTGTCTCCAGTTTACTTATTTATTTATTTTATCCCAGACATCAACCGAACAAAAGAAATATTGCCAAATGGGAATTGATAAAATGGAGATTTCGTTTAATTTCGTAATGGAATTGTAATATCAATGTAAATAATTCGCTTACATTTAAATATATTTATAATAATTACTTTGCTAAAATGCAAAATAAAGAACACTGGTTAAATTCAGTTACCAAGAAAAACATTCATTACTTTATGGCTAATTGATATGAATAATGCATTTCGCAAAATATACTATTAAATGAAACTTACATTAAGGAAATTAACTGCATTAATTGAGAAAATTTAAGATATTTTAAGGATTAACGAATTCAAATTTGTATATATATGTTTTAAAACTTTATTTTTAGCATGTGTTAGTAATCCCTGTTAAATACCGGCGTAAAAAGCATTCATTACACAGTAAAGTTTGTATTATTAATGATTTATTAAAAATCATTACATATTAAAAGTAATAAAAATCTTTTCTATTAAAATTTGTAAGGAAAAAGTTTTTATTAATCTTACTAATATATATTTTTACTGCCTTTACTAATGTTTCAAAAAATAATAAAGCCATTTTTAAAATGAACATATTTTTGCCGAACTTCTATAAAATATATTTTTCCTTAATTAAATTAGTTTTAAAATTCCCTTTTTACAGAAAGAAATTTTGGCTATTGATATAATGAGCCTTTGTGTATTTTCTAATATTTCCAGTATTTTATATATAGTTTTCGTTTGTTAACTCTAAATTTGTGTCTCCAGTTTACTTATTTATTTATTTTATCCCAGACATCAACCGAACAAAAGAAATATTGCCTAATGGGAATTGATAAAATGGAGATTGCGTTTCATTTCGTAATGGAATTATAATATCAATATAAATAATTCGCTTATATTTAAATATATTTATAATAATTGCTTTGCTAAAATGCAAAGTAAAGAAAACTGGTTAAATTAATTTACCACGAAAAACATCCATTACTTTATGGCTAATTGATATGAATAACATATTTCGCAAAATTTACTATTAAATGAAATTTACATTAAGGAAATTAACTGCATTCATTGAGAAAATTTAAGATATTTTAAGGATTAACGAATTCAAATTTGTATATATGTTTACATATATATAACATATTTCGCAAAATTTACTATTAAATGAAACTTACATTAAGGAAATTAACTGAATTCATTGAGAAAATTTAAGATATTTTAAGGATTAACGAATTCAAATTTGTATATATGTTTTTTTACTTTCTTCTTTCTAAATAAGAAAGTATTGTAATATAAATTTTTTTTCAACTTCCGTTTTCGGCGCATTTACAGGTTTTACGGGTCAGAATACCCTTAAAACATGTCTTTACAAAATGTTGTCTGTCCGTCTCTGTCATCTTTCTATAATGAAAAAGTGCATGAAGTTATGGATAGAATCTATACAAATTTGATATATACGTTTTTGATTATGTCCCGCCGATCTCAGGTAAATTTGGGTATTTTCCGTGTGAAATTAGCGCTGTAACAGATTTTTGTAATATTTACCTTTTTGTACCATCGGAAAGTTTTCAAAATTATGCATAGAACTGAATCAAACTTCATATATATGTTTTTGACCATGATCATCATGTCCCAGTTGAAAATAGGGATATTCCTCTGAAGGGCGTGTGTGAAATCCACTTCTGTGGCATTCTCTCGATTTTTCGTACTTCTGTTGAACATTGTCTGCTCGTTCAGCGACTTAGCATCCAGCTCACACGGCGATTCGCAAGCAGCTTGATTTTATTAAATATTATGATCAACGTTAAATCTTTTTTTTTTTTTTTTTTTTTTTTTTTTACAACGTTTAATAAAATGAAAAGGAATTTAATATGAACATCAAAGTTGGCGTATTTCTGAAGTAATAACATTGAAGTATTAACATGTGTTACTCATTTTTTAAATATTAAGATGTATAAGATAGAAGAAAGTTTTGGGAATGGTTTATCTGGCTAGTTTAATTTCTGTTTATTTGTTTAGCATTCGAGAGAAACGCGGAATATACATATATATACAACTAAACCGTGAAATCGTCCATGCATATAATAGTTAATCCTTTGACAAAGGGCTAAATTTCTTGCTTTCAATTGAAAAAAAAAAAGAAGAGAAATACGATAATTATAAGAGATATTATAGCTGCTAAGAGGCAAACGTTTCCAAAATAGAATTTTCCACAACCCCTAACACTTACGATTTTGTCTTAACAGTTTTTAATGATTTAATACTTTTTTGTTATACACACATCAACAAAACTGAATATATATCAATATTCAATTTAAGCAAATTGCTATTGTCAAACCAAATAAAAAAACTGTAATTTTTTGTGTTTGAGGTGTAGTTTTTATACCAAAACTTATTTAAAAATTGAGGATGAGTGTGGTGCACAAGAATTCGATATTTGTAGATCTTTACGGCATGAATTAAATACAAAATATACTTTATAATTATTACAAAATATACATTTATTTTGTAGAATTATTTCCATTTTTCTAATAGTTGGCTGCAGGTTTCATTGGTTCATTGACATTGGTTCATTTGACATTATCAGGTTCATTGACTTCAGGTTTATCTGCAAACTTTCCATCATCATTGTAATCTTTATAAATTATCTTTGGACGATAATCTTCTATTTCAATATACGAATTCACGAAATAATCTATTTTAAATATTGTGGAATATTATATATAGTTATTAAGTAATAAGCAGAAGTTCTCTTATACGTCCATTAAAAATATTTCAAAACTATATATTCTAAAAACACTCAAAATATATATTAAACATTTAATTGCTAAAAAGGACGTCAAACGTTAATAAAATACATTAAAAGATCTTAATAATTTGACATGTTTCGATTGAATTTACTCAATCATCATCAGAAAAACAAATAAACACAAAGATGGAAAATGACAATAAACTATTACAAATGAAATTTAAAATAAATAAATAAAAATCACGCGCGTAATATTGTATATACGCAACGTGAAACATGTTAAAATATTACGCGCGTGATTTTTATTTATTTATTTTAAATTTCATTTGTAATAGTTTATTGTCATTTTCCATCTTTGTGTTTATTTGTTTTTCTGATGATGATTGAGTAAATTCAATCGAAACATGTCAAATTATTAAGATCTTTTAATGTATTTTATTAACGTTTGACGTCCTTTTTAGCAATTAAATGTTTAATATATATTTTGAGTGTTTTTAGAATATATAGTTTTGAAATTATATATAGTTGTTAGATTTTAACAGAATAGAAGTCTTTTTTAAATGTTTTTTTTTTCAATTTTTTTATTAAAAGTTGCTTTTTTCTCTCCAATTAACATGTTTAAATTCAAGGTGCGCGAGTTACACGAGAGCCGTCATACACGAGTAAATACAGCAAATAAAAATAATTATTAAATTTAACTAATTAAACATTTATTTCCTTTTAAAGTAATTATTTACTTTCTCTTAGAATACTTAATTTTTCACGCAATACTTACCGGCTGTCCCAAAGATCACTGATGGATTTTAAAATTCAATAACTTGCAAACGGTGACATATAATAAAAAAATTCTTACAGGAGTGTTATGTAAAATGTTAGGAGTTTTTATGCTGAGATTCTCAGAATTAGTTAGAAATAGCATCGATAGATGGCGCTGAAAACATTAATCGCTAAATCCAGGCTCGACTTTTCGGCCTCTCTTTTCTTTCATGCGAAAAAAGTAGATTAAAATGTATTGAATGGATCCCAAAGTACCAAACATCGTATCTGGACTGAGCACCTATAGAGATCCTACATTAGAGAGAGATTGGACATTGAAGAAATGTCCGCCATTTCCGTTACAAAGTAGATGGAACGCCGTACAACGCAATGCATTTTTATCAGTGCCTAACACATTTTATTCTATTAAAATTATGAAAATTTCATTTTATATGCCTTCAAAGAGTCTTTCGGAACATAAATATAAGCCCATTTTCATTTTAATGAGTAAGAATTCTCAGAAAATTCATTTTTTTTACTCAGCTGTTTTACGCTACGTAGCAATGCGATTTTACTTAGTTATTGGATTTTGATTTATTTACAGAATTTGTTTTTCATATTTCTCATTCGCGTTTTAAACAGCAGCGCCCCTATTTAATTATTTTTTTGTAAACTTTTATTTAATGTTTTAGTAACAATACTCATTCTAATACTATATATTTACCAGACTTCTCTATTTAAAAAGAATATCAAAGAGAAGTAGCAGTACGTAGAAACTTATCCTAAAATATTTTCAGCGCACGTATTAAATGAATTTTGAATCACGTACATAGTTAAATAGGAGTGGTATACATGTTAAAATTTTATTGTTTCTGAAATTATCAATGAATTATCACTGGTGAAAATTATAATAATTAGTATTGTTTTAAACTGCGTAGTAAATTATTGAGAGTTTTAAACAATTGAATTCTATATTTCATTTTCTATCTGATAATCTTTAAAAATTATTTTCTCAAATATTGGGAAATTAAAATAAAGTTCTTTACATGCCCATCTTCCTCTGCGTTTTATTTTAATTAGTAAAAAAAAAATAGAGTAAAAAATAAATTTTCCGAGAATTCTTACTCATTAAAATGAAAATGTGCTTATAATTATGTTCCGAAAGACTCTTTGGAGGCGTATAAAATGAAATTTTCTTAATTTTAAAAGAATAAAATGTATTAGACGCTAATGAAAATGCATTGCGTTGTACGGCGTTCCATCTTTTTTGTAAGGAAAATGCCGGACATTTCGTCAATTTCCAATCTCTCTCTAATGTAGGATCTCTAAGCACCTATTGCTCTCAGCGCCATCTATTGTTTGAAATTCGAACTAAAATCAAGAATCACAGTAAAATATCTCCTGACATCATACATAACCCTCCTGCAAGAATTTTTTTAATATCTGTCACCGTTTGCAAGTTATTGAATTTTAAAATTCTTCAGTCATTTTTGGGATACCCGATATCTCGTTTTATTATACCACTCCATTCCTACATATACAAGAAATCCTAAAAAATAGTTTTTTTTAGGGCGACAGTGGACTCGTAGATTGAAAAATAAATGTCACTAAAATGTTATTATTTTTTTTTTCTTTTAGAAAAGGAATACAAAATCCATTAACTATCAAATAAACTAAAGTATGCCATCCAAGTACTATTATCACATAGATCTGAAATTTTGATAAACGAATTTTACGCTTTTATGGAATAGAAAATTTAAATATTATTTCCTCAAAATGTAATTTTCTGGCTCTGAGTATTGCAATAAACTTTATAGCAAATTGGGTGTACCCTCATATTGCCAGCGGTCGCTGTAAGAGATCCCCCAATCCAGAAATAGAATGTTATTATTATTTTTTTTTAATTTGACAGCAGTATTAATTTATTTGATTACAAAAGATGTAATGCAATTATTTTCTAGCACTCCTATTTCAGTTTCCATGTTTTGTTATTGTCGTTCGTCCGGTTATCTTGAAAATTTGCCATAGATTGTCTATAGCATTTCACGAGATGTAGTTCGCTGTATATGTTTATTATGTTACAGTTTCATGCTTATAAACATCGTTTAGTGTTAGTGTCCATAAATACTAAAGCACAGACTTCTGATTTTGAATAATAAAATTTGTTTGACATCTTCGAACAGCTTCTTTAAACGACAACTTCTTCCATTGACAATTGATGGGTTGATACTGTATTAAACATGCACGGATGCACTAAACTTCTTTCGTTTCTTTCATCAATTGTATAACGTTGACAATCCTGGGGTTTTCTGAATCATTACACTATTAAAACATTAATGTACGTTAAAATATTTCATTAATTTCTTATAAATTTTACTTAGTGCATTTAGTAAGTTTATATCTTTGGTATATTCCGCTATCAATTTACTACGGAATCACGTCCCTTTGTTTCTATTGGCTTTACTTTAGCTTCTTCTCTGCGTGAACTTATTTATTTCACTTCATTATTTGGTTTAACTCTTCTAAAATTCAGTTGTACATTTTTTTCTAAATCTTCTATTTTATGTAAAAAAAAAAAAAAAAAAAAAAAAAAAAAAAAAAAAAAAAAATCTTTACAATGCAAACAGCTTATAACGAAGCTGGAGGCAGCATAAAATTTATTAATTAAACGAGGATTTCTTTGTAACCGGAATCATTAAAACATATTGCTGATTTAAAAAAAAAAATTTCAATTTTTCTGTACTTCGAAATGATCAGATTCATGTTACCCAGATTCCACTGTATATTTCGTAACATATTATTGACAATGATAGTTGGAAAAAATGTAATAATATCAACTTTTAACGAAAATTCAAAAATAGTTTCCACTGCACCTTAATAGAAATGCAAAATTCGGATGAATTGGAAATTCTCTCACCATTAATCAACTGGGAGAGCGGAAATAATCGAGAAAAAGTTACACACGTTGTTATTCTTCCATTTTCTCTATCTTAATCTTTTTTTCATACTTCCGCTGATTTTCATTTTGTAGGAAAAGGGAAATGGGATATATATTACCTGCAAATAGTTTTCTTTGTGAAAGTTTTTCCCAGGTATTATGTGATATTTGTTTATTTTGCTAAAAATTTTATTTCGAATAAATGGAGAAGTATACAAACTGCCATTTTTAATAAACAATTATAATACATAAGATCGGAATATCTATTATTAAGAAAATTCCCTTCAAATATTACCCAGACTCTGTATATAGAAATTAGAAGTGCAGTCGTGGATAAAAAAAAATTCATACACCCCCTACCAACACCTCAACAAATTATCGTAGAAGAAAGTTACTGGTACTGAACAATTGGAAATAAAGTCTACTTTTAAATGATGTATATAAAATTTGCTTAGGGGGCCATCTACATATTAAAACGAACCCAAACTTAATCCTTTTTTCAATGGCAATACACAATTTTAACAAGATATTTCAAATTTTTGGTTCAAACTATGCCTAGAAACCAAATTTAAAGACATATGAATGATAAGTTTTTTAATTATAAACCTTCAAAATTTAGTGCTTCTAATGTTAAATTACATTTTCATATTTTCATTAGTATCTCCTAAAATTATACTCCCAATGTGCTAATTTTTTTGTGTAGCAATAATACTAAAATTCCCTAACATAAATGCGCTGAATTTTCAATTTTTATAATTTTATGATATGAATTATGAAATTAATATTCGAAAAAAATTATGAAAAATTTGTAACCTACAATTTTTTTGATGGATTTAGATTTATTAAGTCTTTCTTTATGGAAATCCAACATTTCATATTTTTCTTCCAAGTGGCTTTCAAATTATGCTTAAAAAACGGGAAAATGACGATTTAAGGGGCCGTCTATGTTAGAAGTGTCTAGATATTTTTAATTTCTTGAAAACCAGCTCTAATGCACGCTTCACACCTGCGGGTTAGGGACTGACACACATTTGCGAAGATACCCGGCATTTCGCGAATATTGCCGGCAACAACGGCAATCCTTGCGAATAGATTCATATCGGTTTCAATGAGGCACTCGTAGATTAGGCTTTTCATATGGTCCCACAGGAAAAGTCCAAACACGAGAGATCCGGCCATCTTGAAGGTCAAGGTATGGGACCACCTCGACCAATCTATCGCCCTGGCAGTGTTGCCAGTGGGCTATTTTTATAATTCAGGTTTTTTGATTGTCACTACTTTTTTGAAATCGTAAAATTCGCCTTCGTTAATGATATGTAAATAAAGGCGAAAACAAGGGGAATTTTACCATTTCAAAAGACTGGTCTCAATCAAGAAATAGGAATTTTAAAAAAGTAGCCCACTGGCAATACTGCACCTTGGGACAGTGGAAAACTACCGTATAACTTCTCACCGCTTGCGTTCCGACCATACATTCTATGACGAAATTTGCTTGTATAGCTGTGTTCTATCACCCCGTAAAGTTTTGCCCACTTTTTCAGGTACACCCTATATAATTTTATGCAGTTCATCAACTTCAACAGTTTATTTTTTCCTCAATTACTGTATCCATATAAAATATTTTCTCACGTTTTTACGCTTATTAAGTATCAAGTAAACAGCAAGTTAAAACCCAAGTTATGTCTCAAATCTTACTATTGTCATCTTTTGTCGTTTTATTGGTATAATTTTCCAAAACAGACTAATTTTATTGTTTCTGTAAACATTATTTACTCAGATGGAAAGATTTTGTGAAAAGTGAAAATAAAAAATAAATGATTTTTTTTTCTTTTGTCGCAACTAAATGCTGGTTTTCATAACAGGTGTTACTGTTCTTATAGTAAATGATATTTTAAAATTTTTTTCAGGTGAAATACCGAGTAAAAAATCATCAGAAATACACAATATATATTAAAAAAAGTATATAAGCCCTATTTCGGGAATCTCAGTTTAACTTATAAAAAAATTAAAAAAAAACCTTTCCGTTTAAATTAGAGTTAGAAATTCTATCAATATGTTTATGTAATTCCATATTTTAACTGTAACTGTTTATTTTTTTCATAGCTGCTGTAACACACAAAAATACACACATATACATGATATCTTAAAGGGTTGTGCTCATGCTTTTATACGTGGTAGGGCACACTGCAAGAAACATAATTTATTTGGGAAAACTGGGGTCTCAATACTCTTAATCTATTAAAAAAAATGTGTTTCACTGCAATGCAAACCACGTTTTTTGTTCATAACATAAATAATAATGTACAAATCATCTTTTGAATCAATTGGTGTGAGATGTGATAAATTCCCAGGAATTGCTGAAAAGGACCATGTTCCGCATCCAAACAACTCTAATCAAGGTGTGCAATAACTTTCAATTGAGCTCGCGGTACATATGAAACCATTGATCCAATTACAGAGCACTGCCCGTGATATCATTACCTTTCAAATTGAGTAAAATTATATAAAAAGGGGGGGGGGATTTACTTTGTGCCAATATATTAAGAAATAAAACAACGTTATCAAAAGCACAAGTGGGAGTGAATAAAAATTGCAAACAGCTGTTTCGACGCCTCTAAGACCTCATCATCAGTGCTTAAAAATTTAAATGAAGATAAAATTAAATGAAATGTACATTAAAAGGGGAGGGGATTCAGAGAGCCGGACAGCTTACCTCGCAGCTCTGGTGAGTCCATTTCGCCGTTGACAGCCGAGCTGCGAGGTACGCCGTCCGGCTCTCTGCATCTCCTCTCTTTTTAATGTACATTTCATTTAATTTTATCTTCATTTTAATTTTTAAACACAGATGATGAGGCCTTAGAGGCTTCGAAACAGCTGTTTGCGATTTTTACTCACTCCCATTTGTGCTTTTAATAACGTTGTTTTTATTTCTTAAATTATTCTGTTGTGTAAAATGTTAAAATATCTTAATTATTTTAAAGATATATTTTAAAGATCTATAATTGAAAATCTGTGATTGACTTAAACTGAGACGCCTTGTATGTATAACTGAATAACTGAATTGCAACCCTGCTGTCTTTATACTAAAATGGCTACTTCCTTGTTATAGCTACCCTCAATTATTAATTGGCAAGCCACCGATATGTAGGAAAGTATGCCCACAAATGTACGCATGAGTATGTAGAGGGCGCTGTGTGTACCCAACCTTCCATTGTGTTCCAATCATTGTTTTGACTTTCCTAAAGCTAGTATTATCTCTTCTCCTATTTCCACTTCTCATTTGGACTTCCACGATGCCTTTTACTTCTTTAAAATACTCGTTAATGACCTTTATTCAATGCCTTCATTATCTAAAGCCTGAAAACTTCTCGTTTAATTTTGTTCTTTCTGGTTCTTTTAACCTTTATTTAGATGACGTTTGTGGACATACTTTCGTATGTGAAATCGGTTTTCTGACGTATTCCCTACCTCTCCACGAAATTTTAAAGATAAGTTTTGAATAACCCTGTATAATGTATATATGAATATGCGTATGAGACGTATATATGACGTATATGACATAAATATTACGTATATAGGGCATGTATATGACCTATTATGTATATGACCACTTATACGACCTATATAAGGTATATATATGAAGTACTGTAGCCTTCCTCTTAACCGGAAATCCGCTTTAACCGGCTGACTTTTTTTCCCAACATCGGAAAGGCAAATTTCGGTTATCATTTCTTTATTGTTAATTAACTCAAATTTACATAATGTAGAATAATTTCAACTTCCTATAAAGGTATGTGACACGATTTTCAACAATGTAATTTGTATTAAACATTGTTCATTATTTGTTATTAGTAATAATTTTTATTTCAATTCAGTTAATTACAACTAGTATTCCTTTCACAAAATATAGAAAATATGTACTTTTTTTTAAAACTACACAAATTAAAAAATATAAATGCATCTTATGGGTTTAATTAATTAAATATGCAGTTACTTATTTATTTTTATTTTTTTTACTTCTCCTGTTTAACCGGTTTTTCTCTTAACCTGCTAATATTCGGTCCCGTTTAGGCCGGTAAAGCGGGAGGCTACTGTATATACAAGCATGGCGGTGACTTTGACGAAATCGTAAATGCAACTTTGGAGTAATCGTAACAAAAAGAGTAATCGTGTAAAAAAAACGACATTTTTACAGTACAAAGTACTTTTCAGCGTACCCTCTATGTACGAAATATACAGGCATATTTACGCCAAAATATGTCACAGAGAAAATATGGCAAAAAACATTTATATAAGGTTAAATATTCAGATGTATGTATCCATTTTGGAACTTTTTTAATTAACAGGGTGATTTTTCGAAAGTGTATAACAGTAGCATTTTTCTAGAAAATGACTGAGCCAAAAAGTAGGTCAAGTAATTTCATTTCCAATCCTCTATATGCTTCGTCAAATAAAATGTATATCAAATTTATGCAAATGTTTTGAAAAAATATATATACAGTTTAATTTTTTTGTAAAAGATTTTCATTCATCTTTATTTATTTTTAAATTATTTCTGCTATTGGAGAGCTTATACAGCTTATTACATTTAAACCAATTTTTCTCACGTATTAAAAAAATATATATGACATCAAATACATCTCTTATATGTTTTAAGCATCAAGAAAAGAGGTTAAATTTTACAGAAATTCGAAATACGTTGATATAGATTTTTAAGTGCTTTTTAAATAGAAACAGAACGTGTGTATTTTTCGATACATTTTCGTTGGGAAATTGGAAATAAATTAATAAGGAGTTTTGGGTACTTTTATAATAGACAGAGAAGATTTAAATTTAAAAAACGAAAATTAATGTTAAGTTTAAACTAAGTAGAATCGAGGTGTTCGACTGCTTACATATTTTTCTTTTTCGCGTTATTCATACTTCAATATCCTTTTTAGCTCACATGCTATCAAAGCGTGAGATCTGTGCCCGCAGGTTCTGTATGTATGTACGTATGTGTGTACGTAACGCGATAATTCTTGATAGAAATATCTTGATAAAATTTTGTATATAGGCACATTTTGACAAAGTGCTTCCCTGATTAGTTTTGGGGGTTCGTTGCTTAAGTATAAAGGAGGAGCTGTATTCTAATCCCTCTCTTAATTTACATAAATGAGTTTTCATGCAGAGTTATCCAATTTACTTCAAATTTGGTATACAGTTTTTTTCTGATAAGGTGCTTCCCTGATTAGTTTTGGAGGTTCATTGGCTAAGTATAAAGGTGGAAACAGAGGGGTTGGTTCCCCCCCCCCCGCCTTAATTTAAATAAATGTAAATTGCATGTAGAATTATCCGATTTGCTTCAAATTTGGTATACAGGTTTATTCTGATAAGCCACTTGCCTGATTAGTTTTGGAGGATCTTTTTCTCATTTGAACTACACATGTTTGCATTAAAACAAAAAAGCTGTTTTTTATGATTTATATTTTTTACCGCTTTTGAATTTTATTGTCGATTTCTAAATTTTTCGAGAGGCAATATTATTGGAAATAAGAGTATATAATTTACAATTAGTATGAACAGCCTATGAGCTCAATGCCATCAGTTTAACTGTGCACTTTTCTTTTTATTAACATACAGGGTGAATCTAAAATCTTGGGCAAAACTTTAAGTGGTGATAGTACACATCAAGACAAACAACATTAGAATGGAAACTAAAGATTCCAAAAGGCTTCCGAAGGAGGAGATAGGCGCCCTTAATGTTTGGGGTCCAAAATTTCAAATGATTATAAAAAAGGGAAAAATTGGTCGATTCGTTTGCGGTTTTCGCTAAAACTATTCTTTATGTCAGCATTTTCTTGAAAATAAAATTTAAAGATTAAGTTCAAAAAATGCCGATAGAGGGCGCTTTAGATTTTTGAATAACGAACAACTATTTTTTACCGTTATTTTTTATATCTCATCAAATGCTTTCAAAAGTTTAGACTTAAACTTAAATTTTGAGCTCAAAATCTCAATCCTTGGGAGTGGTGAAGTAGCGCAAACTGAACTGTGTTCAGGAGGGGAGGGGGGAGGGGTCAAATTTCAACTCCTGAACACAGTTCAGTTTGTGCTACTTAACACTTCTAAGGATTCAGATTTTGAGCTCAAAATTTATGTTTAAGTCTAAGATTTTGTAAGCATTTAATGAGATACAAGAAATAACGGAAAAAAAATAGTTATTCGTTACTCCAAAATCTAAAGTGCCCTCTACCGGCATTTTTGAACTTTATCTTTAAAATTTATTTTCAAAGAAAATACTGACACAAAGAATAGTTTTGGCGAAAATCGCAAACGAATCGACCAATTTTTCCGTTTTTTATAATCATTTGAAATTTTGGACCCTAAATTTTAATGGCACCTATCTCCTTCGGAAAACATTTGGGAACCTTAGTTTCCTTTTTAATATTCTATGTCTTGATGTGTACTATCACCCCTTAAAGTTTTGCCCAAGAATTTACATTCATCCTGTATACTGTTCTTAAAAATTTTGAAACCAATATCCAGCCATCCACAAATTCATACAAATCAATTCAATTTTATTTTTATTATCCACAAAAATCCAAGATGTTCGCATCTAAAATTCACAATAAATTCAATATTTAAATTTTGATATGTAAAGAAAAGCGATTCTACTTACTCTTAGAAGTTTCTGTCATTATCGATTTGCAGATGCCTTAAGATAACAGCTTAAAATTACTTATTCTAGTATTTGCTTAATTTTTTAGCTTTGTATCTTCTTTCACAAATCGGTTTTATTGATTTTCATTTAATGGCTCAGTGGAAAATTTTAAGTTATAATTAATAATTTACTGTGAATCAAAAGTTTAAAACCTGAAATAAGCTTTTCTGACTATGTACTATTTTCATTTAGTTCTGAACCATTCTGTCTAGACAATTAAAGGGTTTTTTATTTATATTAACTGATCATTTCAGAAAAATGAACTTATTAATTTAAACAAGTTGGAAATTGCTCGTTAAACGTGGCAAATGAGGTGCGTTCGTACTATAACTAGTTTTATAATTATTTTTTGCACCCCATATTGTACTGAATATATAATTTTTTGCACTTCATAAAGCGCATAGTCTGATACATCATTAAAATGCACTTCCAATATTTTTTTCCCATTCCCCGTAATGTAACGGAACACTTTTGACTGTCCCTGTAATTAAACTATACATCCGATTTTCCTAAAATATGAAATAGCTCAACAAAATTTTGCAACAATTATATCTTTAAAATTTCAGACCATTCGGAAGGCTGTAATATCATTAAAATGCACTTGCAATAATTTTTCCCATTGGCCGTAATGTAAAGAAAAACTTTTGACTGTCCCTGTAATTAAACTATACATCCGATTTTTCTAAAATTTGAAAAGGCTCGACAAAATTTTGCAACAGTTATATCTTTAAAATCTCAGATCATTCGGAAGGCTCTAATATCATTAAAATGCACTTGCAATAATTTTTCCCATTGGCCGTAATGCAAGGAAAAAATTTGACTGTCCCTGTAATTAAACTATATATCCGATTCTCCTAAAATTTGAAAGGGCTCGACAAAATTTTGCAACAGTTATATCTTTAAAATTTCAGATCATTCGGAAGGCTGTAATATCATTAAAATGCACTTGCAATAATTTTTCCCATTGGCCGTAATGTAAAGAAAAACTTTTGACTGTCCCTGTAATTAAACTATACATCAGATTTTTCTAAAATTTGAAAGGGCTCGACAAAATTTTGCAACAGTTATATCTTTAAAATTTCAGATCATTCGGAAGGCTCTCATATCATTAAAATGCACTTGCAATAATTTTTCCCATTGGCCGTAATGCAAGGAAAAACTTTTGACTGTCCCTGTAATTAAACTATACATCCGATTTTCCTAAAATTTGAAAGGGGTCGACAAAATTTTGCAACAGTTATATCTTTAAAATCTCAGATCATTCGGAAGGCTCTAATATCATTAAAATGCACTTGCAATAATTTTTCCCATTGGCCGTAATGCAAGGAAAAACTTTTGACTGTCCCTGTAATTAAACTATATATCCGATTCTCCTAAAATTTGAAAGGGCTCGACAAAATTTTGCAACAGTTATATCTTTAAAATTTCAGATCATTCGGAAGGCTGTAATATCATTAAAATGCACTTGCAATAATTTTTCCCATTGGCCGTAATGTAAAGAAAAACTTTTGACTGTCTCTGTAATTAAACTATACATCCGATTTTCATAAAATTTGAAATGGCTCGACAAAATTTTGCAACAATCATATATTTGAAATTTCAGACCATTCGGTTGGGTAGTTTTTGCTCTGTTATATGCGGACAGACGGACGGACAGACGGACGGACTGAACGACGACTATAGGTGCTACGTATTTATATAATTACGAACGCACCTAAAAATGTAACGGAACTTTTCCAATACCGAGGCCTTTGCAATAAATCCAAAAAGTTCGCATCTAAAATTCAAAATAAATTCAATATTTAAATTCCGGTGTGTAAAGAAAAGCGATTCTACTTACTTTTAGAAGTTTCTGTCATTATCGATTTGCAGATGCCTTTAGATAAGCGCTTAAAATTATTTATTCTAGTATTTGCTTAATTTTTTGGCTTTGTATCTTCTTTCTCAAATCGCTTTTATTGATTTTCATTTAATGGTTCAGTGGAAATTTTCAAGTTATAATTAATAATTTGCTGTGAATCAAAACTTTAAAACCTGAAATAAACTTTTCTCACTATGTACTATTTTTGTTTAATTCTGAACCATTCTGTGTAGACAATTAAAGGATTTTTTTTTTTTTTATTAACTGATCATTTCAGAAAAATGAACTTATTAATTTAAAAAATGTGACGGAAATTTTGCAATACTGAAGCCTTTGCAATAAATCCAAGAAGTTCGCATCTAAAATTCACAATAAATTCAATATTTAAATTCTGGTATGTAAAGAAAAGCGATTCTACTTACACTTAGAAGTTTCTGTCATTATCGATTTGCAGATACCTTAAGATAAGCCCTTAAAATTATTTATTCTAGTATTTGCTTAATTTTTTGACTTTGTATCTTCTTTCTCAAATCGCTTTTATTGATTTTTATTTAATGGCTCAGTGGAAATTTTCAAGTTATAATTAATAATTTTCTGTGAATCAAAAGTTTAAAACCTGAAATAAACTTTTCTGACTATGTACTATTTTCATTTAATTCTGAACCATTCTGTGTAGACAATTAAAGTAATATATCTTTTTTTATATTAACTGGTCATTTCAGAAAAATTAACTTATTAATTTAAATAAATGTAATGGTACTTTTCCAATACAGAGATAGGCCTTTGCAATAAAAGAAAAAAGCGTGGTGCATTTAGGCTTCAGAATGCACAAACCAAAAGAACTTTCATGCTTGTTTCAAAGTTTATAAATAGATAAACATTTTATATAGATATGTATAAATGTTTTATTTATATATATATATATATATATATTATTGGACATGCAATTTACATTAGTCTTCACATGAAAATAGCTAAATGACTTCTTTATATTAGATAAATTGTATCAATATTGAAAAAATTACTTGTGTATATGGAACAGTAAATAGGTTGGCAGAAAATATGTTGCTATATTTCCTTCTTTCGCCAAGACCATTTTCTCTATCTCGCCAAGTCCATTATAATGGAAAAGTACCATGTAATGTTAATGTAAATTACTCAAGGGTTTGAAAGCATTTTTGAATATTTTCCATATATAAACATGCGGCAATACAGCGTAGACCTAAACCTCTCATTTTTCGAGTACATGCCATTATTTTCGAATAGAAATACAGTAGATTCTCGGTAATTGAAAAAAGTCGGTTTTAGAATAATATTTGTTCCGATAATCCGACTGCTCCTGTTATAGAAGTAAATCTAAGTTGTTGGTGTTTTTAGGTCAGTATAAAAAATACATATTAAACTAGAAAACAGGAATTCTGGTTTTTTTTCTTCAGAATTTAGTGTCGCCCCCGATGAAAAATAATATATATATTATATATGTACATACATATAGATAGTACAAAACCTATTTCAGTTGTAAGACTTTTGTAAGTACAGACACACGCTTTTATTTTTTATAAAATTACGTCATTCGCATCCGCTGAAGGATTTCACATTTACGATCCAATATTAAACAACATCTACAGTAAAGTATGCATATGACGTCACTATCGCTGAATAAAATACAATTCCAGCAAAACGCGATGTCGTCATTGAAAAAACTCGACAAAAAAATGTTTATCTAATGATTTATATGCCTTCATTTGTTTGTCACATTAATATAGATACTTAGAATTAAATATAGTTTATAATAGCTCCAAGTTTTATCAGAAATCACTTATTTGTATTTTTTCAAAATAGCATGTATTTTAATTACATTTTAGATAGATTTCATAAGAAATACTACCTATTGCATTCTCCCCAATGTCGGAATTTCTGAAAAATATTTGCAGATCTACGCCGATCATGACTCCTAGAATCCACACCCCCCCCCCCCCCCCCCGCCCAGTTCAAAACTTTATCTATCTATCTATCTGACTGTCTACACACACACACACACACACATATATATAATAAAGATGAAATCACAAATATATGAACATCACTTTTTTATGGGCACGATCACTTCCATAATTCCGTACAAATCTCATCCAAACTGATACATAGAATCAAGGGATAGAAAATCTCGGTCATGCTGGTTAATGGGCAAAATCGTACCGAGTGTGTGTGTGTGGGGGGGGGGGGGATAGGGAGTGGGTTTGTGAAAACCGAAAAGAAACCTATAACTTTTTAATTATGATAAAAACTTTCAAATGATCAAATCAGTTTAAAGTTATTATTACTTCTATTAAAAGGGCCAAAAATTTATCTATCACAGATTTTTGATAAAATTAAAAACTTGTTCATGGGGCGAAAAAAAATAGGATTTTAGGGAGAAAAAATTCATAGCTTCGTCAATTTTTAAGATAACAAATTCACTTAAACCTATTATCAATCTTCTTATTACTATCTGCAACATTTATACTGACAACAGTTTGATAGTACCAACTCTTACCGGTAAAAAAAAAAAAAAAAAAAAAAAAAAAAAAAAAATCAAACAGAAAAAACATGGAGGCGGGTGGTTGAATAAGAAAATTCATAACTTTCGTCAATTTAGAACATATCCAATCCGCTTAAATTTATTGTATATCTTCTTAATAATATCTACAACTTTTATATTAACAAGTTTTTGATAGGACCAATTCTTACAGCAAAAACAAATTAAACAAAAATAGGGAGTGACGAAAAAATGATCGTATTAAGGTAGTATTCAAATCCAAACTCCTTTTTTTTTCTGACTCATTTTTAAATTCATTTTCGTTCTCAAATGCATCCAATTGGCAGGTTGTCTTATTCAGAAACTATGTAATGTGCCGTATTGGTCGATCTTTTGATAAAGGCAGAATATATATATATATATTTTTAAATGCTGTCAAAGTGGGCATTTTGAATTGAATTTCCCGAAGCGATAGTATTGGAAACGAAATAAAAATGGTCGTACTGAGAAAATAATTGTTTGTAAATCAAGTTTTAATTAATTGCACGAAAAAAAAAAAAAAAAAAAAGAACACAGGTCGCTGATAAATCTCTTCAAAATATCACTTAAGCAGTTTTATGTTTTTACTTTCAAAAATTAGTCTAAAAATCTGTCAAGATTGTTGAGCGTAGAAATATATATATATATATATATTTTTTTTTTTTTTTTTTTTTTTTTTGAATACTGCGTTAACATGATTCTGATAAAACCAGCTCTTACAGAAAAATGAAATTAAAAATTCGTTAAAATCGCACAGACAAAATTGTTAAACTGGGTTTATCTCTAATCTTGATTTAGTCTTTGTTGATGAAATTAGTACCTAACTTCGAAATTTACCTCCATCTGTAGGCCGAGTTGGCAGGGATTTTGTTTTTTCAGTTGTTATTTGAAAATGGAAACAAAACTACATAATTACTATTTTCCAACTGTTTTTCCTTTATTTTTTACAGAAATGGAGTGCTTCAGTTGCCAACATTAAGCAAATGGCGCTAAAAATTACAAAAAAAATAATATCTCAAAAATAAATGACGCAGTTTCAGTTGAGATGCAGTTGCAAATTTTAAACAAATTGCCTTTAAATGTACTTTTTTTTTTAATACGACAGTACAAAAATTGAAAATGTGCGACGCTTAGAAATTAAAAAAATTGCAGTAGTGACTATCCGTATTTAACCCTAAAATGATATCTGCTTTGTTTTACGGCTGGCTTGTATAACCTAACTTTTTTTTTTGTTCTTGAGACGATGTTTCATTGACTATTTTACAGTCATAAGCTCCGTTTATATATTACACAACCTGGAAGTTGTGTAGTTACGATCTCTAGCTTTACTGCAACTCTAACCTTCAGAGACATCTATAGGCCTCATCAAAGCAGTGCTTATAGATAGAAACTAACAATTAAACATAACTTAAAAGCCTCAATACAAGTAAATAATAATAAAAAAAATTAGGTAAGTAATATAAAAAATCGTTTCACATTGATGAGAAATAATTAATTAGTTCGCTTTTTACGTAGTCGGGTTTTTTGATTTTTTAAATTTAATTGTCTTTATTAAGTTAAATATTTCTAGCATCATTAATATTTAATAGGGTATACCTATTAATATTATCCATCAGTCTTGTGCTACGCAATGTTTACTCATTTATAATTAATGGTAGCGTTTGTATTTTCTTTTATAATCACATTTAACTGTGTTATTAAATTAAACATTTATTGTATCATTAATAATTTATCTCTTAGTAATTAATACAATGTATTGGTGTTGTATGTCTGTCCTGCACTAAGCACTGTTTACAATTTTTTTATATCTAGAATTTTATGTTAAACGCTTATTTCATGTTAAACGCTTAGTCATTGTTATTGTTATCTTTTCAATGTTAGTGCAAAAATCTATGATAATCATGTTGGGCAAATTTCAATAGATAGTTTATAACATCCCTTTGACCACTTTTTCGGTGTGTAATGTTTGTATAGGACACACTGCGCTCCCTGTCGGTGGAAGGTTGAACTAACCACTATTTTCCAATAGTAATTTAAGCAAATTTCTTAATTTCTTATTTTAGTCAACGTGCTTATTTTAACACAATCTTTTGGTATTATCTAAATGGACCAGATTGACATGTTCTACAAAAATTTTTTAACTTTCGGACGGGTAGAATTTTTTTTACAGAATAAAATGTGTGAAAATGCCCACAGAAATCAAGAGAAACCTCGGTATAATCATAAATCAAACAATTTGTGCGAATTTTTATATCAAAGTGAATATCAAACACTTTGAGCGAGTAGTTTTGTCGAGGTTTCGCTCGCTTTCGTACGCATAGACTTCAAAAATCAAATTACGCAAAATAGCATGTACCTTCAGTTCAATATTTTTCTGGTGATTTTATTTCATTTAAAAATATAAATTTAGACAAAAGGGAATTAAAGGTATAAAATCATACAAACTTGAGGTTCATTTAAGGTTATTTCATACCGTACCCGGGCAACGCTGGGTGAGTCAGCTAGTTATATATAAGGTAGCAATCAAAGTATTTTATATGTTTTAAACCGTAAGAAAGTGTATAATTTTAATGAAAATTCCATCTCATCCATTTCTAGAAAAATAAGACAATTTTTATTGTTTAAACCAACAACCGTGCTTTCACAGCGAATTTATTACCTTAAAAGCCATTCTCATTAGATAATTAAAACTATATCCTTCTTAATTATTATAAAAGGTCCAGTTTTTAAGGGGGAAAAACTACATAGGCTTTTCTTCCAGCAAATTTATAAGGATTATTCTGTTAAAAAGATAATTACATGATAGTATAGAAGATTTATCTTCCAAATTTTGTGAAATTGATTTTTCATAATTATAAAACAATGAGGATTATCCATAAAATATTAAAAAAGAATAGTATTTAAAGTTTCTTTAATCCTAATCTTATCATTTTCTTTAAGATATTTAAATAATAAGCAAAGTATTTTATACGTTTTAGAGATTAAGTTTTACAAACCAAAAAAAAAATTTTTTTTCTTTTTGAGATTTAAAAATCGACGTTATCAAGAAAAAAGCCATCTGGAATTTTCGTTTAAGTCAACGGGAATAATATCGCTATCAAATATTTATCTCGGGGATAATTCTCAGTTGGTGTTCAAAGCTATTTCCTTGTTGAACGTTGCTTTTCTTTTTTCTATGTAATAAAGCGACATAACATAGTCTTTTCGATTAAAGAAATTTAGTAAACAAGTGTATTGTTCTTGCAAAAGCAATATTAAATAAAAGTTATTCTTCAAATATTTTGCAACAGCTATTTTTTAATTATGAAAGAATCATTATTATTCATTAAATGTCTTCAAAGATCAAGAATGGATTTTTTAAATTATTATCGGATGAATTATTAAAAAATCAAATTCCTTTTATATCTTAGTGAAGAAACTTTTGATATTTATTGTTTTCATCATAATGGACAATTGTTGTGTATGGTTTAAAGCCTAAGTTTACCCATCTATATTATAAAACAAAAAAGGGCCCCTAATGAACGATTTCGTTTTTTAAGCAGGTTTCGGCCTAGGCGAGTAGGTTTTTTGAGGTATTCATTTGGAAGAAACTGTAAAGATTTTTTAGCACTTTACAACATAGTTGAAAAGTGTTTACGAATTCGGTTTGTCTGTCTGGCTGTATGTCCGTGCTCTAACTCTCTTAAATATAATCAGATTATCATGAAATTGATATATGTTGCTGGTGCTTACTGTAGCATGTTCGGTGTTGAAGTTGAAGTGTGTACCATTTACGGTTCCTTTACAAGAACACTAAAGAAGAAAAAAAACTACAGAACCGGAATTGTGCTTTTTCAGAATTTAGTGTTGTCTCCGACTTATTTATTATGTCCATTACTTCATTTTCTTCTAATGGACTGGTGGTTTCTATTATTATGAAACAGCCATTATAAATGAAGCGTTTAGATGAAGATGAAAGAACAGTCGTGAAAAGTTAGAACTCTGATTTTCTGGTCCGGGGAAAAAAAAAAAAAATTGGCCATCTTTTTTTTTTTTTTTTTTTTTTTTTTTTTTTTTCACACACTAGAATACAAGGTGTAGCTATTAATTTCCAGGACTGTAGCAATAACTGCTAGAATTGAAAATTCATTGGGGGTTAACGATGGTATTTGAATGGTCACATATCTGCGCTCCAAAACACGCAAAAAAAAAAAAAAAAAAAAAAAAAAAAAAGCAATTTAACAAATTACAACGACCATTTGGAAAATGATTTTTTTAAAGACTAAAATTTAAGACATAAAAAATCGCACGGAGTTGATCATACATTACGTACGCCATGAATTAAACATTAATAGTGTTGTTACACGTAAAAATTGCAAGCGACAAAAATCGCTTGCGACTCCTCAGATTTCCTGAACTTTACGTATTATCCACCTGAAACTAACGTATTATCCAAGCATTTCATTGGCTGTTCGGTAAAAGCCTTTTCCATCGTCAGATTTCTTGAAAATCTGACGATCAATTTTAAATAAAATTTCATTCTTAAACTTCTAAAGATCCCACAATATTACTTTTTACAACGTCGTGTAGAAAAAAAATGTACTTTTAAATGCAATTTGTTTGAAATTGCTGAGCTGTATCTCAATTTGTTCAACATTTTGAAATTTGTTCAACATTTTGAATTCAACATTTTGAAAGCTGTATCTCAATTTGTTTTTGAGTTATTAATTTTTTTTTTGTAGTTTTTATTGCTTTTTTGTCATAGTGCCAACAGAAGTATCTATCTCTGTTGAAAGTAAAGGGAAAATACATATTACTGTATAGACCAATCAGAAAACTAATAAAATGCGGATTCAGCCAATCAAAAGCTTCAGATATGCTTTTGATTTCCTACCCTAACGAGGACAATAATCATTTTTCCAAATGGTTAAACAAAAAAAAAAAAAAAAAAAAAATGCTGTCAAAGCGTTGTTATTGAAGCAAAAATAATGGGCGCCCGACCGCACATCTTCTTGCCTTATAACTTTGAAGCATTTTTTGGCGAAATATGACATCGTACACTAAATTTACCCTCCATATTCTCCAGACATGTCCCCCGCAGAATATTTCATGTTTCCCAAACTGAAAACAACACTACAAGAATTCAGGGTATTGATAACAGCAAGGAAAACGTCACGTTCGAAAATAAGAGGATACCCAAAGATCACTTTGCAAGTTGTTTCAAACTGTGATTAAATCTTAAGCTATATGTTTATCTGCTTAAGTAAATACTTTATCTTTACGCTGAAAATCCAAACTTCTTATTTATAACAAAAAAAAAGTTTTTTTCTATAAATTCAACAAGAATAATATCTTTAAAGAACGCATTCTTTATAAATTACCCTCGGATTAAACTATTTACATCTTAAAAATTAAACATACTTATATAAATTTGCTTATTTACCAAAGTTTCATATTGTTTTTATTACGTTATTTTAAATAACAAAATTACTATGTTTTAAAGAAATAATAGAGAAAACTATTTATGCTTCAAATTTCTTGGGAATTAATACTTATTGCATTTAAAAAATAGGATTATGCATTAAAATTCATGTTTAAAATTCAGTTTTAAGTACTTATTTTACATTATCTGATTAGCGTTAACTGAAAATCAAATGCGATTTTAAATTTAATTTACATACCATTCAGATTAAATATTCTGTTGACAGAAGTAATGAAATTTGAAACAACAAAAAAAAATATAGCGACATATTTTTTTTTTTTTTTTTTTTTTTTTTTTTTTTTTTTTATATATATATATATATAAATAAAGTAATCAAAAGTAATTTCTTTTCAATTTTGTTTTTATTTTGCTACCACTTGAATTTCACAAAATTTAAATATGTTAATTTTGTCTAAAAGAAAACAGTTACATACATGTATCGTAAATATACATATATAGTTGTATAGATAGATAATAAATATAAATATATTGCCAGATAACTGTACAAACTTTTACTTTTAAAAATATGAAATTGAAGCTCCTTAGATTTAAAAAGACTAATTTTTTAGTTAATCTTACAATTGTGTGTGTATTGTATAAATTATGGAGGTGCATATAAGCGAAGTACGTTTAGGAAAAGGATATACTTTTGCTTAGTTTTTACATAAAAAGCAAACGGGAAACTAACAAAAAAATAGAATATAAAAAAAAATACATTCTTTGAAACTTTAACGTTTTAGTATACGTTTTATGTTTTATAAAATATTTTTCAACGTGATTTTCTTATTATTTTATATTTAAATTTAATTTTTAAAAATAATCTAATTTTGTAAAAACACGAGCTATTTAAACATCATGAAGTGGATCTCCCAGACCAATTGACATTTCCCGTTTAAGTCTTGGACGCACGTAACGAAAGGTTAAACTATGTAACTGACATTTAAAAAAAACTACTGCAATATGTGTTTCTATTTTCAAAAAGGCTGTATGCAAAGTAAGGAAATTTATTTTCATTTATTTATTTATTTGTAGGCACTTTCAAATATGAAATATGAATGAACTACGGTATAAATACAATTTAATTTTAAGTTTAAAAATTAATTATTGAAATATGCTTAAACAGCGCTTGTATTTTTTTTTATATAAACAAAAAGATACAGAAAAACAGTTTCAGATGTGGAAAATTCAGTTTTATAGAGAATAAATTAACGACCTTTTTTTTTTTTTTTTTTTTTTAACTGATTTGTATATGCACAAAAGTAAATTACGAATTCGACATTTTTTATTTAGTTAAAAATATGCCTCACGTAAATGTATGAAACGTATATAGTTTACACAGTTATCTATTTATATATTAAAAACAACTTTTCAAAAGTAAAAAAAAAAAAAAAAAAAAAAAAAAAAAAAAAGTCAAGCTTAAAAAAAAAGATAGGGTTAAAGTTGTGGCTAAAAAATGATGTGATATAAAATTTACAAGCTTATATATTATGATACTTATTTAACATTTTCAATTAGCTAAGTTACTATATGTAAGTCTAGTGCTTAGGTACATGTTGATAAAAATCATTTTCTCCTGTATTAAATGCATCATAAAGTGTTTCTCAAAATTCAATTTTTTAAAATGATGATCTTGACGGTCATGCATCCATATTTTATACAAATGCACGAAAGTCGATGGTAAAATCCGAATTTGAAATTGTTACTAAATCAAACAATTTTCACCTTTTCTGTATATATTTTTATTTTTAAGCACGCCGCCAAACCCATCAAGCATAGTTTTTAAAAATTTGAATTTTGCTAAACACGTTAGGACACGTTAGGATCTTAAGAGAAGTACCATGGTATATCAGTTTGGAAATTTGATACCACAACATTCAACCTGTTTTTTTTTTTTTTTTTTTTTTTTTTTTTTTTTTTTTTTTTTTTTTTTTTAATCTCCTTTTTAAAGCTGCTTTAAAGCTTTTTTTTTTTTTACTTTTGAAAAGCTGTTTTTTAGCAAATATTATATATATATATATTTTAAACGTAAGACTTTGCATTAAACACCTAAAATTATTTTAATTAAACAATTTAAACTTTCAAAAAATGCATTCTAAATGTCGTGCATCCACCCCTTTATGCAGGCTGATAATTTATTCAGGTCTTATGCACACTTATAATATGCTTATGATTACTCAGAATCAGTTAAATTTGAAATTTACATTAGTCTGTAGAATGATACATACTAAAACTTCTACACTTAGGATTCTTCGTTCCGATACTTGAGAATATTTTAGTTTCTAATAAAGAACATAAATAACAACAAGTCGGAAATTGTACGTCAAACGTGGCAAATGAGGTGCGTTCGTACTATAACTAGTTTTATAAATATCCCGATCTTGGTGCAATAGCTGTTGCACACTTATGCAAAAATGCATGAATACGAAATTTATTACGATTATATCTATTAAATTCTGTAATACGGAAATAATATGATTCAATCTTAAATAGGACGTAACTACAATGGCAACCTAAAGTCCTTACCTAGCACGGGATATCATTGAATTAATTAAGTATGATAGGATTTAACAGAAGGAAGAAAACTTTTATTAATATCTTTTTAAGTTTTGATTCGATTTTCATAAAATTTGAAATGACAAGATAAAATTCTATAACGATTATGCATATTAAATTGCAAACCATTCGGTTGGCTGGTTTTTGCGCTGATATATGCGGAAAGACAGGCAGTCAGACTAACGGAACAGACGACGACTATAGGTGCTACGTATTTATGTAATTACAAATGCACCTAAACAAACTTTTTTTTTTTTTTTTATCAGCATAGGTCGGAAAAAACCACTTTATTTTCAGTTCATTTTAGAAGTAACCAGTTCAAGAAATATTATTTTATCTAAAAAAACTGGATTTTTTAAAATTAAACTAATTGTATATTTTTTAAAGTCACATATTAAATATAGTACATCACATTTTCTCTATCCTCTGCCGACTCAAATTTTATTAAAGCCCTAAATGAACTTTAATGTACTTACTAAGAATCAATTAAATTTGATATTTCATTAGTTTTTAGCTCACTGGCTATCAAAGCTTGAGAGCTAATGTGCCCGCCACGCCGGCTCTTTATGTATATAATGTACGTACGTATGTATGTATGTAAGTACGTATGTATGTGTGTACGTAACACGATAACTCTTCATAGAAACATTCGATTTGCTTCGAATTTTTTTTTCTAGGTTCATTCTGATAAAGCGCTTCCCTGATTAGTTTTGGGGTTCATTGGTTAAGTATAAAGAGGGGAAAGGGGACTAACACCCCCCCCCCCCCCTTAATTTAGATAAATGGGTTTTTCATGCAGAATTATTCGATTTGCTCCAAATTTGGTATACCGGTTTATTATGCCAAGAAGCTTCCCCGATTAGATTTGGAGGTTTATTAGTTAAATATAAAGGGGGGAAAGGGGCGGGCTTGACCCTCCTCCCCCTTAATTTAGATAAATGGGTTTTTCATGCAGGGTTATTCGATTTGCTCCAAATTTAGTATAACGGTTTATTATGTTAAGGAGGTGCCTTGATTAAATTTGAAAGTTTATTGGTTAAGAATAAATAGGGGTGTGGGGGCCAGTCCTCCCGTTAATTTAGATAAATTTGCTTTTCATGCAGAATTATTCGATTTGCTTCAAATTTGATATACCGGATATTTGATATTCCGTTATGGCGCTTCCTTCATTATGTTTGGAAGTTCATTGGTTAAGTATAAAAGGGGTAAAGGGGGCAAGTCCCCTCCCCTTAATTTAGAGAAATGGATTTTCATGCAGAATTATCCAATTTACTTTAATTTTTTTTTTCTATGTTCATTCTGATAAGGAGCTTTCCTGATTAGGTTTGGAGGTTCATTAGTTAAATATAAAATGGGGGGAAGGGGGTTAGACCCCTCCTTAATTTATCGATATGGTTTTTTCATGCACAATTATCTGATTTGCTTCAATTTTGCTACTCCGGTTTATTATTTTAAGGAGCTTCCCTGATTAGATTTGGAGGTTCATTGGTTAAGTATAAAGGGGGGAAAAGGGGGCATATCCTCCTACATTTATTTTTTGAGGGACAATATTCTTTGAAATAAGAGTATAATATACAATTAGTGTGAATAGCCTGTGAGCTCAATGGCATTAGTTTAACTAGGCACTTTTCCTTTTGTTATATTAATACAAGATAATTCTTCACTGATTTATAATTCATTATTTCAATAGAACAGGATTTCGTTTTATTATACACAATATACATAGCAAAAAAATGCACTTTTTATCCATACAGGCTGAAATAACCACTTTAGTTTCGGCTTCTTTTAAAAATGAACTGATTACGAAATACCTCTTTAAGACTTTACTTGAAAAGCGTGTTGATTTTTTAATTAAACTATTAAACTAAAAAAAAAAAAAAATCATAATTTGAACGATATTCCATCGAAAACAGTACGCAGTTAGTTGGCTGTTTTGGTGAATTTTCTTATTTTTAGATTTAATTAACAGTTTTTTGCTAATTAAGGATAGAATTTTTTTCAAACTGATTTTTATAAAGGCATGCAGTCTAAAAATTACCTATTCAAAAACTCAATCCTTTCTTTTCCTGTCCATTCTTTATATCTCTTTGTTGGTCTACAAATGAAGTTTGACGAAGAAAAAAGTGTTCATTTTCATTAACTCATCGAATTTCTTTTTAAATTATCTGTCTTTGTTTATAAATCACTTATGAAGATAAATTAAATCTGTCATTAAATAATGTCTTGATTAGGTTCTTCTTTTAGTTTCATTTTTGAATAACAATCAGTAGTTGTCTGTTGTTTGGTTTCTGGCAGTCTTTTGTTTTAAGCCTTGTTTTGCAGAACGACCGCTCTGCTTCGTTATAATCTATATAGTTATGAGTTTATGATTTATAATTAGAAGTTTTTGTTTGTCTGTATTTAAGTTTATGCGAAAAATTGAGCGAAGATTTCTGGTCACAGGACTACAGAATTTGGTTCGGGATCACCACTTAACATCTACTTGAAAACATTGACGTACGATATTAAAGTTATAAATTATTTAAATTAATATTTACAGGCTATCGCATTTCCAGGATATAGCTGCTGTACTAAATATCATTTTATTGCTTAATAATTGGCATCGAGATGACTGAGAACGTATTTGTTTTTATTGGACAGTCGGAATTCACTGATTTGATCTAGGTGGCCAAATCTACGTGGTTCTACATCGAAAGTTGTTTGTACTTTCTTAAATCGGCTGAAATCCATAGATGGAAAGCCCTACCGAAAGATCTACTGAATATATGCTGCCACCTAAATTACGGCAAAAGGTTTTTTGCAAAGTATGTAATGCATCTAGGAGGTATACCTTCGAAGTAAAATTATTCTTAAAATTTTCCAGACTGAAACAAATCCAAAATGTTAGAAAGATATTTTATTTCATATATGGATAATTCTTAGAAACTAAATTTATGGAACTTCTTGACATATCAATATTGAATTTTATCTCAAAATAATAGCTTTGAAAAAAAACGGCCCAAAAGATTTTTTTAAGGCTGTTCTTAACTGCGCTGCTCAACAAGCGCAAAACGTTTTGACACATTTACAAATTCATTTTTTAACGGAAAGATATAAAATTGGAAAGCCTGACCATGGAAGCGATTTGGAATCGAACTGTTTTTTTCCATTTTTTGATCAATAAATTACCTATCGAGTTATAAGCAAATTTGATCACGTGACACGGCATTTTTCTCCCCTAACTGACTGGATTTTTTGCTTTCGTTCGAAAATTCGGTTCAAAATGCCAACTTTGACAGTATTTTCTGAAAGATCTATTGCGTTTACAAGAAAACGGAAAAAACTGTTCGATGACATAGTTTCTGAATAAAAACACCTTCTAGTTTCATGCGTTTTCGAACAAAAATGAATTAAAACTTATGTCAGAAAGTTGACCCTTTGGATTTGAGAACAGACTTTAGTATTCTGATTTGCCACTTCAGTTTTCATGTGATTAAATGAAGAGTTAAATCTTTCCTACTTATATATTTACATAAAATCCAATAATTAAATACTGAAGGAAAAAAAAATATGTTTCCGCACTATTGAAGATTTCTGTGAAAAGGAAATTGATTTGATATTGATTCTGGCGGTTGGTTTCGTTAGTAAATAGTATATTAATTTACTCCTAAAGATTTCGCTGCATTTGTAATATCAAAGTTGATTTGGGCATTTGATGTTTTCAAAGCAAAATACCTACATAATCTGATTAATTAAATAAATATGAAATGAAAATTTAATCTTGCTAATTCAAATTTATACCTTACTAAAATTTAATTTATTGTTTCATCCTTAGGATTGAATCAATCTAGTATTTGAGTTGCTTCTTTTATTAGGACATAAAAAGACTAGATTTTAAATTAACTGGTTCAAATGTGTGGAACGAGACTATATTTAAACTATTTCAGGCCTTTTCTTATACGCTGCAATAATATATATAAATAAAAACATTCCCGAACACATACTGTCAATAAAGGTATTGCAAAATTGCTCTAAGCATGCCAAGTAGTGCAGCTAGTACGTCCCATTTAATGTAAAATGCTTCAGTTTTCCCCAGTTTCCTTATATTGAATTTAACTTGTAAAAGAGCCTGTTTGAGGAGTCAAATAATAATAATAATAATAATAATAGTAGTAATAATATTAATAATAATACTTAAAAAAAGAATAATAAATAATAAATAATAAATAATAATAATAATAATAAATACATATATCTTATGAAAATTTATGAATGTTAGTTGAAGGAAAATGGTCTAATGGTATAATTATACATGGCAGTTTAGTTATAAATACTTTAAGGTACTCGCTTATTCGTAAATCCACGAAAAAAAAACTTGCATTTTATTTTAAATAAAATATTGAAAAATTAGGGAGTAAAAATTGCATAATAGTCGAATCATAAATAGTAGTTTAGTAACAAATACGTTAAAGTACTGATTTGTGTTGGAATTTATAGCGTGTTGAGCCAAAAACACTCGGTAGGATAATTGCGCTCTCTCATGAGTAATGAAAATGTAAATTAAAATATCTTCTTGTGGCTTTTATGCTGCTCATGCTAAATAGAGGTAAGTAAAATTCGCTTACCTTTTATACATCATATTCCGAGAAGTTGACTCGAGATTCGTCATCATCTGCGTGCGAATTTTTTTTGTTTCATATCTGCATGGTGTGCAGTGGTCCGTCCCAAAATGGAGAACAGTAAGCCACATTCTTATTCTCATTTAATAGTGAAAATTTCAGTCAAAAAACATTAACACATACAACAAAGTTTCCCTTCTTCCATTAAAATGAGAATAACAAAATATTCTAGAGTAACAAAATATTCTAGTATATTTAGTTCGTTTTTGATAATTTTTAATGAATTGAAATAGTCCAATTACGTTTGAGTTTTGCGCAGTTTTAATATCTTCAACAATATGACTACGTAATTCATATAAATTTGAGAAAATTTTATAGAATTATTAAAGAATTGTTATAGAATTTTATGGAATTTATGATATTTGCTTTTGTTTCTTTTTTTTTTTTTAAGAAATTAACAAATAAAACACTAAAGGCTTAAAAAGCTAAGCGTAAATTTGAATTCACAATATAATTCAAGTCATCAGGTAGTTCATGCAAAGAAAGGTAGTCATCATGCAAAGAAATGTTTTAGTACAATTATAATTTTAATATTGAAGTTTGATTTAAAATTAAACATCTCAATAATAAGTTGTTAGTTATATCTCCGCACATAATGTCAATGTCCAGAAAATTTCTTTTAAATTTTTTTGTCTATATGAAGTCATACCATTACTTTTTTTGTTATTTAATGTATTAAAAAATATGGTTGTTAGTTTCCAAAAAAGTACTTTTATCTTTAAATGCGAATTAATATTAAAATTTTTACTTTACAATTCATTGTCCAATGCTTCATATTTTGTTCCTCTGTTCACCAAGGATTGGGTAAAGTGGGACAGAATAAGAAGCATTCATGTTGACGTGGGTACAATGGAGTAGACATCGGAATACATTGGGACACATTTTTAATGTTAAACAAAAAAGCAAAATCATGTGCTAAGCATAGATTATGAAATACTTTCCAACACTTCCTGAAATACTTAACAAAACTTCGTTATTTAGGGAAATAAGGTAAATAAGATAACTAAGTAAACATCTTACAAACAGATAAAACATTTGAAAAACTGATTTCATCAATCACCGTTCATAGACAAATATGTATTCAAATTCTTTTGAACAGCCCTGTATTTGATTTGTAGGTTTACATAAATACTATATAATGGGAAAATGTAGTTTAGCAAGAAAATGCATAACAGGTTTAAATTTCTCTTTTAGTAATTTATACTAATAGATGAAAACTTACTTGAATACTTTTGTTCTGCACTGTACACCTAGTACATTTATTACACGCCCCTATTAGCTAAAATTTAATTCAAACTAAAACACCCTTAAAACTACTGAAATCACATTTCCAGAATTTATCATCCATAGACGGACATGTATCCAATTATTTGCGTGACCCAGTATATTATTTTATCTATATTCTACAAACATTTCTTAGAAAACTAAATACAGTGCAGCGTAAAAAATGTATACCTCATTTAAAAATCACCTTTAAGACACTTACGCTCATATTCAGTAACCTTTACGAATTCTTTTGTGCAACCCTGTTTATCAACTATAGCATTTATACACACCATATAGTATGCATAAATATAGTGAAACGTAAAAGCGCATATCATAATTAAAAATGCATTTCCTGCCATCATCACTAATATACAGTACTTCAGACAGAAATCTTTTGTGCGTCCCTGTAAATGCTATGCACTTCCTATTATACATGGAATAACTTATAGCAAGCTTCAGCGACGTATATCAATTTCATTATATATGAAATAGTTTAATATAATTAAAATACACCGCAAACAACACACCCGCCCTCCACCTGTAGAATTATATAACGGAATTCTTTTGTGTGGTCCTGTAAATGAATAATAACTATTCTTTGCACCGCATATTCTACAGAATGCATTTTTAGTGCACTCCGTAAATGCATATCAATTTTATTATGTTTGAAAAGGTATAACATTTTAAAAATTCATTTGAAACGATTTTTTCCCATTGGCTGGTAATGTAACGCGATACTTTTGACTGTTCCTTGTAAATAAATTAAACATGCTACAAACTTCATTTGAAATATTAATCGTGCTAGCATAAACGTCAATAACATCCAAAAATTTTAGGGCAATCCGAGTATATTTACGAGAGTCAGATCGCGGACAGACGGTCAGACAAACATAAGTTATAAACACTTTTCAACTTTGTTGGAATTGTTAAAAAATACTTTTATTTACAAAACAATAAAACTGGTACTTCAAAAAAAAAAAAAAAAAAATTCCACAAATTACGATTCCACACTAGTCACGAAAAAAAGCGGAAAATGTAATGTTAAGCTTATGGGAGGAGTTATTTTCAAATATCTCGCTTGAATTTCAATATTTTTGAATGATTTCTTTTGCATAGGATAGCTGAGAACGATCTACAACCGGGCAAGTTTTTACTTTTTCGATATTGGTTTAGATTTTATTAAAAAAAATTACTTTCAATTTAGGAACCGGTTCTGAAATTGAAACTATTAAAAAAAACTATAACCAAAATGAAAAATAAAAAAAAAACTAACTCGGTTGTAGATCGTCCTCAGCTACCCTATGCAGTAAACAACATTCAAAAGTATTAAAATCAAAGCCAGAAGTTTGAAAATAACACCCCCCAAACACTTAAGATTAGAGTTTTCCTTTCTTCTCGTGACGGAAGGGGTCTCTTAAGACAAGAAATGTACATCCAGGAGTTTTTTTTTTTCAATGTGGTTGATTTCTAATTTTCAGATGGGTAAGTAACACTCAACCATTATCTGAATCGCTTGATTTCACTCTATCAAATATCCTGTATATTATTTCTGATGTCAGAAATTTATTGTGCATGCGCAATGAGCATAAAAAGCACTAACGTTTAAAGAACTATCATACAAAAGGTTTTTGAACAGGCTATTGACATACTGCACTCACTTTTCCTTAAAATACGTTCTTCCATTAAAATTTGCAGTTAACGATAAATTAATGTAGATTGCTTTACCAAGGTTTCGCAAGGGTCTACCGATAATTATAATAATAAGAAAAGAGTTTCGTTTTCGTATAAAAATAATCAAATATTGCACACATGAAATTGCATTTGAATAATCACAAATAAGGCAAGTTTGGGTTACCCGAACTGAAATCGGATGACACAGTTAAGGTTAGCGTTGTGAAAATAATACTTTTAAAAAATAACTGCTCTCAAGTAAATTTTCCTATATCAATTGAATTCAGTTTTCATGTCTTCATATGTAGAGTTAAATCATGTTTAGTAGCATATTTACATAAATTCCAATAACTGAACACGCAGTATATAAAAAAAGAAAAAAAATGTATTTCCCCAAGCCTTGGAGATTTCTGTGAAAAGGAAATTGATTTGATATTGCCTCTGGCGGTGTTTTTTGAGTGTTAACATATTAATTGACTTTTAAAGATTTCGCTGCATTTCTGATGTCAAAGTGTGTTTGGGCTTTTGATATTTGGAAAGCAAAATAAACACATTATAATTCTTCAAATAAATGCGAAATAAAATCTTATATTACAGTCTTATGATTTTTTTTTTTTTTTTTTTTTTTTTTTTTTTTTTATGCAAGTCAGTGTTTTACACAATTTCGTGTGAAGTATATTCACAGAGAAGGATTTTTTTCTATACTAAATAAACCGATTTCCTTTTGTTGTTTTTGCTTTAAGAAGAAAATAATCAGAAATTTTGTTTCGAGAATAAAAATAAATTAGAGTTTAAAATGTATTTCTTGAAAAGTCCTTTTGTGATTATCAGCTAAGTGTAATTAAATAAAAGTAAGCTACACTATTGAGATAGTTGTCTCTGAAAATGATAACTTAATTATACAGAATTGTTTTTATAGTTTAAGTGAACATTTTAAAAAGCTTCGCAAAGTTTACCATGAAAAAGTATTAAAAAGAAAATGAGCTCCAATAATTTTACTGGATTTTTTTAAATTTTGAGCTAACTTCTTCACCTTTGATCTGGACCACCTGAAATTATAAAATAGAGTTTGTTCGCTTTAAAACAGACTCTCTATCAAAGCAGGTCTTCGACTGACAGATACACTGTAAAAAAATCTGTATTTTTTACAGAAAATAATTGTATTTTTTACAGCAAAAAACTGTTTTGAAGAAAAACGGGTTTTTTTTTCTGTAAAATAAACTGAATTTTGTAATTTTTGCAGAACAGATCTGTACTTTTTACAGAAAAAAACTGTTTTAATGAAAAAATACTGCTTTTTTCTGTAAATTAAACAGTTTTTTACTGGCGCCAAAATTAACAGTTTTTTTCCTGTCAATTTGACAGATTTTTTTTTTTTTTTTACAGTGTACCTACATCTATATATATCTATAAGAATAGTTAAAAAAGTGACTAATCTTTATCATTATATGATAACTTTTTCTAATACTAATTTATTAAAATCTCTTATAACACCGAGTCACGTAAATGAAGCATAATATCAAAATCGAGCATTTTATCTTATTACCTTTCTAAAAGAAATTCCCCCTGGATACAAAGAGTAACTTGCGATAATCCCTTGAGCTTTCTTAAAGCTAAGAAAAACATTTTCAACTGTTAAACATAATGACATGTTATGACATGTTTAATATGTTTACATATGTTTTTCTCATTGTGTTTATTTATGTTCTTATCAGATGTATGGAATTTTTTCCATCTGATTCTTTTTAGATGAAAATTATTATACATCATTATTTAATACCTTTTAAATAAAAAAGATGCACAATTTCTAGAACTTAAATTTGTTCTTGAATAATAATAAAAAAAACCTAGATAAATGTTGTGTCATTTTATCCTTTTTATTGCGAGATAAAATACTTTTTCGGGTGATTTTTGGGGGAGGATACAAATTCAAAGATGCCAAGTCCAAATTTTGACACCTGTAACTTTCCAGAAAGACATGGAAGAAAACCATAGACTATCAGTGTTTATAGACAGATTGAATAGAAAATATTCAAATACAGATTTGAAATACTTTAAAGAGAAGTTTTTTTTTTTTTCTATTTGAAAAAAAAACAAAACAAAAAACAAAACAAATAGAGAGTACAAGTCTCGACATCTTGCCCAATTTGCAAATCATTTGTTCAAATTCTGAAAGAAGAAAATATTTTATATCTAATGACACATTTTATTGTGATTTTATGGAAAACAATTACAAATCATGGTACCTGTATTATTGTATTGCACAATTGAGCCAAAAATAAAACCTATACTTTTGTATTACCAAATTATCGCAGAGAGATGGCCATGAACTGCCATTTCTTTGGTAAATATCGTTAAAACTTGAAATCCAGCAAAGAAATTCACAAAAAGAAATATTGTTAAATGCAATGTAAGTTTATGTTAAAATTAAAATAGAATTACTAAATGTCAAATTAAAAAAAATACAACGAAAAAAAATATATTTTAATTTGGCAGTTTATTGGATATCATAACTTAATTATTTTCTAAGTTATATTTAGTAACATCTGTGGACATCAAAGAATAATATCATCAGACAGTCGAGTTTTTTAATAAAAGGTGAAGGAGAAGGTTCAAAGAAATTTTATAAAGTGTCAAATTTATATAAAATTTTTTGTATACTTTGGATATTTCATACAAATAATGTATCTAAATAATTAGATATACTTTTGATATTTTACATAAATAATTAGATATACTTTTGATATAAATTTAACACATTATATTAATTTCTTTTGTTCCCCTTCCAACCATAAAAAAAAAAAAAAATGGTGTCTACATATGTTCCTAAATATAACTTTTAAAATAACTAAGTTAATCAATATACTGCCAAAGTAAATGAAATTTTTTTCCGTTGTATTATTTTGAAATTTTAAATTTAGTAATTGGATTTTTATTTTAAAATAAACTTACATTGCATTTAGCAATATTTCTTTTTCTGAAATTCTTTGCTAGATTTCGAGTTTTAACGATATTTACCAAAAAGATGGAAGTTCATTCTTTTATGATACAACTTTGCACTCGGATATTGCTTCATGGATTTCAAAAATTCAATCTTATATTTACGCTCCAAATCGGAAATTTCAGCTGATTTAAAACGAAAGTACTTTATTTATCCCGAGTTTATTTTGTAACTTCTTCATAAACATTAAACATCTGAAGTCACTAAGATGAAAAGCATTTTTCGTCCCCGGAGACGATATTAAAACTCAATATTAATAACAATTTTTGAAGCACCAAAGACATTCTAGAGGAAGCAATATTATTTATAAGGATGTAGAATCAATATTTTTAAAGAGATACAGGTTGCTAATTTAGAATTTAAATTTTAAAATGAAGCGATCATGCGTCGCATATTCATATGAAATCCAATAATTGAATTCTCAGGGGGAAAAAAAAAAAACAGGTTTTCAGCACACCTGGGAATAGCTGAGAGAAAGAAAATTGATTTTCTGCTGTCGCCAAAGGGATATTTCTGAGTGAATGTCATTTTAATTTCTGCTAAACGGATTTCGATCTTTCACAGTCGGAAATGCATGTAGAATATTAATACACTTGTCGTAAAATATTTATTTTAGCAGATTTTAAATTAAAATTTTCAGCAACGTTTTCATATCTGAAAATATATTTTTATTAGAAATGCACGTTTAAAAAATATGCTTTCAGAAAACAGTTTTTTTTTTTTTTTTTTTTTTTTTTTAATCGCAAAGTTAATAAAAGTTGAAAAGGTTTCGGCTGAAAAATTCTTACTGTTAATCGTCTTGAAATTTAAACAATAAAGAAAACAAATAGCCGATCACGAAGCATTTTCCAAAGTTTTTTCTTGTAAAAATACGTGTTTGCAAATGCATTTAAATTCTTATTTTATATTTCGCACAGTTAAATGAAGTCTAATTTCTACATTGTCATTTTCATTACAAAACATGTGATACATTAGAGCTGTTTCGCGTCCTAATGGGCAGCAACTAAATCCACCTGCTTTGTAGTTGCTGTTTTTGTTGTTCTTGTGCGTGAAAATTTTGTTTGAAACCTAACACGCACAATTGAATACTTAAACTGTAGATTGCATATGAGGGGCTTTTTAACTGGCCAGCAACTCCACGCCCTGAATATCAGTATATGTATATCAAACCTTTAAAATCAATGAGAATATTTAGTCTAGTAGTAGTTCTAATACTAAATACTACTTAATAATAAAATGGATGAAAAATCTAAACTGTGCTTAACAGTGTGAGGAGCTTGAGGGGTTTCCCAGTTGATATCAACGTAACACCCAGGCGTAAGATGGGATATCTTGCAAAGCATGAGAGTGTACGAAGAAAAAAAAGTATGCAGAGCAAATTATCAGTTATATACATTTAATTTAAAATATCTAAGAACAAAAAGTTTAATCCGTTTTTTTTTTTTTTTTTTTTTTTTTTTTTTAATAAGAAAATTAAAATTATTATATTAGCAACAACATTGGTAGAATTTGACATCGTATGACTGACTATCAAAAGTTTAGAAATAACATATTTTTTAGCATAAATCTTCTCAATGTTCTCTCTCTAAACAGTGCCGGCTTCTCGGATCGATATTCTATTATAGTTCTTTATGAATTTTCCTGTATAGCATATTACGATATGATGTTAAAATTTGTTGCTGAATTATACCTCTGTTGTATATGGCTTATATTGTATATAGCTTACATGGTTGTACATGGCTTATGTTGTATATAGCTTAGAGGTTTGAAAAAAAGAATATAGCCGTATTCTATATATATGGCCATATAGCTTATATAGCTTATATGGTTGTATATAGCTTATGTTGTATATAGCTTAGACGTTTGAAAAAAAGAATATAGCCATATTCTATATATATGGCCTTATAGCTTATATAGCTTATATGGTTGTATATGGCTTATGTTGAATATAGCTTAGATGTTTGAAAAAAAGAAAATTGATTTTCAGCTGTCACTAAAGGTGCATTTCTCTATGAAAGTCATTTTAGTTTCTAATAAGCAAATTTTAATCTTTTAGTGTCGAAAATGCATAAATATGTTGTCATGTTTTTCATATTTTTTTTTTTTTTTTTTTTTTTTTTTTTTTTTTTAGCAGATTGTAAATAAAAGATTTCATGACTAAGTTATTTTTAAGCGGAAGTCAAGCCCTGGTCTCGTATACATTATGGAGCAGTTTTTACATTATGAAGCTATATTTTTAATTTTCTTACGCACGTATATAATTATGATTTCTTCTATATTTTATAAAGCTCTCTATACCAACCATACTTAAACATTTTTCCGCGCTGGCTGGAAACATATGTGTACGTTATACAGTGGGATCGGTAAATAACTGGCCAAATTTTAAAGAATGGTAAAGGGAACCTAAACAAATATTTTTCGCCTTAGAATGTATGTTCGGAAATGGGGCGTTAAAGCACAGGTGACGAAGAAAAATATGAAAGATGCAATGAAAGATAGTATATAAGCACCAATAGATGGCGCTTATATGCTTCATTTCCCGACACATATTCTATAATAAAAAAATGCTTATTTTTGGTCCCCTCTGCTCCACCCTTTAAACTTTGGCCAGTTATTTTTTAATCTCCTGTATGTGCCGCAAAAATGCAATAAAACAAAAGTAATTAAAATAGTAATATAACAGAAGCAGTATAATAAAGCAATAAAACACAATTATATATTCAGTATTAAATTTTTAATAAGTATGAAACGTAATATAACAATTCATTATTTCCAACTTCTAAAAATAAAATAAAATATCTTAAAGAAATTAGACTTTTTTCTCGATGCAAAAAACTGAAATCTTTTAAACATAAAAATATAATCCAAATTTAATAAATTTTTAATAATGCTTGATTAGTGTTGAAAATTGCATACTATATTCCACAGCAGTGCAAATAGGACTATATGTAAAAAGAACTTCTGACTAAGCAAATCACATTCATACTATTAAATTAACTATAAATAATGGAGCAGGTTTAGTCTTTCCGTAAAATTATATAAATTGTGAAATATCTTTATTTTTATGTTATATCTGTATATATATATTTTTAAATATACATTAATGACTAATGACTTTTGGCCGCACCTAAAAAATAGGCGGGCCATATGCGGATCTCTCGCGGCGCAGATTGAGTGCACTGTTAAAAATTTGCAGCAAACTGTCCAGTCGTTTGACCGTTTTTACAGGAAACGGTTACATCACCGTAATTAAAACTCTATTCTTACCATTAAATGGGCAATAATATGGTAAGAATAGAGTTAAATTGCAGTTAGGAAACCGTTTTCTGTGAAAACGGTCTCATGACTGGACAGTTTGTTGCAAAATTTTAACAGTGTATGGCTATTCTAAACGCAGTCTACTTTTTTCACATGCCATTTTCAATTAGAAACGTGCTGTATATTAAACTGTTTCATATAATTTCAAACAGAAGGCTAATTCAAGGAAAAACAAGCTGGAAATTATTCGTCAAACGTGGCATTCATATATACCTACACTGTTAAAAATTTGCAGCATTCTGGTAGGTCATTTGACCGTTTTTTCCGAAAACGGTTACACACACCGTAATTTAACACTATTCTGACCATATTATTTGTCATTTTATGGTCAGAATATAGTTAAATTATGGTTATGAAACCGTTTGTTCAAAAAACGGTGGAATGGCCTGCCAGAATGCTGCAAAACTTTTAACAGTGTAATTTTATAAATATTCAGATCTTGGTGCAACAGCTCTTGCACTCTTATACAAAAATGCATGAATTCAAAATTTCTTATGATTATATATACTAAATTCAGTAATACCGAAATGATATTACTCCACCTAAAATAAGACTTAATCACCATGGCAAACTAAAATCATTACCTATCATGGGATATCATAAAATTAATTACGCATGATAAAATTTAATAGAATGAAGACAACTTTTATTAATATCTTTTTAAGTTTTGACCCAATATTCATAAAATTTGAAAAGACTCGACAAAATTATGCAACGATAGATTCAATTTAAAACCATTCGGTTCGGTAGATTTTGCGCTGTTTTATGAGGACAAACAGACGAGTCAGACGACGACTATAGGTGCTACGTATTTATATAATTACGAACGCACCTAAAACTGATCTATTGCGATTAGACAATGACTGTGGTACACAAAAAGCGGGGAAGGATTGTACTTTGTGCCGATATATTAAGAAAGAGAAACAACGTATAAACACTGTAAAAAAATTCTGTTAAAAAACGGAAATAGTACTGGAAATCCAGACGCCAGTACTATTTCCGTTTTTCAACGGAAAATTTTTCGCCGTAAATTCCAGAAAATTTTCCGTTTTTTCACAAAATTTTTCCGTTTTTTTTTTCTTTATATATATATATATATATCCGTATTTAAATTTTTTTGTTTCAAAGGCAAAAAAAAAAAAAAAAAAAAAAATACATACAACTTTTCGAGAAACTTACACCTTTATCAATTTCAACGGACATGTTTATCAAGGTAGCGTATCTCTAATTTATTCAAATAACAGTAATGAAATAATACTTACCTAGGGTGGGATCGAACTGGGAAACCGGCCTCTACCAGATTAGCGCTCTTATTCACCATGCCATTGGGGCCTCGAGTTACGTTTCCAAATATCGTTACTTATTTCAGATGCTTTTTAGGAAGCAAAGGCACGATGTTAAATAAGGAACGTATTTTCGTTGGGGATATTTTTCAATTGAGTGTACAATTCTGAATATTTCCATTATTTTGAAAATTTAACTTTTTAATTTCATGCTTTATAAAAAGAAAAAAAAAATTAGTCTTTAAAATATTACGTGCATGAAAGAATGTATTATAAGTAATAATTGCTTCTTTTTTGCAAGATTTTAAAAATTTTATTGTACTATTATTTTTATTTATTTATTTGTATATACATCTATAATTTCGTTATTATGTTTCAGATATGTTTTAAGTTTTATGTGCGAATCCGTTAAAGTGAATAGATTAAAAAATATTAAAATTAAAAATAGAGTTTTTCAATTTTTTAAAAAATAATAATAAGTATTATTTTAAAATCATTATGAAAGATAAACTGTAACATTTCCTTCTCAACTGTCTGAAACTTAAAAAGAATTAATAAAATTTATTTAAATATCATATTATTTTTTTTTAAATACTGTAAAAAAAAATTAAAAAAATTTAAAAACTTTTTATTTAAAAAGAAAGGAAGAAAGAAAAATACTACAGTGTTAAAATACTATATAGTTTAAATGTACATGCATAGATGGCGCCAAAACTTTTAGCGGTTTTACTTGAAAATCCACGTAAAACCGACACATTGGGAAATCATTGGATATATTTTCAATATAGAGCCATATTTAGCCAATATTGGAGTTTCATTGAAAATAATATCACTGTAAGACAAGTACATACAACCAGTGGCGGATCCAAGTATCATGACCGCCCCCCCCCCCCCCCCCCCCCAAATCCCCGTTCAACAATCTGAATCTCTGTGGCTCTTTAAAGCTCTATTCAAATCAAAATTTGGTAATTTCTGATACATCCTTGAAAATATTTTTAATCTCAAGAAATTTGCAAGTGCACTTATTCTGAAACTATGTGATTAAAAAGTGTTTTCTATTTTTCAATAAAAGGAAAGGATCTTTCCAAAAATTCCATAAAATTTGGCATTTTAAACAAAATTTACGGACGCGAATGCTAATTGCTCCCTCATGACGACATTTCTGTGGCTCTCAAGTCCTAAAAATTGGCTTAAAATGCTAACTTGACAACATTTCTGAATCATTCTTCGCATTTATAAGAAAATGGGAAATGCTTCGATTTCTTGGTATCTGAATGAAATATATATATATATATATATATATATATATATATTATATATTTACGAATACTAATGCACATTTTTTGTATTTATGAATGAAAATGAATTCACGAAAGTATCAGAAAAAATCGTCAGTTTTAATTTGGGAATAGCCTTCAATAAAAAAAATTGATCATGAAATGGTGTGACCTCCCCCACCCTTCCCCCCCCCAAAAAAAAAGAGGCATACCCAGACTCCCTCTAAATTAAGGACTGGATCCGTCCTTGCATACAACAATTAATTCCTTCACTTTCCAAACATGTTAGTTATTTCTAAACATCATTTACGGAAATTGTACTGTTTTGAAAGCGATTCAGAAACATTCCGTAAAATTTACGGAAGACTTACTGTATTTACACGGATTTATAATCTCATAATATTATAATATGATATTTTATCAAGTGTTTATAATCTCACAATGTCAATTACGGAAATAGTACTGTTTTCTTAGAAAGATGAAACTATTCCGTAAAAATTTACGGAAAAGTTTGTGTATATTGACGGATTTTTTTTTTTTTTTTTTTGTACAGTAAAGGCACAAATAAAATATGTTTAAAAAGCATACAGCTGTTTCAAAACCTATAAGGTTTCCTCATCAGTGCTTAAAATAAAAACTAAAATTAAAACATTATGTACATAAAAAGTGGGGAAGGATTGTACTTTGTGCCAATATTGATTTGTGCTTTTTCTTCTTCTGAGATTGAACTCTTCCGGAGCAGTTGGGTGATTTTGATTGGTCTCCCTGAGTATGCGCGAGTTTTCGACTCCGTAGCTGTTTGTCAGCCGTATGTCACATTTCATCGTTGGCAATAGACCTGAAAGGTACGCCTTTCTGACTCTCTGCACCCCCTCCCTTTTTTTCATACAATGTTTTAATTTTACTTTTTTATTTTAAGCACTGATGAGGAAACCTTAGAGGTTTTGAAACAGCTGTATGCTTTTTAAACATATTTTATTTGTGCCTTTATACGTTGTTTCTCTTTCTTAATGACTGTGGTAGGCTGTGTGTGTAAAGCTAAAGATTCTGTTATATATTAAAAGCGTTTTTTTTATTACTGTTTCGGATATACATAAAGTCGGATAAACTAATCACTATACCCTCTTTAGTCCCGAAAGTAAAATAACACTGCAAATACACATTCATTGATTTTTCACAAACAAAAAGTCACCATAGATGACAACCAGGACCCTTTTTCTGAAATTGGTACTTTAGAGAGCTGGTAATTTAGGTTCACAAATACGGATCTAAAATGACTAAGACCCTTAAAATATTAATTTGGTTACCAATAACCTAAATTACGCAGTAACAAATTGAAGGCCTTTAAATAACTGAATGATCTAACAGTTCCTGAAACGTTTTTATTATAAAACGTTTAAGTTAATTAATTATGGAAATTTCGTACTTTCTTGGACACTCTGTCTGGAATGCATTTTTCAAACTCAGATGAAAATAACACTTAATTTATGAGAAAATAAGCTTCAGTGCTACCATTTATTAGTTTTGATCCAAAACCAAAAAGTATATAGAAGTAAAGGAAAAATGTAAAAAAAAATCAAATAGTACCATATATTTTATATCCTCCTCGGTTCGGAAGTATCATAAGTGTTACTTCAAGACCGAGGAGAGTATAAAAAATTTTCAAGAAAGATATTATAATTTCGTAAAACAACATAACATCTTGTGCAAGAGTCTTTTATATAATCTGGAACATGTAGAATTATGAAATATTACAGCGTCATTAAAATGTATTTTTATGCAGTTCTAGGACTAATCTGCATTGTGTTCAATTATGCTACCTAAAGAAAACAGCTAATGCTTTTTAAACATTAAACTCTCATATACATTAAAATGGTCAAATTTCTTAGTACGGCCCCGTAGAAAAAGTTTGGATGCTAAACACGTTAATATGTTAGAAAATAAGAATATTGTATGTCATACGTCAATTTCGATTTAAAACAGAATATAACTATTGAATATAACTATTATATAACTATTGAATTAAATTGAATTCAAACCTAACTGCATATGGCTGGTTGTGAATATTTTTTTTTTTTTTGCATTTATTATACGTCATATTTATATCGGAAATAAATGTTTAGAAATAAATTATCAAAGATTGATAAAAAAAAATCATTAACATGTTTGTAAATTTACTTGTTCTAAGTCTATAGAATGATATCATATATTTTGATATGCTAACCTGCCAACCAATCAAAGTGCCAAGCTTCGTAAAGTATGTGCATTATAAAAACAACTAGATGCAAACAGAATTTTCCAGAGTATATTCTTGATGTGAAATTTCGTCGTTTTAAAATGATCATGAAATATGAATAATTATGCTTTTTAAAGGGCAGTATTAAACAATCAAATATATTATTTATCTATACTATAAAAATGCTTATTTTATAACAGAATATGGTGTTACGTTTTCAGTATAGTGTTAAAGTAAAACAAAGCTTATTCATTGTTAAAGATAATAATCCTGTCGCACGTACAGTTTTTAAGGTTAACATAAAAGTTTAGGTAAATAATTATATCAGTGGTGGATTATTATTGCTTAAATAATGTATGAGTTTCTAAAACACATGTTAAAATAGCATTTCAGATGTATTATACATTTTTAAAATACATGTTTTCCGAGATATTGTTCCATCATCAATCATTTTTCATTCATATAAATACATTGCATGAATGTCATTCCTCTCACAGACATTACTTCCAATCCCACCCAGTCGTTGTAAACTTTTTTTTCTCAAATTACCTAAAAACACAAAATTCCTCTTTTTTTTTTTTACTCACGATCACACAATAACCATTTACAATAATTCCGGTAGTGTTTAATTCGAAAGCCATTTTTCTATCCAAAATTAACCGCTCGCCACGCCTTCTGTCCTCTTGTGGTTGAATTCTTTCAGCAAAGCCCGATATTTCATCCCGCCCATTAATCAATCTGCAGAACTCTCGATTCGCTGAAGTGTGTTGCTTCTAGAATTCTGGAACATCGGTCCATTAACGGTTTCTAACCTTCTGACAAGACAAATGGTCCATCTGCACCCCACTTCGGCTTTATACATATTTTTTTTTTCTTCTCTATGTTATGCTAGACGTGCTGACTGCTCGTTATGAATTGTTATAAATATTTTGTAGCCACTTATGATGCATATGACTTGTTTGGTCGATGAATTACATATTTGGTCTATTTTGCATTATTGATTAAAGAAGCTGTTTATGGTTTTAGAGATAAAGGAAAGATTGAGATTACGTTTTTATTATAGGAGGTTGTATAAAAACCATTTTGGATAAGTTTATTAAATAGAGAACCTTGGCAGCTGATGATTTAATAAGAACTTTTGTTTATTAAATTTGAACTTTTGTTTATTAAACAAATAAAGTCCAAATTACATAAATTTTTAAAGGATATTTAAGCTTATAATGAAAGCTTTTGTTAATTGTATTACAATATTTTCTTGAAGAATCACATTTTAAAAAATACTTTCGAATTGTATGCCTTATTTTGTCTTATTAATGTCACGGGACAGCCACAGGCGACTATTTTCATATTCTGTTTGCACTGATTAAAATAATAATAATAATAAATACATTTTGTAGTATATTTCTCTTGCAAATGTAGTCAAGTCGTATGTAAAAGATTTTTGGTTTAAAAGAGAGGCAGCCCCCTCTCTCCCCGTTTATCCTACGTCATAATGTCATATATCCTATTTGTTGCAAATTTTGTCTAGTTTCTGAATTTCGTAATGCTTTTCCCCTAAAACAATAAGAAATTTAAGTTAAAGACAACTATTTGGGAGGGGGGGGGGTGTTCGGGGGGGAAAATTTTGGGGGTAAGTTAAAAATTCGGATTCAGCGACCCAAAAAACTTAAAGTAAACCTTATAGAGAAAGTTCGGAGGGAAGATGGGAGGGCTAATGTAAACGTGTGAGTGGTTAAGGGGAATTGCGCAACTTAGTCCACGCAGCACTGCGGCGCATGTTCTGAGGCAGATCCCCCCTTCCCCTTCATCCTAAGTCATAATGTCATATATCTAATTTGTTGTAAATTTTGTCTACTTTCTGAATTTCTAGCTACTTTTCCCCTAAAACAATAAAAATGGAATTTTTTAATAAAAACGGGGGGCTTTTTACAAAAATTTGGGCGGTTGCCGGGGGAAATTTTGGTGGGAAGTTACAAATTCGGATTCAGCGACCCAAAAAACATCTAGAAACCCGATTTACAGTACTACCATTAATTTTGCTAGGCAGAGTCCCTATACGATCTCTATTGCCTGGACTATTACAGTATGAAAATTTAACAACAGATAAATTTTAGAAAAATACTTAAAATATTTTTTAAAATCATAGTATAAACATTCACTGAATTATCCAAAAGAGATTTTTATTTGCGTAATTTCTAACCTTCATTATAAAATTCTCATTATTTTTCTTATTGTGCAAATAAATCATATGTATGTTCTTCGCAGATATACATACTACATTTCTGAGAAAATTGTTTTATCTTTCGAATTTGTTTTATTGTACAAAAACGATACTTTTCAGATTTTGGAGATACGGCAATTTTTTTACTGATTCCCACAAGATTATCTTCTCTTTTTTTAATGGTTTGGCAGTGTAATTGTCTGTTTTCTTTCATTTATCTTTCATTATGTTCCGGTAATAAATGGAAAGCAAGTTCTTTCAAGTAATGATGATGAATTTCCCTTTTTTTTTCATTTTTAAACGATTATCAATTTGAGAATTTATTCGCGCAATATTTGACAATGATAAAAAAATGTAAGTGACCATCCATCAGTTTTTTGTGCGAACTGACTTCACAACTAATATAATAAAACAATTTAAGTCACATTCTAAAAGTAAAAAAAGTACTCCATGAACGGGTAAAATAGTAGAAAGAAAGAAAGACGAAATAACAACAGGTAGAGAGTCCGTACTTCGAAGAAACTTTCCCCCACAGATTTCGCGGAAATGGGAAAGGATGAACACGAGCGGGAAAAATTCAACTAACGCAAGTGGTCGCAACGCGGTCATTTAGACCGATTGAAACTTAAGAATGCGATAAAATGCTAAGAAATAGCAGGAATGACTTGCAATTTTACTACACAAGAGTGTGAACACTCAAGGTCAGCTACACGGAATTTCGCTATCGTAACTTTAACGGGAAATGAGTTACAGGAAGATACCGAATTTCGGGCGGGGAAAAGACCAACGCGCGACTATTAACGGGTTAAAAGGGGCCACGTTAGTAAAAATTGTCGTAGTAAAATAAAAGGTTTTATGTGTGATAAATTTCACTGCACAATCATGTGTCCGAATTCGTCACTTGAATCAAAAGTAGAAACTCCTAAGCCTGTCGAAAATTCTAATTGTGTACAATCGAAAGATCAAACACTGACTAGTCAATCTAGTTCATCTGGGGTATTGTTACAGACACTCCAGGTCTATGTAAGGAATCATAATGGAAGACATATCATGAGAGCTTTGATAGATACAGGTAGTCAGCGATCGTATATAACTTCCAAAGCTGTTAGATTATTAAAGTATGAAAGTTTAGGAGAAATTCCAGTAGTTCATAGTTTATTTGGCGGTCTTGAATCCCCCCCCCCCAACAGAAACATCGTCGTTTTAAGGTTTATTTAACTAGCTTGGATGAAAAATGTAATTGTAATTTCGAAGTTCTAGAACAAGATAAAATATGCGGTGAAATATCCAAGACGCCCCAAGGACCGTGGATGAAAGATCTCAGTAAAAGGAGAATTAAATTGACTGATTGTGATAATCACATGTCACAGGCATACGAGTCAGAAATTCACCTATTAATAGGAGTAGATGTGGCAGGAAAATTATTAAATGGAAAGATTCAATATTTACCAGGTGGGCCTGTTGCAGTTGGTACACCTTTGGGATGGCCGTTAATGGGTAAAATTCCCCAAGTTCCACAAGTAGCTGAATCTTATCTTTCGATCATATCTTTACTCACTGGTGACATTAATCTTCCCGATATGTGGAGTTTAGACTGTATAGGAATTCTAGATCCCGTTGAAAGACAAAATATGATGGAAATGCATGAAGCTGCGCTTGAGCATTTTGAACGTAATCTGAAAATTAATAGTGTAGGAAGATATGAAATATCATTATCTTGGATCAAGTCACATTCTGTACTTCCCGAAGAAAGACAAACAGCAGAAAGAAGATTAAGAAATACCATTAAGAAATTAAAAACAAGAAATATTTTAGAAGCTTACCAAGATGTTTTAAAGGAGTGGTTGAAAGACGGAATAATCGAAGAAGTGAAGGAAGAAGACTTAGAAAAACATGGACACTATTTGCCGCATAGAGCAGTAGTGAAGAACTCAGCCACTACGAAAATCAGACCGGTTTTTGATGCTTCCGCGCACACAAAAAATCACCCTTCCTTAAATGAATGTCTAGCTAAAGGTCCAAATCTTCTCGAACTTATTCCAACAATATTAACTCGATTTCGTATAAAACAGTTTTCTGTTACATCCGATATTAAACAAGCATTCTTGCAAATTCGTGTCCGTGAACGTGACAGGAACTACCTTAAATTTCTTTGGATGGAAGACTGTGATCACGAGAAAATAAAAGTTTTTCGGCATTGTCGCGTTGTCTTTGGGCTTACGTCCAGTCCATTTTTACTGAGTGCTACTCTTAAACATCATTTAAGTAACGTTCCTCCTTCCTTTAGAAATACTGCTTCAGTATTACAAGAATCCTTTTACGTTGACAACTGTCTTGCTAGTTTTGACAGTATTGAAGAGTGCGATACATTTGTGGAACAGTCAAAGAAATTATTACTTTCCGGAAAATTTGACTTAAGAGGCTGGCAAAGTAATTATTCAAGTCATTTATCTCGAGAATCAAATATAACCAGTACTGAAGAAGAGAAACAAGATGAAGTGGTATGTGTCCTAGGACTGATGTGGAACCTACAAAGAGATATATTGTTCTTCAATTCCACCTACCATGAATCATCAGATATTTTTCCGATTACGAAAAGAAAAATATTAGCTGTTGCACAACAAAATTATGATCCACTGGGAATTATTTGTGCATTTACGTTGTTGCCAAAGATATTACTTCAAGAATGCTGGAAACAAAAAATACCATGGGATAAAGAATTACCTGGAGATATAACGAAAAGATTTATGAGCTGGAAAAATCAATTAAACCTTTTGAAAGATGTTTACATAAATAGATGGATGATGGCGAGCACGTCTCCCTTGAAACATTACAATTTACATGTGTTTGCTGATGCCAGTAAGTACGCCTACGCAGTTTGTATTTTTATCAGAGTTGAGCTTGAAGGATCTGTGTCTTGCACATTTGTTAGAGCTAAAAATAGAATAACCCCATTGAAGACAATTACGATTCCGAGACTGGAACTCCTAGCGTGTTTAATTGCTGCTCGACTAGCTGCTAACGTCAAGAAAGACATGAAAAGGCCAGATATTGAAACACATTATTGGACTGATTCCAGTAATGCTCTTAGTTGGATAAAAAGAGATGAACAGTGGGCAACATTTATTTCCAATAGAGTCAAAGGAATCCGATTGCTGTCGAATCCTGAATTTTGGCACCATGTCCCAGGAAACCTCAATCCAGCTGACATTCCCTCCAGAGGAAGTTCTGTTCGACATCTACTTGAAACGAAATGGTTACTAGGTACTGAATGGTTGAAGTCATCTATGTCAGAATGGCCAAACTCCAAGTATGCAGCTGATGAAGAAATTTTAAATCAAGAAAGAAGAAAAACAGTAATGATCGATACGGAAAAGGAAACACCATGGTACTGTAACAGATTTTCTTCTTATTTGAAATTAGCACGAGTTATTGCTTGGATGAGACGTTTAGTAACAAATGCTCAGAAAACTAGATTAGAATGCTATTATTCTAACTTAACTCTCCAAGAAATCAAAAGAGCTGAACTGAAATTACTTAAAAGTATACAACACGAAGTCTTTGTTTCAATCAATAATCCTATCTTAAAATCTTTTCGTCCTGAACTTGATGATGCAGGTATAACTCGTGTGACGACACGTCTAATACAAAGAGAAGATACTGATAGCTTCAAACGTCCAATAGTTCTTCCGAGTAAACATCCTGTTGTTCATTCACTTATCTTGGAACATCATAAACATTCAAGCCATGCAGGAGTTCATACTTTAATATTTCAACAGAGAGAAAACTTCTGGATCTTGCAATGTAGAAGAACCATTAGACAAGTGTTGAAAAACTGTATAAAATGCAGAAGATTTGAAGCGAGTAAAGCCGAAGTTTTACCTGCACCCTTGCCGGAAAAACGAATTAGGAATGCTACAGCATTCGAGATAACTGGTGTAGATTTAGGACGACCATTATACTTAAGAAATGGAGAGAAGTCTTGGTTTGTCCTTTTTACTTGTGCTGTGATTAGAGCAGTCCATCTTGAGTTAGTTCAGTCACTGACAACCGACAGCTTTTGTTTAGCCTTCAGAAGATTTGTGTCACGAAGAAGCAGGCCTCTATATGTATATTCTGACAATGGAACAAATCTAGTTGGAACTAGTTACATCCTACACAACATAGACTGGCAAAAGATGGAAGAAATGGCTTCAGTTAAACGAATCCAATGGATTTTCAACCCTCCTACAGCTGCCTTGTGGGGTGGTTGGTGGGAGCGGCTGATGGGAATGACCAAGAGAATTCTGAGAAGAGTTTTAGGAAGAGCTCGACTTAATTATGACGAATTGACTACCATTTTGTGCGAAGCTGAAAATATCATCAATAGCCGGCCGTTGACCTATCTTTCAGAGGACATCGAAGACTTACAACCATTAACACCTTCTTTATTTCTGCAAGAGATACGAAAAGGATCTATACCCGAATTAGATGTATTCGATTCAACTAATTTAAATAAAAGATTTCGTTATCGACAGAAACTTAAGCAAGACCTTATGGGAAGATTTCGTATGGAATACCTCGGACAACTGAAAAACTCTAAACATAAACTCCCTACCACTCTTAGTGTAGGCCAAATTGTTCTTGTAGGCAGTGATAATACAAAACGCATAGAATGGCCCATGGCCAAAATACTTGACCTTTATTAAGTATTTTGGCGATTACCTTTATTAAGTATTAAGTAAAAATAACTTTTACATTAGTAGAATACTTTGAGTTGACAAACTGTATTAAACTTTTAAGACTGTTTGTAGTAACATAAAAATACAGATGATGTACTGTCTGCGCGATGCATTTTAAAGCCTAAATAACAGATTTTAATGATATCCTTTTTCAGTGCAATGTGTCGTAATAGTATAAAACAAATATATATAGAATTGTTAAAACGTACAAATTAAAAAAAAAAATTAATTTAATGGCGACGTCTTGCAGTAAAATAAAATCAGGGATTGTGTACTCCATGCACTAATACCTTTTAAAGCTTAAATATCAACTTTTCATGACAAAGAAGTATAGCGTTTTGTCTAGTAATAATATAAATGCGCAATAGACATCGCCGTTATACATATATATAACTAATAATTAAGAAAAAAAAATCGAATAAATCACACAAATACACGAGTGGTGCATTTCGTGCGCCAGATGGAGACAATAAAAAAATAAAGAAAAAGAAAAGAAAGAAAGAAAAATGAAAAAAAATGTGAAACTTTAACATTAAACATTGGTTGAAAATTGAAGGGTCTTTGGGAAGAGGGTAAATAAAGCGCAGCTGTTAATCACGTAATTATTTTGGAATTTGCAAATATATTTTTTTTACTAAGTAGTGCACTTAAAAGGCCGTCCGTGTCTTTAAAGGTTAAGCAGTTTAATTTAAATATTTAAATTAAAATAGGAATTTATTTTATTTATCTTTGTAAAATTTATCAAATTGAAATGAAACACTTTGGAGATAGTTGCATGTGTTTTTTGAAGCAGACATGATAATTTGGGTGCAATACAATATTAACTAACAGTACTTCTGAAACTACGTATAGTATAATAGTATTTATTATATTGTTTTACTATATTTAAGGATATAACACAGCATACTTTTTTCTTTTATATTTTGTAAGAAAATGTTCAAATTAATTTTCAGAATAATAATTTGAAGCATTTATATATAATACAAAAAGAAAAAAAAAATACTTACTCAATGTTTTTTTTTTTTGTTTTTTTTTTTTTTTACGTACTTACAATGTACTTACAATGTTTTTGAAATCATTTTCAGCGTCACTACATTTATTATACCTGATCGCAATATTTAATGATAAGCCATTGTGCTTTGTTTCCTTCAGTGTATTATCTGAAAAATGTGTTAATTCATATACGGATTATCAATATATATTATAATACGATCAAATAGTGTGTCTATGCGTATGTGTATATACAAATTTTATCTAAAAAAAAGGCTCTAACGACTTTTGCTAATAACGACTTCTGCTCTTTTTGTATCATATCGTATTGGGATACAAGAAGGCCATTGGGCTAGGTCACATGTTCGAAAAAATTCGATTAGTGGGACATTTTGTTGCACTAGGAGGTCAACGCATTTCAATGGGAATGAAGATTGAAATAGTTATTATGTCGTTGAACAGTTTTCAATAAACGAAGTCGGAAAGTCGGCGACATTTCTTCGAATTTGACGATATTTGGTGAAATATTGGCGACGTTGCTAATATTTGGCGAAGAAAAAAACGAATTTAAAGATTACCAATGCCAAAACACATGCTTGGTGTGAAGTGGAAGAATGTCGCTAAATTTGGCGAAAAAAATGCTTTCGGAATCTGAAGGAATTTTCTAGAAAATCACAATAGGATTCATGATTCAACCAATCAGAGTGCATAGAACGTTCTCTAAAACTGAATTCAACCAATCAGTGTACATAATACTTTATATCGAGTTCAACACAAAGCTAATTTTTACCGAGCGCACCTCGGCTAAGTATAATGCGTTGTTAATACACTGTTAAAAATTTTGCAGCATTTTGGCAGGTCATTCGACCGTTTTCTGAAAAAACGATTTCATAACCATAATTTAACTATATTCTGACCATAAAATGACCAATAATATGGTCAGAATAGTGTTAAATTAGGGTTGTGTAACCGTTTTCGGAAAAAACGGTCAAATGACCTGCCAGAATGCTGCAAATTTTTAACAGTGTACGAAAAAAAAAAAAAAAAAAAAAAAAGCATGATTGTTCACAGAAATCTGAGAAGAAACAAAATAAAAATAAAGCATGCATTTTTTATTACAAGATTTTAAAACATGTGCGAGATGTTTGTTTTAATTATTAGTAAAAGTCTTGTGCATTTTATTGAGGATTGTACTTTATTTATGATTACAGGCTTTGCAAGATTATAACAAATATTTCTATTTATTTTTTAAGTTGATTTATAGTTTTTATTTATAACGAAGCTCTTGCAATTTATCCTGCAATCTAAAAAAAGTAGTGTGGAACGTGGAACTTCGCGCGTTTGTTTCTGAAATTTAATCTTCAAAAAATTGGTAGCTATTAAATGTAGAGTAAATTATTAGTATTCTCATTTGTGAAGCTGATAAATCACAAATTCAAGTAATCATTAGTTAAAGCCTTACTTTCATGAAATTAATTCTTTTTTACAAGTTGATATATTCCAGTTTAGTGCCTTTTATGGATAACCAGTTTGAAATTAGAAATTATATCTTGTGGATGTGTTGCCAATACCAGGGCTATCGCTAAGACTTTCTCTTCGGGGGGGGGGGGGGGGGGAGAACCTTAAATTGCCAAATCATATTTCAGTATTTGCCAACTACTTTTAGATTTTTGCCAAAGTTACCACAATTAAAAAATGTAATAAATCTTATTTGTAAAAAGTTTAATAATATTCCCAATTAGGTTTGTAACTTTTACCAACTCTATCAGAAATGGAAAGTTTTTATTTTTTATTTTTTTTATTTTTTTTTAATTAAAGTTTTAAACAAATTTTCCAACTAAGTGTGTAAATTTGTCAAGTATAACAGCATTCGCAAACGTTTTTTGGGAGGGAGGCTCCCCCATCCCTCTTTAGTGGGATCTCTGGCCAATATCAGGCCAAAAATAATCGCAACAGTTATTAAAATATAACTTCTTTAACTTTTTAGCAGGAAATCAATATTTGTTCTTTGAATTCTGTGTTCCTTAGAGTATTTCCGTATTTATACGTTTTATACTTTACTGTATAGAGAGTAAAATCGTATATGTAGGCTGTATTTGAGGTTTTCATAGGAGGTTGTGTCATCTATTGGTGACATTTTAAAATATGTTTTAACATGATTAGCATGCAGTTATGCCTCAATTAACAAAATTGAAAGTTGTTGCAGAATGGAGCATGGTACTTTCGCCATGTTTCTTTTCCAGTGTCCTGTCTTGTTAACAGAGATAACAAATAGGAGTTGTCCGACCATAGTAAATACACTTCAGTAGTCTCAATACTTTGGGGTACGTTACACAATGTCCCTGGGCAGTGAGAGATCACCTGAATCAACAGCTTCATATTATCCTATATGAGACCTATGTCTAATATTTTAATATTGAACAGCGGCTTTAAAAACATGAGTTTTATAGGCACTCGAAAAATCAGTAAAAAAAACGCGGTTCCATGTTCGCTTATTTACTGATCTTTGAAACACATATAATTTAGGAAAACGTTTTCAAATTTCAATTATTTAATTATATTAAATTTATTATAATTTATATTTATAATAACTTATATATTATTTTAATATATATAATAACTTGAATATACAATTTAATATACATGCAACAATTGATATATATACTATAAATTCAATAATTTATTTAATAAATTTAATCATTTAATAAATTTTTACGACGACTGATTGCAGAAAAGAGAAGAAGAATGTATTTATTTGATTAATAAGAGTCCCCTATACATTAATCTTATTTCTTCCAACTCCGTTTCTACTATTCTTAGGTTATATTTAAATATATCTTTTCTGTTCTGTTTTGCGGAACAAATTGTGGCACACAATGCGATGCTTCATTCTTCATTCATAAGTCGCATGTTGTAATATATCGTATTTATTTTTATTTTAACATTCTTTGCTCTATTCCAAGCTTATGTTTCTTTCTTTTATTCATCTTCTTTTTCTTGCTTTGTTTTGCGAAACCTAATTGTGACAGACACTACAACTATTCATCCTCCTGCTCTCTTAGCATCCTACTTAGAGAAGAAACATTCCCTAGACTCGCTATTTTGACCCCTCTCTTGATCAATTTGACGCCCTCTTGACGTTTCGATGAAAGAGGCAGCAAGCTATCTGGTAAAGAACAATGTTCCATTAAGCGTGTACCACCCTTTACGACAAGATAAATACTAGATTCTCAGAACCCTTCTCTTTTAATCTTAATTGACAGTGATACGTTTCCTCGTAATATCTAGTTGCGTCACACATTTATTAAATTACACATTTGACTGCAAAATGCCATCTTTTTGTAATTTTCTTGAAAGAAAAAAATTGAAAATGACAAATATGACTAATAACTGCTATTTAAGTAATATGTTGGGCGGGCTTATCATGGTCTAGGTCATTATTCGTGTCAAATGAATTTTATGCAGATTTATTTTAATAACTGGATCACTAGATGCAAAATTAAAAAAATAATTTTTAATTTGACACTATTATTTTTAAAAAGAATTATTGATAAGAAGTTCTAAACATGATATTTTCTTTTCTTTTCTCTTTTTCCATTTTTTTTTTTTTTTTTTTTTTTTTTTTTTTTTGTTTGCTTGATGGATAGTCTTTAGCCCGTTCATCTACTGTATAATGAATTAATATCATGATTGCAGGCTAAGTTTAAAATACATTAAGACGCTCCTTTTTCAAAAAATTATCATGAAACTTAAAAGGTTGAATGATATAAAATATTTATGTAACATTAATATTTGCATTTTTTTTCTTTTTAAAAATGTATTTTGAATCAAAAACGCAAGTTTTTGTATCAGAAAGTTTAGTTTTGTAATTATTTACAGAGAAAAAAGACTGATGCAATATATACGGAATTTTAAAAAATATATATTTTCGATTTTGCTTCATTAAACGATATCCTTTAACTTTGGGTTTTATTTAAAACATTTATTGTTTAACTTATCTCAGTAGATATTAAAAAATAAATAAATAAAAAAAATTTACTAAAAGCCGTATAATACACATAAAAGTTAACACTTTCAAAACATTAAATAAAATTTCAAAAGTCTAAAACCGACAAGTTTCAGCCACCCTGTGGCCAGCATCAGGGTCCTACTCCCTTACGTAAGTTAATTTCAAGACGTAATAGTCCTTCGATTTATTTACTTACCTCAGAAATTAAAATCAACATTGCACGTTCTTACACTATATATACATTTTTTTTTATTATTGTTAGTCAAGAATGACATGAAGTAAAATTTAATTATATCACGTATATCGCGAAAATCTTATCTATTGTTATTGTTTTCAAAGAAAAAAAATGGATGATGAAAATTTTGTGAAACAATATTTAAATATACATTTAAATATATATTTTTGTTACGCTACCCGTTCCTTTTAGCTGTTAATTAAAATGAACTGTATTTTTTAATTATTTCAGATAATTAAACTTATTTTAGATTTTTTAATAATAAATTTATTTTTAACTATTTAGCTAAAAATTTGAGAATGTTTAACTTGAATTACCTATTTCACAACTGAAATTTGCTATTTTAATTGCTAGTAGATAGACACTAAATGTTGAAGTAGAAAATAACCTTTAAAAGATCTAAATTTATTTTCAAATGTACTTAATACGTTAATTTGAATGTTATCTAAATTGCATAATTTTTTTAAAAACTCACTTTAAGAAATGAAATCAGCCTGAAGTTTTAATATATTAAAATTATTAAAAAATGTATATGTTAAAGTCTCGGAATCTTAACCATATATGAAATGTGATTATGAGTGCTTCATTCAAGCCTGGATTTGACCAATGCAGAGAAGGCCAGTGTTTCCAATTAAGGGTGTATTCGAAAAAATATTTTTCCACCCCCAGCAGCTCGAAATTTTCTGAGACATTTTCAGACTCATTTTTAAAAGTAAAAGCATGAAACTTGCTGGGGTGATTTCTGAAGACATGTTTAACATGCGTGTGATTTCATTTTCAGCTCAATTCATTAGAATTTGATTTTTAAACAATTATTTTCTCAGTATGACCCTTTTTTTCACTCCCAGATCGTCCGCTTCGGAAAATTCGGTTCAAAACGCCCACTTTGACAGCGTTTTTTACAGTATTTTCTGCATTTATCAAAAAATTAAGAAGCACGGCACATTATATAGTTTCTAAATAAGAGAATTTCCCAGTTTGATGCGTTTGAGAGTAAAAATGAATTTTAAAATGAATCAGAAAATAAGCAGTTTGGATCGAAATACACCCTTAAATGGAATTCTAATTCTACTGCTGAGAATCTTGCGATATCTTACACGTGAAGAAGAAGAAGGTACCACAATAAATCAAAAGCAAATATATGTTATATATAATTGAAATATATACTAAAGACGTACACCGGAAAAAGAACAACAAGGAAAAATAATGTAAAAAAATACATAATATGAAGATTATCACTTGGACCATATTTAAAAAAAAAAAACCGAAATCGACTATCTAACCAGTGTTGCCAGATTAGGGATTTTGTCCCCATTTTGGGAAATTTTGAACCTCTAGGGGAATTTTTGGGGGACAAGTAGTTTGTGGGGAAACTTTTGGGGACTACAAAAATTTTGGGGGAAAACTTGGGGAATTTTTAATTTCTTTTAGTCCTGTAGAAAAACTGGATCAGTCTTGAACTCAATTTTGATTTGAAAAACGAAAATACAATCCAGAAATCGGAAATATCAATTATTATTCTCTTGGATGTGGTCGTGTTCATTGTTTACTACATTACAGTTTACACATATTACAGATACATGAAATTCTAAAGTCTTAAGCAGCTTAAATCTGCACGTGACTAAATCTGCAGCACTTTAACGAAAAATTCCTACGCCGTACTTTAAAAAAAATTTAACTTAAATATGTGGAAAGCAGATATTTTTCTCTTATGATATGCACAAGCACATCGATTGATACAGCGAAAATACTTTGCATTATGATTATGTACTTCAGTATAAGGATGACAAAAATATTAAAACAGCGTACCATCTCGGATTCATTCAAATCCCAATTGATAAAAGATTGTCTAAAGCTAAGAGCTATTGTAACAATAGACCAACATTGTTAGACAATACTTTTAAAAACAAACATGAAATAACTTGTCACTACAAAATACCTCTCATTCTCATGTAACTACAGAATGCATTCAGCCCAGTTTAAAAATTTGTTTTTTGTAAATGGGGAATTTTTTCAAAAAAAGGCTTGATTTGGGGAAAATTTTTTAGCTTAAATTATTTAGATATTTTTTATAGTGGTAAATTGAAAATTTAAAAATTTCCTTTTTGAGTAAAAACTGAGTTGGGGACTTTTACGGAAAAAAAAACACTGATTTGGGGAAAATTTCAGGAATTTTGGGGAAATTGACTTTTGACTATCTGGCAACACTGTATCTAACTGCGCTTTATGGACGTTAAAGGCCAGAAATTGAATAATAAAATATATTTCTTGTAACGTAGGGATATAACTATATTGCAGGGAAACTTCTTTACCCTGCCGTCATCATGTATATCTAATGTCTTTGCATTTAATTTAAATAATGATGTAAATTTTATTATTCATCTAGATGAGTGTCATCATTGGTTTTTATTAATCGAACCATTATGAATTTCAGGAAATTTATGTTCTGAGAAATTAAAGGTGGAAAAATGTTTTGAATGCACAAAACTGAATTTTTTGCAGGATAATTATCAATTTTAAGTATTTACTATACTTCCAATAAGAACATACTATACGTTACAAGTAAAAACTAAAAATATGCACGCACATTAATTTAACAGTTTTAAAAGTGGTTAGTCGTTCAGATTTTATGCATTAAACGAAAACAGATTCTTGTTCTTAATCATCTTCTACAAGAAGATGTGTAGGAGGATGCAGTTAAGGAACTTATCACTGTGACGTACGCACCTCATACACTTTAAAAAATTTTCTGCTGATTTGAACCAACTTTTGATGCTGTAGCAGGCTGTCAGTCTGGACTCCATTTTTATTTCGAAATTTATATTTCACATCGAAAACTTCAAAAGAAGAATCGCGAATGGTCCGTCGTCTCCACTTCCAGTAGCTCATTTTCCCTATCTGTTGAGGCTTTATTTTTATTTCATTTTTTAATCCCCACCCCTGCTATTGCTACCAGCCAGGTTTTAGATTTCTCTCCTGTTTCTCAAAAGCTGTCAATAACCGGGGATGTGTGAAGATGTCCACAGGCGCGCTGGTAAAATCGTGTTCGAAGTTCCTTCATTAAATAAATCAAAAATTACTATTTTTAATTTCTGGTGCAGATTCGTATTTTTTAAAATAAAAATGGAGGCTAAACTGGAAATTATGTGCTGCAGTTGCTCCAGTCATAAGATGGTGAAATCTCTTACTAAAATTTGGAATTATGGTACAACATGATCTCCAAATGCTGGGAAATAGTTTCACCATCTCATGTTTGTAGCTACTGCAGCACCAAATGTTGGTTCAAACCAACATAATAATTTTTACAGAGTAGAAAATGATTTTTTTTATTATTTTACTTTATGTATGGTTACTACTATTTCCTTTTGTCTTTGTAATAAAAAATGTCACTCTTATGAATGATCTTGATGTTCGCGCGACGTCATGATTATGGTAAAAATTCATGTGAATTAAATTACATTCAGTAGGCGCAACAGACAGATGTCTGGCACAATCGCGAATCATCTAGTAATTCCGTGGTGTGCCGTTATAAATGCATAGCAAATACCTTCATAAACGTAAATTATTTGATCAAAATTAAAAAGTTTGTTTTACATACAATTTTAATTAAGACCCTCAAAATGCAATTTAAAAAACAGTTATTGTGGAAAAAAAAAATTAGTGATATTTTTTTATTACCAAAATGAATTCTGCGTAAACATTTGCATTAGAAACATAGTGAAAGTTTCATTTGCAAATAAAATTGTTTTTGACAGGGACCACGTGTGATAATTCGTTGCAAATACGCTGATAATTGTAATTATCATCTTGAAATAACTGAGTGATAAACTTGAGAAATAAAATTTGAGTGATAATTATCACTCAAGTTTTAGTCCACTACACGTAAAAATACAAATAACCACTCTTTCGTTGATATGCTTCCACCACCTGTATAAATACGTGTTACCGGACACAATGCGTGAAGGTTGGTAATTAATTACTAGGATTCTTCAAATATTGTTGATGAATAATTCATTTACGGAACACTTACATTGAAAGACACTATATTTATTGGCTGCATAAATTCCAACATATTTTCGGATCATTGATCAAAATTCTAAAAAATAAAACATGTACAGAAACTAAGCTAAAATTTTATAAAGTAATGGCAACGCCAGCACTTCTGTATTGTTCGGAGACATGGACTATTAATATCAAAGAACGATCCAGAATACAGGCTTCAGAAATGAAGTTTTTAAGATCTGCAAAGGGATGCAGAAGAATGGACAGGCTTGCTAATGATTCCATACGCTCAGACTTAAAAATATATAACATCAACCACAAAATAGTAGATTTTTAGAATAAATGGAAGAATCACGTAGAGCGTACGAGTAATGACCGATTGCCAAAAAAACTTCTGAATTACAGACCCAGGGGTTACTGTGACCGAGGTAGACCTACGCTCCGATGGATTGATCAATGGAGCCGGAACAGGCTGATTTAGCCTAACCCATGCTGAAGAAGAAGATGATGATGACTTATTGGCGCGGATATAGCATATCCTGCCCAACATTAAGTTACACATTATGATATTAACTACGTACAGTCGGCCCCGCTTAATTGCATACAGTTGGTTCCACGGAATTGTATGCATTTAAGCGAGGTATGCGTTTAAGCGAGGACAGCAATTAATGTAATCAGTATACGTTATCGTTTCATTATATACCACAGATATTATAAATATTAATGACGATTATTTACCTAATAATTAAAAAATTATTCTATTAATAATTTTAATAAATAATTTATTATTACTCTATATATCACAATATATGGAATAAGGTATAATGTATTATTACACTATTTACGTTACATGGTTTAATTTTTCATTATAATTTATGTGAAAATTAAAATGAAAGTAAAATAACAACTTTTGTTTTAAATCATACCTTTGAAAATAAATAAATTATGCAAAAATTCATTTTATTTTTCAATTATTTGCCAATTTATCACTTTTTTTGTTGTTGTTGTCTACACAAAAAATCCTTTAGGGAAATTTGTTTTTTCCAACCTCGGACACTGCATTCCTCCACTTCCGGCGCTAAATATTGTTCCGTTATTCTCGTGACCGTACCGATTGTATTTTCCCCCGATTCCAGGATTTTCCAAAAAGTACCCCCAGCATCTTGAGTCACTGTATGTACGACAAGCTTTAAAAGAAAACATATTTGTCCAAATTCAACACTCTTATGCGTTTCCTAGAATTAAGATAATTAAGACGACTTTCACGATGGTTTCTGTTCTTCAATCGTAAATATAACAAACCATTGATACAACAAGAAAAAAAGTTCTTCCTTTCTTCCCATTCATCACTATAACAGGAATTCGGAAAATGCGGATTACTAGATTGGAGATATTTATGCAATTAACCGGGGATTGTTATGCGATAAAACGAGTATATTTAACATTAACCTTATGGGGAGCGTTTTTGTTCCACGGCATTCTATGCATGTAAGCGGGGTATGCAATTATCCGTTACCCGATTAAGTGGGGCCGACTGTACTGGTTTGAATCATTAAGTTACACTCTTCCCTTCTAAATTTACAGCACTAAACTAAGTTTACTCAACGGGGTAACCACACAGGTATCTCCCGCATTCTGGCACGTATACTTCTCCACACAGGAGTGAATACTTTTACAAAACCCACCTTTCACCAACGCAAGAATCCAGACTGACTACTCGCTCTCCAGCTTCAGCATTCCATCCCAAAACATGGAATCCTTCCCTGTAAAATCAAGGGCGATTTCCACTTCCTTAATAAAAAACAATCCAACTGCACTTTTCCACCTTCTTTCTCATTGACCATTCATCACAGGAGATTCTCTTTGTTCCTCATCCTTCCTTCCATTTATCTGATTCGCTATTGTATTCACATTTCGAAGTAATAGGGATAAAGTTCTGGCATATCCTTTTATAAAATAGAGCTGTTTATACAATACAGATATGAATACAATAGTATTCATTCTAATCCCAAAGATAAGAAAAAAATTTCCCCTAACCCAGATACGTAGATATTGATATACAGATACATACAATACATAAAGAAAAAATAAAATTAAATAACAGAAATTATCATTACAAATATGTTTATTAAAACCAACGGCCAGACACCATTTTTGTTGTAATTTTATTCCATTATTCTTGTTTATTTTCAAAACTATATTCTTTATAATTATTTTAATAATAAAAAAAATATATATGTTGCATTGCCTGGATAGTAAAATAAAAAATAACGTTCATAAAAAACTGAAATTGGAGCTACAATTACACTTTATTCCTTTTTGACATTCAAAAAGTAATTAATATTTTGAAAATACTTCAGAAAATTTTGAAACCTAATGCAGATTTTCGATGCAAATTAATGCAATGTGTAATTATAACTCATAAATTACAGATTATATGAAAAAAACTTTAATGGCATCCTTATATTTAAGAAGATCTTTCTAATATTAACGTTTACTATTACTGATTAAAGTAAATCTGAAAAGATCGTTGTATGCTACTTCCTAATTGTATTTTAAATTTAATGATTTTAATTATTGAAGTTATGTAAGCCGAAATAATTACTCGTGATTTTAAATGAATTAGCCTACTCCGAGGATGATAAAATTATATTTGAATTTGAAGTGGGACGCTAGAAATGAGATTTCCATAGATGATATTTCATTAGCCATTTCTAAAGCTTCGTGTTGAAAGAAACTTTTTAAATTGTTACCAAGTTTAAATGATGTTACATTGTGACAAATATTAAAATATTTGATACAGGAAAATATATCTGAAACTTTCTGAAAACATTTTAATTTAAATTTATTAAAATGCAGTGTAATATTTATTTATTGTATAATTTTCTAGCGTGCTAACGCTTAAGTAAATTACGCATACTAAATAAGTGACTGCTTTAAATTATAAGATAATGTGAAATAGAATCATTACTTAAAATAAATCTCAAATTTTATATCACATGTCTTTTAATTTCTGAACTGAAAATCTAAATCTAAAATTTTTCTGTGTATGTCGGGCTGTTTTATCTATCAATTCTATCAATAGATTTTATAAATTCTGTATCACTAAAACTAAAAAAAAAAAAAAAAAAAAAAAAAAAAAAAAAAAAAAATAGTGTTGATCGAGACACAGGAGCATTTGAGATTTATACAGTCTCTGTACACATAACAATTGATTACTATATAAAATCGTTGATCGTCAATTTCGTTTTTAAATTTACGGAATCATGTAGTAAATATTGTAAATAGTTTGCAAATGCATCACTACCTGCTAGATATTAATAGAATAAAATGTGTTAGAAACGTTTTTATTTATATTTTATCAGAAGTAGTCTCCCATCAAAATAAAGCATTAAAAATTAGGGTGCGCTATTATGTGAAGGGAAAAACAATACCCCCCCCCCCCCCCCCCAAAAAAAAAGTACGCTATAGCAACTTTTAGTACCTCATTACAATATATGTATTCATTAAAGTATTATACTTGAAAAGAAAACGTTATATATACATTTTATTAAAATTAGTAAACTTAAACTTTTTGCCTAAATGTCATTTGCCACCACAGATTCCCAAAAGAAATTTTTGTCTTATTTAACCCCTTAATTTTCGCGACCTGTGTAGGCTTTCACCGTCTGTCTAGGCTACTTTTTTATTATTTAGATTATTTGATTCCTACCAGTTTTTAAAACAATGTAATTGGCTTTATTCTGGCATTATTTTATCTGCCATTAAGTAAAGTGATTATTTCTACTTCAAAAAAGTGGTGACAATCGAACAGTTCGAATTTTTTTTAAAGTAGCTTACACTTATCGGGTTCGACTCTTATGGCGTTAATCGAAACGTTTCTGTGAGGTTTTTTCTTTTCTTTTTTTAAATAGTAGTGACTTGGTTACCATCAGGCGGCAGGTTGGAACCCTAATTTAAATCGAAGCTTGTTTAGCTAAATTTGACAATTTTTTTTTGACAAACTTAGACTATGTGCAAAACTACTTAAAAGATGAGACAATATTTAAGATGTTAAATTACTTTACTTAATTTACTTTACTTGTTAAATTACTTAATTACCTTAGTACTTTCAACTATATTCAGTTTATATTCAGTCCAGGCTCAGTTTGCTTAAAGAATAATAAAACAAGTAATATTCCACTTCCTTATATCCATGTTTTATTTTTACCAATGCTTTCCGGATCTAAAAATTGACTTTTACTTTCACTCCTTTTGTCACCATCTACGTGGATTTGAAAATTAGACGTTAATAACAGTAGCATTTCTTATATTTCTTTGACGAAGACTATGTTTTTATAGCTGAAAGTACTAAGGTATTAAAATAATTTAACATCTTAAATATTGTCTCATCTTTTAATCCTTTCCGACACGGGTAATTTTAGTTGTAAAATTATGAAATGAATGACTGACACCGGAATTTTAAAACGACTTTTTTTAGAAATTAAAAACATGTTACTTTAACTATTCATTGTAAAACAAAATTTTACTAAAATATACTTGGTGCCGTTCGTAAGTTTGGAATTAAAATTAGGTATCCCGAACCGGGCACACTGTGTCGGAAAGGGTTAAGTAGTTTGGCACATAGTGTAAGTTTAAGTTTAATTTTAAAGGTGAATTAAGCATTTCTATTTATTTATTTACCGACTGCGTTAACTTTAGATTTTCATTTGCCATCTCAATTTCTGAAAAAAATTAATTCACTTATTTTCAAAAAAATGTTTATAAGCTATCAAAATATTAACATGCATTTTCTTTCTGCAGGTCGCGAACACGTGGTGTCTGGATTCATTGGTGAGACGGCCGTTATGCCATGCGAGGTTGATCTTCCGAATTGCGGCAAAGTGTATTTCATAACATGGACTAAGAATGTGTCTAACGAGTGGAAAAGAGAGTTCTTATATAGCGATGGTGTTGCCAGAGCCATGGGGGATTTTGCAAATCCCGACAGGGCTACTTTTTCACTGAACAACCATTCCGCACATCTGAAACTGCATGGTTTAACCGTGCATGATGAAGGGACGTACAAATGTGATGTTACTTATGTCAGAGGGAAATGTCCATCCTTATCTTTTACAAGACTTTACACATTAAGTAAGTACAATTATCTTCTTTTTTCTGTGTAGTAGCTACCACAATAACTTGGTCGAAGATTATCGCAAATTCAGATACTTTTTTTTTTTTTTTGTTACCTAACTTGTAATTTATTAGTAGCAACTGACTGAATTTAATTTTCAATTAAATGATGCATCTCCTATATCATTTGTGTAATTTTCTTTCACCGTCTCCAAGGAAAGCTGCGAACTTTTTCAAAATCACCGGTGAAATTATCGTGGTAGAACTATACTAAGTAGTACCATTTATAATAGAGTAGCGATAATCGTGAAGGAATAATATAGAGATTCGAAGTTTTTGTTCAAACCGTGGGAATCCACATTACATAAAGGGACCGGGAAAGCCCTATCTCCGCCATGTTAAATTCACCAACTTTATGTACCTTTTTCTCAGAAATGGTGAAAGATAGAGGTCTAGATTTTTTAGAGTAGTTAGAATAACATGATTTACGTATTTTAACGCACCATTTTCTTTCTAAGAGAAACTTAAAATTAATTATTAATCATTTATTGAAAGTAATTTTAAAATTAGCATTTTTGATAAGATTTCACTGTTTAAAATAAATAATTCTCAACAAATCATTAAATACCTGTGTTTAAGTATACAATATAACATAATATAAGTATTAAAAAATCTGAGTTCTTAAGTTTAATAGATATTGAAAAAAAGAAACATAAACATGAAAAATCCAAGTTTTGAGAAAAAGTCAATTAAAGATTTAAATGGCCATTAAGCTGTCAAGTACTCTTAGAAAGAATGAATAATTTCAACATTTATTTATTTTTTTTTTTTTTTACATAAACATGTGTGACACATCGTTGGAATGATAAAAGTTTAAACTATTAATGATATAAAAAAGTAAAAATCGATTTTTTGGTTGAATTTTACTTTCCCGGTCCCCATAACATGCCTACACTCGCTTAGAAGAAATCATCTGTGAAAGAGAATTTTTATTGAAACCACGTCTTTCAAACATTAATTCCGTAATAATTGCAGGTTTCATATTATTGACAAATCTTGTTTTATAGAAAGCTTCCTAGATAATGCAAAGTTTATTGTCTTTAAGTCACTACCCAATAAACTGCAAGTGAATGTGTAAAAACAAATATTAAGTTGTAATACTCAGTGGAAATGTGATAAACATTTCTGTGAAAATATCCTATAACAATTTAACACCGGGAGATCTTTTGGTAGAAACTGAAAGTTTGGGTGGTTTCTCCTTATCGATAGGACCGTATTTGATTTTAAAAAAAAATTTAAAAAAATACCCGATGTCAGGTTATGCCAAGGGAGGACCCGCACAATTGTGCGTGTTCGGTCTTAATGCAGCCGTTTTGGGGCTAAATCTACACAGTTGTGTAGTTTGGAATTATGTGTGCAAATATCTAAAGATAAAAGTTTAAGCAAAAGAAGTTGTTGTTTATTGAGATAATTTTCATCAGCCACAATGAAAATGTTTGAAACAATTTTCGTTTTTGGACAGACCACTACAATTTCATTTTCTGACACGTGCTCAATGCTCGCACCCCTTTTAAGAGCTGTTGACAAATGATATGCCCTTCACTCCGTTTGGATTGTGCCTAATCCTTCAAATTTCTTTTTCTTTTCTTTTCTTTTCTTTTCTTTTTTTTTTTAAGTTTTTCCAGCAACGGTATTTTGTTGAAATACCGATCGTAGTATATAAACCTAGGTTTGAACTAGAGAAAGGGCTACAGCAGGTCCTTATCCCAGATCCTTGTGGACTAGGTCTGTACTTTCCTACTGTTATACTACAAAATTTAGTACTATCCCAGTTGATACTGTTACAACAGAGTGTGGTTTGTTTTTTATATACTGCTTTACTGAAGCACGTCCTAAAAAAAAAAAAAGGAATCGTATGCTCATTTATGGAAAATTTTCCTTGATCTCTTGGTAAATTCAAGCAGACACTACGGAATCTGTTGAGCATTTGCTGAACTTACCATAATTTATTATATATTCCTGGTGGTTTACTTGCTGTGTCGACAAAATGGAATGAATTTATCAAACTTAAAAATCTCTCTCGTGATATGCATATAACTCATATAAAAATTATAAATCATATATGACATCTATAACTCAGAGCAGAAGCATACAGTTCGTTACATGCGCATATTATATATCTAATACTATCAATTTTAAATAGAAATCATGAATAGTACAAACTTATTGATTTAAAATTAATCCGATTTAAAAATTTAATTAATAAAAAATAAATTGCTAAAAGCGTAAGTTTAAAAAAAATCTTAAAAATAAAAATTTTATATATTAGGAATTGTGCCCATTTTGGAAGTGGTAAAGCCCGGACCCGCACAATTGTGCGGGTCATTTGTTTCTCAACATTTGTAAAGCCTAATTAAATTTATCAAAGACAAAATCAATTAAAATCATGAATAAAGTACATGAAAAGAAAAATTAAATCTAAGCAAGCACTAAAAATCATATTTAAAAGAAATTACGACAGTAAAAACTTTTTGTCTATTGCTGTCAGATGATATAGTCTTTTTAAAAGCAGAAAATCTAACCCTGCATTGTAGTTGGTGCCCCCTAGTTGTGTCTTATCAAAACATCTGAAGCCAATTAACTCATATAAATGTGCAGATTTGGTTTTAAATCTCACAAAAACAGGAAATAGCCATTCTATTTTACTTTAGTATCACCTGCACAATTGTGCGGATCAGGGCTTAAAGGGATAAATGAGTCTATGAAAGCTCTTTTTCTGAAAAAATAAATAAAATTTCGTAATTTAATATGCTTTTTCTTTTTTCTTTTAAATAAAAATACTATAGTATGGAGAATGACGGGCCTTAAATTATGTCTCATCAATAGTAAACTAAAATTTTAATATCATTTTCACGCAGTTATAAACAGACATCATTTAAATAAAATTGTTATATGGATTTCTTTTTGTTAATTCTCTCGTTAAGAGACTCAGATAGTCGTACTAAGTTTCTTGCAAGGTAGTGTTAAACCAATTACAACCTTCTTTAAAAATTTCTCGCTTAGTTTCGATATATTTTTTAAAATAAAAATATTAGAGTATGGAAAGTGAATTCCCATATTTTAAGTCTCATCATTAGAAAACTAACATCTTATTAAAATTTTCATGCATTTATAAACAGACATCCTTTAAATAGTTTTTTTTATGATTTCTTGTTGTTCTTGTTCTTGTTCTTGTTAAAACCTACGTAATCCCACAAAGACGCCCACTCGCAAAGTAGTGATGGCAGCGTTGTTAAAATTTTCTCATTTGTACTTCAATGGGGTTTTTTTATATAATTTTTTTTATATAATTTTTTTATATATATAAAGATATTGTAATGTGGATAAAAACGAGATATTTTTAAAGACTCATCATTAGAAAACCAATATCTTAATATTGTTTTCTTGTATTTATAAATAGACATCCTTTTATTAAAATTTTGGTAAATTTATTTTTTTTTATTGTTTTCATTATTTCATTTTACTGCTTTCAAGAACCTGTGCTAGTCACGGAAAGACACTCGCAAGCTAATTAAACCAATGGCAAATTTATTTATATATTTATCATTTATGTTTCAATCTTTTTTCAAATAAAACTACTGTAATGTGAAGGAAAACAAACCGTATTTTAACTTTCATTATTAGAAAATGAAACATGGAAAGTATATTAATATACATTTCATGTATTTATAAACAAAACACCTTTTTAATAAAATTTTGTTAAGGATTTCTGTCTGTTATTTTATTGTTCTCGTTTAGAACCTATGATAGTCACGCAGAGACATTAAGAAGCTTGATTTAAACCGATGGTAGCTTTTTTTAAAATGTTCTCCTTAACGTTTCAATGTTTTTTTTTAAAGAGATATTGCAGTGCGGAAAACGACGAGTCATTGGCTCATCATTAAGCAACTAATATCTTGATATTATTTTTATATTTTTTAAATAGCCTTTTAACAAAATTTTATCGAGAATTTCTTATTGTTATTGTTAACGTTAAGAGTCTGCGCTAATCGCACAAAGACACTCGCAAGTTAGTGTTAAGTCAAAGCAGTGTTATTTAAAAAGTCTTCGTTAACGTTTTAATATTTATTTATTTATTTCGCATAGGATATTTGAGTTTTCGAAACTGAAAGTATCTTCAGATTGAGAAAAAAAAAAAAAAAACTATAACCAAAATTCGAAAAGGCAAAAGATACCCTGCTATATATTGATCCCAGATACCCCCCCCCCCCCCCAAAAAAAAAAAAAAAAAAAAAAAAAAAATATATATATATATATATGCATGTGTATATATAAATATATATTTAAAAATATTAAAGTGCCAAGGAGATATTTAGAAAGAAAGATGTCATAGGTTTATTATTAGCATGTGTGAGTCTTCGCTAGAATACCGCTGATGAGATTATTTCAGGCACAATTGTATAAAAATAAACACTTTTTGCAATTTAATGACTAAATTATTGCATAGAAAATCAACTAATAGCATTCGATTTTGAATTTTTTCTTCTTTACACAGGGAAAATAAATTAAAAAATGAAATAAAAAATAACATAGCAAATTAAGCTAAAAATGATTTTAAAAATGAAAAAAGACTTAACTTAAGACCGACTTAACCGAACTTCCGAACGAAAGAAATAAATCCAGTCAATAAGGGGAGAAAAATGTCGTGTCCCGTGATCAAAATCGCTTATAACTCAATAGCTAATTTATTGATTAAAAAATGGAAATAACAGTTCGATTCCAAGTCGCTTCCATGGTCAGGCTTTCCAATTTTATATATTTCTGTTAAAAAATGAACTTGTAAACGTGTCAAAACGTTTTGCGCTTGTTGAGCAGAGCAGTTGAGAACAGCCTTAAAGTCTGTAATAACAATTTCCGTTTTTGCTTCACTTTACTATTACGACGAACACATTTCAAGATAAACAACTAATGAAAAAAAACCAGTCTTATATAATTATTAATATACCAAAATACTTTTCATGTAAATTTGAAATTTAAATTACTTTAGTGTAAAAGGTGCGTTTTTTAGGTGCGTTCGTAGTTATATAAATACGTAGCACCTATAATCGTCGTTCAGTCCGTCCGTCCGTCCGTCCGTCCGTCTGTCCGTCTGTCCGCATATAACAGAGCAAAAACTACCCAACCGAATGGTCTGAAATTTTAAATATGTGATTGTTGCAAAATTTTGTCGAGCCATTTCAAATTTTATGAAAATCGAATGTATAGTTTAATTACAGGGACAGTCAAAATTTTTCTTTACATTACGGCCAATGGGTAAAATTATTGCAAGTTCATTTTAATGATGTTACAGCCTTCCGAATGGTCTGAAATTTTAAATATATAATTGTTGCAAAATTTTGTCGAGCCATTTCCAATTTTAGGAAAATCAGATCCATAGTTTAATTACAGGGACAGTCAAAACTGTTCCGTTACATTAGGGGGAATGGGAAAAAGGTAATTGCAAGTGCATTTTAATGATGCTACAGACTATGCACTTTATGAAGTGCAAAAAATTATACATTCAGTACAATATGGGGTGTAAAAAATAATTATGAAACTAGTTATAGTACGAACGCACCTCATTTGCCACGTTTGACGAGCAATTTCCAACTTGTTTTTTTATGTGAGCAATAGCAATTTAAAGATACACGATAATATTTTAAAAAGAAATGACAAATACTTTATTGAAAAGTTAGTTAAAATGAGAACAAAGGATTTTTAATCTGAAAACTCGTTAACTTGATGAGATTATGTATAATTGATAATCGATATCCTCTGTGTAAGAGAATTATTTGAAAATTCATTAAACTTTCTCTCACGCGATATTTTGATAAAATGCAAAATGATAACATGCTGTCATCAATCATGATAAATGAATAGTCCTTAGCATTATTTTCAGGCAAAATACATTAAAGATAGAAATGCTCCGGTGAGCAAATTTTATTATTTTATTTTCTGATAAACAACCCCGTTTTAAAAATTAAGAAATGGTTAAAAATGATGTAATCTTGCTATTTGAATAAAAGTATTTATATATACATAAATATTTTTTATACATGTCTCCATATTACGTAAAAGAAATTAGAAACATTTATTTTATGTAAAAAATATTTGCGATGTTTTATTTATTTTTTTAAAAAAAAGCAAATGTATGTAAATACAGTTGCAAAATTAAATACAGTAAACTCCCGAACATCTGGCTCGCGACTATCCGGCCCTTCGTACTATCCGGCCTATTAAAAGAAATGAGGAATTGTCCCTGCAGCCAAGGCAGGCAGTTTCCCGTCCAGATTGGTGCCAAAAGCATGGGAAGAAATTCCAAACATAGTAATTGCAAGGTCTTGGAACATTCTTTTAGACCTAAAAGGTAGGCATAAACCCGTGTGGGAAACTGCAATGGGAGATAAGCTTCTTGAGAACGATAAGCTTCTTGCGTTGCAGAAAAATATACCGGGCTCTGACGATGTCAATGCAGCAGACATTAGAGATTGGATGGCAAGCGACGAAGTTAATGAATTAATTTAAAACGATATTGTAGAAGTATTGACAGAGGCAGAAATATCAGAAGAAAAAGATTAAAAGGATTGCAGGAAAAATTTCATCCCATATTTGCAAGGGTTCTAGAGGATTGAGGCAGCCCTGTAGTACATTAGTTAGCAGATATCGACGCCACCTGATATCATCTACTTGCGTAAAGGACATTGCGTCTACTACATTGCGTCGCGGAAGAGGGCTAAGAGGGAGAAGAAGTCCTCTATTAAGGACTTTTTCAAAAACTAAAAACTGTAAGTTTTGACTCTTAACTTATACACAAATTTTCATATTTGTGCAGTCATTTATTAACAAACAGTAAAATTAGATTTACTCATTTTTTTACGAATTAGGATTACGTTTTATGTTAATGTTGTGCTTATTTTGAAACTGTATGTACTGTATATATAAAATTTATCTTAACCACTTCACCGTTTGCCCTGAGATAAATCAGGTGTAAAAGCACTGTTTCTTTATACCTGTCGCCGGTGAAGTGGTTTAATATGTGTAACATGTGTTTTTAACATCATGGCGGGGGAGGCACAAAATTAGTAAATATTTGTAGAACTCCGTCCTATCCGGCTTTTTCATTATCCGGTCTACCCTGCCGCCACATTAGACCGGATAGTCGGGAGTAAACTGTATATATATATATATATATATATTTGAATTCACAAATATATGAAGAAATTGATAAAATTCTAAAGATGATTTAGAAATGAACATAGGAAACCTGTATGTAAAATAAGAAACTATGAATGACTCACAGAATCGTCAGAGGAGCTTGTGAGTTCATTCATATAAGATGCTTCATTTCATCCAATTTTGTTGGCATTAAGCCAAAAAATGACAAAATTTAGCTCCTTAAAACGCAAGCATTACATAAAATAGACAATAAAAAGCTAAGAGACCCAAAGAAAAATACACCTCATACAGTATATTAAAAATTATTAGAGCACAATACCTGAATGACATACTAAGAGTCAAAACTACTGCATATCAGCATGGGAAACAAAGTTAAGACTATTTTAACATGTGATCTACAGTTGAGCATCTGAGTGAAACCCATAACTGTGCTGCCAACTGGTGTGAGAAAGGAAAAATGTAAATTAGAACTGGATTAATAACAATAATGTTTAGTGTTGCCATCTTAAGCCTCTCCCCCCCCCCCCCAAAAAAAAAAATAAAAGGAATGAAAATGATTGAAGAAATCAAGAAATATATATATATATGTATATATATATATATATATATATATATATATATATATATATATATATATATATATATATATATATATATATATATATATATATATAACCATTAATTAAACATTAGCGACCATCATCAAAAACTGCAATATTGTGAATGATTGACTACACCCCATAAACCAACAATATAGAACTGTATGTGTAAAATAAAGTACCGTATACCTAATTACAAGAATTAACATGGAAGAAAAAAAGAAGAATATGGATTTCGAAAAAATTGAAAAAATTATATATTGAATTACGTTTTCAAGAGTACAGAATTCAATGAGATAAGCAAAATGGTTGTTTTATGTGGGAAAAAAAAGCTATAAGCTGAAAAAAAAAATTTTCCCTGTACTCAAACAACCAATATAATCAACATAATAGTTTCAAGATGAATACAGAACATTATCAAATGGCATGAAATGGAAAAAAAAAACTACAACCCATTATATATTTAATTTATAGCAATAGAAACCTTACAAAACATACCGTATTAATTCCCAGTAGATTTTCAAAATATATTCCCGCACATGGAATCCAAAAAGCATGATAAGATTAAAGTGAATAAAACAGTTAAGTTAACACAGAAATTAAAAGCTATGGAGTCAGTTAATTCATGTTGAAATATTGTGATAAATATAATTAATATAATATAAATAAAAAATAATTACATTATTTATAATACCTAAAAACAATTTTAAATTGTATAATAACAATTTTACAACATTGCCAATATCCAGCGTTAATTACCACCTAGTGTAAAAAATTAAAATTATGACTTTAATAGGGGCTATTTAAAAATACAAAATTTATGGTGCTGCCATCTATTATTTTATTTTAAAAACTATTATGATTATACAAATGTCACAGTAAGTAGAACCTAATACATGCTAATGAATTAAAATGTATCAACTGCATTCCTACACACATCCTAATATAAACAATACCATACTGTATTTCATTATTCAGAATTTCTTTTAAATAAATTAAATGTTAATACAATATATTATATTACCATACCATTAAATATACACTGAGAAATTAAAAAACTTTTTTAACTTGATAATATATAGAATATAGGCTATATGGTTTAAATAAAATAAATTATATATTATAAAAATATAATAGTCTTAATATTTAGCTTTAATATAAAAAAGTGAACAGGAAAGAAAGAAAAATAAATAAATATATAATTAAATAAATTATATATATATATATATATATATATAATTTATATATACATATATATATATATGCAGGTTATTACTGTAATATTTATGCAGCTTTGTTGCAATATATAAACATGTTAACCTTCTAAAACTACCTCAAAGAGTTCATACTATTTTATGACCAAAGTTATTAGGAGATTTTTTGATGCGTAATATACATGGAAGAATCTAAACGTTAGTTGCAACTAGCAAGAATTTTCTCCTTGCATACCACCATTCAATCGAACTTGTTGATAACCAGGCCATGACTAAGGCAGGTGCATGTGGGGCAGCTGAGCCGGGCCCCGCATTTGAGGTTCCACCTAATAGGCCATAATCAGGAATTTTGTGAAATGGGTGCCAAATGGTTAATATGACCAAAAGGGACCAAATTTCTTACATTTACAAAGATTTAGGAAGGAAGTGCGGACCTCCCCATCCCCAAGTGTGATCGAAAGACCTGTATTTACACCCCAGTGGCTAACACGAGGCATTATATTCCTATAAAAAAAGAGTATTGTGTTTTATTATTTCTTAAAGTTGTCACCATCTTTCTTGTGACACCCTGTATACAGATGGGAATGATACCTGGTGCGAAATTTATGTACGAGTATACATGCCTAAACTTCATACGTTATGTTATACGTTATGTTATACGTTAGGTATGAAGTTTAGTACTAGTCATTTCATCATGATTCACGAACAATTTGTATGAGTAGATAGAAGGGGGCCTCCAGAATGATGCTCGCCCCGGGGCCACGGATAGTCTAAGTAGGGCCCTGTTGACAACATTGATAAAACCCACAGGATTATCAAAAAAATATATTTTCTCAATTCCTTTTTATATGAAAAATCATGGCGCTTGAATACATGATAATTGTAATGATTTAGAATCGATTAATGTTTCATATTTCGATAAATGAATCATACAAATGAATTATATATGTATATGTACGAGGGTGGTTCAATAATTATTGTCCTGAGTATATACAAACTATTTATACTGCAATGGTTGATGTGAAATATTGAAGTCTAATATCTTAGATGTCTATGTGCTCAATTTCAGAACCATAGCTGCTGTATTAACATTTTGTTTTAAATTTCAGGTTTGAGATGTGGCACCTAGCTTGAAAGAGGGGTTGTGGAGGAAACGCTGGTTTGAACCTTACGGGGCCTGACCTGTGATAGATTTGTGACAGTGGATGAGACGTGGATACTGTTGTTTAGGCTCGGGGTCATAGTGATGTAGCTTTGTCTCATCCATTGTCAAAAATCTATCACAGGTCTGGCCCCATAAGATTCTAACAACCCTTTCCCCCCAACTCCCCCTTTCAAGCTAGATGCCACCTTTCGTACCTAAAACGAAAAAAATATGTTAATATAGTAGCTTACATTTCTAAAATTGAGCATATAGCCGTCTAAGACATTAGGCTTCAATATTCCACATCAACCACCGCAGTACAAATATTTTATACACACTCGGGACAAGAATTATTGAACCACCGTCGTATTGCTAAATTTTGTAATTTTAGGCTTAATGTCGATAAAATTGGATGAAATTACGCATCTTCACTATGAATTAACCAACAAGCACCTCTGATGTTTCTGTGGGTTATTCATAGTTTCTTAGTTTACATACTGGTTTCTTATGTTCATATTTTGTTCATCTTTAGAATTTTACCATTTGTTCATATATTTGTGATTTCTATATATATGTACATATAATATATAAAATCTATCATAATAACGAACTATAAGGAATATTTGTCTCCTAATTATCGGGCTGTCGCATCCTGAAATTCGGTTAGTCAATTTGGATTTGAGAACAGCTTTAAAATATAGGAAATTGGTATGTGTAGTTGTAGCTGTTAGTTTATTTTACCGGTGTAGGTATGTAGTTAACAGTTGGATATTGCATACAAAATTGGAACTCGTGGTAACTTGGTAAATAAGTTGGTTACTTTATTAAAATTGTTTGTAAACATTTTTTTTCCTGCCATTTTATTTTTCAATGTTTGAATTTTTAATGTTGTGTGATTAAATTTTAATTTACATTTCATATGAAAAAATCCTATGGGTTTAAATAGTATAAAAGGAAGTAAAGCTAATAATATAATAAATTTAGTAATAAATTAATTAATGTAACTGTATGTATTTGCATACAGATTATACCTGAAATTTCAATGAAAATACAGTTTTATTTCAGAATAAAATGAAATGAAACGAACAAAACCTATTTTAGGCTATAATTACATTTAAAGTTTTTAATAAAAATTTACCTATCCTCTCATTATAAGTCAACGAGTAAAAATAAACTGACGATGTTTTCATAATCATTTTTTATCTGATCCTTCACATTTCCTTTTATTAAAGATATATATTAACAGGCTAATACAAACGTACTTAAGAATTCTTTAAACTACATTTTCATTATTCATCAAAAAGAAATTCATAAAACATAAATACATTATGACAATCGAAAAAGAGCTTTACATAACTGCTTTGTTCTTTTGGAAAAAACAAAGGGGGGGGGGATTAATTATAAAACTCCATTACATCACAAAAGGCATTTTCCACTTGAATTTGTTGCATTTATCTTTCACTCGCGATAAAAGAAAAAACATCTCGATCTAATTGGACAACTATACATAGCACTCCTCCTTCTTTCTTCAAACTTCGTAAATCCATTTTCTACTATAAATGGCCATCGCTCTTCTTGCTCAACTAGCCATGCAAGCGTTTCTTTTTTGATAACATTCCACTTGACTCAGCATGATCGGCCCAAAAACAAAAGATGTTCTATTAATTTATTCTTTTTCCGAAGACAAAAATGAAGCATTCTCCAAATAATGAAAAAAAAATTGACTTGCTGAATCGAATATAAAGATATGGAAATAAATTATCATTTGCTAAAGAAACGCCTTGAGCCATAACTCGAGTGTTAGTGGTGAGGGGACCCGTTCAATTTTCCAGGAATCTGAGTACACATTCGGTTCGCAATCCTTTCGGTGTTTCGTTCCAGCTGACTTCTAAAATTTTTAATCTTTCATTTTTATCATTTTCCTAGTAACGAACGGGTTGAAAGGCATTCCTATCCGAATGTCTTTTAAATTGAAAGTTTTATCAGTTTTACCACCTAGATACGCTCAGTTGGAAGAGAAGAAATGGGCTACCATTTTTACGATAAGGTCAGGAATCTTTTAGTTTGATTGTGGCTTAGTTCGAGTGGTATTTTCTTTTTGCATCTTATGTGGATTTTTAAAAACCAAAAGCGGCGAATCATCTAATTTTATTTTTCTTTTAGAGGCGAAAATGCTTAGAGTGCTGATGTTGTTCGAAATCCTTGAGTTTCACTTCCAGTTTACTTATTGTTCAATGGTAATACACTCTCGACTGTTGCAAGATCAAAAAACATAACAGTCGGTTTAGAAATTTACAAAGACATAAATGATATAATAAAAAAATAATAAAAATCACTAAACCAGCACATGAAACCTTTCACAATTCAACTTTATTATTAAATCACATTTTTCATCAGGTCGGAAAGAGAAATTAGAGCATTGGCATTTTTATGATAAGGTCAAAAATCTTTTCGTTTGATCGTAGCTTAGTTCGAGGGACTACTTTTTTGCATCTCATGACAATTTTTCAGAAGCAAATGCAGTGAATCATCTAATTTTACTTTTGTTCAAGAGATGAAAATGCGTTTAGTGCGCTATCCGAAATCCTGAAGTTTCAGTTGGAGTTTAATTATTGTTCGATGATAATCCATACTAAATTGTTAACCGAAAAAAAAATTGCTGATTAAGACATACAAAGATCGCTGCCTATATTTAAAAATTCCAAAATATGAAACCACTTATCTGTTTCAGAAAATTATTATATCACATTTCTCACCTGGACAGTTTGACAGAAGGGACAGCTACAATTTTTCTTATAGTATCAGAAATGTTTTCGCCTGATTGTGTCTGTGTTCTGTTGGAATTTTATTTTTCATCTTATAATGATTTTAAAAAACAAAAGCTGTCCTAATTTAATTTTTATTTTATTTTAGACTTAATCATGCGTATTGCTTATAGTTTCGCAAACCTTTGAGTTTCCCTTGCAATTTACTTAAAATTCAATGAGAACACAATATCGATTATTAACAGAAAAAAAAATGCTCATCTAAATATTTATAGAGTTTCCTATATATATAAAAAAATATCAATTCATGAAACCACTTACAATTTAGTACAATTATTAAGTCATATTTCTCATCAAGTAAAATACAGAGAAGAAATGGTTAGCATTTTACGATATTTTCAGAAATATTTTCAGTTGATCGTGGCTGAGTTGAAATACAATTTTCTTTTTGCATTATATGTCGATTATTAAAAACCAAAAAAAAAAAAAAAAAAACTGTGAATCATCTAATTATATATTTATTTTACAGGTACATATTCTTATAGGTATTCGGAATTTTTTAATTTCACTTGAAGTTTGCTTTAATACTTGATCAGAACCAATCCTCGAGATTTAAAAGCTGAAAAGAAAATATGCTGATTTTTAAATCTTAAAATAAGCAGTAGTTGGAGTTGTTGAGATAACTTTAAGTAAACTTTCTTGTCAGGTCATGGCAATGTTGCCTATTCAAACAAAAATTATTTTTACCACTCTTTTCTTTTTATTAGTGTATATTGTAAATGAAAAAGACAAGAATCCATTATTTCAATCCACTGTAAAATATTCTATTGAAATTTGATAGAAAATATTAAAATGTGACTGATATAAATAAAAATTCAGTATTTACGCCCGAATAAAATTAAAATATTGGAATTTCTTAGAGGAATTTGCATTGAAAAAAATTAAGTCGATTCTATGTTAGTTAGAACTGTGTGTGTGAATAAAAATAATGTGCGCATAAATATACAGTGGTACTTCGATTCTCGATCGCAGCTTGTTTCAAAGAAATGTTCGATAACCAAAACGTCGGAGAACACTATCAAATAATATCTTAAGAAATAATGAAAATACAAATAATTGGTTCAAACCTCCCAAGATACTCGTTGAATTCACATATTTCACAAATACAATGCAAGCACACTGCAGTCAAATATAAGAACGTATTATAAAACTGTACATTACCTGGCATAATGATTTTTTTTTAAGTTTCAATAAAATTAAAAAAAAAAAAAAAGATATACATCTTACGTCTGAGCAGTACAATTATACAACAAAAAATAATTAAAATTTTAACAATTTACTTAACAATATTTAAAGACATATTACAAATCTAGACGTTTAGGGTTGTTTTACACACCTCATCAATACGCAAAACTTAATGACCGTAAATAATGCCAATAAGAATAGCTACAGTTAAGAAGTATACGTTCCAACAGTTGAAAAAATAAATATCAGAACAAAATATAACAAGAACAATTGAACATATGAACAATATCACATGAATATGCAGCATTGTTCTCATGTTTAGTTTTTAACTTTTGGAATGTATATTTCTTAACAGCAGTTATTGTAATTGACACCTATTACAATAATTACGTTTTGAGTAATAATGGGAGATGTCATCACCTGAAACGTCTTCTTTTATAATATGTATTTAAATATTTTTAAGTAAATTATCCGAATTTTAATTTCTTTTTCTTAAAAAAAAATAAAAGTTAACAAACACTGTGCCCATAATTTTATTGCTATAGCTTTAGATGATTTTAAATTAAAGAGAAGAAGGGATTGGGGGGGGGGGGGGGATTCAAAAATTTTTAATCTTGAGAAACACCGAGTTAATTCCTGTTTTTGAACATCAAAATGCATGAAAATCCTCATCACCGGAATTACTATAGCGCATGTATATGTGCTTCGTGACCGTGAAATCCAATAATAATTAATACATACGAGTATGTAACCATTAAAAGCCATTACAAATTACTAACAAAAATTGTGAAATTATAAATAAAAAGGAAATTTATTCAGTGACTGTAAAACAGATCCCCTTAACATTTTCAACATGGATTTTAAAAACATAGTAAAAAAAGGAGAAAAGGAAAAATGGAAATTTGTAGGAGAAAGACAGATTCATCAGGTCCTAAATGCCTCGAGTTCCACAAATAAGGTGCGTGGTTTCATCTTCGGATTAGCCATAAAAAAGCTAAAGAATACGGATTTAAGACTACCACACCAAATAAATAGAGAAATAAAATATTGGAAAAACAAGTTTAAAATAAAGATTAAAAAGGATTGAGAAATAACAAACATATTACATTTTGAAAGCCTTTCTAGATTAAAACGATGCAGAAAAAAAAGTGTAAGAGATTACTTGCACATATTGCCAAAAAAGTTTTTTTAAAATATTGTGGACCAAGGAGTAATAATGTACACTATAGTCGTGTACAAACCACAATATATGTGACCAGCGCCGTCTATAGAACATTTAAAAATGAATTCCACTATGTTATCCAAGGAATCAATAAAGTGCTGTCATCCGTAGTATTTATTATTAGTAAAATACATGGTTTTGGAATAAAAACTAATATATAATTAAAAATTTTTTATATCTATTATTTGATTAAGTTTTAAAGCATATACTGTCTTGAGATATATAAATGATAACAAAAGATAATAATTAATAAACAATTAAATTTAAAAAATCAAAAAACCCGACTGCGTAAAAAGCGAATTAATTAATTATTTCTCATCAATGTGAAATTATTTTTTTTTAATTCCTACTATTAGCTCTCACTCTCGCTATATATATCTTGTTCAAATTTTCAATCGTTAATAAAATACTTAATATTCATCCAATCAAGCTCAAATATTTTTTTTAACTTGTAGTGGATGACACTTGATGTTAATCCAGTTTTTTCAAATATTAATTCATTAATTAAATTAATTAATTTTCAATAATCGAGAGAGCCCTCTTCTTGATCAAGGTATTTTAAGACCCAGAAAGCCCTCTTCTTGATCAAGGCATTTTAAGCGCCACTCAAGAAGAACGAAGGAAGGGAGAAAAAAAAATTCTTTTTGACTTAAAATATTTTTATTATATTACTTGTTTATATTACTTACCTATTTTTTTATTTACTTGTATTGGGGACTTTTAAGTTGTGTTTAATTGTTTGTTCCTATCTATAAACACTGTTTTGATGAGGTCTATAGATGTCTATGATGGTTAGAATTGCAGTAAAGCTAGAGAACCTACTACATGCACAACTTCCAGGTTGTATAATATTTTAACGGAGCTTCAGACTGCAAAATAGTCAATGAAACATCCTCTTCATTTTGAAAGACCTATCCAATGATATGCCACTCAATAGGGTGCGTAAAATTTTTTTTTTCTACCGCCATTTTGAATTTATAAAAACAAAACCTAGCCTATAACCATCCGGCCGTTAAGACGAATTGATAGAGACCTCATTCATTAAAATCCATCCAGACGTTGGGATGTTTCGAGGGTATAAAGAAATCCACATACACAGATATGTGTGAAGCACATAACCCTTCTTTTCAGTCGGGTAAAATTATGTTAATAAGTTTATACCATTATATTAGAAAAGATAAGAAAATGATTTATTAAATAATATAATAAATAAAAATATTATGTAAAATGGTGATATTGATGATTCATTATTTAATGTTTCATATAAATAGCTGTACCCCACAATGTACCATGTATGAGAAATTAATATGATATTGTCCTCATTGGGCTAAAATTTAAATATAAGTTAAACGTTAACATTATTAACTATTAAAGAAAATAAATAGATTTAATTTGAATAAATAAATATATATATATATGTAAATATAACTACACTATTATACATATAAGAGTGCCGAATCAACATCCATTATAAAATGTATTATTGCAACGTACTTATTAATCAAATGCCCCCTTCCAATTTTATTTTAAATTAACCATTACGTATTACCCAGACAACGTCATATTCCTCCGTACTCTAGCATCTACCCACCCATCCGCCCTATTATATATATATATATATATATATATATTGCATTTTTAATTTATTATTATTATTTTATAATTTTTTTTACGCAATGTGTTCATGGGTTTTAAGATCATGTATGTACTAATTGTATATTAAAGAATATATGAATTTTTTAGGAAAACCATGATTTAATGCATCATAAATTAATCTTTTAATATTGTTTCTAATTATATGAGAAGAACATAAACACTTTATTCTATATAAATGATTAAGGAGTATATTACGATGTACAAAATTATGACAACATTATTTAAAATTGGTAAATGTATTAACCTTGAATTTAAATTTTTTACGTTTGTCACATAGATCATGTATTGCTTAGTTTTCTTTTAGTGTAATTTTAAGATCTAAAAAGTTAATTGTACAGTTAGATAGGAGGTTTTACGTTATTTCTAAATTAGTAGGTTAATCTACTGGAAATTGAGAAATATTAGTTTGTTCAGAAGCAATTAAAATTATGTCATCAATATAACGATATAAATGTATTTTACTATTAATATAAGTACGTTCATAGTGATATAAGTATAAGTCTGCTAATAAACTGGAAGTAGGCTTCCACCTTGTGGTTTATCGACTTTCCGTTGATAGATTGTGTTATCTTGTAATATAAAATTATTATAGATAATAAATTTCTTAAATTTTGAAAATAATATGTATCTTATTCATTAGTAAATTCAATTTATGATGGTACTTTTTCAATCCAGCCAATTGTCATCCAGTCCAGGCGTTTGGCATAGGTTATAGTTCACCTTCTTATCTTTAATAAATTTCTATTTATTTTGTATTGTAAGTTATAGATTATTTAATTGCATTTAACCCATTACAGTGCTGCGTTGACGTAACGGTAAAAATAATTACGCGAGCTTAAATTAATTACATTGCTACCACTATTTTAGAATTAAAACAATTGACTTATTTATTGGTAGAAACTTTGCGACTTTAATAAAGCAAAAATTACCTTTCTAAATTTGTGATGGCAAGCGAGTTTCAACAAGAAATTTCAAAATTACTGCCTTATAGTTTTTGTGGTTAATGGGTTAATTTACATATAAAGAAAATTTTGGCCCCGAAGGCTTTTCCCCTTTTTCCCACTGTTTCTTTCGTCAAATTCCCTCCTTGCTGAACTTTTCTACGCACTAAGATCCATTGCTCCCACAATGGAAGTAAACGCAAGCATTGCGACTTGTGTAGGCATTTCAGCCTAGCACTGGTTCATTGATTCATGAAGTATTATACATATTTTCATCTATTGCTATTGGTTTTTAATCATCAATAACGAATACATACACGACATATGAAGAACTTGTGCAATATGTTTTTCTTAGAAACTGGTGAAAATTAATGCTTTTAGAAATGACTTTGCTTTAATTAAGTAAAAATATGTTTTGCAAATGCATGATTTATTTTATTCATAAATTAGGTAATTACTAGAGCATCCAAAACTGCTAAGTTCGTTACTTATATTTTTACGATGCATGAGCATGAACTGTAGCAATAATTTTCATCTGCGAAATAAATCCCTAACTTCATTTTCTTTTTTTCCCCATGAATAAATTATTCAACAATGCAAAAACAAAACGCAAACATTTACAATCTGGAAGTTTCCTTTTCTCATCAAGGTAGTTGGACGTTGATAGAAATTTATTTGAGAATATAAACTAACTAGCTTATTGAAATTCTTTTCATTGTTTTGCCCATTTTAGAAGTGAATCGTGAAAAGCCCAAATTATGTCTCAATTAGTGACAAACTAAATCCGTTTTGTTAAGTTAACCTGTGACAGAGAAAAAAAAAAGTTAATTTCCGCCGTTCTCTTATTTCAGAAACACGACCTTTATTATACAAAAAGAATTATCCAATTTAGATTTCAAAATAACTGTTTTTATCGTTGATTTTTGAGACAGGTTAAGAAAATTAAGTTTATTTTTATTTTGTAACATGTAATAATATGAAGGTTTAATTTTGCAGAAGAATAAGAAAGCTTTTGATTAGATGTAATTATGTTTTGTTTTATTTCGTATTTATGTGATTCACTTTTGGTTTGATTATAAAACAATTTTATAAATAAAGATTCATGAGTTTAATCAGAATGAAATGTAAAATTATGCATTGGAAAGTGAATAAATTTGTAACATTCAATGATGAATGAAGTAAGTATTTAAGTAAGTATATTTTATTTAATTTTGTATTTCTTTAAATCAAATTAGTGTTCATTATCCCGTCTGCATCGTTAACGCATATATTCGTGCATTTCAAGAATTTATTTTTTTATTCAGGAAATACAAATCCATACCGGAATTTTCGAAAGAAGAATTTTTACGTTAATATCTGTCATTAAATAAAACAAAAATAACTATTCAGAATTTTTGGGATTAAGCAACATATAAGTTAAGAAAAGTTCTTATAAAAAATATTCGAAAATTTAACTTGAATAAAATGTGCTATTGTTCTAATTAAGCAAAAATATGTTTTACAAATGCATGATTTTATTTTATTCATAAATTAGGTAATTACTAGAACATCCAATTTAATGATAATAAATTTGTAATATTTATGGATAAAGCTTTACCAATTTCGTTTGTAATGCAATTGAATTAATATTATTATTATAAATAAGAAAATTTTGCAAATTTTATAATTCAGTTCATTAAAATTAAAATAATTAATGCAATAATTGGGTTAATAAGCAACAATTAATTCAAGAAATAGGTTAAGAAAACTTATTATGAAGAAACGATTCGCAAATTTACTTTGAATAAAATGTACTATTTTTCAATTTAATGATAATAAATTTGTAATATTTACGGATAAATGCTTTACCAATTTCGTTTGTAAGACCACTTGAATGAATGTTATTATTATAAATAAGAAAAATTTAAAAATGTCAATATTCAGTTTATTAAAATTAAAGTAGTTAATGCTTGGAACTTTCTTATATGATTTATATTCAAACGTTTTTCGTTTATTTTATTTCTGTTTTCTTTGTAATTTTTTTTTTTTTTGTGTGTGTTCCTAATAGTACCTGATGGACTAAGACGGGAGGAGTGGGTGGGATTTATTGTCTTTCCTTCAAATTAGTTGTTGATTCTTAATCTAATTGTGGTGCATCTGCATTGCTGCAATACATTTTCTCTTTGGAACTCAATATGTGCTATATAACTACTCATATACAGGTCGAGGAGTTGACTTGCAACTAGGAAGCCTTGAACTTATAAACTGTTCACTGTTCACAAGGCGCATTTTCTCAAATATATTTTCTGGGATAAAATCTCTAGCTGGGTTTCTAAATCTATACCATAATGGATCACATGATTTGTATAGTACTTTGATAAGATTTCTTTGAAAAAAAAAATAAATACATATTAAAGTACTTTTTATGTCTACATACAGATATATCTTAAAATTAATTATAAAAATATACCTATCGTCTAAATATTTCTAAACATAGAATGAATGATTTCCTAAATAATATATCAATCATGTTTTGTATAAAGGAATTTTAACAAATTTTGATTCATATTTCTTTAGAAATTTTAATAGTGACAGATTTTTATTATAAAACGTAATAAAATTAGAAAAAAAAATACCGCGCAAAAAATGCTGAAAACCAAAGAATTTAACATATAAACCACACGCGCAAGAAATACATGTTAAACTAAATTTAAAATTGAATAACACTTACAGAGAAATTTAAGAATTTATTTTACAATATTATAAATAAAAAGAATATAAATGATGCATTGTGAATTATATAAACAGTGATTTTTTTTTTTAATCGTAAATTGTCGCTCCAAATTTTCTATTTTACATCAATCTAGGTGAATACATAATTCCCAACAACATCTTCTAAGTACTACTCTGTTTTCGATTCACAAGTGCAATATAAGTAAATAAATAATAAAATAAAAATAATTGTAAAACGTCTCAATGATAAAATGTTATAAAAGAAATTAAAAATTTAACAATATTAATGCAATAGAGACAATATTTGCTAAATATTGTAGATATTTTTCAAATTGCAATCCTTTAATATATTGAAATCATATGCATTATATACTTTCGCAAAGAAAAATAAAAAATATATTATAGGATTTCTAAATTGCGTAAAAATATAAGTCTTTAATACTTGGAAAATTTTCCAGAGAGAAGTTTCATTTGAAATATAAGTCTTCTTACTATTATTATTTATTTATTTTAAAGTGCTCCGAGGCAGAAAAATCCCATAAATGTTGCATTTTTATTTCATTTCATTTTATTTATTTATTTATTTTTGTTTAATAAATACATTAGAGTTTTAACTTTAAAGTGACGAAAACTGCATATATATATGCCAGAATTCCATCAATGTCTATTTTTATGTTATATTGTGTCTAATGCGCACTTAACCCTTTCCGGCGCGGAGTAATTCTGTTTGCAAAATGATGAAATGATGAATGACACCAGAATTTATGAACGAATTTATTAGAAAATAAAAACGTGCATATTTTCCTGTACTTTATAAAAGGAAAATTTTAATTAAATATTCTGGGTGGCAATACTCTTAAAATTACATGTCCTTTTTTGTGAAGACAGTTCGCTAAAAGGTTAAAACATTAAATTATTTTATATTCGGACGTATTACATGTATTAAAGTTTAGTCATATTCAAATTGAATTAAATTTTTATAAACGATAAATGCACGAGATTTCGTATAAATAATTTTTGTTATATATTGTTAATTTTTTTGTCAGTTTGTTTTAGAGAAATCTTCGAAAATATTCCGATAGAATAAAGTATACAAACGAAATGAATTTTTCTTTGAATTAAAAAAAGTAGGGGAGATTGGAGAGGGTTGACCATAGGGGAGACTTAACCCACACTTCAGTTTTCATATTTAATAGAATTTCAGAGTTTGCTCAATAGGTGGTAACCAATGCTACTCAAATGCACAAACAATAGTCTTTGTTTCATGCAGATAATTGAACTAGGTGCAGAAAAATCCATCCTGAAGTGTTTTCAGCTTAAAAAGTGTATTTCGGAAAAACGTTTTGTAAGATTTTCTCAGATAAAATATATGTGAGAAATTTATGCAAGTAGGTTTTAAGTAATGCAGACATTAATTCCAAGGCCTAAAAGTTGTACAGTAAATTAGGCTAAACATAACCATGTGCTATACTTTAAAAAGTGGCTATGTGGCGAGGCGCAATCAAAATGAGTGAGGGTTGACCAGGTGGTCAAAGCTTCCTTAATTAAGTGTTTTTGAAAATATTTTTATTTTAAACTGTACATAATAAAGGTTTAATGATTATATTTCTAAAATAATGTAAATGTATTCTATAAAAGTACAGTAAAATGGGTTGATAGAAAGGGAAATATTTAAAATTGATTAAAGGATGATGTGAAAAATTGCTATAGGAGCAGGAAAAAATTTAATGAAATATAAATTTGAAAGTTGAAAGGAACTTTTATTTCATTTAAATAGAACCCTGAGTAGGTAAATAGAAAGAATGAAAAAAAACTAGAAAGGATGAAAGCAGCAGCCTTACGAAATGTTAAGTGTTCATGCATCGGCAAGAGAACATAACATTGATCAAAGCACTTTAGACAGGTATGTAGACCAATTTCACCAAGATGAACACAATGAGATGAAGCCAAACTACGTGACAACTAGTGTTGCCAGATCGAGTGTAAAAAAAGTGGGTGTTTAACACGGAATTTTTCTCATCTCTGTATTCCGTCGAAGTAGGCTTGTTTACACATCACATTCTCCCAAATAAGTTTTAATAATAATTAAACCATGTAGCATAAAGTTATTCTACCTTCATTTAAACTTATTTTATCTCCCTTAACAAATATTTCAATATAAAATATAGTGAGTCAAGACTCCCATATGTACGGAGCCTTGACCATTATTTTCTCATGATTAAAACCAATCATTTTTCAAGTTTCTTGTTTATTACATTTGTGTCGCAATTTTACTTTGATAACTGATTGTATAACAAATAAAAATATATGAAACTTTTTTCTAGGTTCAATATTTAAAAGATAAAAAGTCATTTTGTAAAAAAAGGGTCAATCCTCCCCAGTCTCTCCTACATGATGAAAATTTGAATTTTTAAATTATTGTGACATTTGGTAAACATAATTTTTTGAAATTCTTAATATATATAGTTTTAAAATGTTCTTAAATTCTCTTAATGTATATCCTAAGTGAAAAGCATAATCTACATAACATTGCATAACATGCAAACTATATAAACTTCTTGTATTTTCTAATTTTAATACACAATCCCTCATAAAAAGTTCCACATCTTTACAAGAACAGAAAAAAAAAAAAAACCAACATTAATATTTTAAGAGTTAATTGCAAAAAGCAATAAAATTTTATAAAAGAAATTCAAAATACAAAATAAAATGCTCAAAGATGGAGATCTTTTTAAATTTTAACATTCGGCAAACATAAATTTTCATAATTCTTAAAAAAAAAAAAAGTATTCTCCTATGCGAAGTATACTTATATACCTTAAGGGGTAAAAATTCCTTCATAACATTGCATAAAATGCAAACAATGTAAACTTCATGTATTTTCTAATTTTAATACATAATCTCTCATAAAATGTTACACATCTTTTCAGGAGCAGAAGAAAAGGGAACATTAATATTTTAAGGGTTAATTACAATAAGCAATAAAATTTTATAAAAAAAAAAAAAGCTCGAAGATGGAGATCTTTTTAAATCACAACACTCGGTAAACATAAATTTTCATAATTCTAAAAAAAAAAAAAAAAAAAAAAAAAAAAAAAAAAAGTATCCTGTTATGTGATGTTTACTTATATATATTTAGGCGTAAAAAATCCTTCATAACATTTTATAAAATAAAATATGTAAACATCTCGCATTTTTTAATTTCAAATTCTCCGTCCCAAGTCTTGATTTTCAAAACTAGCAAGATGAATACATAATCCCGCATCGAAATCTTTCACGTCTTTCGGGAAGCACCCGAAAAAGGAAAGATGAAAATTTTATCCTCAACCCACCTGTGAGCTGATATACAAGGAAAAGCGGAGACTTAGCGATTCAGGTCGTTTTCAGAAATTCTCCAGCGGATATTGGAGATAATGATCTGTGCGGGAGATAGGAAATGTGATAAGAGGGAAATTTTTTTGAAGGATAACACAACTTAGCTTCCATGTAAACTCGATTCAAAACACGTGCGAAATGTATTTGGGTTTTTAGGGTTAGAAGTCGATTTTTGCTTTTCTTTTTGAAAAAGAAGCAAAGAGAAGATGGAGGAAATGCATTTTTATCATTACAATTGATTTTTATGAATCGTATTGATAAAATAGAATTTGTCAATATTATTCATTTAAAGGGTCTCAAGAGCTTCAAAATTTTCGAAAATTTAATTTTTTTACATGTTAAACTCCTATCTATTCTAAACACTTTGATATATTTGTTTCCTTAAAATTCCCATTAGAACAGAAGTTATGGCTTTTAGTATAAAACACTCTCAATAGATAACGCGGCGTTTCCGTAACTTTGAAGTCATTTTTCTCCAAACGATGTTTTTGGACATAACGAGCAGGATATCTAAGAAAATTCTGAATATTTTTTCATGAAATTTTCAAAACGTACATTTCATGTTAGTCTGTATAAACTGAATCTAAAATTTCCTTTTTATTGTTAAAAAAAAAATACTTTTTTAGGTGATTATACTGTTGAAATTTCCAAAATTTTGTTTTAGCTAAATACAACTTTGTATTAAAATTATAAAAATGCTTTAAATACAAAATTATTTAGGTTCAGGATAATTATTGTAATCTGATGTATAAGTAGGCACCAACATTTTTATTCTAGTTGCAATATTTATCTTGCAATCCTGCGCGTAAACTGCTATACCAATTTGCTCGTCAAATGTCTGACAGTTTGGAGTCCTCTGTAAATGTTAATCTTGCATCTGTCAATTTCTTAAATGCATGAAATGAAAGAACATACTTATAACTGTTAATACCAATAAAAATTGTGTTTAAAAATCATACACATTTTAAGATATTAAATGTTGAAAATGTTCTCTATTTTTTTCATTTTTTTCAATTTTAAGAGCCTTGAGATTCCTTAAGGTAAAAGAAGAGCCTCGGGCTCCTCAAAATATTAAACTACAACCTCGAAAATCCGGCGTAGTCGGGACAGCGACTAGGCCGAATTTTTGAAAAATCCGGATTTCTGAAAGAATATCAATTAGAGTTTTTGTATTCTTAATGGTGCCTTTATTGATAATTTAATTCATAACCAAGAGATATTTTGTAAGAAAAAGAGAAAATTAAATATTTAAAAATAAGTTTCTTTAATTGATATTTTACATGTTACAAAAATAAATTAATAAACAGTGAAATCATTTCATCTCGTTTAACACCTAATTCTCGCTCCCGTGATATTGACGGTCTGTGTCTTTTATTCAGATTGTTTGATTCCCACCAGTTTTATAAAATAGTGTAATTGACTTTATTATAGTAGCAAAGCATTTTATCTGTCATTAAATAAAATGAATATTTCTTTTTTAAAAAAGTGGTGCCAATAAGCAATTTGAATTTTTAAACCGTAATTTAATGCAGTCGTTAAGGGGTTAATTCTCCGAAACAAAACTTTGATGTCAATTTTATTTGCTTCAATTATTGCGGATTTTATAAAAGTAAAGAACATCAATTTCAAAAATACAGTCTTATTTCTCTAAAGTCAAATTTATGCATTTCTTCAGTGGCACATTTCTTCTTCTGGCCCCTCGTTCCGGGTGGAGCTCTACCAGCGTTATCGGCGTTTTTTCGTTGTTCGCTGATCCATCGCTTTTGATCTCGAAGTTTATAATTCGTAAACAATTGCTATTTTTCTTTCTCTCGTGAGTTGAAGGTGTAAAAAAAAATTAACGTGTGTGTTTGTTTGGTGGGGAAATATCTTTAAATGACGGATTTTTGAAATCGTCTTATTTTCGAGGTCACACTGTATATATTTTATATTTTGCCATATTTTATATTTTGTATATGGAGAATGGAGAGAGTGAAGAGTGGAAGTGTTTTATAGGAAGATTCAGAATATTCTTCTGTTAATCTTGCTCTGTTTAAAATAAACTCAGTGTAAAGGGGTAAATAATGTGAGTATAGTTATAAAAATAAAGACATTCTGCGAGTTGAAATACTTTCAGTTCGAGTTTAAATGTTTGTAGCTTAAAAATCTTTTCCAAGCACATTAAAAGTGAGTAATGTACAATGCACATATCATGGGAATTTATTTAGGAATAGGACAGTAGGGGTTAGTGAAATGTATTCTTCTGGAAAAAAAAATAGTTGTGGAGAAAGTTCCATAATATATTCAAACATATTGCCCAATTTCATAAATTTTTGGGCACAGGGGAGAGGTGGATCAAAACAAGTGGGCACAAGATCTATTCATGCATTTTTATTTAAATGAAAACATTGCAGACTAAAAAGTATAACGTCCTGTGCCCAGATATTAAAAGTACATTTTTTTTCTCTATACGACGATATAAAAAGTAATATTATGGGATGTTTAGAAGTTTAAGAAATAAATTTCATTTAAAATTGGCCGGAAATCTGACGATGGAAAAGCCTTTTCCCGAACAGCCAATGAAAATCTTGGATAATACATAAGTTGTGGATAATACGTACGAGTCGCAGGCGATTTCTGTCGCTTGCAATTTTTACGTGTAGTAACACTATTAATGTTTAAATCATGGCGTATGTAATGCATGATCAACTCCGTGCTAGTTTTTAGGTCTTAAATTTTAGTCTTTGAAAAAATCATTTTCCAAATGGTCGTTGTAATTTGTTAAACTGCATTTATTTATTTATTTATTTTATTTTATTTTATTTTTATTTTTATTTTTATTTATTTATTTATTTATTTATTTTATTTTATTTTATTTTATTTTATTTTATTTTTATTTTTATTTATTTATTTATTTATTTTTTTTTGCATCAAATAAATTTGAGCATCTATTTTCATAATTCTCCAAATTAAAAAAATCGATTTTTTCATCGAATTTCATGACTTTGAATTTCCACTATCCCCTTAAGAAATTAATTTTAAAGTAGTGTATTTACATAAATTACCCGGTACATAAATTATAATATATCTATATCTAGTTATATAAAATCCAAGTGTATAAAATTGTAAGTAACCTTTCCGGGGAGGACGTTGCCATCTATATATTACAAGGCTGTTTTTTAGTCATCCGCCCAGAGTTTTCTTCTGCACCTATTTTGTTAATTATGTTTTTTTTTTTTTTTTTTTTTTTTTTTTTTTTTTTTTTTTTTTTTAAGTGAACGCTGATTATTTTTAGATGTTCCCGCATTAACTATTTTTAAAAACAATCCCATTTGTATATTTTAATTTTAATTTTAAAAGATTACTTAAGGAAATTTCTTCAAAATAGTGGCAATCGGATGACTTCCATTGTTTCAGATAAAAGAGAAATAATGAAAAATATTCAGACACGTGGCTTTTTGGATGTGTTTTTCATTTGTAAATTAATTTTGGTACAAAAATTATGCACGTATACTTTATTTCTTTAAGGGGGAAAAAATTCGTATTTATTGCGAAATCACGAGAATATTGTCTATCTAGTTTATTTTATCTTTATGCATTATGATTTTATTAGTTTTTTTCTTTACAATTAAATAGAAAATATATTTTTATTTGAATATACTGTGGTTAAGCATATACCCTCATAGCATGCATGGTCACGGTGACGTCGTTGTGACGTCACTGTAAGTCACTGTGGTCACGTCACATCTGTGACCAAAATGCCACCCCTCAGTGATGTCACATTGTGACTGAGATGTGAACTTCTTAGAAAACTTTAAAAAATTACGAAAATTCTTCAAAACATGTTATTTACTGTAAAATTATGTTTTCCTGGCAATTAAAAAAAAATTGTGAGGTCCCTGTTATATCACTGCTATGTAACGTACGTCACGTCACATATGTGACAAAAAACCCACCATATTGTAAGTCACAGTGTGACAAAAATATGAACTTAAAAAATCTTTGAAAATGAAGAGAAATATTTTAAACAGTCACGAGTTACATGGCATAAGGAATAAAATATATTAGTGGATAGCAAATGGTAAATTCTCTCACTAAAGGGGAGAGGGGGGGGGGGGGCATAATAAATAAAGCGCACGATACAATCATTAATAAACTAAATTTTCAGGCTATATTTTATCAATTTTATATCTAAGATAGTGAATGTATACTTTTTCATGATTTAAATTTTATCTAGCATTTGGATAATATAATTAGAATTAGGAATATTAAATTTATACACTTTACATATTTAGTTTGCTGGGAGGAAATTTATTTATTTATTTCTTTTTTTACCGACCAGGATTATTCGAAACACTTCTGTGGTTTCAAAATAAAAATTTTCTATTACAGTTAAATCTGCACCTTTTAATGAGCACGTAGAAAGAGTCTTCAGAGTTTAGTCATCTATGCATTTATTGCTTTAGAATATTTTTATAATTTGTATTCAAGTCATAAATTCTACTTCTTTCAGACTTTTTAAATAAAATTAGCATTTTCCGAAAATAAAAGAAATATACAAAATTTGTGCAAAACAAACTTTACTTAAAAAAAAAAAAAGAAAAAAGAAAGAAAAAAAAGGGGGTGGGGCTCGTTATTACCATTAAATTTATTTTTACACCTTTTGAAAATTTAAACAATGGTATATCTAATAAACTCTAATTATGAATATTATTATTATAATTATTTAGAAAAAATGAACTTTACAATACATTTTAACTTGTATTATTTGGTACGGATAAAAAGAAAAGGTTACATACATTGGACATTTCTTCAAATACAAAATTTTAATTAACCATACTTTCAGAAAATTACTGCGCATTCAAGTTTCATATCTCTTGCATGCAAAAACAAATAATCTGTACCAGACCATCTGCTTGAAAATCGTCTGCCCACAAAAAAATAAACATGAGAAGACGCGGGAAATAAATAGTTCACTGTTTTTAGAACATCACCTTCACCACGTCTACAACACTTTAAGATAAGGAAATGACCATTTTTGGATACACGGATATTAATAGAACGTATATGTAAGTTTTATTTAATTTAAATATTTTATTCCTGATTTGTACATATGAGTTAAATAGTTTTATGTTATATTTGTAAGAGACTGATCTTTAAACTGTTAGAAGCGATATTTTAAAATTCGATAACTGTAAAGAAAAATATCTTAATCTGCCATCGCTTGAAAAAAAAAACTGCGCAGAGACTGTGCATGCCTACATTCATACTGGAATTAATATAAACATTAATTTACTCTTACTTGAGATTGAAAATGTATGGAACGACAATGATTTGGAATTATTTTATCGGCTTCTTACTATTTTTTGATTACTAACACTTATAGTTATTATTATTTTGGGGTTAAATATGATGTTCGATTATCATAAGATTACGAAACTGTTTCAGATTAGAAATTAACGTTATACTGGGAAAATGTATCTTTACATATTACAGTAGTGAAACATTTGAAAGAATTTTCTTTTAGTGCTAATAATATTTTAAATTATCTTTCAAAATCCTAAATCTTCAAACCAATGTTTTCAGATTTAACATTTGCCGAAATTATAAAATAATAGGAATTCCTTATACCATATCGAAATATTTTTGAGATATTGTTAAATCTAATAAGGCATTTAATTTATCTATTGAGTTTGCTGTTGTTTAATAGTACAATTATAAATCCTAATTATTATTTTTAGTATTTTTCAAATTGGTATATTTATTTTTTTAAATTGTATGTAAGCATTTTTTCTTTTCTGTTTGTGATTTTAATCAAACATTTAATTATAGACATTCTGAATCGGTTATTAAATTTTCTTCTTTTGTAAATTCATTTTCTACGTTTATGATACGCGTAATTATTGGCACTAAAAAGTAAAATATGATACTTAAGCATTGAAACAAAGTGTTTTTCATGCCTGATGGGAAGTTATAGATTAAACTGCTTTAGTATATATTTTTAAAAGTTCATATAATACAGGATACATATTATAGGACACAAGTTGAAAAGTGCTTATGACTTCGGTTTGTCTGTCCGTCTAGCAGTCTATCCGCACTCTAACTCTCGAAAATATACTCGGATTGCCCTGAAATTTTTGGATGTTATTGACGTTTACCATAGCACGGTACCTATTTGTAATGAAGTTTGTAGCATGCTTTGTTCATTTACAGGGACAGCCAAAAGTTTTCCGTTACATTACAGCCTATGGAAAAAAATCGTTTCAAATGATTTTTTATGATTTTACGCACGCTTTCAAACAGAATAAAATTTATATGCATTTATGAAGTGCACTAAAATATGCATTCTGTTGACTATGCGATGCAAAGAATAGTTATTGTTCATTTACAGGGCTAAAAAAGGAATTCAAATACATAATGATATAGGGGTGGAGGGAATTGTTTGCGGCATACTTTAATTATGTTAATCTATTTCATATATAATGAAATTGATATATGTCGCTGAGGTTTACATACTATAAATTATTTCATGTATAATACGAATAATACGTATATAGTATTTACAGGGACACACAAAATATTTCAGATACTATATTGTATCCGAAGTACTGTTCATTAGCGATGATTGCTGGAAATGTATTTTTAATTATGATATGCGCTTTTATGATTCACTATATTTATGCATAGTATATGGTGTATATAAATGCTATAATTCCTATACAAGGCTACACAAAAGTATTCGTAAGGATTACTGGGTATGGGCGCAAATTGCTTAAAGGTGGTTTTTAAATGAGTTATGCTCTTTTTTGCTGAACTGCATTTAATTTACCAAGAAATGTTTGTAGAATATAGATAAAACGATATACAGGATCACGTAAAGAATTGGATACATGACCGTCTATAAATTATAATTTCTGGAAATGTGATTTCAGCAGTTTTAAGAGTGTCTTAGTTTGAATTAAATTTTAACTAAATAGTGGCGTGTAATAAAGATTCTAGGTAAACTACAGGGTTGTACAAAAGTATTCAAGTATGTTTCCATACATTAGTATAAATTGCTGTAAAAGAATTTCAACCTGTTAGGCGTTTTCTTGCTAAACTAAATTTTCCCATTATATAGTATATATGCACTTAAAAAAAATGGGAAGTCAAAATTGAGTAAAAAGTACTCAAATTTAAATGCGTCACATACTCAAAATAGCTCCGATCCAAATGTACTCAAAGTTGAGAAACACATGTACTCATTTTTTATTCATTGGTTGTGATCAAATATGAATCATTATGTACTGCCCCCCTCCCCCCCCCAAAAAAAGAAAAACCTAAAATTTAAAGTAAAAATGTACTGACATTTATTTCCCGTTCAAAGTTCTTAACAAGAAATGTTTAATTGATTATTTATTAAGAAAAATAGCAAAATTCTTAACAAGATACTCAAATCGAATATTTTTATGACAAGAGCATTATTTCCAAGCACTTTTAAATTATTTTTAAAATGCTGTGCATAATTTAATATTTACATTAATAAACATCATTTATGCCGCCATAAATGAAATGAACCATTACAGGGTACAAAACTATTCGTTTGTTTGGGTTTGATAACATGTGATGTTTCAAAATAGAGAAAGCATGGGTTCATTTTTGATCCAAAAATATTCAATTCGATATGAGTACGTCGGTTTACTTATTTTTGAGTACTTCATTTTTCTCAGTGTATCAACCTACAGATCAAATACAGGGTTGTTCAAAAGAATTGGAAAACATATTTGGCTATGGACGGTAACTGCTGAAATCAATTTTTCAAATGTTTACTTAGTTATCTTATTTACGCCATTTCCCTAAATTACGATGTCTTGTTAAAGCATTCAGAAAGTGTTGGAAAGTATTTTATAATCTATGATTAACGCATGATTTTTCTTACTCGTTTTTTTTCTATTTCCCAGATCAGTCTTTTCCTATAAAACATACCAAATCTATTTAGCTCATATTCACAAAATACAATATACACGGGAATAAAAAATTTAAATAAATATCGCTTATCATGCCGCTCTATAAATAATAGTTGTATTAATATCCGTGAGTCTCCATGTTCGTATTTAATGAAGCAATGACAAATCACAACAAATTAAAAAATTTACACATTCTAAATATCAAGCTTGAACTCAATATCAAGCATAGAACTTAATATCAAGCATAGAACTGAATAAAAAAATATGTCAGTTGATAAGCATTGTTTTTTAAGTGGAAAAATTTAAAATGATTTAGAAGAATAGGACTTCAAAATAGCGATATTTTGCTAAAAAGTACGGTAAAAAGATAAGATTTTATATTTACAGCAAAAGGTTATTTCAAAATTCATCGCTGTATTAATACTTAGAAATTTTTCCAGAGAGAATCCTTCGCCTTATATACAATATTTCAAATGAAAATCAAATATCAAATTAATTGCTTAAAAGGCGCAAATAGTGAAAAAGATTCCAAGCCGGGACTCGAACCCGGGCCATCAGTATAGCACACTGATATTCTACCGACTAAACCACATGGAACGACGCCCAGTCTGTAAAATTTCTCACTATTACAGGTTGGCAAGGCTACAAACGCAGCACAAGATGGAATATTTATCGTGAGCCACCGACATGCGGTAAACACGAAACTTAATGAAATCCAGCATCGAAACTATATTAATAATTGGAAATTTTTCCAGGGAGAAACATTCGCCTTCCATACAACATTTCAAATTAAAATTGCCTTTTAAGCAATTAATTTGAAATTTGATTTTCATTTGAAATATTGTATGCAAGGCGAATGGTTCTCTCTGGAAAAATTTCCAAGTATTAATATAATTTCAATCGATACTGGATTTAATTAAGTTTCGTGTTTGCATCATGTTGGTGGCTCACGCTAAATATTCCATCTTGTGCTGAGTTTGTAGCCTCGCCATCATGTAATAGTGAGAAATTTTCCAGCCTGGGTATCGTTCCATGTGATTTAGTCGGTAGAATGTCAGTGCGCTGTACTAATGGCCCGGGTTCGAGTCCCAGCATGGAATCTTTTTCACTATTTGCGTCTTTTAAGCAATTAATTTGAAATTTGATTTTCATTTGAAATCACAGTGTTTATGACAAGTTCGTCACAAATGACCCATATTTCACAAATTGGTCACAGTGTGACGTCAAAGCATTGTCGCTTTCGTCACAGGTTCGTCACAAAATACCAAATGCCAAAATAGTCACAAATGACACACTTTTCACAAATTTGTCACACCGTGACTTCACAGAGTGGTCACAATGTGACGTCACAAACGCCCTCTAAAACGGCCATAACGACCTCGCATTCTAGTCACTGTGACGTCACATCGACGTCACGTGACGTCACATCGACGGTCACAAAATCACAGTGTGACTTCACAACGACGTCGCCGTGACGTCACCATGCCTTACGGGTAAGTGCGTATATAAAGTATATTTGAAAAGCTTGTGATATGGCTAGTTTGGAATGTATTTTTACACTAATAAAACTAAGGGAAAAATATTTATGATTATGAGAACATGACATAATTTTCACTGATTTTTCATTTCTTAAATCTGATGATTAGAATAAGAGCTTTTATTGGTTGTTGAACTATTTCAGAAATTGAATATTGAATAAAAAATTATCCTCATCAAGAAGTCATTTGTTTGATTCAAATGTACATACCTACAATACAAGGGTGTATATCACGAAATGTGAGATTTTGAAAACAAATTTTTTGAAAATGTAAATCGTTACAAAGATACTGATTCTTTTTACAATGTTTTTTGAGCAGATGAATAAAGGAATTTACACGTGAAATTGTTAAAGTTTGAAGAGCTTAAGTTCATTTTTGTGTAATTATATTAGTATATTATTTTCTTGGCATATGTAGGCCAGGATAATAAAAAAATTTCTTTCTAAAACATTTTTCACATTCTTATTTTTTTTTTTTTAGATCTAACATTTTAATTTCGTTTAAAGAAACACGTTTCCTCTATAGTATCCCAAATTCAGTATAATGTTACGTTTTATTTGTAAATTATTGAAGCAAGGAAAATGATACAATAAAAGTCTACTCAACTGTTACAAAGCCTTTAAACACATTATTTTCAAAGAAATATCTAAAAGATCTTGCATGTAGCAATGATTTTACTACTTCTGACTTGAACTATGTCAAGAACAAAAAGAATTACTCTGCAGCGCCAACTTTATACCTCATAAAGAACTCAAATGAACAAGACAGGAAAATGGCATTCATTTTCAGTTACAATCATATTTTAATTATGGATAATTATTTGTAAAATACAGAACTTGTTACCTTCATCATATATGTGTTATATAAGGCGTAATTAATAATTAGAAATTTAAAAAAAACTAGAAAAAGATATTTTTACAGTATAGCAGAAAGCCTTTTACTTTGCACACATTACAGTGTGACATGCCAGGAAAATGACAATCTGAAAGTTTAAGTCTTATAATTGCTTTATTTTTGTGTTATTATGAATATAATACTTCTTGAAAATACTTCTAAAAATATTTTTTATTAGAATGTAAAAAGAAAATTGCATTATCTAACATATTTAATAAACATTTTATTGTGCGGACTGCAATTTTCGTATTTTGTGATATTATCCCACAAACATTTCAATAATAAAGTCGCTATGCTGTTTGTTCGTATAAAGTCATAAAAGTAAAACGCAGATCAACATTCCGTCATTTTTGATGGGTGTGATATACTAGTACAGTAGAGCGCCGATTTTCCGGATAATGATTAACCGGATTGTCCAATTAACGGGATTGATCAAGGATCATACGTCTTTCACGAAGGCCATCCCGCCTTCTCCAAAATTTTTGAAGTGAAACTTCTTTAGGCACGGTAGGGTAAATTCGGCTGGATGTCACGAAAGTTAACAGTTAAAATTGACCGTTCCTAATCCTGAAATAATAAAATCGTTAACAAATGCAAAGGGATCAATGCATAAAATATATGAAATGCGTAAATATTATGAAATATATATATATATATATATATATATATATATGCGTATGACTCTCTCGCGTTAGAAGTGAAGTTTCTTAGGTTTTACAAACAGTTGATTTCATGCATTGATCACTTTCCATTTGTTAGCGATTTTATTATTTCAGGACTAGGAATGGTTAATTTTAACGGTTAACTTTCATGACATCCAGCCGAATTTATCCTACCGTGCCTAAAGAAGTTTCACTTCAAAAATTTTGGTGAAGGCGGAATGGCCTTATCGTCTACACCAACATTGAGATTAAAGAACTTCAAAGTTATGTATACCTTGTACATGAAATATCATCGGATAACAGTATCATGAATGAAATCAATAGAAGAATTAGAAATGAATGGAGTGCTTTTGGGAAGAACAATATAACAAAACACAAGGTTTTAACCAATGTGTTTTGCTTGTACTAACTTATGGAGTAGAAATATGGACGCTAACAAAACGAATGGTACAAAGATTACAAACAACACAGAGAAATATGGAAAGTTGTATGCTAGGTATAACTAGAAGAGACAAAAAGAGAATAACCTGGATAAGAAGTCAGATGAAAGTTTTTGACATCATTGAAAGAATTAAACTGCTAAAATGGAAATGGGCTGGGCACATTGGAAGAAGACAAGAGAATAGATGGAGCACAAGGTCAGGTCAGGTCAGGCGGGGAGGCGTACCATATGACTTAAGCTCTGCAAGCCCCGCCCAACAGGGATACCCTATATATTTGAAAACCAACGATCATACAATTATTTCATAAGTGGCAACCCAATCTGTTCTGGGCGTGCCAAGAAAAATTTACAAACATTATTTGTAATATGCATCTTACTATTAGTACAATAGATAGGGGTAGGAGAGGGGAAAAAACCCGTGATGTCCTAGTAATGCCCAAGATACAAGAGTAAATGAATTTCTTGGCTGAAATGAATCGGCTAATTTTATTAGTGAAATTTCACCTAATAGAGAAGTCTTAATTTTAGAACCACTAGCATCCCACGATTAACACTACTCATAGTTTTACAGTACTTGAGGGATAGTAAAAAAATATAGGGTAACGTGCCCATATTTCGTCCTTTTTCCTAATTTCGTGTCCCTTAAATTCTCCGCTTCTGCAAAAGTGGCGCCACTTATAACGCAAGGCACATGCGACGGAAGATAAAAGGGGTCAGTATTGAAAGTTTCGTTCGCTAAAACGCTTACATAAATTAAAGACGCCGAATTTCCTATTTTTAGAAGACCTGAGTTCTTATTACGTCTTTTGTAGAACTTATTTACTGTACTGTATGTCATATCTCAATAATAGTAGCGATCTGTATTAATAGATGGCAGCACCATACACGGGCAGTCTGGAATTGTAAGGTATCGCATGTTACCAGAATATTCCACGCAGTTGTAAAATGTGACTTGTTCTGAGAGCTGTGTTGAGCAGCTGCTGTATATAATGTATATAATAAACTATAAGTAATATTATAGTTATGCTTTCTTCCTTAGTTAAGAGTAATTAGTTATATATTATAAGAAAACGGCGTTATAATAGTGGCGACGAAAATGGGAATTTAACCCAAACTAAAAAGCAGTGAAATTTTTTTTTCGTGTGAAAAAAATATTTTTCGAAAGAGAAAAAGAAAAAGTGGCACGGAAAATGGCCGAGAAAGAAATAAAATCTCTGGGACGCTTGGAAGAATATAATGCAAATGTTCCTTGGACTATTTACGTCGAGAAAATTGATTTTTATTTCTCAGCAAATAGCATCAAAAATGATGAAATGAAAAAGAACATATTATTAAGTTCTGTGGGAACAACAACGTTTGCTATTTTACGTGATATAATTGTCCCGAATACGCTGAAAGAAATCAGTTACGAGGATCTTTTAAAGAAAGCTAAGGATCATTTTTCACCACGCCCTAGTGAAATTGTCGAACGATTTAAGTTCCAGAAACGACTAAGGAAGCAAGGAGAAAATATAGCCGAGTTCATACGAGATTTACGTCGTTTATCCGAACATTGTAATTTCGGAAATACGCTGAATGACCGCCTCCGTGATCAGTTGGTGTTTGGGATTCAAGATGAAAAGATACAGCAAAAATTACTGGATTCCAGAGATTTAACGTTCCAAACAGCGATAGAAATAGCTGGGTCTTTCGAGTCTGCTGAGGCTGGAGTAAAATCCCTACACATTGGAGATAATACGACTGTCAATCAAGTGCGTGTTTCTAAAGGAGCTAAATCGAAAGTGGATAAGTATACTCATGCACCTAAGCCTAAAGAAGATAGATTCGCGCCTGAGAATCCGTGTTATAGATGTTCTAAAAATCATAATGCGAAATTTTGCCCTTTTAAATCGGCAGAATGTCATTTTTGCCATCGAATAGGTCATCTTAAAATTTGTTGCAGAAATCGAAAATTTGGAATGAAAAGTGAGAAACCTTTTAAGAACAGAAAAATTAAAACTGTTCAGGAAGAATATTTTTTAAATTTTATGGACGACAATTCCAATAATCTGTCATGGATAAAATCTGTTAAAATAAATGGTGTAAAAATACAATTTGAAATCGATAGTGGTGCGGCTCATACTATCGTGAGTAAAAGTGTTGCTCATAAATTGTTCTCAGGTAAGCTGCCTTTAATTAAATCTAAAATAAAATTGCAAACTTATACTAAAGATTCTTTAACTGTTTTGGGGGAATTAAAAGTAAATGCTGTTTAAGAATATTGGTAATTAAAGAGGAGGGTCCGAGTCTAATCGGAAAAACTTGGTTAAAAGCATCAAAATTATTTTGGCCTAATATAAATATGATTAAAAGCATTTCGAAAGATGATTTAATTAGAAATTTTCCTAATGTTTTTGCTGACGGGATCGGAACAATCAAGGGTCCTCCCGCGTCAATAAAATTGAAAAAAAGATGCAAAACCAGTTTTTCTTAAGTCTCGACCTGTTCCTTTTGCTTTAAGAAAAGCTACTGATGTTGAATTGGAACGATTAACTAATGAGGGTATTTTAAATCCTGTTGATCATTCAGAATGGGCTAGTCCTATAGTAATTGTTCTTAAGCCTAATGGTTCTGTTAGAATATGTGGTGATTATAGAGCAACAGTAAATTCAAATGCTGAAAATGACAATTATCCTCTTCCTAGAATGGAAGAATTATTTTCTAAATTATCAGGTGGTAAATTTTTTACTGTTTTTGATTTAAAAGATGCTTATTTACAACAACCTGTAGATAAAGAAAGTAGCAAAATTTTGACTATAAATACTCATAAAGGTTTGTTTAACGTGTTACAATTAGCATTTGGGGTAAAATGTGCTCCTGGTATGTTTCAAAGAAAAATTGAACATATTTAAAAAAAAATTGAATATGTTGGTGTATTTTTAGATGATGTTATTATTAGTGCTAGTAATGAATCAGAACATTCTGAAAGAGTTGAAAATGTTCTGAAATGCTTTTCTGAGCATGGTATAAGATTAAATAAGGAAAAATTAAAATTTATGGTTTCGGAAGTTTCATATTTAGGTCATAAAATTTCTCAGTAAGGAATTAGACCTATTCCAGAAAAAGTTAATGCTATTTTGAATGCTCCTATTCCAAATAATGTGTCACAATTGCACTCATTTTTAGGCTTAATTTCTTATTATAGAAACTTTCTGCCTAATATTTCAGATGTTTTAGAACCTTTACATAGATTATTAGATAATAATGTAAACTGGACATGGTCAGAAAAGCATGAAGAAGCGTTTCAAAAAGTGAAACAATTATTATGTACATCTCCTGTTTTAGAATTATATGATGTAAACAAAGATATAGTTTTAAACTGTGATGCTTCTGAATATGGTATAGGATCAGTTTTAAGCCACATTGTTGAGGGTAAAGAAAAACCTATTGCTTATGCTTCGAGAACTTTAAATAAAACTGAAAGAAATTATGCAATGATTGATAAGGAAGCTTTATCTATAATGTTTGGTGTCACTAAATTTCACCAATACTTAGCTGGAAAAAAATTTAAAATTATAACAGATCATAAACCTTTAATTCGATTATTTGATCCTGTTAAAAAGGTACCTGATACATTATCACCTAGAATGCTGAGAGGGTCATTAATGTTAGCTGGGTATGATTATACAATTGAGTATCGCGAGGGTAAAAATAATAAAAATGCAGATGCATTAAGTAGATTACCTCTCCCAGAAACTGTAAATATAGTAAGTAACCCTGCGGAAATAATGTTTGTTTCAAATAATGATAATTGGCCTATTACTTCTAAAACTATTGCAAAGTGGACAACTGAAAATCCTGTAACTAAACAAATTTTAGAGTGGGTGTTACATGGGTGGTCGCGAAATGTTAAACAAGAAGAATATCTACCATATTTTCGTAGAAGGGAGGAAATTTCCTGTCTAGAAAATTGTCTATTGTGGGGACATAGAGTGATCGTACCAGAGGAAGGCCGTGAATATATATTAAAATTACTACATTCCGTTCATCAGGGTATATCAAGCATGAAAGCGAAAGCTAGGGGGTAGTTTGGTGGCCAAATATGGATAAAGAAATTGAACAAATGGTAAATTCTTGTAATAGATGTCAGATGTTTGCGAGGGATTGCCCGAAAATGGAACCCTTGAAATGGAAATCTGAACTGCCCTGGGAAAGGATCCATATAGATCATGCCGGTCCTTTTGAAGGTAAAATGTTTTTAATAGTAGTCGATTCTTATACTAAATGGTTGGAGGTAGAAGTAGTACCCAGGTCTGATAGTAAAACTACAATTAAGGTATTAAGGAGAATTTTTGCCACATTTGGATTACCTGTTGAATTGGTCAGTGATAATGGTCCCGAATTCACAAGTGATGAATTTGAGGAATTTCTTAAAAATAATGGAATTAAGCATACGCCTGTTCCACCTTATCATCCGTCTTCGAACGGACAAGCGGAAAGATATGTGCAAACTGTGAAAAATTGCCTTAAAAAGCTAGATAAAAGTGACATAACATTGTCAATTTCACGATTTTTGTTAGAAAATCATTCCACTCCTCATTCGGTGACTGGCAAAACTCCTGCTTACAGTGAGTTTTAAGACGCTCAGTTCATCTGACAGAAACTGAAGATCCGCCATATTAGGAAGTAGCGTGGTCCCAATTTCGTCCCCCTTGCAGTTCTTATTTTCGTCCCAGGGCCGAAATTAGGAATGCTTTTTCATGACATTTTTTTCATTTTTTTCTCTTGTGTTTGGATGGCTAATGTTTCGTTATATTATTCTTCCATTGATAATTAGTACATTTCTTTGTGTCTTACTTTAAAGTAAATTAAATTACTTATCCATTTAGAAATAAATTTTGATTTAGTTGTAAGTTAAGCCTCGGCGTATTGGATTTTTTGGGGGAACGAAATTGGGACTTTTTTTTTTTTTTTTTTTTTTTTTGCATTTTTTAGATACTTTGAAAAAAGCAAGTTTTCGCATTGTTAAAAATTTTTTGTACGCTATTTGCCTATGTTTCTATGTGCGTGGTTAGTTAGTCTATGTGAAATCCCAATTTGGTAGGTTTTCGCTGAAAAGGTCTAAAATTGACTGGGGGAACGAAATATGGGCACTGTACCGTATATAAGAACACATGATAGAACAAAAGCACGGTGCTGGTAAAAATACATACATATGTGAAATACAGGTATATACTACAACACCATTCTATTTGATGCGAACAATTTCACTGATCTTCGATCAACACCATTCCTCAAACATTTGCAGAGCACTAATACTAAAGTAAAGAAAATTTTGTTTTATAAAAACAAAAATAATAGCTATAATAATTTAAAAAGAAAACAGTGCAAGAAAACAGCTCTAATTTGAATAAAACGTTATTTGTACAGATGGAAAGTTGCTATAGTTAAACTAATTATATAAAGTTTTTCCCCAGTGCATTTTTAAACGTCCATGAGATAGTAATATCAAGTCCAAGACAGGGTGAGATTAGGCGTGCGGACACAGTGGAGGAAGATGGAAGAGATGTTGATTGTTTTCAACTAGTTTTATACAGTCAATTATTTTTTGTTGCCATGATGGGTTTTGGAGCACAATGTTGAACAACTGGCGGTTCAAAAGTGAACTAGGTTTGCGAAGGTGGTAGAAGGAAGTCAAAGTACACTCGGAGGTGTGGTATACCAGAGATGTAAAACGTCCAAGAAGACGACCTCAAGTAAGATGGAATGATGAAATCAGAAAAGTGGCCGGTGTTAATTGGATGACTAAAGCACTAGACAGGAAACATTTGAAAAATCTGGGGGAGACGTACATCCAGCAGTGGATTGTAAACGGTCAATGATGATGATGGTAATGATATGTGTATATATATATATATATATATATATATATAGGTATATATATATACAGTAAACTCTGTTTAAGGCGGAATCGATTGGGACCGAGAAAATTTTCCGTAGTAGACAATATTCCGCCTTTGGCAAAATTTACTCTATATCTATGGATTCGCAGGGACTTGCAAATCTTTCCGAGTTAGACAGATTTCCGTCTTATACAGAGTCCGCCTTACAGAGAGTTTACTGTATATATATTTCTGTTTTTCTTATCCACGAAAATCTCTTTTTATCCACATATTCTCTGAAGAGTATCGAAAAATTGCTTATTTTGTCCCCTGGTGTCTTCGAAAAGGGGAACTCCCCGTTCTCTCCGATCGCGTTTGTTCGTACAATGTATATATATATGTAATAATTTTTATGTGTACTTCTATGTATAACTTTGTATAAATTTTGTAGAAAATAAAATTAAAAAAAAAGTTTTAAAAATAACTTTTAAACACGCCATTTGTATTATGCTACAATGTGCACTACATCAATTGCTTGTTCTAAGCCTCGAAAAAGTGCGAAGGGAATTTGATTAAAAAATATTGTCATAGCGATTTTTTAATGTTGTTCAATTATCCGGATCGACCTCGGTCCCCGACTGGCCCGGATAATTGGCGCTCTACTGTACATATATATAGTTTTTCTTTCAGTTTCTTCAGTTAGTCATTATAAATTCCACATATTTTTCATGTTATGAAAAATTTAAATGATATCTTTTTAGATAATGCATTTAAAGTTGCTTTTTCCAAAGGAAAAAAAAAAGTATGCCTTGCCTTCTTTGCAGAATAAAAATACATAAACTATTTGATACCGTTGTTCCGTACTTGACGTATTTATCAACTTGAGCAGTTTATTATCCGTTTTTAATATTTTCCAAAATCGTTACGTTCAGTCTGTCAAGTACATTTTCTAGCAATAAAACTGGTTGTTATAATGCCTCATTCTCTTTTGAGCTAAAAGCGTTTTCCAATAATCTATAAATTTACTGTGCTATATATTTAAAAGTTCATTGATTAATCTTTAAGTATATAAAGTCTAAAATATTTATTTCTGTAATACAATTCGCAATAAAATAAAATGCATAATGCAAAAGGGGAAAAATCTGATTATTTGAGTTGCTTTGTGCATTTTAATCGAATTTAATGTACATTTTGTTTCATAATACATAATCATTTAATTTGTCCTATAAATTATTTTTAACAAGGATTCAAAAAATATATTAAAGAAATTTTAACATCAAGCTTTTAATTTAAATACAAGCGAATTTTTAAATTGCGAGATAGTTTAAGATAATTGTTGATTTTAATAACGAAAAATTTTATGTTTTCTCAAAAATTCTATTTCAGTAACGATGTGCTTATCTTAAGAAGTGATCATTTATATATGTAATTGATGGCATAAAGTATATCTATAAATTTTCAATTATTGTTTTATAAAGCCCTAAAGAATAAAAAAAATCCCATTTGATAAATATCTTTAAATTTTATATTACATTATTTTTAACGCAGATAAAACTTTAAGGTCATCTTGATTTTATTTCTTATTGATAATTTTGAATGAGAATAATTTATTTTAAGAGCTGTAGTTATTAGTGAATTTGCAAGATGTTCATTTTATCTGTAATAATAAGCAATGAATAAACATTAAAAATATGTAAATATAACATGAACTTAAAAGTTTCATTGCCTACTTAAATGAGATATTAATGTAACGCATATGTTAAAAGTTTAAATTGCACATTTATTTTAATCTTGAGTAATTCCGGTTCCACCCGCAACCTTCATCAGGGAGAAAATTTCATTTACTAACGTCCTGCTCATCCAAGAGCTTGGCTTCGCTTGAGGCGGGGGAGTCGGTTATTATCTGGGTGTTGCTATAAGTAGTTTTCCCAGATCTCTGGAGAGAATTTGAAAATTTTGAAACATATGTATTGGTAAAAGTTATTGGGTGTTTATATTTTTAAATTTATGATATTAAATGTATATTAGGCATATTGTATGACACTGTATCGTTACATACGTGATTGCCCTCACACAGAATAGCTACGTAATTGATGAATTGAAAGACAGAATATCTATGTTATTGAGGAATTGAATGACAGAATATCTATGTAATTGATCAATTAACAGTTTATTTACGTGGGTGGTTCAATAATTATCGTCCCTAACGTGTATAATGTGACTATAGCAGCTACGGTTCTGAAATTGAGCATATAGGCATCTAAGATATTATGCTTCGATATTCCACAACAACCATCACAGTACAAATATTTTATATACATTAGGGACAATAATTATTGAACCACCCTCGTATGTAACTGATTTTATTAAAATGTAATTTTTAAATAGTGTTTTTGATCAAGGTTTACACGGCGATCAGATTTATAAAACTAAGCCAAAATCATCAAAAATCATCTAATAAAAATCAATACTTTTTAATCTCCGATAAAGAACTATTTCTCGATAAAGCTCTAATCATTAGATAAAGATCTCTTTTTCATAAAAAGCTTGATAAAGTTCTGATCACATGATAAATAAGTATTACTCTAATTAGCACACTTACTAATGATTTCTCACTTTTCCTTCGAGCCCTAGAATCACACAAATTAAATAATTTTGATTAATTATATTTTAACTAAAATATCAGAATTTAATGCCGTATGTCATTGACAGTTTATCTATGTAATGGATTTTATTAAATATGCATTTTTTACGCATTGTTTTTGATCAAGGTTTACACAGTGATCAGATTTATAAAACTAGGTCAAAATCATCAAAAATCAATACTTTTAAATCTATGATAAAGAACATATGAAAAACGATATGAAAAATAAGTACTACTCTAAGCAGCTCACTTAATAATGTTTTTTTTTTCTTCGAGCTCTAGAATCAAGCAAGTTAAATAATTTTGACTAATTATTATTCTAACCACAATATCGGAATGTCGCATGGCATGTTTTGTTCGAAGCAATGTATAGGGTTCATTAAAAGAAAGCGTTAATCAAATTCTATAACTATCACATTCTACGAAAAATATCGTTTAAACCAGAATATCATGCTCAAAAGTATTTCTGTTACACGTTATTCTGACAGCTTCATTTAGTTGGTATTTCCGTAGAATTTTCGTATGGCTTACATATCTTAATCTTTCTGTTTCTTGAGTATGTTTTACTAACAAAGCTGTAGCAGGATTTAGCAGTTTCCGAAACGCGGGTATCATATTTACGAAGAGTTGCTTGTTATAATCTTTATGTTTTGCATAAATTATTTTAGCCAGTATGGCTGACTTGGGTTTCAAACCCTCCTGTTACACGAGGGAGAGATTATAAACTTGTTTGATCATACATTTTAATTAGTGACCATTCCTGGTGAACGCATTCAACAGAAAAGAAAAATACATTGGAAAATAAATATTCATGAAAGCAACCGGATAAACATATCTCCAGTATTAATATCGTTCTTTTTTCATTGTAGATTTCATTTCCTAAAATGACTTTGTTAAGTTTTATGAACAAACAGTTAGATATTTTCTATCTTCTCTACAAAAAATTATTTTTCATATTCCGGACTAAATTACTGAAAATGCAGTAACATTTTGTATCTTAATGGAACTTTTTGTCGAAGAAACGGCATACCGATTGACTTGCCAAAGTTAAATTGAGAAAAAGAAAGTTACTTAAATTTATGAAATTACCGTACAGAAGATGAAAGAGAAATATTATTGTTAATGATATTTCTATTCATAGTGGTTTTTTTTCTATAGTTGTGAAAATATATTGTTCAATGATATTTTTATTAGTGTTTAGTTATCAAATAGATAAGTATAAGCATTTATTAAAAAATGTTAACATCAGAATCAATGAAATCGCTTTCTTTTCCGGAATCTAATCTATTTAATATTTACATAGTGTTAAGTGTTTATTGTGCATATATATATCGCATATATATACATAATATACAGTATACGTAATTTTTATTTTCATTTTTTTTTCAATTTTTATTGATGCTTTAGTTTTTCTTGGATAACCACCAAAACGAACCTATTCCATGATAAAAAGAAATATCAAAATCGAAGCATTTGTTCCAAATCTACTCATTGATATTCATTAAATACTAACTTTTTTTCTGAAAGTCAGTTAATAAAAAATGACAATTTGTGGAAAATTCCTTCTCATTCAGCTGCTTTTAGAGCGCAACTAAAAATAAGCTCACTCTATCGACGATATCTTTCTGAATTTACACTATATTTGACTGGATTTTTTTAGGAATTGCTCCATAGAGTTGACTATTAAATTAAGTAAAAAAAAAAATCTTTCGTATCGTTTGCGCATGCGCAGATAAAAATTATTTCATATAACTGCTCATATTTCCTAAAATATTTACTATATTTATATTTCAGTTGCACGGTATTGTTTCTACTACATTTTGCCAATTTGTCTGAACCTGGCGTTAAATTTGGTTGAAAACCCCGTGTAATATAAGCTAAAAACGTGCATGAATTTTTTTAACTTAAAAAAAAAAATCACCATATCTCCAAAAATATACGTGCTATTCTTACAAAAATCAGTAAACATATTATACAGTATCCACCTATTTGTATTATGCAGTTATAGATCATTTTGTGCATTTTAATTTACAGGGTGATCCGAAGTATTATTTTTTTTCTTTGATTTTTTGTTGGTCCCTTAAGGGGGCTGGTCACTCAGCTTCCAAATTCTCCGTAATGTTAAGTCTATGGGCTTTTGATGCATTCGTATATTTAAAATATCTTCTCGGGAAATTCATATTTTTAACATCTTTTTTCTGTGTACTGTTCTTAAAGAATGTCTCTTTTTTTTTATTGGTTTTCAAAATATTTCTAAAATGTATGCTGAGTTTAATATTTTATGTGTTAAAAGCAGGCGAACCGTGAGTAACATTTTAACACTTCATATAAAATTAAGTCTATACTTTAGAAATATTTTGAGAACTAAGAAAAAAAGAGACATTTTTTAGGATGTGTACACAAAAAATAGAAGTTAAAAATATTAATTCATCGAGGAGATATTTTAAATATACGAATGCATCAAGTACCCATAGACTTTACATTAGTGAGGGGAAATCGGAAGCTGAGTGACCAGCCCCTTAATTGTTCATGTTATCAAATCGACGTTGATAAATATGAGGTCAATCCTGTTCTTTTTAATCCTGGAATTCCAGAAGAATATGACAAGTATATTTCTAAATATTCGACAAAATGTCAAAATTGAAAGCGTCCGGTCATTAATGTACTAATTACACTTATGTATTGTTCATTAAGGGGACGGTGGAGTTTAAAATCCTTAAAAATATTTTTTTTTTATTTTTGTAAATTTCAACTTAAATATTATTTAAAGGTACATTATATACATTATAACATGCATTTATCCCAAAAAAATTTTTTTTTTAAATTTATTTTTGAGAAAAAAATGGAATTTTACGCGTCGTCTTAGAAATCTTCGAAATGACCCATGCGTCTTCCATATCAATGAAAATCCCCAATATTTTTTTATAAAAGTTTGGTTTATATATAGAAATAAAATAGAGCATCGAATTTTACATATTTAAATTTAAAGGTTAAAAAAAATTGAAAAAATTTGAAATTTTTTCGAAAACTTTTCAAAATTTCAATTTTTTTCAATTTTTTTTGTAAATTTCATCTTAAATATTATTCAAGGGTACATTATATACATTATGGCATGCATTTATCACAAAAAAAATTATTTTTGAGAAAAAAATGGAATTTTACGCGTTGTCTTAGAAATCTTCGAAGTGCCCCCTGCACGTTCCATATCAATGAAAATTCCCAATATTTTTTTATAAAAGTTTGATTTATATATAGAATTAAAATAGAGCATCGAATTTTATATATTTGAATTTAAAGGTTAAAAATTTTTTTTTTTTTGAAAAATTTTGAAATTTTTTCAAAAAAATTTTGAAATTTTGAATTTTTTTTTTTTTTAACCTTTAAATTCAAATATATAAAATTCGATGCTCTATTTTATTTCTATATATAAACCAAACTTTTATAAAAAATATTGGTGATTTTCATTGATATGGAAGACGCATGGGGCGTTTCGAAGATTTCTAAGACGACGCGTAAAATTCCATTTTTTTCTCAAATATAAACTTTTTTAACATTTTTTTGTGATAAATGCATGCCATAATGTATATAATGTACCCTTGAATAATATTTAAGTTGAAATTTACAAAAAAAAAAAAAAAAAATTATTTTTACGGATTTTAAGCTGCACCGTCCCCTTAATACTGTATATTATAATACATCTTAATAGCATACATTCATAATGGCTTCCGCATTAGCAGCAGAGTAATTTGAATGCTAATATACAACCATTATAAAATATTAACAATTATCATCTATTTTAAATATATAAATTATAAATTAAGATTTAAAACAAGATTCAAACATTATAAATTTTTAATTTGGAACAGCAAATTTTTAAACATATAATTATAAACTAAATAGTAGTACAGTTACATTTATTGATATTAATTATTTGAATTTTATTAGAGACCTACTGTGATAACAAACTTGCCACTTCAAATGAAATTTCTTACGGAAAGGTATCAAATAACTACATATGTAGAAATCTAGATGATGATACTCCATGAAAATGCTCAGTTGCAGCCATAAACTTAGCGCATAAAAATTAAGAAGTTTGCTAACGTTGCAAAACATTTAACTAATGTTTTTTTTTTATGTACAAGATTTCTTTAATAAGAATTAGTGTTTCAAAAAGAATTTTAGCAATTCAAAGTGAAAATATATTATAATACATCTTAATAGCATATACATATATAACCATTATAAACCAATACCATTTATCGTCAACAATTGTGAATGTACAAATTAAGTGATACTGTGAGATGATAACCGTGCAGCCTCAAATGGCATTTCTTATGAATGGTATCAAATAACTACAAAAGTAGAAATCATATTGATAATACACTAAGAAATTGCAAAATTGCAGCAGTGAACTTAGGGTATAATATTTATATGCTTGCTACAGCTGAACATTTAGCTAACCAATGCTATACATTAAACAAGTGGGTAAATGTGATCACAGATCGCACAAAGGGTTTCGTTTAATATTCCTTTCAAAACACTTTATCCTTTTACAAAATCTGTTAGTTCCACATTTCGCAACCAGGGGGGGGCACTCTATTCTAAACAAACCTCTATCCGAACGAAACTCTGTTTTACGAACTATTCGTAGATATATTAATCGAGGGACTCGGGCCCATAGCACATGGGGTAGGTAGACGCCCCCTGACGGTAAAATTTTTTTCAAAATTTTATGATTTGTCATTTGATGTGAGAGTGTTCAGCTATAAGTAACCAAAATTTCAAGTCTTCAACTTAATTAGGGGGTAAGTTAGAAAAGAAAAGCTTAAAATACACAAGTTAGAGCCCAGACGGGTAAATATAAGGCTTTTTCAAAATTTTATGATTTGTCGTTTGATGTGAGATGTTCAACTATACGAATAAAAAATTTCAAGTCTTCAACTTAATTAGGGGGCTTTCGATTAGAAAAAAAAAGCTTAAAATGCACAAGTTATAGCCCAGAGAAGTAAATATAAGACTTTTGTCGTTTGATGTGAGGTATTCAGCTATAAGAATCCAAAATTTCAAGTCTCCAACACATATAGTTTCTGAGAACGGGCTCTGTGGCGGACGGACAGACAGACAGAGGATTGAGACGAATAGGGTTTCGTCAGATGAACGAAATCCTAAAAAATATATTAGATGCAATTAATAATAAGAAATAATATTTCAAGAAGAATTTATAGATATATATAAATCTAGTGTTTACATATCTACAGCTGTTTTCTTTCGAGCAAAATTAAATAATCAATAATACTGATGATATCTTCTCGTATTTTACTCCATTTTGTCCAATAGAACAAGTCTTAGTACATATTAGCTTTCTTTCCGTTGCTTAATCCTTTTATTTACAATACTTTCTAGGAAATCATTTGGAGAGGATTATCATAGCAGCAGAAATGTTATACAAACGGATTAGTGTAATAAAATTTTCACTTATTAAAACATGTTATTAAGTGGTGTATGGTAAAGACTTAAGGTAGTGAACAATCTTATAAGTATAATGTAAGCGTAATGTATCTTCCAAATATATATACCATTTTTTCATAATTATATAAATACGCAGTACCTTTAGTCGTCGCCTGGTCTCTTCGTCTGTCTGTCCATATATAACAGTGCAAAAATTACCTAACCGAATGGTTTTAAATTTAATAAACTTTACAGAATTTTTTCGAGTCATTTAAAATTTTAGGAAAATCGAATAAAAATTTAAAAAGATATTAATAAAAGTTTTTTTTTCATTTAATTAAATCCTATCGCACGTAATTAATTCAATGATATCTCATGATAGGTAATGATTCTAGGTTGCTATGGTGATTACGTCATATTTAAGATCGAGTCATATTATTTCCGTATTACTCAATTTAATATATATAATCGCAATAAATTTTGTATTCATGAATTTTTGCATAAGAGTGCAATGTCTATTGTACCAAAATTTGAATATTTATAAATTACTTTTAGTACGAACATTCATTTGCCATGTTTGACGTGCAATTTCCGACTTGTTCTTATATGTATTTTATGAAAAAAATAATATGCATAAAAGAAAACACAGATATACAACTAAAGTTACATTGATTAGGCAAATGAATTTATTATCTTTAATAATTTTTAGTAATTAATTTCGATACTATTTTTTCATCTGGAATTTTTTATTATTATCAGGAGTGGTGAATTTGCAATGTAAATTATATACCACTGATTAAATTACTATTTATAATACATGATAGTATGCACGGTAAAAAAAAAAAAAAAAAAAAAAAAAAAAAAAAAAAAAAAAAGGTAACATTACTCCATAAAATTAGTGGCAGTCTTGTTCCTTCCATTTTATTGAGTAATTTAAGTGATATAACTGGTTTTAAGTTACACTACTGTGTAATATTATATCAGTTTACATTACACCATTATACAAGTTAAATTACTCCATAAAATTGGAGGCAGCATGTTGCGACCAATTTTATGGTGTAAAGTTACATAATTTTTTTACAGCGTGGTTGCGTTTTTATACCTATCATCTTGTTTATTCGCAATTCGCACACTGTACCAGATACAGACAGAAGGTTTATTTTGATGTTTTATGCAATTTGTACAAAACTTTTTTTTTTTTTTTTTTTTTTTTTTTTTGTGTGTGTGTGTGTCCTAACTATATGTTAGGATAAAAAAAAAAATAAAAAAATAAAAGGAAAACCTGTATGATTAATAAAGAAAAATGGCTTTTCATTCAATCTCACTCAAGGATTTCATGCAGTCTCTAGTAATAAAGAATGATGACTATTAACTTGTATTTCTTATAATGTGAAAACTTAAAATATAAGTTATAGTTGTATATTCACAATTCTTTATTAATTTAAATGTATGCAAAGAAAGATAATCTCAAACCGACATTTATGCAATGCATAACTGAAATTCACATTGAATAACCTGATGTAACGTCATTAAATTTACATGTATTTTTTGAGAAAGGAAATTAGAAATAAGCAATTAAAAATTTTTTATACATATATTAGAAGATATTTGTTATGAGCTACAGCAAAATGTTTATTGCTACAAATCTATCATTGTAAGGTTTTTATGCCAAACGCATTAACGCATTTCACTACAAATATTCTCTCTATAAAAAGATCTGAAAATCGTCCTACTTTATTATCGAGAAGGGGGGCGGGGGACCACAGCCTTGTGTCTACCGATGTCTTAGAGACAAATATTCACCATAAAACTCAATTACACTGACTGCTGATTCCAGGTAACTAATTACGCGAAATAGTATATTAAATATATATTAAATGCATTTAAATGTTAAATTAAAAATATATATTTAAAAATATATTACATTTAAAATAATATATTTATATTTAAAATACTTTATATTAAATATATATTAAAAAATATATCATATTTAAAATATTTTATATTAAATATATATTAAAGCAAATTATATTATATTTAAATTTATTTTCTGAAAAGAAAATTTGAAATAGACCATTAAGAAGATATAGATACATATATTAGAAGGTATTTGTTTTCAGGTAACGCAAACTGTTTCATTGCTACAAACCCATTATTGTAACGTTTTTATGCCTAACGCATGAACGTTTTTCACTAAACTTTTTTTTTTTTTTTTTCTGTTGAACGAATTTTACTGAAATATCCTCTATATCTAAAGAGCTGAAAGCCATCTTGTTATTATCGAGAAGTGGGAAAAAAGGTTGAGCGGGGACCACAGCCTTGTGACTTACTATGATTTAGAGACAAATATTCACCATGAAACTCAATTACACTGACTGCTGATTCGAAGGTAATTAATTACGCAAAATATCATATTAAATATATATTAAATGTTTTTAATGCTAAATTAAAAATATATATTTAAAAATATATTATATTTAAAATAATATATTTATATTTAAAATAATATATTTATATTTAAAATATTTTATATTAAATATATATCTAAAAATATATTATATTTAAAATAATATATTTATATTTATAATATTTTATATTAAATATATATTTAAAAATATATTATATTTGAAATAATATATTTATATTTAAAATATTTTACAATAAATATATATTTAAAAATATATTATATTTAAAATAATATAATTATATTTAAAATATTTTATATTAAATATATATTAAAGCAAATTATATTATATTTAAATTTATTTTTGAAAAGAAAATTAGAAATAGACCATTAAGGAGATATAGATACAAATAATAGAAGGTATTTCTTATGAGATAACGCAAGATCTTTCATTGCTACAAGCCCATTATTGTAACATTTTTATGCCTAACGCGTGAACGCTGTTCAAACTTTCTTTCTATTGAACGAATTTCATTGAAATATCCTCTATATCAAAAGAGCTGTAAGTCATCCTATTATTATCGAGAAGGGGGGGGGGGTGAGCGGGGGACCACAGCCTTGTGACTTAGGATGTCTTAGAGACAAATATTCACCACAAAACTCAATTACACTGACTGCTGATTCCAAGTAATTAATTATATCCCCGAAGCCCTAGTCAAGAGTCAGTCAGATTTTGTCCGATCAACCGTAATTGTATACGGCTTCATTTCATACACGGCTTCACCATGGACAGTTGATACATTTCCTCTTAATTCTGGTTTAGATTTGGGTTCATGAATTTTTATATTCTATAATGACAAGTATACTGGATCAGTAGAATAGAGAAAGCAATTAAAACTATTTTTTTTTTTCATGTTTCTGAGACACGGGATGAGTATTTTTCAGTAAAATACATTATACTAAGAAACGTTTTAAGGCATTTAAAGCCATAAAAGTTCTCTGATAAGGAAATAAAAAATTATCTTAAATCAACGTTATGAATATTAACTTGTTGCAAATGCATATGTTTTTGATTAAAGAAGTTCCAAGGTAAATTTAGTATTCAGAATTATGAGGAAAAACATAAATTATAGATGATTTTTTCTCTTTATTTAGGAATTTACGTTTTGAATATACATATTTTATAGATTCTGTACAATAGGTTTTTAATTTTACTAAAGATAAAATGGTATTAATAATAATACTTATACACGTGTAAAGTCTCTTGCACCTTACGTTACATATATTTGATCTTCGTATTAATAATGTATAAATATGTTTTTTCATACTCATTTTTCAAAAAACTAATTTTTTGAGATATCAGTATAGAAATTTTATTCTAATAAATGAACATCACAGTCACATTTTCATTATTATTTCTTTGCCTTTTTACGTAAACATAACACTTTCATCGTTAAATATTATATTTCATTTAAAAAAATCAACATATCCTAAACACATGCAGATAATTTAACTGAAACACATGTAAAATCATATTACTTTTCTGAAAAATTAAAAATCGTGGGTGACGGAGAATTACCAATAAATGATTCGTAAAGCGTAAAATGATTATAATTAGAGAGAAGAACTTATGAGTAAACTTTTTTTCTAATCACTGCACATCACAGTCATATTTTCATTATTATTTCTTTGCCTTTTTTATGTAATCATAAAGTTTTAATCGCTAATTACTATATTTCATATGAAAATCAGCGTATCTTAAACAGACACAAAAGCATTATATAATTTAACTGAAACACATGTAAAATCATGTTATTTTTCTGAAACTTTAAAAATAATCGGCGACGGATAATTACAAATAAATGATTAATAAACCTTAAATTGATTATAATCAGACAGAAGAGCTCATCAGTAATAATTTTTGTGTTTTAATCAATTCACATCACAATCATATTTTCATTATTATTTCTTCGGCTTTTTATGTGAACATAACGTTTAAATCGTTAAATATTATATTTCATAAAAAAATAAACGTATCCGCACAAACAGATAATTTAACTGAAACACATGTAAAACATATTATTTTTCCGCAAACTTGAAAATCGTCGGTGACGGACAATTACCAATAAATGATTCATAAATCTTAAACTGATTATAATCAGACAGAAGAGCTCATCAGTAATCCGGTTCAAATCTCATTCTACTTGACACCAGAAAAATTAAAAAGGAAAAATTCACAAAATGGTTTTGGTGGAATCAGCGAAACATTTTCTAGGAACCAACTTGAAAAGCCTTTTCTTGGCGGGAAGATCACGACCTTCTGAAAGGGTGGCATGATGGCATTTGGAGAGAATGTTCTATGTGCTGCACCTATAAAGAAAACTAAAAATGAGGGCTGTAACTCGTTCAGTAGAACGATTTCAAAGAAAATGGTTTATCAATGGGGGAATCAAAATTTGTACGGATGTGAGATGCTTCTCCAAGCACGTTTCACAACGGTGTCTCAGCAGACAGGTTTAAAAGATTCCAGGTTAGAGCTTAAGAAAGAAAAGGCATTAAATCTGAACGTGAAATGTAATAGACATTTATTTTATAGTATTTCTGTTATATGTTGCAACTTTTCTATGGTTGGAGAATTTTCTTTTCGTTTTAACAAACATTAAACTACAAAATAGTTGGGAACTTATAATTGTATATTCAATTAAAAGTGACAGTATTTAGGTGTTACATAAAACTGGAACATAGTAACTATAATCATTTTAATTTTTATAACCATTTGGTAATAAGGATAATAAGTAAATGAATTAAGTAAGTAAATGAAATATGTTAAGTCTGAAGTAAGTAAATTCTGCAGACATTGCTAAATATGAGAGTATTTTTACAAAATAATTTATGTATTTTTTTTATGAAAAAGAATGAGAATCTAATTTATATAATTTATATATATATATATATATATATATAATATATATTATAATGAATTCTATTGTACATGAACTAAGTAAGTAAATGAAAAAAGTTATTAGTCTTAAGTAAGTAAATTCTACAAATATTGCTAAACTATGAGACTTTCTTACCAATAAATATAATTTATAAAATCTGATCATGAAAAAGAACTAAAATCTAATTTATATAATTTCTATTAAGTAAAATGAATTCTATTATGTAAGAATTAGGTAAGTAAATGAAATAAAAGTCTTAAATAAGTAAATTCTATAAATATTGCTAAACTATGAGACTATTCTTACAAATAAAAATAATTTATAAAATCTGATCATGAAAAAGAATGGGAATATAATTTATATTTAATTAAAATCAGTAAATTTATTTAAACACTTAATTAAAAGCAGTAGTAGTAATTTTCTATTCAATTTAATGGCCATATATTGCCATAATATTAAATTTTTATGCTCAATAACTTAAAATTTTATTGCAGCAAATTCAGTGAATAACTCTGGTATATATCACTTATATGACATATTTCTTTATAAAATGAAATGATAAGTTATATTTTGGCTTATGATTTAATAAATATAAAAAAACATCCAGAAATTGACGTCAAATACATAAAATGCAAGAACTTAATAAATTATAATAAATTATAAAATTATAAAGTAAAATACAAATATAGATTACCACGAATATTGTTTAGGAATAGCTTAATCCTTAATGTACTGAATTATGAATTCATGAAAATTTTATTGTCTGAAGTATTTTTCGTGAGTTGTTTAAACTAAATTAGAAGATTTATATAATCATTAAAAAAGAAATAGAAGGACTGAAGGATTTAGAAAGATTAATTAAATTTGAATTAATAGGGATTTATGCAATATTTATAACTCCACTCAAATCTTTTATTTTAAATATTTTTCTTAGTATTTTGTAGAATTAGGAAATGTACAAATATAATATTCTTACTATAGAAACATAGAAATATTTCCGAATTGATAAATCCCCCCCCCCCCCCCCCCACATACACACAACGCCAAGAAAGCTGAAAAGTTGCAAAGGCGAAATAAATCATCCTTTTAAAAATATTTTTATTTTGTGTAACATATAATGCTTTTGAAACAATATAAAGCAATGTATTTATAACTCATTTTAAAGTGTATTACAACAAATCGATGTATTAAATGAATTTTATAACAAATTATTTTTTATGGTACTTATAAGTACCGTTAGTAGTTAAAGGGTTAAATTCCGTTCTGAAAATTTACAGTAATAATCTATATTTCGTATGTTGTTTTATTAAATAGTTCTTGTAATCCTATCTATGATTTAATAACTTGAGATTTATGTTTGAGAAAGAAAAGTTTTTCAATCTGAATATGAAACGTTTTGGATATTTATTATGTTGTATTGCTAGTAAAATTTTCAAATTTTGATTGTCATGAAAAATATTCCTCTTTATCTAACATCTAATTCTGTAATAAATCCTTGCAAAAAATTCTCCATTTTGCACTGATGAGCTCTGATAAGATGAAAAACGGCTTGCTCGTAAACGTGGAACTCAATATATAGATATATTATTATTATTATTATTATTATTATTATTATTATTATTATAATCTATCTTTATATTGTCATGTAAAATTTTGATTTAAAGGAAAAATTTTATTTCCTTTTTAACAAACATAACAACAAACAATTATTCAAGAAATTGAGATTAAAGTTTAAGAAGGAAAAGGTGTTCAATCTGAAAGTGAAACTTTTTTTATAATTATTATGTTATATTAATATCAAAATTTTCCAACCGTGATTGTCACGAAAAAAATTCATCCTTATCTAACACATAATTTTGTAATAAATGCTTGCGATCAATTTTCCATTTTGCGCTCAGAGTTCTAATAAGCTGAAAGACGCCTTGCTTGTCTGAAAAATCCCCCTCCCCCCACACACACCATACCCCGAATTCGCCGGTAGATGGCTTTAAATTAATGATTTATTCTTTTAAATTTTTTCTGAAAAATTTCCCGTGCTCGGACTATTTTTCCTTCTATTATCATATTTTAAAGTTAGAGACAAATGCAGGGTTTAATTTGTTTTATTTACTTCCAATATATTTCAGAAACATAAATGATAATAGAAAACTTTTTCGTGATAAAAAATAATAAATACAGTAAATATAAATAAACGCAAATAGCAGGACGCATTTTTCATTATTATAATCTATTTCTATATTATCATGTCAGGAAATTTTTCTTTCCGTTTTTAACAAGCAACATAACAACAAACAATTAATGAAGAAATTGAGACTAAAGTTTAAGGGAAAAAAAAAAAAAAAAAGGTATTCAATCTAAATATTAAACGTTTTGGATATTTATTATGTTATATTGCTGTTAAGATTTTCAAATTTTGATTCTCACAAAGAAAACAAATTCGCCTTTATCTAACATCTAATTCTGAACTAAATCCTTGCAAACAATTTTCCGTTTTACGCTAAGAGCTCTAATAAGCAAAAAGATGGTAATTATGCTTTTAAATTTTCCTGAAAAATCTTCCGTAAACGGACTATTTTCCATTCCATTAGCATATCCTAACGTTACAAAAAAATGGCATACTTTACTTCTCAGTGTTTAATTTGTTTCATTTACTTCCAGTAAATTTTAGAAACATAAATAATAATTACAAACCATTCCGTGATAAAAAGTAACAAAGACAGTAAATATAAATGTCAAACGCAAAAGAAGCGTTTTTCATTACTATAATCTATTTATACATCATCATGTAAAATTTAGATTTAAAAGAAAATTTTCTTTCCCTTTTTAACAAGCAATTTAATAACAAACAATTATTCAAGAAATTGTGATTAAAATTTAAGAAAGAAAAAGTATTCAATCTGAATATGAAACGTTTTGAATATTTATTATGTAATATTGCTATTGAGATTGCCAAATTTTGATTGTCATGAAAAAAAGAAATTCGTCATTATCTAGCATATAATTCTGGAATAAACGTATCAAAACAATTTTTCATTTTCCGCCCACGGACTTTAATAAGCGCAAATCCGCCTAGTTCGTCTGATGTATTAAGCACTCCAGCCATTCCGATCTCGCAGGGCGATGCCTTTAACTCATTGAAATTTGCTTTTAAACTTTTTCGGAGAAATTTTCTGTGATCGGACTATTTCCCCTTCCATTATCATATTCTAACTTTGCTGGAAATCGCGATGTTCTATTACTCACAGTTTAATTTGATAATTTACTTCAAATAAATTTTATAAATATAAATAATAATTAAAACTTTTCAATGATAATATATAGCTCAGGCAGTAAATATAAATCTTAAACGCCAAAGAATTATTTGTTGTTATTATAACATATTCTACATTACCATGTAAAATTTCGATTTAAAGAAAATAATTCCTTTTGTGTTTAACAAACATTTAACTTTAAAATAAAACTTTTTCTAGTAACTGTCAAATGATATAAAATGACTGTGTTTTAAAATTGCATTTAATCGTTGTTTTAAGCGTTAAAATTTGACATCATTTGTACATGCATTTCATAATATTATTCAACGTAATTCTAATTAAAATTACAAATATTAAAAAATATTATGTTTTCAAATCACGCATTACTGATGATAAATTTGCATCATTTCACACCGTATTATTTTTGCTGTAATGATGTTAAATGACAGATAAATTCAAAATTTATTATCATAGAAGCACAAAATGAGATTTCTATTTATATTGAAAATGTTAGACAATATGTTTTAAGATTTTTATGCTGTCAGAACTTTTATCAGTTTTAAATTTATCTTTCAATAATGGCTCAAAAATATTTAATGCGGTAATTATCTGATATATATTCAATACAATACCAATAGTTTAAATTATTTGGGCTAAAACATTTTCTGTTTGAGAAATACAACTCCCTGAAAAATACCGTATCTCTGAATCAAAAATAAAATATCTTATCTCTCCCTAAATGAAATTTTCGCAAAAATAACGTCATTTATTGTTATATTTGCTCAAATATCTAAAAGTTTTACAATTCTGCGTCAATGAAGAAATTTAATTACAGTCAAATAGTTTTGTAAGAAAAGTTCTTTAAGATGATTTCGTTTGTATTAACATCTTTAAAGTTACCAGATAAAACTTAGCAGTTGAAAAATTTGATTCAAAACAATTTCAAATAAATCTGAAAAACTTAATGACCATTATACGTTATCCCGTAAAGCAGAAAATATCCACATGTGTCTACCTGCTCTTGACGTAATGTATTTAAGAAATCATTTGCTCTTTTGGTTCCAAATAGTACGGAAAATTTCAAATAAAGATTGCTTAGAAAGAGGGATAAAATTACTCGAGTATGGATTTTAGCTTTAGTTTGGAATAATCAATATGAATCTTCATAAATAAAATTACGCTTGGATTGTTATGTAATAAGAAGTAAAATACCGTGTAATTCTCCATAAAGAATAAAAATGGTGGTTGAAGATTACTGTTGCTGCCACGTAAATGAAATATCGATGGTAGTTTTTAAAAATTGCTTCTAGTGAAGTGAAAAAAATTAAGTCTGTAATTGTATACATTGATTGATATAGATGTAAAGAGATAGATACATTGATAATGTAAATAAATGGATTCGTAACTTAAATTTTTAATCTATAAGATGGTTGTAATTTTTCGGGAAAAAAATAAATACATGGAATCAATAAAAATTTAAAATTTTATGATTTTTATAATTTATAGTTGAGATACTGAATATCATTGAAACATTTAGATTATAACGAGAATAAATCACAAGAAAGAAGAATACTTCAACAGGAAAAGTTTATATATATGTATATACATACATATATATATACTAATGATTTCGTAATATTGCCCTTGAAAACGAGTTACGAATCATTAGTTCCAATTTTATTCATAATTGTTCTCTCATTTTAAGTTCATTTTGTATTTTTCTTTTGGAATTAATGAATTGTAAATTTTGAGATCATACATTTTGTGCAAAGGATTTGTTGATGCTGACAATGATTCATTATTTCAGGTCTTTTTTCATTGGTTAAATTGTTTTAGTTACAATTTTTTTTAACAAAATATTTCAAATATTTATGTTTTCCTGCATATATTTCTTTATTTACTTGTTCTTTATATGAATCCGCCTTCCTGTTGATTTTCCTTTCGCCAATTTTGAATGTTTTAATTTTTTAATACTTCATATATTGGCGATTAGGGTATAGGTTTATTAAAGTAGAAAAAGGTCATTAATGATTAATTAAATTAATAATAGTTGATCCAGATTTATTATGTATAATGTCAGTGTAATGTGTTGATACTCCATTTATTAATTTTTATTAAAAAAAAAAAAAGATGATGAATTGTAATATTATATAATGATTATATATATGTTACCGGCCAAACCCGAATTTAGGCCAAACTAGATTGGCCTAGGCCAAACTAGTTTATCCTAATGCGCATCGGATAAACTAGTTTTTCCTAGACCAAACTAGTTTGTCCTAATGCGCATCGGATAAACTACTTTTTCCTAGGCCAAACTAGTTTATCCTAATGCCCATAAGATAAACTAGCTTTTCCTTGGCCAAACTAGTTTATCTTGACGCCCATAGGATAAACTAGTTTTTCCTAGGCCAAACTAGTTTGGCCTAACGCTCATAGGATAAATTAGTTTAGCCTGCTATTCATTAGTCTGAACTAGTTTATCCTAGGCCGATCTAGTTTATCTTAAGCCAATTCCATTTGGGGTAATTTTATTGATCCCAAAGACCGCTTCGGCGCCAACCTTTTAGTTTATCCTAGGTCAACCTAGTTTTTCCTAGGCCAATTCAAACGCAAATTCAATTTCTCGAAAATGAGTCAAGTTCACGCTCAAATTCAAAATTTTTTAAACGAATCCGCTCAACTCAAACACATCTATGGAAGTGAGCAAAGTTAACTAATAACTCGTTTTTAAAAAATATATATATATAATAGAAGTTTAGCGTCCAAATTTACAAAATTTTGTGATCTAGTATTTTGGTTATTAGATGTAAGGTCTTTATGGGCCCGCCCAATCTTTCTTCCCGACACTCGGTCCGATCTTGGTTTGGGGATTACTTTTTTTCAAGAGGTTCGAGCCGTGATGGACTCAATTTTTTTCGGGGTTAAGTCGGGACTGGACTGCATTCTTCTTGAGGTCTGCACAGGCAGAAATTTTCAGTCCAATTTTCAATCCAGCTCATATGAAAATCATTTGGACCGGCAGGATCTCTGGTCTGATCACTAATAGCCGGGACCAACATTTTTTTAATGCACGTATTTTTAAATGGCTATTATTCCACAATTAAAAGTTATATATCTATTATTATTATTTTTAAAGACGTTTAGATAAACTTTTAGGTAATAAAATTAAAGTACGGGATAACCTGAGAAAAATAACCTGCCTATGACGGTATCCCGTGTTTAACAAAAAAAAATATGTTTATCTATGTGAAATGAGGATATTAGTACTATAAACATCCTCCTATAAACATCCTCTACTCCGGCACGTTCAAACGTGCAATATGCCGGATTACGAAATTTTCCAGATTACAGGATGTATGTCGGAAAAAACGTGTAGAAGTTAGCATTAAACAGAAAATACCAATATAGCATGTTTTTTTATTTTTTAAAGAGATTAAATAGAATATTAAAAACACTCAATAATGTAAGTTTTGTACAACATATGTACACGAGTATAAAATGAAAACGTGCACTGTAGGCCTAGTCGTTGAAATCATCTTAAACAAATCTCGAATATCAGTTCGTTTTGTCGTAGTCTCTTCATTTTATTAGGATGTTATTTTTCATGATGTGAAGTTTAATACTTTCTGTATGGTTGAACGAACGGCTGCGCACAGAAAACCTGATAAATGTATTCGTGGCATCAGCTGATGTTGTTTGACTCGTGCACATCATGTTTATCCAAGCCAACGTCTTTGGGGACTGTTAGGTCGATAACACTCTGAATGATGGTCTCATCAGTCAAAATTTCAACTGTCGGTTCATAAAAATATTCTTCAACTCACTCCTTTATAATTCTTCGAGATTCAGTTGTGTTTCCGAAAGTCGTGCCGGATTATCCAGAATGCCGGACCTTAGGATGCCGGATTAGAGGATGTTTACTGTACTTCTAAAAATAATATAATGCACTTACAACAAATGACGAACCTTCTAATAAGGGAACCTGCCTATAACGGATTTTTCTTCTTTCCTATGCAATTCCGACCTAGAAGAATTTATTGAATGGAATTTTTAAAATTTCTAAATTTCTAAGCCACAGAATGTGGTTTAACGATATTAATGATTATATTGTAAACTATATTGATGTTTTAATGAATCATTATTTGTATGTAAATATCTGAATAACTAATACTATTAATTTTTTTTACTCGGCTTGGAGACTTGAAAACCTGAAAATTTTATATAGAAAAACCTTCTAAGACTGAATCACATAGGAGAGAAAAAATTTCGTTATAGTTAGCTTCCCTTTTTAGCAGGTCTGTCGTCTCTAGCAAATGTATTATGGTTTTTTTCAAACTGATTAATATATACAATTTGCACCGATAAAAAAAAAAAAAAAAAAATCCGTTTAAAACAGGATTTCGTCATACACAATTCCTTCTAATAGGTTTTGCAGTTCTGTATCCTCATCCGTATACATGCATATGTACTATTATTTAACGAGACTTTTAATTGTGGAATAATAGGAGCTTAAAAATATATGTATTTTAGGCCAAACTGTGACCGGGACTTCGCCGGATTTTTAAAAATTCCATATTTTTGAAAGAATATGAAATGTACTTCTGATATTCTTAATGGTGCATTTATTCATTATTAATTCTAAGCCAAGTAATATTTATGTGAGAAAAAAAATAAATCAATGTTTTTTTATATATACATTTTTTTTTTCTCACACAAATATCACTTGACTTTGAATTAATTATGAATAAATGCACCATTAGGAATATCAAAAGTACATTTGATATTCTTTCAGAAATATGGAATTTTAAAAAATCCGGCGAAGTCCCGGTCTCGACGATGCTGGATTTTCGAGATTATACTGTACATTATTAATCAATCCTCTAAACTCTTTCTCTCCTAAATTTTATGCTAACCTCTCATCCCATTCTTTGGTCCTCTCCACCACACAATTTGTCATATGGAACATATTTTATAAGTACCGGCGGCGGCGAAATGGGGAAGATAGCAGGATAGTACCCCATTCCCCATCGATTAAAATATATTATACAGGGGTGACGACAATTCTGTTTTGAAAAAGATTGGCGACGGAGTGGTAGTTGAGATAAAAAAAGCACGTCAAATTGCATTGGGCTAGAATAATCGAGATCGGCCTAGGACTAGAAGGTTGGCGGCGGGGCGGTCTTTGGGATAAATAAAATTACGCTAAATTGAATAGGTCTAGGATAAACCAGGGGGGTGCCATTTCCCTTTACTTCTGGTATCAAGGTTTCGGTGCGCATGACGTCACTGCGCGTGCTAAGGAGGAGTCTTGCAATAGAAAATAACCTATTTTCTTATTTAAAATAGAATTTATGCTAAAAAAAATTGTATCTTTGGTCAGAGGAGAGCATGTTTCTTCAAAATAAAACATTTTTCTTTAACGGAAGTATTTTTTTTTCTAGGAATAAAACGATTTAGAAGGGATTTTTTTTCTTCAAATAGCCGTGTATTTTTTCTTTTCTAAGATCAGTTTTTATTGCTTCTTATCTTCAGTCGATCTTTAAAAGGGACGGAAGCGTGAAGTAAACATTTATTGTTATTTTCTTTGACACCCAGGGCAGTTTGCCCTCACACGAAGCTTTAATTGCTTCTCTAAAACAAGGTTACTATATCCATAATAAAAACCCAGGACTTTTATTCGATTGAGGCATTTTAACCAAATATATTCATCAGAAATAAAAAAGAGATACGCTGCCAGAAAATCAAAAATGTGGAGTAAGTCAAATTTGATTGCATGATAAAACAGTACGAGAAATAGCAAATAAAGGAGCACACATTAAAATACATCTTCAAAATGCACCCTGTGATGAAATCAAATGCTGGAAATGAAAGCATATTCTGAGGGTAAAAACCTAAAATATATTATTTATTAAAATAATTTTATATAATTTTATCCCCATACAACATTAAAATATAATTTTATATAACTCTTTTGGAAGGTATTTATAAACGTATAGTGCTTTGAATTTCAAATTTTAACTTTTCTATATCGCATAAATGTTTCAGTTTTAAATATTTGGCAACTTAAAAATTAAAATTTCTGTTATTTGTTTTCTAAATTTCCTTTATAAATACTGCTGTCCTCATTTTTATTATATAAAAAAATAAATCAATTTAATATTTAATCACATTAGCTGCATCTGAAGAAAACAATAGTACATTTAAAATTAAGTTTTAAAAAGCTGAATTGGTGCAATTTTAAATTTTAAATATGGCACTTTATTTGGATGTAAAAATTAAGTTTAACCCATTACCCGCTGGTGTTGCGTTCACGCAACAGTCAAAATAAATACACTTATTTAAGTTATTTACATACCCACCGCTATTTTTCAATTAAAAAATTGGCCTTACTTAAAGACATAAAAATTTAAGACCATATAAAGCGAAAATTATCTTTCAGAGTTTGTGGTGGCAAACGCCGTTCAGGTAAAAAGTTGAAAATTTCAACCTTATAGTTTTGGCGGTTAATGGGTTAAACGTTAAATTCACTTTAACGCAATAATTTGCCTTAATTTCTTTTAATTATGTATGTAGATTTATATTTATTATTATTATTATATAGCATTAAATTATTATTTTAAATAAACTTTTTAATGTATTTATAAATTATATTAATCTGAATTTCAAAAATTATTTCCACCAAACCATATAATTATACCGTATAAATATTTCCGTTTAAAAATATTAAATATTCATATGTTTACTTATTAAAGTTTATATTTTATTTGTCTTTTAAATCTAATTATTCAAAACTCAATCTTGTGTAATCTTGCTATGAAGTTGAAACGTAACTTATTATTTTTTAAACCTTTTTTATGGGTTTTTATCAAAGTCATATCGAAATTATAATAATATTAGAATTATCTTAGATTTCAAATTGAATACCAATCGAATATTATAAATATACTATATTAAAAATTGTTAACAAAATATTATCTGCAGTCGTGCAACGATGAAATTTCCTGCTTTTGTAGGTCTTTAAGATTTTATTTATAAAAAATATTATTTTACACTTTTTTTTATGTAAATGAACTTTTTCATATTGAATCGTAAACGAAACTTAATGAAAAAGACAGCAAATTTAACAATTAAATTTCGAAGAGATAAGAAGAGATAATAGCTTAAAATTTAGATGTGATGTTTGTCCCATGTATAAAGAATATATTTTAATCGTTAAACTTCTTTTCACGCAAAAATTTCTACTGATATTTTTTAATTAAAAATAGCGCCTTTCTAATGCAAATTCAATTGGGAAACTCATCTTAGCACGCGCAGTGACGTCAAGCAGCGAGTCGCTCCCTATTGGCTACGGGGTGAAATGGCGCAACCTTTAGATATAGTAACCTTGGGATAAACTAGTTCGGACCAATGAAAAGTAGGCTAAACTAGTTTATACTATGAGCGTTAGGCCAAACTGGTTTGGCCTAGGAAAAACTAGTTTATCCTATGGGCGTCAAGATAAACTAGTTTGGCCAAGGAAAAACTAGTTTATCCTATGGGCGTTAGGATAAACTAGTTTGGCCTAGGAAAAACTAGTTTATCCTATGGGCGTTACTATAAACTAGTTCGGCCTAGGAAAAACTAGTTTATACTATGGGCGTTAGGATAAGTTTGGTTTAGGCCAATCTAGTTTGGCCTAAAATCGGGTTTGGCCGGTAACATATATATCTGCAAGTATTGCTATCATCACCTTCTAACGAAAGCAGTTACTTCCAATAATATTTACAAACTTCATCATGTTACGTTAAAGGAAAATGATAATCATATATTAAGCTGTCATAAATTACTAGGCATAAAAAATAACAACCTAAAATATCCTTATGTAGTCATGATTCCGAAGTTTCTGAAAATCCTCTTAAATTCCGCACAATTGCAATAGGTTGTAATACGTATAATACTCGTGTTAATACATTATTGTCTGAGCGAAGCGAAGGCTAATACTCAGCGAAATATTACTGTCCGGACACATTACAGTTACGATGGATATTAACGCCATGTCCTACTAAAAAAAGGCCTAATAAAAACCTTTCGTCAAGCATAACTCAAAAAATATTTGTCGGATTTCGTTTCTGATTGCACCAGAAGGTACATATGAGAGCCACCTACTGAATGCACCTACTATGAAAAATATGTTCCAAACCGTTTAAAAATTATATTAAAAAAACTGATAAAAAAGCACAATTTATCTGATACGTCACAGAAATTTGGCGTGCGTCACTTTCACCGGTGGATGTTTTCGTAGACAACTGGTTTGAACACATGGAGCAAATATAAAAAAAAAAAAATACGCACGAAGTAATATTGAATAGATCAGTTTCAACCACGTGATCAAAAACCTTGCAACAACCCGTGGCAACCAGTTTTGGTGAGCAAACAAATAATAATACAGTACTCCGTACCACGGTGAGCGTTTTTAACCTGTTGTATGAAATCTGGCCTGTTATATGACATACAACAGGCTAAATCCGGCTAAAAACTCACGCTAAAAGATAGTTGTCAGTCTATCGACTGGAAATTAACAGATTTTTTTAATACTCGTATAACGAAATTTAGAAACGATTGTGGATGATTAAAACAAAAGACATGGGTGTTTCTTGCTCCGGGAGGTTATCTTTCTTTGGATGTCTGTCTGTCTATCATACAGCATGCAATTTTCTGGTAAAGGATGATATTATTATGCAGTAAAACCTCCATAACGGACACACCCGATTAGTGGACACCTCTATTTAGCGGACATTTTTTCGATTACCAACCCTTAAATAACTGTACCTTTTTTACTCTCAGTAGCGGACACCTCAAAATAGAAGGCAAATTCTGCCCTCCCGAGGTGTTCGCTATTCAGAGGTTTTACTGATAAAACCTACATAACGGACACACCCGATTAGCGGATACCTCTATTTAGCGGACATTTTTTTCGATTACCAACACTTAAATAACTGTACATATTTTACTCTCAGTAGCGGACAAGTCCAAATAGAGGACAAATTCTGCATTCTCGAGGTGTCCGCTATTCAGAGGTTTTACTGTATATATTATTGATAGTTATTTTACAGGGCCGCACAAAAGAATAAGATTATATGAAACGAATATAAACTAAATTCGGGATTGGTAGATCGCCGATGGTAATGTAATTTTAGGATGTTGTTACAGTCATCCGCACCATGATTTTAGAGTTTCGTTCATCTAACGAAGCCCTACCTGTCTCACTTCTTTGTCTGTCTGTCTGTCTGTCCGTCTGTCACAGAGCCCGTTCTCAGAAACTATATATGTCGGAGACTTGAAAATTTGCATATTTATAGCTGAACACCACACATCAAAAGGCAAATAATAAAATTTTGAAAAAGTCTAATATTTAACCTACTGGGCTCTAACTTGTGTATTTTAAGCAATTTTTCTAACTCAGCCCTAATTAAGTTGGAGACATGAAATTTTGCATACTTATAGCTGAACACCTCACATCAAACGACAAATAATAAAATTTTGAAAAAGGTCTAATATTTAACCCTCTGGGCTCTAACTTGTGTATTTTAAGCAATTTTTCTAACTCAGCCCCTAATTAAGTTGGAGACATGAAATTTTGCATACTTATAGCTCAACACATCACATCAAACGACAAATAATAAAATTTTGAAAAAGGTATAATATTTAACCCTCTGGGCTCTAACTTGTGTATTTTAAGCAATTTTTCTAACTCAGCCGCTAATTAAGTTGGAGACATGAAATTTTGCATACTTATAGCTCAACACATCACATCAAACGACAAATAATAAAATTTTGAAAAAGGTATAATATTTAACCCTCTGGGCTCTAACTTGTGTATTTTAAGCAATTTTTCTAACTCAGCCCCTAATTAAGTTGGAGACATGAAAGTTTGCATACTTATAGCTGAACACTTGTGATAACACGATAAATCATAAAATTTTAAAAAAGTCATATTTAACCCTCTGGTCTCTAACTTGTGTATTTTAAGCAATTCTTCTAACTCAGTCCCTAATTAAGTTGGAGACATGAAATTTTGCATACTTATAGCTGAACACCTCACATCAAACGAAAAATAATAAAATCTTGAAAAAGTGTAATATTTAACCCTCTGGGCTCTAACTTGTGTATTTTAAGCAATTTTTCTAACTCAGCCCCTAATTAAGTTGGAGACATGAAATTTTGCATGCATATAGATGAACACCCCACATCAAACGACAAATAATAAAATTTTGAAAAAGTCTAATATTTAACCCTCTGGGCTCTAACTTGTGTATTTTAAGCAATTTATTTTAACTCAGCCCCTAATTAAGTTGGAGACATGAAGTTTTGCATACTTATAGCTGAACACCTCACATCAAACGACAAATAATAAAATTTTGAAAAAGGTCTAATATTTAACCCTCTGGGCTCTAACTTGTGTATCTTAAACAATTTTTCTAACTCAGCCCCTAATTAAGTTGGAGACATGAAATTTTGCATACTTATAGTTGAGCACCTCACATCAAACGACAAATAATAAAATTTTGAAAAAGTCTAATATTTTGTCTCGTGCATTTTTTTAATTTAAACTGTTTTGCAATATTATTTTTTGTTCATTTTGCATAATAAGTGTAATGTGACGTAATGTCTTCTATTTAAGACTTCTAACGCATGTTAATGAACTTATTTTACAATATCCTTTCTCTTTTAAAATTCACATGTAAATATAATTTTTATGGCGTAGTTTCCAATAAGTGCCTGCTTTTTATACCTAATTATTTAATTGCAATTTGAAGGTTTTTTTCTTTTTATAATAGTAACGTGTAAATAATTTTTTTTTATTTGAAGAAAACATTATTGTTTGCGCTGTTTATACAGATGGTAACAGTTTAAATTAATACCATTTTCTAAATATGTAAAAAATATCTGTCGAAATGCTGAATATTTGAATTTAAAATAGAAATAAAACCTCCAAAAATGAGTCAAATTAAAAAAAAATTAATGGAATCTGCACACCGGGATCTTCTATTGAATAAAATGATATAAAAATGATTAAATTCCCGTGTTTATTTTTTACTCCTATAAAACTTTTTTAATGGAAAGATTTTGTCCAAACTTAGCATTAAATATCTCTTAAAATAATTCTTCTATTTGAAAACTGTATGCATCAGCGTGTTGATCAAGCATTTCTCTATAATACCACCGATTTTGATATTTTTTATGCAATAGTTTTCTTAATATTAACGAAGAAATTCCTCCGGTCACAAAAAATTCGAAACCGGCGGCGGCGGTGACAGCGTTAGTTACTTTTTTTAGAATAGAGAGATATGTAAAAATGAAAACTTGCCTATCTGTCTGTTTGTAATTCTATAAAAATCCACAATTTGGAAGCCAAAATTGTGAAAAGATACGTACATGTGTATTAAAACATGGCCGAGGCAACTAGAGTAATCCGGAATCGAAATAAGTTGCAGTTAATTTTTAATTAATAAGTAACCACCAATTTAACAGCAATTTCTTATCAAATTTAAACATTTTTCGTTATAGTAGTTGCCAACAATTAAAATACACAATAAAATTATTACTACAACAATTAATTTTCTACTGCAAGATTTCCACGTGAAAAATGAAAATGAAATAAATAGTTTGCCGAATTTAAAAAAAAAGTGAATATTACATCATAACTTTTCTATTGCAAGATATTCCCGTGAAAAATGAAAATGAAATAAATAGTTTGACGAATTTAAATGAAAGTGTATATAACTTCATAACTTTTATATTTCAAGGTTTCCACATGAAAGAGGAAAATAATACGTCATATTGGAAATATAAAGGACATGGTGGATATAGTATAACGTCATATGAGTGTGAAAATGTATTAAAGCATGATAAAAACCCGATTAGGGAAATTTTGGCGTATTTTAACATTATTGCTCCAATTATAAATTGAAATAAGTTCATTTATAGCTGTATTCTTTTGCGTCTCTTATATACATTTATACATTTTTATATAGCGTTTTCATATGATTCATTCATACAACATTTCGACTGCTTTTTTTAATGTTTCTTTTGTGTTGTATGTTAAATTTTAAAATTGATTTTTCAGAACAAACATCCTTCAAATTCTGGGCAACGCCGCGCAGATTACTTTGTAACAGATAAATAGCTTTCGTATCTGTACATCTAATGCAAATATTATAAAGCGTTATAATATTATAAATTGTATAATATTATTAATGCTTGTACTTTTGTGAGGTGTTATCTCTGAAACTACATACAGTGGGTTGCCAAATTATTAGGAACAGTCATATTTTTTGCTAGTTTTATACTTTGGGTGCACTTGACTGCGACTCTAAGTGGTTTAAGTGTGTCAGGAATGCATTTTACCGTTCTCAATATCTCTATAATTCAACTTTTAAGTCTTTTGGTAGTTAAAAGGTTTGTTTGCTTTCTATAAATATTTTAATAACAGGAGAGACGCTGAGTCTTTTACACACGCAATAGTGGAAGACGCTTTTCTTTAACTTAAATAATATTCTTTGGTGTTTTTTGGAAAAGTTAAGAATTATATGTGAGAATTATCTTTCTTTTATTGATTAATTATTTGTTTTTTGCGAAATTATTTACGATTTTAATTCATTTTTTTTATTTTTATTGATTTTAGTATGGGTCGAGGGGTTGATATGTCCCCTATGAAAAAATCTGAGGTAAAAACCCTTATTCTGCATACGAGTCATTCCCAAAGGAAGATAGCAGAACTTGCTGGAGTTTCCAAGTCAGTAGTTAACAGGATAAAAATAAATCTGGACAAAAACTAGCCACTTTCGCCCAAAAGAAAAGGTAAAAGTGGAAGAAAACGCATAACAGCTCCATGTACCGATAGGAAAATCCGAGATGTCTGTTTAGGAAACAGAAATAAAAGTGTGGGACTCCTTACTCAGATCGTTCAAGAATCTAGAATAGGAATTTCTAAGAGAATTGTGCGCGGAGATTAGCGGAGGAAGAGTTGACAGGTCATCGTTCAGCCAAGAAGCCCCGGTTGACAGAAGCGATGAAGAAGAAGCGCCATGTGAACACCGCCAGAAGACAGTTGATGACTGGAGTAAGGTCAGTTGTTAAGATAATTATTATTTATGTCATTTAAAATCGTTTAATTCTAAATTGTTAGTATATTTAATTTTTTTCAGGTGTGTTTCTCAGATGAATCAACCTTTGAAATTTTAGCCCATAAAAACGGCTTTGTCCGGCGGCGCCCAGGCAAAACACATCGCCCTGACTGCATCATGGAAAGTATTAAAAACCCTGATAAAAGAATGGTGTGGTCTGTCATAAGCGCTAAAGGGGTTGGACGCCTCTACATTCTCCAGGGAACCATGAGACAAGACCAGTACAGGAAAGTTTTGGAAACTCGGCTGCTGCCGAAAATTCAAGAATGGTTCCCAGGTGATGAAGAGTCCATGTTTATGTATTATTCAGCGCCTTTTCCTATTGCTAGAAGCGTGACAAAGTTTTTGGCTGACCACAATAGCCCAATTTTACCTTGGCCTGGCATGAACACCATAGAAAACATATGGGAGATCACCAAGGCGGAAATCGCCAAAGATGTGATTACAACCAAGGTACAACTCATCGAAAAACTAATAAATGTATGGCATCACAACCCTAAAATAAAAGAAAGTGCCAGAAATTGCATAGAAAGCATGCCGAGACGAATCGAAGGACTCCTCGAAGCCAAAGGATATGTCACCAAACATTAATATTCTTTACTTTACATTGGTAAATTAACTGTATTATATTTTTGTTGGGTTTTTTTCATATAATACTGTGTAAATACTTAAACTAGTATAATAATAAAGCTTTTTAAACTTAAAAACAGTGTTTATTTTCAAATTATATCCTAATGTTCAGCAAAAACCTATACTTCATGACTGTCACTAATAATTTGGCAACCCACTGTAGCCAACTTAAAAAAATGTTGGTTGCCATCTCTACTCCGAAAAAAAGACTGTATTTTATATGTCAGTGCAAGAACCTACATCGCTGCAGGAGCAAAAAAGTTCTAAAATTGCGATTTCTGTGATATTGGTTGGGTTGGAAACTTTAAATTTGGTGTGGTAGTTACTTTTAAGATGTAAATACTCGTAATGAACGCTCTCTAAAAGGTTCAATTTGACGGATAAACTTAAAAATTTCTAGAAAGGTTCTAAACTATGAATTATTTGGAATACTGAAATTTTTGGGATACTGTTGGAGTTAGAAACTAGAACTTTGGCATGGTAGTAATTTATAAGATGTAAATGCTCGTTGTAGAACGAATTCTAAAAAATCGAAAGACTGTACAAAGCGGAAAAGATCTAAAGATGATCTAAGTAACGAAGTACATGGAATTGTTAGGAATATAAATATGAAAATTGACATGGCTGTATTTGTCATGACGTAAATTCTCGCAACAGAACAATTTCTAAAAATGCCGCTATATAAAACAGTGCAGAAACAGAAAACTTTAGAAAATTTTCTATTTCTGTGTTACTGCTGAGCCCAAAATCTTGAAATTTTGCTTCGGGTTAGTTTTAAAATATACAATTGTCTCTATGAATGGTTTCTAAAAAATTTAAAATGATGAAATTAACGGAAAGCGGTCTCAATTACTATTAATTTGGAATTATTAGGTATAGTAACTTTAAATATTTCATAATACTGCATTTCCTCCGCAAAACATGCAATTTAAATGCAACAAAACTGATAGATACCCACCTAGCATTAAATAAATAGTGTAAATATTGAATAAAGACCTGTATGAAACAGTGAGTAGGTAGCCCGAAAGTAATGGAGAATTTGCACGTTTTCTAACTTTATCACGAAATAATAGTACATGAAAAAATAAGAAGGATACCCTGCATATTTTTTTTATTTTGAGCTTTTATTACTGATTTATGATTGTTTTAATATCGCACTATTTACCGTATCCCGAAAACGCTCCGTAATACATCTGACGTCACAGTTCATGACAACAAACGACTGTTATTCTTTACGTGTGTCGCTTTTCAACTTGTTCATTTTAGATATTGCTGTTTCTAAAATTATTATGACTGAGAACACAAAGTCATATTATAAATACAGTGAAACCTCTCTGTGCGACCACCTCCATTAAGCGACCACCTCCATTAAGCGATCACCTCCATTAAGCGACCACCTCTATTAAGCGATCACCTCCATTAAGCGACCACCTCCTGAACGATCAGTTTTTCATTGAACGAAATTTATTCCCATAGGCTCAATACTAATTTTACTTCCATTCAGAGGCCATTCCAGCTGATCTCTCTCCATGAGCGACCACTTTCTTTGAAGGAAACAAACTCCGTTTTTTCTTGTCACTTGAAGAAGGTTTTATTAGAAAAATAGAAAAATAATTCTGAGGGGTTTTAAACTTCTAAACTAAGTTTAGATTTTTTTTTTTAATTATTCCGGTAACTTTTAAGTGTTTAAACCCTTTTATGCCTTTTTAGACAATGAAGTTAACTCTGATGACGAATTAAGAATGACTATCAATAAACTCCCCTACCCTATTCTGTTAGGAAACTCTCAAAGAAATAGATAAATTAATGAAAATATCATTATTTGTTCCCGTCAAAAAAAATAAATAAATAAATAAATTACATTTATTTACTGAACTTTGAAAGCACTTGGAAATAAAAGTTATGAAAGATAAAACTGTAAAACCAAAGCAAACGTCAATATATTCATTTTTAAACACTGCAGTAATTAAGTTATATAATTAACTTTTATTTTGATGCTTAAATTTTTATATTTTTTCCTAATGTGAAAAATAAATTCTAGTAACATTATTTCTAATTTTTTTCAACAATTAAAATCTAGATTAAAACGTGACCTCCATTAAGAGGCCACCTCTCGAAACGATCAATTTTTATTAGAATGAAACGTGGTCGCTTTAAGGAGGTTTTACTGTACTGTATCGTACCACTCTGCACAAATACAACCAGTAACTTCTACCAAAAAGTTGTTTTTCAGTGTGCCAAAAGACCCTGCCATTAGAAAATCATGGACTAAAGCTATGAAGAGAGATGACAAGAAAAATCGTAATTTTGTCTAATACATCATCTCTTTGATCTTCTGAAGATCATTTTTCAGTAACTTTATGTTTGATTTTGTTTAAATATTACTGTTTTAGAACATTAATTGATTGGATAAATAGTTACTCAAGAGAAAAAAAAGAGCATTCATATTTATAATGTACTCATTCGTATTTAAAAACAAACAAAAACATTCTGTAGTAGATTAATAAGCAATAACCCTGTTTTATTGATGATTAAATAGGTTAAACGTAGAAATGTCTAAGGTATGACACACACAAATATGTTAGTTTTTATTTAAGAAGTAAATAAAAATTTTATTGCGTAAGTGTACATTTTTATTAAGTTAGGGACTAGGTTTAAAAAATAAAGGATTTATTTCGAAACAATATTTTGTCATGTCTTAATAGAGGTTATAAAACGTAAAAATATTGAAACTACTCAAAAAAATTTTAATATTAAATTTTTACTTTTCAACATAAAAATACTTTAGGTCCCGCTGCCTATGACACCGTGTAGCAGGCGTGCTTCGACAGTACTGCATAATCTTAAAAACAAAACAAAACAAAAAAAATCAACAGGGAAAAAAAACCGTGAACCACATCCCCGCTGCCTGCGGCATCGTATAGCACCACGTGCTGCGCACGCACTGCAAATTCTTGTAAAAAACCTAAAAAATTACAAAAGTGCCCCCAGGGGGGTCAAGTGGGGGGGGGGGGGAGGGCACCGGATGTGCATAATATGAATAAGTTTTCATACACCTTTCTAACGATATGTCACATGAGGCGCGTACTCAAAATTTAGAAAATAGCTCTTCCCCGGATGACCCTTCCCTCCCTCTGCATTTCCCACTCTTTCAAATATCTAATGTTAAAAAATAATATTTGAGTGTTAAATGAAAAATCGCATTTAAAACGCAATAAATAGTTGATCTGAAGAAAAAAAGAGAACCCCCCCCCCCCGCTCCCCCCACACAGCCACCAAAAATCAACTCATTTTAAATTTATAAAATCTTTATTATGCGTTAAAAACAACGTCAAAGTTTAAAAGCGATCAGTTCTTTGTTTTTCCTAATTTTAACAATATCCCGTCAACTTTCTCTATGTGAAAAGACTTTTAATGAGTTTAAAAATCGATTTTTTCATAAACTTAGCGTTCATTTTTTTTTTTTTTTTTTCAAATTGACATTTTGTAAATCAACGTACCAAATAACATCCAGATGCGAAAGAACCAAATTTGTAAAATCAGTAGTTTAAAAATTTCGAACCTTTATTTCCAAAGCCTAGTATCTCTTTTCTTTCCGTTCCGCTTGCCTGTCGTGAACTGTGACGTCATAGTAAGTCACGCCCCGATTTGGAGCAACGTGATTTTAGCTTACTTTTAGGACTAATTATTTAATAGTATAGATATTTTTTTCGCGTTTTCGAGAACATTTTTGAAAACTGTGGATGTGGAACTATCAGAAAAATATATAAATGATCAAATCCCCCATGTGTGCAAATTTCTCATTGTTAAAGTGTTCCTTCTCTAAGCTTTTCTCTCTCTCTCGCCAAGGCCACTAACAGAGGGAAGTGCCGTTTTAATGTGATATGAATTTTTCATCCGATTCATTTTTCTAGACATTTTATCATAAGGTCATATTCTCAATTATCATTAGTAGATTTTTTATATATTAACTTATTCTGTTGAAATTTCATAATCGGGTTCATATTGGCGTATGTTAGCTTGCATGATTTGCTGGATAAATATTTATGGATTTGTAAATTACTTCAAATGACACTTTGACAGCTCAAAAGTTATGCAGACGTTATATTCAGATCTTGTGTCATACTTTATGTTATAATCATTGCCGATCTCTTTTATTTAATACATGTTAAATACAGCTCAACTTGTGCAGAATATGTTTGAAAACAAAACAATACAGCGTATGTAGTGGCCAGCATACACTCATCATTTAAATCCAATCGAGCATATCTAAAACACTCTATAGAAGCATTGCATGCCACTGTTGATGTATTCGGTACTTTGATACTATATCAGATTTTGAGGAGAGAATTCATTAACTGTTATCGACAACCTCATTGCATCCGTGGAAAACAGATATTGTACAACATTAACTATTCCGGGGGAGCACACATCATATAAAGTATAGTCCATTCTTTTTAAACATCATATATTTGTCATTTAAAGTTACTCAAATTGGTGCAGAGCGTCTGATTATGCTCTTGACATCATTTTATACAGTTAAAATTCCGATATAAGATAATTTAGTGTTTCATTTTCTATTTTACTTTTAATATATTGCGTACTTTCAATTTTATATCCATGCATGTCTGTCTTGCATGGTTGTTTTCCCACTTTTTTAAACAGTGCATACGAATTTATATATAAGATTTTGTAATTCTACGATTCGTTTATTTTCATCATTTCAATTTATCGCAGTATATGGACAATTAAAGATAACATCTCATTTTTTTGCGCCCACATGTTATTATTAAATCCATGTTCTCAGCAATATCGCTCAGACTAATCCCTCTGAGGGAAGTCCTAGTTTTTAAATATTCTTACACAAATTTATGGGTTATCAGTTACAAAAGATAACACTCTTTGTATTAAAAACATTTTTGAATTAGTGGATAAAATAAAGCCATTAACAAAAGTGTACAATATTATTACTTTAGATGTCAAAGACTTTTTAATAATATAATTCTAAAAGACTTACATTCTACTATCGATGCATTATTTATAGAATATTTTCCTTTATTAAATTTACCTGATAATATTGATACTGACTACTTCAAAATTTTGACTAATTTTCTACAATTGATAATTTTATCTTCAAAGACAATGCCCCTTTTAAACAAATACAGGGCATACCTCAAGGAGCTGTTTCATCAAGCATGTTATCCAATTTATATCTTTACTTTTATGAAAGAAAATTTATTAACATTAATATATTGCTCTACAGATACATAGATGATATAATTATTATTTCTGTTAATGATAATAATTCTATATCTCTTCCTGTAAAATAATCTTCTAATCTAGAACTTAGCACTTCTTATTCAAATAATTCTAGTATCAATTTTATAGATGTTAAAGTTAATATTCTCCCTAATAACATCCTAACATTCAATAGTTATGATAAACGTAATGGCTTTTCATTTAATGTAATTAATTTTACGAACTTCAATTCCTCCTTACATATTTCAGTATTTAGAAATATTCTACTTAATCATAGTCTTCGTATCAGACGTTTATGTTCCTCCCAATTCTTACAGCCTAACATTTTTAAATTAAAACAATTAGCATGGTCTTATAATTATCCCGTCTCTTTTTTTTTCTGCATGGCTCAAATCTTAATATTCATTTTTTCTACTTTTTACCAGTTTATGCATATAATAAGTAAAAAAGAAAAAAAAATCGAAAACGCTATTATGGAGGGTGGGATGTGGATTGCTGAAAAAATCATAAAAACATTCACAAAAATTTAATTAAAAAAAGTATTGTGTGTATATTTTTTACATACATTATAAACTACTAAAAAAAATAACCATTATGGAGGGTTAAGGTCGGGGATGCTAAAAAAGGTTTAAAAACCTTATATGTTTATATGTGTGTGAGCACGTATATGTGTATCTACGTGTATATATTGTATGGATTTATTTTAAAAAACAGGGGTATCATGCATTTAACATAATGTTTTTCATTAATTTTCACATATTGGTACATAATACAAGGCTATATTTTACTAACTCAAAATAATCCACATTGTTTTTTAAACGTTATATATATATATTCATTTTTTATTTTATAATATTTGTTTTTAAACTAGTTAATTTAACCAATGATCTTCTATTTACTTATATTTATATACTTATTTTTTTTATTTTATATTTACACAATACTTATAAAGTTTATTCCAATTTTTTCATTCTACTTTAAATAAATGTTAATCTAAATCATTTCTTAATTTCTTCAAATACACTGCTCAAAACAATTAAAGGATATTTGAAGTTTTATATAAAATAAAGATATAAACGAATTTTTTTTTGCCGAAAATAGAAGAAGAGAATCACAAATGCAAATTTTTCTGGTTTTCAAACTGTGGAGTATGCAAATTTTGAGTTCGACGTCAAAAACGTCGCTTCAGCGGCAGCGAATGAGATTTGACTTTCAACTGGATAAAAGAGAATGAAGACAAGGATGATCGGCATTCAGTGATTGCTTTGTTTCGATGAGTACGATGTCTCAGCGAAGTCATTTGAAATATTCAGAAGCTTTGAGAATTGTTGGTAGGTTAGAAGGGGGCCAAACTCAAGACGAAGTAGCGCAAGCCATTGGAGTGTCACAAAGTGTCATTTCCAGGATCTGGAACTGTTTTTTGGAGAGTGGATGTGCAGGCCGAAGACCAGGGCAAGGTCGTAGACGGTCAACAACGCCCAATGAAGATCGGTATTTAGCGTTAACAGCTCGGAGACACCAAACCATGAACGCTACTCTTCTCCAACAACACCTTCGCTCGGCTACAGGCACCACGATTTCAACTCAGACTGTCCGAAACCGGCTCCATGCTGTAGGTCTGTATGCTCGCCGACCGATGGTATGTGTTAGATTAACATCAAGGCATCGTCGCGACCGCAGGGAGTGGGCAACCGAGCATGTCAACTGGGGGAGAAATGAATGGAGCAATATTCTGTTTTCTGACGAGTCCCGTTTTTCTGTGCATCCAGATAATAGGCGTATTTTCATCTGGAGGGACCGTGGCAGTAGGAATAATCCTGCGTTCGTGCACGAAAGTGTCAGATTTGGCGGTGGGGGAGTGTTGGTGTATGGTGGCATCTCCATTGACGGGCGCACTGACCTCTACATCATTCGAGATGGAGCTCTGACTGGTCGCCGATATAGGGATGAGATCCTCAGACCTATTGTAGTCCCTTACGCTGCAGCAATCGGAGATAACTTCATTTTAATGGACGATAACTGCAGGCCACATCGTGCAAACCTGGTGGAGGATTTCCTTTTCGAGGAAGGAATCGTTCGAATGGAATGGCGAGCGTGTTCTCCAGACATGAATCCAATCGAGCACGTTTGGGACGCTCTAGGAAGACGAGTTTCTGGCCGCCAACAACCCCCACAAACTCTCCAAGAACTGGAAAGAGCTCTTCTGGAAGAGTGGGGCAGAATACCCCAACTCGTCATTAATAGTCTCATTGAGTCCATGCCTCAAAGGTGTTCAACGTTGCTGGCCACCCGTGGAAACCATACCCCCTACTGAAAATGATTTTCTTTGAAGAAAACACCTTTTCTTATTCTTTTTTTCTCATATGCACAAATTGTGTTTTTTTCCTTTAGTACACAAATGCGCAATAAAATGCATTTTTTTCTGCCAAACATGTGTAATTTATTCTCATATAACCTATTATGTCTGTCGACCATGTATCAATCAGCTAAACAGTTTACCAGATACAAAATCCACCTAAAACTGCAATATCCTTTAATTGTTTTGAGCAGTGTAATTTCATTTTCTTTTTTATGGGTATAGATGGCAATACTAAACATTTTTGTTAAAAACCTAATTACAATATAGTTTTCCTTTTTCACACCAGTTGGCAGCAAAGTTCTGGTCTCAGAAACTGCTGCCTACATGTTCTAATAGACCTAAATATGTTTGCATCCTCACATGCTTTAATATTGTAAGTCAACTTTCTGTTGTTTTGGATCCTAATATGTAATTGAGATATTGTGCTCTTATAATTTTTAATATCCTGTGTGAGGTGTACCTTTCATTAGATCTCATGGTTTTTTTATCATTTATTTTCTTTTATGATGCGCTATTAAGTACTAAATTTTGTCATTTTAGGCTTAAAAACGACAAAATTGGATGAAATAACTCATCCTCACAATGAATTAAACAACAAGCACCTCTGATGATTCTGTGGGTTATTCATAGCTTCTCATTTTATATACTGGTTTTCTATGTTCATATCTTGCTCATCTTTAGAATTTTATCATTTGTTCATATATTTCTGATTTCACCTTTATTATATATATCATCATCATCAACCGTTTTCAATCCACTGCTGGACGTAGGTCTCCCCCAGATTTTTCCAATGTTTCCTGTCTAGTGCTTTAGTCATCCAATTGACACCAGTTACTTTTCTGATTTCATCACTCCATCTTACTTGAGGTCGTCTTCTTGGATATATATATATATATATATACACACACATGTCCAAAAATTAAGTGTAAGTGACCGGACCCTTTAGAATTTACACGTTTTGCAAATACTTACCGAAATTCTTGACGAATAGTTTTCAATTTCTAGGATGTAAAGAACATCTTTGAATTCATATTTATAAACAAAATTCAGTCGGGCGGACAATTAGGAGGCTGACAATAAATTTAATAGTAAAATAATATTTGTGATCTCCTATGTAACAGAAAATGCTTAAAATGGTCTGTTAAATGATCATGTTAAGGAACTATTTGGGATCTCGTCAACGTTTGTGTGCATTTGTGTAAACATAGTACTCATATTCGTGATGTGTGAAAAATTCAAAAGTTTTTTGTTTATAGCATACATATTTTCGCAAGTGTACATACGCAAAGTTTTAAACCAAATTTAACGCAACTTACTGAAGACATGAGAAAGAACAGTAGAAGTAGAATACTGCAATTAAAACATAAAACTTTCAGAAATTCGAAATTATCATGCTAATCATGCATTTTTCGTCTGTATGTAATTGAATTTGAATTCGATGTTTGTCAATATTATGAAGCAAAATTTTAATCAACGCTCCCTTTTCGAGATTCCAGCGCATTTTTGAAGCTTTAAAAGGCTCCAACGCATTATTAGCAGCAAAATTAAAATTTCAGATTTAAATCATCTGTAAAATATTTTATAATCCCTCGCATTTTTGGAAAATGTGTTTGATATCGCCTTATGCTTTTAGATTATGGCATGTTATCTTGATTCAATGTATAATTACACTTGCATTGCAAGAAATGAAGTAAATTAATTAGAGAATTATTAGCTATTCAAAATTGCCAAACTAATCGTTCATAGATTTTAGCACGTCACCTTGAATCAATGTATTGAATACTTATGCTTATATTGTAAGAAATGAAATTATTAACTAAATAATCTATTAGCTATTCAAAATTGCCAAGCTGACCGTTCACATATTATGGCATGTCATCTTGAATCAATCTATATTTGCGTTTATATTGTAAGAAATGAAAGAATTAAATAGAGAATCTATTAGCTATTTGAAATTTCCAAACTAACCATTCATAGACTGTGGCATGCCATCTTGAATCAATCTATATTTACGCTTGTATTGTAAGAAATGAAGTAATTAACTAAGGAATCTGTTAGATATTCAAAAATGCAAAGCTGGCCATTCATAGATTATTGCATGTCATCTTGAATCAATCTATAATTACGTTTGTATTTAAGAAATGAAAGAATTGACTAGAGAATATATTAGCTATTCGAAATTGCCAAACTAACCATTCATATATAATGGCATGTCATCTTGAATCAATGTATAATTACGCTTGTATTCTAAGAAATGAATAATTAGCTTGATAATCTATTAGCTATTCAAAATTTCCATATTAACCATTCATTCTAGTTCATAAATAACTGAATTTAAACTCCCTGTTTACCAGTATATTTAAACCAAAATTTTAATCAAAACACATTTTTTATTTCAATGAGAAGTATTAAAATGATCCAATAAACTGCTAACAACTAAATTAAATTTTCAATTTTAAATAAAACAACTGTAAAACGCGTCATAATTCTTATATCTTTGGTAAATGTATTTGAAATCAGCTTATGCTCGCAGATTTTAACGAATTATCTTAACCCCTTAAACGGTCGCATTAAAATAGGCTTTAAAAATTCAAATTACTTATTGGTACCATTTTTTTGAAAAAAAAAATATTCAACTTATTTAATGACAAGTAAATGATACTATAATAAAGCCAATTACACTATTTTATAAAACTGTTGGAAATCAAACAAAAAATAATAAAATGAATAAATAAAAGACACAGCCCGTGAATATCACGGGAGCGAGAATTAAGGGGTTAAATTAATATATAATTAAAACTCTATCGTTAAAAAATATTAATTAAGACTATATTGACTGTTTAAAAATATACACTATGCGCGATTTATGGTGTTTAAATAAATGAGTTTATACTCAGTATTAATTTATATTTCAAAGCAAAATTTGAAATCAAAATTCTTTGTATATTTCACATTTAAATGCTGCAACACTCCAAAGTGTAACTCTACATTAACATTTTGTAAGTTGAGACTAATTTTGAATGCTAGTACCGTAATTTCGCGTATATAACCCGCGGCGGAAGATAACCCGCAGCATAAATAAATTATTCTAGAAAAATTATGACCGAAAGATACCCCGCACTAGAAGATACCCCGCACTTCTAAAATCACGTGATCGGCAATCTCAGTTTATAATCTCAATGCTAATTACTGTTATTTTAATGATAAATAGGAAAAAACATGCTAAATACAATATGATAAATAAATATATTTACTTACCTACAATAAACAAGCAAAATAATCGTAATATATTACTATATATATATTACTAATAAACTGGAGTAACTTCTAATGGTAAACATCTTTATTCAATTTCTAAGAAAAATATAGATTAAAATAATAAATTTTTCAATTCATTAAAATCCATCAAAATCGGATTCTTCCGTATCGGAATTAAAAAGTTGCAACATTGTTTGGGGCAGTTCATCTTCATCATGCTTACTATCATCATTAAGTTCCTCTTCATTGTCCCCACTTTCATAGTCATCATACTCTAATAATCCAGATTTTTTTAAATCCAGATTATACCGCTTCGATAGTATTAGAATCCCAGGCGTTTTTCACCCATTGAGCTACTTCCACTAGAGACGCTCTTTTAACATTTCCTGATTTAGTGTATTCTTTAAGCCCGCTTGTCATACAATCTCCCACTGAGCTCGAACCTTGGCCTTGAATGATCGGTTAACGGAAATGTCTAAAGACTGTAATATTTTAGTCAAACCTCCAGGGATGACTGCTAATTTTGCTCCAACTTTTGGCGAGATAAAAGCTTTCTTTACTCCATCATCTATATGAGCTTTTATGGAATCAAAAATAAGCAGTCCCTTAGAGTTAAAGAAAGACCCCTTTCGTTTCCTCCAAACTTCGTCTATCCACTTAATCATAGCCTCTACATTCATCCAGCCTTTTTCATTGACAGAAATAACTACACCATGAGGGAATTCAACTTTAGGCATCGTTTTTCGTTTAAAAATTATCATAGGTTTTAACTTACTTCCATCAGCGCAGCAAGCAAGTACAACCGTCATATTTGATTTTTCGTGACCAGTTGTTACAATCGATACAGTTGATGCACATTTCATAACAACTGTTCTGCAAGGTGGAGAGTCAAAGGCTAAAGGTACCTCATCCATGTTTACAATATGATTATGATTATAATTTTCCCGCTGAACTAAGTCCTTGAAAAACTCTGTAAATTTTTCAACCTTTTCCTGCCAATCTTCGGGATGTTTTTGCCCGACTGTTGTTCTCATTCGTACACGAAGATCATTTCTTCGCATAAAACGATAACACCAGTTGCTGCCTCCTTTAAAATCAGCAATTCCCATTTCTGAAGCCATTGTTTGTGCTTTAAGCCGTATCTTAATAGTTGATACGGGATTTCATGCTTCTCGTTGCACTTTTACCCAACGACAAAGGTTCTCTTCCAATTCTGACCAAAAAGGGTTACGGTAACGCATGGAACGCTTGCGCCTGTCCATATTTACTATCTTTTCTTTTCCCTTTCTCCATTCACGAACACTTGTTTCATCGACACTAAATTGTCGCGCCGCTTCACGATTTCCTAATATTTCGGCTTTCGAAATTACCTTCAGTTTGAAATCAGCCGTATAGCTTTTCCTTTTGGTAGTTGGAGACATTGTATAAAACCAAGATGTTAGCTAAAAAAAGCAACTGAAGTTTAGAACGATGCTCAGCCAATTCCATAAACTAGAGCTTAATAGCTAGGAAGATCGGTTTGCGAGTAACCAATCAGAGTCTGCCAATAGTAAAATTTCGCCTTTTCTTTTCGTCATGTTGGACCATAGGCGAAGAGCGTTCGTTTGCTCACTCTGATTGGTTACTTCTGAGCCGAGCGTCCAAGTTACTAATGTCTAGCATCCGATACCGCGCTTACGGTGACGTATTACGTGGACTTTTTTTACCCCCATTTTTACCCCCATTGTCCCATTTCTACAGACGGTAGAAGGAAGTTCAAATACGGGGAAAAATGACTCTCGATAGATACCCGCACCGGATGATAGCCCGCAGGACATGCAAATTCGGCTTTTTTCTATAGATTACCCGCGGGTTATGTACGCGAAAATACGGTACTTTGTATAAATTTTCTTACGAAAAGTCAATCATCATTATTATTATTATATTAAGTAAAAATTAACCATTCAAACTTTCTGGCCGTAATTCAGAATTCTGAACTGAATTTACTCTCTACACGTTTAACATTCGGTGAAAAAGTGTTAAAAGACCACAATTTTTCTTAATAATTCTGACATCTCAGGAAAATATTTTTAAAATCAGTTTAAGTACGAAAATTGCATCAGGTTGTAGTGAAACAATAGAACCTCTACTAAACGAAATTAAACCAATAATTCTGACAAGTTTATTTCAATTCAAAATAAACGCACTCATTATTGCTCGTAATTAATTATATTTAATCTCAATGTTTAGTAGCATTATAAAGCAAAATTTTAATCAAAACTCTATTTTTACTTCATTGAGAAATGTGAAAATGCTCCAATGCATTATTAACAAATAAATTAAATTTTCAACTTTATTTGAAACATTAAAATTTTTCAAAACCTTCACATCTTGGGAAAATGTATTTAAAACCAACTTATGCTCCTAAATTATGTCGTTGAAGTATTTCAGAAATTCAAAATTTCAAAATTAGTTTCGCGTGAGTTGCTAGATCCACGCTCGAAACATCTTTTATACAAATGTTGAACTACACTCTTTAACCCGAAAACTCTATCATGTAAATTTTAATTCGTTTAGTTTATCTCATGGTATTGATCGATGTGTTTCGAGTTCGCTTGATAACAGAATTAGTGGACACGGCTAATTCCTTGCAGTAAAGGGTGGTCAGCAAACAAGCCTGATTTACCGGTAATTAGATCTAGGGAACGAAAATGCTTTGTGTGGGAGAGAATTTGGAGCATTTCTGGGAACTTTGTAAGGGAATTAGTCGAATTTGTGATTAAAGTATTACGCGACATAGCATTTGCTGTTTGGTTGAATAAAAATTCAAGTATTATAGTTCATAAAAGAGAACTGGATTGAAATTCTGTAAGTAGATAAAGCCATAATATTTTTAGTTTACATTTTCAAATTATTTCGCTTAACTTAATCCATTTTAAGAGATTTTGATTATTTTCTGATCATCCAGAGTTTAATTAAGCTTCAAAAGTGTCCTAAAAATTTAAAAATTTTAGAAAAGCAGTTAAATTATCTGTTAAACATTTTAAATTCAAAAAGATGCTTTAGTAATTAATATGGGATGCATTCGGATTTTTATTTACATTTTTAAAAGATTGGAAAGTAATTAATTATAATCTGTTGGATATTTCATTTAATTTTGTAACAGAAAGATCGATATTTATTAAAATTTAATTCTCTTTTAAATTCAAAATGCAAATTAGTAGAGAGCAATTTTTTCTAATATGTGTAAAAAAAAAATCTTTATGTTGGTTTTTTTTAAATTAATATATTTTTTTTTTATTCAGAACATATTTTTGTATTAGATTTTATCCTCTAAGTATTTCCCCTAAAAAAAATCCAATATATATATTATATGTATATATATATATATATATATATATACACATTTCAGATAAAATTTTGAAAATGGCTATATTTTGGTTAATTATAATCAAAGAAACAAGTTTTTTTAACTGTGTGGTAATATCAACAGGAAAAAGTAAACAATTATCTGAGCATCATACAAGTGCGTTTATAAATCCAATAATAAAATAAATTTGTTTAATGGGAGATAAAACAAATGAAAGTGGACATTAGGTAACAATATTATAATTTTTATGCTTGTAACAAAATTTGTAGATAAATTGATAAAATTAATATGAAGCCATTAATAATTAGGGAAATGAAATAACGAACCCTTTTTAACATAATAAATTTTAAATTATAAATATAACCGCTACATTTATAATATTTGCTTTCTTAAATAATTTTAATCCATTAATACAAATATGAACAAATCCATTTAATGTAAACAAAACTAATTATTATCCCCTTCAAGACTGGTGTCGCGTATATGTGACGCACAGGGTGTTCTGAATCCATTACAAGTAATTTTTTAAAAAAATTGTCTTATGTAATGACAGGATTTCTGAAATTAAAAGAGAGGAAATTTTTCATTATTAAAATGCCGGTGATAAAATATTAAAAATTCTGCAATGGACGCGCGTCACTAAAAGTTTCATTAATTAATATAATTTATTAAATATGATTAAATGGTATAGCAATATATTAAAGAAATTGGCTTTATGAGATAAGAATAAAAAAAAAAAAAAAAAAAAAAAAAAAAAAAAAAAAAAAAGATGTGACAGTTATTATTGCTAGTTAATAATATTGTTATGCATCTTTTTTATTGTGTTCAAATGATCACGTCCTATACTATTGTAATAAAAAGCGTATATATAGTGACATTAATTAAACGTTAATACTTTTTGTCATAAGATTCACAAATTTGAGATTAAAAATAGATAACTGTATATAATATTATTTTGCCATATGCATTAGGTATTAAATTTAGATTATCAATTCAAGTAGATCAATTAATTTTATTTAAATAAGTAAGCAAGAAGTTAAATTCCCCCACCTCCCTCCCCCACCCCACCCCCTATTGCATTAAGGAAATTTCAACTTTGTTCAAGTTTTCATGCTTTGAGGAAGAAATTAAAATTAATAAATGGAATCCAAGAAATACCACGCAGAAAGTAGCTATATTTTATTGAATCAAACTTCTCTTTCAAATCATGCTAAACTGAAAACTACCTATGATGCTGCAAATGTTATAAATAAATTTCTCGTTGAAAACATGCTAAACTCAAAATTACATATGGTGCTGTAAAGATTATGTAAGTCTGAAAATAGTCATACTATATAAGTCAAATACTCGAAGAATTAAAAACTTAATTTTAGCTCATAATGAAATGCATACCTTCAGATTTTTAGTAGTTTCTCCAGAAAGTAAAATCACTCCCAACAGATTCACATTTATAAAAAAACAATAATATTTCTAGCTAATATATAAAAGAGAATACCCAATACGGGTTATTGTATTCATTTTTCTAGACAATTCCTAGAAATTTTCCTTAAAGATACCAGCAGTGTCATTTTGTTAGAAGAACATACAAAAACCATCTTTCCCAGAATTACACCAGAAAAAATCAAACTTGTTTCTTACTTATAAAATAAAAATATTCTGTACATGAGATTTCTCAATACAAAGTACAAGATCTCATTGGGGATAATGCCTTTCACATTGTCCTCAAAGAGTGAACTCGCAATTGAAATTTTCTTCTTATTAACCAATATTTTTTTTTCTTATTCTTCTTAATTTCTTTCTGTCCTTTCTCTATCTCTTATTTTAAGACGTTTATTTAACTTAACTTGAGATAACTAAAAAAAAAAAAAAAAGAAAAAAAAAAGTTGTAGCGCTTCCACGACCATTGTATCACTTTACTACACACATTCACATGAATTTATCTTAAGGAAAACAGTAGTGTCCTTTTGTAGGAAGAACATATATAAATATGCTTTCCCTGAGTTACATAAGAAAATCTAAATCTGTTTTTACATGCGTAATATAAAATTTCTATATCTGAGGAGATTTTCCTTTTATTCAATGTAGAATATATCTCAGTGGGGATAATGCGTTTCACATTTTTCTCTAAAAGAAATACTTGTGTCATTTAAAATTTTGTTTTGGGGTGAGGGCATAAATAAGAAAGAATTTTTTCTTCTTCGTCTTTTTTTTTTCTTTCTTCTGCTTCATTTTCACCTCTTTTGAAGACAAGCTTAATCTAAGATAACCCTGAAAACTAAGCTGTTATTCTTGTAGCCCTTCCACGATCATTTTATCATTTTGTCAGACATATTCATATGAATTTCTGTTAAAGATCCCAGCAGCGTCATCTTGTAAAAAGGTGAATTTCTGTATCTGAGAAGATTTCGCTTTTATTCAATGTAGAATATCACAAGAAGGAAATGTTTTTGACATTTTTTCTCTAAGAGAAATACTCGCGCACTTTAAAATTTTGTCTTAGGGTAAGGGATTAAATAATAATAATAATAAAATTCTTCGCCGTCTTCATTTTTTTCGTTCCTTCTATTTTTTTCCTTTCTTCTCGTACCTTTCATTCTCTTTTGAAAACAGACCTAATGGAAGATACCCTGATAACTAATCTTCTATTCAGATGTACATCTCCAACTGGGCGAAAAATGTCCGGACAAGGATTCGAAGCCGGGATCTCTTGGCTGAAGCTACTAATGCTATACTATCTGAGCTATACTGGACGAATCTGGTAGAACTTTTTCAACCAGCTAACCTTATTGGTTATAGCATCTGGTCTAAAATCTAGTTCAGCTCAACAGAATAAATCGCAGATAATGGAACTCCAGAATTCGCTGGATACATTAATAAGGTTAGCTGGGTGAAAAAGTTCCATCAGATTCGTCTGGGATAGATCAGATGGTAGAGCACTGACGGCGAAGGAAGAATATATATAAATCTATTTTCTTTGAGTTACATCAAAAAATTCATATCTGTTTTTACTTATATACCGCAAAATTTCTGTATATGAGAAGATTTCCCCTTATCCAATGCAGAATATCGTAATGAGGATAATGTCTTTGACAATTTTCCGTAAGGCACTTGCGTCATTTGAAATTTTGCCTTAGTCTAAGGGCATAAATAAGAAAGAATTTTCTTTTTCCTTTTTTTTTTTTTTTAACTTTCCTTTTGTTTTCTTTTTTTCTTTCCATTTTCTTTTCTTTTTTTTATTTCTTTTGAAAACAGATCTAATTTAAGATACCCTGAAAAATACGTTGCAATTGTTATAGCCATTCCAAAATCATTGTATCACTTTACCTGACTCATTCAAATCAACTTCTGTTAAAGATACAAGCAGTGTCATTTTGTTTGAAGAACATATATAAATCTGTTTTCGTTGAGTTACATCAAAAAATTCAAATCTGTTTTTACTTATATAATGTACCAATTCTCTATCTGTGAAGATTTCCTTTTATCAAATGCAGAATATCTCAATGAGGAAAATCGTTTGACATTTTTCCCTAAGAGAATTACTTGTGTCCTTGGAAATTTTGTGTTAGGCTAATAAATAAGAAAGAATTTTCTTCTGCTTTTTTTTTATCTTTTCTTCTTTTTCCTTTCCTTTTTCTTTTATTTTGAAGACAGACCTAATCTGCTATACCATAAAAACTACACATTTATTGTTATAGCCTTTCCGCATCATTTTATAATTTTGCCAGACACATCCATGCCACTTTCTGTGGAAGAACCCCGCACCTTCAATTTGAAGGAAGAATATATATAAATCTGATTTCTCTGAGTTACATCAAAAAATTAAAATATAATTTTACTTATATAATACAAAATTTCTGTATCTGAAAAGATTTCCCTTTTATTCAATGTAGAATATCACAATGAGGATAATATCTTTGACATTTCCTCCTAAAAGAAGTAAATACTTGCGTCACTTGAGATTTTGTCTTAAGCTAAGAGCATAAATAAGAAAGATTGTTCTTCTTCTTCTTTTATATTTCCTTCTGTTTTTCTTTTTCTTTTATTCCTTTCTACTTTCTTTTTTTTCTTTTGAAGACAGATCTAATCTAAGATACCCTGAAAACTACGCTGTTATTATTGTAGCCCTTCATTGTATCACTTTACCTGACTCATTCATACTAATTTCTGTTATGGTACTTTCGTCAGTTGAAATTTCATCTTAGGCTAAGGGCATAAATAAATAAAGAATTTTCTTCTTCTTCTTGTTATCTATCTTCTATTTTTCTTTTCTTTTTTATTCCCTTCAATTTTGTTTTATTTTCTTTTTTATATTATTTTGAAGGCCGGTCTAATTTAAGATACCCTGCGAACTACGCTGTTATTGTTGTAGCCATTGAACGATCATTGTATCATTAAATTTGCCATCCATGAGTTACATAAAAAAAATTAAAATCTACTTTTAATTATACAAAATTTCTGCATCTGAGATGATTTTCTTTTATCCAATGTAGAATATCTCAATGAGGACAATGCATTTGACATTTTTCCTAAGAGAAGTACTTTCGTCATTTGAAATTTTATCTTACGCTAAGGACATAAATAAATAGAGAATTTTCTTCTTCTTCTTCTTCTTTTTATCTTTCCTTCCGTGTTCTTTTCTTTTCTCTTCTTTTTTTAAATTTTTCTTCTTTTCTTTTGAAAACAGACCCAATCTAAGAAACCCTGAAAACTACGCCTTTATTGTTAAAGCCTTTTCACGATCATTGTATAACTTTACCTGAATCATTCATATGATTTTGTGTTAAAGATACCAGCAGTGTCATTTGTAGGAAGAACATTTATAAATCTGCTTTCCCTGAGTTACATTTTAAAAAATCAAATCTGTTTTTACTTAAGTAAAATAAAGTTTTTGCATACGAGAAGATTTCCCCATTATCCAATGTAGAATATCTCAATGGGGATAATACATTTGATATTTTCCTTAAGAGAAGAATTTTCGTCAATTGAAATTTTGTCTTTGGCAAAGGGCATAAATAAACAAAAAAAAATTCTTCTTCTTCTTCTTTATATCTATCCTTCTGTTTTCTTTTTTTTTCATTTCTTTCATCTTTTCTTTTGAAGACAGACCTAATCTAAGAAACCCTGAAAACTACTCGTTTATTTTTATAGCCATTCCATGATCATTGTATCACTCATTATGTTTTAGGCTAAGGGCATAAGTAAATAAAGCATTTCCTTCTCCTTCTTCGTTTTCTATTTCTTCATGTTTTTCCTTTATTTTTTATTCCTTTCCATTTTCTTTTCTTTTCTTTTTTATTCCTTTCCAGTTTCTTTTCTTTCCTTTTTTCTTCCTTTTTTATATTCTTTTGAAGACAAGCCTAATCTAAGATACCATGAAAACTACGACTTTATTGCTATAGCCATTCCATGATCATTGTATCACTCTGTCATACCTGTATCACATTGTATCATTCTTAACTCATTCATCTAAATTCCTGTTAAAGATTCCACCAGTGTCATTTTGTAGGAAGAACATATATAAATCTGCTTTCTCTGAATTACATAAAAAAATTCGAATATGTTTTTACTCATATGATATGAAATTTCTGTATCTTAGAAGATCTTTCTTTTGTTCATTGTAGAATATCTCAATGAGGATAATACCTTTAAAATTTTTCTCTAAGAGAGGTTCTTGCGTCTTTTAAAATTTTGTCTTGGGTTGGGAGCATAAATAAGATTAATATATATATATATATACATCCTGATTTTTCTCTTCCCTCCTTTTTTTATTATTTTTTTCTGGACTTAATTTTTCTTTTCTTTTGAAGATGCACTTTACCCTAGTATAACACTGAAAACTTATCTCTAATTGTTAATGCTCTGCCAATATAACTTCAGCTGACCAGTCGGGTTACGGGATGTGCCAGGTTCGCATACACGTTGTGCTCGTCGGGATAATCGTTCTGAGATTTTCATCGTTTTTTTTTTCCAACTAGCGTAAATGTGCATTAGGTTTAGTGATAGGCAGTATGAATGATTTTACTATTCGAATGAGTCCTTCGACCAGTGTTACCAGATTGGGAACTTTTTTAATTCAGAACATTTGACTGTCAGCACTATTTTAAAATAGTGTAATTCACCTTATTTTTCAGAATTTTTAACCTATTTTTAAACAGGCCGAATATTTCTATTTCAAAAAAAGCGGTGATAATCATCAACCTGGGGACAAAAAAGTCCCCAATCTAGCAACACTGCATTTGACATGCGCAAAAACATAGTTTCTAAACTTGCTATATTTTTAATCAATGTACTTTTGGGCATGCCCGAATGATGTATTCGAATAGTAAAATTATTAATTCTGTTCATCACTAGTTTCTTTCTTTCTAACCGATGACCAGGCCCCTACCTGCCGGGATACCCCAGCTTAACGGGTTTAGTACCTGGCATCGGGCGAAAGACCGCCTAACCGCCGCGAAGCGGCAATAAACCTGACATCATTGCCTCGATCGTCATCCTATCTGCAGTGCCTACTGCTCATTTGTGTATACTATGTTTTGCCGGTTACTTAACGTTATATCCTGTTGTTTGGCACCTGCACATTGCTACTCATGTTGGTCTCGTAATTTAGAACCTTGATCACATGACGAGACCTTCACCTGGCAAGGCACCTCCAGAGGTATAATTCACAGGTAACTTGGAAGACATTGCACCCACGACGGATTTTACATGCACCATGCGCCATTAGCGTTCATCACTAGTTAAACCTTCACTGCACCACGTGCCATATCTGGCACATACCTAAAAACATTATAATTTTTATTATGTGACATGAGTTTGGCTAATATGATCATCGTAACCGACCAAGAACAGTCCAAAGTATAGAAAAACACTTATTTTGTCTACGTCAGATGGCTGCATTAGACAAAAAATTAGAATTTGTTCTTCGGGAACAAACAAACAAACAAAAAAAAAACATACATATATATATATATATATATGTCAAGCTATTAAGGTAAGATTTACTTTCATTATTTTTACTGAATACTTAAAAATATTAATATAAAAAAGGTTGCAGAGTGTTAAGCAGATAAAATTAATTAATTTATGCTCATTTAGTTGCAAAATATAGCATTACAATATTTTAAAACCTCAAATGTGTAAATATAGCCCACACCATATAATGTCAAATTTTAGCTGAAAATTTCAAAAGATAGAAAAAATCGTGCAGTGAAGGGTTAAGTTCCCTAACAAAGCAACTGATAATTCTTGGTTTGTGTACGGATCTTTTTAACGGGGTACGTAACATTAATCCCGAAATATTTATTGATTTTTACGAAATATTTAGTTGAGTTATTTACCATAGCTTTCAGAGTCACATTTTTGTATAATGACACAGAAAAACAGAAGTACGCAGTACTAACAAGGGTTTTTTTTTTTTTTTTCTGTCAATACACGAGTGGAAAAAAAAAAGTATCGACAACATACACTGCGCGAAGTATGAAGAATAACTAAAAAACCGCGACAAAAGTTCGTCTATCTCTCTATATTTAAGTAAAAACATATACAAAGCGATAGACAAAGAACGTTAAAACATGGGATCAAAGAAGTAGTGTTGCAAAATTAGCGGTATTTTTTAATTCAAATATCTACCACTATTTCCAATTAGAAATATTCGCTTTAATTAATATTTTATTAAATAAGGCGAATATTACTTTTCGGAGACAAAGTTTTTTATATGAATAAAAAAGTTCGCTCAATTGGTAACACTGGATATAATAGAAGAGATTTGCATCTTGCTCTATAAATTCGCATCTTAACCCTTTAATTTTCGCTCTCGTGATTTTAACGAGTGATTCCCACCAGTCTTATAAAATAGTGTAATTGGCTTTATTATGGTATAATTTCACCTGCCATTAAATAAGATGAATATTTTTTTTTTCAGAAAAGTAGTGCCAATGAGCAATTTGAAATTTTAAATCGTAATTTAATGCGATGATTCAAGAAACCAAAACTTTATCGCATATTAAAAAGGGATCGCGTAATAACCGCTTCCTTATTAACCGCGATAACTTTGTATTAGCCTTATAGACAAAGTTTAACGGATCATAAAAAATCAAGCACTACACTGAAAGGAAAAATATACCACCTTCATCTCTAGAAGGAATAGGTAGTCATTTTCCAAATACCTAAACTAGAAATATAGATTTCCGAGTTATTCGAATAAGGTAAACAAATAAACTGAATAGACGAAATAATTTCTAGTCTATAATTTTCTAGGTGATGAAACGAAGCATTATATTATGAATCATTTAAATTGCGAGAAATTATCACTTGATGTCTAGAATTAATTCATAAACTAGAATTATAGTTACTAAAACTCACTTCTTGTGTTCGCATTTATTTGCAGAGAATTCTAAATAAGTTTGACTACGATAATATAGGAAAACACCCTTGAATTTTAATAGGAATAACTAGAACTTTAGCAACAGAACTAGAATTTATAAGGATGATATGGTACTATTTTTTCTAAAGCCACAATTTATTTTCTAGTTGCCAGTGGGAGAATTTCTTTTTCAGTGTAAGCGAAATCACTATTTAACCGTGAGAATATTAAACGGGGTCCGACTGTAATTTAAATAGTTTAATGATGGTAAACAGTAGCTTAACAGTGTTATCACTTTGAGGGGTTTCTGAGTTGACGTCAACTTTACGCCCAGTCTATTGTTGAATGTCTAAAATGAATGAGCCATTGGGAACAAAAGTCTAACTGTAGTATAAATACTACGTAATAATTTTATTAAAAATAAAAGTATAAAAAATGTAAAATTACTTTTTAAGAAAAGTGGCATTACAAATGTAAAATAGTAAAAAAACATTACTGGTTTAGAGTTAAGAGAGAAATTAATTAGATAAATAAAAGTAAATAAAGTTTAAGAATGTATAAGCCTAGCTAAGAGAGTTAAGAGAAACAAGCCGTCGGAAAAAGATGATAAGGGTAGGTCGGCAAAGAGTGCGACGGTGTTATGTCACAGTAAAACAAAGGCGCTCCTCAGAGTTCATACATTTTTTCTCCCTTAACGGTAGATCGTAAGATCTTAATTGTTGTAATAACAGGATATATATATATATATATATATATATATATATATATATATATATATACTGTTATAACAGATATATATATAACAGTATATACAGTATATAATATATATATATATATAAAGCTAAGAAAGTGGAAATAGAGTTTAATATAGTAAAAAATAGACAGTAGTGGGGAACTCAAGGTCCCTCGACATCCATAATTATGGAAAATTTGGGTCCTTTTCTATGCTCAGGATAGCAGGCATCGTAATAAGGCTGCCCAACAAGTATTTCATTTGGGAGGTTATAAAGGTTTTTGTAAAATTTCTTGGAGAGGTCAACTACTCTTTTTTCTAAAATAGGGGCATTAAGGTCTCTACGGATAGTGGTATTACGTAAATAGCGGGCGGCATTATGAACAATGCGGCAGTGTTTATTGTGAAGTTTACTAAGATTCCCCATTGAGGAGTTACAAGTGAACCCCTAAATGGGACAGGCGTATGTCATTATAGGTAGAATGCAAGAGTTATAAAGAAGATATTTGTTATAAATAGCCCATGTTGAATTGTTTAAGAGAGGTTTAAGTGCCTGAGAGGCCCCAGCGACTTTCCCCCTGGTGGTTCGAAAATGATGGCTTCAGGTATGTCTTTGGTCAAGAGTGAACCCCCAGGTACTTAACAGTATTAGTCCAAGGGATGGTAGTGTTATTGATAGTGAGTCTTTTAGGGTAGGTAAGTATTCTGAAAAAGTACACAGCCGATATTTTGCTTTCGTTGAGACGAACAAGCCATAGGTTATATCAGTTAATGAATAAGTCTATGTGAGCCAGTAGGCGCCTGTGTAGTGTATACGGATGGTGCACTGATCCATAGATTGCTGTGTCGTCCGCATAGAGAACTAAGTAAGTCTGTAGAGACCGTGGTATGCCATTAAAGAATAGGTTAACTAATAAGAAATTAAATAAGTAATGATATATCAAATAAATTTCATGGCTTGAAACGTATTTAACATGGATGAAATTAAACCGCACTTTATAAAATAACAGTTGGAGTTTGGTAGGTGTGCAATATTTAAAGAGGGCATTTTTTGTTAAGGAAGGAATAAAAGCACGCCAAATGATCAAAAAATAATTTCATTGTCTCGCATGAGAACACATATTACTTTTTTTTTTTTTTTTTTTTTCACTGATTATAAAATCGTATTCATCTAACTTAGATTTATCAAATAAAAAATAATAATTTTAATTCACAAATAAAAAAGAATGCTCAACACGAATCGTCTTATTTGATTTCTTAGCCTTTTATAAATTTTTTTATGCAAATTCATACCGAAGTAAAAGATAAAATCATACGAATCTAGCAAACTTTTATCGTATTGAAACAACATTCTTCTCTTACGATATACGAGTAAAATTGAATATTCAAGACGGATCATTATATTTATTTTTTATAAAACCGTATCTATTTCTTTTCTTTTCTTTTTTTTTTTTTTTTTTTTTTTTTTTGAAGTTTCCAACATTTGAATTATAAAATCACACGCATTTGGAAGACAATTTTCTTTTAAAATAATAAATTTAGTTAACATTTTAAAATAAAAATACAACACTTATCGTCGTATTCATTTTGCTAGACACATAATTTTTTCTTGTACATTTTTACCGCAGTAAACTATAAAATCATATGTATCTTGTTTACGTTTATCATGTTAAAATATTTCTAGTTAACATATCAAAATGAATATTCAAGACGGATTATTTATTATATTTATATTTTCTAAACTCAAATAAATTTTTCTAGAAGTTTCCAAAATTTGAAGTATAATATCACTCGCAGTTAACTAGCATTTTCCTTAAAATAATAAATTTACTTACCAGTTAAAAAAACAACAGCACTTATATCATCATATTCATTTTGTTAGGCACATAAACTTTTCTTGCAGATTATTACCGCCGTAAAAGGAAAAACCATACGCATCTAGCTCACTTTTATCATGTTAAAATAATATTTTTAGCTAACATATAAAAATAAATACTCAACACGCATGATTATATTTCTGTTTTCTACAAGTGTATAATTTTTACAAAAGTTTCCTGGGTTTCAATGATAAAATCATACGCATTCCTCTTGTATTTTTCTCCTAAAATAATAAATTCAGTTACCATATAAAAAAGAATACCAAACACAGATTATCGTATTCATTTTGTTAGATTCATATCAATTTTTCTTGGCGATCCCTACTGTCTCATTTTTTTTTTTTTTTTTTTTTTTTTTTACGAAGAACAGGCATAAATCCGTTTTCCCTGCGTTACATCACGAAAAGACAAATTTGTTTTTGCGCGTATAATATGAGAATAGAGTGTCTGAAGAGATTTTCTCTTTATCCACCATACACTATCTGGATGAGGATATTGTCTTTGACATTTTTTGCTATGGGAAGAATAAAATCTCGTATCTCATGCTTTAGAATTTAGTCTTAGAATTGGGTATATAAATAAATAATAATAAAAAACTTGCTTTATATTTTTAACACATACATCAGAATTTACTTATACGAGCCGTAACCCGTCGAATTCGACGAATGAAAATACAGTGACCTCTCACTTATACGACTTTCAAGGGACCGTGAAAAAAAGTCGTATAACTGAGAGAGTCGTATAAGTGAGAGACCGCCTTATTATACAAGTTTCAAACTTTATAGGCATTAATTATTTTACCTATACTAAAAACGATACGTTTTGAGTACTAAGAACATATTTTAACAAAATTTGTAAAATGTATTAAAAAATTAAACATAAAATATATTTAAAAAGTTCACAAAATTGTTCATTTACCACTATGTTTATTTTAAAAATTTACAGATCAGATTTTCTCAAAAAATGAAGTGACATTAGTTTGTTTCTGTCGTAAATGGAAATAGAAAATGTCTTTCTCTAAGTCTAATAAAGCTTTTAAGCTAGTTGGGAATAATCATTTTGATGGACATAATTCTTTAATTTATTTAAAGCGGTACTTGCTTTTGAAAAATTTACAACAGCAGGAACATTGCTCTCATCTTGGTCATCCTCATTGCTCACGTCTTCATTATTAATATCCTCAAAGATTTCTTCAGCAGTTCTCAGTTCTGACAGAAGACGTTTATCATCACATTCTACATAATCTTTGAAATTAATACTTTCGTCCATAAACATTTTATTTGAGTCTTCGTTATTAAAAGATTCCATACGCTCTCAATATCAGGTTCCTTCGTTCAACTAGCAGTTTGGTCTTGTGGGAAAACTGAATTTCCTAAAACAAATTTTAAAATTTAATTTCCTGCAGAAACGGCAGATCTTTTACCTCCTCGATGTGATGGACATTGATCAATTAGAAGTAAAACCTTTCTTTGTTGTTTTTGAAATTTATCATCCATCTCTTTTAAAAAATCATTGGAAATCTCTGATGTCATCCATGCTTTTTTTAAATTTCTGTAGCCACATGGCAATTATTTTTTATTACTAAAGTATCGAGATTTTCTTGATTTTCCTATTACTAAAGGTTCTATTTTTTCTGAACCATCACTATTTCTGCAAAAAAGGATAGTTAATCTTTCTTTACTTTTTCTGCCCCCTTGACATGGTTCTTCTTTGTGTGATAATGTCTTATTTGGCATCAGCTTGAAAAACAGTCCGTTTCATCACAGTTAAAAATGTCTTTAGGTCCCTTAATCCTTAATTAACATAAGTAGATTTTGAAACCATTGTCTAACATCATTTCCATTAACACATGCGCTTTCTCCTGTGATGCGGCGATGCAAAAGTCGATGTCTTTTTTAGCTTCTCGAATCGCCGCAAGACGCTGAAAAATTCTCGATTCCATACTTCTCAGTAAGAGTGTGAGCATTTTCTTTTAAAATCACATCATCTACCGGTAAATTTGAAGCTCGCATTTGGTTAAACCACTCGAATAATGCTGATGTCAATTTTTTAAATCTGCCACATTATATCCTGGATCTCTTTGAATCGACATTTTTTGATGCATTTATAATGACATTTTTTTTTTCAGAATTCCTTTTTGTGTCGATTCTGGCAGATTGAAGAGAGCTGCTAATGCCTTCTTTGATTGTAGTAAATTTTTATCATATTCCGTAATGGTTTCAACTTTGAATTGTATGCTTAATGCTTTACGTTTTGACATTTTCAGTTTAGGTATCGACATGCAGCAAACTGAAAAAATTACAGCGAAATGAATAACCTTTCACGCGTCTAGTACGGAAGCTTGTAGCGATTTGCTTTGACGTACGCGTTTTTTCCCCTTCGCTGTGCGGGCTGTACGCGCATAGGTCTTTTGGCATGATTATAGCTTGGGATGTGCTTTAGTATTTTTTTCTAGTGATGTTCAAGAACTGCCATTTTTGATTTGTTAAGTTTAAAATAAAAGTCTATTTTTCTTAAAACAACCTTATTCCTAAAAGACGACGCATTCGTTAAAGCTGTTAAAATTTTCCAGGAAAATGCATTTTGCAAAAATCCTGATTTCTCCACCAGTGCCATACAGAGACATGATCTGCAGGTAGTCATTTGGCTTTTGTTAAATGGCAGACACAAGAGAATTCCATACAATTACCCTTCCACCATAGATTCCACCATAGATTCCCATCGTTAATAACAAACGAAGGTAGATAAGAAATATTATTCATTATTCATAAACACTTTAACAACAATGAAAGAATAAATGTAAGAAAGCGTGAATGATTTGTACTTTAAAGATTATAAAAATTAATTCTAGAGTGAGAAATGTAAAATCGCCTGAACCGTTTAAAGCGTCGTATAAATGAGAGAAGCAGTCGTATAACTGAGAGATGTTTAGCATTATTTCCCATAAAGCATGGACGGGACCTAGAGAATTCGGCGTATAACTGAGAGAGTCGTATAACTGAGAGTCGTATAAGTGAGAGGTCACTGTATTTAAAAGAACTGATTGACTGAATTAAAAATAATCACAAAAATAAATACCATAATTTATCAATTTTATATTGGTTAACCCAACACATAAAACAAATATTAATTTTAACTTTTGAAATTATTGAAAAATGAAACCTTATTTCTGTACGTCATTAGAAATATGCAATTAAGATAATAAAAATTATGAAGTTCTTAACTGAGCCTTTGATATTTGGTGTTACATAATGAAAAATCAACGAAAATTTCGCCACTGTGACATAATTATAATTTTTTTTAACGAAATCTAAAAATAACATATTTTTCACTGTCGCAACATGTACATGCATACGTTTCATATTAATATTAAGTATTACTAAAATATTTTAATGTGCAATAGATTATTAATAAATATAGCCCAAACTTGATGTCACGTTTGTCAGTTACAAATTTCCATGTAATACACATTTCATTTTTACTATGACATCATTTTCAACCACTGAAACCCTCTGAGATGAGCGTCTCAATCACAGTATCAGCGGAAAGAAAAAAAATAATGAAATGTAATTACTTTATACGCAAAAACGCTGTATGTAAATCGTGACGTCATTTTCTGTTCAAAAGTTTTTAAATAGTTGTTTTTAATTGTAATACAAAAAGTGGCATCCGTAATGATATGATGATTCCTATTGTTTCTCCGTCTCTCTTCAACAATGAAAGTAACCCGATTGCCACTTTTGTGAATAACTTGCACAAAACTACTTTTTAAATTAAAATTAAAATATAAAAATGGGATTATCTTAAATAATAGCAATTGCGAGCACATCTACAAATCAAGTGCTTTAATTAAAAAAATAATTATTAAAATCACTTCAGTAGAAAGCATAGAGCAGGTGACTAAAAAAACAGCCTGGTCTTTTAAATATATAAATTAAACGCAAAAGACAAAATATGATGAATATAAATGCATTTTACAATAGCATTACTGTAGTGCAATATTTAAAGAATTGAAAACAGATATCTATTGCAAAATATAAGTAAAATTTTGATAGTCGTTCCAATTTTATTCTGTGGAAGGAAATTATTGTTAATAAAAACTTTTTAAGAGGGTAAAAACAGTTTCAAAATCCCATGGAAAATAATATCGATGAACATTTTTCTTGAACACTCCTGAAGCGATTTCAGTTTATTTCTTATTTTTACTTATTTTATTTTATTTTTATATAATTACCATAGATTCGGCTGCATAACGCGCACCTACGATTTGAAATATAATTAGAATTTAAAGGTTAAAACAAGACTGATTTATAGGAACTAATTAATAATTAGTATATATTTAATTGAATAGGTATAATTAATTTAAAGAAAAAAAGGGTATAACAAAAGGCTCAAATTTTTAAAATTAGCTTAAATGATTTAACAGTGTATCCAAATTAGTTCAGATTTGCATTTCAGATTAAATTATATAAAGACATAATGATCAAAAGTAAACGTGAAATATGCATGCGTATGCTAATTTTATTTCCCCGCCTGTGGAAGGCAAAATATAGGAAACTACTAAGGATAGCAATTTAAAATTCAATTATTTTAGCTACTCTATCACGTAAACAAATCTGACAGAAGCGCGGTTTTACTTAAATTTATTTTTATTTAAAGTTGTTTAACATATCTTGGAATTAATATTATTGCATAAACTACACTTAAAAATCACTTGCTACGACTGTTTAATTTTTGTTTCGTTTAAAAGTACTTTAATAATAATTAAAGAATCGTTAAACATTCAGAAAACCTTCTAAAAGACATAAAAGTTTTTTACTCGTCCGATTGCTATTAAGAAAATGAAAAGCATTCATGTAGTAGAAGCCATTAATACTTTTTCTTTTTAAAACGAAATAAAATGAGATATTGACGATGGAAAGAAATGACATCATTCATTTCCTGCATAATTAATCATGTGATTTTTCCTGTTATTTATTTCTGAGAAATAAAGATAACTACTCTGAAATCTTAAGAAAAGTATAGGAAGAACCCTTAAAGCATCATTTTTTTATATGCAATATCGTGAAGTCGTTTATCGTTTATCTTAAAATCCTGAATATAAAAGATGTGAACAGCAAAAAAATATGAAAATGGGTCAAGGGCTTTTCTTGCTATATCATGATTTGCCTGTAAGATGCATTAATTAATTTGCTGGCCAATGAGAGAGAATGTCACTGAAAAAAATTGCTTTCCCATTGGCCAGTACATCGTTATTTGCATGGTTTTAGCATCACTTGAAAATAAGAGGAATGAAAGAGAGAAGGATTATTAGAAGAGGGACAGCTTTTATAACACGAACTGGAAAACATTTGTAAGACATTTAAATGAAACATTTAAAAACTGATCCTTGCACTGTTTTAAATTAATTGATTTTCATCATACGGTTAATTATATTTTCCACTTACAATTAATTTACCTACTATATTAAAATTATGCAGATTTTCTAAAAGGAATTAAAGAAAAAGGAAATCTTAATGTTAAAAATGTAAGCGTATATTATCATTATAGATATTATAAATCCGATTATATAAAATTTAATAACTTTGTTAGTGGTATTTTTGCCGTAACAGAGAAAATATCTTTTTTGGTCCACCTGTACATGAAAAGTTCACCTTAGAAGAAAAATAGGAAGACCCCGCGCTCTGAAGTTTTGAATAGTTCTCATTGGTTTCCTCTTCAGCAATATTTTAAGAGCGTATTTCACCCTTCTTGTTCAACAGCGAAACTGCCTTGACGTGACGATATTGTTATTAAAATAACGCCCCCTCTACTTGTTACTAAGAAATCCCTGATCGGTATAAAGGAAAAAAGAGAATCTTGCTATGTATATCCCCAAACCTCCATAACTGAAAACTTCCGAATAGCGAACTCTTTTACAATACCCAACACATGTTGTATTTATATGTACTAACGTCTGAATAGCGTACATCTCTGAATAGGGAACAAATTTCTCATTAACGAGGTAACTGATCACCTTTTACATTACTGCATCCATTGGTTTCAAGCCAGGACTAGCAACAATTTTTGTTTTCAATTATACCATAAATAATAATGATAAATTTTCTATGTTATATTTTTCTTGAAAATTTGGCAATATAAATGTATGTCATAGATTATTTTTCAAGAAAATATACAAATAGAATTAAAAAAAAAGGTCGCAGGGACGTATGTGTCCCTACCGATTAATTAAATGATTATTCAAAAGTTAATTTAAAAAAAGTTAATTTAGTATATGTTTCTATCTGATTACTTTCATAGACATGTATGCTAATCGTGCATTTTGTAGTAGTATTAGCAGTATTACAATTATTATACATATATATGTTGTTGATGTAATAAAAGTACGTAATTATGATCATCGTCTTGAATGTTTAACTTAACTAGAAAATAGGTACAAGTACGATTAATAAAAAATCAATTTCTTTTAATCTTGTTACAAACGCAATATTTCAAAGAAGGAATTATTTTACACTTTATGAACCTATAAATATACAGCATCAATTGCCTTAATATATAACGGATTTTTGTAATTAATGGTTTTTATGAATCACGATTTTGAAAGTAAAAGAGAAATCATATCCGATTTTAGAGTCATTCGCATAAATAAATTCAATTGTGGTTCAGAAATGTTATTACTATAAAAGATGGCTATTGTATTGGTTTTTTATTGGTTATTTAATTACCTAGCATTGTGGGAACTTATATACGACATGCGTCGCGAAGGGGTGAACTACCGCTTTTAACCCTTCTTCTGCGTTCGCGTCTTATTTCGACCCAAAAAACACATTCAAAGGTGCAAAGTCTCCGGCTCTTTGCACATCACTATTATCTTACAGAAAAACCCAAATGCTCCAATTAAATAAAAGAACATTTTCTGTATTAAAATACTGGTAGAAGACATGGCAGTTCTGCATATTCAAAATAATCTACAATAGAGTGTCGATTATCCGGAAGCCGATTAACCGGATTGTCCAATTAACAGGATCGATCAAGGGCCATACTTTTTTTTCCGCCTTGTCCAAAATTTTTGGTGAAACTTCTTTAAGCGCGGTAGAGTAAATTTGGCTGGTTGTCACGAAAGTAAACAGTTTTAAACAACCGTTTCCTAATCCTGAAATAATAAAATTGCCAACAAATGCAGAGAGAGCTATTCATAAAATCAACTGTTTCTAAAACCTAAGAAGTTTCACTTCTAACGCGCGAGAGTCTTAAGCATATTTTTCCCCCTTGGGAACATCCTTTACGAACAAATTCTCTGAAGGGAGTCGAAAAATTGCTTCTTTTGTTGATTGCTGTCCTCGGAACAAGGGGCCCCTCTACCCTCTCTCCTCTCGCGTTTGTTCATACAGTTTAATCATATATACGTGAAATAATTTCTATGTGTACTAATTATTATATATCTAATATTACGTGTGTATAAATTTGTACCAATTTTGTAGGAAAAAAAAAACAATAACTTCTAAACACGCTATTTGTAATATGCTAAAATGTGCACTACTATAACTGCCAGTCCTAAGCCTGCAAAAAGTGTGAGGGGAAGTTGCCCAAAAGACATTACCATAGCCGTTCTTAAAGTTGTCCAATTATCCGCATATTTCATTAACCGGATCGGCCTCGGTCCCGACAGGTCCGTAATATGTGCTCCACTGTATATTCGAAATGAATACTGCAGCAGAGTTAAACCCTCTTTGTTAATCAATTGCTTGTCTTTTATGAAGAAAATCATAGAGAACCGAACCATATACATCTACAATATATATTTTCACAATTTTCTTTTTTGATAATCAGCTGAATAAGTTATGCAAATTTTATGATGCGCCATTTAATCATACTGTTCAGAAACAAGATTTATCTTCACATGTTTACTCAGCTAACGTTCACATTTCTTTAGTTCTGTAAACAAATATTTATTTAGTCATCTTACCACTGTTTAATTAAACTCTTGGCAATTTTATTTCGGAACAACGTCGTATGTTTAATGTATCGTAATATAGAACTATAAATCCACTGAGAATCATATTCTTAAATTACATACTTTTAAATCTGATACTTTGGATAACCTCTTATGTGATTTTCTTCCTTGGATCACTTTATCTCTTAGCTTTCATCTTGTCCTCTTTCGACGAAAATCAGAGTAGACCGATCGAAAAATCTGATAAAAATGGATGTTCTTCAGGTAAAAAGATACAATGTTTCTCCTTCTTTTTTTATTCAAAAGATATTAGAATATGTTTTACGAAATAATATAAACTTGTTTGGGAAAATGTGAAAAGATAGATAGCTATATTTGCATACATATTAAAAGTATTTGCAATATAACTATTAAATCGCAAGATAATCCATCCAATATAAATTGACAAATAATAAGAATACGATAGAAAATATATACCCGATATTGCTAAATGCATTTGTATTATATATATATATATATATATCAATTAAAATGAACAAAGTGAAATTGAACAGCTAAAACCAAGCTATAATAATTACAAAGCTTTTAAATCATAAATTTTTGTCTTTAAAAAATCAATTGCCCTTTTATTTATTTTTATTTTTATATAATTCTTTATTTATTTATTTCCTTATTTTATTTATTTATTTGTATTAATTTATTCCTTTTCTTTATTTATTTTGTATTCACTCAGTACTTATTGGGTTTATTCCTATTTTTTCATTCTAGTTTAACTAAAAGTTAATCTAAGTATTTTCTTGATTTCTTCAATCATTTTCATTCTTTTTTTTTTTTTTTTTTTTTTTTTTTTGGACTTAAGATGGCAACTCTAAACATTATTGTTATTAATCCAGTTCCAATTTATTAATCCAGATCCAATCTATTTTCTGTAATGTTTGCGTTATAAGGAGCTACATTTTGTCATTTTAGGCTTAATGCCGACAAAATTGGATGAAATGACGCGTCTTCTATGAATGAACTCACTACTGGTTTCATATGTTCATTTCTAAATCATCTTTAGAACTTTATCAATTTCTTCATATATTTGTGATTTCAAATTTATTATGTATATATGAATATATATATATATATATATATTTCATCACTACTTTAAAATGCAAAAACACCATAACTCAGAAAAGAAGGTGTATATCTGCAATATTTAACTATAAAAAACTTTAAAAAAAACAAGTTAAAAGACAGGTAAAAAACAAAAACACAGGCAAAAAATAGTCTGTTCTTCTTCAGTGGGAGGACAGACAAAACCTAACACCACCCCTACTGCTAAACATCTGCAGGTTTCTGAACACATGTCCATCCTGCACCCAAAACAGAAAAAAAAACTATTGTCATTTCAGTAACTAAATTCAAAAAAGCTAAAATAAACCAAAATTAAGCAAAAATATAATGTAAACATAGCATAATTTAAAATACAAAAACAAAAAATCTTTAATAAAATAGTCTTTTAGAAAATTACTTAAAATTTACAATTTAAATATAAACTGATGAAATTAACTTAACATGTATGAATGCAGAAGAACGTGCACCCCCCACCCCCCCAAACCTGCAAAATTAAAATTTTCTCGAAAAACATGAAAAACAGTAGTACCTGTATAATGTTCCTCACCTGAACTATTAATTTTTCTTCCGAATCCATTTTCAAAAACTAGAATTCCAAGTCTGCATGCTTCCTTCGATTCAAGACATCAACCCACATCAGTTCTTTAAACAAGACTTTAGAATGTATGTTTAGAATGATGTCTTGAATCGAAGGAAGCATGCAGACTTGGAATTCTAGTTTTTTGAAAATGGATTCGGGAGAAAAATTAATAGTTCATTATTAACAGGTGAGGGACATTATATAGGTACTACTGTTTTTCATGTTTTTGGAGAATTTTTTTTATCTTGCAGGTTGGGGGGGGGGGGGGAGGTGCACGGTCTTCTGCATTCATACATGTTAAGTTAATTTCATTTGTTTATATTTAAATTGTAAATTTGTAAGTAATTTTCTATAAGACTATTTTATTAAAGATTTTTTGTTTTTGTATTTTAAGTCATGCTATGCTTACATTATATTTTTGCTTAATTTTGGTTTATTTTAGCTTTTCTGAATTTAGTTACTGAAATGACAATAGTTTTTTCAGTATTGGGTGCAGGATGGACGTGTGTTCAGAAACCTGCAGATTTTTAACAGTGGGGATGGAGTTAGGTTTTGTCTGTCCTCCCACTGAAGAAGAACAGACTATTTTTTGCCTGTGTTTTTATTTTTTACCTGTCTTTTAAGTTGTTTTTTTTTTAAGTTTTTTATAGTTAAATATTGCAGATCCTTCTTTTCTGAGTTATGGTGTTTTTGCATTTTAAAGTAGTGATGAAAAATATTTTTGTTGCATTTGATATAAGCTGCTATTAGCGCCAGTTGTGCAATAATTTTTTTCATTAATTATTATATATATATATATATATATATATATATATATATATATATATATATATATATTTACTATCTCAAATATTCCTCATCTTTTTAAATGTTATTTATATTCTCGTTTTTTTATATCACAATATTTTGTCTTTAAAATAGTTAATTTAATCAATTGTCCTTTTTATTTATTTTTTTGTATTAATTCATTGGTATTCTTTATTTTATTTTGTATTCACTCAGCACTTATTAAGTTTATTCCTATTTTTTTTCAATCTACTTTAACTAAAAGTTAATCTAAGTCTTTTCTTGATTTCTTCAATCAATTTCATTCCTTTGATTTTTATTTTTTTTGGGCTAAAGATGGCAGCACTAAATATTATTGTTATTAATCCAGTTTCAATTTACATTTTTTCTTTCTCACACCAGATGGCAGCACAATTATGGGTTTCAGTCAGATGCTCAACTGTAGCTGACAGGTTAAAATAGTCTTAACTATGTTTTCCATCCTGATATGCTGTAGTTTTGACTCCTAGTATGTAATTTAGGTGTTGTGCTCACATAATTTTTAATATTCTGTATGAGGTGTATCTTTCTTTAGATCTCTTATATTTTTATAATCTATTTTCTGTAATGTTTGCGTTATAAGGAGCTAAATTTTGTCATTTTAGGCTTAATGCCGACAAAATTGGATGAAATAACGCATCTTCTATGAATGAACTCACAAGCTCCTCTGACGATTCTGTGGGTCATTTATATTTTCTTATTTTACATACTGGTTTCCTATGTTCATTTCTAAATCATCTTTAGAACTTTAGCAATTTCTTCATATATTTGTGATTTCAAATTTATTATATATATATATAATATATATATATATATATATAATTATATATAATATATATATATATAATATATATTATATATATATATATATAATAAATTTGAAATCACAAATATATGAAGAAATTGCTAAAGTTCTAAAGATGATTTAGAAATGAACATAGGAAACCAGCATGTAAAATAATAAACTTATACATAAATTAGAACAAGAAAAACAGAAACATAAAACTTATAACAATATAAGCCAATAGTCGATTCAATAGTAAACATTACAGAAATCAAGGGAAAAAACAGCAATGGTACACACAGAAATTATGATCGCAGTAATACAAATAGAAAAATTAAATACACAACGAAATGCGCATAATGTAGAAAGAAATATGTACATATACATATACAGAATGTCGCCGAATTCATGGGCTAACCTCTAAAGAAAGGTAAAGTACACATAAAGCAACTACTTGGTATAGCAATGCGTGATCGAAAATGAAACGTTTTGAAGGAAAATAAGAAATTCGGAGGAACTGAAAACAAGCGTTTTATTGACATAACAATTGCAGTAAGATTACAGTAATTGTTACACAATTACAAAATAAATAACTATTACAGAATCTGGCATAACATACGATATCCTTTATTGAATTCTTGCACATTTCAACACTTTTTGTTATTTCATTACGAAACGCAGAAAATAAAATAAGCCTGTTGAAGTTTTCTATAACATATTCATTATTATTCAAGATATAATAAAAATCTGGATTCATCTTAGAGTGCATATATGTAAAATGTCATAGGTTCAAAAAAAATTTTCTTTCTTTCATGAAAATGACTCTTGCTGTGAAAGAAAAGCGTCATTATAACAATCATAACAGTCATAATTATTGTTCGAAGCATGTAATAATTTCAAACACTAGACTAAATTTAAATAGCTTCCTTTGAAATTTCTCTATACCATAACGACAAACTGATTTTAATGGCTATCTTTTGAATTCATAGGGATAACGACAAGTCATTTAAAAGTTTGATCGCATTGATTTAATTGGGTACTGCACTTAAGCGAAAAATTATTTTTTTAAATGACCGAAGTAAATTCCACAAGTATCATTTATTAGATGATCTTTGAAATAATTTTAAATTAATAAATGGATATTAAATATTAAAATTTTCAATTTTAGGACTTTTAAAATTTTTACATAATAGTTATTTCACTCAGCATGTTATCTTCTTTTGAGTTTAATTAGCAAAGACTACAAGTGGAATAATCTCATTTCCTTTCAGTTCTAACATAAAGAATTTTTCTTCTCAACTTAAACTATTTGTATCTTTTGCGGTTGAATTTTTTTTTCAAATAATTTCATAGGATACAAAATGTGTAAAATGAAATAAATGTTATTAGAAAGGCAAATATTTTTGGATAATTTCTGTCTTGAAGTGTTGATGTAAATCGAATTCTCGTGAAAGTAATTATACTTCAAATTTATTTTGAAAAAAATCGTAAAAAATCTCACGAATTGATAAATTTAACTAAAAATTGAAATTATATTTCTTTTAAATTTCATATTTCAGATTATAAGACTGCATATTACCTTACTCGTATATTGAGATTTTCAAAGCTAGTTCTTGAAATTTCAAATCGAAAGAAAAAGCAGTGCTGTTGTAGTGTAAACAAAAATATCATCTATCGAAATTGAATAAAATATTAGCACGCCGAGTTTGTACTTATATTCTTTTGTAAATTATTTGTTGATATAAAAAAAATATTTTAAATATTTAATATTTTAAGTTACAGTAAATGAATTGAATCTTACATGTACGTTTTGATTAAGAAACCCCATAATATGAATTTATGATTTTAGGTCATAAAAAAACATTTTATTACACACAATTTTTAATTGTTTTTAGAACTTATTTTTAATGAGAATTTCTCATTATTATGGTATAGATAAGTGGGGGAAAAGACCCTCTCCGATTTTATTGACAACAATATTTTATTTTAGTTTTATGCATAATCAAGGCTTTAACCCTTGGGCGCTGGAATATTTTTTACCGCGTAATTTTAATCAAGAACGTGTATCAGAAATTTTAAATAAACTTTACATTTATACTTTTGGTAAAAATAGCTGCGTAATTGCAGCGCCAAGGAAAAGAAAAATAAAATGCTACAAAAAGTCTGGTTCAAATTCAACATAACCAAAAAACAACGACCTTCCTATGACATGTTCAAGGTGGAAAAAATGTGAAACCTGTGTGTCTAGATACCGAGCAAAGCACGTGACTCTTAACTAAAGGGAACGCAAAAGTTACGATGAACAGTAGTATAACTTTTTATCTGCAATGCATTTTGCGTTTTAAAATCTGATTTCCAATTCCAAATTTTCTTTTCTGTCTTCATTTTTCTGTCACAAAGGACAACTTGAAAACCCAAACTGATGTTATTATATATAGTTTACAGAAAAAAATGAATAAAATATATACATATAATGAAATTTAAGTCACTCGGGTTGTTTTTTTCTAACAGTCAACTAGAATCGATCATTATTTAAAAGTCATCAGAAAAAAATCTTCACAAAAATTTTAATCTAATGTTTCCCACTTTTACTTCTTTAAAAAAGACCTGGCTGCGTCCATTTCAGCAGCATTTCAGTATAAATAACTTCTTTCAGATAGTTAAGCTGACCATAGTTTAGATCTATGGCTTTTTCTGTTTCATTTACGAGTTTATAACTTTGGAACTATCATTACAAACGTTCAACTAAAATGACGATGAGGCTTTTATTGTGTAACGAAAAAGATGGGAATTATTTGGTAGGAAAATGGTGGGAATTTTTAGTCATCCAGCACTTAATTAAGGATTTTACATTGTAAATTCGAATACTAAACAAAATAGATGTTGCTATCGAATGTATATTTTATACATAAATTTAAAGATGAAGTACAAATAAAATCACATAAATAAAATAAAACTCAACGTTTCGGTTATTTTTCAAAACCATCTTCAGGAGTAAAATTTTCCAAAAAACCACAAATCGGCAGGAAGCAATCTAGATACTACATCGTCAAAAATTATATTCAAACTGCTTTCTCGTTAGTTTTACACCTGAAGATGGCTTTGAAGATTCAACCGAAAAGTTAAGTTTTATTTTATTTATGTGATTTTATTTTTACATCATCTTTAAATAAAGTTTACATTAGATATAGCAACCTCTATTTTATTTAGTATTCAGCACTATTTATTAAAAAAGAGCGAAACATTTATTTCAAACATTTTTATACTTTTCTGTTTCGAAATGCTATTGTTTAAATTATTATAGTTCAAGATAACGTAATTAGAACCTAAAAAAATACATATATTTTTTTTAATAAAAAAAATATTATTATTTAATTTATAAATTTACTTTCAAACCCTATGAATGTCTGGATATTTTTCGGAATTTTCATAAGAACGCTTGTAAATGCTCGGACATATATATATATATATATATATATATATGTCCGGGCTTCAATTACAAAAACGTTTCAAATGAGGTAAATATTCATGTTGTGGCATTATTTAAAGTAAAACATCAATTTGATAAAAATTGCGAAATCTAACTTTTTATATCGTCTTGCAGTCCCTATAGTTATATTTAGTAAAAGTTTACACATATCTTAACAGATATAACACAAAAAGTTTGACATCTGTACTACAAAAATTGACACAGTTATTAAATTTCAAAGTTTGATATTTTTGCACATGATTTTGTCTTTCATTGAGGGATCAGTTAAAAGATGAATTAAAGTAATTCAGGTTCAAATTCAGGGTTCAATTCCACTGCCATTTATCTAGTCCTTAGTGAGTATGTTTTACTTTCCGGTTGTGGATTCTACCTACTTTGACATTTGAATGTTGTTCGACCCATAACACTTAACTCAAATTTTTATATGAAATAATCCTCTTAGGTGATTCCCCGATTTGGCGGTACCGGCTAAAGGTGGTTTCGCCATAAAAAGGACATTACACCCTGACATTGATCTCGAATTATTTTAATTAATCTTTTAACTGATCCCTCAATGAAAGAAAAAATCCCGTGCAAAATTCTCAAACTTTGAAATTTAATAACTGTGTCAATTTTTTGCAGTACAGATGTCAAACTTTTTTGTGTTATATCTGTTATGATATGTGTAAACTTTTACTAAATATAACTTTAGAGACTGGGGAACGGTATAAAAAGTTAGATTTCGTAATTTTTATAAAATTGATTTTTTACTTTAAATAATGTCACAGCATGAATATTTAGCTCATTTGAAACGTTTTTGTGATTGGAATCATATGTCTACGGTCAACGGTTGAGAAATTAAAGGCCGGCGATCGATAACATATTGCACCCTGTATAATTATACATACAAATATATTTATACAAAATATATAGTAATATAATTATATATAATTCCTACTTATTTTAGAGAAATAAAAATATATTTCTTGATTTATTCTATTAAAATTTATATATATATATTCATAAAAAAAAAATAATTTAAATTTTTTTATTGCAAACCGACGCCGCATGATCATCTGAATAAGCTTTAGACGATGTCTCTGAACATACAAAATTTATCATTTGTCTGCGTTTACATCTAATATAAACAATAATTTATTGTATTAATAATAATTATATTACATATAATTATAATTATATATAAAATAATTCCTAATTATTTTAAAGAAATAAAAATACATTTCTAATTTTATTCTATTAAAGTTTATATATATTCATTTTACAAAGATAATTGAAAATTTTTTATTGCATTCTGAGGCCACACTGAATAAACTTTAAATAATGTCTCTGAACACAGACAATTTATCATTGTTCTGAGTTTACATGTAATATAAACAATAATTTATTGTATTAACATCACGATAAAGTTAAAAATGTTTACTAAAATCCGTGCTGTAAATTAATTTTGAAAGAATAAAATTCTGATTTAAAAAAAAAATCTCCGCTTCAAAATTAAGCATGTCATATAATAAACGATTGGCTTTGGACGAGAAACAATTTTTTTTTTTTTACGAAAAGTGTTTTAATTTTAACCATTATGCAGGAAAAGTACGTCCCCAATCAATACAAGAACGAGTCGACAAAGAACTTTTCTCCAGCTGTTGCACCGAAACTGAGTTCTTTTCTGAAGAATATTGCATTAGATAATGTTTTAAAAAGTCAAATTTATCCTTTTACATGGATGTATCAAATTTTTAACGCAGTCCTCTTCCAGCTAATTTGGAGGAAGTTTAATATAAGTTGTTTGCATCGATTGATTAATAATGAACATCAATAAAAACTTATTTTCAAAATGTATTTTTTTCTTTATTATCTTCTAATTAAGCTTAACAAGCAAAGAACAGAGTTTTAAAAAAATATCCTCTGAAACTGGAGATTAATTGGCTGAATACATTTTTCTCAAATAAAGTCATGATTTTTTTTTTTTTTTGTTTGAGTAGTTTGATTTCTTTTCTTTTCTTTCTTTCTTTTTTTTTTTTTTTAGAATAGTTAATTTTAAGACTAGCTTTCACATTCTGAATATACGTAGTATATGATTATACAGAATTTTTTTTAAATTTTAATATTCATTATAAATGGCTTTTATTAAGAAAATTTTATAACCGCCAACCTTCAAATTTCTTTTCTAAATTAAGCACATTTTTTATCAGAAATTGTACTTAATACGTAAATCAACCATAAATTTCTTAAATATATATATATTTTATCAAATAAATTTTCTGGTTTAATTGCCTTTATTTCACTTGTGAAGAAATCATTAAGATTGGCAGATATGCAATTTATATAACACGTTAAATACCATTGAAATTTCAAATATTACGAACATTTTTTAAAGCTCGTTATTAAAACCATAAGTAGATGCATATATTCCATGCACTACACGCAGGATAACAATCTAATCATAATAGGTTTTTATTTATATTTAGACAAATTATTTAAAAATATATAATAGTATACTATCTTAAATGAGAATAAAATGCATAATGAGTGTATTTGTTACACCTAATGCTATGACAGTATGGATTTTAATTTGGTATTTTTTTTTCCTTTATCCTTTTTAATCTTGTTTCATTTTTAACTTAATTGGTGTTCAATGGTTTATTTCTCGGTTTTCTATGTGTGTTAGTCCCAAATTCACATTCTTTAGCTAATTTATGGCTAATATGAAGATAAAATCACATATATTATTTGTGGAACTTAAGGCATTTGGGACCCGATGATTCTGTCTAAGTTCTACAAATTTCCATCATTCCATTTATGTTATTCAATTTCTGCTGTATTTTACTATGTTTTTAAATCTATGTTAAGTGTGTTGGGGGGAACTGTATTTGTTAATGTCATTTTATTCATAATTTCACAGTTTTTGTTGGTGATCGGTAATGATTATTTAATGGTTATGCATTATATATATATATATATATATATATATATATATATATATATATATATATATATATATTATCGATGGTGCATTAATTGAGACTCGTGTTTGCCCGCAGACATGTTCACAATACCTACTCGGTTCAGATCACAAGCCGTTCTGATTGACTCGCCAAATTCAAATATCAAGGCCATGCTGTCTTTGAATTGAATGTCTTGGAAGCGGTGGTCGATTAATTAAAATTTTATTAAGCTATCTTGGCGTGACTGATCAGTAGTTATGAGGTATGTCGTCAGTCTTCAGTGCCGTAGAACCCCAGCTCGAATCCAAGCAGCGGAACGCTTAAATAGAAATTTTAATATTTAATTAAGTTATAAAAAATAATCTGAATGGGAAAATTGAAAGTTTTTGTTTTTCAATATATATTTAAGTTATAAAAAATAATTGAATGAAAAAATTGAAAGTTTCTATCTTTCAATATTTAATTAAGTTTTAAAAAGTAATTTTAAGCAATATTAGCAATTTATATGGTGAAATTATATATATGTATATTTTATAGTGATTGGGGTTTTAACAAATTTCGTGCACTTTTGAGATTTCTACAAAAAGAGGTCTAGTAATTTGTGTTGTTTTTTCTTTTTAATTTTCTTGTGCGCAAAGCGCTCATATTATAACAAAAATAATTTACGAATATTAGATTCCCTAGCGCAAACAATACAAACATTATGAAAAGATATATTGCATATAAAAACGCTATCTGCTTTATTATAGATATATATATAACAATTAATTAAGCATTACCGACCATCATCCAAAACCGCAATATTGTGAATGAAATGACAATAAAAATGGATGCCACAAACCTATAAATATACAACTGTATGTATAAAATAAAGTGCCTTATACTTAATTACAAGAATTAATATGGAAGAAAAAAAGAAGAATATGGATACCGAAAAAAATAGTTGAAAAACTTATATATTAAATTACGTTTTCAAGAGTATATATATATAAACGTGCGTAAATTATTTATGTATATATTTATATACAGGGTGTCCATAATTAAACGACCCTAATTTAAAGTTGTCTACAAACAAAACTATTGCTCATAAAGTTGTGAAATTTTGGGGAAACACGTAATAAAGGAATGGGAATTTGTTTAGAATAAAAAATATATAAACAAAAATAGCTCAAAATTTCGCCACCAGAGGGCTATTTTTAATAAATTACACATTTAGCATTAGGATAGCTTAGAAATTTTATTTATAGGAAGTTCATAATTATTCGACCCTATTTTTAAGTTGCCTATAGACGAAACTATTGTTCAGAATGTTGTGAAATACTTTGAAGGAGATAATAAAAGTATGGGAATTTGTTTGAGCGAAAAAAATAGGAGGCCGTTTTTTAACAAATTACACATTTAGCATACATTTACTATAGTTTAACAAATTTTGTTATAACCAAACTTGTTCTTCATGACTTTCATAATTTTCAGATACCGTCTGGAATCGTAAGATAGCATGTACCACAGTTAACCGCATTGAGTTCTGGGAAATGCTAGGAACATGACGTGAAATGCTGTCTTTAGAACAAGGTTAGGTTAATAAGTAAAATTTCTAATCTATCGTAATGCTAAATGTGTAATGTATTAAAAATAGCGGCTTAGATGCATTATGTTTCCTCAGCCGTTGTTTTGAATTGTTTGGCGATTATTTGTTGGCGTCTTGGCGGTGTTTATGGATATGGCAACCTCGATATGTGGAACTCCGTGTGACGTGTGTGTTTTGACGTGTTGTGTCCTGGCAATCACTGAGAAGTGGTGGATTTTGAGGATTTTTTTGATATCGTGTTGTATCGGTCTATCTTTTTATTTTTATGTTAAATTTATTGAATGCATTTGATTGACTATGGTTTCTGTAATCCGTTTAAACGCTTTTGCTGAAGTAATTAAGAAATATGAGGAAATTTTGACAAGAAAAGTAGGTTTGTTTATAGCGTGTCAATGCGTATTCATAAACCTGTTTTGGAAAATGACGGTGATGTTATGAGAGAGATTAAGCAGATGTCTGTTAAGGCATGTTGATAATTTTATGTATATTTTGCTGCTTTAAGAGTTTTTTACATTTTGAGATTGCTAGAAAGCGAGAACTATTGAATTTTGAGAATGCTACACCGCGAGAACTGCTGAATGCAGTGATGTTTTTTTCAGTTAATGTGCGCGAAGAGCTCATACAAGATTACTGATTGCCACTTTACCGAGTTTCGTTTTTTCTGAACATTTTGCTGCTTTAAGAGTTTTTTATATTTTGAGATTGCTAGAAAGCGAGAACTGCTGATTTTGAGAATGCCACACCGCGAGAACTGCCGAACGCAGTGATTTTTTTTTTTGTTAATGTGCGCGAAGCGCTCATACAAGATTACTGATTGCCACTTTAGCGAATTTTGTTTATCATCTACATTTTATTTTCGTTAAGCGAAACATGAGTATAAACCGGTGCTTGGCGACATTTACTACTTGGCGGAAAAGGGGTTTTCACGCCATGAAAAATTCCAAGATGGCGGCCGTGGGAACTTATGACATCTGTTCCAAAATATCCCTCTGGTGCCGAAATTTTGAATTTTTTTTTTATTTGTATTTTTTTTTTTTTAGCTTAAACAAATTCCCATCCCTTTATTATGTCTTTCACCAAATTTTACAACTTCATGAACAATTGTTTCGTCTGTAGACAACTTTAAAGTAGGGTCGTATAACTATGGACACCCTGTATTTTAAAAATTAATAAGAATAATCATTAAATATAGTTATATTTAAATTGTGTGCATCATAAATACGTGTCGAATTATGCAGTCAATCGCCACTTCCAAGACATTAAATATCACTATGGTCTGAATCTAGTGAGCCAATCAGTACGGCTCAGGATCTGAACCAAGTAGGTACTATGAATACGCTTGCCGCACGGTTCATGAAGTTATTTACGTCATGTGCTGCTGTTGCAGCCTTACCAACATATAAGAGGGAGAAGTGTCAGGCTAGGTATGTCGTTCCAGGTGGCTTAGTTGGAAGAGCGTTGGTACACTGAACGAAAGACCCAGGTTCGAACTCTGGAGCGTATACTTTTTCACTCTGTTGGTTTTACGTCTTGTTAGCAATGTGAATAAAGTCATGAAATAAAATTAAAAAATAAATCTGAAAGAAATGTGTATTCATTCAATTAAAAATATAAATATTTTATAAAATTACGAAATTCTGAAATCATAAATTAACCTACTGGAAAAATACTAACTGAGTCAGATAAATTTTGTATCATTTTATGTATAATCATTTACTGTACAAGATGTTAAAATTTCATTAAAATCTTTTGAGGCATTTTCGCAAAATCTTATGCACAGTCTGCAGAATAACCGCTTTGAGAAAAATTAAAGATGAACACTCATTATGATGTGTATGGCGATAATGGAGTTATGAATTAAGAAGCGGAGATATATAGTGTACTATCTGCCATTTTCAAGTGAAGTAACTGAGGAGGTTGTCACAAGATGGCGGCTGTTTTTTTTAAATCGGATCTACCGTTTCTGATTACCGCCGGGCCAAACTTCTCACCAGTAAAATTGAATAGAAAATTTCGTCTTATTCATGGAAATATTTTCTCACAAATATGCTAAAATTTATATTTGTTTTACTGATGTCAGTTTGTTTGATAAAACAGTCAGTTTGTTTCACTGGTTGTCACAATATGGCGGAAACTCAGGTCCTGACTACTACCAAAATAAACTTACACCAGTAAAATCGAAAATCTGTTTCCGTCATTATTTATGACTGAAATTTTGCATGAATAACGCGTTTGAATAAGGAGGAAATTTGCATATAAATTTACTGGTGGAAGTTTCCACCGGGGGTAATGAAACCTTGCGAAAATGGTTACAGTTGAAGCTTCACTATTTTAAGGATATGTCAGTTCCTCTTTATTAATATTTCCATGATGGCGATAGCTGTCCCCTTTTTAATCAAATTATGTTAAAATTTTCAATAACATTTGGACAAGAGTTAACTAAATTTTAAATTGAGTTAATAAAAGAATTTTTTTTTTTTTTTTTTTTTTTTTTTTTTTTTGTAAATTTAAAGTCAGCTAACACTTAAATTTAAAACGATATGTTTAAAATTCTAGAAAATTGATTTTAACAGAATAATATTTTGAAGTACATTACGCGACAAATCACATAGCCAGCTCTACCACAGGTGAGTATTTTTATATTCTGTTCCCACCCTATTTTTAAAAAATGCATTTTGTTACTTGTTTCCCTTGGAAATGTTGTCAAAGAGTATGTAAAAGATTTTTTTGATTTGAAAAAGTGGTGCAAAATAGAAAGGCAAAATAGTCGAATGTAGCAGCCCTGCGTAGATGTCAAATTTTGCTATAAAAAGATCTTCCCAGGGATCTGGTGAAACTCGGTGGATTTTATTACTTCTATTGATTCTTGGATCTGTGTTTGTTATATGGAAGAGGGTGGAATGGCTGTTTGACAATTCGATTGAAAAAAATAATCTTTGAATAATTTTATTCCTATCTTTTTTCAGAATTTTACAAAATCTTCACTTTCAACAAGTCTGGACTGCCTGACTAGCGATAAAGAAGTAAATTAAATGAGATAAATCACACAATTTGTTCTTTGCGCACTAAATGAAAATTTCACCGCACTAAAAGAGGGAGTATCTAAAAAAATGTTTACTGCATTAACTGAAATCGCAGTAACCGAGGGAAATGCGTAGAATGGTTATGGTATTTTTCAAGCGAAAATGCAGACGAAAAACATGAGGCTAAAATTATTTTGTTCATTCTAGAACAAGTGTATTAACTAGGAACAGGATCGGATTACCAAACTTCCACCAGTAAATTTTAATAGAAATTTCCGTCTTATTTATACGCCTTATTCATGCAAAATCAGTGTTGCCTGATTGGGGATTTTGTCCCCATTTTGGGGGACTTTGAACGACCAGCGGAATTTTCGGGGGACAAGTAGTTCAGGGGGAAATGTATTTGGATATTAAATTTTTGGGGGGAAAACGGAGAATTTTTTTCACTATTTTACGTAAAGTTTATGAAAGTCATCTGGCAGCACTCGATTTGCCTCGAACGCGATTTTGATTTGGAAAACGAAAACAAAATACAGAAATCTGCGATATCAATGATTATTCTGTTGGAAGTACTCATCTTTTACAGCATTATAGCTTACACGTATCACAGGTGCATTACGACCGACCTTGGGCTATCCCCACTTATATTTCCAGATTACTAAGCGCGATTGTTTTTCCTAGTCATCGCGGACAGACCATACACACTTATACACATTTCTTTTCTTAGTATAGATTTATACAACAGTAATAAAAAAAATATTTAACTTTTTTTGTTTAAGGCTGGTTAATTTATGCATCATAGAATGGCAGTAGAGCTTTTTGAAAGATATGCAATTGCATACTAGAATCACATTGATACGTTTATACCGGGTGTCCCAAAAATGATTGATGGATTTTAAAATTCAATAACTTGCAAACAGTGACAGGAATTAAAAAATTCTTGCAGGAGTGTTAAGTAAGATGTTAAGAGTTTTTATGCTGCGATTATCAGTTTTAGTTACTGCTGGGCAACATATAACTATGATATGTTCCCGCACCATGTTGGTTAAATCAAAGTAAAATTGCGTAATTTGTTATTTCTGTTTGTATAAATATTTTTTATAAAATATAATTATGAGTGTAAAATTATAATGTTTATATATTTAAGTAAAATAAGAGTGTAAGTTCATACAAAAATTATTAAGTTGATTTTAAATATTAAATATATATTTTTAAAAAATTGTTGTATTGTAAAATGAATGTATAATGTTGAATAGAGTTCGGATCTCAGATACAACAATAGCCAGACGCCATGGTGTCGTTTTATGACAAGCCAATGGAAAGTGGTGTATAATTAGAAATCGTAAAATAATAAAAACGTTGGAATAAATTTATGGCCTCAATAAAAGTGTTGGGATAAATTTATGGCTTTTCAGACCACCCAAACTTTAAGGCAGATAATAATATTAAAGTATATGTAAGGGGACATTTGCAGACTGTTAGCTAATAGGCCTATCGAAGAATAATGCAAAATCTTCTCACATCCAATAACAGTGGACTAGACAAAAATAGTTCCACCCACTGCAGGAGTTGGTGTGCAAGAAGAATAAGGTTTGAAAAAGAGAGTCTGAAAAAAGATGTAGAGGACGCAGGAGCTCTCCTGAAAGCCCGTGCAATGAATCCTGAAAGCCCTAGTAATGCCCAGGCGAGATGGACATATCGGAGCGAGCCTAATCAAGCCTAATTGAGGATGTCTTCCTGATGTACATATCGGAGTGAGCCTAATCAAGCCTAATTGAGGATGTCTTCCTGATGTACATATCGGAGTGAGCCTAAGCAAGCCAAATTGAGGATGTCTTCCTGATGTTAAAATAAAGAGGATTATTCTACAGAGGTCCGTAGCTATGCATCCTGCCATCCCGATGTTGCCGCTCTGATACGAAGCGAATTCCGGATGACATATGAATATGATCCTAAGCAACGCGACAACTCTGAATTTGATGAATAAAGGCCACCATCCCGTATATTAAAAAAAGGTACTACTTTAATCTTTTTCTTTTACCACTTAAGATCATATGTAAAATCATAAATATACTTTTCTGATATTTTATGGTAGAGAGTAATCTGAGATCCGACAAAACCGATAATTAAATAAAATTAAGGTAATTTAAAAATGAAAGCGAATTATTCTTTTAGCAAAAAGAAAAAAATATAATAATTAGAGTACATGAAAATATTGTCTTTTTTTTTAAGATTAAATATACATAAAATAATGAGAAGCAAACAAAAGTATTGCTTTCTATTTTTTGAATTAATATTATGTTTTTTCTGTATATAGTTGCGTTCAATGTAAATAAAATATTTAATCAAGTTTTAAAAAGTTTCTGTAATTATTTAATTGATAATGTTTAAGGTGTGTCAATTTATTTTTACAGCTTAAATTTTAGTTTAATTCATAAGTGGAAGAGTTCGTCTAAATAATTCACAACGCAAACTCTTAATTTTATTCGTAATTATTTAAATTTAATAATTACATTTTGACGCGAATTATAATTTAATTTTATTAATGCTTCGCGTTGCTCTTCTACTAGAATTTAGGTAAGTACGATCACTTATATTATTTGAATTTATCTAAGGTATATAAAATTATATACCAATTTGCTATGAGGTTGCTTGGATGATTTGGACCAATTAACAATTTTGGATGTAAATTAAATAGAAAATAAACAGGTGTAATTATCTGTCCAGCAGTTACAAATAGCATCGATAGATGACGCTGCAAGCAATAACCGCTAATTCCAGGCTCAATTTTTCGGCCTCTCTCTTCTTCCATGCGAAAAAAAGGAGATTAAAATGTATTGAATGGATTCCGAAGTACCAAAAATCGGGTCTGGACTGAGCGCCTAATGCTCTCAGCGCCATCTATTGTTTGAAATTCGAACTAAAATCAAGAATCACAGTACAAAACCCCTGACATCATACATAACCCTCCTGGAAGAATTGTTTTAATATCTGTCCCCGTGTGGAAGTTATTGAATTTTAAAATCCATCAGTCATTTTTGGGACACCCTGTAACTGAAAGTTGCTCAATGAATGCAGCAGATTCTCCTTATAAGAAAGTTGAATGAAAACTCTGTGGTATTGAACGGCATAAACCTCCACTTTACTAAATCCTCAGGTCTCATCTGAAACGTTCATTTGTTTTTTAAAAGATTTAATTAAATATTTGGAAAGTAGCTATTTTTCTTTCTTTATTGAAGAAAGCACAGTAATTGACACAATGAAGGTGTTTTGTATTACGCGATTAGGTATTTCAGTAGGTATGACTAAAAATTGAAAACAAAGTTTTATAGGTTATGCCAGATAGAAGCAGATGATGCCAACACCATCTGAGATTAATTCAAATCGCAATTGAGTAGAGGTGGTTTAAACCTTGAAAAACTTATTGGTATAATCGTAGATAGAGCTATTGTAATGATAGGCCAGCATCATCGATTGGTAACAATTTACAAAGAATTGTAAACGAACTTGTCGTTGTAAAATGTATCTCTCATTCTCTTCGTTTTGCTGCGAATATGCATACATAATTCTGCCGAGTTTAAATGTTTATGTTTTGTAAATGGGGAATTTTTCAAAAAAAAAAAAAAAAAAAAAAAAAAATGCTTGTTTTGGGGAAAAAATGGAGTTTAAATTAATTAAACATTTTTTATACTGGTTAATTGAGAATTTACTTTTTTGAATTTTTCGGATAAGTAACACTGATTAGGGGAAAATTTCAGAAATTTTAGGGAAATTGACTTTCAGCTATCCGGCAACACTGTGCAAAATTACAGTCATGAATAAGCAAAAATTTCTATTCCCTAATCAAGGTCGGACTAGAAACGGAGTTCCCATGTGTCTGCATCAGCCGCAGTAAAGCACACGTTCAAAATGATTTTTATTATTTTCCAAGCTGCTTTGAAAATACAGCTGGATTGCATGATTAGAAAATCAACAACAAAATATTCGGTAATTATAATCTGGAGTATTAGATTTATTAACAAACTTTTCTATGATTTTTCTGGTTTTAATGAAATACTTTTCATTCAAATATGTTCCATGAATAGAAACGCGGCCTTTTTTTACGAAGAGTGTATTTTGTGTATATCGAGTTATACAAATACATGAAGTCATGTCTTGGCTTAACTTTATACATTTATTTTACTTTCAACTTTTTTTTCGCTTTTTTCATTTTCTCTTTAGTTGAAGAAGTCACTACTACAAAAAGTTATTATGACCTTTCTAATTCCAAAACTTCAAAAATTATATTTACGAAAAACAGGAAATTGAAGCTCTATTTTACCGACGTTTCATTGGGAAATAAAGATATGAAGAGTTTAATCTACTATTGGGCAGATAAAAATTGAAAAAAGGTGCGTTAATTGATTCTTTTAATCATCGGTGACAAACCATAGAAACAAAAAACGCTGTTATCACAGAAACTATAGTCATCAAACTGACCTCTTTCATATGAAAACCTGAAATTTTTCCTTTAATTTTCCTTTTACGATAAATCTTTTTCATTACTCAATTAGTACGAATATAGTTTATGGTTGTATTACTCATTGTAAAGGCTACATATTTTTATCATTATCCTGAGGTTGACCATAGCGTGAACTGAACTATGCATGTAACACGGGAACTGCCAAACATAGTACTCGCCAATTTTGATGTATTTAAAATATGTTGTATAGTTCTTATCCTTAATTATTCTGGCAAAAGATTTCTTCAAATGGACCTTAGATTTTGGAGAATCTGGGGTCAAAGTTCAGCATACGTTTCAAGTACACATTAGTTTGTTGCAATATACGAGGGCTTCGTGGTGTGAATGTAGAGTGCTCGCCTGCCAGCCGAATGGCCTGAATTCGAAGCTACCCCTTGAATTTTTTCCCTTTAAAAATTAATTTTATATTTTGACACATTTAAACTTCTAAGCATGGTTATTTATTGCTGAAACTTTGAAATATTTTATATTTTCCTAAAATATAAAATATCGACCCCACTCCTCTCAGATTTCGAGCTGGAATGTATGAAATACCCATTACTGGTGAGGACAATAGTAAGAAATATTATATAGGCATGACTAAGAGGAAGTTTGTAGAAAGGTTAAGGGAGCACCGTTATGACATAAAATATCAAAAACCGTCTACAGCCTTATCGAGATTTTATCTCAATAATTATCACTGCTATATTGATTTTGAGAATGCTAACATTATTGTTCCAGGTAATGACTCACATAGAAATTTAATTAGAGAATAATAGAAATTTCATTACGAAAAGATGAAGTATGTAATAACAATATACCATATAATATTCCAAAACTTCGGTTACATATCTTTAGAAACGTTTGATTTTGAGTTATGCAGTTTAACAACTTTTTTCACACATAGATAACGACAGAATATTTATATTATCATCATATCTCAAGAGATGGCGACAGAGTATTTATATTATCATCATATCTCAACCGATGGCGACAGAGTATTTATATTATCATCATATCTCAACCGATGGCGACAGAGTATTTATATTATCTCAACAGATGGCGCTAGTAAATTCTTATTTCCCGGTGTTGGTTAATTTCCCCCCATGTGTACAATTTTCTGTCGGGCGGAGTTTTGACATAGCTGACATCTTGGTTCATTTAGATTCCTGAAGAATGCCACGGAGGTGTGCTGAAACCGTAGAATAGTTGTTTTAGTGATTTTAATGTATTAATTTGTATTAAATGTTTATACACCATTTTAGCAAATGATTTGTAGTTTACTTACATTTCACTTATTTATATTTGAATTACCTATGGTGTAATAGTCCAAAGTTGTTTATAAGTGATTAGCATACATATTTTTAAAACTTCACCATTTAATAAGATGAAATAGGATGTCTATATGAACCATTTAGAAGCGAATAACAGATTTGAAAACCCAATTTCGGAAATTCCAGTCTACAATCAGAAAATTCTCTGAATTCTTTGAGCAGCCCTGTACATGATATATAGATTTGTATCTATAAACTACATGCATGCAAAAAATGAGTTTAGTCAGGAAATACATACCAAAGTCGAAAATTCCCATTCAGCAATTTTTGCTAATAAGGAGGTATATGTAATGGTATATGTATTCTTTGGTGCAGTCCTGTATACGAGGTATAGAATTGTTAAAAAAGAGTAACATCTAAAAAGTTAGTTAAATTTAAAAGCCCATACCAAAATTGAAAACGCACGTCCAGAAATTATTGCTCAAAGACAATACCGTCAGCGATTTATTTTGAGCGTCCCTGTAAATGAACAAAAAAAATATGAATGCCCTATTCTATATTAATAATCTTGTAATAAAATTCAGTGATTTATATCAATTTCAATACATTTGAAATAGCGTAATGTCATTAAAATACACTGCAAACGATTTTACCCCATTGACCATACTGTAACGGAATTGTTTTGAGTGCCCCTGTAAATGAACTATTAATACTATGCACTTCCTGTTCAATACCGAACATGCCATGGTAAACATCATTAACATATATCAATTGCATTAAAATCCGAGTCTAATTACGTGAGTTAGAGCGTGGACAAGCGGACAGATAAACCGAATTCATAAACACTTTTCAATTTTGTTGGATTGTGTTAAAAGCTACTAAAGTAACTGTTATATAAGTACAATAAATATGAATTAAAACTGGTTATTGTTGAAACATTTAAGTAGTCTCGCATGCATGTCTGAAAGAGTAATAATTTTGAACGATCGCGCAGTATGAATAACTTCACGTTTTGCAATTCAATATCTTTATTTACATCATTTCTTTATTTGGATTAGAAATAATTTTCTTTTGATTTTGTTATTCAAGATATAAATTTCAGTTTATGAGAACTTCACTAATAAAGTTTATTATAAAAAAATAATTATTATTATTGTGGTTATGATGATATTATTGTTATTATGAGTATTATTATTATTATATTATTATTTTAACCTTTGCTCGTAGTATCTGATTTATTTCGCAGATATTTTCCTGAAGTTTTTGTGCATAGATATGAAGTCAAATAACTTTTTACTGAATACTTTGGGTCCATTTAGAAAAATTCATTTTTTTAATATGAATTTGACATTGTGTGACTTCATAATGTGTTTTTATATTAACAAAAACGTTTAGATTTCAATCATTTATTAAATAAAATACATATCATGCAAACATGACAAAAGTTTATAAATCATATTTATATAATATAATAATCGTAGTAAATTTTCTTTCTACTATTATTTTAAAAATCTGTTTACATTTTAAAATAAAATTTTAATAAATTAGCGGATTTTTTTTATTGTATTTTCACTCATTGCATAAAAGTAATGGAATCAAACAGATTTAAAAAGTCAACAAAATATAGAAGCTTTCAAATATTTAAATTACAGCATTAGATAAATGAAAGCGGTGGAAAAATTCATAGTTCCGCTCTAAATTATGTTTAAACTGAGAGAGAAAGGATGTAAATCCTGAAACGGTATGCTGTACTTCTATTTGCCTCAGCAAAATTTACAGCAATCATACTAACATTTCTCGCTATTCGGATATTTGCCGAAAGTACTTTTTAAATTTTGTAAATTTCTCTTTAAAACTTAACTGTTTTCCTCTCGCATTCATCTAAACGTTTCATCCCGATACGAACTACACTCTACCCTTCCACATTTTTCTCTTTAACAAACACTTCAATTGAAAGTTTTTATGTTGGAAAATTTTTCTCCAAAAAGATTTCATTTTCAAATAAAGGAATGTATTCCTCGATATAAATGGGACAAATATGCTGGCTTCAGAGAAAAGTGTTTTGCATGGTTCAGCGGAAAATAATCTCGACTGTAATAGATAACGAACTGGGGAAACCCCCCATTGATTGTTCTTTATTGTGTCACATAGTGAAGTTCAGGTTCCAAGACTCTGATAAAGCGTTCGATTTACGATTAAACGCTTTCCCATGAGATAAAGCATCTTCCTTTTTCAATACTATAGATTTTAATCGGGTATTTATGGAGGGAAATTTAAAAACAAGTTTTGAGCACATTTTCTTAGATAAGCTTCACGCGCTTGGAAGAATAGATTATTAATTTTTTTTTTTTTTTTTTTTTTTTCATTCTTTCCAAGATTATTTTTGGAAAGCTGGACCATCATTAGCAAGAAGAAAGTAAAAAAAAAAAAAAAAATCTATGAGCTGAAAAAAAAAAGGTTCGTTAATTATTTTCAGGGTCAATTGTCTTGGATATTTCAACTCCGAACATTATCGAATTAGCTGAAAAGAACAATGCAAGTAAAATATAAAGATAAAAAAGTTTCTCAGTTACAATCTCTTATCACGTATATTTAATTTTTGGAGGATTTTTTTTTTCATTATGTTATTCATTTTAGCGGTATGTACATGTAATCGTAGCTTTTGAATAAATTAGCCATATGCGATATCTATGCATAATATTTTATTGCTCTGATCTTAAGAATAGGCTATTGGTCAAATTTCCCCCCTAACTTGCTTTTTTCTTTTTCGTATATGTTGGGTTATTGGTTAAAAAGAAAGACATTAAAAAGGATTTTCTTTTGGCATATTTATTTAATAGTTAAGCAAGTCTTTATGACTTCTTTTCTATTGAAATTGTTCATAATGAATTTCACATGACTCGTTTTCCCCTAATTTAAATCAATAAAAGTTAAAACACCCATCCAAATCAAAAGTTTTTTTTTTTTTTTTTTTTTTCTTTAGAAAATAAAAATAGCGCTTTGAAAAAGTGCTATTTGAAATCAATTGTATATGTTTTAATAGCAATATTTGTAAAAATAACCTAATATAAAATTTGTTAACTGTCATGCAGGTAAATGTAAATAAAGGGCGTGCTGCATATCATGGCTGTTGTCGCAATGATCATTGGTTGCGGTGGTGCAGTCGTAAAAAAACCAGAGGGCATACGCTATAGAAAGAGAATATACGTTATAGTTTTTTTGAAAAAGATATGGTGTTAGGAGTTCCTATATAAAAAAAAAAAAAATAAGAACGTATACGGCGTATACCCCCGTATGCCATCCACTACATCCCTGATTGGTTGATTCAGACAACACTGATAAAATAATGGCTAGTCGACAGAATTATCTGTTTGCTACACTGTTGAAAATAAATCACGAATTCACGGTAAATCTGAAATTCTACTTATTTTACTTATTAAATCTAAAATTTTGCTTATTAAATTTTTAAATTCTCGATGAAAAGTTTGCATAAATACTGTTTTCGAATTGAAAATTAGTATTGTAAGTTTAATTAGAACGATCATTTTTATTTAGTAATTTTAATAATATACAAAATATTTTAATGAAATAAATAAAACTTATATTTTCTTCTACAAAATTAATAATGTCCATTTGACTATTGCAAAATGTCAAAACCTAGAAATATTGTGAAATTTTAGTCGAAAATTGAAAAATATAAATCTTTACATCATTTTGGAAAAATTTCGATCTTTAAGATTCCGCGTTTGTAAATCTGAGATTAGTTATAACGATACTTCCTGCTAATGCTGGATTTTCACATTTAATTTTCTTTTTCTCTTATTACTACAGCCGTGGCCATAAGTTTAGGACAACCTCTGAAAATTTAGATTCAAACAACAAAGTGAATTCTTACTCGTTAATAAAATGATGAACTCCGTTTATTTCAAGAATATTACATTTCTACACATACAAATCACATGCACTGAACACAAATTTTTCAGGAAAATCAATATTTTATTGGTCCGTCGTTAGCTTTTATTACTGCCTGTAAAAGTTTTTGCATGCTATCATCCAGATTTCGGCAGTATTCAGCTGATAGTTCTTTCACTCAAACTTATTTTATTGCTTTTTCCAGTTCCTTAACACTTTTTTCTCAGAGATCTTGTGCTTCAAAAGAGTCCATAAATTCTCTATTGTGTTAAATTCTGAACTGTCTCCAGGCCAGTTCATGAATTGAATTTAATTCGTCTTCAGAAATTCAGTAACAATTTTGGACCGATTACATGGTCCTCTATTGTGCATTAAAATTGTGCATTTATGAATGGCCATGTGAAGCTCCATCTTGTCCTTCAACAAACGCAAATATTTTATACCATTCATGGTCGTTCCTGGTGTTAGGAAAATCAGTGCAGCCGTTCAGTTCACTGACATTCCACCCCAAATCATGGCACTTGTGGGTATATTTAGTTGTCTGTAAAGTGTACCGTTCATCGAATCCCTTTCCAGGAGGTCTAAGGACATAAAACATACTTTTAGAGAATTACTGTACTCTAGGTACGTCCGAAAACAAAAAACCGTTGCCACCGCTGAATTGTCTATTTGGTATGTTTCATGGCGAAGCTCAAACGCTTAACATTCATAGCCACTGTTAGCGTAGGTTTTTTCGCAGGTTTATGAAATTTTAAATGAAAGTTGTTAAACAAACGCCGACTTACTGTTCTGACGTCCGCATCTTTTGCAAGCAGTGCGGACCGTATCTTGCTTGCGGAACTCATTGTATACTGAACTGCTGTCCTCCTAATTGCGTGGTTTTACGGGGACGAACACACTTTTTGGTCTCCGAATAAGTCCCCGTTTCTTTAAATTTTATGATTGCATTGAGAAATGCATTCTTGCTATGTCTTACGTGTTCACTAATTAATCGTTCAGAATATCCTTCATTGTGAAAAATAACGATTTTTTCATGCTGTGCCTAAGAAAGTGACCATTTTCAACCCATTTTCGTGGGTTTTCAAAACACGTAAAACAAGCACAAATTGCTTCTGCGACGTTTATTTCTCGAAGATCAAGTGAAAAGTGAATACAGTATTAAACTCTCAAACATAAGGGCGCCATCTAATGCAATCGATTTGATTTATGACGTTGTCAGTGATTTTAAGCGTAAAAACGCTAGTTTCTGCACGTGGCCTTAAATTTATGACGACGACTGTATAATTGTTAGAATGTTTTAACTCTTTATATTGTTATGAGTTTTGATTGAATATATTTGCACAGTACTTCTATTAAAAAAATTTATATTTCGAAAACAACTATTGTTTTTCTCAAACACAAGTCGTTGTTCGCTCTACTGTCTGAAATATTTAAATGAATGCATTTATGTTATTGTATTTTATCTTCTTTTGATATATTCGATATGCAGTGAAGTATTTTTGAAATTATCTTAAAACATTTTGTTAATCATTAAAGGATTAAAAGTTGTAAGGGATTAAAGAATCAAATTTTCCAACGCACTGAAAATCTAGTTCGAAGAGAATTGTGAGATTAATTATCACGCAATTAATTTGTTTCGTATATTGTTTCTATTTTAAAGGTTTTATTTGAAAACAATTTCTACCTAATGATATTTAAACTATATATACGGATAAATGCAATAATATTATAAATATAACAGTTATCAATATCTATTATGTGTGCACATTTCTCAAACATTATAATAAAAAATATCTTTGTATGATATATTTTCTTACAGATTTCACTTCAGTGCACGTAACTGAATACTATGAAAGTGAAACAACTTTAATGTTTAAACAGAATATGTTTACTGATGTACATAATTTTTAGTACATTCGTTTATTTATTTAATTATCAGCTTTTTTTAATATGTTTTCACATACAAGACTTTGAATTCGTCTGTGTATTCTCTATGGAAATATCCTTAATACAATGTACCTAAGATTCTTGTCTACGAAATATGTCTTCCAAAAAATCACAAGAGACAAAACTTGAAAAGGATACCTGAAAAAGTTAGATATATCATTTCTTGAAAAGATTAATAATAAACGGAAGCATTTATTTTTTTTAAATTTCTCTTTGTCTCTTTAAAAACTTTTGTGAGCCATGAAATATTGAATTTTTTTTCGATACAAAAGGGAAGATGATTCTAATTTTATGGAAAAGAAACTGTAACAAATGTGAAGAATATTTGTTGGCATCTCTGAAATCTTCCATATACAATGTACCAGCATATAAGCTCTGTTTATAAAGGGTGTCGAATCAAAACAACGAGAACTCTATACAGACAAATTTCTCGTTTGCAGTGTATAAAAAATTACCGAAAGGACTAGACCACTACGATACATAATTTTCGAGAAAAAATACGAAAGTAATGGATGATGCCATATCCGGTGCAAGAAAAAATGTTTATTGGAAATATGAAATTCGCTATTTCTATATGTTTACGTATAAATATGCCAATCGCACGTATCGAGTTGTGCATGCTCTCAATATGCTCGGTATTCATGATATGGATACAGTTGTATGCACGGTATCCGGTATCCGCGATATACATGATTCATGATATGGATACAGTTGTATGCACGGTATCCGGTATCCGCGATATACATGCATGAGCCGTGGCTATTTTATCTGCAAACATATGCAACTACCGATATCCATGTTTCCAACAGAATTGCACTGGATATGACGTCATACTTTTCTTTCGCATTTTTCCAGAAAACTATGGGTCGTAGATTTAGCGTTCTTTTGGCATTTTTTTATGCCTTCCAAGCGATGAATCTGTATATGCAGAGTTTAGGTGGTCTTATTGGGGCACACTATATATTTTTAAAATATATAATAATATTAAAACCTTAGTTAAAGTCACCATAAAGAGTAATACAATAATCACATCAGTACTCTTTTGGATGATGCGAAATTGATAGTTGATCGAATTTTCGGATAATATAAGATTGAATAAATTTTACATGATTCAAAATATCACTGTTATGTCTTATCAATTATTTTTTATGTTGATATTAACAAAGTTTCTTTATCTGTTTATCTATCCCGATTGCTCTGTCCCTTTTTACTAGTTACAATAGAGTGAAGTCATTGTTTTGAACAGAAAAGATACAAATCAAAACTACGTCCGAGAAAAAATCTTTCGCAATAGTATCACGAATCTGATTCTTTCAACTGAACAGTTTTCTAAATAAAATACCATAAAAACAAACCATTTCGTTATATAGAAGTAAAAATATTACTAACACAGCACGTAAAATGCAAAATAAAATATAAGAAAAAGCACTGTAAACATCTTGCTCTAGCATAAGAAAGCAGCAATATGTTGTCTAAACGAATATTTAAGTATTTTTACACTTAACGCAATTATCCTAAAAATCCTTCTGAATTTGGAACATGAGACTGAAATTTCAACTAACTTTTTTTAGTTTTAATTCTTTAAAACGTCTCTTCTCTCAGATATATAATTCTGTAGATTTACGAAATGCGTAAAGAGATGATAACAAAGGCTATTCGGTTAAGTACCAAAAATACGCGAGCTTTCTAAAATGTTCTTCGTCGTCATTATGTTATTCTTTACTAAAAATGGTTTGGCCCTGAATATGCGAATACTCGAATTCTTGAAGCTAAAGCGAACTGAAACACAAATACTTAGAAATAAATTGCTTTTTCTCTTACAACTCTTTAAAGAACGAGTATTTTAAGTATTCTTCAACTTACCTACAACCAACTGTTAGAGGATTCCAGGGGATCAGGTTATTTACGATCATAGCGCCCCGGGACAATTTTTCCATTGAATTCCCAGAAATGATTCTTTTTCTCTTGTTCCTCTCTTTTTCGCAAATCTCTCCTATTCCACTGTGAGCATTGCTAGCTTTTGATAAGCGTTTGCTGACTCTTGAGGAAATTTTCTCCCCTCTCATCACTTTGGAATAAAAGGGTTTACAACAAATCAAACACCAGTCCCTGAGTGAATTTTCTGAGTGGGGAGGAACTGTTTCCATTATCGGGATATCGGTTTCATTTTGCTGAATGCCTTGAAATGATTTCCGACTGCCTGCATGGTAAATTTTTTGTTTCATTTTCAACTGTCGATTTGTACGATAATTACTTTCTAAACGTTCAATACACACAATTAGGGAAAAGTAAGTTCTTGAAAGTTTGAGGTTTGAAATTGTTTTAATTTGAGATTCATGATTTTTCAGCCAAAATTTCATGCTCAATATTTTTATTATGAAATTTCCTACAATGTTACAAACAAACATTGTAGCAATTTATCAATAACTATAATTGTTTCTGTTGTTGTTGTTGTTTTTACCAAAAGATGCAGATATTATGCTTCCTTCACTATACTCGTGTATCCGTGTAAGGGTTTACTTAAGTTCTCGGCTCCGAAAAATTGACATATTTTGGAATTTATTCTTAGGAACGGAGTAAAATTAATTGAAAAACTAATAATTACTTTTTATTGCTTCAAGTATTTGAAAAAAAAAATTGTTGTTAAAATTGGTCACATATTATGTGGAAACCTGCAGCTGCGTTGACCTATACCAAAATATCCGGGCTCCATGGGCAACATCCTAACTTTCTGATGAAACAAAAAAATATTTAAATCTCAGTTTCTTTTTGTAAAATAAGATTGTAGCTTAGGGAGATCGAAGCAATTTTTTTAATTTTTGTAAAATAGGAAAATTGCGCTAGTTTGAAAAAAAAAATCATATTTGTTTAAAATTTTGACCTTTAAACTTATAGGGAAAATATAAAAATAAATAAGTAAAACTTGGACTTACGCTGTGAAATTTAATGATTAAAAACTCTTACGATACTCATCAGCGTACAACATAAATAAAAACTATATTAAAAACACATTAAAATTAAACCCAACGTTTCATGCTCTTTCTAAAGAGCCATCATCAGGGGGAGGGGGTTCTTCTGTTACCGAAATGTTTTCGATTTAATGTTGTAAAAGTGAATGTGTTGTACGTAACTTTACTCCGTGGAGGTCAAGAACACCTTCTTCTGATGATGGCTCATTATAAAGAGCATGAAACGTTGGGTTTAATTTTAATGTGTTTTTAATCTAGTTTTTATGTATGTTGTACGCTGATGAGTATCGTAAGAGTTTTTTAATCATTATAAATATAAAACTTTCAAAAAATGGCTTGATGGTCCTTAGACAATTTAATTATGCATAGATAAGTGCAAAATTTATCCAAAAATATATAAAAAAAAAATTCAAGTTATCGGGCAAAGTTTTAGGATTCGATATATTTTGATCGTACGCGCAACATTTTTGAGCCCATCTTTCTTAGCAATTGAGATATCACTTTGAAATTTTTTGCCGGTATACACAACACATTATAAGAATTTAATTTGCGTCAAAAACAAAAAATCTGAGAGATGAAACATGTCTATCTGAATAAAGGTATTTATTTGTCTTTCAAGTGTATTTTTATCACTTTTAGCAAGTATTAATTTAGTTTGATCATATACATACAAGTATATCTTTATGTCTATTTTTTCAATTCCTACTATTAATTCACACTCTCCTTATATTTATATATCTTATTTAAAATTTTCAATCGTTAATAAAATACTTATTATTCATCCTATCAAGTTGAAACACATTTTTTTAAACTTGTACTGGATAGCAATTGATGTTAATAGAGTTTTTCAAATATTAATTCATTAATTAAATTTTAATTAATTAATTTTAGTTTTATATGGGAGACAAAATGGCGGCCATTGGTTATTGAACAGCATTTAATGCATCTTCATATCTGTAAAGGGGGTTACCATAGGGAGACCCTGTTCTGTCGCCAAATACCGCCAAGTTTGTGGCCAACTTGGCGATATATCGCCAAATTTAGCGACCAAAATGAGCCTCCAAAGGTGACACCAACTTGGCGATATCTCTAATATTTCGCCAAATTCCTATAGACTTGCTTATAGAAAATCAACAAATTGAGATATTTTAATGCAACAAAAACTAACATTAGCTTAAGGGATTATATTAAATTTTTCTTTGATGACCTAAGTAGGAATTGACTTTAAAAATATAATTTTTATATTACTTGTTTAAATGAAACATGCGGATAAATTGGCGTTTCTGATCTAGTTTCAATCGATGCTGGATTTAATTAAGTTTCGTGTTTCCCCATGTCGGTGGCTCATGATAAATATTCAGTCTTGTGCTGCGTTTGTAGCCTTGTCAACATATAATAGTGAGACATTTTCCAGACTGGGTATCGCTCCATGTGTTTTAGTCGGTAGAATGTCAGTGCGCTATATTGATGGCTCGGGTTCGAGTCGCGGCACGGAATCTTTTTCACTATCTTTTTCACCCTTTGCGCCTCTTAAGCAATTACTTTGAAATTTGATTTTCATTTGAAAAAAAAAAGTAAGGATTAAGATAAAAGCATGATCATGAATTTTTTTATAGAATGTTTTGCGTTCTGGTTTATGTTGATGGAAGATTTCTCGTTAAACATTATTACTTACATTTTCGGAAAAAAATGCTTGATATATATACTAATATATATAAGGAAATTTCTTGATTTTAAATCTACAGGTAAATGGATAAGTATGTATAAAAACTACAAAGATGTATATGTATTTAAGTGTCTAAGATGTGTAATCATGTAAGATTTATGTACTCGTACGTATATAATCACATAAATAAGGAAAAGCCTTAATTATGAATGCATAATGTGTTTAAAAAATAATTTGTTGTACGAAGCCTACTTAAAACTATATAATTATTTATTAATTTTAAACACTACGGAGTTGAAATAAAAACAGCAAAACGACGATATATTTTCTATTATTTTTCTTTTTATTATTATTAATTTTAGCAGAAAAAAAAATTAAATAAGTAAAGATAACTTTACAAATATTTTACTAATTATAAAACTGCAAAAATTTATTCAAGGCAGATCGTTAATGCCTGAAGTAGTGAATCATTATTGCATGAAATCGTTCTTTCAACTGTTCTTTTTTTTCTGAAAATCATTTCCTTAAATTACATGGGTATTAAAAATAGAAAACCCTTCCATCTCAAACGCAAAGGCTTCATTTTTCATCTAGACAAATCCACAAATGTAAAAACGTTGGCGGTCTTCATGATGGGGGTTCGCGACAAAATCGGAACAGTCGGCACCTCATCATCATTGAAGCAGTTGTTTTTGGAATGCTTGAGAGCGTAAAAGGCCATCAATGAGCACTTAGTCTAATGTGATATTTCAGGCAAGAACATATGTAATAAGTTTAAATCAATCTTTCATACGTTGGGATTCCTCTTGGTTAAGGATGATAATACACGATTGATGTAATTTTGTATTTAAAAATGGCAAAGAAATTGTACAAAATATTAGGTAAGCAGTTTAGGTGTATTTATAAAAGTTCAAGGTTAATAGTTTGTTTTTAGATGGTAGCTTGTATAAAGAGTATTAATCTTAATGAATGCATTTAACCCTTTGGGGGACAAACAATAATGTGTCTGTAATATTGAACTCTCATCGGAATAATCGAAAAATTTTATTTTAAAATAGGAAAAAGCAATTTTTGAATATTTCGCCCTCCAAAGATAAAAATATAAAATTTAGTTAAATGTTTCTGGTGCGAATCTTGTTTCAATTCGCCCGTCTAGGAGTTAAACGGTTTGTTAATTTATGAATGAAGAAAAAAAAATAGTGTGTAAAACTGTTTTGTATTTTTCTTCTTAACAATGATTTAATTAAAATACACGAGTATTTAAAAGGGAAAATTCCACCATCTATAACGGCTTTCCCGTTATGTATTCATTTATCCTCCTCTCCCCTCAAAAATCAACATTTAACCTTACTGGTTCATTATAAATTGTCATTATTCTCCCCCCCCCCCCTTCAAATAAAATATTTAGTTTAAATTTGACATTTTATTACTTAATTTCATACGTCGGCATTCATTCATTTCCCTCCCCCCTCACACTACTGTAACTTTCAATTATACTTTAAAAGTACGTTTTAAATGCATGCATCATTTATCAGTCGGTTCCTTTTTTCTTTCACTTTCACACAGATAGAAATAAATCTTAAGCGCAGTGATTTTCCGTTCAGATAAAATAAAAGAATAAAATAGAAGTGAATGTCTTTCGCATCGCAGCCGACAATATGTAATGCATATTTTCTCAGCCTCTTGGATTGCATTAATAATCAATTCTCACCCTTGTGTTTGTCGGTTAAAAGCCATATGCCCCTTGCTGATTAATTCAGCTGTCGTTAAATCTGTACTGTGCATGTAATATCCCGTGTTAGCTATTTCTTAGACATTCTCATTTACAGCAAGAATTTTATTTCTTGTAACCCTATAAAGCCCGCCATGGCGTAGCTTTTAACTCAATGTAAAATTTCTTGATTGTTTTGTCTACCCAATTTGTCTGTCGTCAAATATCTTACATATGGTTATCTAATGTTCGCCAATCTGTAAGTAATTGTAACAAAATCTGACTCACTTTTGCTCCTAACCTCGAGCCATGTAGACTGCAATTACACCCCGCTGTGGGCTTCTGCACCGGAGCAGTTAACGAAACTCTCCCCGTCCCTCTGTACTTTTTCACGGCCCTCCTTTAAAGGTTCTTTACAATAAATGTTTAAGTCTCTTAAAGTATTGTGTTGGAGTTTCTTTTTGTTCATTTATGAACCTGGGTACGCTAAAGCATCGTCATACCATATAAATGCAAAAATTGCCTATTTCATCTAGTGATGTTCGCAAATGTAAAAAATGCTGGTGTTCTTTTTGGTATGGGTACTCGACAAAATCAGAACAGTTAGCAACACATTATGATTGAAATACTTCTTTTCGATTGCTTGGGAGCCCACGGAGCAAAAAATGAGCAGTTAGCCGAATGTGATATTTAAGAAATAACAGATGTATTAAGAATTAATCAATCATTCACACATGGAAAATCTTCCAAGTTAAATTATTAATTCAAGTTTACATAAAAAAAAATATGATAGAAAAGTATACAAAATAATAGTTAAGCGGTGTGGGGTGTATTTGAAAATGTTTATTGCAGATAATTATACTGTAGCATGCGGAAAGGATTTGGGATATATGGAAGATTGTTTTAATCTTAATTCATGTTTTATTGCCTTAAAAATCGTAATAGGTTAACTGCTCCCTGATTTCCCCTTACGTTTTCAACCATTTCAATAGAACTGCTTCATGAAAAATGAGGTACTAGCTGTTCCAATTTTCCTACCATGAAGACCGACAATGTTTTTACATTTGTGAATTTCAATGGATTGAAAATGGAATTTTTGCTTTTGCGACAAATGTTGTAAAATATTATTTATATTTAACAAGTTTAGATGGTTTGTTGTTTTCTGCCTGAAAATATGAATCAATAATGTAAAAGAAAAAAACATATTTTCCCATTGCTTCCTTTTATAAAAATCATTTACTTAAATTATACGAGTTTTAAAATAGAAAACTGGATCATCGCAAAAGTAAAAATTCCATTTTCCAAGCAGTGAAATTCACAAGTGTAAAAATGCTGGCGGTCTTCATGGTGGGGGTACTCGACAAAATTGGAACAGTCAGCAGCTCATCATCACTGAAGCAGTTCTTTTAGAATGCTTGAGAACGCAAAGGGCAATCAATGAGCACTTAGCCTAATGTGATATTTAAAGCAATAAAAGATGCATTAAGATTAGAGCAATCATTTATATTTTGGAAAAGTTCGAGATTAAATTATTAATGTGAGTTTTCATAAAAATAGAATAGAAGAAAATATAAAATATTAGATAACTAGTGTGGGTGTATTTATAACAGTATACAACTGATACTTTATATGGTGGCTTGTAGAAAGGGTTTTTTTCTGCCAAAATATTAATCATAATTTTCTTATGTAAAAGGTTTGTTAGAAATTAATTTGTTTGTGTGAAAAAAAAAAGTAGTAAAAACAAAAACCTTAACTATGCACAGTTTGGGAGTGTTCTTAAAAGTTTACCTTTTCAGACGCGTTCGTAATTATATAAATACGTAGCACCTATAGTTGTCTTTTGGTTCGTCTGTCCGTCCGTCCGCATATAACAGGGCGAAAACTATCCAACCGAATGGTCTGAAATTTTAACTATATAATTGCTGCAAAATTTTGTCGAGTCATTTAAATTTTTTTTTTTTAATCGGATGTATAGTTTAATTACAGGGATAGTCAAAAGTTTTCCGTTACATTACGGCCAATGGGAAAAATTATTTCAAGTGCATATTAACAATGTTACAGCTTTTCGAACAGAATGAAATTTATATGCACTTATGAAATGCAATAAATTATACATTGAGTACCATATGCGGGGAAAAAATATTTATAAAGCTAGTTATAGTTTGAACGCACCTCATTTGTCACGTTTGACGTGCAATTTCAAACTTGTTTGTCAAAAGATGAATAAGAAATTTTGATTATAAGGGGTTTATTAGAAAATACGTACCTTACAAGGATCACTGTCAATTTGATTTCGATATTGTTTGTGTCGGAGACAACAAGGAAATACTGTAGTTGCCACGAAAACAATAACTTATTTAATATCGAAATGTCTAAAGAGACCGTTCTTAATCGGACAGTTACTTTTAAAATACACTTAAAACTGATCCAGAAAGTAAGACCGTGAAAAATTAAATAATTTCGGCAACACGCAACTAGTATACACTATTTAAACGTATAGAAAAAAATACTAAATTGTTTCATTGTTTAACTTCATTAAGTACTGCCACTTAAACACTTATTTAACTAGCAATTTCAAAATGCATTTAAATCGCTTGCATTTGGCGAGGGAAAATGTTGCACGCGAAATGATGTGGTGCATTCGTCTTTTCGGGCCAAATATTCGAAAGTATTTCATTTTTTTACAGAATTTTTACTGGAACTTAGCCGCTAAATTTGTTGATCCATAGTAAGTACTTTTATCAGCATCCCCCCCCCCCCCGCCTCCCGAAAAAAAATTCTTATTATGCGCCTTAAGGAGGCCTCCCCTGTTTAAAAAATCAAACAACAGCAGAAAAAAAACCGTAAAGCATAAGGTATAGGTAAGATGTAGAAAGCATAAGGAAATTGTGTGCTTAATATAAAACTTATTGTTTTAGATTTATTTATATTCTTTAGAATTGAAAACATTGACTTTTCTTCTCAATAAGTACAGCTTTTCTAAGGATTTCAAGATATTTTCTTTGTTATCGTTTTAAAGAAGTCTTACAGGATGTCTTCGAGCCCCTCATCACCAATAAAACAGCTTTTGTAATTCTGAAGCGCAAAAAGAACACTGAATGAGCACTCAGCTTTATATTTCTATGATAATACAGGCATTAACAGATGCAACAAGATTAACCCTATGTAAAGATTCTTACCTTATCTTCCGCCGAAGCAAAACACTGGCTATTTTGCTGAAAGATAATAAAAATAATTACGTCATGATAATCATTAATGCAGTCAAGCAAATTTAGGAAGCTTAAGGTATTTGTGTACTTAATGTAAAACGCATTGTTTTAGATTTAAGTATTTATATTCTGTAAACTAGAAAACATTGACTTATCCTCTCAATAAGTACAACTTATCTAAGAATTTCAAGATATTTTCCATGTGAACATTTCAAGGGAGTCTTGCATGTCTTCGATAACTTTTATCATTGATAATTACTTTATTTACATTTTTTTTTTTTTTTTTTTTTTTTTTTTTTTATACAAGCACGCTGCGACAGTCTATAAATTGCTTAGGGGTTTATAGACCACACCAGAAAAACAAACAAACAAAAAAAAAAAAACAGATCTTTTTTTTAAATTTTATCAAGGGCACGTTCTGCTCTTTTCCAATCCGATGTGGGTGGTACCTTCTTCCTCCTTTAGCCAGAAATAAAATCTTGTATAATTTATTGAAGCATTTCTTATATGTTTCATTAAAGAATATCTGATTCAATACATTAAAAAATAAGTCACTATTAACTTTAATACAAAGGTTATAAAGAAAGATAAAGGAATTAATGAGTTCAAGATAATCATCAACGCATATGAACAAAATTAGCAAGTGTAAGGATTGAAGTATTAATTATAAAAATGCATTGTTTTATTTTCGTGTTTTTATTGTCTTGCGAATCGAAAACACTGACCCTCCTTCTAAACCAAAAGATTTTTTCAAAGGATAATAATCTTTAAAGAGCGTTTTCAATAGAGAAACTGAAGTATGGCTATCTTCTTGTCTTCACTGCTAAGTCATCATTTTTTGATCGTATGAATAGGAAGAAGAAGAAAAAAAAACAGGGCGTTTAGAATTTTTTATTTTATTTTTTTGTTAATGCAGTTTACAATATTACTCTTTGTACAACATTGAGGAGTGAAAAAATACAATACCTATGAATCGTTGATGATATCTCGTGTAGTCCCGTCTAGGTAAGTGGACACAAAAAAGCTTATATCCCGTATTTTTTATGCTATCTTTTCTGGGGTAGGAAAATAGATGCCTCAGGAATATCTCATGTAATCCTTTTGTAAATTTTGTACAATGAAGTACTAAGATATGCTTACTGTAGCACGGCATAGTGCAGTTTAGTGCGTTACTTTAAAAAATCAGTATTTGAAGAAAATTGTAATATGAATTTATTTTTTATCGCGTTTTTTTTTCTCTTAATACATCGATCATATGATATATTGAGATTTTGCATCAAATTAGATGTGAACAAGTATAATAAACCGAATACTATTTAACTTTCTGAATATTTATTTGCTTGTGTCTACTTCTTATCTAAAATATCTCCTGAAAACGCTTTAAACAGTTTTTAAATGTTTATGTCTTTTTTTAAATCTTTACTGTACAGAATACACTATATTATTTCAATAATGTAAATTATACTGTTTTTAAAATTTAAGTAGTACTGATAAGAATACATAATAAAGAAAATGTAATGTATTTAAAAAATGTTAAATCAGAAATAGTTTTTACTTTTCTAACTAACCTAATATTTCATGTGGATCTTTTGAGCAGCGGAAAAACAATGACGGACATTTTTCCTTCATTGCTGATAAAGTCGATTTTCGTTGATATGAAAATAATTTTTTACATGGAAAACTTATTTAAAATTTAACCAGCATTAGAGCAGAAATTCCATCTTTACAAAAACAGAGGGATAAAAATTCAAATGTTAATCCACAGGTAAAGCGAAAAAAAAAAAACTTTTTAAACGGTTATACTTATATTAAAAAAAAAAAAAAAAAAAAAAAAAAAAAACAGCGACAGCGTTGTCTTTGTTTGGTATCACTGTAAAACAATATGTCTATTGTCTATATATTAGATTATAATTATAGAAGCATTCCGAAAATAGAAAACAGTCGTCTGGCTCACTTGGTACGATACGTCACTTGGTCGGCTTTACAGGATGCTACAGGCGACTATTTTTTAATTCTACTTCACAACACTTTCTCAAAACAAAAATCTTTGACCTACTCTTTTGCAACATTTACAAAAAAGATACACTACTTTTTTTTTTTTTTTTTTTTTTTTTTTTTTAAATAGTGGTGCAAATAGAATAAACCTGTCGCAACTCTGCTTTTAAGATAGTGAATGTGTGAAATTGAAAATATATTCAGAGGCAAATTAAAGTATGAACTAACTGGCTCATGGCTCTTCTTTAACAAATTTGGCATGTTAAAAACGATGAGTGTGTCGATTATTTATTCGATTTTATTTTTGTAAAGTTCATATTTTACATATCTTTTCACTTGTACTAGCCATAATCAATGTTTAGTTCTTTTAAATTCGTGTAAGATACATAACTTTTTCTAAATATGTGGTGTTACATATGCATTCTAATATATACGATATATATATATATATATATATATATATAAAGGTATATATAAATCGTATATTTGACAAAGCCTCTTTTTGGCTACAATGGAACTGCACGAACTTAATATTGTTTTTGATGCATCGTTTATTTCTTTTTTAAATACGAAGTAGCTTTTATTAAATACAATTTGAAAAAAAATAAAGATAATACTAATAATTCTAAAATCTGCCTTATCTGCAAAATCACTTGATGCAACAGCGGGTAAAATACACCTTTTAAAGTTAAAAAAAGAAAAACGCATCATTAATCATATCCCATTCTGTCACTTAAATAAAATCTGACAACAAGGCAGTTTTCGCATTTATTTCGTCAATATTCATTTCTCATGAATTCTTATAAGTTCATTCATTCTTATAAGTTTTACATTAGACCGGTAACATCAATTTGATATGGAAATTGACAGCAATAATAAAAAAAAAAAAGGTCACACTCAACTACCACATTAATTTAGAAAGAATTTTCAATCATTCATACTCCAGAGACACCTAGGAGGAGCTAAAGTGTGACATCGTCAATCTTTGAAGTGTCAGACGTTGCGTGTCGCAACAAATCCATGACACAGTCTCACCTAGCCCATCCGTCTTACCGCAGTATTGTCCGACGGGTTGGCAGGCAAGTAGGGTAATAGATGCTACTACCGTGTCAGATGAGGAATGGGATAGCATGGTAGTTCTGAATGCTTGAGTGGAAATGTTTGGAAGATATGTTTTATTTCTTTGATAGATAGTGTAACTTGGTTATTTCTTATCGAAGATATGTTATTCTTATGTTTTAAAATTTTAGAGGGATTGTTCAACAAGCGGAACTTTGTAACTGAGTTATTGTTTTTTATTTATTTATTTGGGGAAAACGTTGTGATACATAATTGATAAGAATACAATTTATTAATTGAAGAGCTAGGGGAAAGAACATGTTATGATACATGTTCTCAAAAATTGTTTCATTTTATGGATGAAGGCGTTATAAGGTATTATATCATATGGTAAAACTAAAATAATATAATTCTACTTAGCATTGGGGGATATGAAACAGCATCTTTAAATATTTAATATTTTTATATTTAATAACTTAAATGGGGAAAATAATGTTACAATCTAATAATCTTGTTTAACAAGCGGAACTTTGTGACGCAGTTATTGTTGTTTATTTATTTATTTGGAGGAAAATCTTGTGATAAATAATTAATAAGAATACAATCTATTAATTGGAGAGCTTAGTAGAAGAACATGTTATGATACAGGTTCTCAAAAATTGTTTCATTTTATGGATGAAAGTGTTATGAGGTATTATATCATATGGTAAAACTAAAATAATATAATTTTACTTAGTATTGGAGATATGAAACAGCATCTTTAAATATTTAATTTTTTATATTTAATAACTGAAATAGTGAAAATAATCTTACAATATAATAATCTTGTTTAACAAGCGGAACTTTGTGACGCAGTTATTGTTATTTATTTATTTATTTGGAGGAAAATCTTGTGATAAATAATTGATAAGAATACAATCTATTAATTAGAGAGCTTAGCAGAAGAACATGTTATGATACAGGTTCTCAAAAATTGTTTCATTTTATGGATGAAAGCGTTATGGGGTATTATATCATATGGTAAAACTAAAATAATAGAATTCTACTTAGTATTGGAAATATGAACAGCATCTTTAAATATTTCATATTTTTACATTTAATAACTTAAATGGGGTAAATAATCTTACAATCTAATAATCTTGTTTAACAAGCGGAACTTTGTGACGCTGTTATTGTCATTTATTTCTTTATTTGGAGGAAAATCTTGTGATAAATAATTGATAAGAAGAGCTTAGTAGAAGAACATGTTATGATACATGTTCTAAAAATTGTTTCATTTTATGGATGAAAGCGTTATGGGGTATTATATCATATGGTAAAGCTAAAATAATAGAATTCTACTTAGTATTGGAAATATGAAACAGCATCTTTAAATATTTAATATTTTTATATTTAATAACTTAAATGGGGAAAATAATTTTGCAATTTAATAATTTGTTTAACAAGCGGAACTGTGTTACGCAGTTACTGTTATTTATTTATTTATTTGGAGGAAAATCTTGTGATAAATAACTGATAAGAATACAATCTATTAATTGGAGAGCTTAGCTGAAGAACATGTTATGATACAGGTTCTCAAAAATTGTTTCATTTTATGGATGAAAGCGTTATAAGGTATTATATAATATGATAAAACTAAAATAATAGAATTCTACTTAGTATTGGGGATATGAAACAGCATCTTTAAATATTTAATATTTTTATATTTAATAACTTAAATAGTGAAAATAATCTTACAACCTAATAATCTTGTTTAACAAGCGAAACTTTGTGACGCAGTTATTGTTATTTATTTATTTATTTGGAGGAAAATCTTGTGATAAAGAACTGATAAGAATACAATCAATTAATTGGAGAACTTAGTAGAAGAACATGTTATGATACAAGTTCTCAAAAATTGTTTCATTTTATGGATGAAAGCGTTATGAGGTATTATATCATATGGTAAAACTAAAATAATAGAATTCTACTTAGTATTGGGGATATGAAACAGCATCTTTAAATATTTAATATTTTTATATTTAATAACTTAAACGGTGAAAATAATCTCACAATCTAATAATCTCGTTTAACAAGCGGAACTTTGTGACGCAGTTATTATTGTTTATTTATTTATTTGGAGAAAAATCTTGTGATAAATAATTGATAAGAAGAGCTTAGTAGAACAACATGCTATGATAAAGGTACTCAAAAATTGTTTCATTTTATGGATGAAAGCGTTATGAGGTACTATTATACCATATAGTAAAACTAAAATAATAGAATTCTACTTAGTATTGGAGATATGAATCATCATCTTCAAATATTTAATATTTTTATATTTAATAACTTAAATGGTGAAAATAATCTTACAATCTAATAATCTTGTTTAGCAAGCGAAACTTTGTGACGCAGTTATTGTTATTTATTTATTTATTTGGAGGAAAATCTTGTGATAAATAACTGATAAGAATACAATCAATTAATTGGAGAACTTTTAGAAGAACATGTTATGATACAGGTTCTCAAAAATTGTTTCATTTTATGGATGAAAGCGTTATAAGGTATTATATCATATGGTAAAACTAAAATAATAGAATTCTACTTAGTATTGGGGGATATGAAACAGCATCTTTAAATATTTAATAACTTAAATGGTGAAAATAATCTTACAATCTAATAATCTTGTTTAACAAGCGGAACTTTGTGACGCAGTTATTGTTGTTTATTTATTTATTTGGAGAAAAATCTTGTGATAAATAATTGATAAGAAGAGCTTAGTAGAAGAACATGTTATGATACAGGTTCTCAAAAATTTTTTCATTTTATGGATGAAAGCGTTATGAGGTACTATTATATCATATAGTAAAACTAAAATAATAGAATTCTACTTAGTATTGGAGATATGAAACAGCATCTTTAAATATTTACTATTTTTATATTTAATAACTTAAATGGTGAAAATAATCTTACAATCTAATAATCTTGTTTAACAAGCGGAACTTTGTGACGCAGTTATTGTTATATATTTATTTATTTGGAGGAAAATTTTGTGATAAATAACTGATAAAAATACAATCAGTTAATTGGAGAGCTTAGTAGAATAACATGTTATGATACAGGTTCTCAAAAATTGTTTCACTTTATGGATGAAAGCGTTATGGGGTATTATATCATGTGGTAAAACTAAAATAATAAAATTCTACTTAGTACTGAAGGTATGAAACAATATTTTTAAATATTTAATATTTTTATATTTTATAACTTAAATGGTGAAAATTATTTCTAATATTTATTAATTAAATTTTAATATTCTTTTCTAGCATAGTTTAGTACCGCCTATTAACATTTAAACATATGCTATTAAGAAGGAATTAAGATGTCTCAGGACTCTTAAAGATATAAAAATTTCGAAATTTTAAATTTTTTAGATGTTAAACTCTTATTTTTTCTGAACATTTTGATATAATTTTGTCCTCGAAATTCCCATTCAAACAGAAGTTTTGGTTTTTTAGAATTATACCCGCTCAATAACTGAAGCAGCGTTTCCGAAACTTTGATGTCATTTTTCTCCAAATCACATCTTTGGGCATAGCGCACACGATATCTCAAAAACTTTTGAATATTTTTTCATGAAATTTTCGAAACATATGTTTCATATTAGTTTGTATAAACTGAATATAAAATTTCCTTTTTATTGTTCAAAAAAAAATTTTTTTTAAGTCATTATACTGTTGAAATTTTCTAAATTTTGTATTAGCTACATACAACTTTGTATTTAAAATATAAAAATGCTTTAAATCTAAATTTATTTAGGTTCAGGGTAAGTATTACAATCTTATTTATAAGTAGGCAACACAATTTTCATTCTAATTGCAAAATTTATTTTGTAATCCTGCGCGTAAGCTGTTGTGTCAATTTTCTGCTCTACATATTTCTAGCAGCCCCCTGTAAATGCTAATTCTGCATGTTGCAATGTATGAAATGATATATGAAATGAAAGAACATACTTATATCTTTCAATTCCAATAAAAATTGTGTCTTAAAATCAAATACATTTTAGATGTTAAATGATGAAAATGACCTTCCCCCCCCCCCCCAATTTTAAGAATCCTGAGACCCCTTAAATAAATAACTTAATTACAACAAAAAACTTCAGTTTTCTCGAGTTCTAAATTTTCTTACATAACATCTTCTTCCACACAGGTCTGCAATTTAAATTAATTTGTAGAGGCTGATTCGGGATTGCTTGAATTATTTATTGTAATCATGGGACTAAAAACAACAACAACAACAACAAACAATCAAAACTAGTCGTTGGGGACCACCGTAATACTTACCCATCATGATATAGATAATATAAAATATGAAAATAAAACATGTGTTATTTGCTAAGCATTGTACTATGTCACTTTTATTCATAATTTAATTTATTTGGACTCCCTTAAATATAATTAATATAACCCCTTAAGCTAATATTACTTTTTGTTGCATTAAAATATCTCAATTTGTTGATTTCCTGTAAACAAGTAAACGCTATTGGTTTACAATGGAAGTCTGTGGGAATTTGGCGAAATATTAGAGATACCGCCAATTTGGCGTCACTTTTGGCGACTGATTTTGGCCGCCAAATTTGGCGATACACCGTCAAGTTGCCGACAAACTTGGCGGTATTTGGCGACAGAACAGGATCCCCCCCCCCCTATGGTAAACCTCTTTATAGGTATGGAGAGGCATTAAATGCTTGACATTTACGGTAAGCCATTATTGGCATTTAATCTTATAGTTTGGCGATAGTTTTTTGGTCGGCGGGATAATCGAGTAGTACCGAATTGCGTAAAAGAAACATCCTTATAACTAGAAAAATTATAATCCTATTAACCAACAGTTTACTGCGTCGGATTAAGCGTCTCATTTCTAAGTAAAATATATCTTTGAATTGAAATTTGAATGAAATACAGGGCCATGAAAAATCGAAGAGTGAGAAAAATAGAATTATAATATATAATAACAAATATCGCGGCAACTAATTATCCGATCGAGTTAATTCATGATGCTAAATTTATGTTTTTTTATTGTCTTTTACATTCACTCCTTCAAATAAACAATTTCGAAAATTTTCGTATACCTTTTATCAGAACGAATATTTCAAGAGTCCGAAAAAATAGTTCCGGTTAATAGAGGTTACTGATATTCAATAGGCTTCTTCCCATTATTACTCCCTAAGAACACACCGAATTTCAAGTCTCTATCTCAATTTGTTCGGGAGATAGAGCGTTTACAGACACACACACATACAGGCGGGCGGATACATTTATTTTTTTTTCTAAAAATATGTTTTTCGGAATCTCCAGTGTCTGAAACGTGTAAATCTGTCATTTTTTTTTTTCGATTTTTAAAACGATTACAAGACTTATCCTACACTACGTAGATGGGTAAGTAAAAAACAGAGTGAAAAAATTACAATACTGCATCTAAATGCCGTAAAAATTCATTAGTTTCAATTCGATATTCTTTTAAAATAGTTCTAGAATTTTACAAATTAAATCTAAAAATATGAGTTTACAAACCAATAATTTTATCACATTCAGCTGGATTTTGCTGTACTTGAACAAATTCCGATTTTTTTCTGCCGGGTAAATTGGAGACACTGTGGTAGGCGAAGAATTTATGATATCATTATTGTCAGTGGCTTTGTTGACTTAATCTTGGAATAATTTCAGCATGAGTTAAACTTAATTTAAGGAATAATGAAGATTTAATTATTATATGCTTAAAAATATTCTTTTTAAATTACTTAATATTTACTTAATAAATGCAGAAACATATTATCATATTTTAATAATTTATTGGAAATCGATTGGCACAATCTATATAAATTATTGTATCTGTTGGAAACAATTTATTTTTCTAAAATGAATATAAAAAAAAAAATAATAATAAGTGTGCGAAAAAAAGTTATCCCAAATGTTTGTGCATACACCCATTTTAATTTATAAATATTTCTTTTCAAGTGATATGAATTTGTTTTCCCAATGCTACGAAATGTTCTACTGTTAGAATGTTATTCCATATGGAAGGCATGAATACGAAATTCCTCAATAGGTAAACAATAAAAAAAAGTTAAAAGTTTTACCTTTATGTTTTGATGTGTTTCAATGGAAATATACTCTTCTTTGGATGAACAAAAAACATTTATTAGAAGATTGAATACACTAGAATAATATATATGCTGGTCACAGTACAGATCACACTTCACAATAAAAACAAAACAGATGTATAAGACTATTTACAAACACAAAGAAATACTTTGAACTATGGCTTGTTGCAGTTTTTTTTTTTATCATATTATATTCCTTTGGAATATTATTGAATTTTTTTAATCAAGCAGCATTTTGCTGCCAACTGCTATAAGGGAAGAAGCAACACTCACTGAACTGAGTGTCTGTCACAGTAGATCAAATAAAAAATGATTGTCTGATGCTGCCATCTGGTGGATGTTCTTGAAAACAAAAGAGCATTTTCTAACATCTCTCCCGTTTTGTGATAGAATCTGACACCAGGTGGATAAGGTTTCTACAAAGTTCAAATTTGGCTTTTGGCAGTGGCTTCGTCATTATATCTGCTATCATTTCATTTGTTGATAGATATTTGACATCTATAACATTTTTAGTTTTTAAATCTCGTATGTAATGATACTTTGTATCAATGTGCTTAGTGCGGGATTTAAATTTTTCACTTTCAACCAATTTAATTGTAGATTGGTTATCCTCAAAAATTCTAATAGGAAAATGTTGTTGTAAATTGAGATCTTTACATAATTTTAAGATCCATAGCACCTCTTGAGTTCCTTGTGACAGTGCCACATATTCAGCTTCTGCTGACGATAACGTCACACATGTTTGTTTTCGCGAGAACCAAGAAATGCAGCTATTGCCTAAGAAGATTACATTTCCTGAGGTGGATTTTCTGTCTGTAGCATCTTGTCCCCAGTCTGCATCCGAGTATGCAACTATATTAGGATATTCTTTTGAAGAAATGTGGAGATCAAGGTCTTTCGTTGTTTTTAAGTATCTTATTACCCTCTTAACAGCATTCCAGTCCTTTTCTCTTGGATTATTGCATCTTCGACTTAGTATGTGTGTAGGAGCGGTAATATCAGGTCTTGTACATGAGGAAATATATAAAAGACTTCCTATAGCTTGTCTGTAATTATCATTTGATGATAAAAGATTTTCTTCTTTATCTAAACTATAATAGTTAGTTTCCATTGGGGTATAAGTTGGTTTGGCTTCTTCAAGCTGAAAATCCTTAACTAATTGAGTTATTTTACTTCTTTGTGAAAGTAAATAACTTCCATCTTCTTTTCTGTAAATTTCTATACCTAAGAAGTATTTTGCTTCTCCTAGTGATGTTATGGGATAAGATTTCTTTAAGTAATTTATTACTTCATTAACTTCATTTTCATCTTCTGAGCTCATCAGCATATCATCTACATACAGTATGAGATGAATAGTCTTCTTTGATTTTTCTTTTATGAACAAACATGGATCAGCTTCACTTTGTTTAAATCCATATGCCTTTAGAGTATTCTCTATTTCTTCATTCCAGCACTTGGCGGCTTGTTTAAGACCATATATAGCCTTTTTTAATTTATAGACTTTGTCTTTATTTTCTTCATCATGAAAGCCTTCTGGTTGATGCATGTATAATTCTTCATTATCTAGTTTACCATGTAGAAAGGCTGTTTTAACATCTACTTGAAATACTCTGGCTTTATGATAAGCTGCCCAGGTCAGAAAAGCTCTAATTGTTGTATGTTTGACGACAGGAGAGAAGGTTTCATCATAATCAGTGCCTAATTTTTGAGCGAAACCTTTGGCAACTAATCGTGCTTTGCATTTTATTTCTTCTCCATTTTCATTACGTTTTGTTTTGTAAACCCATTTACAGCCAATGGCGTGCTTGCCTTTGGGTAAAGTAACAAGCTCAAATACTTCATTTTCCTTTAAAGAGTTAAATTCTTCCTTCATAGCTTGAAACCATTTCTGTTGATCTTTTACTGGTAATTGTAAAACATCTTTAAAAGTTTCAGGATCTTGATTTTTGGAACAACTGTCTTCAGTTTTGTAAGAATATCTTTCTGGTGGAATTCCTTTAGTCTCTCTGTTAGATATTCTTCTCTGGAAATTATCTTCACTTTCTTCAGTTGTTGGGCTATCTACTGATTTTTCATCCGTATTTATTTCTTCTGCAGTATTTTCTATTTGGATAGCATCACTATCATTTTCAAGATTTTCTTCTGAAAAATTTAAATGCATTAAATCTGAGATTCGCTCTTCAGGATTTTCTTGAAAGACATTTTCACAGTTCATATTTTCAAAAGACTTCACTGTTCTGCTTATCACTATTTTTCTACCACCTATATAAATTCGATATCCTTTGCTTCTTAAATCGTAACCAACAAAGACTCCTTCAGTGGCCTTTTCGTCAAATTTTTGTCTCTTCTGTTTATGAACATACACATATGCTTTGCATCCAAATACTTTAAGGTGACTCAAATTTGGCTTATGCCCATTCCACAGTTCATATGGTGTCTTTTCAGTTGATTTTGTGGGTAATCTATTTTGTAAGTAGGCTGCTGTAGCTATGGCTTCTGCCCAGAATGTTTTTGGCAATTTAGCATTTATAAGCATGGCTTTACTCATTTCAATAAGCGAGCGATTCTTTCTTTCTGCAACTCCATTTTGGGACGGTGAATATGGCGTCGTTGTTTCATGATTTATTCCTAAGTTTTTAAGGTAGTCTTTGACAGATTCGTTGCAATATTCTGTTCCATTGTCACTACGCAAAGATTTAATCTTCAATCTAAATTTGTTTGTTGTTGATGCAACATACTCTTTTAATTTATCAAATACTTCATCTTTAGAAGAAATAAAATATACTTGTGTATAACGAGAGTAATCATCAATAAATGTAACGAAATATCTTTTTGATCCCATACTTTTTGTTTCTGCAGGACCGCATACGTCGCTGTATATCAAATCAAGTGGTTTTTTACTTCTGTATTGCGTTTCTTTTGGAAATGATTTTTCTGTTAACTTAGCTTTTATGCAACTTGAACATTCAGTATTATGAGAACAATTATTCACAGTAATACCTAAAGCTAAATCATCCTTTTGAATTTTCTTGATGGATTCCAAATTTCTATGGCCCAGCCTTTGGTGCCATTTTAGAATGCAGTTAACATTAGAACAAACGGGTAATATTTCTGAAGCACTATATACCTTTTCATTTGTAGGTATTATTTTTAATCTGTATAACCCCTCATCAGCTTTTGCATCTGCAACTAAGATGTTGCCCTTTTTAATTAAACATATATCATCTTTAAATGTTACAACAAAACCTTTCTCAGTACAAGACTGGACAGATAATAAATTACTATCCAACTCGGGAACATAAAGCACATGATCCAATGTAACTCTATTTGTTTGACCATTAAGTGTTTCAATATTAAAAGTACATTTACCCTTTCCCTTTGCAGTTAATTTAGTTCCATTAGCAATTGTAATTGTATCTTTATTCGAACTTTTTAATTCTGAGAACAGTTCCAAGGAATTAGCTAAATGAACAGACGCACCTGAATCAATAACAAAAGACAAATTTTTGTTTTTATTTCCATTTTGTTGAGATTTCATAACAAAATTCAAAGAATTTGATTCTTCCATTAATTCATGATAGTTTTGAGAATCTGATAGATTTTCATTTTGACTAGCAGTAGAGGCAGAGAAATTGTTTGGTTTTTTAAACTGTTGACGTGATCTATCTTGGGTGAAATTTGGTTTTGTTTTGTTAGTATTATTACCCTTTAAGTGAAAACAATCTTCACGGTTGTGATTATTCTTTTTGCAATGAGAACAAAATTTTTGCTTATTCAAATGCTTTGGTTTATCCCTATTACCCTTCAAAGCAATAGATTCAAATTTTGTTGAAATTTGTTTAGTTTCAACTCTTCTAAGATACTCATCAATTAATTTGTTTTGAACATATTTTAATAATAAATCTGTTTCATATTTACTTTCAATAGCAGTTATAAAGGTACTATAAGAATTTGGTAAGGAACAGAGCAAAATAGCTATTAAATTATCATCTTGTATTACTTCACCTATACTTCTTAATTTTTCTGCTAATTCTAAGACAGAATTAATATGATCCTGCATTTTAATGCTTTCATTATATTTAGTGGAATACAGCTTCCTAAGAAGATAAAGTTTATTTGTTAAATTTACTCTTTCATGAACAGATTTCAATTGATCATATGTCTCTTTAGCACTTTTAGCATGTCTGACATGAACAATTTGTGAATCTGAGATATTTAAACAAATTAATGCCCTAGCATTTCTATCATTTTTTACCCAATTATCATCATTTTCCTTTTTAGGTTCAAATACAACATCATACAGACCTTCTTTGATTAACAATTGCTCTATTTTAAACTTCCAAACTGAATAGTTGTCATCAGTTAATTTATCAACATAATGAGATTCTCTAATACTAGACATTATGATATAATAATATTTGCTTATTTCACAGAAAATAAAACTTTTTCTCTTATTAATACATCAAAACAACAATTATAAACTCAAATATAATGCTAATGATGAAATAAGAACAAAATAAAATTCTTGAGAACAATTTTTGAAGTTACTTTTGATTTCAGAAAAACTGTTCTTAAATGTTAAATTCTTTGTTTAAAACATAAATTTACATTTGCAACTTATATAATAAAATTTCAATAAGAAACTGGCAAAATCAAAATCAAAATAATTTCTTTTCTTATCAATACACTTTTGGTTTCAAAATAAGAACAATTCTTTGAATTTTCTTTTATATCCTTCACTTGTGAAAAATACCAACATTCAGAAAATAATTATTTCTTTGAATTTAATTATATTATATTTTCTTCTTTTATATTACTATATTTAAAATTGAGATAAGTTCAGTCTCATAATCGACTGTTAGAATGTTATTCCATATGGAAGGCATGAATACGAAATTCCTCAATAGGTAAACAATAAAAAAAAGTTAAAAGTTTTACCTTTATGTTTTGATGTGTTTCAATGGAAATATACTCTTCTTTGGATGAACAAAAAACATTTATTAGAAGATTGAATACACTAGAATAATATATATGCTGGTCACAGTACAGATCACACTTCACAATAAAAACAAAACAGATGTATAAGACTATTTACAAACACAAAGAAATACTTTGAACTATGGCTTGTTGCAGTTTTTTTTTTTATCATATTATATTCCTTTGGAATATTATTGAATTTTTTTAATCAAGCAGCATTTTGCTGCCAACTGCTATAAGGGAAGAAGCAACACTCACTGAACTGAGTGTCTGTCACAGTAGATCAAATAAAAAATGATTGTCTGATGCTGCCATCTGGTGGATGTTCTTGAAAACAAAAGAGCATTTTCTAACATCTACTAGGGAAAAAAACCTCATTTTTTATTTGTTTTTTTTCCCTGCGATTTTGCGAAAAAAGCGTGTTGAAGATGTAATTCAAAAGTATTTATTTTATTTCCATATTTTTAATTTATTGAAGTATGAACTGTTAATTTTATTGAATGACCGTTTAAGATTATTTCTATTAATTTTCTCGTAATTTCTTACTGTCAACATATTAAATTCGGTTACAGAAAGTCTGATATTACAAGTAAATTTTTTATCACTCGATTCAACAAGTTCATTTGTATTACAAAATGAGAGAAATTCAAAGATATCTTTAAAATGCAGTTGCAAAGAGGAAAAGAAATTTTTCATTGTTAACTATATTTGTAGTTAGGTATTTCAGTTCTAAAAATAAATCGTTTGCACATGTTAAATCTGTTTATTTTTGTCTGTAATAATATTTTAAACACTTATTGTACTAAAGTGGAAATAGTTTACTTATTTATTTACATTATTTTAAACATTTATTTTATTTCTGTTACGCTGTCTGAGATTAACTTTAAGAGAATAGCATCTCAAAAAAATTCCGTCAATATGCATATTAAGAAAGATAGAATTGAAAATATCTAACTTATTCATTGGTGTTTTTCTTTCTTTTTATCTTTTAAATAATGATTAAAAATTTTAAAAGATAATTCACTGGCATTGGCTTATATTTCACTCAAATGATATCTTTCCTATTTTAGAATAAATTTGAACATGACATATGACATATTTTAACAATTTAATCTTAAAAAGTATTTCCTATTTTAATTGCTATCTGATATTTATTCCATAAAAATTGGGGTATATTATCATATTTTAATAGACATTTATTCGCAATCGATAGACACAATCTACATAAATTATTGTATCTGCTGAAGATTATTTTTCTTTCTGTTGTGAAGATAAAAAATATTAATAATTATACAAGGAAAAGTTATTACAAAAGTAACTGCAGACATTCATTTCACTTTATAAATATTTCTTTTCAATTGATAGATTTTTTTTCATAGCCGGGAAAAGAAGAAAAAGCACTTTATCTACGCTGCTCATTCGCGAGTTTTGCCAGAGGACTAGTCAAAATGGCTTTTTTTATTTCTGTTTTTTTATTTTTATTTTATTTATGGTTTCTTTATTTTTTATTTTTCATTAAGAATTTACGAAAATAGGGTGATATAAAAAAAAAAAAAAGAGTAAAGAAAGAAATATTTTTTTCTCTTTTCTATTTCAAATTTACGTAAGTATGAAATGCTAAATTTTTATGAAAGATCGTTTAGTGTTATTTCACATTAACTGTGTCATTTGTTATATAAAGGGGAACAAAAGCTCACGAATAACAGAAGTAGTATTATAGTTGTTAAATTTCTGGCACATTTAAAATTTACGTAAAAAATGAAATGTTTCGTTTTTATGAGCGAACGTTTAAAGTTATTTCAAACTAACGATGCCATTTGCTACATAACGTAAACTTTACAAGAATACTGAAATGTTATTTTTGTATTTAAATTTCGCCCATTAAATCTTTGAAATATATGAAAAAAGTTGGAGTTGCTTGAAAACATTTACGAAACATATGACGTAAGAAAAAATATATATAAAAGCAGCTACCATAATTGAATAAAATTTTGTATAAAATATATCTCAATGTAACATTTATAATTCTATGCTTGAAGAAAGTACATTAGAATGTTTGCATTAAATCATTATTGTAAAAGAATCAAATCCAATATTTTTGTTTATTTGAAATGTTACAAATTTACAATAAAACTTTTTACAAATTTGCAAACAAAAGTGAAAAACGAAAAAGGTAAGAGAATGAAAAAAAGAATAAACAACATTTATTACCATTCTAAAAATATTTTGCGATCTATAGTTATAAAGATTCTGTCTTTAAACTATTATCTGTATCGTTTAAAGACACTAAGACTTGTGTAAGGACTGGAGCGACTTTTCTCAGTCGTTCATAACGTAATACATTTGCCGATTAACTTCAAACTGCCTATGAAAACATTTCCTTAAGGGGTCACAAGACTCAACATTGAAAAAAAAAAGACTATTTTCAACATTTAATACCTTAAAATGTATGTGATCTTTAAACTAAATTTTTATTGGGATTAAATGTATAAGTATCTTCTTTCATTTCATGTATTTAAAAATTTGCAAGATGCAGAATTAGCATTTATCAGGGGCTCTAAATTGTCAGACGTTTGACGAGCAGAAAATTAGCACAGCAGCTTACGCACAGAATTACAAAATAAATTCTGTAACTAGAATAAAAATTTTGGAGCCTGCTTATACTTGAGATTGTAATAATTACTCTAAACTTAAATAAATTTGTATTTAAAGCATTTTTGTATTTTTAATACAAAGTTGCATTTATCTAATGCAAAATTTTGGAAAATTTCAAAAGTATAATCACCTAAAAAAATATTTTGTTGCAAAATAAAAATAAAATTTTAGGTTCAGTGTATACAGACTATCATGAAACATATGTTTTGAAAATTTCATGAAAAAATATTCAGAATTTTTTGAGATATCGTGCACGTTATGCCCAAAAACGTCATTTGGAGAAAAATGACGTCAAAGTTTCGGAAACGCCGCTTCAGCTGTTGAGCGGGTATAATTCTAAAAGTCACAACTTCTGTTCTAATAAGAATTTCAAGGAAACAATTATATCACAATATTCAGAAAAGCTTGTAGTTTAACATCTAAACAAATTAAAATTTTGAAGCTTTAAGAGTCCTGAGACACCTTAACAGCTTCGGGACGAGCGTCACGTATACGTGACGCATAAGGTATTCAGAATCCTTCATTTTCCCCCCAATTATTCTGTGTTGTAAATTTTGCGTTATTTAATCGGGGCATTTTCCCGTTTCAATTAGGTACAAAGTCCTGTTTTGAAAATAAAATGGTAAAATAATTCAAATTCTGTAAAAGTCGCTCGTAGCGAAGGGGTTAAATAGATTTGTTAATTATACGTAACAAAAGTCTGCATAAATTTAAAGGAATATAAATTCTATATATTTTTCCTTTTAAAAGTTACTTTATTTTAAAGAGTTTTGCATATTTGCTATTTAATTCTTAAAAGGAAGGGGCAGCATATGATAAGAGCACTGTAGACGCTAAAAAATCAATATTTTAGTTTTCAACATGAAATAAATAAATATAGTAAAGCGAGAAGAGTTATCGCGGTAGGAGAGATTGCGCACGAAGAGATTCGACGGGAAGGAGTAGAGTGCGCGATCAGAGACACCAGGTAGTTGTACAGCAGCATTAGTGCAGTGTCTACATGAATTTGCATATTGATTGTTCCAAGCGTCTTGGATAAAACAGTGCTATTTTGTTCTGTTTTTCCAAAGTAAGTGCTTGAATTTTCATAACTGTTCGTCAGAATTTTTATAGAACGTCAGTAATACAAAATATTTTGAACTTAAATGATTTTTGCTTAAACTACTAACCTGGATTAAGTATGCCAACACCATCAATTCATTTTAGAAGTGGCCATATTTAAATAAAAGGCCGCGCAATCTCTCCTACCAAAATAGGAGAGTTTGCGCATCTGCTACTTAGGAGAGATGGCGCATTTCCCCATAAGTTTAAGTGCGAGGAGAGATTACGCACCTTATTGATAAATTTGTATGAATTGCAAATTACGTGTAAAACATATGAAGGAATCAATTTTGAAATAATTTCGGAAAAACACATAAGTATCAAAACTAAATTTGGCAACAAATTAATTTGCAAAAAAGTACTTTTGCAGATAAAAATTTTATTAATAAATTCTATTAATAAATTCTATTATTAATAAATTTTATTAAAAATAATACAGTTGTTATTAAATTAATTTTATGTAATTATTTTTGTTAATAAATTAATAATATATTTGTTAATAATTTAATTAAATATTTATATATATTTTTTTATTTATGAACAATTAATTTGCTAATAAATTAATTTTGTTAACTAAAATAAATTTTCTAACACGATGTTTTGGAAAAGCTTTCACCCATTCCAAGTAGTGTAATGTCATCCAAATCAAAAGGAAACAGAGTGCAACTAATGTTACTGATCCACAAAATATACATGAAAAAAGACTTAAGAAAGATGCCGCTACAAAAAAAAAAAAAAAAAAAAAAAAAAAAAAAAAAAAAAAAAAAAAAAATACTGCTGAAGATAAGGTGCTTCCACAAAAAGTGGGATAAAAGAACTCAAGAAAAAAAATCCGAAGTTCACTGAGGATCAGTGCACTGAATGTCTGGAATTGTACCAGGAGACAACTTCGACAACTGACTGGATTCAATGTATTGCTTGTTGCAGGTGATTGCACGAAAGATGCACGTTTTACAACAATAAGTGCATCTATTGTGGACGACGACAACTTCGGTTAGCAAACAAAATATTATGAAACTGTGGAAATGGAAATGAAGTAATTTTCAAGTTAAACCTGTTATCAACTAGATTAATGTTATTTTGTAATCTTAGTAGGGCTTGCTTTTTCTGATATTTTAATCTTCTTAAATTAAATTTTTTAACTGTCGTTAAAATTCTTTCTTTTACTTATTATTTAAACATTTGGTTGAAATATTCACTCCTAATACAATAATATTTACTCACAAAAATCTTTCAACAATGTCGATTAAGTGTAATTATTATTGTTATCAGTTTAATTGTAGTTGTTATTAATAACAATCTCTTCAACCTATGTGCGCAATCTCTCCTACCCATATGCGCATTCTCTCCTACTCTGTAAGGAGAGATTGCGCAAAATAGTTTTCTTGGTTTTATTACTGCTGTTCTCTTAAATTACAGTATAACAAAAAAGTAACAATGGAAATGCATAAAAAACAAATGAAGTCAAAATTATTCATGCTTAGTTTAGCAAAATATTAATATTTAGATTTTTTATTATTATCCTTTTGAAATGTGCGCAGACTCTCCTCGCTTTATTATACCTAAATACGCTTCTTTCCGTTTTCATTGCCTACAGCCCTCAATTTTAGTAATAAATATACTAAAATGAAGCGACAAGCATGTTGCAAGTCCTAAACTTAGACTAGAAATTGGAAGTGGAGCTTCACAAGGTATGTATTGAAGTTGTAAATTTGTCTAGGTTTGTATTTTTTCACTATAAACCTGGATGCAAGAAAAAATAATTACTTGTTTTTTTCCCTCAAAATTTCACATTAAAATGAAAATATTAATAATCTCAATATAAAAATGAATAGTTTGCCAGTTATTTTATACTAATATCAAACCTTTGTTTGCTTGTTCGAGAACCATTTTTGCCAAGAAATAGCGTCCACCAATCAGTAAGGTCTTGTGATATGTATTACAAATCCTTTTCTTATTCTAATCTGCCTGATATTCAGATAATATTTTTATGGATTTTGTTGCTAAAGTTTGTGTAATTTAATAATGATTTTCGTTGTAAAATAAATTGTCAATTTTAATCCGAGAAATGTACAAAAATATTCTTAATTTAACAGACCATATACTGACGTTTCCCGTAAATTTTCTTGTTATTAATAAAAAATAATAAAGAAATGTACAATTTTTTTTTTTTAAGTAGTCTTTTTATTTTAGTAATTTTTTCTTTCATTCAAAAATTTCAATAAAATTGCAGAAAAGTTTTGAGATAGCAACTTTAATTCAAAAAATTTCAAATGTGGAAAACTATTTTTAGCATTCTTTTGCATTTAAGTTCAGAAAAATGCAGAAAATAGTACCCACTCCACCCTCCCTGAAAAACAAAAAAGGCACTAAGTACGTTAAAATTTGCAACAGCTACAATTTATATATCAATTATCGCAAATAGTTTAACAGCGTACCTGTCGAAATGAAAAGAATAAAAAAAGTTACAGTCTCGTTTCTTATGTTTCACTGTAAAACAGGACATGACAACACAATATATTTGCACGGAGCTCTATTTTTGCACGGGTCATTTATTTCTTATTTTCTAAAACGCCTTTTCTCTCTTACTTCAGTGATCAACTTATATTTTTGAACTTTTGCTGAAAAAAAAAAAAAAAAAAAAAAGAAAAAAGAAAAAAAAAAAGAAAGAAAAAAAAAAGAAAAAAAAAAAGCTCGAGAATTTTGACAGGAGAATAAAATTTTTCTATGGCTATGTTTTTATTTTATTTTCTCTTTTGGATTCCGAGGGCTGCAAATTTTATCGGAGCCTACTTGCATGTTTTATTCACAAAAGCAAGAGATGAAAATAGAAACTTAACAAATCTTTACAGAATGGCCTTTGGGTGAAAGGTTTTTGTACGATCCAAGAAGGAAAAAAGTTACAGAAAACGTTTCGGAAATTACAAGAAAAGAAAGGCGATAAGTCTTTTTGTCAAAGTTTAGAGCAAAGGATGCCTAAAACTATTTATTATTATTTTAAACGTTATATTAAGGATTTTTTGAAATTGAATAAATTTTGAAGAATCTGTGCATTTGGTTCTTTCCAGAAAAGAACTTTTGATGAAGTAATTGTATTAATACTAATATACTTTTCTGATTTATTTTTTTCTCTCTATTTAGTATGCATTTTTGAAAGAAAAAAAAATTGCTGTATTAAGGGATCTCAGGAGTTTTACTTTTTAACTGGCGGTACAATTTAGCAACATATCCCTTTTTTTTTTTCTCAGTCTTTATGAAATATAAATGCATAAAATTTTTAATATAGGCAACATAATATATATTCTACTTAAAACAATTTTTTTAATATTCTACATGGAAATTTTATTTTATTTTATTATGTTTAATTTTGATAAAAAATTTAAAAATTTTTTTGACATGCATGCACTGCGCGCAAGACTGTAGCAAAACTATTGGTTCAAGAGCCTCAAAAATATTGATAATGATGTAAAAATAATGTATCATAAACGTATACTTCATTTGTAAGCAATTTATTTATTTGTTTATTTAATTTGAAATTTAAATTTAAATTATAAAATTTTGAAAAAATTAATTCTTTTATTGAAAAATTGCCAATTTTAAATAATCAATGCAATTATAATACTAAATGTGAAGTATAAGTTATTCTTTACCTTAAAATGAAGATATTTATCCAAGTTTCATACAGAGTGCTTTATCATTTTGTGAAAAATGTTGCGCGCAGTGGATAAAAAACAATTTTAAAATTTTTATCAAAATTAATAACAAAAAAAATTATTAACAAAATTTCAATATAAAATAATAAAAAAAAAATAATTTAAACAGAAGAGATATTAGGTTATGTATACTAAAACTTTTAGGCATTTATGTTTTATAGAAACTGAGAAAAAAAATTAAATGTGACATGTTGCTAAATTGCACCGCTAGGTGAAAAGTGAAACTCCTGAGATCCCTTTTAAATGAATGATGAAAGACGTTCAAAAACTTTTGAAGAAGGTTATATTAGATTTGTTATAAATTTGTGATAGAAATCTAGATAGATTACACATTTTATTTTCAAAAGTTATTTATTTAATTCTAATAAACACTTTATACATTTGATATTTTACTCTTATAGATTTTTGTTCGTTTAACATGATATTTGAAAAAATATTCCACACCAATGTATGAAAGTTGTTGAGATTGTTGTCTTTAATTAAAATTTTTAATAAAATTGCATTAATGTTTATCAATAAAAATAAATGTGCTTTTTATGATTTAAGTAAATTAAAAAAATATATATTATTAGCAATTTGTTTCACTCAAACACAATTAAATGTATAATATATATAATATGTAGCTAAGATACTTATTAAAAGTTTAAACTGCATGAATTGCGGTGTTAAAGTGTGCTGTTAAATTATTTGTAATCACTAATTCTGATTGTAAATAACTTAAAAGTGTGACTTTAGAAAATAATAATAATAAAAAAATATATACTTTTGTTTCTTATGTTTCGCTATATAACAAGACATGACAAAAAAAAAAAAAAAAGAAAAAAAAAAGAAAAAAAAAGAAAAAGAAAAAGAAAAGAAAAACTTGCGCTGTAGAACAAACATAAAAACAGAATACATATATTTGCACTGTTAAATAACGATGTTAAATTATTTGCAATTACTGATTGTAAATAGTTTAAGGGGACCTTCTACATTAGGAGACAAATAAAAAGCACTTCTTTATGATTTTTTTTTTTTTTTTTTTTTGTAAGAAAACTACATGATGGATCTTTTTGAAATTTTAACAGTTTATTGTACATATCTAAGATATACACAAGATTTTTTTTTATTAGATTTTGTTGCTTCTACTCTAAGTTATAAACAAATATGTTCAACCACATTTTTGACACGGTGTTCAAGATTAAAAAGAAACTACTCAATGGATAATCTTGATTTTTTTAAAAATTAAAGCTTATTTAATTACCTTCGATATAAATTATATATTTTACTAAAATTATTTTAAAAAAAAGTTATTAACAAATAAAAACGAATTTAATTTTTTTTTTTTTTTTAATCTAGAAGCAAAACAAAAATCCACAAAAAAATTTCTTTTTGTGCTTAAGATAATTCTACAAGGCGCTATCTTGCCCACCGTCCGGACGAAATTTTCCAAAGCAGTTGAACATATTTGTTTATAACTTAGAATAGAAGCAACAAAATCTAATAAAAAATTCTTGTGTATATTTTAAGATATGTACAATAAACTGTTAAATTTTCAAAAAAGATCCATCATGCAGTTTTCTTACAAAAAAATCATAAAAAGGTGCTTTTTTTGGTCTCCTAATGTAGAAGGTCCCCTTAAAAACGCACCTTTAAAAAAAGTTTGCTTTCGTTTCTTATGTTTCGGTATAGAACAAGACTTGACAATAAAATACATATTTGCACTGTTAAAGTGTCACTGATTTGAAAGAAATAATGGCGCAGCTTTCGAAAAGCATAATAATAATAAAAAAAAACTTCTTCTTCTTCTTTTTTTTTTTTTTTAACTTTAGAACATGTCATGGCAAAAGAAAAAGAAACTTATGCTTTCGTTCCGTAAATTTCGCTGTGCAAGAAGACGTGACGACACAATAAATATTTTCACGAGGCAATATTTTTAAGCGTATCATTTATTTCTTATTCAGAAACTCATTTTCTGTCTTAACTCACTTGATAATTTTACTAAAATAAAAATAATTAAAGTTCAAAAACTTTAAACTAAAATTTTCTATGGTCTCTCTCTGTCTCTAAAAACAAAACAAAAACCCTTGAAGGATATTTTTCGTTGACCATTCTAATCGAAAAATTATATTAAATCCTTCATTTCCCTCAAATCATAGAGATGTTCCTGCAATTGTGCTTCCTAATAATTTTTCGTATTATAAACGAAATTTTTCCTCAACTCCTTTTCCCCCCTCAAAACACGAAAACTCGCGAGCCGAAGATCAGGGATTTTCCAGCAAGATGTAGCTTCTGCTATTTATCTATTGCAATGACATTTTTCTTGAGAGTGTGCAGCTTAAAAACTACTGGCTGAATAAAGTCACTAATGATTATAAGGAGGAGAAAAGAAGAAAAAAAAAGATAACTATCTTTAAGCTAATGTACTTTAAGAAACTTATTAGCACTTTGATTATGACATCTATAATATCACTTTTAAGATTTTTTCTTTAATCTAAAATAATATTTTTAACAAACTACAGGTATTATAAAAAGCGTCACGTCTTAATTTCCAGTTGAAAACTTGTGTTCAGTTGAATTAAATTTTAGCAATAAAAAGAACCAATTTTTACAATTTTAAATATTGAATAAATTACTCTCAGTATTCTTTTACATTTAGTCCTTTATCTACTGAAGGTACTTATAAGTACCATTAAAATAAGTAGTTATAAAATTCATTTAATACATCGATTTGTAGTAATACAGTTTAGAATGAGTTATAGATACATTACTTTATCTTGTTCCAAAAGCATTATTGGTTACACAAAACAAAAATATTTTTAAAAGGAGGTTTTTTTTTTTTTTGTGTGTGTGTTTGCATCTTTTTCAGCTTTCTTGGAGTTGGGGCAGGGGGATTTTCAATTCCGAAATATTTCTATATTTATTTTGTAAGGACATTTTACTTGTCCATTTGCTAATTCTACAAAAAAATAAGAAAAATATTTAAAATAAAATATTTCAGTGGGGGTGGGGTTATAAATTTTTCTCAAAATCCCTATAAATTCAAATTTAATTAATCCTTCTAAATCCACCACTCCTTCAAAAATGCTTCTAAAATTTATTAAATGATTATGTAACTCTTCTAATGTAGTTTCAAAAATTCACGAAAAATTCTTTAGAAGATAAAATTTTCATGAATTCATATTTCAGAACATAAAGGGTTAAACTCTTGAAAATGCAGAAAATAGTATCAAAGAAACATATTAAAAATTACATTAGCATTAGTTAGATAACCAACAGTTCAATATGCATTAAAGAATCTTGTTAACATTTGAAAGTGCTTCAATTTATATGTCATATAATGCAAATAATTTAAAAATGTATTTAGCAATATAAATGAAATTAAAAAACTATACTTTAGCTTCTTACATTTCTCTGCAAAAAAAAAAAAAAAGTGTATGACAATACATTTGCAAGGTGCTCTATTTTTGAAATGGTCCTTTATTTTTTTATTTTCTAAAACGCCTTACTCTCGTACACCATTATTCAAGCTATACTTTTGAATTTCTCCTGACAAAAAAAAAAAAAAATAATAATAATAATAATAAATAAAATAAATAAATAAATAAAAATCGATTATTTTAACATTTCAATAAAACTTTTTTTAGTTATATTTATGTTTTATTCGCTACAGTAAATTAAATTATTTCCATCAATTCATTACATTATTCAATACAGGCGAATACTTTTTTTTATCAAACTGTTTGGGGAAAAAAATGTCGATAAGTGAATACAAATGTTCTATAGTTGTATGTTTATTTAATTTGTGACAATTGATTAAATTACTCGAAAAAAAAAAAACTTTTGAATTATTCGTGACATTTTAATACATTTAAGATTATGAAAATATAGAAAATAAACATATGTCTGTAAAACTTCTTAAAAATTTTGAAACTGTTTTAATTTATACACTAGCTAACTCAAATAATCTAACACCTTACCTATGGAAATAAATAAAACCCCCCATACACTCAAGTTTCCTGTTCTCCGCTTTAAAACAGAACATGACAACAGAATTCATTTCCACATTTTTGAACGTGTCATTTATTTCTCATTTTCTAAAACGCCTTTCTCTCGTACACTATTATTCAAGATATACTTTTAAACTTCCGGTGACAAAAAAAAAAAAAAAAAAAAAAAAAAAAAAAAAATCTCGATAATTTTAACATACCAATAAAACTTCTTTTAGTTATATTTATGGTTTATTCGCAACAATAAATTAAATAATTTTCATTAATTTATTACATTATTCTCTACAGGCGAATATATATATATATATTTTATGAAACTATTAAAAAAAATGTCGATAAGTGAATACAAATGTTCTATAGTTGTGTGTTTATTTAATTTGTAACTATTAATTAAATTATTCGGAAAAAATATTCCATTATTCGCGAGACTGTTTTACATTTAAGGTTATGAAAATATAGAAAATATAAATATATACCTGTAAAACTTGTTAAATTTTTTGAAACTGTTTTAATTTATACATTAGTTAACTCAAATAATCTAACACCTTAACTGTGGAAATGAATAAAAAAACCCCCATACACTCAAGTTTCCACTTCTTCGCTGTAAAACAGAACATGTCAACAGAATTCATTTGCACGTTTTTGAACAGGTCATTTATGTCTTATTTTCTAAAAGCCCTTTATCTCGTACATCGTTATTGACGCTATACTTTTGAATATCTGCTGGAAAAAAGAATCTCCACTATTTTAACATATCAATAAAACTTTTTTAGTTATATTTATGTGTTATTCACAGCACTAAATAAAAAATTTTTCATCAATTTATTACATTATTCTCTTCAGGCGAATATTTTTTATCAAACTATTCCTTATTAAAAAAAAAAAAAAAAAAAAAATCCATAGTTGTGTATTTATTTAATTTGTAACAATTGATTAAATTACACACACACACACACACAAAAAAAAAAAAAAAAAAAAAAAAAAAGCGTTTGAATTATTCGTGAGATTGTTTTACATTTAAGGTTGTGAAAATATAGAAAATATAAATATATACCTGTAAAACTTGTTAAAAATTTTTAAACTGGATTAATTTATACATTAGTTAACACTTATTAGTCAAATAATCTAACACCTTACCTGTGGAAATGAATAATAATAATAATAATAATAATAATAATAATAATAATAATAATAATAATAAAACGTACACTCAAGTTTCTTTTTCTGCTCCGCTTTAAAATAGAACTTGACAGCAGAATTCATTTTCACATTTTTGAACGGGTTTATTTCTTATTTTCTAAAACGCCTTTCTCTCGTACACTATTATTCATGCTATACTTTTGAATTTCTGCTGAAAAAAGAATCTCGATTTTTTTTTTAACATAACAATAAAACTTTTCTTAGTTATATTTATGTTTTATATACAAAAGTAAATGAAATTATTTTCAACAATTTTTTATATTATTCTCAACAAACGAATATTTTTTCAAATCCCACTATTCGCAAAAAATGTTAATAAGCGGATAAAAATTTTCTATAGATGTTTATATATTTCATTTGCAAAAATTTATTAAATTACTCAAAAAAAAAAAACTTTAAATATTTTCGACATTGTTTTTACATTTAAGGTTCTGAAAATATATAAGATAATATAAATGCATACGAGTAAAACTTTTTAAAAACTTTTGAATTTTTTTTTTTTAAATTTGTGCATTAGTTGACGCAAATAATCTAACACCATACCAGTGGAAATGAATAATAATAATAATAATAATAATAATAACATACATTCTTGTTTTTTTTTTCTCCGCTGTAAAATAGAACATGACAACACAATACATTTGCACGGAGCTCTATTTTTGCACGGGTCATTTATTTCTTATTTTCTAAAAGTCTTTTTACTCTTACTTCATTGATCAAGTTATATTTTTGAAGTTGACCTGAAAAAAAAAGCTCAAGAATTTTGACAAGCAAATAAAAATTTTCTATGGCTATGTTTTTATTTTATTTTCTCTTTTGAATTCCGAGGGCTGCAAATTTTATCTTAGTCAACTTGTATATTTTATCCACAAATGCAAGAGATGAAAATAGAAACTTAACAAATCTTTACTGGATGCCCTTTGGGTGAATGTTTTTTTTTTTATGGCCCACGAAGAAAAAAGTTACAGTAAACGTCTCGGAAATTACATGAAAGGAAATGTGATAAGTCTTTATGGGAAAGTTTGAAGCAAAGGAATTCTAAAACTATTTAAAGATTTTTTTTTTTTTTTTTGCCATTTTTAAAAATTACATGCAAGGTTTCTATAAATTTAATAATTTTTGAATGTTCACAGAATTTTTCATTCATAGAATAAGTTTTCTTTAACGATGTAATTGTGTTATTTATATCAATCTTGTATAAAAATGACAGAAATGTTTTTGATCTCAATTGTCAAAAAATATCGTGTAAATTTGTGGCTAGGGCCCACTGATCATGGAGAGATACAGTTGTTGTACAGGTTTAGTTGTTGTGGAGGATAATTCCCTATTGATTTGCTTTTGTATGCAATTCATTTAAAATAAAAATTAAATATAATCTAATTTCTTATATATATAAACTCGTCAGATGCCGCCATCTGAAGAATCCCCAAGAGTCTTTTTCCATTTCTTCCGTCAAGGGTCCATTCCTCTTCCAGGCCTCTATCCCTCATTGCCTTTGAGATATCATTCATCCAGGTCTTTCGTGGTCTTCCCCGTTTCCTTTTTTTGTTTGTTTCATAGTTGAATATTATTTTGGGCAGTCTTTCATTATACATTCTTTTGACATGACCATACCAGATTAATTGCTTTTTTGAATATCATCTAGTATGGTTCCCTTTATTTTCATCATTTCCTTGATTCTGTCATTTCTTACTCTTTCTATTCTTGATATCCTGCATGATCTTCTTAGGGCGTCCATTTCTACTGCCGCTAATTTCTTTCTTTCTGTCTCCATAATTCTCCATCCTTCTGCTCCATATAACAATATGCTTTTTACAATAGAGTTGTATATATTATACTTTTTTTCCTAGAGATCTCCTTACTCCATCAAATAGAATTTAATATTTTTACAGCCTTTTTCCCCTGACAAATTCTGTATTTAATTTCCTGTGAGTCTCTTCCATCTCTATTAATGTATTCACCTAAATATCTATATGCTTACAGCTTTCTATTTTTATGTTATTAGTTAGATTTAGGTCTGTTTCATTATTCAAAGCATCCGGTTTATTATTCTTGTTTTAAATTGTTTAATATTTTTGTTATTATTCTTGTTATCAAATTTTTTACCACACTAAAAGCGAAAGAATTGAATTACACACCAAAGTCTCTCAGTGTGACGTCACTGCGACGTTACAATCGTTACAAATGTTCACAATCACAACATTGACTAAACTGTCATGCTTTCATTTCATGAAATTTTGTCTTTTAATAGATCATGTATTTGTGAGACCATAGTTTAGCACTGTGAGTGAATTACTAGTCCAGCGTCACAAGGAGACTACAAAGTAAGGCCACTTCCAAGTGATCAGAAAACGAGATATATGCTGTAATCTTCTAGGGTTGGATGAGACTCAGCTTTCTTGACACGGCAAGGTGAACAGCAAAGAGTTGCAGTTTGATCACAGATTTTTAACATTTTTGCTGCATATAGGTCGGTAATATTAACAGTGTTCATAGAAGATTCCTCATTAGTGTGTATCAGATGCATTTGTTAAACGACGGATTGCTGTTGTGTGTATTTAAGATGTACATAGCTAAGCATAGGCTAGCACCTTGAGCGATTTGCAAGTCCAGCGTCATAAGGGAACTACAAAATAAGGCCACTTCCAAGTGATCAGAAAACGAGATATAGGCTGTAAAAGAGGGGGTTGGATGCGACCCAGTTTTCTTGACACAGCAAGGTGGACAGCAAGAATTGCAGTTTGATCACAGATTTTTAACATTTTGATTACACATAGATCGGTATTATTAGCAGTGATCATAGAAGATTCCTCATTAGTGTGTATCAGATGCATTTGATAAATGACGGATTGCTGTTGTGTGTATTTAAGATGTACATAGCTAAGCATGCAAATAAATGAGGATCTACAGTATAACCTCGATAATCAGCCATTGTCGGGTCCCAGAATAAGCCGGATTTTTGAAAATTACGGATTTCGGAAAGAATTATCAAAAGTAATTCCAATATTCTTAATTGTACCTATATTCAGAATTTAACTCATAGCCAAGAGAAATTTACGTTAGAGAAAGAAAAAAATAAATATAAAAGAAAAGAAAAAAAAATTCTTTAATTTCTATTTTCTATGGTTCAAAAAAAAAAAAAATCTAATAAGGAATGAAGTTATTTTTTCTCGTGTAATTTCCGAAACATTGTTATCTATTTTATTTCCTTTAATTTTTTCGGCCGTTCTTTAAAAAAGTTTTCTTGGATTTTATGCAAGTGATGAATATCGATTTCGGTAACACAGTCTTGATTCCGTAAAGCAGATATTAAATTTCCAGTTAAATTTATGCATTTTTACAGCGACACCTTTTCTTCTGCCGGTTCCACATTTTCGCTCAATTAAGGGTTCTATTTAGCACAGCGTCAGCAATCTCGCTGTCCGCTAAATTCATCGCTTTCAAACTTTCTAATTCATAAAAAATTGCTATTTTTTTTCTCCCGTAAGTCGGAAGTGTAAAAAAAAATGGCGGGAGGGGGAGAGAAATATGATTTTGATGTCGGATTTCTGAATGCCTTATTTTTTAGGTCAAACTGCATACAAACATGGCTATAATCGCTGATAAATGAAGTGTTCACAATGAAGGTATTTTGAAATTAAACAAATACGGCAGATTTTTTAAATAATTGTCGTGACTATTATTGTTGTTGAAATAATTCTTGAAAAAATTAAGACATTATAATATTGTATAAGATGATTGATGAATAAAAATAAAATATTTCTTAAGTATTCGGAGTTTTTATCGATATTTTAACAAAATTATAAAATAAATTTCAGACAAGTTTTAAAGTAAGCTTTCAGAATTCTGGATTTAAAAATATTATTTTTATGAATTTATATACTTTAAAGTAAAATTTTCTTTTTAGCTTAAGCATTATTAATAGAATAATGCCCCTAATGATGGGTATTAAAAAACAACTAATTTTTACGATGATATATTTTAAGAAGATAATTAGCAGAGTAATTATGATGTACATAGTAGCAGCATTGTTAGTTCTTTTTTTTTCTCATAATGCAAAGACGAGGAAAAGTTTGATATTAAAATTCGATAAATTTTTGAATTTTAAAGTAAGTTCATAGAAATTTCTTCTTTCGCGAAGCGAAAAATTAGAATAAGGGAAAATATAAAAATTATGAAAATTAGAATACAATTTAAAAGGTAGACTAAAATGTGGCATTATATGTTTCATCTCCTTAATTAGTTCAAGTACTTTTTTTTTTTTTTTTGTGAATAATAGGCAACTACTGATAATATAAAATTATTTTTCCATTATAATACCATTATATTACTGTAACTATGCTTCTTTTATAATATGCACGATTTAAACTAAATTTTACTGTTGTTAAAATAACAAGAAGGAAATATTTAGAATTTCTAAATTCTTTTTGTTGCATAACTATTCTTTTTTTTTCTTTTTTTTATAGGTTTCTTATCAGTTGAAAAAATTATTATTGATTAAACGTTTTCTTTTCTCCTTAGTGCTATTATCTAACTTGTCAAAGAGCTATGTAAAGAAGATTTTTTTTTTTTTTTTTTTTTTTTTTTTTTTTAAGGAATGCATGCAATTTAAACAAAAAATACTGAGTTAAAATTAAAAAAAATAAAATTCATTAGAAAAATATTTCTTGTTTTTAATAAATTTTCAAACTTTTTCATAATTTGTATACATTTTTTAACTAAAGATTTTAAAGGATAATGCTTGAATACAACATGCTATGACAAATATATGTACTTTTATGTATAAGTAGATTAGAGTGCAATTTTAAGTGCCTATAATTTAAGAAGCTCCATCAAACACGCTCCATCACACGCGCAACACACAGCAAATTATAAACGAAATGTTTCTTAGTATTTTTCTTATACACATAAGTAATTATAAAATATGTCAATGAAAAGGAGAGAGAGATGGGGTTGCCTTATATGAGCTATTTTTAATTATACGATATAATTAAAAATTTTATATATAGTATATGGGAAATACCATCCGGTGAACATATTTTGAGATATTTCAACAAAAAAAAATTGTATGCGGAATATAACATTGTTATAAAAAAAAATCCGCTGTGCGTATCCATATACATACAAGGTGGCCGCCATAATTAAATTGACAGTACTCTGACAGTACAGAGTGTTCTGTAGCACGATCTCATTGAGAGAATGACGCCAAATTTTGTAATGAGATTGAACAAGACGGGGGACGAAGAATTTACAAAAAAAAAAAATTAGTTCCAAATGTCACAGCTAAGGGAATATGTGGCGCTTTGTAACAGAAAAGAGAGTTTTCATGCCTTATTGAGCTTGAATTAAATCATTAAATGCGCTAAATAAAAGGTAATTTTATTTCAGTATTGATTCTGCATTTATTAAAACTCTCTTTTCTGTTACACAGCGCCACATATTGACCTAGCGGTGACTTTTAGAAGTATTTTTTCCACGAAATCCTTCGCTCCCCCCCGTTTTGTTTAATCTTGTTATAAAATTAGGCATCATTCTCTCAATTATATCGCGCTACAGAACACTCTGAATACTGTCAGTTTAATTACGGTCATCTTGTATATATAGCCCTGACTGTAGTTTTATTTATTTTAACAAAAAATCGTTTTTGTTAATAACGTTAATTTAATCTTTTATTGTTTGTAAAGTCCTTTTACCAGCAATGATGTAGCTTAAATTGTATGTTGATAAACTGTTGTCGTCAAAATACTATGTTCTACTAACTCACACTGTAAAATACGTCAACTGGCGCACAATAAGTAAGTTAAAAACTATATTAGTATGAGTATTTTTCACAACTGCAAACAAGTCGTGGATTGAGATAAATCCCTTACAGTTACTTTCTATTTTTGTTTAGCAATAGAACGGCCACAGTGATCGATTTGACCAGTACAAATTAAAGAACTAAATAAATTCAGAATTGAACCAGAAATTTGTTTATGAAATTAGTTGTATATGCAGTATAACCTCGAAAATCCGGCATCATCGGTACCGAGACTAATCCGGATTTTTTAAAATTCAGAATTTCTGAAAGAATACCAAAAATCTTTCCGATATTCTTAAATGTGCCTTTATACATAATTTAACTAATAGTCAAGCGATATTTATGTGAGAAGCAAAAATTAGATATTTAAAAAGAAACTTACTTTTATTGATATTTTCTATGTCCCCCCTCACCCCCCCCCCCCCCCCAAGAAAAAAACTAATAATGAGAGAAGTTATTTCTTCTCGTGTAATTTCCGAAAATTTTTCGACCGTCCTTTAACAAGTTTTTCTTGAATTTTAAAGAAATGAAGAATGTAGATTTTAGAAATATAGTCTTCTTCTTCTAAAGCGGACATTAATTTTCCAGAGAAATTTATACATTTTTCCAATTGCACCTTTTCTTCTGCAGCCCCTTGTCTTCGTTCTTCTGAACTCTTACCACAGTTTTCAGCAAATCCATATATAGCACAGGGTCTGCGATCTCACTGCTCGCTGATTAATCTCTTTCGATCGTCGAAGTTTTTAATTCTTAAATAACTGCTAATTTTTTTTTCTCCCTTAAGTTGGAAGCGTAAAAAAGGGGGAAGGGGATGGAGAAGATGACTTTGATCTTGATGCCGAATTTTTGAAGTTGGCTGATTTCTGAATGCTGGAATTCTGACATCACACGTTATATACATAACAAATTAGTTAAATAAACAAAGTAAATAGTCTGAAATAAAACTTCTGGTGTAAGATATAGTTTTATAAAGATTTTGTAAAGTTACTGGTTGTTCTAGCATTAAACATTAATTAAACATATACATCATATTTTAAAACATTACTTAATTTATGGATTTTTTACAAAATAACTTTGGAAAACGTTCGTATTTTATATCCCTTTTCCTTTCTCTTTTCACTCTGCAGAGCTAGATATCTAATTCCCCAAGAAGTTAAAAACTTCAGCGTAAAAAAAATCCTAAGCCGGTGTGATAGAACCCACGGCTGAGTCTGAAAACAGATCAAAGAATCAAAGAAAACACTATTTTTTCGTTCTCTCGCTCTTCTTTTCATACCGAGCTCATTTTAGTGACGCCTAGTGAAAAAAAGTCTCTTGCATCAATTTATCCAGATATATTAAAGAAAAAAAAAAGATATGAGTAAAAGATATTTTGTCGGTTATAATGTTTCACGTCATGGAATGACTTATGTAAGAGTTCTATTAGAAATATGGTTAAGGGTGATAAGAGCGTATAATGGAAGTACTTATTTTCCAAAGCTAATTCGATTCGTGAATTACGTGTAAATTAATAGGGGGATATATCTCGTATGAAGAATAAATTATACTTTTTTTTCAGCAAATGCAGATTTACTAGTTTTTTAAATATTTTTTCAATATGAAATAAACTGCTACCAGAAAATGTTGGAGAAAGTATATGTAGATAAATCAATTATAAAGATTAACATTTTTCCAGAATATATTAGTTATAGTGATCAATGAGAAACTATGTGATATGTGATAATGATAAAAATTAAATAAAAATTAATAGTTAACTATGGAATATTGTATTCTTATTCTTATTGAAAGCTGGAGTAGCACAGTTGAAGCTTATTCCAACAGAGCTAAAAATGTCCAGACCACGAATCGAACATTATACCAGGCGTATAATGTTTTGGAATATTGCTTCGGGTGTGGAGAATGTTAAGTTAGTCATCAATACGAAAGTTCATAAATACATAATTCGATTAATGTAAATAAAAAGGGAAGGAAATGACACACGGAGTACGGAATCTGTGTAATTGATTATTTTAAATGCAGATTTGCTATTTTTTAAATATTTAGTATAAAAATAATCTGCTACTAGAAAATATTTCAAAAAGCATGTGCGGATTAAGTGGAGCATAGATTATACGAGCTTTTAGGTCACCCAGGGTGTTCGGATAAACGAGATTTCGTGTAACTGATCATTTTTGATTAAAACATACAAGGGTTATATTAGCATACTGAAACAAATGAATACAAATATGTATGTATTTTGTGCTACAATGCTTATAACAAGAGGAAGCGAACAAACTATAAAGTAATAAATTCATCAAAGAAATCTGAAGGAAATCAAAAGTACAGTACTGTATGTCTACATTTTAAGAAAAGCAGTCCAAAATTTTATTTTGTATTAGGGAGGACACTCTGTTTTCGGGCTGTTAAATCTCTTACATATTTCAATGAAAACAGTCGAATATAATCACACTCTTCTTGTTGCTTCGCCCATTTCAAGGCTCTCTCTAGGCTCCGAAAAGCTTTCTGAGTTGATGGTCCTTTTTAACTTGTTCTTCGTCCTTAAAATCCTCCTCGTCATTGTGGTCTTCCATGAGAGCAGCAAGGATTTTATCGTCCGTCAATAGTTGGTGGCCACAAATATCACATTCGAGTCATTTTTGAATGTTTAACTTAGTTACAATCTTCAAATCCTAAGGATTCTTGAATCGCTGAGAATAACACGTTTACGTTTGCATTCCATTGTGTACGGTACGACAAACTGCAGTATACATATGTCTCAGTATCGAAGGCTCACAAGCCACTGATGCCGTAGACTACTCTTGGTAAGGAGACTAAGACTCCTATTATAGAAGTCCTAAGGGAGAGAAGCGCTTGTGGTCACGTGCGGGACTCCTGCATTACATGACACACAAATTTGAAATTTCGCTTTCTGGAATGCATTACGTAGGTCGCTCTTGGCAGGGAGACTAAGACTCTTGTTATAGAAGTCCTAAGGGAGACAAGGGCTTGTGGCCGCGTGCGGGACTCCTGCATTACATGGCACACAAGTTTGAAATTTCGCTTTCTGGAATGCATTACGTAGGCCACTCTCGGCAGAGAGACTAAGACTCCTATTATAGAAGTCCTAAGGCAGACAAGGGCTTGTGGTCGCGGGCGGTTCTCCTGCATTACATGGCACACAAGTTTGAAATTTCGCTTTCTGGAATGCATTACGTAGACCACTCTTGGCAGGGAGACTAAGACTCCTATTATAGAAGTCCTAAGGGAGACAAGGGCTTGTGGCCGCGTGCGGGACTCTTGCATTACATGGCACACAAGTTTGAAATTTCGCTTTCTGAAATGCATTACTTAGGTCGCTCTTGGCAGGGAGGGGAGCACTAACAGCGCTTGCGGTCGCGTGCGGAACTCCAGCAGTGTATGCAGCGCAAAATTGAATTTCACCTTCTTGAACGCTTTCGATTAACCGGTCGTTCAGAGCACCGAGGTTCGAACAATCGAAGTTCCACTACAAATTTATTACAAAAGACAAACTATTTTAGAATAATTTATTTATAGTTAACTATGAAAACCTATGTGATACGTGATAATCTTAATATATATATATATATATATATATATATATATATATATATATATATATATACATATATATATAGCTAACTGTGGAATATTGTTTCGGGGGAGGAAAATGCATAAACATAATTCGATTAATCCAAATAAACTGGGAAAACGTTGTCACACGGAGTACAGAATGTGTGTAGTTGATTTTGTTGTTTTATTGGCAAATAAAAGTTCAAATAACAGATAAAATTGAACATTCAATGGAAAGGTTTAAATTGATATTTGTGACATTTAACTATGAAATATGTAGATATATAACACATCGGCTGATAACTTCCCAGTCTAATGAAGAAAACACAACTTTTTTAGTCAAATTCGATTTTACTCATCAACATAGTCTCCTTTAAGAACGATAAAATCATTCCAGCGCCTCTCTAACGTTTCAGTAAATTTCTTGAAGAACGAATTATCTTTGGCCACAAAATAGGCATTTGTTTCGGCGATCACTTCCTCAATCGAGCGAAATCTCTCGCCGGCGAGCATTTTTTTCAGGTCTGCGAACAGGTAAAAGTCGCTGGGAGCAAAAGCTGAAGAATAGGGTGGGTTTGGAAGCAATTCGATATGTAATTCATGCAATTTTGCCATCATAGCCAAATATCTGTGACAGGGTGCAGGGAAGGGGGGAGGGGCGGCACCCGCTTCGAAAACAGCTTTCTCATAGACAAATGTTCACGCAAAATAAAGTCTACATGTTCTTTTGATATGTTTAGAGTGTCAACTATCTCCTGCAACTTCAGTTTACGTTTTTCTAAAACGATTTTGTGGACTTTTTATGTTTTCCGGTATAACCACCTTTTTTGGGGGACCAGAGCGTTGCGCATCATCGATGTTCTTACAACCATGTTTAAATTCAGCAAACCAGTCAATGATTGTCGATTTTCCTGGTGTAGAGTCCAGATAACATTTATTAAGCCAAGCTTTTGTTTCCACGGTGTTTTTGCCCATCAAATAGCAATGTTTCATCAAAGCACGAAATTCTTTTTTTTCTATTGTTTTGAAAATACAAAAAGTTGTTTCACTAAAACCACTGATACTTTTGAAGCAACCCCTCGTCATAAAATGTTTACGATATCTTTTTAAGGTTAGTACTTACTAAACAGAATACTAATTCTGTATTTGTGGCGCCATCTGTGTGTCAGACCGGGAACTTATCAGCTGATGTGTTATATATGATATTGTGATAATTTGAAAAGTTTGTGACAGATAACTATGAAAACATTTATTTGTTGTGATAAGAGCACATAAAGACTAATTGATTTGTGAATTTCGTACAATATGTTTAAAAATATATGTTTAGTTTTTAATTTAATTTTTTTAACAAAAAATATTGAAAATAATATCAGAAAAAAGTCAGTTCTATTTCACACTTTTGACAAAGTGATTTAAAAAGAAATAATTGATACAACCTAAAAAAATTTGAAGACGTAGATTATTTCGAGTAGATTTTTATACAAAACGAGCAGGCTTCGCCCGCTATGCTGGTCAATTTATCCAAACGAAACTTGAATCAAATAAAATATAACAGTAAATTGGATTTTGTGTTTTAAAGCATTTTTTTACATTTTCACATCATTTCTTAATAGCTGAATGTTTTTTGTGTTCAAAGCAAACGAATAAATGGCAGCATCTATGCCGATTCTCACATAAAATAAACATTATTTTCATCTGAGTTTGCAGAAAGCCTAAAAATGCCCAAAAGACAGTATGACCAAGAAAGTGAGACATTTTCATAAGTATTTAACTTAAATCTTTTTCAATAACAAAATTTGAGGATTTGTAGATTATTTACTTGTTTAAAGCTCTTAAATTTGTGATTGCATTAATTTTAGGTTAATGGTTATTAAATTGATGTTTTTAAGGGGGTTTGTAGTTTTAGATCCATATTTTTGAACCTAAATTACTAAGCACCTAAATGATCAATTTCAGAAAAGATATTTTTCTGTCATTTACGATGTCATTTGGTTTGGAAAAAACCAATGAATAAGCATTTGTATTATTATTTTAGCTTCGGAACTGAAGAGGTTAAAAAATGGAATTTAAAAAAGAATTTGTTGTTTTATTGAACCGTTATTTCAAACAAACTTTTAACGAACACTGGATTCAAGATTTAAATTGAGTTCAAATACTGCTCTTATGCTCAAACGGACAAATAAGATAGAATTAATTAACAATTCATGAAGAACGGTGTCCTAACGTATTCCATATATGAATTTCTAAAACAAACATATCTTTATCCGATAGTTAAGGTTTACTTGGGCGTACTTATATGTTATTGGGTCTTTGCATTATCAATATTATACAATCTATATCATACATATAGAACTGTCTGTTATTCCTCTTGTTATCGACCTCAAAATCTGCATTACATTTAGCCTTCAATGTATTTAACAACTTTCAAATCTTTAATCAACTGTGAATAAATAATTTTTAATGAAACATAGTTTTATGTTTAATAGTTAATAAAATACACTTTGAAGAGGAAAAAAACAGATTCTTATAAATACTGATATTTCTAAACAAAAATTTAATGAACATTGGAATCAGAATTTTCAGTAGGTACCTATCATCAGTGTAGTTACGATCAAAAAAAAAAAAAAATGAAGGTATAATAAATCGGAAACATTGCACCAGTATATCATTGGATCTAAATACTTTGTAGATTACTTTAAATATATTACATTTATTTGTCTATAATATTCCTCACGATAATTAAGCGTAACAAATTAAAAGAAAAACTCCACTTTTGTATCACAATGTATTTAATAGTTTCAAAATCAGGGTAATTTTGAATAAATAGTTTTGAACTCCTAAAATACTGACGTATAATATTACTTCATTACATAATTCTAAAAATAGCATTTTAAGTAGAATTAACTGTTTCATTTATCTATACTGTTGTTCTGAAACAAACTTTTAACGAACACTGGAATCAAGACTTTAATTGAGTATCCATTATACGGCTTTCTAGCTATGCTCAAACGAACAAAGAAGCCAGAATTAATTAACCAATCTTGAAGCACTCTCTTGGTGTTCTGACGTATTATATTTACGAACTTCTAAAACAAACATCTTTCCATCCGATGTTGTAGTTAAGGTTATGTTACCGACGCGATAACATCTTTAGAATGCCGGAAGTGCTTTTGTATTCTTTTTAATGAGTCATCAACATTAACCTCTGTTCAAAGCTCATATCCTTCGCACCCCGATGTAAAGAAGTTTTATTTCTTAAGTATCGTACTGAGCTTACGATGCATAAATTAAAGCGAGTTTCTGAAGTATATAGTGAGGTGTGAAAGAACAATGAGTTATTTTGTTTTTATTTATCGATTCGGAGCAGATGATTCTCGGATTATGCTGTGCATTGTCAATAGTCAAGTTCAGGAGGAATTTTGGGTTTAATTAAGTTATTTTACGTTCAACTTAAGGAACATATTATTTTTCCTGTATTTGTATAGCAAGGACATATTTATGTAAGTATGCAAATTATTGTTTGTGTTTGTAATAATAGCTTCAATATGAGAAGTATATGATACTGAAACCAAATTGATTCTGTAGGTGGCGTGATATATTTTACTCTAAATATGTTCAACTGTATAGTTTCAGAATATGTATGGAGCAATCATCATATGGAATTATGTGCTAGCTATAAAGATGTAAAGGTATATATTTGATCAATTAGACAAATATTCATCGTGGATTTTCGTACTTCGGTATTACATTTCCAATCTGCACGAATAAGCATCTACCAAGAATTTTATGCAATGAATACGACATAGATATAATTTTACGTAAAAACAATTATTTGAATTACATTCACGATTTATTTGGGAAAAATCGACACTAGATTAATATGAATGAACAGCAGGTTAAATATTAAATGTTTAAATAAAACTGTTTTAATTTCAGAAGTCGTTTAAAATTTAGAAAATACTACTGATTTTAAATTTATAGCTTTATGCAAAATAAGTTAATATAAAACATTCTCCGTCAGTGCAACCTAACGTAAATATAAATGACACCATAATATAGAGGCGACAGTAAAATATGTTTCAGTTCAGCGCATAAATCATAATGGAAAATAAAGAAAGTATTCTGAAAAATAAACTAACATTTAGTGGGTTCTCTACATAAACGTGGAATTCCAGGTTTCTGTATTGACAGGCGGTAATACAAAATGGTGACATCAACAGGGTTCTCGCTGCCGCTCGCCTTTGAGCCAAATCGCGACAAAATTCTTCATTTGGCGAGTAAACCAACAGTCAAATTCGTCAAATTGCGAGTTCTCAGCTTGTGTGTGTGGTATGCCAATACAATCGAGATTCTTAGCCGCGTTATTGAAAGATTGATGCCACTTTACATGTTCAATTGCACCGTGCCATTTACATTGCTTCATTTATGGAGATACTGGCTCTACACCAATTGGGTTAAAACAGCCAAAAACACAGAGAGAATTATGCAATAGGTATTTCTCTATTGTCAATTAATCACTATCTATGCACCAGCGTCGCGGCAGTAAAAACGCAAACAAAATTACTCGCATTAAACGCCAAATAGAGAAAATTTTTGCTGGAATGTGGTGTTGAAATTAGCCATTTACCATACTATTTATTAAATGTATTCAAAGTATCATTGGTTGGTCAAATTTTTTCAATCAGTTAAGAGTCGAAATATCATAGAAATTTGTAGTGTATATTTTCCCAACGGTAAATCAAAGATTGCTGTTTTTAATTTTTATTTAGACAGCTAAAAAAGTCTGAAACATTTACACATTTAGGAGACATTCAGAATGTACTTATTTTTAATAGATTCTGTAGCGGATTGTGGAATTTCTATTGTATAAGCAATTACAAAAAAAAGGGTATTTTAGAACATATTGAAAAAAAGAAGGATACAATAAAAAGTTAAAGATAGATTTTTCAGTGTTTCAAGCCGAATCTAATTTGCTAACATTTCTTCTCATTTGACTACAGTTTTTTATTTCTTATTCGTCAAATCACTAATGTTGGTCAAAAGCCAGCGAGAACACTGGACAGTACCCTATATGTTTGATATCATGGTTATTGCCTGGTCATTCAACTGCGTAAGGGACACTTTAGCTAACATCTTAGAAACCGTATAACTGAAAATGCATCAAAATAACGTCTTTAAACAGAAGGTCATAAAATGTAAAGACATAAGTGTCTACTTACTTCTGTTGCTAGATGGCTTAGAATGAAGGCGTATATAATGATAAAGGTGCTAGGTTATTCAATGTGGTCTTCCATATTTGTCAATAATTTGGCTTACAGTAAAGATATATAACCTTCTTCATTTAGTAGTGATTCCATAAGTGAAGTTTACATGCACTCTGATAAAAAATGCATGACTAAGCCTCACTTCTAGCAGCGTAGGCGACAATCACTGATTGGTCTAAGTTGGAAACAAAATGCTTGACGCGACAGCCTGCATTATATAGGGCTACTATATAGTAGCCCTTTGCATGTCCGTACAACTTCAGTAAGAGGGAAATTAATAAGTTCGACGAGAAGTTCTTTCATTTTCTACGACGAAATGTCTGGTTAGCATCGCTGAACTGATGTTTGAAATTCTTTTCATAAGAAGAAATAATGAAACTTTACTGCTCCGGAGACTATTTAAATTGTTTTTACAGCATTCTAAAGGGATTTTCGCTTTTTAGATGTAAGGAGAGGTTTTTCTATTGGTGTGGGCTGATTTTATTGTTATAAACACGTAATTGTTAGATATGAGCACAAGCATTACGTAGTATCTGTTAAACAATTATATCAATTTCCTTAAACTTAGTTTTCAAATAAAGAAAATGTCATTTATTTTTCTAATTATGGCCGAATGGAATGTAATTATATATATAAATGTGTGTGTGTATAAAATGTATTAATATAGTGCACATACTTTTTACACAGCACCTGAACTTAAGAAATTTCACGAAAAATAAAATAAAATTAAAGACATATAATTTTTACACAGATTTAAGTCATTCTTTCAGTCTGTCACATTATTTTCCGTTGTAAAAGACTTTGTAATATTTCACGATACTATTTGCTTTCAAGGAAATAATTTTATAATTCAGGCATTTTATATTAGTCGTTCAAATCTCTGAAGCAACTTATTTCGTTAATAGTTTTATTTGAATAGTAGATAAACCACCTGTATGAATTATGTACGTCCAATAAAACTATCTGGCCAGTATTCCTTTAAGAAAACGCTTTCGTCGTGACACGGACGGATTCTCATGTAAAACCCGTCATTATGCTAATTTCAATAATTAAATAGGGAATTTTTATTATACTATTGTAAAAGATGTTAAGGTATAAATAAATTTAGTATTAGCGACAGAAACCACCTAATTTCTGTTTAAAATTATATGAATTTCCTTTGATTTAGCCAAATTATAAATAAAATTTACAAGTTTCTTTATTTTGGATAAGAATTCTATTGTAAAATAACACACTTTGACATTAAAACACATTTGCTTAAAAAATTAAATTAAATTAAAAAAATCAAAAACCCGACTGCATAAAAAGCGAACTAATTAATTATTTTTTATCAATGTGAAACCATTTTTTATATTACTTACCTATTTTTTTATTTACTTGTATTGATGACTTTTAAGTTGTGTTTAATTGTTATTTCCTACCTATAAACACTGTTTTGATGAGGTTAGAGTTTCAGTAAAGCTAGCGATCCTACATACACAACTTCCAGGTTGTGTAATATTTAGACGGAGTTTCTAACTGTAAAATAGTCAGTGAAACATCGTCTTCATTTTGAAAGACCTATCCAATGATATGCCACTCAATAGGCTGCGTAAAAATTTTTTTCGTCTCTACAGACATTTTGTATTTACGGCCACCATTTTGAATTTATAAAAACAAAACCTAGCCTATAACCATCGGAAGATTAAGACAAATAGATAGAGACCTCATTCATTAAAATCGATCCCACCGTTGGGATGTTCGAGCGTATAAAGAAATCCACATACCCAGATACGTGTGAAACACATAACTCTTATTGGCAGTCGGGTAAAAAAATACATGCTCAGAACTTTAACTTTTTCTTTATTAAAAGAAATGCACATTTTTAAGTCGAGGTTCATTATCCGCACGTTCGCCAAACTTATTCTTGAATCATTTGCAATATCCCAAAATACTGTCTGTTTTCAAAGATATAATTTTCTGACACATAGAGGGTTTTTTTTTTTAAATCAAACGATACCAAAAGCAGTATTCTTTCTGAGTATTTTAAAATTAATTAAACGTAAAAGACCTCTTTTCGAATGGCACATATCCATGAAACTAATATTCCTGGAACAAACTGCTCATACCATGACATGGATGGATTCTCAAGGTGAACGTCGTTAGTTTGCCAAGTTTCATTTAAAGTATTCTTATTATACGTTCAGTCGTACCTAATGACTATGTGAGATAATATTTGACAAGAATATCAATAATAACCTAATCTTTAATGAAAAAAAAAATTATTAAAACACGAATAAAATTTTTTAAAACATTTTTACTAGAATAAATTATTAAGTAATATAATTAGAAAATAAATCGCAAATAAGAATGGAATTACATACATTTCCTTGCACAAAGGAAAATGTGTTTAGTATTTAAGGAAATAAAAAAAAGACAATTCAAAAGAAAATACATTATTTTTTAAACACGTGTAACCTCAGTAAATGGCTGCACATTCTACAAAAATGTTTCAATATCGGAAAACACCGCCTATTTTCACGAAAATAAATTTTCATAGAAAGGTTTTATTTCAACTCTTTCAATTCCAATCATGGCAAAAGCAATTTTTGCCTTTAATATTTTATAACACAATGGAATGTAAAAGCCTCGTTTATAAATACCGCACGTTAAAAATACACGAAAATGAACAGGCTTGCATATTCCTGGAATAAACCGCTCTAACATTACACAGACTGATTCCCACGGTGAACGCCATAATTTTATTAATATTCATAATTAAATAAATTATTATTATGCACTCTGTTTTTATTAAGGCCCTCATACAAGTGTCACTGGCATAAGAAACTAAGTGATCATGTTTGTTCAAAATGATATAATGATATAAATTTGTTTGAGTTTGACTGTAACATAATTATTTTTTTACAATTCGCATCAGCATAAAATGCTGAAATTATTGTATTTAGAAATATATATATATATATATATATATTACAAAATTTAAATTTTTGCGCCAAGTTTAAAATATTTTATGTAAATTTTCCTTTTTCAGTAATATTCCGTATATTATACCGGCTTATTAAATTAAAACCCTAGTCTATTAATCTCTAAGATCTTAATTCTTATTTATTCCAAATTGCGTAAATCTAAAAATGGCTCATTTATATTTCTTTAATAAAACTTTTATTATTTAAATTCCTATTAAATTCCGCTATTAAATCCCGGTATATCATATTCCCCTTAAATCTTTATTTAACTGCTAAAATATTATTCTGTCTTAAAGAAAAAACCTACTTATTTCAATTTATTCTTTTATTTAAAATATCCAGCTGTAATTAAAATATTTCAAAGATTAAAACTTCGCAGACATAAATTCATTTCTTTTATCGTCTGAAGAGGGAAAAAAGGGTTATTTTGCATAATCTCGACTACAGATTTTAACATTTGTTTATGCTTTAGACAGGTAGGGCGAGGATATAAGAATTTTCTAGAACAATCTTTTCAGCAGAGTATAAATACGGATGGCGGGAACCAGAGAGGAGCATATAGCATATAGGAGTAGATGGGCTGTGAGCTTAGAAGCTTTTTAGTTTTTAGCATGTAGAGGTGAACGTAGTGGATTGCAGTCGTAGCAGACTGGATATTCAAGGTGACTGCTCGATGGAGGCAGTAAAATGGTGGATGAATACTGTTTATTATGTGTGTAGAATGAGGAAGCAACGGTATCGTAATGGGTGATATGTGTTAGATGTTAACGGATTAAAGACTAGAACGCAGTCAAGAGATGGAGTGTTTTTAAAACTAATTGTGACAGGAAGAATAGACTTTATTCTTTTTACCATGGAAGGAGTGAGCATCTTCCCTAGATTCAATCGTGAGTGTGGAAATAAAGTGAATAATGTTTCAAGCGACTGCCTTATGTTAATTCTTCATTTTTCTTTATTATTTTAAACCCAGTCGGCTGCCACCTGTGTTGTGTAGGAATGGAAACCATCATTTTTTTTTCGACAATACCAACTACTTGCCGTCAAAATGTCACAGATATATATCCCAATATTATCGTTTGGGCTGAAATAGTTTCTTAAAAAAAAATTGAAAATTGATGCTTTCAATTTTTTTTTTTTTTTTTTTTTTACATTTTTTTTGTACTTTAGTTTCTAATACAAGCAGCAAATAAATCGACGCTAATTGTAGAAAAGGATCAGGGTGCATAGCCACGTTTTAGGCCCATTAAATACACTAAAATTCACTTATATTATACTGACTTAATTGTTTCACTTTTTAATATTAGAAGGTATATTATTGTACGATTTTAGCAATAATTTTTATATTTTGTTCGGATTTATATGACTTACACAAGCTCAAAGTTCACACAATTCGTAATTTTGATGAAACATACGCAATTTCGGTTATTTTTACCTCAATTATTTATTTGAGCGCAATCGTGCAACACTTTCTTCTTGATACATATTATAAAACACATAAAAATATACAAATATGTTAAAATAAAATGTTGCAAAGCTGTGCTCATAGTAAAATATTAAAAATAGAGTATAAATTGAGATAAAAATAGTACAAATTGCGTAGTTTTCATCAAAACTACGAATTGTACGAATTTTGAGCTTGTGCAAGTCATATAAATCGGAACAAAATGTATAAACTATTGTAAAAATCGGACAATATATACCTTCTAATATTAAACAGTGAAATAGTTAAGTCAGTATAACATAATCGAATTTTAGTCTATTCATGGGCCAAAAAACGCGACTTATGGACACTGATCCTTTGTAATATCCAATATAAAGACAACTTCCAAAGAAATATCTTCATGATTTAGAGGTTTTAATTCAGTCATTCCATTTCGACCGATGTCAAGAGCAGAATGCTTCTCCAGTATTTTAAACGCGCTATAAGATAAATCCCCGTTTTGAATGTCGCACATTACATGAAACTGGATCGATAGGCATTCCTGGTACAAACCGCTCTTATCAAGACACTTACGCATTGCCGCGGTGAATACCTCAATTTTGCCAATTTTCATAATTAAACAAAGCAATCTTTTTAAACATCCCGATGTTATTAATTTCCATGCAAAGAACTATTTTGCATGAACGTGCGCTGTTAAAAAATTGCAGTAAACTGTCCTGTCATTCGATAATTTTTATAAAAAATGATTAATTAACCGCAATTTAACGTTTTCCTGGCAAATAATATTAGCCCAGTGGTTAGGGAGTTGAATTCGGAATTAATTAGGGGAAAGCTTGAAATTGTTTTAATCCCTTCAGTTTAGGTCTAGAATGAATGTGCTACGTTTTCCCCCTCGTACGAGGTAAGCGTTAATAAATATGTATAGATTTATAGTCAAAAAACGCATTTTTTCTCCATACCATAACAGTATCTCCAAACAACTAACTCTGTCAAAAACATTGGCAATACAAATGTTGTAGAGCTTAAAATTCTAAGTAAAATGAGTACCTACACTTAATATTTTTGTTGAACATTAAGGTCACAATTCCAGTTTAAAGTTTTCGACCCATGGTCAGGATGTTGAACTCAGAATTAATTAGGAGAAAACTGGAAATTGTTTTAATCCCTTCAGTTTAGGTCAAAATGAACGTACTATGTTTTCTTCGTCGTACTTGGGTGAATGTTAGAAAATATGTGCATATTTATATTCGAAAAACACGTTTTTTTTAGTTTCCTTAACAATATCTCAAAACAGCTAACTCTATAAAAAACATTGTCAATACAAATGTTGTAGAGCTTAAAATTCTGAATAAAATGAGTACCATTATTAATATTTTTCTTCAACATTAAGGTCGCACTTCTATTTCAAAAATTTTCAAATCAAGAGCTTGAAGCTAGGAGAGACCAAGTTAACTTAACAATATCTCAAACTGCGGCCTTAATATTGAACAAAAATATTAAGTGTAGGTACTCATTTTACTCAGAATTATAGGCTCTATAACTTTTGTATTAACAATGTTTTTGATAGAGTTAGCTGTTTTGAAATATTGTTAAGTTAACTTGGTCTCTTCTGGCTTCAAGCTATTGATTAGCGATTAAGGCAAATTTTTTGAGATATTGTTAAGGAAACTAAAAAAAAACGTGTTTTTCGAAAATAAATATGTACATATTTTCTAACATTCACTCAAGTACGAGGAGGAAAACATAGTACGTTCATTTTTGACCTAAACTGAAGGGATTAAAACAATTTTCAGTTTTCTCCTAATTAATTCTGAGTTCAACCCCCTGACCATGGGTATAAAACTTTAAACTGAAATTGTGACCTTAATGTTCAACAAAAATATTAAGTGTAGGTACTTATTTTACTCAGAATTTTAAGCTGTACAACATTTGTATTGACTGTGTTTTTGGAAGAGTTAGTTGTTTGGAGATACTGTTATGGTATGTAAAAAAACGTGTTTTTTGACTATAAATCTGTATATATTTTCTAACGCTCACCTACTACCAGGCATTTGGTCCTGGATTTAGATATCAATTACGCCCGTCATATGACGAAGCAAGGCCGTATCCTGATTGGATTTAATTCCTGTAAATTTGCGGATTATCGCCCAATAATCCGCTGCTCGCAATGCCAACGATATGGCCATACAGGTAACAATTGTAGATTTGAAGTTGCCTGTGCTATTTGTACGTATAATTACACAACAACAACTTGCCCAAATAAAGAAGATCCTAAGAAAATATGCTGCATCAATTGTCTGAACACAAAACATGATTTCCCACACAGAGCGGATTCAAATGAATGTCTTTAACTTAATTTAAACTTCGATTTCAATCGAGGAAAACCTTCATAAATGTATCTTCTCTACATTCAACCAACTAAACAATACAAAAATCGTTTCATCAAATACAAACAAAAACTCAAACTCACCTTCAATTCCAAATTCTACTCAAATTTCTCATCCTTCGGACTCAAACTCTTCTCCGCAAGGACAACATCAAAACATGCAAGTACCTTCAACAACTAATAAAATATCATCATCCTTTAAAATAGCACAGATTAATCTTCAAAAGAATAAAAGTGCAACAGCTTCACTCCTTCAATTCTTAATTCAAGAAGACTACAAAATAGCATGCATACAGGACTCCAATATAGTCAAAGGAAGACCACATGGCCTTCCCTCAGGACTTCCTTGCTACTCTTCAAAAAAAAAAAAAAAGAATTGCCAAATAATAATCATAGATACATTGTTACAACATATAAGAGTTCAACAAAATGATAACTCAGTCTTCGTGAATATCTCCTCAACAGAAGGACAAATAACTATAGGCAGTCAGTATTCCGCACCATCGGCTACTTTAAAAGAAGATCTACAAGATTGGGCGAACACGTCGGGTATGAGTTCAAAACTTCTGTTGCTGGGGGATTTGAATGCTCATAGTGTCCTGTGGGGGTATGAGAATGATAACGAAAAAGGACAGCACCTCATCAATCATCTCAATATGATCAATCTCAATATGTTATTAGTCCTAAATGATCCTTTCTCAAAACCAACATTTGAAACCACGCATTTGAAAGGTTGGCCAGATGTATCACTAGCATCCTTCCCACTGTTCCCAAAAGTTTCCTTATGGACTGTTGAGGATGATATGCACTACGGTGACCACAGGCTGATTACCTTGTATATGGATATCCAAACCCCGAAGCTTCCAAAGCGTAGATATCGGACAAAGAATGTCTCATTGAAAAAATTCAATAGAAAATTATCTAAATCATTGCAAGAAAATAATATAACTTTCCAGGATATAAAAACGACGGGGACATTCGAAAAAGAGTACGACAACTTTATAAATATAATAACACAAACCTGTGACCATACTTTAAAGAAAAAAAAACTCCACATTTAAACCAACATTTTCTTGGTGGACAGCGGAACTTAGGAAAATGAGAAGCTTTGTTAAAGCACTTTATAGGAAAACAAAACTTTTGTCTGCATCAGAGGAAGACATGATCAAATTAAAAAAGTATAGAGCACTCTATAAAAAGAAAATTCTGGAAGCAAAGAAAACAGCGTGGAGTTCTTTTTGCTCAAACACCAAAGACCCCTTTGGGAAACTAAAAAAGACGCCATTTAGAGATTTTTACAGAAAGGAAGTCTACGCTCTTTCTGATTCCACTACAGCAACCCACTCAAGACAATGTTTTTATGCAGAAATTACCAATTCAATATTTGATCCTTCGGACTTGCAACCGCATCAAATTCATCCGCGCTCAACCCAACCAGTTAATCCATTTATACTCCAAGAACTAAAAGCTGCCATCTTCTCGTTCAATCGGAATAAAGCACCAGGTCCTGATAATGTTGACCATCTGATTGTACGAAATATTTACCACTCACATTCATCTCTATTACTGAATCTTTACAATACTCTATTAAACTTAAATTACTTCCCAAAAAGTTGGAAAATTGGAGAACTAGTCTTTTTTCTAAAGGCAGGTAAGGACCCACAATCTGCTCAGTCATACAGACTAATAACTCTACTCCCAATTCTGGGGAAAATTTTTGAAAAATTATTATTAAAACGAATAAATTATCATTTTCGAAATTCGACAGTTCTACAGAGTTCTCAACACGGATTCTTAGAGGGTAAATCGGCTGAATCAGCGATACAAGAAGTTCTCTCAACAATTGACTTACTTCAACAAGAAAACAACTACATTTCATTAATATCATTAGACATCCAAAATGCTTTTGACAACTTATCTTGGGACGCAACAATCCAAGAACTGGAATTTTTGTGGTTGGAGGAGCCATATGTTAATATCTGAAATCCTTTTTATCTCACAGAGGAGCGAAACTAAATTGGCTAGCACAAGAAATTCATTGGTTTAGGAAGGCGTGCCCACAAGGTTCATGCTTTGGGCCCTTCCTATGGAGAATCTTCCTAAACGCTCTCTTACGCCATTTAAAATCGTTAGGTTACATAATAATAGCTTATGCAGATGACATTTTAATTTTATTAAATGGTAAAACAAGGCGAGAATTAGAAAAATTAGGAAAGGACATCTTAGATTATATTAGTAGGTGGATGTCAAATCACAACATGAAAATATCTTACAATAAATGTAAAGTTCTCCACCTTAGAAGACCAAAATTTTTGAAAAGAGCTCCAACACTCAAAATTGACAACCATTCATTAAAAAGTGAGCCAACTTTAGAATACTTAGGTATCGTTCTGGATAGTACGTTGTCGTTTCTCCCCCATTTACGAAAGAAAAGGCAGGAAATTACACAACTTTCGCAAGACCTATTGAAGTTTGCCTCAGCTTACGGAGGGGTAAACAAATTAATTCTGAAGATTTGGTACAATAGTATCTTGGAGAAGAAAATCACGTATGCTGCAGCAACTTGGTTTCACCGGATAAGCAAAGCCCATGGGCTTCGTCTGATCTCATCAATACAATACCAATGCCTGTTATTAGTTTCACGTGCCTACAGAAAAACTTCGGCGGATGCCCTTTGTGTTTTAACAGGTATTCCGCCCTTGGCACTTCAACTTGAATATATAGCAACAACAGGAAGAGTCTAACGTCTTGGAATCCCGACAGGAAATCAAGAACCAATATTTTACCAACCAAAAATGAAGTCAGATCAAGTTGAACCATTTAAAGAATATTTCTTTCAAATAGATCCAGAAAATACTCCACATGTAGAAATAAACATTTATACGGATGGTTCCAAGATGGAAGATAAAACGGCATATGCCTTCTGTGTGTTTCAGAGAGGAGAGTTAATCCACGAGGATCAAACTAAGTTAAGTAAAGAAAATACTGTTTTTCAGGCAGAACTCCTGGCCATAGAAGAGGCTGTGCTGTGGATTAGGAACTCCCCTCATAAAGAAGTATTAATACACTCGGACAGTCTCTCAAGTCTCTTAGCAATAGAAGATGTTTTTTCAAAAAATCTCATCACAGTACAAATTATCAAACTACTCCAAGAAACAAGAAAAAAGATCTTCTTTAAATGGGTCCGTGGACATGTGGGGAATGTGGGGAATGAGCATGCAGATTCTTTGGCAAAAGAAGCAACCAAAGCCACATCACATGCCAAATACAAATTCTTTCCCAACCCTCCTTATTACTTGAAGAAGCTTCTAAAATCATCTCTACACGAACAATGACAGACTCGCTGGGACTATGGTACCACAGGACGGTACACATACGCTTTAGCCCCAAAAGTCTCGGAAAAGAGAATCCTGCTGCATAGAAATCTTTTTCTGTTTGCCACTAACCACGGCCCATTTTCATCATATCTTTATAAATTTGACAGGGTTCCTTCTCCATTATGTGTATGTGGTCAACGAGCTACATCATTGCATTATATCTTTAACTGTACCCTTACATCATATTACCATATAAGAAAATCTCCAAAAATTTCTTTGTCTCAGTGGTTCTCAGTGGTTTTGTCAAATCCATCATTTTGTCAAAAGATAATTGAATGTATGAAAGTTTTAGAAAACAACCATTATTTGTTTCAAAATGTTTTGCCATTTATAGATGATGATGAGAACGTATCTTAACAAATAGACAGATACCACCAATTCAAAATAAACTCTTTGCCACAAACAACACGATTGAACTATAATTGAACTGTTGCAAGAACAATAGACTTTTGAACTTTTGTGTGTGTATATAATTATATAATATTCATCATAATTATTCACTATTTTACCTATTTTTTATATTCTACATTATTTTTAAAATTATGAATCTCTTTCTAATTTAGGATACATATACGTAGCTTTTATTGTATTTTTGCAGAACGCCCAGCTTCGCAGAGTAATTGAGCTTTTGCCGCTCCAACAAGTTTAAAAATCTTATTATCTATTATCTCATGATCTTATTAATTACAAATATCTAAATTTCTCTCGTAAACGCCCAGTAAAAATTGGGCTTTCCATCGTGTATATATTGTACTTATATTGTATTTAATCTTAATATTCTCAATTGGCTTTCCTGTAGGTCCCTTCGGGCCTTTTATTTATTATTATTATTATTATTATTATTATTATTATTATTTTATTTTTTGTGTGTGTGTGTGTGTGTGTGTGGTGACGGAGGTAGTAGATGGAAACCGCTGGGTGGGGCTTGTGAGTGCTTAAGCCATTTGGTAGGCCTCCCCACCTAGCTGACCCCCCTACTACCAGGAGGAAAACTTAGCATATTCATTCTAGACATAAACTAAATGAATTAAAACAATTTTCCAGCTTTCCCCATATTAATTCCGAATTCGGCCTTTTTTTTGCTCCCCTATCACTGGGCTATATGGTCAGATACGCTTTATAATATGGCCGAAGTAACCATTGCCTTTAAAACCTGTCGAATCACTCAACGGTTAGCTACATAATTTTAAACAGTGTGGAGCATCGAAGATTACCTATCCATCCCTGTTTAATATTAAATCAATTACACTGAATTTAATTGGAACATAAATAAAATGTATTTCACATATTTAGAATTCTCTTAATTGTACCACAAATTTTTAACTTTTTTTTTCTTTGCCTTATTAAACTACATAACAAATTATGCGAATAAACGATATGATTGTTAAATCTGTGATTTAAACACTAATCAATCATTTAAAAATTAATCAATCATTAATAGTTTCTGACTCTTTTAAAATTCCACTCGCCAACCTTGCTGCGCCAATACTAAACTATTAAATAATATATTGTGTAAACATATTGCGTTTCCTTCAAAAGAGTAAAATGTGTTGAGAAACTTAGCGGTTCCTATAAGAAAAAAAAACCCCGTCTAATTAAAGTTTTTAGAAACATGCATTTTTACGTCTAGGTGTACCGGGAATACAATCAGTCAATTTATCAGTAAGTTGTATATATATATATATATATATATATATATATATATATATATATATGATATTCTAAAACGCCATCAACTTTCAAAGCCATATCTTCCTTATTTCCTTACATAGATGTTTTATCTCATATCGTCCAATTCCGACGACCTCAAGAATAGCTTGCTCCCTCCAATGTTTTAAACTCAATTGATGTTAAAACCCCGTTTGTGAATGCCGCACGTTCCTTGAAACTGGCTCATAAGTATTCGTGGAACAAACCGCTTCCATCATGATACGAACGGATTCCCACGGTGAACACATCAATTTTGCCAATTGTCATAATTAAACAAAGCAATCTTATTATACGTCTCATTATTCTTAACGTTCATGAGGTGCAATATTTGGTATGTGTGTAGAGCATCAAAGATTATCTCACCATGTTTGTTTAACGTTAAATTAATATGACTGAATTTGATTGAAACATGAATGAAATATATTTCACATATTGCGCACGAATTAAACTATTCAGTAATATATTGTGAAAATATATTTCATTTCCTTGAAGATAGTAATATTTTCTGTGAGCACTGGCAGTTCTTGTACAAGAAACTCTATTTAAAGAAAATTATAACAATAATAATAAAAAGAAAACACGCCCACGCGTAGCGTCCATTTAATCAGCTATAATCACGCTATAAAAAGTTACAATATCCTAAAATGCCATCAACATTTAAAGCAATTCTTCCTTATATAAATATTTTATATCACTCATTCCAATCCCTACGACCTCAAGAATAGCTTGCTCGCCTAATAGTTTTTTAACTAAATGAAAGTTAAAAGCCTGCTTTATGAATGCCACACGTTGCATGAAACTGGCTCACAAATATTCCTGTAACAAATCGTTCCCATCATGGCACGGACGGATTTCCATGGTGAATACCTTAATTTTGCTGTTTCACAATCAAGCAAAGCAATCTTATTATACTTCTCGTTATTCTAAACGTCCATTGGAGACAATAGTTGGCATGAGCCCAGAGCATCGAAGATTACCTAAGCATGCCTGTTTAACATTAAATCAATTCGAACGAATTTGATTGAAACATAGAAAAACTTTTTTGGACATATTGCAACATAATTAAACTATTAAATAATACATTGCACTTCCTAGAAATTTGTAAGATTTTCTGTGAACAATGGTAGTTCTTATAAAAGATGCTCTATTTTAATAATAATAAAAAAAATACTCCCACGTGTAATATCGACTTAGTCAACCAATATATCGCTATAGGCTTTAAAAAATTAAAAAAATCCTAAAATGCCATCAACTTTCAAAGCAGTATTAAGGAGAATACTGAAGGTTTAGGAGAATAGAGGTTTTATCTCATTCCTTCCATCCCGACGACGTCAAGAAAAGCTTGCCCCCCTAATATTTTTTTTTAACTAAATGGAAGTTAAAAGCCCCCTTTTTCAATGCCGCACGTTCAATGAAATTGGTTCACAATATTCCTGGCTCTCCTAATATTTTTTGAACTAAATGGAAGTTAAAAGCCCCCTTTATGAATGCCGCACGTTCCATGAAACAGGCTCACAAGTATTCCTGGAATAAACCGCTCCCATCATGACACGGACGGATTCCCATGGTGAACACCTTAATTTTGCGGTTTCACAATCTAACAAAGCAATCTTATTATACTTCTCGTTATTCTAAATGTCCATGGGAAACAATAGTTGGCATGAGCCCAGAGCATTGAAGATTACTTAAGCATGCCTGTTTAACATTAAATCAATTCGACAGAATTTGATTGAAACATAGATAAAGTTTATTGCACGTATTGCAAGGAAATATATTGCATCTCCTTGAAATTAGTAAAATTTTTTGCGAACAATGTCAGTTCTTATAAAATAAACTCTTTTTTAATTTTAATCTAAAATATAAAAATTTAAAATTTGCCTGTCTGTCTGTAATGATATGCAAATCCACAGTTTGGAAGACAGAATTGTGAAATGTTATGGATTAAAACACGGCAGAGGCAACTAAAGCAATCCGGAATCGAAACAATTCATAGTTAACTTTTAATTAATAAAGAATCACCAATTTAACAGCAATTTCCTATCAAATTTAAACATTTTTCGTTATAGCACTGCCAACAATTAAAAATTCGAAAAAAAAAATCGGTTTTTTGTGTGTTCAACCCGTAATCGCGCGAGTTATTTAACCAATGTGAGATATACATACTATGTAAACCACGCTGCAATACTAAAAAGCTGTAGCGGGTATTGCGATGATTCTTTTACCTCACATGCAAATAATTAGATATTATTTAATTGTGCTAAAATAAAGACAAACATTTTATCACAAACATCAACAAAACTTTTTGTTCTATTTATTCCCTTATTCCAAAGATATCATTTTATTGTCTGCTGCCATAGTAACATGATAAATTAAATTTCTAAAAAAAAAAAATGCCCAGTAGTAGAAAAATATTTTACTAAATCGAATAGTTATTTTTAATTTTGGCTTTAGAATTAAATTCACGAACTCCCGTGCGTAGAACGGGTTAAACAGCTACTAATAATAGTAAAAAATACTCCCACGTGTAGTGTCGATTTAATCAACCAATATATCAATGTAGGCTGTAAGCAAATTCAAATATCTTAAAATGTCATTAACTTTCAAAGTTAACTTTAAGGAGAATACTGAAGGTTTATGAGAATAGAGGTTTTATCTCATTCCTCCCAATCCCAAAGACGCCAAGAAGAGCTTGCTCCCCCAATATTTTTAGCTCAATGGAAGTTAAAAGCAACCTTCATGAATACCGCACGTTCCATGAAACAGGCTCACAAATATTCCTGGATCAAACTGTTCCCACCATGCCATGGACGAATTCCCATGGCGGACAACATTTTGCTGTTTCAAAATCAAACAAAGCAATCTTATTATACTCCTCGTTATTCTAAACGTCCATGGGAGCCAACATTTGGTATGAGCCCAAAGCATTGAAACATGCCTGTTTAACACTAAATCAATTCGACTGAATTTGATTGAACTATATATAAACTTTATCGCACATATTGCAACAGAATTAAACAATTAAATAATATACAGAGGAAATATATTGCATTTCCTTGAAATTAGTAAAATTTTCTGTGAACAATGGCAGTTCTTATAACAGAAACTCTATTTTTATAATAATAATTAAAAAAAATACTCCCACGTATAGTGTCGATTTAATGAACCAATATATTGCTGCAGGTTGTAAAAAATTTAAAATATCCTAAAATGCCATCAACTTTCAAAGTAGTACTAAGGAGAATACTGAAGGTTTAGGAGAATAGAGGTTTTATCTCATTCCTTCCAATTCTGACGACGTCAAGAGAAGCTTGCTCTCTTAATATTTTTAACTCAACGGAAGTTTGAAGCCCCCTTTTTGAATGCCACACGTTCAATGAAACTGGCTCACAAGTATTCCTGGAACAAACCGTTCCCATGATCAACACCTCTATTTCGCTGTTTCACAATCTAACAAAGCAATCTTATTATACTCCTCGTTATTCTAAACGTCCATGGGATGCAACATTTGGCACGAGCCTAGAGCATTCAAGATCACCTAAGTATGCCTGTTTAGCAAATGTAATCAAATCAATTCGATTGAATTTGATTTAAATATATATAAACTTTATCACACATATTGCAACAGAATTATACTGTTAAGAAATACATTGCATTTCCTAGAAATTAGTACAATTCTCTGTGAACAATGGCAGTTCTTATAAAGGAAACTCTACTTTAATAATAACACTTTAAAAAAATTCTCCCATGTATAATGTCGATTTAATCAAGCAATATATCGCTGTAGGCTGTAAAAATTTAAAATATCCTAAAATGCCATCAACTTTCATAGCAGTATTAACCCCTTAATTCTCGCTCCCGTCATATTCTCGGGCTGCGTCTTTTACTCAGATTGTTTGATTCCCACCAGTTTTATAAAATAGTGAAATTGGCTATATTTTAGTAACGATTTACCTGTCATTAAATAAGGAAAATATTCCTTTTTCATAAAAGTGGTGATAATAAGCAATTTGAATTTTTTAATCGCAATTTAATTCGAGCGTGAAGGGGTGAAGGGGAATAGAGGTTTTATCTCATTCCTTCCAATGCCGACAACGTCTAGAGCAGCTTGCTCCCCCAATATTTTTAACTTGATGAAAGTTAAAAGCCCCCTTTATGAATGCCGTACGTTCCATGAAACAGGCTCACAAGTATTCCTGGAACAAACCGCTTCCCATCATGACACGAACGGATTCCCACGGTGAACGCGTCATTTTGCCAATATCCATAATTAAATAAAGCATTCTTATTGTACGGTTCGTTGTTCTTAACGTCCATGTGCTGGAGAATTTTCAACACAATAGTGCATATTAAATTTTACTGCATGATTGGAGGTTAAGAGAAAATTCTCAGCGTATGCACGCAGTTTATTAGTATGCGCCCGCACAGGATTTAAAAGATGATTAAGGGGATCATGTGACATATTTATTGCTCTCGGAAATTCAGAACTTTTAATTTTCAACAGAAAACTACTTTACGGAAAGGGTTTTCTAAGAAATTTCATATATCGTGCATATCATCAAAATCCCATTAAACAAAGAAAAAAGGTGTTTATCTTTATTATTTGCTCATGTGCCATTACGTATGTTGCTATGAAAATAAGTATGTATTTAACCGTAACATATTAAATGCAGTATGTCCAAAAATGATTAAAATGCTCTTTAATTTTGTAAATTTTGGAGATTAGCAAATGCAAAAATTTAGCCAATGCAAACTGCAGAAGTGTTAAGTTAAGATTTAAGACTGTGTTGATGAAATATTATCCTATTATATTTCAAAAACAGTGCATCTTTTAAATTTATATAAGTTATATTTAGAAAAAAAAAAAGCCTTCATGCTCTAATAAGTACACTGGTAATAATTCCATACTTTAAAACTAAAATTTATCAAGTTACTATACTTTCAATTTATGAAATTTTTTCTGAGTTTTTCAACAATAAAAAAACCACCAGCCCTTTTTAAAGAAATTTATAAAAACGGATAATGTGTGAAGAAATAGTAAATTTATATTATTTCTTTTTTTAGTTCCAACTAGCGATATAAGATACTTTTTACATTGCATGGAAAAACCAAAAAGTAGTAGTTTTTTGGTAAACATGTTTTCATTTTTTACCTTGTAAAATTACAGTAAAAATGCAATTCAATCAGCTATAATCACGCTATAAAAAATTATAATATCCTAAAATGCATCAACATTCAAAGCAATTCTTTCTTATATAGAGATTTCATATCATTCATCCCAATCGCGACGACCTCAAGAAGAGCACTAAATAGAAGTTAAAAGCCCCCTTTTGAATTCCGCACATTCAATGAAACTGGCTCACAAGTATTCCTGGAACAAACCGTTCCCATGATCAACACCTCAATTTTGCTGTTTCACAATCAAACAAAGCATTCTCATTATACTTATCGTTATTCTAAACATCCATGGGAAGCAACATTTGGCATGAGGCCAGAGCATCGAAGGTTACCTAAGCATGCTGTTTAACATTGCAACAGAATTAAACTATTAAATAATAAATTGGGGAAACATATTGCATTTCCTTGAAATTAGTAAAACTTTCAGTGAACAATGGCAGTTCTTATAAAAGAAACTCTATTTAATAATAATAATAAAATACTCCCCCCATGTGTACTGTCGATTTAATCAACCAATATATCACTGTAGGTTGTAAAAAATTTTAAATATCCTAAAATGCCATCAACTTTCAAAGCAAGAATACTGAAGGTTTAGAAGAATAGAGGTTTTATCTCATTCCTTCCAACCCCGACGACGTCAAGAGCAGCTTGCTCCCTCAATATTTTTGACTCAATGGAAGTTAAAAGCCCCCTTTATGAATGCCGCACGTTCCATGAAACAGGCTCACAAGTATTCCTGGAACAAACCGCTTCCCATCATGACACGGACGGATTCCCACGGTGAACGCGCCATTTTGCCAATCTCCATAATTAAATAAAGCATTCTTATTATACGGTTCGTTGTTCTTAACGTTCATGTGCTGGAGAATTTTCAACACAATAGTGCATATTAAATTTTACTGCATGGTTGGAGGTTAAGAGAAAATTCTTAGCGTATGCACGCAGTATATTAGCATGCGCCGGCAAAGGATTTAAAAGATGACTAAAGGGATCATGTGACATATTTATTGCCCTCGGAAATTCAGAACTTTTCATTTTCGTCAGAAAACTATTTTACGGAAAGGGTTTTTTAAGAAATTTCATATATCGTGAATATCATCAAAATCTCATTAAACATCGAAAAAAGGGTTTATCTTTGATATATGCTGATGTGCGGTTACGTATATTTCTTCAAGAATATTGCTAGGAAAATATGAATGTATTTAATTATAAAATATTAAATACAATATGTCCTATAATGATTGAAACGCGCTTTAATTTTGTAACTTTTAGAGATAATAGCCAATGGAAATTGCAAAAGTGTTAAAAATAAGTTAGGAATTAAGATTGTGTTGATGAATAATTGTCTTATTATATTTCAAAAACGGTGTACTTTTTGAATTTGAAATAACTTATGTTTAGAAAAAAAAAAAGTCTCCATGGTCCAGTACACTAGTACTTATTACACAAGTACACTGGTACTTATTACACAAGTACACTAGTACACACTTTAAGGGGATTCTTCGCGCACTTGAAAATACCTGATCCGTAATGTTAAACCTATGGGCAGGTTAATTTCGAATTTCTCGTTTCAATTTGAATATTTTTTAACTTTTTTTTTTTTTTTTTTTTTTTTTTTTTTTTTTTTTTTTTTGCATAGGCCAGATGAGGTCGATCTTTAATATGACTTTTTTTTACTTTTTCGATTTTGGTTGCAGATTTTTTTTAAAAAGGTACTTTCAGTTTCGAAATCGCGGTTTGGAAACTGAAAGTACCTCTTAAAAAAAATCTGCAACCAAAATCGAAAAAGTAAAAAAGAGTCATATTGAAGATCAACCTTATCTAGCCTATGCAAAAAAAAAAAAAAAAAAAAAAAAAAAAAAAAAAAAAAAATCCTTTAAAAATATCCAAATTGAATTGAGAAATTCGAAAATAATCTGCACATATGATCCACATTACGGAGCTGGTGTTTTCAAGTGCGCGAAGAATCCCCTTAAAACTAAAATTCATCAGTTTATGATGCTTTCAATTTATGAAATTTTCTGAGTTTTTCGGTAATAAAAAAACCATCAGTCCTTTTTAAAGAAATTCATAAAAACGAAAGAATGTGTGAAGAAATAGTAAATTTATATTTTTCTTTTTTTAGTTCCATCTAGCGATATAAGAAACTTTTTTACACAGTATGGAAAAAAATAGATGCAGTAGTTTTATAGTAAACATGTTTTCATTTATTCCCTTCAAAAATTGCAATAAAAATGCATGTTTCACAGAAAAAGACATTTTTAAGTTACTATTTATAAACTTATTTCATTTTGGAATGTATACTAATTTCAATTTAAATTGAAGTGAAATCATTTTGAATTGAAGAATATATATATATATATATATAATAAAATATTTTATAAATAAATTGACCATTAAATCATAAGCAAAATAACAATCAAATATTACAATACGTTAGAAATTCAATTCAAAAGTTCTAAATTCAATAGATCAATAGAAAACTTAAGACATGTAGAAAGAAAAAATTCAATAGCAAAAATAGAATCTAAAATTTTGAAGCACGCTATGAACATCAATATTTCACAATTAAAGGAAGTCACAATATATGAAATTTTCTATTCTACATTGCTCACCGCATGCGAGATTAAAAAAAATATATATTGTATGAATTCTGAATTCCATATAAGAAAAAATTGCACATGCAATAATAAGATCAAAACAAACACATTAAAAAATTTATGCATACTGTAATTGACCTTTATAGAAAAAAATTATATATAAAAAAAATATATATATATATATTTATATATATACTAACGTGAGAAAATAATCAACAGAAAATTTCATTTGCGAAACGAACTGGAATAATAAGTGTTGCAATCACAATAAAAAATTACATGTTACCTGTTCATAGATTCGTCAGTTACTATACCAGAACTAGGAAATAGCCATAAAGATAAAATATTAATAAATTTGTAATGACTAAGAATTCTCATTAATTAGATATATTTAATAATTAAGTAATTATAAAATGAGTAGAATTATTGTCTGTTGTAAATACTAATAAAAACAACTACAAAAACAAACTAAATTCGATTTTAGAAGAAGAAAAATATACTAAATAATTTATTATTGAAATGTAATAAAACGTAAGTGCTGCCATCTATTGACTGAAATGATGTAATTAAATAAACATACAAAATAAACCTTAAGTATATTTTGAAATAAATAATAACTAATTTGTAAATTTATAATAAGCAAGTTAAAAAAAATAATTATTAAATAATGACGAAATTTTAAAATAATAGAATTTTGTCTATTTTAACAACCCATAAATATTAAAAAAAAAAAAATCAATCAACATCATCATAATAAAATGACACCTATAAAACTTATATAAATACACATGTACACACACATATATACCGGGTGAGGCAAAAGTTCGTTAAAACTTTAAAAACTCATAAAAAGGAAGTAATTATGATAAAGCAGCGTGCTTTGCAAGAAAGGGCTCACAAGGTAGTCGGGTGTTTTTTAGTAGCCAAAAAAGAAAAAAGGAAATGAAAAAAAAAGAAAACGAAAAAGAAAAAATAATTAAAAATCACATGTAGAGGGCGCTGACGACCCGAAACACAATGAACAAGACAACTATACGCTCTATTCATTTTTCTTCCAATAACAAATGTTCAACATGACCTTCTACGATACAAGTGTTGTCCTGTTCATTGTGTTCCGGGTCGTCAGCGCCCTCTACATGTGATTTTTTTACTATTTTTTTTCTGCTAAAAAAAATCCAACTACCTTGTAAGCAATTTTTTTTGAAAACCGTACTCTTTTATTATAATTTCTTCCTTTTTTATGAGTTTTTAAAGTTTTAACGAACTTTTGGCTCATCCAGTATATATGTGTGTGTGCGCGCGTGTTTATGCATTTATTACTTATTATTTTTATTATTATTATTATCCATTAAACATATGCAAACTGTTGTCGTTTCTTTTGAAAACATTCCGAACTAATTTTTATCCAAACTAAAAGTTATTCTTGAAAAATTCTAATTTCTATTAAAAAAATTCTGAAAACTGATTATTTTTACCACTTTGTTTTATAACTCAATAAATAATTAGGTGTTTTCAAACACAGTTTTCATTAAATTTAAAAGTATACCTAGAATTTTATTTCATTATATTCGGAGGACCTGCAAGTGTTTTCTTAAAATTAAACATAAAAATTTCCATTAATTTCTTTATACTGCATTCATATTGGAAACAAATGAAAGTCACACAAAAATAATTCAAATTTAAAATTTTATTTTGTTATTACTTATTAAACAAGAGAAAAATATGTTTTTTCTATCATAAAACTCGCCAGTTCGTTTTATCTTAATTAAAAACTAGTTCTTTATTTTTTGGAAAGTAGCATATTTTGAAGTTTGTTACATATTTTCTATTCTTAAATAAAATTGTTAAAATGCAATTTCCTTTAAATGTAATAATGTATTTTTAATTCAATTTTCTTATTATCTAATTAATAAATTGTAAGGATTTTTTTTCAATTCGAAATTAATAAAAATCCTGAAGTATTACATTCTCTGTATATCCAAGTTTAACGGTTACAAAAGATCCGTACACGACAGTTTTTAATTAACCGTGAAAATGGGATCCATGTTTTTCTTTTTTCGAAATGGGAAATCATTTGAGTGAGTTAAGTAATTTTGTACAAGCTACATTCTTATTTAATAAACAATAGAAAAGTATTACCTTTTTGTACAAAAATCGTATATAATTAATTTGTAATAAATTGTAAAGAATTTTTTTCAATCGAAATTAATAAAAATCGCGAAGTATTACATTCTCTGTAGATCCAAGTTTAATGGTTACAAATAGTACACGACAGTGTTTAATTAATCATGAAAATGGAATCCACGTTTTTCGTTTCTTGAAATGGGAAATCAGTTGAGTGAGTTAAGTAATTTGGTACAAGCTACATTCTTATTTAATAAACAATAGCAAAGTATTACCTTTTCGTACAAAAATCGTATATAATATTTTTTTCTAAATGTAAATATTCCTGCATCTATTTTAAAATTAAATTATTTGAATCAGTTTATTTTATAACCTATTTTCCCATCATTAATTAATATTTAAAAAACTAAAGGTCGTTTAAATGTAAAAGCACATTTTCAATATTACTTTCTTGCTGCCTTAAAATTTGCATTTTTTTTTTTTTTTTTAAATTAAAAAGTGTTATTTTTCTTCCAAATATTGCGTTTTTTTTTTTTTTTTTTTTTTTTTTTTCCAGCTTCCATTCCCAATGCAACTTAAATAAAAAGCATAAAATAGTTTCTCGCTAACAGAGAAAATAAATATTAAATTAATTAAGATTTTGGAAGCATAATTATTCAAGTGCAAAACTATAATTTAAATTTTACTTTAGTACAATTTGATAAATTTTAAGATTTTTTTTTCTTTTTCTAAGCAAAACTTTTAAAACTTCATTTTTTCCCTACATCCTCTTCCCAATCGAAACAAATGAACACTAAACGACAGTTTCTGAGTTATTGTTAAAAAGTTATTCTATTTTTAGATTTTTATCAACAGGAATGTCTTGAGTAAGTTTATTCAGTTTTAGTACACGCAACACTATTCGTATAAACTATTTATGTGCTAGTAAAATATTGGGAGAATGAAAGTTTAAAGAAAGGAATATTAAACTTTTTGTAAACAGTAATCACAATTGAGCTTTATTTGTTGAGAAGCAATATATTTTACATGTATTAAATAAAATGAAAATATTAAAAGAAGTATTTTGTTTACGATTTTTTTTATTAAATTAAGTCCGATTTAGTCGTTTGCGAATTTTTGTAAACTTATTGTACATGTATTAAAAAAAGATTTAGTTAGTTAGTTTGTTTTTTTTTAAATCAAAAATACAATAATTGGACGTTTAATTTTTTTATATAATTTTAGTTATTTATTAAAATATGATATATATTTTTTTCTGGAATTTCATTATTTTTTATCCTTATTAATTATTTCATTCTTGGTTATATATGATCTCTTAGATAGATTATAGATCTCTTTATAGATATATTATATAGATATCTATTATATCTCCTAATTATGATCCCATATTATCTCTATATCTATTACACTGAAAATAATGCACTTTGACCGTCTTATATATTCAGGTCTATAGATTATAGATTATAGATCTTTTATATACACATCTATTATATCTTTACATAGGGTCTTTTATATTATCTCTATATCTCTTACACAGAAAAGAAATCACTTTGACCTTTGTATATATACAAGTCTACGGATAATAGATTATAGATTTTTATATACATCTCTTATATAGATAATATCATCTCTTACATTTTCTCTACATCGATTACATAGAAAAGAAAGCACTTTGACCGTTTTATATTTTCAGGCATTTCAATTAAAAACGTTTGGAATGCAATTTCTTTTAAATGTAAAAAGAACATTTTAAGTTTTAAATTAACAATATCGGATAATTTATAAGAATTTTTTCAATCAAATTCTCCATTTAAAATAAAAAACCTTTAAAACTCTCACATCAGCATATAAAATCTTCACTTATTATTTTCTTTCTACAGTCTATTCCTCAGTAGAAACAAATGAACAGTACACGACAAATTCTGACTGTGAAAATATTATCCATTTTCTCGATTTTTCGCAACGGAAAATCTCTTGCGTGAGTTAAATCATTTGCTACACGCTACACAATTCCTATAAATCGTGTACGTGCCAGTGAAAGATTAGGAGAATGAAACGATAAAGAAAGGAAAATTAAAGATATTTTGTACACAGTCTTCATAATTAAGCTTTAGTTGTTGAGGAGCAATATATCATACACCTGCTTGAAATTGAATACGATTATTAAGAGAAGGATCTCGTTTATGAGATTTTTCTTTCTTATAGGTTCTCAACATTATGAGATTCATGAAAAGGCTTGTTTCATCAATATTTTTTATGCGTAAGGCGAAGTTAATTAAAACAGGATAATGCATTAAGAATGCGATATTTATTAACTTGCCCGAAAGGAAAAAAAAATATGTGTAGTTAATGTTACAATGTTGTCAAGACCAATTTTTATTACAAGTCCTTTATTAAGATAGGTTCTTTTATTCTAATCTGTAATCTATGGTAGTGTCATAGTGTAACTATTAACATGTGATAGTGCTTCGATGTAATTAAATATAACAGTAACTATATTTTCGTAAAGGTATTCATATTTTAAGCCATGAAAGAAATATTTATGTATATATAAACAACAAATAAAAATGAAATTATGTTTAAATTTCATAAGTGAAAGCAGAAAAAATCAAACATTGTGAGAAAACATTGATTATTTTTCATTTTATTCTTCTGAAAATTATTATCAATAATCCCATTTTTAAAATGAGATCTTCAATAATACTTAAAGAATTATTGTTATAATCATAAACATATGGGATTTTGAAACTAATATTTTATTTCATAAGTTATTTATATTCAATATACTTATATAAAATCCGAGTGTAAGCAATTGTAGGTAACCTTTCAGGTGCGAATCGTGCCATCTATTTATTTAAAACACAAGGTTGTTTTTTTAGTCATCTGCACTGAGCTTTCTACTGAACCGATTTTGCTAATTATTTTTTAAATATTGTTCATTTGTAAACGTGTCTGCACTAGCTATTTTTTAAAATATTCCCACTTTTATATTTTAATTTTAAATATTTTTTTAATGAAATTTCTTCAAAATGGTGACAATCGAATTACTTCCATTGTTTCAGATAAATAGAAATAATGAGAAATATTTAGACACGTGGCTTTTTTGGACGTACTTTTCATCCGAAAGTTATTTTCGTTTAAAAGAAAATGCCAGTGTACTTCATTGTTATAAGCGAATACGAAATATTATTTGCTGCGGCATCACCACAATTGGGTTTTATTTTATCGTTATGCATTATGGCTTTGTTTATACCATTTTTTTATTACAATTAAAAATAAGATATATTTTCATTTAATTAAGTGCTTTGCGCTTTTTGCATGAAGATTTATGAAAATGAAAAGTAGATCAACATTCCTCCATTTTTGACAGGGGCAATACTGCTATTATATAGAGATGCAAAGGGTAAAAAAAAAAAAAAAAAAAACACGTTTATTTCCTGGAAAAAAACATTTATTTCCTTGTTTATTTCCGAGAATAAAACAAATTTTTGGGGAGGAAAATTTTTAAAATTTCAGTGAGATTTAAGAATGTTCAAAGCATGGAAATTTTAGTTTCTTTTTTAGATTTTTTAGTGGTTTTAATTTTTGTCAATATAAAGAACACCAATAACATATAGAAAATTAGCACAGTTTACATGAAATTAACGAAATACATGGCTTCAGAAATATTAAGTTAGAGAAATTAAAATATCATAACTAATTGGATATTTTAATTGCCGATAAATAAACAGTGAGAAGAATATGACAGATTAATCTTACCTGATGTGAATCTACACACCACTCCTGTTCTCCGAATCCGAATCTCCGTTTTCGAAAATCAGTGTTAGGAAAAGAAATTTTGTATTTTTTAAATGCTTCTTTAAATCTTGAAAATATATCTGTTTCTGGAGTTTCTAAAGATTAAGAGAGATATTTGGAATCCTTAGTAACTCGAAAGAGGTTATTGTATATTTCCGTTTTGGCTATATTATATTTTTCTATATTAATTGTGATGATCTATTGTTTTTGTTTATGTTTATATTTACCGGGTGTCCCAAAAAGGACTGACTGATTTTAAAATTCAATAACTTGCAAACGGTGACAGATATTTAAAAAATTCTTGCAGGAGGGTTATGCATAAGGTCAAAAGTTTTTTTACAGTGATTTTCAATTTTAGTTCGAATTACAAACAATAGATGGCGCTGCGATCAATAGACGCTGAATTCAGGCTCGATTTTTGGTACTTCGTGGCCCGGATAATACATTTCCATCTCCTTTTTCAGCATGGAACAACAGAGAGGACTAGAAATCGAGCCTGTATTTAGCGACTATTGCTTACAGCGCCATCTATTGTTTGTAATTCGAACTAAAATCGAAAATCACTGTAATAAAACTTTTGACCTTATGCATAAACCTCCTGCAAGAATTTTTTAAATATCTGTCACCGTTTCCCAGTTATTGAATTTTAAAATCAGTCAGTCCTTTTTGGGACACCCGGTATATTTAGCTTAAATTTAAATAATTATACACACATATATATATATATATATATATATATATATAGAGAGAGAGAGAGAGAGAGAGAGAGAGAGAGATATTGTAGTTCAAAAAAAAAAATAACCATTATTTTTTCTGCGGGAAAAAAAAAAAAAAAAAAGAAAAAGCCTTATCGAGGTATCAAATTCACAAAGTTCCAAAAGTGAGAAATTTAAAAGCCTGGCGCTCTGCCAATCCGACCGCTCACAAATGTCAGTAATTTTTCTGATCATGTACTAAGGCTGCATACAGACGCTTCTTTTGCTATCCTTCTACAATTTTCCAGAAAATCTTTTTTCTGGACCCTTCTGCGATTTATTCACAAAAGAATGAGGGGAATCAACAATGGGTCAGGAGATAAATAGATCAACTCTACTTGAAGGAAAGGCTCCTCTTTTGCAGGACATCAGTCCCTTTCCTTTTAACCCTTAAATGCCTGAGTTTTCAAAAATCCTTTTAAAAATGTTTTTCGGCTTTCTTTTTTAAAATAAATCATGGGAAAAATACTTTAAAAAATCATATTTTGTTTTAAGTATGGTTTCCGGCTAAAAACTGTTTGTTACTAATCGGCAATACTGGTGTTTAATGGAAAAAATAATTTTCCTTGATAAAATTCTATAATATTAAACACACAAGAATTTTGAGAACTATGATAAGAAATAAATTTTACTTGCTCACTGCAGAACAAAATAGGGTATTTCGCAAGCTTCCAAACAAAATAAAAAGAACATGTATCAACAATTGAAAAAATAAATCTATCTTTATTCTTAAACAGCACAAGTGTTGCCATCTAAATGTTGAAAATTGATTTAATAATATTTTAAGAATGTATTTTATTGGCAACATTAGGCATTATAGCTTGCATATTTTTCTAATAGTATTTATAAGCCTAAATTGGGTATGTTGCCGAAAGGTAACACCCGGCATTTAAGGGTTAAAGTCACTAAAAATCAAATGCACCGCGTGGCCATAAGGAAAGACGCCGACACTGATAACAGTTAAAAGGATGGTCCGTTCGCAGCTTAAGGTTTTACGCAGACCATCCTTAGTCTATCATTGTACAAAGGGTTGCAGGATTTTGTGTTCCCAACCTCGTGTCCTCTTCTTGTAAGCCAATTGAAATTCACAGACAAATTTGTGAAGCTTATGGACCAAACGCGTTGATTCATTCGATAGTGGGTGCGAAGTTTCAATGGAGAAGGGACTTGGCGGCCATTTCTGTTTGAGAATATTGAGGAGAACCGAAGATTCACCATTATGACACTGCCAATAAATTTTCCTAAAATTTCTCGTTCGAAAGCTCTTATCACATAGTTGACATCGTAGGTGGAATCCTTCTATGACGAGGACTTACAAAAGCTCATGCCCCGCTATCATAAATGTTCCAACAATCCTAACAACTATGTTTAAAAAAACAACTAAGCATTGCGCTTTATTATGCAATAAATTTCTTTTCTAAATATATTTTGCTTTTGTTAAATTGCTTAACGGAACTTACTTTCTGGCTTGCCCTCTTATATATAATGTTATTAATACAATGAATTCTTCTTCCGAATCTATACTTTTTGAATACATTGAAAAAATTTTAATTTTGTAAAATTAAAATATATGTAGATTTTCGGCGAAATGGTAAAAGAAAATGGCATTCTTTTTTTGTTCACTTCGAAACTTAATCCAAAACGTAAATCAAGAATTTCATTTGCGATGAAAATATTTATTTAAGTTAATTACTTAATACTTTTGTTCAGATAAATCGAAAAGAACGGAAAAATCACTGGTAAAAATTGTACGTTATACTTTCCATTTTCCTATTACTGTTTTAAATTTTAAAGAACAGTATTTATCCAATGAAATCCTATTATATGTATTGCGTGCAATACTTCCATTATACAAGTTTCCATTTATTTTAGACAGTTCAAAAAGGATAACAACATAAAAAAATTAAATAATAAAAACGTGAATCTTTTATAATAATTAAAATGTTACTTCATTAAGAAAAAAAAATAAATGCGCTCTTTTGAATTTTAAATAATTTATTTGCACATTTGAAATGCGCAAAAATATTCTTTTAGACTCCAGAATAATAATAAAGAATAATTTTCATTTAGTATATGTATGTATAGATTTATGAATATTTTCAATACATAATTTAATTAATATGCTAATATTTTCTTCTGATAAAGAACTTTTCCATTATTTTAAAACTGGAGACTTAATATTTTGCAGCAATTCAATAATTTTCCCCAATCGTTTTATGCGTTAAAGCAAATTATCTTTCATTCTCCAATTAGAAAATGTATCTATTATTAAGAAAATTAAAACAAAATTTCTATCTGAGACGAGAATATTTGGCTAAATTAATTATTTAATATTCAAATAAATCAAAGAATAAGAATAAGAAATCTTTTGCAAAATCTTCGTAACTTACATTTTGCATTTTCTTGTAGCTGTTTTGCATTTTCCTAATTCGCATATTTTCGATAAAACCTGTTTTAGATTTTGCGTGCAATAGTCCATTACAGAAGATTCCATTTATTCTACGTCTAGTCGGTTCATAAAACATTTACAGCTAGATATAAAAACTAGAAACAAAATACATTGGAAAAGTTAATACATTTAAAGCACAAATCCATTATCAGGCTGAAAAATCTATTAAAAGTGCTTCCTGGAGTACATTTGAAATGTATTTTTAGATAACTATGAGTATTCCACCTAATTTCTTACAACAGTGCATATAATTTAATTATTGACTATATATTTAACCGGTGGACTGCAATCTTTGATTCAGCACCCGTGTATCATTGAACTATTAATAAAGAGTAACTAACATATCCTTAAAATAGTCTCAAGTTAGTTACAGTCTCAACTGTAACCGCTTTCTCCAGAGTTGAAATCCGCCAGTGAAAATTTCTACCAGAAAATGTTTTCCTTATTTAAACGCTTTAATAATGTAAAATTTACTCAAAAATAATTACAAAAAAAGATATTCATTTTTACTGGTGGAAGTTTACTTTGGCGGTGACATATTGTGACAACCCCCTATCAGTGTCAGTAATAAAAGATTATCATAGCTGGGGAAACTGCCACCAGTAAAAACAAACAGAAATTTAATCATATTTATGATCGAAATTTTTCGTGACACAGCCGCTAAAATAAGGCAAACTTTGCTATTCAAAATTTACTGGTGGAAGTTTTCTTCGGCTGTAATCAGAAATTATTGATCCGATGTAAAAAATCAGCCGCCATCTTGTGACAACCTCCTCAGTTACTTCACTTGTAACTGGCAGACAAAATACTATATGTCTCCTCCTCTTTATTTATAACTCCATTCCGTGTACGCCATACTTAGTGTTGCCAGTCCAGGGTCACAAAAAAGCGGAGAGAGAGACAAAAATAACCGTGACAGTGGTTTCTAAATCGGGACATAAAAATACAGTAAACCCTATGAAAACGAAACCTGTCTATAACGGAATCCAGTCTTAAATGTAAAAATGTCATTATCCCTAGGATAAGAATACTATACAATTATACCTGCTAAGTAAAAAAGCTGCTTAAAACAGAATGTTTCTCTCGGCCTTTGTGATTCCATTTTAGGAGGTTTTATTATAGTAAATAAACACACAAAATTATACAGTAAAACCTGTTAAAACGGAATCGTTATTGACTGAAAGAAAATTCCTAGTAAGGTATAACTACATAGCACTCCAGTTGTAGGAACAAAGAAAATTTCACTTTTAATACAGAATTCCTTTATAAACAGGTTCAATTTTCAAAAGGTTTTCTGCACAAGGTATAGTGATAATAAAATTGCTAAGAACTGCAAAAAATTCCGTTTTAGATAATTCCGTAATAGCTCCTCCTAGGCAGGTAGATTTGTAAAATATTCCTTTTGAAGGGACAATGAAAAATTTCCGTTATAGATGCGTTCTGTCTTCACAGGTTTTGCTGTATTATATACTCTATACAAGAAATAAAAGAAATTTAAAAGAATTTTTGCATCATGTAAAATCATGACTATTGTCGTCCCGGGCAGTAATTACGCGGAACAGGTCTTGGAGACCCTGAAAAACGGGACATCTCGTGTAAATCAGGTCATCTGAAAATACTAGCCATACTAGTACGATTTGTTGGTTGTATAACATTTTTGCTAATATAGTGATAATGAAATATAACACTTGATTCCTATAGGAAATTCAATAAAGGATCCAACTATGATATTTATTTTAAAGAAAAAAATCATTTTTTTTATAAAAAATACAAATAAAAGAAAGCATGTTTTGAAAAAACACCAAGATTTGATATTTTGCTGCTGAAAAAATCTCAGTAGTGTGGAGTCACGGGTTTATAGAGCTGTTGAACATTTTAGGGTAGGTATTTGAGGCACTTCTTTGTGTAACACTTCTTTTTCGATGTCTGAATCCAAAACTGAATGTCTGGCTGAAGGATCGTGGAACTTAGCCTACCCGTGAATGTTTAAATTTCCAAAATTTTCGTTGCAAAAAAATATCCTTGAGGCATTTTGAAATTTTAATACCTTCAAATTTAGTATTTAATGAAATAAAAGCCAGACACTTTAGGCGGCCCAAAAAATGTTGCAGACACGTGTCAAGTGCCATTTTTTGACTACCCAAAAAAGCTACTTGAGGCACGCTGAGATTGAGACAGAATAGTATTTATGCTTAGAAAAAAAATATTTTGAAAATGACAGACACTTTAGTTGGCCCAAAAACTGTTCCAGACACGTGTCAAGTGCCATTTTTTGACTACCCAAAAAAGGTATTTGAGGCACGCTGAGATTGAGACAGAATAATATTTATGCTTAGAAAAAAATATTTTGAAAATGACAGACACTTTAGTCGGTCCAAAAACTGTGCCAGACACGTGTCAAGTGCCATTTTTTGACTACCATAAACGGTATTTGAGGCACACTGAGATTGAGACAGAATAGTATTTATGCTTAGAATAAAATATTTTGAAAATGACAGACACTTTATTCGGCCCAAAAACTGTGCCAGACACGTGTCAAGTGCCATTTTTTGACTACCCCAAAAAGGTATTTGAGGCAAGCTGAGATTGAGACAGAAAAATATTTATGCTTAGAAAAAAATATTTTGAAAATGACAGACACTTTTGTTTGCACTTTCTACTTGCCAGAGAACATAGAATGTTAAACGCGAGTGCCAGTGAAGCTGGACTTGCGGTGCCTCGCTGAAGATCCATTTACTGACTTACGATACAAACAAAACGTAAATCCCGTTGCACCCCCTTTCCCCCTTTATCCTTAACCAATGAACCCCCAAAACTAATCAGGGAATTTCCTTAACATAATAAACCGGCATACCAAATTTGGAGCAAATCGAATAATTCTGCATGAAAAATCCATTTATCTGAAATAAGAAGAGGGTGGACTAACGCCCCTTTTCTCCCTTTATCCTTAACCAATGAACCCCCAAACTGATCAGGGATGTTCCTTAACATAATAAACCGGTTTACCAAATTCGGAGCAAATTGAATAATTCTGCATGAAAAACCCATTTATCTGAAATAAGGAGAGGGTGGACTAACGCCCCTTTTCTCCCTTTATCCGTAACCAATGAACCCCCAAAACTATTCAGGGAATTTCCTTAACATAATAAACCGGCATGCCAAATTTGGAGCAAATCGAATAATTCTGCATGAAAAACCCATTTATCTGAATTAAGGGGGGTGGACTAACATCCCTTTTCCCCCTTTATCCTTAACCGATGAACCCACAAAACTAATCAGGAAAGTTCCTTGACATATGAAGCCGGTTCACCAAATTCGGAGCAAATCGAATAATTCTTCATAAAAAACCCATTTATCTGAATTAAGGGGGGGGGGACTAATTCCCCTTTATCCGTAACCAATGAGCCCCCAAAATTAATCAGGTAAGCGGCATATCAGAATGAAACTAGAAAAAAAAAATTGAAGCAAATGGGATGTTTCTATCAAGAGTTATCGCGTTACGTACATACAGAACCGGCGGGCACACTAGCTCTCAGGCTTTGATAGCCTGTGAGCTAAAAATAAAATATTTTTCGATTATTTGGCGCTAAAAGACGAATGTGCACGTGATTTGGCGGGTAAAACTTTTCCTCACCAAACGCGAATATTTTAATGCATCTGGTTGGTTGGTTGGTTGATTGTATTTATGTCGGCCAGTTATCACCCTAAGGGGGGGGGGTGGAGTGCCTTCCGTGGAGGTCTTTCTAAGGGAACCTAACCCGTATTGACGCTTGGAGAACCAAGGTTCGAAGAAAACCACGAAAACTCCGAACGATTAGGCTGACGGGCGCGATTGGGATCGAACCCAGCACCTCCCGTCTACCAGCTTCGAGAGCAGAACCTCTCGGCCACTGGTGGGGATTTAATGCATCTGAAAATTGCTTGTTAAATGATTATTCGAATGCGCGGTACTTAAGGAATTTAAACTTAAACAATGAAATATTTTGTCATTTTTTCTGTAAGCTTATGTAATATATACAAGTTGCACGTTCCTGAAGTTATTTAATTTTCGGGCGGTTTCACCGGCTGTATAAATTTAAGCGCACTTAAATGTAACTGTCCGATTAAGAACTATTTCATTATATATTTCGAAATTAAATAATTCGTTGTTTCTATGGCAACAATACTTTTCTCATGTTGTCTCCGACACTAACACTATCGAAGACAAATGGACAGTGCTCAGAATCGGACCTTAACTTTGAGTTTAAAGCAATTTTAATTAGTTTAAATTTTGTACTAACCGTCATTAAACGATCGTTAAATTCCATTAAATATAAATGTATATGACAAAATCATAGTTATGAAAGTATTTTTATTTATGTTAAACTTTCTTAAACTAGTTCGTATAAAAAGTAGACAAAGTTTTTTATTAAAGAGTATTTTTCACAAAAGTTTCCGAAGTTTTCTGGGTATGAACTTATGCAAACCTTCCCAGTTAAAAGTTTCTAAATTATATGATGTTAAAAAAATATTTGGTGTAAAATGTTTCTTTACATTCATTGAGGCAACTATTGAAATTCATGCAGGTAATGAATTCGTAGACGAGCTAATGCTACAGGTAGTGTCTTGAGCTATACGGTAAAAGATATAAATAGTACACATAAATATATTTTATAGTTCGTAAAAAGAGTGTTTTCATCTATCCGATAGACAAGATTTATTTTAGTCGAAGACTATGAATGTCTTACGCTATTTGTAAATATATTATTATGAGGAATAAAAATAAAATTATATAATACTATACCTAATGAAGAAGAAGACACATTGGATATTCCTGAAGCATTGTCAATCCCGTATTTCTTCATTAAAGCGATGAAACTTTTGCAGCAATGTCTATGATAACCCTCTTTCAGATTAGCATTGGATGGCAAAATAATATCTTTATATTTTAACATATGCTTTGCCGAATTTTCAATAATTCACAACATTTTTGTAGCGTTTTTTCAGTAAAAACAGGGATTTCTTCGTCGCTTTTTGCGCAAAAAACACATTTTTTTTTCTACTTTCCATGATTACTACTCCAAAATTTTCACAGCAACTGTATGCATGCTATGAGTCACGTGGTCTTGATAGAGCCTATCACAGTTAGATTTGCTGTGATGTGCATGCGTCCAGTTGAAATTCATCTTAAGATGCAACGCGGTTACGCTGTTTTTGTATCGTACGTCAGTAAATGGATCTTCAGCGAGGCACCGCAAGTCCATCTTTACTGGCACTCGCGTTTAACATTCTATGTTGTCTGGCAAGTAGAAAGTGGTAAAAAAAGTGTCTGTCATTTTCAAAATATTTTTTTCTAAACATAAATATTTTTCTGTCTCAATCTCAGCGTGCCTCAAATAGCATTTTTGGGTAGTCAAAAAATGGCACTTGACACGTGTCTGGTACAGTTTTTGGGCCGACTAAAGTGTCTGTCATTTTCAAAATATTTTTTTCTAAGCATAAATATTATTCTGTCTCAATCTCAGCGTGCCTCAAATACCTTTTTTGTGCAGTCAAAAAATGGCACTTGACACGTCTCTAGCACAGTTTTTGGGCCGTCTAAAGTGTCTGTCATTTTCAAAATATTTTTTTCTGAGCATAAATATTATTCTGTCTCAATCTCAGCGTGCCTCAAATACCTTTTTTGTGTAGTCAAAAAATGGCACTTGACACGTGTCTGGCACAGTTTTTGGGCCGCCTAAAGTGTCTGTCATTTTTAAAATATTTTTTTCTAAGCATAAATACTATTCTGTCTCAATCTCAGCGTGCCTCTAATACCTTTTTTGAGTACTCAAAAAATGACACTTGACACGGGTCTGGCACAGGTTTTGGGCAGACTAAAGTGTCTGTCAATTTCAAAATATTTTTTTCTAAGCATAAATATTATTCTGTCTCAATCTCAGCGTGCCTCAAATACCTTTTTTGGATAGTCAAAAAATGGCACTTGACACGTGTCTGGCACAGTTTTTGGACCGCCTAAAGTGTCTGTCATTAAAAAAAAAATTTTTAAGCATAAATACTATTCTGTCTCGATCTCAGCGTGCCTCAAATACCTTTTTTGGGTAGTCAAAAAATTACACTTGGCACGTGTCTGGCACAGTTTTGGGGCCGACTAAAGTGTCTGTCATTTTCAAAATATGTTTTTCTAAGCATAAATATTATTCTGTCTCAATCTCAGCGTGCCTCAAGTACCTTTTTTGCGTAGTCAAAAATGGCACTTGACACGTGTCTGGAACAGTTTTTGGGCCGCCTAAAGTGTCTGTCATTTAAAAAAAAAAATTTAAGCATAAATACTATTCTGTCTCAATCTCAGCGTGCCTCAAATACCTTTTTTGGGTAGTCAAAAAATTACACTTGGCACGTGTCTGGCACAGTTTTTGGGCCGACTAAAGCGTCTGTCATTTTCAAAATATGTTTTTCTAAGCAGAAATACTATTCTGTCTCAATCTCAGCCTGCCTCTAATACCTTTTTTGAGTACTCAAAAAATGACACTTGACACGGGTCTGGCACAGGTTTTGGGCAGACTAAAGTGTCTGTCAATTTCAAAATATTTTTTTCTAAGCATAAATATTATTCTGTCTCAATCTCAGCGTGCCTCAAATACCTTTTTTGGATAGTCAAAAAATGGCACTTGACACGTGTCTGGCACAGTTTTTGGGCCGCCTAAAGTGTCTGTCATTAAAAAAAAATTTTTAAGCATAAATACTATTCTGTCTCGATCTCAGCGTGCCTCAAATACCTTTTTTGGGTAGTCAAAAATGGCACTTGACACGTGTCTGGAACAGTTTTTGGGTCGCCTAAAGTGTCTGTCATTTAAAAAAAAAAAAATTAAGCATAAATACTATTCTGTCTCAATCTCAGCGTGCCTCAAATACCTTTTTTGGGTAGTCAAAAAATTACACTTGGCACGTGTCTGGCACAGTTTTTGGGCCGACTAAAGTGTCTGTCATTTTCAAAATATGTTTTTATAAGCATAAATATTATTCTGTCTCAATCTCAGCGTGCCTCAAATACCTTTTTTGGGTAGTCAAAAAATGGCACTTGACACGTGTCTAGCACAGTTTTTGGGCCGCCTAAAGTGTCTGTCATTTTCAAAATATTTTTTTCTGAGCAAAAATATTATTCTGTCTCAATCTCAGCGTGCCTCAAATACCTTTTTTGTGTAGTCAAAAAATGGCACTTGACACGTGTCTGGCACAGTTTTTGGGCCGCCTAAAGTGTCTGTCATTTAAAAAATATTTTTTTCTAAGCGTAAATACTATTCTGTCTCAATCTCAGCGTCTCCGCCTAAAGTGTCTGTCATTAAATTTTTTTTTTTTTTAAGCATAAATAATATTCTGTCTCAATCTCAGCGTGCCTCAAATACATTTTTTGGGTAGTCAAAAAATTACACTTGTCACGTGTCTGGCACAGGTTTTGGGCAGACTAAAGTGTCTGTCAATTTCAAAATATTTTTTTCTAAGCATAAATATTATTCTGTCTCAATCTCAGCGTGCCTCAAGTACCTTTTTGGGTAGTCAAAAATGGCACTTAGCACGTGTCTGGAACAGTTTTTGGGCCGCCTAAAGTGTCTGGCTTTTATATTTTTTATTTCATTAGATCTTAAATTTGAAGGCATTAAAATTTCAAAATGCCTCAAGGATATTTTTTTGCAACGAAAATTTTGGAAATTTAAAAATTCACGGGTGGGCTATGTTCCACGATCCTTCAGTCAGACATTCGATTTTGTATTCAGGCATTACAAAATAAGTGTTGCACAAATTTTCAGTAATAAAGTAATGAAAATTTGTCACACTTTGTATATAATGAATATTTTGGTATTTATTAATAAATGTAATTAATAACATTGATGCTTTCAAATCAGCATTTGTAAAATATATTTAACAGTTTAAAAATTCATTTTAATTTTTTTAATTATAGTGACAATTGTAATACATGGTAATCGAAAATATAAAAAAAATCGAACTTTAATAAGTCATATATTTAAATCTACATATAGACATATTTATGAGCATTGATGCGTATAAGATAGTAGGAGAGCTGTTGAACATTTTTGAGTAGGTATATGAGGCACCCTGAAAATTTTTGCAACACTTCTTTTGTAATGCCTGAATACAAAATCGAATGTCTGGCTGAAGGATCGTGGCCCAAAAACTGTGCCAGACAAAAAATGGCACTTGACACTTCTCTGGCACAGTTTTTGTGCCGACTAAAGTGTCTGTCATTTTCAAAATATTTTTTTCTAAGCATAAATATTATTCTGTCTCAATCTCAGCGTGCCTCAAATACCTTTTTTGGGTAGTCCAAAAAAATGGCACTTGACACGTATCTGGCACAGTTTTTGGGCCACGATCCTTCAGCCAGACATTCGATTTTGTATTCAGCCATTACAAAAGAAGTGTTGCACAAATTTTCAGGTTGCCTCAAATACCTTCCCTAAAATGCTTAACAGCTCTTGGACTAAGATACTCCATTCATTCTTCTTTTAGTGTTTCACCATTAATTTCATTTATAACTTTATTTGTTTTGAATTTATAATCATTTAAGATTCTTCATATTGCATTTTTAAGAATTTTTTTTATTTTTTATTCAATTTTTTTTAATAGAGTGATGCACCAAGTAAATATTAAACTTTATATTTTCTCCTGTTTCACCCGAGTTGTAATTTTTCCTTGGAATTAACAGCGAATATTTATGATATTAATAGTATGATGCATCCAATAAAATTTAAACATTACATTTTCTCCTGTTTTTGGAGTTGCTATTTTTACTTGGAATTAACAGAGTATTTGAACAAATATTAAACTTTACATTTCCACGTGTGTTACTTGAGTCACTATTTTTGATCGGAATTAACTTAAAATATTTGGAATAATGGAGCGATGTATCAAATAAATACCAAACTTTATAATTTCTTCTGTTTCACTTGAGCCGTTATTTTTGCTTAGGATTAACAGAGATTATTCGGGATGATATTTATTGAGTGGTGCGTCAAATTAGTAATAAACTTTATATTCCACATTGTTTTACTTGAGTTACTATTATTATTATTTGAAACTAACTGAGAATATTTGGAATATCAGCAATGTGTTACAACAAATAATTATTAAGCGTTATATTTTCACCTGTTACAAATAAATCGATAATGTTTCTTGGAAGGCTAAAAGAGATTTCGCTGTAAATTTTGAAAATTGTGGAAAAAATTGGGATACCAATTTTTAAAAAACAACAAAAATGAGAAAACTGTAATTGATCATATCTTGAGTAGGATAACACTTAGCTTGATTTAAAAATTAAAGCTTGAAAAAATTTCAAAAACAAAATAATAGGTAACTTCATATTATAATTATTTTTTTCTTTCAAAATATACGAGTAATTATATGATAAGGATTAACTGATATAACAGGAATTATTTAATTCCTGAAATATTTGATATGACGTTTATTATTATTTATTAAGTTTAACTGATATCATTCATTGGGGGAAAACGCAAACTGAAAGAAGGAAAAATACCTAGTCTTTGTATATTTTCTCTAAAGATTGATAAATCATTTAAAAGTACAGGGACTTTCAAAAAGGAATCATACACGGGTTTTACGGGCATGCGCTGGAACCAGAGCGGTAAGAGAGGCGATGTTCATTTTAAACGAAAATTCAAAATATGCATACATAAAGAAATCAAAAGTTTGAAAAAAAATCGCTCTGGCATTTCATTTGTGAGTTTTCGTTTAAACTTTGCACCAAAAATATGAGTTTTTTCAATTGAACCACGCTACATTGTGTACCGTAAATTTGATTTTTCGGTTATTTTTTATGTCAAATTAAAGGGGATATTTTAAAGTATCAGAAAATGTAATAGTTTCTAGGGTTAAAGTTAGGGATAAAATATTATTCAATTTTCAAATTTCAGTCAATCGGCCAATGCAATTTTTGTGGTGGGTTACCCTTTTCACTTTTTTTTTTTTTTTTTTTTTTTTTTTTTAATGAAAAAAAGTATGGAAGACACATTAATCCAACAAGGCCAGAAATATACAATTTAATTGCCAAATTTAGGGAGACAGGATATGTCGATCATAAGACAAATTTAACAGGAAGACCACGATCTGCGAGGACCGCTGGAAATATCCAGCACGTGGAAGTTCGAGACTTGCTAAAATATCGGCATTTCTGAAGCAAGTGTTCGCCCCATCTAAAAATGTGAACTGCATGGTTATTAAAGGCTACAAAAGAATGTTGAAATGGTTATTGAAATGAGAGTAAATATATCGAACCATTTTTATAATGTTATGCGTATTTGAAACTTTATTTTGACATTAAGAATATATAAAGAGTAATAATAAAGTTATTGACCAAAACCCGAGTACGATTCTTTTTGACAGACCCTGTGTTATTAAGATTGTTATAGAAAGTTTAGAACCATTTTATTATTTCGTTTTTAGACTCTAAATGCTAAATTAATTCGATTAAGAGTATAACAACGATCTTCAAAATATTAACTTAAATTTTAGTACTGTAAACAATATTATAATAAAAAAAATCAATATTGAATTAACATTATATCGAACTCCATCTCAAAGAAAAGTACAGCATATCATTTTTTAACATTAAGTAAAAATGAAAAATATCCTCATTTAAGATGATGTACGGAAGAACATTTAACTTTTAAAATACTGAATACAATAGTTTTCAAATTAAATAAAACTTCTTATTTAAATTTTATGAAGTAAGTTTATTAAATGGGAAAATTAATAAAACCTACAAATCGCAACTTAAAAATGCATTTTTTCTTTTCTTATTGCTATTTATTTTTCACAAATTTCCAAAGGAAAAATATGAGAAACATTTTTATGGTATTTAATTTAATTTTCAAAATTTTATATAAATAATTATCAAATGAAACTAGATTTTTCTTGTTACTTTTTTATAATGTTACTTTTGGACACAAATGTTCAGTTAACTATCATAAAAAACTTATATAATATTTTAGTATAGTGATTTAATAAATATTTCAGTAAATATTACATGCCATAGAAATATTTACCGAAATATAATTATAAAGATTTTCTGTGATTTTATTAAAGCTGTTTCCTATTATAATGAATTATTTAATAATAGTTATATGGTTCAGGAAGAACTTTTGAATTTTTTGTCTTATTTCATGTATGTATTACCAAATGCTAAATTGATTATTTTAATAAACTACTGGAACCAACTTAGTATGGTTAAGATAAACATTAAAACGTTGAATACTTGAAATTTTTGAAAAAAAAACCACCCAGCTTAAATCATCCTTATTTCAAACTCAATCTGAAAGAAAAATGCAGCACATTCGTCTTTTGATATTAAATAAAAATAAGCTTTCCATCTAAATTTTAAGTTTACTAAAATTGAATACAATTGTTTTAATTTAAACAAAACTTATTCTTTCATTTTTTGAAGTGAGTTTATTAAAATCTAAAATGAATAAAATCGATAATCATAAAATTAAAAATGCTTTTTCCGCTCTCATTTCGTATTTATTTATATATATATTGTATTTTAGAGAAAAAGTAGACTTATTTTTATAAAATGAAAAGACTTATTGTTATGGTATTTTATGTCATCTTCTATTTGCCGAATAAATATATATACAACAATTGTCACTAGTTATTTTTGTAAAACCCATCTTTATGTATTTTTTGTAAATAGAAAAAAAAGAAAAAAAGGAAAAAATAACAGCTGAATAGCATAACGAAATATTTCCTAATACTTAAGAAAAAGGATTAAATAAATATTTAAAAAATAATACTCAAAGTAACTTCCATTAAAAAGAAATAATCACAAAGATTTTCCATCCTTTTTTTTTACGTGTAAAAGTTTCTGTTGATTTCAACAGTTACCTAATTAAAAAATAATGTAGTCGAGGTAGAATTTTTGATTCGTTTTCTGATTTCACTTTCTGACTTTCAATTCTGAATAGATTTTACTAATAAAATACAGAAACCATCCTCGTAACGTTAACTAAAACTTTAAAACAAAAAAAAAAAACTTCACGTTTTTGAAAAAAAAAAAAAAAAAAAAAAACTTTATTTTAAATTTCCCTTACATTGAACTCCACCAGAAAAAAAAAACTATAGTATATTCTTCTTTTAATATTAAATATGATGTACATTTTTAATTTTAAGTTTACCAAAATTGAATTTTAAATTAAACTTATTCTTTAATTTTTTTTTGAAGTGAGTTTATTAAAATCTAAAATGAATAAAATCGATAATCATAAAATTAAAAATGCTTTTCGGTTTTCATGTCTTATTTCTTATATCTGTATATATATAATTATTTTTTTAAGAGAAAAAATTGAGACTTATTTTTATTAAAAGGAAAAACATATTGTTATGGTATTTTATGCTATTTTCTATACCGAATAAATATATGTAATAGAATTTGCACTAGTTATTTTCGTAAAGCCTTTCTTTATGTATTTTTTGTAAAAAAAAAAAAAATAAAATAAAATAAAATAAAAAAATCAGTTGAAGAGCATAACGAAATATTTTCTAATACTTAAGAAATAGGATTAAATAAATATTTAACCAATGTTACTCAAAGTTACTTCCATTAAAAAGAAATAATTACAAAGATTTTCTATTCTTTTTTGTTACGTGTAAAAGTTTCTCATTGTTACAACAATTACGTGATTAAAAAATAATGCTGCCGAGGAAGAACTTTTGAATCGTTTTCTGATTTTTCTTTCTGACTTCAATTCTGAATAGATTTTACTAATAAAATACAGAAACCATCCCGGTAATATTAACTTAAACTTTAAAACAAAGAACATTTCCCATTTTTGAAAAAAAAAAAAAAAAAAAGAAACCTCCATCTTAAATCATCCTTATATCGAACTCCATCTAAAAGGATACTGTAGCATATTCTTCTTTTAAAATTAAATAAAAATAAAAAGCTTCTCATCTCAAATGATGGATGAGAGAAATTTTAACTTTAGATATATATTAAGTACAATAATTATTAAGTGAGTTTATTAAATTGTAAAGTGAATTAAGTATGATTTTTATCGAAGATAAAAAATTGAAAACCTATTTTTGTAGTATCTTATATTATTTTCAATATTCTCTTAAAAATATGGAATTATCAGTAATTTTTTCCATAGAGTTTTTCATGACATATTTTTTGTAATCAAAGTTGTCAGCTGAAGAGCATAACGAAATATTTCCTAATATTTCAGAAATAGGATTAAATAAATATTTCAGAAAATATTGCACGTATTAAAACTCATCCAATTAAAAAACAAAATGTAATGATAAAGACTTCTATACTTTTTTAAAGAGTAAAATCTGTCTTTTGTAACAACAGTTAATTAAAAAAATAATGCAGTTGATGAAAAACTTTTGAATGTTTTTCTGATTTCACATTCTGACTTCAAAGGCCAAATATATTATACTAATAAAATACAGAAGCTATTCTGGTAAAGTTAGCTTAATCTTAAAAGCAAAGAATATTTCACATAAAAAAAACATCATCTTATATCATCCTTATATCGAACTCCATCTGAAAGAAACATGTAGCATATTCTTCTTTTAACATTAAATAACAATAAAAAGCTTCTCATCTAAAATTATGTATTAGCGAAATTTTAATGTTGGAAGTATTAAATTTAGTACAATATTTTTAAATAAAAAAAAACTTTTTCTTTCATTTTTATGGAGGGAGTTTATTAATTTGTAAACTGAATAAAGTCGATAAACATTAACCCTTTATCTACTGACGGTACTTATAAGTACCATTAAAAAAACTTGTTATAAAATTAATTTAATAGATCGATTAGTTGCAATACAGTTTAGAATGAGTTACAGATACATTACTTTATCTTGTTCCACAAGCATTACTGGTTAGACAAAACAAAAATATTTTCAAAGGGATGATTTCTTTTGCCTTTGCATCTCTTCAGCTTTCTTGCCGTTTGGGGGGAGGGAGTGATTTTTCAATTCGGAAATATTTCTATATTTCAATTGTAAGAACATTATATTTGTACATTTGCTAATTCTACAAAATACTAAGGAAAATAATTAAAATAACAGATTTGAGTTGGGTTATATATATTACACAAAATCCCTATAAATTAAAATTTAATGAATCCTTCTAAATCCTTCTAAAATTTATTAAATGATTATGAAAATCTTCTAATGTAGTTTAAGCAATTCACGAAAAATGCTCTAGAAGGTAAAATTTTCATGGATTCATAATTCAGTAGATAAATGGTTAAAGAGTTAAATTTAAAATGATTTTTCTATTCTTATTTACGAATTTTTCAAAGAGAAAAATTTGAAGAGCAATTTTTATAGTTTTTTATGTTATTTTTAATATTTTGTAAAAATAAATAAACTACTAAAACCAAAAATGAATAGTCACTATGTTTTTCGTAAAGTTTTTCGCTATGTATTTTTTGTAAACAAAGTTATCATCTGAAGAGCGTAATTAAATATTTCTTAATACTTAAAAAATATGACTAAATAAATATTTCAGAAAATATTACACAAAGTAACAGTTTCTATACATTTTTCAATGTGCAAAAATTGTCTCTTGTTACAACAGTTAATTAAAAAACAATACGTTTCAGGATGAACTTTTAAGTATTTTCCGATTTCACTTTCTGACACCAAATAGATTATACTACTGAAATACCGAAACAATTCTGGTAACATTAACTTAAACTTTAAAACAAAGAATATTTCACATTTTTGAAAAAAAAAACCTCCATCTTAAATCATCTTTATATCGAACTCCATCTGAAAGAAACAAGTAGGATATTATTCTTTTAACATTAAATAAAAATAAAAAGCTTCTCATCTAAAATTATGTATTAGCGAAATTTTAATTTTAGATATATTAAACAGTTTTGAACAGTTTATCATCTCTTAAGGGCTTCCTAGTTGCAGCAAACTTTACGCCCAGTGTGAGTATGAAATGTCTTGCAAAAATAAATGAGCAATTGGAAGAAAGATAAAATGTAGTAAAAAACTACTTAAAAAGTTAAAAATTAAAAATAAATTAAGGGATAAGCGAAAAAGTTAAAAAAATAGGGTTTTTCCAAAATACCGAAAAAATATAAAAATTAAATAAAAGGAAAATTTAAGCCTACATTAAGTTAAAAGAAAGGTTAATTTATGATATAAAATGATGAGTTTAGCTGTAGTTTAATAAACTATTGTGTAGTTGTAAAAAGAAAAATGAAAGAATTTAAAACTGAAGGAATGAGTAAAAAGACGAGTATTTGAAAAATACAGAAAAAATATAAAAATTAAATATAAGAAAATTAAACTTGTACATTACACTAAAAAAAAAAAAAAAAATTAGATTTAAGAAATAAAGTAAAAGTATAACTGTAGTTATGAAAACTACTGCGTAAACGTAAAATTAGGATTTAATGATTTAAAGTTCATATATGCTCAACAAAAAAACATATCAGGATAGGGCAAAAGACAAGTCTATCAAGTAAGGTGACAAAAGCCACAGCAAAACAAAAAAGGGCACTTTTCAGGGAAATTTTTTTAAAAATAAAAAAAAATATATATAAAAAATAGATTAAATTTAGAAAAGAGTGAACACAAGTTCACTAGGGATTTACTATAGATATTATACAATAGTTTTAAATTAAATATATATATATATTTTAAATTTTTATGAAGAGCGTTTATTAAATTGCAAGCTGAATAAAGTCGATAAACATAAAATAAAAAAAAATTCTATTCTTGTTTATGAATTTTTCAAAGAGAAAAAATTGAAGAGCTATTTTTACAGTTTCTTATGTTATTTTCAATATTTTGTAACAAATAAATAAATAAATATAAATATAAATGAATAGTCACTATTTTTTTGTAAAGTTTTTCATTATGTACTTGTATTTTTTGAAACAAAGTTGTCAGCTGAAGAGTATAACAAAATATTTCCTAATACTTAAGAAAAATTATTAAATAAATATTTTCGAAAATATTACACAAAGTAACATTTTCTATACTTTATTCAATACGCAAAAATTGGCTCTTGTTACAACAGTTAATTAAAAAATAATTTGTTTAAGGAAGAACTTTTAAGTATTTTCCGATTTCCCTTTCTGACACCAAATGGTAAATAGATTATACTAATAAAATACAGAAACCATTCTGGTAAAGTTAACTTAAACTTTAAAACAAAGAATATTTCACATTTTTTAAAAAAGAGAAAAAAAAAAAAAAACTCGATCTTAAATCATCCTTATATCGAACTCCATCTGAAAGAAAAATGTAGCATATTCTTCTTTTAACATTAAATAAAAATAAAAAGCTTCTCATCTCAAGTGATGGATGGACGAAATTTCTACTTTAGAAATACTGAACGCATTAAGCTCGGTAGATACTGACGGCACGTTTTTTATCGATCGACAGTTTTATAATTTAATAGGTAATTGATTTTACTCAGCAGCCTTATCTAAAGTAGCATTTCTCTCGCCTTTTCATCTTGGCGATAAGATATATACAGTAGCTAAAGTACTTACAGTAGCACTGTTTTCTAGATTAAAGTATTTATCTGCTTACATATTTTATCTGGTGCGAAGCATTCTTGAAAGTTGGTTGTCGTTTCTTACAAGAATGTTTTTATTTCTCTTTTTCTTCACAATAAAGGGATATTTCTGACTTATTTTATATTCAATCTGTGAAAATAAATCTGTAAAATGAAACTAATTTTTAATTTTTAATTGAAAAAGTTTTATTTTCGAATAGGCTTATCACCTGTGCACTGTTTCGTTCATATTTATATTATATAGAGAAGGGTATTTCAGCCTTTTGTAGACGAGTTCGTAATTATATAAATACTTAGCACCAATAGTCGTCTTCTGGTCCATGCGTTTGTCTGCCTATCTGTTTGCATTTATCAGCGCAAAAACTACCCAACCGATTGATTTGAAATTTAAAATATATAATCCTTGTAGAATTTTGGGGAGTCATTTAAAATTTTATGAAATTCGAATCAAAAATTAAAAAAGATATTAATAAAAGTTTTCTTCATTCTGTTAAATCCTATTTTCATGGTGGTTAAGCCATATTTAAGATGGAGTCATATTATTTTCATATTACTGAATTTAATATATATAATCGTAATAAATTTTTGCATAAGAATGATACAGCTATTAAACCAATATCTGGATATTTATAAAATACTAGTTATAGTACGAACGCACCTCATTCACCACGTTTGACGTACAATTTCCGACTTTTTTTTTTTCAAGAATTGAAAAACTGACGTCGTATATCCGACCTATATTCTTTCATATAAAATTTATGTGACTACATTAGGATTGATTATTAAAATCGTCATCAATAAATAGTTTCTCGTGCTCTATTATGTATGTATTAAATAAATTTCAAATATAAATAAGTAGGAAGGGTGAGTTTCCAAAGTATTAGTCAGTTTTGACCACATTTCCATAAAAGAAATACATTCAAGGAAGACTTTCGAAAGGAAAGTGACACGGATTATCGCAATCGTTAAAGTAAATTTCTGAAAACCTTAAATAAATTTCAAATATAAGTAAATAGGAAAGGAGGGTTTGCAACGCATTGGCCAGTTTTGGTCATATTTCAATAAAAGAAACACATTCAAGGAAGACTTTCGAAAGGAAAGTGACGCGGATTATCGTAATCGTTCAAAGAAATTTCCGAAAACCTTATGCAATCACCCCACATAAAACGCGCTGATTTAGAACCAGCGAACTCATTTTGATGCAAGCATACGATTTTATTATACAGAGAAATATACTTCAGCTATTTTTTTTTAGTTGAAGAATTTAAATACTGGCGTTATGCATTCAACTTATATTCATTCACAACAAATTTATAAATTACTACAATTGGATTGATTATTAAAATTTTCGCTCAATAAATAAATTCTGATATTCTGTTATGTATGTATTAAATAAATTTCAAATATAAATATCTAGGAATGGAGGGTTTGTAACGCATTGGTCAGTTTTGGTCATATTTCCGTAAAAGAAACACATTCAAGGAAGACTTTCGAAAGGGAAGTGACATGGATTATCGCAATCGTTAAAGTAAATTTCCGAAAACTTTATGCAATCACCCCACATAAAATGCGTTGATTTAGAACCAGCCCACTCATTTTGATGCCAGCATACGATTTTATTATACGGAGAAATATATTACAGCTATTTGTTTTAGTTGAAGAATTTAAATACTGGCGTTATACATTCAACTTATATTCATTCACAACAAATTTATAAATTACTACAATTGGATTGATTATTAAAATTTACGCTCAATAAATAAATTCTGATATTCTGTTATGTATGTATTAAATAAATTTCAAATATAAGTAAATAAGAAAGGAGAGTTTGCAACGCATTGGTCAGTTTTGGTCATATTTCCATAAAAGAAACACATTCAAGGAAAAATTTCGAAAGTGATACGGATTATCGTAATGGTTCAAGGAAATTTCCGAAAACGTTTTGTAGTCACATCACCCAAACCACGTTCATTTAGAACCAGCGAACTCATTTTGATGCCAGCATACGATTTTATTATACGGAGAAAGATATTTCAGCTATTTGTTTTAGTTGAAGAGTTTAAATACTGGCGTTATTCATTCAACTTATATTCATTCACAACAAATTTATAAATTACTAGAATTGAATTGATTATTAAAATTTTTGCACAATAAATAAATCCCGATATTCTGTTATGTATGTATTAAATAAATTTCAAATATAAGTAAATAGGAAAGGAGAGTTTACAACGCATTGGTCAGTTTTGGTCATATTTCCATAAAAGAAACACATTCAAGGAAGACTTTCGAAAGGAAAGTGACACGGATTATCGTAATCGTCCAAGGAAATTTCCGAAAACCTTATGCAATCACCCAACATAAACCGCGCTGATTTAGAACCAGCGAACTCATTTTGATACCAGCATACGATTTTATTTAAAATACTGGCGTTATACATTCAACTTATATTCATTCACAACAAATTTATAAATTACTACAATTGGATTGATTATTAAAATTTTCGCTCAATAAATAAATTCTGATATTCTGTTATGTATGTATTAAATAAATTTTAAATATAAGTAAATAGGAAAGGAGAGTTTGCAACGCATTGGTCAGTTTTGGTCATATTTCCATAAAAGAAACACATTCAAGGAAAAATTTCGAAAGTGATACGGATTACCGTAATCGTTCAAGGAAATTTCCGAAAACGTTTTTTAGTCACATCACCCAAACCACGCTGATTTAGAATCAGCGAACTCATTTTGTTGCCATCATGCTAATTGTTGCAAAATTTTTCAGTAGCTTTTTTTGAGAGCAACTAAAAATTCGCTCACCATATTGCCGTTGTCTCTTTGAATTTTTACGATATTGCACTGGCTTTTTTTATGAGTTGCTCCATAGAGTTAACTATCAAATCTTATATATATATATATATATATATATATATATATATAAATGCAGTTTAACAAATTACAACGACCATTTGCAAAATGATTTTTTCAAAGACAAAAATTTAAGACATAAAAAATAGCACGGAGTTGATCATATATTACGTACGCCATGAATTACACATTAATAGTGTTATTACACGTAAAATTTGCAAGCAACAAAAATAGCCTGCGACTCGTCAGATTTCCTGAAACTTACGTATAATCCAAGCATTTCATTTGCTGTTCCGGAAAAGGTTTTCCCATCGTCAGATTTCCAAGAAATCTGACGACCCATTTTAAATGAAATTTCATTCTTAAACTCTAAACATATTACAATATTACTTTTTACACCGTCGTATGTAGAGAAAAAAAATGTACTTTTAAATGCAATTTGTTTGAAAGCTGTATCTCAATTTACTTCTGAGTTATTATTATTATTTTTTGTTTTTATTACTTTTTTGTCATAGTGGCAACAAAAGTATCCATCTCTGTTGAAAGTAAAGGTTAGTGTATAGACCAATCAGAAAACGAATAAAACGCGGATTAAACCAATAAAACGCTTCAGATATGCTTTTAATTTCGATTGGGCCGAAGGGCGCGATTGGGTTCGAGCCTAGCACCTCTCGTCTACCAGCTTCGAGAGTAGAACCTATCGGCCACGTGTGGGGTGAAACACTGGAATGATTAAAACTCAAATGTTGGTATCAGAGCGTTTACATAAAACAATTAATACTTTTTTTAATACAAACATTAAAGGCTTAAATGGACTTTATCTTTAGTTAATAATAAATTTTAACTAGAAATAAAAATTTATTTACAGGTATTATTTCTAAGTTGTATGTATGATTTTTGCAAAGAACATTTATGGATGATGCTACATTCTTACTTATGGTTAATTCAGATTAATTGTTAATTTGTACTTCGCCGGCATTTATTACTTATCACCAAATTATTCATTAGCTAAATTTTAATTAATTTTCGTTTTAATTTACAAAAATAATATATCTTAATTTAAATTGCACTAAAAATATATTGCTACAAGTGAAAAAAAAAATATCCAAAATTCTTTAGAGAAGGATTATTTGAGACGTGATATATTACATGTATGACATTTTGAAAAAATTGCTGCTTAAGAATTGTTATCCATAACGTTCAAATTCCAATATTGTAATCGATAAGATAGGTAACGAACGAAGATTTTGAGTGATGATATCTAAAGTTATTAAAGCTTTCGAAATAGAAATGAGAATAAGATATACAATCTTTTATGACATCATATTTGATTTATTGGGAAATCTTAATTTTAAAAAGAAGACATGTTCATAAAAATTTACAGAGCCGATCAATATTGTAATTTAATTATAAACGTGCTATTTCCCATACGGATTGATAACTACGCCCACCATTCAATTTTTTAAAAATAATTTTTAAATGACAGTTTTAAAATTGATATTCAGAAAATGATTTCACTTACGGTATTTTCGATTCATAAAAACATGGTACCAACTTTCTGAGGGGTTGATCATGATGATGAGATTCAGTGTTGTCATGGTGCGGGAGTTAGATAATATGTAACATTAAAATAATAAACTGTACACAATAATATATTTAATTTTTTAATGAGACTTTGAAGGAAAATCACAAAGAAGGTGATATCTAAAATTTAAAATACAGTATTCTAATGAGAAACTAAAGTTTAAGGTTGTCTGAATATTAATGTAATAGAAAATGTTTTACCAAATAATGAAACATATTATATTTAATTCACACAAGTGATTACATTTTTAAATAAAATAAATATTTGATGAAAACATAAATTTTTGTTCCAGAAAAAGTATGTGAATTAATTAATGCTTAATTATTTTTAATGAAATTCATCTACATTATTTGAAATAAATATTTTTCATGAAAAAAAAATAAATTAATGATAATATTTATAGGCTGTTTGTATTATATTTTTTTCTGGGACAGGCAAACGTTATCCTGATAGTAAATTTTTCTACCTGAAGTAATTAAGATTAATTCTTAATTTTTCTTTTCGCTGAAATTTAATGCCTATAATCAATTTATTCATTCACTAAATTTTAATTAATGTTCTCTTAAACTGACAATAATAATATATCTTAATTTAAATTGCACTAAAAAGCAATTACTAGAAATGAAAAAATCTTAATGAATTTTTTAAAGGAGGATTTGAAATAAAGTACCTTGGGACTGTGATATATTATATGTATGACATTTTGAAAAATTTGCTTCCAAGAATTGTTCTGCATAATGTCCAAATTCGATTAACGTAATCGATAAGGCAGGTAACGAAGGACGATTTCAAGCGGTGATATCTAAAGATATTAAAGGATTTTGAAATAGAGATGGGGATAAGATAGACAATTTTTCATGACAGTATATTTAATTTATTATAAAATCTGAATCTGGGGACATGTTCATCAAAATTTGTTGAAGTGAAGAATATTTATAATTTAAATATAAAAACGTTGCATTGTTAAGAGATAGAAATACTTTTTTAATAACTTACAAATATTAAACTAATATTCTATGAACTATTCTGTGTATTTTGGCACATATATAAAGAAAATCAAAATGTTGGTTTTGATTTTCTTCGGTTGTTGCTCCTGAACCTTTGTATTCCATTATAGATGCAAATTCTATATACATTGAAACCTCTCTAAGGAGACCACTCATTAGACCATAAAAAATCGGTCTTTCAGAGAGGTGGTCTCTGAATAGAGGTGATGGGTAAAGCAAAGTTTCGTGAAATACATACTATAAAAAAATTATTGAATTAGTTTATTATATTTCATGCTTATACAGCTTTATAGAAGGAATTAATTGTAATTTGCTTTGATTTAACTATTTCTCATTAAAAATTTTTGTTTCTAAAAATCCTTTGATCTCTTTAAACAAATTCTTTATTTTACAAAATTTATAAAAAATTCTTTAGGGGAGAGGGGGTGGTAGAGATTATTTTTATTCACCAGGTCTAAGGGAGTAGACTTAGCTGAGCGTGTTTTACGGAGAGAAGTAGAGTTTCGAGATTTCCCCATGCAAAGGAAAGGAATCCTACTCTTCGACTGAAAAGTTGAAAAGTGGTCTTTCAGGAAGTGAGATGGGAAATAGTGGTCCTTTAATGGAGAAAAATTAGCATTCAGCCTATGGCCAAAAATTATAGGCCATAAATAAACGGTCTTTGTGAGAGGTGGTCTTTCAGGGAGGTTTCACTGTATTTCTATTTGATAATAACCACATAAAAGTTTATCGATTTCCAATATGCTGGGTATATTACACTACATACTAATTAACTAGTTTCCAAAGATGCAATAAAAAAAAAAAGGAATATGATATTTATTACATTTTCTACAAATATATAAAATTTCTCGCATTTTTAAATATTGCTGAAAAATTTTCTAAAAAATAAGAGACTGAAACTACTTTTATTAAAATATTACTCAATCCTAAACGAATGTACGATGTTAAAATTAATATTGTAAATAAATATAAATTCGAAATAGTGCGTTCTACATGTCGTAAATTTCAAGAGAAATAGTTTAATAATGTGCAAGTACAATTCGGAAAGCGTCTGTTTGAATAGTTTGAATGATAAAATTTGCGGACTGCAACATTAACAAAATATATTTCATGAAGGACATATTGTTTGACAATATATGTGTTTTGTTTTATTGGCATTTTTTACGAAGCAATAACTTGTAGTTGAAGCATTTGTAAAAATGAAGTTATACAGCAATGAATTCATACGAAAATAAAGTATGTAACAAATTTAATATGTGTGTGTTTTTTTATTTTTTTTAATTTTACCTTATCTACTCAGAGTTATTATAAGTTAAGAAAGTACTCAATAATCACATTTTTATTATTATTTACGCATATTAATTTTTAAGTAAGTTTATTATTAGTCAAGTAGAAAAATTCTGATTGACTAAAGAAAATTTTATAGGTACTCATATTTTCTTTTCTTTTGTTACTATAGTTGCACCAACTGAACCAGAAATGGAAGTTGAAGGAAAGAAAGTTCGCAATGGCAGCACAGTCGGACCCTATGCTGAAGGCTCAACTTTCGTTCTTGAATGCAGATCTTCTGGTGGCCGACCAGCTCCTGAGGTAACTTGGTGGAATGGAACTAAACCTCTGCCAGTGAAAACTACCGTTTTACCCGAAAGCAATGGGACTTATTTTGTCACTGCAACTGCTCGATTTGTTCTGTCAAGGTGGGACCTCGGTGGTAAAGTTGAGTGCAGAGTACGCGCTAATTCCTCTTCCCGAACTATTCATCAGTGGATTAAATTAGATATTCATGGTGAGTGCCATTTTAAAATATCTATTTATTAGCCGATTTGTTGCATAATGGTTCGATACTTTTGTAAACTATAAAGTGACTCTTTACGTAAAAAAAATAAACAATATGGTCTTTGAAAGTTTGTTAAGCTAGAAATGAGCGAATTATAGGCGGTGTTATGCATTATTTCATTGACCATGGATAGTAATGTAGATTTTTTCTCTGGCTGTGAGAAAAACTCGTCTATATACACTAAATCATTCTTTATTATTTTTTTAAAATAATCTTTGTACTCCTGGAAAACATGTTTTATCCATGAATTCTTCCCGAAAGATTAAAAAAGAGGGAGAAATTCCGTTCATTCCTTCCACGCATGCGTATTGGCTCTATTAATACTAAAATCCGAATTTATTTTTAAAATGAAAAAAAAAATCATTCTATAAATTAAGATTTCTAATTTAATAAAAAAAAGTTTTCGAATTTAAAATTAAATAACAAATAATTTTGTCATTCGTTTAAAAACATTCCCAATTTATTTTTTAAAGTTATATAAAAAATATTCGCATTTAAAATATATTCTAGACACATACACATTTAAAATACCAGATATATTAATCGAAAAAGAAATCGAATAAAAATGTAATATTCATATTTTACATCTATCAATCTACATAAAAATATTTATAATTCATATTTTTATCCTTTTAAAACCAAAGTATTAAAATCCCAGCCACAATCTCATTAAAGACGAAATCTTCCCGAAATTAACTTAAAAATTTAATGCTTTTTAACCCATTTATGCCTAGCGTCCCATTTTTGGGACGTTTCAAATTTTAATGCATTTGTATAATTTTCTTCTTCTGTATAACATGAAAATTGCATGAAATCATTATTTATAAATGTTTTAATCTATAACCGAGGGATGACAGCACAAGGTGGATATTTATTTGCTTAAATTAAGGCTTTTTTCGGTGTTTATAGATTTTTAATTTTTCAAGAGGGCGAAATGTAAAAAGTAAGTTTATTTGTATTTTTTCTATCATGGACCCAAAATCGCAAATTATAATCTTAGCTTGTGGACTTTTTTGAAATACGTATTTTTTTAAATTGCGAAATTAAATGTTCAATCCTATTTTTTATGCATTTTTGTAATGTACAAAATATAGGGTTCTAGGCACAAATGGGCACATATTTTTGTTAGAAATTTAGGAGACGGTTATTTATGCAATCTTCTTTCGAAGCTATTTATGAAATAAATTGTTATTAAGTCTGCAATACGATTATTCTTATTTTATTATTAATAATAGTCATAACGTTATTAGTCTCTGCAAAGAAATAAATATATATTTTTTGTAGTTCATTAAAATACTAATTATAGTACATAATATACAATTTAAAAACATTTTAAATATAAATATAGGCAAAATATATAATTATGCATATTATTCTACTAGAAATACTCATATTTAGTTCTTTTACATTTTATCAAACAAATACAAAAAAAAAAAAAAAAAAAAAAAAAGCTTAATTTTTTTTAGTATTTTTCCAGTTCATTTTGCAACATTTTAAAGTGCTTTTACCAAAAAAATTGAGAAAACAAATGGGTTAAAGAAATTATTCAAGTCATAACCATTTGAACAGAACATAATTACTTTAAAATGTTTCTTTACGGAACAATCATATCCGAGAGGTTAAAGTACTCGACTCTTAACACTAGGGTAGTTGGTTCGACTGCAAGCTCAGCCAATTTTATTTTATCCTCACTTTGTTCAATTGACGTATATTTTACCTCCTGTAATGGGGATAAAAGAAACTGATATTCGCGAATTAATGAAAAAATCCCTATAGCAGTGCTTCCAGAAAAATTTTCGTGAATTGAAGAAAATATTTCTGACTGTGGAGAGTTTCTAGAACGCATTCAGGCTTTTATTGAGAAATTATCCAGAAAGTCTCTAGAAAAAAGAAATTCTACTTCTTGAAAATGACATTTGTGCCATCCAATGACCGAGTGCATAGGAAATTTTCCCTCTCAGGGAATAGCAAAAAACATTTGAAGCGAAAAATGGCAGTTAACGCGGATGTTGCAAAATTTAGTAATTACACTGCCTTGCTTTCACAGTCGCAGATGTAATCAACCTACGGCTTGCTGGCTGCATGTGGCCCGGTTACCTTTTAAATTCTGCACGAGACACATTATCATCAATCCATATTTATAAAATTAATTGAGATGTGCATAAAACATATTTAAGACCTTCACTATTGTTTTATATTTTGTCATGGGAAAACAAAATTCTCCTGTTATTTATAATTAATTTAGAGTTAAAACATTTTAAATGCCGTTTGCCCAGTCAAAAGTTATGTTTAAACAGAGCCCGGTTTGTGCTAGAGTAGTGTTACATTTTTCAATGTTCAGCTCTAATTAAAAATTCTTACAAATTAATTAAATTTGTGCTATATATGCCTAAAAAAAAAGGGTTTTGCTTTCTGAAACAGACTGATTAGAAGTTAGAAATTCAGAATTTTTATACAGGGTGGTCATAAAAAAACTTTGGCGATATATGGACCTCTAGAGGCTGTTCCATCCAACCGATCGAGATGAAATTTCAGATATAGTTATTCAAAGGTATAAGCTCGGGATTCTATGAACAGCAACAAAGTGGCGTTCACGGTTACAGGTACAGAAACTCGAAATTTTCGAACGGCAACGCCAATTTTTTCCCGTCGCAAAATGCTCAGCTCATGCGAAAACCCCAAATAGCGTTAGAACGGTACATGTATCACAAGAAGCGGACGCGTTATGCACGCACAATAATTCGTTCTGCGGACGGCTAAAAAACACAATCGAGTCGTACCGAGAAAATTTGCATATGACAGAGGCAAGACACTAATCACAGAACGCCATTCGCCAGATACTCAACGTAGAAAACGAATAAAAAGTGAGATGGGAATGTTGGTTCCTCCGGGAGCTCACACATGCCGATAAAATGACTCTGCCAGAGAAAGTTCGCGGTGAATTGGTAAAACTCTATTATCAAAATGGGATGAATGCAGCGGAAGTCTTCCGTGTTTACCGTCGAAACCATAACCAAATACGTGGTCCATGTACCCGCAAGCTCTGCTTGATTTAATACAGAAATTCGGAAAAATTAGCAGCACCAGTGATAGACCGCGATCCGGCCAACCAACTGTTCCTGAGGACAGACACATTTATGAAAGTACACCCCATAGTGACTTCAGGACGCATGCAAGAAGTGAAGCTCGTGTATTATATACCGAAAGCAACGGTTCTAAAGCCTACTGTGCTTTGAATTCCGATGCTTCCATACCGATACCAACGGGTGTATGCGCGAAACCATCAGCAACGTACGGACTTTGCAAATTAATTTCTTATCCGATATGATGGTGTTAACGACTGAACTCTTCGCATATATAGAATCTATCAAATGTGAGATTGAAAACATACTTCACGCTATGTTACGTTCGGTTGTATTGTCTAAAGTCTCCCGCTTGCAATACGTAATTACTTGTGATGACACCCATGTGGAAAATATGCAATCCGAATAAAATGTTTCTTTTCTCCGATCTGAGTAGCAATGATTGGTGTCTTCCCTCTGTAATATGGAAATTTCCTCCGTGCATCCCAATCGTTGTTTATTTGCTCGTTCGCAGAGCTGTTTTTGTGCGTGCATAACGCGTCCGTTTTTTGTGACACGCATACCATTCCAACGCTCTTTAGAGTTTTCGCATGCACTGAACATTTTGCGATAGGAAAAAATGGGCGTTGTCATTCGAACATTTCGAGTTTCCGTACCTATAGCCGTAACTGTGAGCGCCCCTTTGTTGCCATTCACAGAATCCCGAGCTCATACCTCTGAATATCTGGAATCTCATCTCGATCGGTTGAACCGAACAGCCGCTAGAGGTCCATATATCGGCAAAGTTTTCTTATGACCAACCTGTATTTTGACGTTTCATACTTATTATATACTTAATAGTGTCTATAAATGTTGTACGATTGTCGCAGAAAAAAATTGGAGCTAAAATATTTTTACACAATTATTTCCAAATTACCTGTTTGGAAATAGCGGAGATAAAGTTTTTTGGTAACTTTTTTTTTCCTTCGACAAACGTTTAACTCTACAGGTAAAATCAACTGTGTTATATTGTTTTGTTATGCTACTTTTTCTGTCTTATTATTTTAATTACATTTTTTTACATTATTAAATAAGTGTGTTGTGGTCCACTTAATGCCGTAAACATATGTTTTCGGGTCACAAGAAAAAAATTTTGTGTATGGGTATGAAACTTCATCTGTTATTTTACTGACCAGAGATAACTGGAGGGAATAACAAGTGATACCAAGTATTACAATCATTATTAGTTTCTATTTAAAAATTATCTCTCTTAATCCTTTAAACCAAGAAAGTTTAAATAATGCTACCCGTTTATTATTATTATTAATTACAGATGAAACAATACTTTTAAAGTAACTGACATTCATCTGACAAAACGATATGTTTAACGATTTTATTAACTGTCACTTTTCTATGAATCTAAATACCAAAGAAACAAAATATTTCTTTAAAAGGAATATTCAGTGATGTCATCTCAAACTAAAAACATTTACTTATAGATCTGTTATTATAGATCTGTATCTGAAATTTTTAGCTTAGTTTATTGTTTTCCTAAAATGATAAGAAAAAAATGTTTTAAAATCAGCATTTGGCATTTTGAGTATTCGTATCTATGTTATGCAGCTGCAAATTTTATCCTTATTATTTGCAGCGTACATCAATATAAGTCTAATAAATCATCTGTTTCTATAATACCAATAATAATGACAGAAAAAAGAAAAAAGTTAAAAGTGATAATGATAATACCTTTTCCTTGGGAGCCTGTATAGATTATTGCTGATTTCCATCAATAATTCCGATTTATAATAACCAAGAAAACTAACTTCACTTTAATGTGTCTAATGTAAACTTTGTAAGCGCAAGCATGCAAGCAATAATAAAAGAAAAACAGGCATAAATAACTCATGTTTCCTTCAGATGCAGTGTTGCCAAATTAACGTTTCTTTTTCAGTTATTTAACAGAATTTTCTAATAATGATGTTCATCTTATTTAATTACGGATTTAATAAGAGAACTTTCGCAATTCGGGAATTTTGGTAAAAATATGAATAAAAAGAATCTGCTAAACTGGCAGCACTGCTCAGAAGAAATGCAAGTTTAGAAACTAACAAAAAACCCAAGCGTCCAATTAAAAGGTTCATGGCTTTTGTTAGGTGGTATGGGTATTTTTCGGCCATATTTATGACTTATGTTTTGTCAACGAGTTTCATCGTCTGTGTTCTATTTCGAAGTTGTGCGAAGGATTTATTTTCAAGAGGTAGTCAAGTGAGTTTTGTTATATCGTAAATGAATTTAAGTATAATAGCATATTGAATTCACTTTAATGAGTAAAAGTGATAATATCATAAGCGAAATTTATAATTGCTATTTTTAGTTTCATTTGTGTCATTCCAAGTATGTTTTTCAAATATCAGATATAAAACAGTGTTAATATTAGAAATATTAGTTGAAACTGTCACACGTTTGTAAAAAAATATTAGTATGATTTACCTCTTTTCTTTAACACGTTGAGTGCGACGTTGACTGACACTGAAGTTGAAATATTTACAATGTTTTAAGTAATTTTTAGGAAAGTATAATCCTGTAATAAATAAAAGGTAAGTAAATTTTAAATAAATTTCCAGTAATTAAAACAATATATATATTTTTAGTTTTATATCATACTAGCTGAGTACCCGCGCTTCGCTACGGTAAATTCTCCCTCTTTCATAACTTCCTATTTTTGTCGATTGCCTGTCTTTTTTACTATTTCTCCATCAGTAATTCTAATTTTGCACCTTTTTTTTATTTAAGTCAACCTACTTTTTATATGTAAAGTTGGATTTTTGCAATCACTAATTGATTTTTAACTCACTTCTTGGTATGTTAGAATTATAAACATTATATTTACAGGTGTGTTTATAGGTCAATAATGACAATGCAACTCTTTAATATTAGAAAAAATTAATTATAAATTAATACAATAATTTTAAGGCATTTTACTGTTAGCCTATCTCAGGTGATAACTCGCCAAATATTTTCTGTACCTCGTACAATTTTATGCGAGTTGGAACAACAATAGATTTAATTATGCGCCAATGAACACTCGCCAAAATATGCCAAATGATTAAAACTGCAACAATGAAACATTTTAAAATAAAAAAATACTGAAAATAAATTAAAAATGAAGATTGTAAAATTTTTAAAAATGTATATTTTTATCAATTATTAATTAATTAATTTAGGATTATATGCTAAGTAATACATTTAGAAATCCTAAAAAAAGATTACATAATGTTTCATTTTTTTTTCTTTCCTGCTGTCCTTACTTTAAAAACAGAGTAAAAATTATATATCATTTAATAAATTCATTTGCTTGCGTTTTTTACCAAGCATAAGAAAAAGCAGTGAATTAGTCATAATCGTGTTCTAAGCCCACGCTAGATTAATGTACCGTAACGGAAATAAATAAAAAAAAAACAAAAAAAAACATGAATTTCGGTCAAAAAATTGTGTGTGATTTTTAATATAAACATTGAATAGTTATAAATCAGTTTTAAAACAACCATTGTTTTCTTATTATTTTGACTTCTATGTTTATCTCTTTTTTTATCTTAATTTTCTAGTCATTGAACAGCATTTAATGCATCTCCATACCTGTAGGGGGGGGGTACCATAAAGTGAGATTGTTCTGTCGCCAAATGCCGCCAAGTTTGTTGCTACATTGGAGATATATCGCCAAAAGTGACGCCAACTTATCGATATCTCTAACATTTCGTCAAATTCCCATAGATTTCCATTGTAAACCAATAGGATTTACTTGTTTACAGAAAATCAACAAATTGAGATATTTTAATGCAACAAAAACTAATATTAGCTTAAGGGATTGTATTAATTATATTTAAGGAAGTTCAACGTTCAGGTAAATTAAATTATGAATAAAAGTAACACGATACAATATGCTTAGCATGCTTTCTCAAACATAAATTTTAAGGGAGACCAAACTGGTCGCCAAGGGTGGCTAGTTTCCAAGATTACAATTGTTAATTTCTTAAAATATATACGTTACTATAGCAATGGATACTCCGTGCGGAAAAAACTGCTTGCGGGTGTACATTTCGTCACACTATATTATAACCATGAAAAAAAAAACCCTCTTGTTTTATCGACATCATTAATTCATACATGCCTTTTGCTCATTTCATTTAAAATACACACATTTAAAATATATGTCTAACTAATTTCATTTAAAATGATGAAAAGAAAAGTAATAATAAGAAAAAATACCTTAAACCAAAAAAATTTATTTCAACATCAAAGAGTATCTTGTACTTTACGCAGGCGAAATATAAATAATGTCATTGTCTATAAAATGAAATGAAACATTTGAAAAAAAATAATTTTGTTGATAAAAAAAATGAGCATTTAAAAAATATAACTTTTGAAAATTACATGCTTTAACCCACCAGTTTTTTAAATCAATAAAAATAAGTACTTAAAATAAAAGCATAAATAAATATTTTGCAAGTAATAGAATATAGTCAATTTAAACTGCAGTCTTCAAATTGTAAATATTTTTACTACTGCAGCATGGCGTACGTAATACGTAGTTTTTCACACTACAGTAAACATTTCATTCTTTGAATGAAGCCATTCATGGTTTTTTGAACAAACATTTTTATATGTATAATTCATAACTTCTAAAATAATTATTGTAGCTTCCTCCTCATCAGATAACTGCCAAATAGTAAAATCTATGTCAGTAATCACTAATAAATAAGTTATAATTAATAATAAATGTTTTCTATTGAAAAAATAACAAATTAAAAAGTTTTACGGGATTACGATGGAATAATACTCATAAAAAATATTCACGTTCAATAAATAGCAAGTGTTAATATTTGGGACAGTTTCCACTAAAAAACGTTTGCACAGTTAGGGTTGAAATAAATGGCGCGATATCATACATCTTGGCATGTTGGTAGAACGAAAAGTAAAACAGGTTTTTTTTTTTCTTTTTTTTAGTTTTAGTTTTTGAGGGTGTTTTATTTTTTTTCCTAACTGACATAGTTGTTTTAATTATTAAACCAAGAGAATTGATTAAGGAAATGTTCAATTTGAATTTATTCCCTTGCTATAGTAACAAAATAAAGAAAATGAGTTTTTAGAAATTATAACTTGAAAATTTGAGGTTTTGGCGCCAAAGATAGCGCCAAATTAGAAAAATATGAAATATCTCATGAACTATTAGACTTAAAAGAATTTGGATAGTACCATTCGATTCAGCATACAAAAACACACCAAAATATGTTATCAGTTGAAAAATAACAATAAAATCAGATTTTTAAGGAATTTTTTTAAAGTTCGTTCTTTTTTTTACCCCCCTTAGGTGTGAAATTTTAGAAAATCTTTTCTTAGCGGCACTCTATGTCATAAGGAGTATTTTTACCCCAATTTTCAAAATTTTAGGTTCAGTAGTTTTGGCTGCGCGTTGTTTAATACGGAATCCAGACTTTCTTTCATATATATAGATTTAAGACCGTTAGTCATCAATGAATGACGCGTTCTAAACGAAAAGTTCAGTGTTAGTCACCGATGACTGACGTGGCGCTTAACGTGTTAATATCGCCTAGATAAATGGTTACTTAAATCAGAAATTCTATAACATGCTCTTCCCTGTTAGATGTTCTTTGCAATTAGTGGCTTCCTTTTATTAAAAAAAATCTATTTTAATCTTTAAAAGAGTTTATTTAAAATACGTTTACTTTGCTTACGTCAAATTAAACTTAAGAATTTCAATCACATAACATTAAGCTCGTATATGTACTGAATAACATTTTAAACGCAATTTCAATTTTGGTTTTTTATCACATTCAACTCACACCCATTCGTATCAGCTGTGAAAATACTTAACAAATGATCATAAAATCTTTTTCAGCAGCTTTCCATGCAATAGATACGGAAAGTGAAATTCTAATATACGGAAGTAAATCCCATAAAATGAATCAATAAAAGTTATTTTAATCGCGTTTGTATCGCGGTATGCATTTATACGCAAAGCCAGGCTTCTTTCAGTTCGACATTTACTGCTAATTTCTGCTGATTTACTGCTTAAGGAACCCTACTTCCGGAAATTAAGCCCTTTGCAGACAAGTTACCTACCCTAGGTCCTTATACCGTCAAGGAAATTACAATTTAATTTATGGCCACAGGGCTGTGTTACGGATAAAGTAATAAATCTTTAGATTGCCAGGATGTGAGGAGCGAAGTTATAAAGAAGCGTTTTGCTATGCATCAGTTCCGGGCGTTAAAGATCTCACGTTTAAAGAAGGCTTTCAGTTAAAAGTTAAAATGAAGGCATTGTAAATGGTATCGAATTTTCACATGTATTAAATTGCGAAATGACTTTCGAATATTGCTGAACTGTCACGATGAAAGAGATTAATTATCTATATTCTTCTTTCGCTTGCCTGTAAAAGTATTCTATTTTCGGAAGAAGGAAAATAAAGTTTGCTAATACCGTGCCGCATATTTAAAAAAAAAAATTATCGCTAAGAAAGGCACTAAAAAGAAATGAGTCCATATTATTGTTATTTTTACTGTTGTCTTTAAAGACATTTGGCCTGAACTCAAAATCTTCTTTGGAATTTAAGTGTTTTAGACATTTATGTTAAAGGTGCGTTTATATTAGAATTTAAACAATCCCCGGGAAAAAGTCGTAAGTCATTCCTCTGACATTTCTTTTACAAAGGCTTTCCTAACCAATAAACGAAAGAGGAGGAGATAAAAGATTTCAGGCTTCTCCTTTGCTGACCACTGATCGCTAGACAAGCTTCTGAAGACTGATCATATAAAGAAGAACATCTGGCCACATGTAAGGTACCGCTTAGCAAAAGCGTAGTCTGTTCGTATTTGTCTAGAGGTCTGAGTTCAGCGGAGGAGACTTGTGACATATTTTATCCCATCCTCTTTTGTTGAGATTACTCTTTCTTTTGTTTATGAGCACAGAAAATTTGGAAAAGAAAGGACAGGAGAAAGGTCTACTACTTGTTGTCTAGAATTATTGAAATTCCAATTTAAAAGCATCTTTAACATAACTACACAAAACACGTAAATTACAAATACGATTTCTAGTGGATGTAAATCATTCAAAAAGTCGTAAATTATTCCCTCGGCATTTTTTTCCAATGGTTTTCTATAAGAGCAAAAGAAAGATGAAATCTCAACACAAGAATAGACTGTGATAAACATGCCATGAATCTTCTACGTTGACCCCTTACTTCTAGACAAGCTTCTGAAGACTGATCACATGAAAAAGAGCCCTGACCACATGAAAGGTACCTCTTTGCAAAGTGTAGTCTGTCCGAACCTGTCTGCTGTCTAGAGGTCAGCGGAGGAAATTCCTGACCAAAGCATATATGTGTTAAAAGTTATAGTTTCTTTGCCCGGACAACGTTGCCACCGTCTCTTTCTTTTTCTTGAGACTCCTCTTTCTTTTGTTGATGACAACAGAACATTTTTAAAAGAAAGGCCAGAGCAATGGTGTACTACGTTTTGTCTGGGAATGTTGTAATCTCAATATAAAAGCACCTGTAAAAATCCAAATAGATGTATCTTACAAATGGCGCTATCTATTTTTGTTGCGGTTAGGCGGGGCTTTTCATATTTTATTACTTTTGTACGATACGAATTGGTTGGAAATCCTTCGACTAATACGTCGCCGTCTCTTTCCGTTTTGAGACTCCTTTTTCTTTTGTTGATAACCCCAGATCGGTTGGATAAGAAAGACCAGTTGACACTTTTATTGCTTATGTATGAGATAAAATACGTTTTTCTTTTACACGTTGTTTAACGTAACTGACAAAACATTTAAATTAAAAATATGATTTCTAGTGCTGTGAATATACCGTAGTGTTCCGCTTTATGTCTTTTGCTTATGCATTTTATTTGATCGCATTTTTATGGTTGGTGTATCCTGTGCCTATTTATTTAAATTCCCACCATAATGTAATGTAGGTTGTATTTGAGTGACGGAGGCTTTTTGTTTCTATTCTCACAAAAGAATGAGTAATTAAAAATATCACATGTAAATATAGATTTAAAAAAAATAGATAATACACAGAGAAAAAATGAAAAGAAAAACTCCTAATGCATATTTTTATCTCTTTAGGATTCCGAGATATGACATAACTCTTTATAAATAAACAGTAATTTTTTTCACATTCCTTACACGATTTAAATGGGTGAAAAATTTATTATAAAAGCAATAATTAAAGAATAATATGTATGCAACGATTTATACGGAGATCTTTATTAGAAAAGTTAAAAAATAATTAATGTAACAAATAAACGGATGTTTGAAAAGCAATAGCTTGGATTTTTACCAAGGAACCTTATTTTTACGGAGGTTTAATAAATTCACGAACAGTTTAAAGCATTTTCTCTTTAGATTATATTTATTTTTATAATAACATTTTTCAGAACTCATTAAATGACAGAACACACAATGTACCTTTACGTGCAATTCAAGTATTCGAAAGGAAAGAAAAGAAAAGAAAGTAGGTAAACGATTTTTTAAATTTTAAACAGAGTAAGATAAGTCTAATTTTTTTCTCACAGTATATTTCATCAAGCCTATGCATTTTTTATGTGCGTTCGTAATTATATAGATACGTAGCATCTATAGTCGTCGTTCGGTACGTCTTTCTGCCCGTCCTCCGTCCGTATATATCAGAGCAAAAACTAACCAACCGAATGGTCTGAAACTTTAAATATATAATTGTAACAAAATTTTGTCGAGTCATTTCAAATTTTATGAAAATCGGAAGCATAGTTTAATTACAGGGACAGTCAAAAATTTTCCGTTACATTACGGCCAATGGGGAAAAAATATTTCAAGTGCATTTTAATGATGTTACAGTCGTTTGAACAGAAGGAAATTGATATGCACTTATGATGTGCACTAAAATATACATTCAGTACAATATGCGGTGCAAACAATATTTATAAAATTAGTTATAGTACGAACATACCTCATTTGCCATGTTTGAAGTGCAATTTCCAACTTGTTGATATAAAGAATTGACTGTTTTATGTTAATTACAATTAATACAAATTGTATTTATCTATAATTTCGCAAAATTAGGTGAAAACTGCAACTAGCGCATTTATTTCTATTTCCAACCAAAAAAAAAAAAAAAAAGAGAGAGAGAGGGCGGAGGGGGAATGAAAACAAAAGAATAAGAAAAAAAGAGATTACAATTCTCTTCTTTTAAAATGATATTAAATTGACTGGCAACCTGAAACTAGCTTATTTATTTCTAATTTAGAGAAACGATAAAATTAAAAACTGCAAAAAAAGTTCCACAAAACATGTATTTTTAAAGTGTCATTTAAGGCTTCCAAACAACTAATATTAAAACTTCTGATATCCAAAATTTAGCTTGTTATGATTTAAGGTAAACTTAGAATATATCATAAATATGCTGATTAATCATTATTATCTGCAGAGCCGCTTATTTTTTAAATGACAAAATATTTAAAAAAGGACTAAGAGGGAAAATGCTAACTTAAAAAAAAAACTTTATAAAAATAAACATTTAAAAATAAAAAAAATAGCAAAAATTGACAAGTTAATTCTTAAGAAAGTTTGTGTTGGTCTTCAGGGAACAGTTTATTATTCATATAAATTATGAACTTGAATATTAATTTAAAGAACATATACATATAAAATAAAAGTCTTACAAACAAACAATGCCCGTCTGAGAATAATTTATTATTCGTAATACTAAATCGACCTACTCAGCTTTAAATAAAAGTTCTGGTAAGCAAGGGTTGAAAAAGTACCTTGTATCTATGTAACTAATATCATTCTTTTGAAAGCGAAGCGTTTACAGTAACTGAATCAGTTTGAATAAGTACTTAAGATAAATTTATATTTAAGCGATGATTTTTTTTTATTGTTATTAATCTCGCCCTTTTTTATTAGTCTTTCTCATCCATATTCATTTATGCATAGATATATAGGCGTCGCTGGAGAAATGATAAGAGCGATATTTTTTTGTAATTTTAATTTTAGAGAATAAAGTAGGTGTCTAAAAAGTACTTCCACAAAACATATAGAATAATGCCACGTAATTTATGAAATACGTAATTTTTTTCTGGGATCAATAAAAAATAATTTTAGCTCCTTTTTCTTCACTCATTTATCCATAACTTTCGCCGTTTCAAGCTAATAAAAAAAGTCTCTCATTGAAATGGATTTAAAAATCTGACGAATTTCTACATTTCATTATAACAAAAGAGGAATCGTGATCAAAAACAGGTAATAACTCCAGCTCATTGAACGGAGAGAATGAATTGCTGCTCTTCAGAATAACTCCATTTTCATTTTCGCAAAAATTGGTTTTTATAAAAGATTTTCAATAACGCTCTTGGTTTCTCCCTTTTTTATGCGTGCTTTAAGCATTGGTTAATTTCATTGAAAAAAAATGTTAGTTAGCTTTGATGTATAAGAGGCTTTAAAAACACTTTCTCTCCTGGTAAAGTTTTTTCTTTGTGTTTCTATAGTACCTGAAATCAAAAATATGGAATGAAAGGATTGCCAATTCAGGAAAGATGATGTTAGATTACATCCTTAATATCACTCGCTTATTAAGATCATTTTTTCTAGAATGCTCTAGGTAACTTTTCCGAAATTCATTGAATTAACGTGAATATTACCACTGTTTACACTCAGATTTCAAGCCGAAAAACTGAAGCTACTTTAGTATAAAAAAACTTTATCTGTCAGTAAAAGATAACCGAAAAGTGCACTTATTAACATATTTGCATTGAAATTGTATATACTTGCATTTGTAAACATTTACTATAATGTTTATTTATTCCTTTAAATAGCAGTATAACATTGTCGAATCAATAATCTATTTTCATTTAATTATTCTGGTTATCAGTAAATTCTAAAATAGTTTAAATATCTTAGTGCCTTTTATTCTCACAAACTTCAACAGTATCATGTTGACAGTCACTAAACATGCTTATCTTATTAATAAGTCATACAGTTTTAAGAATTATCAGTTTAGGATAATTTTATTAACAAAATATTAGTTTGCTTGGATGTATAAAAGACTCTAAAAACTCTTTTTCTTGTGGAAAATTTTTTCTTTGTGTTTTAAAATAACTTGAAATCGAAGTGATTGCCAGTTCAGTAAAGATTATGTTAGATTAAATCCTGAAAAGCATTCTCGTATAACGATTTCTTTTTTCGAATTCTCTACATAATAACTTTTCATAATTTTATTCAGTTAACATAAATATATTCTGTACTTATTCGAATATATTAAATCGAACAATGCAAAAATAAAAATAAGAATCTTATTGTAATAAATAATTAAAAAATATGTATATAGAAATAAATTTACATTGAAAATTTCACGACATACACTGAATATTTTTCATTATATTGATAGATTACATTTATTCATAAAAAATAATGTATAATTAATTATTATAATGATGCATAATATAATCTCTTAAAAGCAAATTATTAGAGACGTCATTAATGTTCGTTAAAATAAAAGTTTAGACATGCATAATTACTCTCATAACACAATTATTCCACCTTATATAATAAATTGTTACCTTTTTTCACACGCAAATTATTTCTTTATGTACCAGGAATATTGTACGATCAAAAAAATTAATATCTACAAAGCATTCACTATTTCAATGCTCTACTGAATGTGAGTTGTCTAATTTAATCATAGATGAAGCATGTATGCTTCCCTACATTTTAAAGAAAAGTCTAGGATTCAAAGCATATTTGTTGCTGTTATATATTTTTTAAGATTGTATCCCAGGTACCTTAGAGCTTGTCCAGAGCATCTCGGGCAATGTTCAACTAACCCTACATCACCTTTCCATAAAATGAGTACTAATGCCCTTTGGTCTCTGTTTTAGTTTGACTACTTGACCAGAAAATATGCACCTCGCCGGTAATGATCAAGTAAACATATTTGGGCATTTTATATGGGAAAGAATCTTTAATAAATTGCAGCGCCGGCACTTGCATTATCCTGTTCAAAGCTCACGTTGGCGACAAAATAGCTCTAAAATTGCTGAATTACGTGTGTTTAACTATCTTGTGTAGCATATTTGTTATCCGGAAATTTACGCTCCCACCTAAAACTGCTGCTGAGAAATGGCAAAATGACCTACTTCTTCTACTCTCCATTTAACACCTTTCGGGTTAGAATGTTTAAACGCATTGAAATTCATGTTAAACTATTTGTTAGTACATTTTTTATACAAAATTCCATGCTCAAACATAAAACTGCTGCTAAGATATGGAGAATTGATTTAAAATTTTCAGCCACCATTTAGTCCTCTTAGGGGGGGGGGGGGGGGTATCAGAAATCGCTGAAATAAATGATTAATTATTATTATTATTATTATTATTATTATTATTATTATTATTATTATTTAGATTTGTAAGCCAAAATTTTACGTTCCTATATTATTACGGATGAGATGTAGCAAAATGAAGTAAAACATTCAACTTGCTATTTAACCCCCCTTACAAGGGGTAGGGGTGCGGGTGGGCGAATTTTTTAAATATTTGTAATGCATATTAAATTATTTTTTAGTAAATAGATTTGTTATACTGAATTTCTTGATCCCACCAAAAACTGCTGCTCAGATATGGCGAAATGACCAACAATTTTCGATCCTACCTTAACCACTTTAAGGGTGAATTTCTAAAAATCGCTCAAATATATGTTTAATTATAATTATAATAATTGTTTAAGTATTTTTTAGCAGATTTGTTATTCAGAATTTCTCGCTTTTACCTAAAACTGTTGCTCAGATATGGCAAAATGACCTAAAACTTTCGACCAACCTTTAATCCATTAAGGGGGGAATTTCCACAATTTTTAATAGGTTTGTTATCTTGAATTTCACGTTCCTACCTAAAACTGCTACTCAGATATATCTAAATATCCTAAAATTTTCGACCCCACCCTTTAAACCCTTTAGGGGAGAATTTATAAAATCGATTAAATACATCCTTTTTTTAAAAAATAGCTTATTTGCTCCTGAATTTCTCGATCCTACCTAAAAATGCTGCTGAGATACGGCTAAATGCCCTAAAAGTTTCGAGACTCACTTTAACCCTTTTAGTTGGGGAGTTTTCAAAAATCCTTTTTTAGTGGGTGCCTACACAAGGTAAAGAATATATCTCACCATTTTAAATGTCCTAGATACAATAGTTGAGGCTAGGCGTTGATTATCAGTCAGTCAGGACAAATTCTTTATAAAACCACGCAGATTGCAGCCTTCTTAAACGATCGATTTTATTTTAATAATTATATAAATTTGATGAAGAACCTTTATCGTAATTAGTACCGTAATTAATGTTTAAATATAGGTATTCTAGTATTTATACAATATATATGTATATATATATATATATATATATATATCATATGAAATTAGCAGCATATAAGAAACAAGTAGATAGACTCTATAAACGATGTATTTTATTTTAGTATTTATATAAATTTGATGAAGAGATAGTCCCGTAATTAGTATTTACCATAACTTTCATTTTTACTGTAAAACTTCAAAAGTAGGCTCATTAGAGAAAATTAGCAGTAATCTTTTCGAAAGCCCTGATAAATTCATCGCTTTTTTTTCCAAATAGATTGTTACAAAGAGTAAAACTTATTTTGGAAAGTAATCGTTTAGAAATTGATAATTTATCCATATGAAGCAGTTTTTCTAAATAAAAAAATTATCTAAACATTTAAAAAAAAAGAAGATGGGTGATTAAAAAATATATGATAAGAAATACAAAAATCCAATTTCGTTGAGAAAAAATGAACAGAACTTATTTTTTTAAACGCAAAATTATGGAAATATTTCTTATTAAATTACCACAAGAGAAAAAAATCACAATCTGCAGAATTGTCACTTGATGAAATCATTCTGTCATTAACCGGACTTGAGTTTTGTCTCATTGGCCCTTACAAGTCACCATACTGAATTTATCTCTTCGTATATATCACAAATTAACTCAGTGCCATTTACACGGTTGGCAAAATACGCCAATATTTTATTAGACATAAAAATGGATTGAACAAAGTTTTATTTCTGATATTATTTTGTTGAATTTATATATATAAGACACACACACTTACACACGAACCACGTTTTTTTAAAAAAAAAGACAGAAAAATCACAGAAGTTATCCTTTATAAATATCTGTTATTTTTTCTACAAACTATTGAATATTTTCTTATGCAGCTAGATGCGTATAACAATACCCGGCATTGGACAATTAATATTTTATAGAATTATCCAGTAATTAGGTGGACTTGGAAAATAAATCTTACTTGATTGGCACTTACAACTTTCAACACTTAATTTATTTCTTAGTACTTTGGGAACAATCGCTGTGCAATTTTCGCAAACGTTAAATAACGAAGCACTTAATATTAGAGATGAAATTGGTGTTGAATTAGTGATCAGTGTGCATTTTTTTCTTGTAATATTCGAAAATAAATTAATGCATTTAAGTGTAGAGTTTGTGTATTTTACCCCTTTTCGTAAAAAATAATAAAATAAAACATATAAAAATTCAAAAATTTTATACAGAATCAGAACAGCATTTATCACTTACTTATCCTTTATAAATATATATTATTTCCCCTATAAACTAATGAATATTTTCTTATGCAGCTACGTGAATATTATAATACCAGGCACCGAAGAATTAATCTTTAGTAGGATTATCCAGTAATTAGGCAAAGTTTGAAAATAAATCTTACTTGATTGGCATTTACAACTTTCAACACTTAATTTATTACTTAGTATTTCCGGAGCCATTGCTGCGCAATTTTCGCAAACGTTAACTAACGAAAACTTATATTGGAGATGAAATTGGTGTTGAATTAGTGCTTATTGGGTATTTATTTCTGGTAATAAGGGAAAATAAATTTATGCATTTAAGTGTAGCGTTTATGTGTAATTTTTACCTCTTTTCATAATATATATATATATATATATATATATATATATGATACAAGAATATAATCGAATATTCGGTTTTTCACCGACGTTTTTGGTATGTGTTGGCATTCACCGGTGAAAGTCAAAATTCTTCAATTTCGGTCTTTCACAGTAACATATATATATATAAATCATCTGCCCTCTTTAGAGCAAAAATACCTTTTCTTCCAACACAAAGTTTGCGCCTAGTTCATTTTAAACTTTTGTTATTTTCTGGAACTTTCTTGATAAGATCAGAGTTAAATTTCTGATATCTTCTGTAACACATTTTCTTACAGTTTTACATAATTCAGCATATTCAACTCTTGATTTAGGAAGTTTTTCTTCATTTTAAATTCTCTGCGTTTCTTCATCAATCTTCTTGTTTCTTCTGTTATTTTCTTTGTCTGCTTTACTTGTGCATCGCCGGCTATTTTCTTTGCAATATCTTGTAGAGTATTGGTTAATTTCTTGTTCACTACTGTAACATCTTGCTCTTCTTCTAAAGTTCATTGAAATACTTGGAAACGGTTTTTATTTCAAATGGAATTCTTCTTTATGTTTCTGCGCATTTATTATATTTATTGATTTGTTTGAGTGTTGCAAAAGCTTCATTCTTTCCACTTTAATATTTAACAGCAGTTTGCATCTAACCAACCTGTGATCGCTCCCTGTATTGAAGCTATTGAGAACGCTGCAATCCTGAATAAGATGCTTTTCGTTTGTTAAGATGTAGTCGATTTCACTTGTTGAGCCATTTGCAAAACGCCATGTCCATTTTCTTTGTGTCTTTTTCTTGAAAAATGAATTCTTGATATACAACTGTTCACATTCTGAAAAATCTGGGGGAGACCCACATCCAACAGTGGATTGAAAACGGTTGATGATGATGATATATATATATATATATAAAGAGTCACTTTTTTTTATACAGAGTCAGAACAGAATTTATATCTTCTAAAAGTTTACATATTTTTTTCTACTCACTACTGAATACTTTTGCATGTAATTACATAAATTACCAGCCTCTAGAACTGTTGATAAAATCTTCCAGTAATTATGGTAGAGTTAAAATGGAAATCTTACGTGACTGACATTAACAAGTTTCTACATTTTATTTCTCGCAGACTAATGCTCTACAACGATCGCTTATTAATTTGACAATGATAGCTTATTAACGAAGCAATTTTTTAGAGACGAAATTGGAATTTAATTAACCTTTAGGAAAAGTTTATATTCGCGTTATATAGCTTTTATTACAGCTATAGTTAAACATTAACTATAGAACTTATGTCTAGTGAATTACGTGTTTTAAGTTTTTTATATATAAAGAATTAGGAAATTGTACGTTAAACGTGGCAAATAAGGTGTGTTCGTTCTATAACTAGTTTTATAAATATTCAGATCTTAGTGCAATAACTGTTGCACTCTTTTGAAAAACTGTATGAATACAAAATTTATTAAGATTATATATATTAAATTCAGTAATGCAGAAGTAGATGAATCCATCTTAAATATGACAGAATCACCATTGCAACCTAGAATCATTATCTATCATGGGATATTATTGAATTAATTACGTATGATAGGATTTAATAGAATTAAGAAAAAAAATACTAATATCTTTTAAAGTTTTGTTTCGATTTTCGTAAAATTTGAAATGACTCGACAAAATTTTGCAACGATTATAAAATATGTAAAATTTCAAACCATTCAGTTGGGAAGTTTTTGCGCTGTTATATAAAGGACAGACGAACGGGCCATACGACGACTATAGGTGCTACGCATTTATATAATTACGAATGCACCGAAAAAAATAAAAATTAGATTTGTATGAGAAAGTCAGAAAACCTCTTATTGATTGTAAATAAATATTTATTCGCTATCGAATCTTTTCTCTCAAGATTAACAATGAGCATATAAAACATTTCAGTGTTTGTAGTATTTTAACATTTGATAAAATCCTCTAGTAATGGCGCAGAAATGCAAATGAAATCAAACCTGATTGACATTTACAGATTTTTGCACTAAATGTATAGCTTCCTATATTAAAAACTAATGCAGTACAATTCCCACGATGTCAAGATAACGATGCTCATTTATTAAGCATAAAATTAGCATTTAGCTGAAGTTTATTTTCAGTTATCAGTTTAGATCAAATTATGATAAAAGACATAATAAATATATTTATATTTTCTTTTGAGAGAGCATAAGAAAAACCCTTATTCTTCATAAATATTTATATTCTTGTTTTTCTATAACACAATGAATTTATTATTATGGAATTGTACAATCATTCAAATATACCAAATATTGTAGAATTAATATTTATTAGGAACTTTCAATAGTTAGGCGGAACTGGAAAAGAAATCGTATGTGATTGACATTTACAGTTCTCAGCACTTAGTTTATCTTTCAGTAATCACAAACTCCGTGCAGTTTTCGCAATTGGTAAATAACGAAGCTTTTATATCGGAGATGAAATTGATGTTTAATTAGGGATTAGTAGCATTTTATTTCTGGTAATACTTTACGTACGTTTATGCATTTTAAGTACCTGATTACGTTAGGAGCGCTATAAAAAAATACACAATATTGAATAATACACATATTTTTAGTTCAGGTGTAATACACAATGATGAAAAAGCATAAAAGCCTAGAAATCTTCATAACCATTTAAAAATTATTTTTCTTGCCATCTTTTTAGCAAAATTTCATGCTTACGCCATAAAACATAAACTAAATTCAACTAAATATACTTCAATTTCCTATATACTACATACTGCTATTAAACTTACCTGTGCACGGAACTAGGAGTTTTACAATATCTTTAAAAGTAACTGAAATACTTCAGTATACAATGTAAAAAAAAAAAAAAAAAAAAAAAAAAAAACTATAGTTTTACAGATATAAAGTTGCATGCTTACTAAACTTTCATCTGTAACTGTACAAAAAAAGATGAAAATCTACAAAACTAGTTTTTGTAAAGCTACAGAAATCTATAACCTTACAAATGAATTTACTAAAACTACAGTAATCTTACTAAAATTCTATCTGTAACCCTGGTTGTTGTTACATGGAATGTTCTAGGTATCCCAGTTTCCTAATAATTTCTTAGTAACCTTACAGATTTTTTTATTTTTGGCGCAAAAGTGTGTCTGTTACATGAATTTTTGTTGTTGCCGTTACATAAAAAGTTCTCGGAATCCCAGTTTCCTAGAAAAACTTTAGTAACTTAACAGATTTTTTTTTACAGTGTATGTCAAAAAATAAATATTTTTATTAAAAATATCACTTTTTGTTATATTCGAACACCTATAAAATAATTACATTATCACATGGACGTTATATTCCAGTTCAGAATGTAGTGAGTAATATGGAAATCATTTTGATAAAATTTCACTGAAATATGTTTAAAACATTTTCTGTGATGAAGTTTATCGAACAGGGAGATTATCGGTAAAATTGATTTTCTAGAAGTCATACTTAAAGAATTCTTATATATATTTCAGATACATACAAAATTAATCTGGAAGTATGAGTTAAGGTTTATTGATATTTTTATGTAAAAAACCTAAAAAAAAGGATGCATTGAAATATTGTTTAACATTTCTCGTGGCCTTCCTTGGACCACTTCCGGTAGTTGACTGATTCCTCTTCTAATAGACATAGCAATACAATTAAAACAGATTTAGAATCGTAAACTATTTTTAAAAAAAAATTAAAAATACATAAATAAATAAAAACAAGGAGAGCAGAGTTGGTCCTCTTTACTGTCACACATTCTCCAAATACTAGATCGAAACATGCGAGAGAGGATTTTCAAGAAATTCAAAGAAACTGATCCAAAATTTGATTTTAAATACAAAATATTTGATAAGTTCATATATTTTTGGTGCAGCCTATTTTGATTTTTAGATTTTTACAAAAATTCTATAAAAATGCATTTTTTTATGCAATAAACTTATGTTATGATTCCGTATGTTTGTTATTCATTTCGGTGATTCATTGTTTGAAGTGTTATTTCATAAAATCGCTTGTTCATATACTTTTGAGATGCATTGTAAAAACTTGGAAAAATGGGCTTGCTTTTTCTTTATCCTTCCAATAACATCATAACAGTAGCAATATGTACTGTCCAATGCAATTTAAAACGAACAGCAGCCCAATTAGTGATTATTACACCGAAATGGAGCAGTCGTCAGTATCGAATTGCCATTCATTACACATTGCCGCGGGTTGTGCGATGTTGCTCTGAAAGCAACACTACATAATGTGCCGACAGCCTGGCAGTTCCATTATCCATGCCACCTGATCTAATAATACCGTACCAAAACCATCGATGCTAAAATTGGATGGCAAAATGTGGCACTGCATATTGGATTATTCATTAGAGATAAAACGGATACTGAAATAATGAATATTTGAAGTTTCTTTTTAAGAATTACTGGAAAGATTATTGGCGTTAAATCAAACAGTTTTATTGGACTGAAGTTACCAACTATTTCATAAAAAATAAATTTTCTATAGATAATAGAAACAGCATTTAACAGGTGTGGCGGTTAATAAATCTTAATTTTTTTAAGAGACGACGCTGGTAAAAAAGGTTGTTTGGCAATCCAACTTCTTATGCCATTTCTTAGTAATGACAATACCTTTCAAAATGCCATTGGTGTGTAAGAGTTCTTGAGTTAGCATCATATTTTTATCTTATGTTATACATGTCAAGTTTCCAGCCAAATAAAGAGCATGTGCGACACGTACTGCTTTTTTTGTTCAATCAAATAAAAAAGTGAGCGAAAGCCGTTGTGTACTAGTGGAAACATAAGATGAAAATGCCCTAACGCAAAATCAATGGTGGATCCAGGACAGCCGTAACACAGACCGCAAAATCAAATTGCTTTGAAAAGAAGACAATGTTGTGCATTTGATAGGATCAAAAAAGTGTCGTGCACCATGATCTTCTAAAATCAGGTGAAACAGTTAATACCGTTCCCCTATAGTCAACGAATGATCAATTTGAACCATGTATTTATCCAAAATCGACCAGAATATGCTACAAGACACGAAAAAGTGATTTTGCTGTACGACCTTTCTCCCACTTACACACAGCGAAAGTGGTTATAGGCACAATTTTTATACTTAGCAGGGAAATCTCGCTCGGCCATCGTACTCACCAAAACTGACCCCTTCTGACTACACTTGTTTTCACCAATGTCTCACGTACTGCCCATGAAACACTTCAACAATTACAGAGATGACGGAAAATGAGTTGATGACTAGATCACCTCAAAAGATGCGCGGTTGTTCTGGGTGATAACCACAACTTAACAGAGAGATAGGGGACTTGTGTATCCAGCGATTGCACATATTTTGAATAAAACATATTTTACCATTCTCCCAAATCATACGCTTTTTTTAATGAAAAAATTAAGAATTATTAACCGCCATACCTAGTATACCTTCTAAATATATTTTTTTCACACAAACTACTGAATACTTTCGTATGAAATCGCCAGCATATAAAAGTACCAGAGTCTGTAGATTTGTTATCTAATAAAAGCTCTTGGTTAAAAGGAGTTGAAAATAAAATCTTCCATGATTGATATCTACAGTTCTTTACACTTAATTTATTACTTCGTATAGCACTAACTACCCCTATCTAATTTACACGATTTCTTAGTAACGAAGCTGTTTTATTAGAGATAAATTGGGATCAAATCAATGTATATTTAAAGTATAGTTTCTAAATATAATATATATCTGCAGTGTAAGTGGGCTAAAATATTTAGCTATTTAATGAAAGTCCTATGAATATATTGAAGTTTGAGAGCAGCATTTATTCTTCTTAAACATTTTCCTTTTCAAAAAACTAGCATTTCATTTAAAAACTACCATATTACAAAAAATGTTAGTAATTTGATAAAAACATCTCGGTATTTAGTTTGATTTTCAGAAATAAAAGTTCTTTTTTTTGGAATTAACACATTTTTATACTAAATTTGTGGCTTTTTTCCTGACGCTAATTCGATGTAATTCATGCGATTACTTAAATTGAAACTCGTTAAGAGATGAAATTTGTGTTTTGAAGTCCAGAGCACTAGTGTCTCATTCCTAGATAGCTTCCTATGGAAGAACGACAATTGCAAAAGACCACTTTTTCGTTGGGGTGATGTGCAGACATGGAGACATCTGGTCGCAGAATTATTGCATGAGCTTCAATTTTAGAGAATTTCAATTAATAGAATTTTCAGTAAAAAGTTTAGCAATCATTATATAAGAATTTATTAGAACATTTTATTTGGGTAATGCACTGCAAATAAGGGCGTCTTAAATTCAGACACATATGTGACTGAAAGAGTAATTCAGACACTTAAGTGTCTGAATATGGAATTTCAGACATCATAGGTGTCTGAAATTAAGGCACTTAAGTGACTTACTATATGATCATGGTATAAACACTTTAAACTGAAATGTCTGAAATTCAGACACATAAGTGTCTGAAACTGGAGTGTTCAATTTTCAGACATTTTAAACTGTCTTAATTTTTAAGACATGTGTATATGTCTGAATTTAAGACATTTAAAACATCTGAATCGCATCCATTTTTGATCACCCTGCAAGTTTTGCTATAGGCAATCAATTGTTCACTGTTTTTTGTAAGCTTTATACACTGTAAAAAATAACCGTTAAAATATGGAAATTATATTGCCGATTGGGACGCCAATTTACGTATTTTAATATAAATTTACTTCCGTAAATTCCAGAAAATTTTCCATTTTTTGCATATTTCTCCATTTAAAAGGTATAATATAATCTTTCAAGGACAAATCCACATATTTCGCAATCAGAATTTTCTAAACTCACGTATATTAGACATGATTTATTTATTTATATTTAAACTAGTGCATTGGCACACCTACTGGGGGAGTTAAGGAGCTGAAGCCTCTCCCAGACTAGACTAGATATTAATATTTTTTAATTATGAAAGAATATTATTATTTTTTAATAGATCCTTAAAAAATCGGAATTTGTAAAAAGATATTAATTTTGTCGCACATTTTTTTTTTCTCATTTTTAAATTTTATTATGAAATTCGAAATTATAGCATGTTTAAAATTTACTTAATTATAAACATTAATTACTTAATTATACTTAAGTAAACTAATTAATTGATGTTTTTAAAATTTACTTTAGAAAAAAAAACTATTTACTTAATTATAAATTTAAGATCCAGTGCAACTTTTTGCATACTTTAACCTTCATAATATTTTGATAATTTAATAATAAAACATTAAATTGCTTGATTGCAAACACACTTTAAAATTATCCAAATACGGAAACACACCCAAAAATTCGCAAAAACAAAGGTATATTACAGGTATATTACAGTACAGTATTTCATTATTTAACATTTTAAAAACATTCAGAATTACACCAACCAAAACTTTCCAGCTTGTTACGACGCTTGCATTTTTTTTACAACTATAATACTGCCTCTAAAATATGCTAGTCCCCTCCAAATCGCAATTCTGGATGCACCACTGAATCTGTGTGGTACCCAAAGCGTATGCTGATGCTATTTCCCTCTGAAATGTAAGGAAAATGTCAAGTTTAATTACGAAATTTTCGCAAAATAAAAATAATTGGAATATATCTCAAAACTGTGGCGCCATCTATATTGAATAAAAATTGAATTATTATTATTAATTTGCGCATTTAAGTGTTTGATGGTGTTTTGAGAAGTTATTTTAGTTTGTTATAACTATTATTTTGGAATTATATGGAATATTTCTGAAATTTTTTACTAAATAACGTTTTAGCTAATGATTGAGTATTGATTTAATTCAGGAATGATCTCATTTCACCGTAAGAAAATTAGTCTCATCAAAAACTTTTAACTATTTCGATCGAAAAAAAGGAAGATAAAAATTATTTGCGCAACTATAAAACACTGGTTTTTATTATTTTTGAAGAAAAATTATATACAATATTTATAACTGAGAAATTTTGTTCAGAATATATGGCATATGGAATATGGAATATATAGGAATTAATGAGTCCAATAAAAAAAAAAAATTGCCATATATTCAACCGATCTGAAAAAAAAATCAAAAAATAGAACACTATATTTCTTCACACACTTTTATATATACATACCTTCGCATTAACAATAAACACAGGCTTTGGGCAAAAATATATGCCTTTTTTTAATGAAAAATTGATTTTATTTTTAATGGGCGTTGAATTACGCCCCCCCCCCTCCCCAAACATACAACTGAAACGAGACAAGCCCGAATTAAACATATATAGATATTAATTAAATATATATGTAATATATATACATATGCACTGTTAAAACCTTTTAAATATTATAAATATTATATATTATAAATATACGTCTGTCATCGGTAGAAGTAGAAAAACCTTCTGCCAATCTTACATTGCAGGAAATTAAAAAGCAAAATATTCAAAATTCTAGAGAGAAGATGCGTGAAATCTTTCAAAATTATAAGCAGATAGACAAAATATTTACTGTTTCCGTAAAATAAATTGTGAGTCACAAGTGACTAACAATATTTGAACTTCCTAGTTGTGAAAGCGTGGCCGAGAGGGATTATCGCATAGTCTGCAGACCATAAGGTCGCGAGTTCGTATCCCGCGACGGTTAGGTGCAATGTTGTTAAAGTACATGGTAAATACAATGTTGTTGTAAATTGAGTAAAATTAGTTAATCATGTAAAATGTACGAGACCTTGTATTGAAATACGTGTGTACCCTTCTCTCTTTTTTTTTAAATACAGAAATTTTCCAATAAATAAATAAATAAATAAATAAATTTTTCCAGAAATTGAAGAAAATTTTCATTAAAATACGTAAATTGTATTGGAGTCTTGATTGGCGGTACAATTTTTATATTTTAAAGGATTTTTTTTTTCTGTGTATAAGGCTTTTCGAAAAAATGGCTGCTTTTGCAGAGAAATTAAAGGTGGTCAAACATGGATGCATTTCAGACATTTGAAATGTCTTAAATTTAGACACATACAAGCGTCTTAAAAATTTAGACACTTTAAAATGTCTGAAAATTGAACACTCCGTTTCAGACACTTATGTGTCTGAATTTCAGACATTTCAATTTACAGTGTGGGCAGAAGCGGAGCCATGTGTTGAAAGAATTGAGATTTGTTTCAAATTTTGTTATAAGCTACTTCGGTCCAGATACCAGTATCTCTGTGGTATGTCTTTTCTCTCCTAATTGGTAGATCGTGGAATGGAATCCAAGTAGAGGAGGTTTTGAAAAAAAAATGGAAATCTTTACTTTTTAATATTTATTTAAACTGTGAAAAAAGTTTGAATTAAAAAATCCAAAGTTTCTTGTTTTAAAATTTAATTAAGCTAAAAGAACCCCTTTTTAAAATAATCATTGAACATTTATAATAATGATTCATAAATAATTTTTTTTAATTATAGGGAATAGTGTGAATGAAAAAATACAAAGTGTCCATTTTTAAAAACTTTATTAAGTTAAAAATAATAATTTTAATTTTAATAACTCGTTTTCATTTTTTTATCATTGAGCACAGAAATATAATGCAGTTTCTAGCGATGGAATCCGAAGTGTTGGAAAGGAATGAAGCATCCAAAATACTTTTGCTTTGACGTTGATGATATGATTTATCATCAATTCTTTTTAAAAAAGAAATGATTTAATGCATAATTTCTGTCTCTAAAACTTTGTTTACAAAGAAAAAAAAATAAATGTGTTGGGCTAAAATCAAAGTATTATGCCGTGATTTAAAAATAAATGAAAAGTGCAAAATTACTTTTTTATTTATAATCATTCAGGTATAAACAATAATACCAAAATATTATGCCGTGATTTAAAAATATAAAAAATGAAAAAATATTTTTTAAATGTATTCATTTTGATTTAAATAATTATATGGCATTAAAAATTGAATTAAATAAAATATTTAATAAGTTTTTATATAATGATTTATAAACTTTTTATTGAAAATTTTACTATTTGAAATTTTCTAAAATTAAAGCTGATGCAATAATTCTGTGACCAGATGCCTCCACTTCTGCTCATCACCCTAATGAAAAAGTGGAATTTCCCAATATTCGTTCGTCCATAGGGAGCCATCTAGGAATGAGACACTAGTGCTCTGGACTTCGAAGCACAGTTTACAAGTATTGCGATTACAGAGCCATCTATTAGGGATTTTTTCAACTAAATTTTGAAACTTCTGTATAGCATTTTTACAGCTTAGCTAATAAACAATCCGTTTACCGCATAATTCTATTGATCTTTGTTTTTGAGATATTTAATTTTTAAATCATGGTCTTATTCGCTGGACACCCTGTATATATATATATATATATATATATATATATATAAGTAATATCTATATCTATATCTATATCTATATCTATATACATATCTATAAGATGGCACTATTGCCAATTAATAGCAATAATGTAAATTAATAAATTTATAGAAATTAATGGAAATAAACTGACACATTAGCTTATTCTTATTTATATTTTTAGCTCAATTGTTACTCTTTACTTATGTTTAAATACTGAAAACCTCTAACAAGCAAAAATGTAAAACAGAAAGGAAAAATAAAAATTTAAAAAGTTACACTTGTACCGTGAAAGCGTCAGTCTTCACAAGTTCAATCACACTTCAATTTTTAAAATTTAAATAATTTAATATTTTATTATGCGCTAATAATAATGCATAAATATAGCACAGATTCTGGGTAATAGAAACCATTCAAATATATACACTGACGGTCTGGAATGCTACTAAGTGTTCATGAATATAATTAAATGTTTTGAAATTTAGTGGCGTTGAAAACATAAACATCCTTATGCTGAAAACCTTTTTGCCTGGTAGATACGAAGCACGATAAGATAAATTGTGCGTAACAGAAAAATTCTGTGTCAATCTTGGAATCAATGACACACTTATCTAATTAATTCTATATTTTACTATACGCTGAAAATAATATCTAATTTTAGTACAATTTTCATGAAATAGAAACTATTCAAATAGATACATTGATCGTCAAGAATGTTACTAAGTATTCATGAATATATTTAAATGTTTTGAAATTCAGTGGGGTTAAAAACATAAACATCCTTATGCTGAAAACATTTTCGTCTGCTAGATGTGAAGTGCCGTAAGATAAACTGTACATAATAGAAAAATTCTGTGTCAATTCTGAAATTAGGGACTAAATAATGAGTTTCTGCTATGCGCCGCATTTTTCGGGGATAATAACTACATGAGATTAAATATGAAATAAATAGTTTCGAAGGTAAAAAGGACAATTTTTGTGTAAGTTGTTATTTCTTATAAACTTTCAAAATACAATATAATTAACCATATCGTAAAGGTTACAAAATTCACCTTTTGGGATACATTCTTCAGTCTTTTGTTTCAAGAATATATTTGAAAGAATTCGTTAGGCGATAGAAAAATATGAATAGATTTATAAGTTACATATATTTACAAATTTATGCAACATAACATGAAAATCATGATTCTCATTGAATCTCATGTTTTTATGAGTATTGTGAATATGATATATTGTTTGAGCACATTTTTCCTGCTGATAGAATTTTTTAAATAGATTTATTAACATACGTAATAATAGAAATGATGAAATAATCCAGTAAATCTGAATTTAATTACTTGAATTTTTATTCACATTGCTAACAAGGCGTAAAAACAACAGAGTGGAAAAGTATCCAGGCTAGATTTTGTACCTAGGTCTTGGATCTTCGTAACCAAAGACCGAGAATCGAATCCTGGCCTGTATTTGTGGCAATGTGATAAAAATTCGCTCAATTAAATTCAGATTTATTAACATTTAAAAAAGTTACTTTGTTTTCTTAATAGTATTTTAATATTTAGTAATTTGGCTTTATTGAAAATATAAACATCCATGTACTGAAAGTCTTTTAATCTGATAAATATGTAGAAGATAAATTGTGCAATAGAAAAACTCTGTGTCACTCAATGGATTAGTGATTAAGTAATTAAGTAATGTAAATTAGTGATTAAGTAATGAGCTTATGCTGAATACTGTAATATGCTTTGAACATATAACTGCAAAAGATTAAATATGAAAACAAAAATGGTTTCTCGTATAACATCTGCAGATTATGGGTAATTTTACTTTTTTTAGTAACTTATGAAATGTATGATAAACTGAATGGTAAAGGTTAAAAAATTAATATTTTGTGATGGATTCTTCAAGTTATGTTTCAAAGATGTGCTAGAAGAATTTCTTAATGTCATGGCCCAAATATTTATAAGTTCATTCAACATGTCACGAAAATCACGATTCTAAAGTAAGCATACTTTTCCCTATATGTATATAATTAGACAGATATGTAGGCATATAAATAAATAAAATAAATGCATAGCTTCTAAAACATACAGATATTCTTTAACACGTTCACGCCGACGCGGTGGGTCACACTCGACCGTCTCAGAGTTGTCAAGTCTCCGGCTTTTTACACACCACTATTATTGTAGAGAAAATGTTGTTCCTTTAAATCGACCAATTGTTCTAATTAAATAAAACAACATTTTCTGTATTAAAATACTGGCATTCAAAAAGCCGGAGACTTGGCAGCTCCGAGACAGTCGAGTGTGACCCACCGCGCTGGCTTGAACGTGTTAAATTGGTTGACTGTTTTTAAAATGAAATACTAAATAAACGGTTACACTGATTAAATTTATCCTTGCTGAAAGTTTAATGCACAAAATCTGCATTTTGTTTAGGATTATGATGTTACTGTACTTACTTAGGAAGAACGTTTTGGAGAACTTTTCTTATATTAGGTGATATCGAAATGTTTTTGGTGTTAGAAAAAACTTTTTTAGTATTACAAAGACTTTGAAAATAAACATTTTATTATTCCCGCCTTTTCTTACACAATTAAAATATTTAATTGCATTTCACGAAACTTTTCTTTGCAATACAGCCAGGGATCGTTTATGGTGGCGTCCAATTACAACAATTAGGAAGGAAAGGCCTTTCACTGGATATTTATATTAAATTGAAGGTATTACAGCAATTAAGTGTTATAGTTAAAATACAATTTAAATTATTTTTTATATGAATTCTTTAAAAAATATTCAGTTGCAAATCTATACTAATAAAAGAAAGTTTATCTCTGTCTGTGTCCGCGAAGGCTGGCGAAATCTACCGCATGTACGAGGCTGAAAATATGTGTGAGGTTAGTCCAAGGCATGTTCAGGTGAACCTGAGAATCAGAATTTTAATTTTGTAATAATTAGCTGAGTTATTAATAAAAAATCACAAACAACTCTTATTAAAAACTCATATCTGTCCTTCTGAAAAGGAAAAAGCGCCTGCGCATTCTTAGAAACGCATTTACGCATCCGAAGGAAGCGAAGAACCGACTTTTCGATTTTATTTTGTTTTTTAATGTTGTTTTAAACTAAATCGACCAAACCGCTCAGTACATTTAAAACTGGCAGACATATTCGGAAAGCTCGTACTCTTACGCCTCAAATTCCGTAATCGATTAAAAGAAATATCGCAGTAAAATCGTTGAAAAGAGAATTTCAAAAAGGGTTGTTTTACCGAAAACGTTTTTCCCTCTTATAGTGAAAAGACAATTTAACAAGTAATATGAATATTTTGTTTTTAAAGTCCACTCCTACTTAGGTCATCAAACAAAAATTAATATAATCCGATAAGCTAATACTAGTTTTTGTTGCATTAAAATATCTCAATTTGTTGATTTTCTATGAGCAAGTGAACCCTATTCGTTTACAATTGAAGTCTATGGGAATTTTTCGAAATATTAGAGATATCGCCAAATTGGCGTCACTTTTGGAGGCTCATTTTGGTCGCCAAATTTGGCGATATATCGCCAAGTTGGCGGTAAACCTTGCGGTATTTGGCGGCAGAACATGACCCAACACTATGGTAGCCCCACCACCCTTATAGATATGAAGATGCATTAAATGCTGTTCAATAGCCAATGGCGCCATTTTGTCTCCCATATAAAACAAAAAATAATTAATTAAAATTTAATTAATGAATTAATATTTGAAAAAACTGTATTAACATCAATTGCCATTCAGTACAAGTTTAAAATATTTTTTTTCAACTTGATAGGATGAATAATAAGTATTTTATTAACGATTGAAAATTTGAACAAGATATATAAATATAGGGAGAATGTGAACTAATAGTAGGAATTGTAATAAAAAAGCTCATTTTACCTAAGAACTCTTATAACAATTGCGCAATTTAATAGGTACCAAAATTACTAAAAATATGATTTTAAAGCTAAAACCTTCTTCTAATCGATGTTGCAATCACTTTTAAAAATATGACATTTAATTCTTTCAAGTATACGTGCAAACGCATTTCATTTCTCGCGTCACGGAGATGATATTTTTTCTACGGTGAAAATAACTAAATGTCCGTATTTTAACACAATATTTTTAGAGGACTTTAATAGGCCAGATATACATGACCTACAAAATTTTCGGTACGTTTGGATGGGTAGAAATATTTTTTATAAAATAATTGTGTGAAAATGTGACGAAAAATAAAATAACAAATAGCATATATTTCAATTCACAATTTTTTCGCGATTTTTAATTTAAAAAGATAACTTCAGACAAAATGGAGTTAAAGTAATAAAATCTTTAAATATATGAGGTTCATATAAATTTGAGGTTACGGTTAATATCACGGAGCCCAGCAACGCCGGCATGTTACCTAGTAAATAAATAATTAAATAAAAGGAATTCAGACAGACTTTTAAAACTTGTAACTTTTCAACACTTAATGTTTCAGAGGCGTTTAAAAGCATTGCTTAAACTTTCATTCAAATAAACATTTAATACACAGTGTCCCAATACAATTAAAGTAACTCATTTCTGTTTTCGCAAAACTGTTCTTTCGAATACAGTAGTGGTTTTTAAATGACGGAAATAAACAATCGTTATGAGTTACCACTTTTCAAGTCGTCGCTTAAGATTGATTCCATTTGCAACAATCAGGGGAAGGGGACTGTCATAGTAAATTTTTCCCGTGAGAAGGATTTAGTGACATACGAAGTCCCAAGGTTGTCATAAACAAGCTTCACTAATTGAAAAGAGTTGTATGCTTGAATCATTAACATTTGCGCGTTAAATAAATAATGATTAATGAAACGCGGAATATGTAGCGGGAGAAAAATAAATGTATAAAGCTCTCGTGAAATTATTATGTTTGGATTTATTGATCGAAATTTTACTGTGAAATTCAGTTCAGGTAAAATGCAAATGAAAGTTTATTTCCATGTGCAAAGCTGCTGTTCCGTAGAAAAATTTACAACAATGAAAGAAATCATGTTCCGAAAGGAAAGTGAATGTATAATATTGATTATAATTTAACTTAGTGAATATGGAAGTACTATTAAAACAGCCGAATGACGATCTATTTAGTGTATATTGTTTATAAGTTTGACTTTCAGAATGTATTAAATAAATTCAGTTTAATGTTAAATGTAAATTTTAAAACTTTACAATTACTTATTTTTAAAATAGAAATTAAATCGGTAATGCACAATTTCTCCCGAATGAACTTCTTACAGCAATTTGATAATAGAGTACTGCAAAGACATAGAACACATGCTCATGTTGAAGATTTTTAACCAAACTATTTGAACCCATTTAAAAAACTTGACAATACTCACTTAAAAGAGTTTGAATACGAAATAATACAATTTTTATAACGACAAATCACAACTGCTAGCATGGTGGTAATATGAGACTCTTATTTTTGCTCTGTGTTTTTGTCCAAAATATACTCGATAAATAATAGATTTTGCTCATATGTCAGCATTAGTATTAGTAAAATACTGTCACGCTCGTAATATGCTTAAATCCAAGACTAACGAAAAACACAGGCTACCGCGGTGTATCGCAAGTATCTATTTTTACAGAACGCTTGAGTGACGTGATGCTATTTCCGTATACCTGCATTGGTGCATTTGAGCATCACGTGAATCGAGCGGTTTGTAAAAAAAAGATACATGGAATGCACTGAGATAGCCTTTCTTTTTCGTTAGCCTCGCTTAAATCTTTAATATCAACATGAATCTGAAGTTGCAAAATTTCGCAAAAATGCAATTTGATAAGGTTTTTGTGTGTGCGTAACTACACGCAACTTTTCCCACCACGCACGGAAAATCCTTTATTGCTGCTCCTAGCCAATAAATAACATAACAGCAGATAGTGAAAAATAAACGTGTCATCAAGCACTGCTTAATGTTTCTCTTCCGTTCTGATACAACCTTAGCCGAGTTACGTGATTTTTTTTTGCTATAAACTCACAGAAACTATCATTAAATTCATTTCATTCCTATTGTTTTAAGAAATATAAGCGGATGTTAGAGTTTCAATTGCCTTCACAAATTAATAGACCACTTTATACATACTCTAGTTGTAAAGAAATCCGAACACTAAAATTTTCGTAAAAAACTGAAGGAATTGAGTTATGATTTGTGTTGTAATACAGTGACCGCTGCAAATGGCACATTCCGTTTGGATTAATCCGATATATTCATAGCAGAAAAACCCCGTTTCGATCTTTGTATTAAATCCATAACTGACGAATGAAACAGCATTTAAAAACCGGAAACTACAATCGGAAGATAGTCGATTATTAATTAGGCAGAACGACATTAGAAAAAGAATAATAACACGTAATGAATTTTTCTAGAATGAAAGCATAGCTCACATGCATTAATCCATGTGCTCGAATAAGCTTAGATTCTTGAAAGTGAGGCAATTCTTTCAATACAATAAGGTATTAAACAAAATCTGATCGTAATACAGTATAATGAAATTGAAATCAAATGAATCCTATATAAACATGCAGAACATCTTATGAGTGGTATATACCGGGTGTCCCAAAAATTACTGATGGATTTTAAAATTCAATAACTTCCAAAAGGTGACAGATATTAAAACAATTCTTGCAGTGTTGAGGGTTATGTATGATGTCAGGATTTTTGGATTGTAATTCTTGATTTTAGTTGGAATTTCAAACAATAGATGGCGCTGAGATCAATAGGCGCTCAGTCCAGACACGAATGTTGGTACTTCGGAATCCCTTCAATACATTTTAATCTCTTTTTTTCGTATGGAAGAAGAGAGGGACCAAAAAATCGAGCCTGGATTTAGCGTTTATTGCTTGCAGCGCCATCTATCGATTCTATTTGTAACTAAAACTGAGAATCGCAGCATAAAAACTCCTGACATCTTACATAACACTCTGCAAGATTTTTTTGTAAATATCTGTCACCGCTTGAAAGTTATTGAATTTTAAAATCCATCAGCCATTTTTGAGACACCCAGTATATGTTGCTTCGTTTGATAAAAGGCATCAATCGGAAAATAAAAAAGTGACATAAGGCACACGGATATTTCCGAATAAGATGACACTAAGCAATATCGATTTTTTTTTTTTTTTTTTTTTTTTTTTTTTTCTGAGGATAAACTTTCTCAGACTTCAAGAACTGTAAATAAAATCCGGAGAAGGTGATCCCGCCAAACAGTAATAGTGCAGTACAACTGTTAAAAGCAGAATTGCCGGCTATGGGAGGAATTGAAAGTTATTTTCGATTTCTGTATTTCAAAATTTAGTAATGAATTAAAGTAGTGAAGTATAAAGAATCAAAGTGAATGTAGTATAAAACCTATATTAAAATGTTACTTTAAAGAGCTTACTACTAGTTAATTTTCTTTGAAAACATTCAAGTTTCCGACGGAATTCAAACATTAAAGATAATGGTTGGGATTGTGTCAAGATGCGGTACTTTTTTAAAGACGCTGAATACATTTTCCACAATTCTTCTGATATGCTTTTGCATATACAGTAATTTTTTTTTTTAAATCTGGCAGGTTCGACACTTGAAGCATGACGGGAAAAACGCGTAGAAATTAGAAGTAAACAAAAAATGACAGTAAAGCATGTTTTTTATTCTTTAAACAGCTTGAATAGAATACAAAATACTCAATAATGTAATGTACAACATATGTACATGACTATAAAATAAAACTGTGCACTATTCTCGAAAAGTAAACAACCTAAAACATCTTCTAGTTCAATGTCAACTGTACTAATTTCAGTAACTTCACTATTTTCGTTCATTACTTCAGACCAAAGTTTACACCATGACTTATCCAATGTTTCCCGTTTTGCCTCACCCCAAGTCAAAGCAATAGAAAAGATAGCCTCTTTAATAGAAAACTGTCCTTGAACAATTTTCACATTTAAATCCGATGCCAGTCAATTCTGTACAATGTAGCATCGGTAGTGTGACTTAAATTTCTGGATTACTCCTTGATATATAGGTTGCAGCAAGGATGTGACAGTGATAAGAAAACAGGCTACTGAAACGTTACCAGACAATAAATCTAATTCTTCCTTATCTAAATGAACTGTTCTAAAAACAAAATAGCCTTATTGTCTTCAGGAATTTCCAATTTTTCAAAATTGTTTTTAACACCCCGCTCAAAGTCTTTGAAGAACTAGTTTTTAAGAAACTCTTGATTCATCACCGTACTTGACTGTGCTCTAAAAATTACAAGCAAGCTTTTCATGCGTTTTAAGGTCCTAGTATTCTTTGACTTTCCCATCACAAAATGTTTTATTTTGTGATCAACGGATGAATTGGAGCACAGCTGTAGTGTTGACCGATCTTTAATTTTCTTAAAACCGTTTACACTTTTCTCATCCTCACCAGCAAGGGTAGAATTTAGTAGGCAACGTCACAAAAGGCCGGTGTCATCTGCATCATAGATTTGTGAAGCTGTGTTCAGATTCAGACACAGTAGATTAGAATTTAACTCTGAACTCTTCACCACCTACCACATCGGAAGATTTTAACTCACCAGGAATATCTATCTTTTGATACCATGACGAGTCTTAAAGCTTCTCAACCAGCCTTTAGAAAATTTTCTGTCGACATCAACGTTCAAATATAGTTGAAGCTGTTTAGTTTTTTCAACAACCATAGGGCTACTTATGGGTTTATTCTTTGATCGTTTTGCTGAAAACCAATTGTACAAGACCGAATCTATTTCCTCTAACTTGGATTTTTTTAATGTGTGCCTTTCATTGAGATTTTTCAATGTTTCCAATTTGTTCAAAATCTGTTTCAACTTATCTTTGTTGTTTTTTAAGTCGTAAATTGTAGACGAGACCTATGTCATAGATTTTAATAATGATGTGCCTACTTACGCCATTTTCATGATTTCTTCATAATTTCCAGCTTTTGAGCCAAACTGTCAGATGTTTTCATTTTCAAGACAAGATATTAATTTTAAGAACCGTGTCACTATAAAATCACTCACAAGCTCTACAAAACACTAAAACACAACACGTTAATTCGACGTTGATGCAAGTGACTATCAGTATGACCATCAATAAACTGTGAAACGTAAACAAAGGCACACAGCAAGAGTGGAACAGCAGAAATTGAACGAGATGCGTAAACAAAGACGTAGTGGCAGCCTTTGAACAGGTGGCGCTCCTACACGTATGCCGATAAACTATTTCCTTCACGACGTCAATCCCTCGCGCCTTCCGATGTTTTGCGATCGATGTAAATTTTTATGTTCTTCAAAATTTCATCAAATTTATCTTCTTTATGTTTCACTGGAATAAAACAAGCATTTTAATCTAATGATCTACATTCATCATATGTTATTAGATGACTCATATCAATTTCAGTTACAAGTTGAGCATTCTTTTCTGAATTGGGAAAAGGTATTTAATTCTGATATAAAAGTTTATTTTTCCTTTCAACAGTTTGATTTTGAAAAATAGCTACAGATATTTTTTCACCCCCCCCCCTCACTCGTCGACGAAATTACTGAACAATTTATAGTTTATTTTAATCGTTTGTAATGGTTTTTTACGCAATTCCTAATTCTAATGTTCCATCAAATTATTATAAATATCAGCAGTGATTAAACAAAGTATACTGTTTTCTCCGGAAGTCATACCGGATCATAGGATGCCGGATTAGAGGATGTTTACTGTATTTGAAAGTAATGTGATTTTTTTCATAATTGTCTTCCTTCGAAGGTTATTATATACACAAATAAATATAAAATGTCGATTATATATTTTAAAACTTTTTTATAACGCAGAAAATGTCGAAACAAATGCTATCTTCAACGTCATTCTAACAAAAGGAAAGAAACTGAAGCAGCAGTTATACTAAAATACGTGTACTGTCAACACTTTTCCTTGACTAAATTTTACTCTGAATTTATATCACCCAATGACATCAGCGCAATGTCAATCAATAACTGAACTAGCTTTGTTTATTGCTCTTTAAAATTCTACATCATGCAAATATTTAACGTCCATATTTTAAATGCTATTATTTTTTTTCGAGATTAACACGTTACGTGAATCTCACGAATTAATCACCTACGTTTCGAAAGGGACATATTCTATTTCTAAAAGGGCTCCGAAATTTTTATGGGTGATTTCTTTTGGTCTGTTACGTTCACCTATGGTGCATTGAGATGAAACATATTAAGGCTTCTAGTTTAGATTACAATTTAAATATTTAGATTAAATTAAAGATATGTGTTATTATCACATTTATGTCTGAAAACAACCCTATTTTTTTACATATATTTAGTACATTACTTAATAAGTACATTATATATATCGTATATAGCTAATGTTTTAAATCTCGGTACTACAAAATAAACAAATCTAATTTTGACATTGATTTTACCTTTTTGTAAACAGAGAAAAGAGAACTTTACCACATTTATTTCTTTCAAAAAGACCGTCATAATCATTATAAAAATTTTCGACATTCTTCAACACAAAATTGTTCTAAGAAACTTTTAAAAGAATATCATTCATTTATTTGAAAGAAAAAAGAAACTTTAAAATGATATGTCACACATTCATTAATTTTTATACATTTAAATAGAAGTATTTCTTTCAGTAAATGATGTTTGTTAAAATAGTATTTAATTAAGACGTTACTGTCATAGTTAAGAGAAATAAATGGTTTTAAACAGGTCTAGAATGAAATGATTGAAGTTTATTCTAGAAACTGATTTTAGATTAGCTTCTTTTTTCTAGTTTTGTTTGCATGACATATTGTAAAAAATAAATCATGCCTGGTGTTTCTTTTTCATTAAGAGTTTTTCGCCGCTATATCATCCGAGCAACTTACCGTTTCTTTAATCAAAATAAATGATGTGACATTTGCTTGCTTGGAGTTCTTTCCTGAGTGTTATATAGTATGATTTATGCGTATAGTCTAGTTATCTAGTGTGACTTGACTTAGCGTTAGTCATATTTTACGACTTTGAGAAAATATTCCCGTGCAATGAAATATTAGAGGCGAGAAAAAATTACGTGTTAATTAATATTTTGTAAATTATTCTGGCACCGGAACTATTATTTACGGGACGTTCTTCATTTCATGCATTGTTTCTGGAATAAAGTTAGATATATTATCTTACGAGGAATACGAGGGTGTGTCAATATGTTTTTGCCCTCACATAGAAATAATTGAGTGAAGTTTATGAAATTGCTACATTGTATTAGTCTTTTTCTATATAGTCACAGAGCACAGTAACACATTTCTGGAAACGGTATTTCAAAAAGAGGGGAGACGATGTATTCCAGGAGGCCCGATTCCAGGGGGATGTGTTCCTAGGGGCGTTTTTCTAACTTTTGCCGACCCCCCATGTGACATATTTTAGGAAAGGCCTGTGACCACTTATTCTTGTTATGCACTCCAAAATGCCCTCACTTCAAATTTGCCCTCCGGAGGGCATGAATGATGTCCAAAAAATTTAGAAAGGGCCCCCGGAATTCAGTTTTGGGGTAGATGATCTGGGGACGTGCATAGCATGAATAAGTGGCCACAGGGCTTTCCATCAATATATCACATGTGGGGTTCGGTAAAAGTTAGAAAAATGCCCCCCTCCCTTTGGACCTACTATCGCGCTTCCAGGAATACATCCTTCCACCTCTCTTTGAAATACTGTTTGCAGACATGTGTTACTGTGCACGGTGACTATATAGAAAAGGACTAATACAACGTAGAAATTTCATACATTTCACCCAATTATTTCTATGTGAAGACAAAAACTTATTGATACTCCCTCGTGTATTAATAAAAAGTAATCAAATATGAAAAACACATATTAATTAAACAAAGGAAAAGTATACTGATAAAAATATTAAAGTCAAAAATTTTAATTTTAATATTTTATATTTAGCGAGCTATATTAAGTACTTTTTAAATTTCGCATATAGGTAATATTTCAGATCATAGTACCATAAAATAAATAACCTAACTTTGATAAAAATCTTGCCTTTCTGAAAAAAAAAAAAAAAAAGACGATTTTACCACATTTATATCTTTGAAAAAAAAACCCCATCATATCATTATACATATTTTTTGACATTCATCAACGCATAATTGTTTTCAAAAATTTTTTAACGGAATATGAATAATTTATTTGAAAATAAATCTCTAAAATGATATGTTTATACATATATTTAAAACATATATTATATATATTACATATATAATATATAAACTATATATATAATATATAAACATATATAATATATATTAAATATATATTTAAAAATAAATATTTATTTCAGTAAATGGTATTTGTTAAACGAATTAATTAAGATGTTACTGTCACAGTTAAAAGAAATAAAAGGTGTTAAACAGGTCTAGAATGAAATGATTGAAGTTTATTCTAGAAACTGATTTTAGATTAGCTTCGTTTCTCTAGTTTTGTTTGAATGACATATTGTAAATAAAAAAAATTTCCTGCGAATTTTTTCATTAAGAGTTTTTCGCAGCTATACCATCCGAGTAACTCGCCGTTTCTTTAATCGAAATAAATGATGTGACATTTGCTTGCTTGGATTTCTTTCTTGAGAGTTATGTAGTGTGATTTATGCGTACAGTCTATTCATCTAGTGTGACTTATCTTGACGTTATTCGTATTTTACGACTTTGAGAAAATATTTGTGTGTAATGAAATATTAGAGACGAGAAAAAACTTACGTATTAATTAGTGTTTTGTATATTAATTTGGCACCGGAACTATTATTTATGAGACATTTGTGATTTCATGCGTTGTTTCTGGAATAAAATTAGACATATTATCTTGCGAAAAATAATATATTAAAAAAGTAATGAAATATGAAAAAATACGGGTTAATTAAATAGCGGAAAATATACTGATAAAAATATGCAAGTCAAATATTTAAATTTTAATATTTTATATTTAGCGAGCTATACTAAGTATTTTTTAAGTATCGCATATAGGTAATATTTTAGATCTCATTATTATGAAATAAATAACCTAATTTTGATAATTATTTTGCCCTACGGAAAACAGAAAAAAGTGAATTATACAACATTTATCTCCCTGAAAAAGACCGTGATATCATTATATATTTTTTGTGACATTCTTCGACACATAATTGCTTTATGAAACTTTTAAAAGAATATAATTAATTTATTTGAGAAAAAAACCCTTAAAATAATATGTCATACTTTCATTAATTTTTATACATTTTAAAAGAAGTATTTATTTCAGTAAATGATGTTTGTTCAAACGTTTAATTAAGATGTTACTGCCTAGTTAAAAAAAAAATTAAACAGATCTAGAATGAAATGATTGAAGTTTATTCTAGAAACAGATTTTAGATTAGCTTCGTTTCTCTACTTTTGTTTGAATGACATATTGTAAAAAATAAATCTTTCCTGCGAATATTTTTCATTAAGAGTTTTTCGCCGCTATATCATATAAGTTTCTCGCCGTTTCTTTAATCAAAATAAATGATGTGGCATTTGCTTCCTTGGAGTTATTTCCTGAGAGTTATGTAGTGTGATTTTTGCGTAGAGGGTATTTATCTAGTGTGACTTGTCTTGATGTTATTCGTATTTTACGAATTTAAGAAAATATTTGGGTGCAATGAAATATGAGGCGAAAAAAAAATCCGTGTTACTTCATGTTTTGTAAATTAATCTGGCAAAGGAATAGTTATTTATGGTATGTTTTTATTTCATGAGTTGCTTTTTGGAATAAAATTAGCTAAATTTTCTTGCGAAAAATATATCAATAAAAATTAATTAAATATAAAAAATGCGTATTAATTAAAAAGAGAAAAAAATACGCTGATCAAAATATGAAATTCAAAAATTTTAGTTTTAATATTTTATATTTAGCTAGCTATATTAAATATTTTTCTTAATATCGCACATAGGTAATATTTTAGATCTCGGTATCTATTTATATAAAATCCAAGTCTCCGTGTGTCCCTCACAATTCCGGTAGGCCCGCCTCATTGAAATGAGTAATTGTTGAAAAATACTAATTCAGGGTTACCACAGTAGCACCAAATGTTAGCCAACTTGGCGATAGCTGGCTAATTTGGCGAAATTCCCATTTAAAACCATTAATCTTTCATAAAGGAGGTCACCGAAATTTAATTTAAACTCCGCTCTTTTAAGATATTTTTTTCAAAATCTATGGGTGAGAATTTAAAGTACATCTTTACATTTTCCTCCCGATGCTACTAATAAAATAACCGCCAATAGACGACGACTGTGTGAGCTCCTAACTGCGCGATTTTAATGTGCTTTAGCTACTTTCCAGAATAGGTGCCTTGGCGAAAAAGGAAATTTGGCAACATATTTTGCGGGAACCTATCCACTGTTTCATTTTATATACACTCGCATTTTTTTTTTTTTTTGAAATTTATACGGTTTATTTAACATAAGAAAACCGTTTCTCTAATTTTATACAGAAACAGATGTAATTTGTACAAAAAAACATCAATAATATGCATATAAAATAAACATATAAAACAAACAAAAACGCTCATCAAGTTTATTTTCATAACAAATCTCGATATTTTTCCGTTATACGGACACCATGCCAAAATGTATGCTAATGCTCCAATTATTTCAAAATGCTAAAAGATATTTGTAATTTTATGCCAGCAGTTTAATATGTGTTTCATTTTATTGCTTTATTTTATAACAGTTATTTGTTCACTTATTTTAAGTATATATTTGTGATTTAATGAAATAGTTCGTAAAAGTCTGGAATTTTCAAATGTTATATTTTTTAAATGCTCACTTTAGTATCGACAATGTTTTTTCTTTTATTTTTCAAATGCTTCAATTCACGTGATTTTTCGTTTTGCGCCAACTATTACGCTTGGCGACAATGGTATCCGTATAACGGAAAAGTACCCAAATCTCATTTTCTGATGCCCAAATTACTCCAAGCTTTTTTTTTAAAACGCCAAAGCCCCTACAGTGGAAAAGTACCAAACTGTCTATTATTTTGCGCTATCTGTGTTATAGTTTGTACTATATGCAAGGGGGGTGGAGCTAAGAGTTTAAACATTAAATATTAAAGTTTCGACACAGATGTCATATACGCCCCATATTGGCGCGATATTTTTCTGACGCCAATGTCATATACACAACGGGCACTTAACTGGCGCCAAAGTGTCGTTATTTTTCTTGATATGGTAACCCGGATATTGTTGTTTATGCCGTTGATGTTTTCGCCAAATTGGCGCCGGAAAAAAATCGCACAACTGTGCCAAAGTTTCTATAAAGCAGTATAAGACTAAAAAATTAAGAATAAAATAAATGCAAAATAAGACTAAAGGAGAAAGAAAAATCATGCGTTAAGCATAGAATATGAAACACTTTCTAACACATCCTGAATGCTTTAACAAAATTTGGTACTTCTTATATCAGTAAATAAATAAATAGAAATGCTTAATTCATCTTTAAAAGTTAAAGTTAAACTTGCACTAAGTGCAAAATTACTTAAAAGATGACACAGTATTTAAAAATGTTAGATTATTTTAATACCTTAGTATACTTTCAACTATAAAACATAGTCTTCTTCGGAGGAATATAAGAAATACAACAGTTATTGATTGAACGCCTAATTTTCAAAATCCACGTATAGATGGTGACGAAAGGAGTGAAAGTGGAAGTTAATTTATAGATCCGGAAACATTGGGGAAATAAAATAAAATAAAACATGGATATAGGGAAGTGGAAGATTACTTTTCTTTCTTTAAGCAAACTGAGCCAAATTCTGGGTATATTGTAGGATAAAACGTCATTACAAACTGTATTTTCTTTAGTAATAATTTCTATTGATTCGCGGATATAAGGTAATCTTCCACTTCCCTATATCCATATTTTATTTTATTTTATTTTCCCAATGTTTCCGGATCTATAAATTAACTTCCAACTTCACTCCTTTCGTCACCATCTACGTGGATTTTGAAAATTAGGCGTTCAATCAATAACTGTTGTATTTCTTATATTCCTTCGAAGAAGACTATGTTTTATAGTCGAAAGTATACTAAGGTATTAAAATAATCTAACATTTTTAAATACTGTGTCATCTTTTAAGTAATTTTGCACTTTGTGCAAGTTTAACTTGGTACTTCTTAGTTATCACGTCGACCAATTTCGCCAAATTATATAAATCGCCAAACCACTCGCCAAATTATACACATTGGCATAATTTTTATTTTAAATAACGAAAGAACAAATATATTAGTAAAACATTAATAAAAATACAAATAAAACGTCGAATTAAAGGTTTTATTGGCCATTATTAGCATTTAATCTTACAATTAATTAATTAATGGCAACCATTGTTGGCATTTAATCTTACAATTTGGCGACAGTAATTTGGTCGACGGGATAACTAAGAAGTGCCCAAAACGTCGTCATTTAGGAAAATAAGGTAAATAAGATAACTAAGTAAACATTTTAGAAAACGCATAAAAATTTTTAAAAATTGATTTCAGCAGTTACCGTCCATAGCCAATAGTACTGTTATTACATGCCACTATTTAGCTAAAATTTAATTTAAACTACTCTTAAAACTACTGAAATCACATTTCCAGATATTATCATCCATAGGGCGGTTATGTATCCAATGCTTTGCGTGACCCTTTATATCATTTTATCTATATTCTACAAACATTTCTTGGTAAACTAAATGCATTTCAGCGCAAAAATGCATAACTCCTTTAAAAACCACCTTTAAGCAATTTACTCTCATACTCAGTAACCCTTACAAATTCTTTTGTATAGCCCTGCATATGAACTGTAGCATTTATACACATAGTATATTATGCATAAATGTAGTGAAACATAAAAGCGCATATCATAATTAAAAATGCATTTCTAGCAATCATTGCTTATGTTCAATACTTCGGAGAAAAGTTTCTTGGCAAGAAAGAAGTTTGCCAACGTATTTTCTGACAACCTATTTACTGCTTCATACTCACAAGCAATTTTTTCCATATGTATACAATTTATTTAACATAAAAAAAGCTATTTACCCATTTTTATAAAGAAACAGAAGTAATTTTTGCACAGATGTCATATACGCATCGGAGTTGGCGTGAATTTTCTCTGACGCCAATTTGGCAAAAATCTCACTTTCGAATACCAGTTACTTATATATTTTTAAATTATTTGCTATAATTTTGAAAAGGAAATAACTATAAATAAATAAAAGTTTGAATAATAACTGTAGAACAAAATAGTTTATATAATTAAAAAACAGAAAATAAAAGTAAATAAACAATTTATTAATAAATAAAAAACAATAGTCGGGTTACCATAGCAGGCAAAATAACACCATTTTGGCGCCAGTTAGGTATCCCGGTTCATATCTGAAATCTGTGCCATAATTTGTATATAAAAAAATATTATATATATTTAGAAACGATTTTTTATATATATAAGTGCATATAATAAACAAAAATAAAAGTTCATTAGATCTGTTTTCATAGCTGTTTATATATTTTGGCAACATATCTCACTTTCTGATGCCCGAATGGCACCAAGCTTTTTTTTTTAAATGCGCTATAATGGAAAAATACCTAAATAAATAATTAACAGAAATAACCAATTATAAAAACTAAAACTTTTTAGTTCGAGATCAAAGCATTGTTTTTAATTTCGATTAAAAATATTCATATCCTTGGATAACTTCAGTTGAATTTAGGTTCACAGCTTAATATCTCATTCCATAAACCTAAACAAACACAAGTGATTCATTCATCGTGAACCGTAAAAAAATTTAAATCATTGAGGTAATCATTCACAAAGTATGTTCTCCAACAATCAATGGACAATATTCTAATGACGTCATAGTAGGTAAAATGGTGGCGGTATCGTCTGTTTATGGTTTGAAATCACAAAGATTTAATTTTGCAATGTTTTTTAGTTACATTATTTTATTGTCATATTTATGAGCTCAGAACAAAAGGATATTTTTTCATTATTTAGTTATTAAAGACGTAAAAAAATTATAAATGCATGATTTGAAAAATTTAAATAATTTTCTTTCTTAATACTAAAAAATAACATCGGGAAGCAACATCGGGTTTAAGTTAAATAAGTTTAACTGTTTAATTCTGTTGTAATATTCAAAATAACTGTATTTATTAGATTTCAGTAAACAATATCAGGGCCCGATTAAACTTTGAAGTTCGAGGAATTACAATGTCATTTCAGGACCTTTCTTTTGGAAAAGCTTTTCTAAATTCCACATACACATGGAAACTCTTCGGTGTTACAAATATTATTCCTGGGACTGACATAACATGAGAACGGCCTGCAACTTTACACAAGTTTTTGAAAACTACTTTATATCAGAAATTTTACTAAACACTGGTTATTTTTTTTGTTATAGCGGCCCACACTATTAGGATTATGACAAGTTGCCACCAATTTCGCCAACGTCGTAACGAAGATCGTGAAGCACACTCATATAATATCATATAATACCATTTCATGAAATCGTATACGATAATTTAATAGTTTTTACCTTACTTCAAGTGTGTAATTTATTTATTTTTAAGGCTTAACAATCTAAATTGTCCAATATATGAATTTAAAAAATGTAAACAAAGATTGAATAGACATGACCGCAAAAAGCCTTCAAATCTGCATAACACTTGGAACCAAACTGTGCAGATTAGTGGTCTTCTACTGTACACAGTTTTTCATAAATGTGTTTCATTCTTAAAATGTGTTATTTTTATCTATCTCTGCGGAACAAGCGAGAAAACTCATATTCGTGCACATGAGTTGTATATATCCTTATATCTAAATTTCCGTCATTTTTGACGGCTATCTTTCTAGTAATAAAATAAATAACCTAATTTTGATAATGATTTCGCTTTACTGGAAACAGAAAAAAGAGGATTTTAACACATCTATCTCTTTGAAAAAGGCCGTCATATCATAATAAATATTGTTCGACATTCTTACACATATAACTGTTTTCAAAACTTTTAAAAGAATATCATTAATTTATTTGAAATATATACTTTAACACGTTCACACCGACGCGGTGGGTCACACTCGACCGTCTCAGAGTTGTCAGGTCTCCGGCTTTTGCACACCACTATTATTGTAGAGAAAATGTTGTTCCTTTAAATCGACCAATTGTTCTAATTAAATAAAACAACATTTTCTGTATTAAAATACTGGTATTCAAAAAGCCGGAGATTTGGCAGCTCTGAGACAGTCGAGTGTGACCCACCGCGCCGACATGAATTTGTTAGTATGATAGACATACAGTCATTCATTTGTATCTTTCTATTCTAAAAAAAAGTAACTACAGCTGTCACCGCCGCCGCCGGTTTTGATTTTTTTGTGACTGGAGGCCTTTCTTCGTTAATATTAACAAAAATAATGCATACAAAAATATGAAAATCGGTGGTTTTATACAGAAATGTTTGATAAACACGCTGATGCAGGCAGTTTTCAAATCGAAGAATTATTTTAAGAGTTATTTAATGCTAAAGTTGGACAAAATCGTTCCACTAAAAAAGTTTTATAGCAGCGAAAACTATACATGGCAGTGTAATCATTTTTAGATCATTTTATGCGTTAGAATTTGCCGGAGTGCAGATTGCATTAATTTTTTTATTTTGACTCATTTTTTCAGGTTTTATTTCTATTTTAAATTCAAATTTTCAGCATTTCTAGAGATATTTTTTACAGATTTCAGAAAATTGTACTAATTTAAACTGTTGCCAACTGTATAAAAAGCGCAAGCAATAATGTTTGCTTCAAATTAAAAATTTATTTACACGTGACTATTATAAACAGGAAAAAAACTTTCAAATTAGAATTAAACAATTACGTATAAAAAGCAGGAACTTATTAAAAATTACGTCATAAAAAGTATGCACGTGAATTTTAAAAGAGAAAGGATATTGTAAAATAATAAATTCATTAACATGCGTTAGAAGTCTTAGGAGAAATTACGTCATATTTACGTCACATTATAGTTATTATATAAAATGAACACAAAATAATATTGCAAAAAAGTTTAAACTTAGAAATTGCGCTAGACATTTATTTGATATTTTGAGAATTAATTTAAAATGTCTCATTTAAAAGAACTTTCTTTTCGCGTTGTTAAAAAATTCCAGGAGACAAAGACTCTCTTTACTTAATTCCTTTTATATTAGCTTATTTTGAAATGTTGTTACACGTGTATATGTCATTAAGTTATTTTTATTTCGACGTTTTATTTGTGTTTTTATTAATGTTGTACGAATTTATTTGTTCTTTCGTTATTTAAAATAAAAATTACATCAATTTGTATAATTTGGCGAGTGGTTTGGCGATTTATATAATTTGGCGAAATGGGTCGACAGGATAATCAAGTAGTACCGCAGCGGATTTGGCGTTAAAATTCCCCAATCAAAGAGAAATGAATAGAAATTCGTTTATAGGGAGATCGCCACTGCTTTTTAAATTATAATTCAATCTTTCAAAATATTTTTAAAGCCGATCAAATTAGCGTGCATTTAGAGTCTGCGGTGTCTGGACGGGGGTTGGCGAGCGTAGCTCGTAGGGGGCCGAGCCCCCTAGTACATTTAAAAAGAAGTATTCCTTTCAGTAACTCAAGTTTGTTAAACTAATTAATTAAGTTGTTAGTGTCATAATTCAAATAAATAAAACGTTTTAAACAGGTCTAGAATGGAATGATTGAATTTTATTCTTGAAACGAATTTTAGATTACCTTTATTTCTATAGTTTTGTTTGAAATGACATATTGTAAAAAATAAATCCCGCCTGTGAATCTTTTTCATTAAGAGTTTCCCTACGTTATAGCATTCGAGCAACTCGCCGTTTCTTTAATCAGAATAAATGATGTGACATCTGCTTGGAGTTCTTTCCTGAGAATTATATAGTGTGAATTTTGCGTAGAGTCTATTTATCTAGTGTGACTTGTCTTGACGTTATTCGTATTTTACGACTTTGAGAAAATATTTGCATAAAATGAAATTTTTGAGGCGAGAAAAATTACATGTTAATTAATGTCTTGTAAATTAATCTGGCACTGGGACTATTATTTACAGGACGTTTTTCATATGTTGTTTCTGGAATAAAGTTAGAAATATCATCTTGTAAAAAATATATATAAATAAAAAATTCAATATGAAAAAAATGCGTATTAAAGGGAGGAAAAATATTATCAAAAAGTGAAAGTCAAAAATTTTAGTTTTAATATTTTATATTTATACGTTAAGTACTTTTTAAGTATCGTATATAGATAATATTTTAGATCTCTGTACTATAAAAAATAAAACCTAACTTTTATAATGATTTTGTACTACTGGAAACAGAAAAAGAGGATTTTACCACATTTATCTCTTTGAAACAGATCGTCATATCATTAGACACATTTTTGACATTCTTCAACATTTAATTATTTTCGGAAACTTTTAAAAGAATATCATTAATTTATTTGAAAAAAAAAAAAACTTTAAAAAGATATGTCCCACTTTCATTAATTTTTACACATTTAAAAAGAAGTATTTCTTTCAGTAAATGATGTTTGTTAAAATAATTAATTAAGTTGTTAGTGCCATAGTTGATGTGACACTAATATTTTAAAGAAATAAAATGATTTAATCAGGTCTAGAATGAAATGATTGAATTTTATTTTAGAAACTGATTTTACATTAGCTTCGCAACTTTAGTTTTGTTTGCAATGACATATTGTAAAAAATAAATCATGCTTGCGAATCTTTTTCATTAAGTGTTTCTCTACGCTGTATCATCGCCGTTTCTTTAATCAAAATAAATGATGTGACATTTGCCTGCTTGGAGTTCTTTCCTGGAGAGTTATATAACGTGATTTATGCGTAGAGTCTATTTATCTAGTGTGACTTGACGTTATTTGTATTTTACGACTTTGAGAAAATATTTGCGTGCAATGAAATATTAGAGGCGAGAAAAAATTAGCTCTTAATTAGTGTTTTGTAAATTAATCTAGTACGGGATCTATTATTTATCGGACGTTTTTCATTTCATTAGATGTCTCTTGAATAAAGTTAGACAAATCATCTTGCGAAAAATATATTAATAAATTAAATATGAAAAAATACATATTAATTAAAAAGAGAGAAAATATACTGATAAAAACATGAAAGTGAAAATCTTAGTTGTAATAATTTATATTTAGCGACTTATATTAAGATTTATTTGGACAAATTAAAAATCGTTTACATTGGCGTTTTGCAAACGAAATGTGTAAAAACAAAATGATAACCCTACTTAAAAATTTTGTTGCATGGTGCAATAATTAATTATTTAAAATATTAAAAACTTTTAACTGCTGATGGAATATATGTTTGAACTTTTTCTCGAAAACGTCAAAAATTAGTTTCGATATTTCACTTCTGTTTGCATGAGCTACGGTAAAAAATAAACCATGGCTGCTAATCTTTTTCATTGAGAGATTTTGTGCAGTACATCATAGAGATGAGACGGGCTCAGCCCGAGCCCGGGCCTGACATGGGCTCGGGCTCTGTTGTTATTCTAGTCTTCGGGCTCGGACGGGCTCGGGCTCGTTCTTTCTGAAACCGGTACTTTTTATTTATTTATGCATAGAAAAGACTGAAAGAACTTTTTCCCCGCTTAAAATTACTTTTCAAGTCTTTTCAATGTTTCTTTTGACCAAAGTGAAGGGGGAACAAAAATCGCGTTTATTTATTTCAGCATTTGATTGCTGTTCCAAAGAAAATTTGAGATGTTTTCAGATTTATGTCTACGGCATTTCCGACCATCATCAATTAATATGGCGCCAATCAAAACAAGCACAAACAATGAATTTGTTTTTAGTAGGATTTTCGTTTGTGACAGAGGATATTTTTTAATCCGATCGTTTACTTAGGTTTTATTTTGTTATCTAACGCGAAGAGAATGTTTCCTTCGATTTTTAGTACACCATAATTAGCTTAAGGTTTGCAAATTATTTAATCTTATATTGCGCACGAGTCATAACCGTTCTTCATATGAAAATAACTTTACTGATTATTATGTTTATTTGTCATGAACTGTGCTCATGCTAAGAACTCTGTAGTAGATTTACGAGGTCACTTTCCTTCGTAAGTAAATAAAATTATCCTGTTATTCGGATAGAAAGCAATCAGTGAGTGTTTCCTCTTTTAGTATACATGCATCGGACCTTTAAGTTAACGGTGTCAATTTTGTAATTTACGTTGATTTTCCAGTTTACGTCAATCACGGAAGACTGTTATGAGAAAGAAATCGATTATAGTTAAAGGTGTGCGTCTTTTATAGGAAATTGAAAAACGTTGTTCGATTCTTCAGCATACAAATAGTAATTTCTGAAAACTTCATGCCTTTCTTCCTTAAACACATTTTTTTTAATCTCTCCATCAAATGTTCGTGTTAAAGGAAAAAAAAAATATCAGAATCCTTTTAAGTATAAAGTATATTTTTATTTCATAACAAACTTCCCTTTTTATAAGATTGAATTTAAATTTCCATTTAACAGTTATTTCTATGTAAGAAGTTTTTAAAAATGAGATATCACTTTCGAAACAACTTTTTAAATATCATGCAATTTTTTTATGTATATTTTTTGGTATCAGGCTCGGGCGGGCTCGGGCTCTGATGACAAAAAATCTTTCGGGGTCGGGCGGGATCGGATTTAAAATCGTCGGGCTCGGGCGGGCCCGGGCAACAAAAAATGAGCCCGAACTCATCTCTATACATCATCAGAGCAACTCTCGTTTCTATTCAAAATAAATGATGTAAAATTAGCTTCCTCGAAGTTATTATCATTGTGAATTATGCCGAAATATGCTATTTTTCTATCGTGACGTGTCTTGACATTATTTGTATTTGATAACCCCAAGTAAATTTTAGCATGTAATGAAATATTACAGACGAGATAAAGTCATATTTTAAATATTATTTTGTAATTTAATCTGACACTGAATTTATTACTTATGAGACGTTTTTTATTTCACAAACATTTTCTGGAATATCTTTAGACATGTTTCCTAGCAAATAATAATAATAATAATAATAATAATAGTGATCATGATAATGATAAATAAGTCAAATAAAGATGGAAAACACGCATCGATTGTGCAGAGGAAAAATGTACTGATTATTAAAATATAAGAGTTGAGAAATTTAGTAAAAGTATTTCATATTTAGTAATTAATTATAAATTTTTATTGTACAATTTTTAAACAGCTGATATTGCCGTGTTGAATGGGAAATGTTTAAAAATGAAATCTTGATAAATATAATTGGAGGACTTTTTCTGTTTGCTAGAATAATTAATTCATTAAGAGGTTCTGTGTTCTATATCCTCAGAGCAACTCTCCGTTTTTAATCAAAATAAATGATGTGAAATTCGCTTTCTCGGAATTAATATCACTGTGATTTATGCTAAAAGATGTTATTTTTCTATTGTGACCTGTTTTGACATTATTTATATTTTACAACTCTAAGAAAATTTCTACATGTAATGAAATATAACAGGCGAGATAAAGTCACATGTTAATTAATGATTTGTAATTTTATCTACCGCCGGAACTATTACTTTTGAGCAGAGTTGAGCAAATTTATAATTGCAATTATCAGCATTGTAATTACAATTTAATTGTACGTAATTAATAATAGTCGCAGTTACATGCCGTACAAAAAGTCTTTCAAAACAATAGATAGAACCACCACCCATCCCATTATTTGAATTTTTTTTTTGTGTTTCAGTGTGTATAACTATAATCAATTACATATAATTAATTTGTAATTACGTTGCAGATAATTGAAATTACCAATTTGCCCAACTCTGCTTATAAGACATTTTTCATTTTACACACGTTCTCTGGTATTGCTTTAGACATATTTTATAGCAAGAAAATAAATAAATAAATAAATAAATAAATAAATAAATAAATAATAAATAAATAAATAAATAAAAGAAGTTAAATAAGGATGAAAAACAAGCTTTTATTTTATAGAGGTAAACTATAAGAGTTCAGTATTTTAGTCAGCTATTTCATATTTAATAATTTATATTAATTTTGCATTGTACAATTTAAAAACATCTGATATTGCTGATTTGAATGTGAAATGTTTAAAAATAAAATTTTGATAAATATAACTGGAGATTTTGTTTCTGTATGCTAGAATAATAACTTTGACTATTATTGTTATACATGAAAGAATAAAAATTTTAAAATCCTAGGGAATGAAATATTTTTTTTTCTACCAAACGGCCACAGTTAACTTTTTAAAAGGTATTTTTGTTTGCATGATTTACATTAAAATATAAATCATGCTCGTGAATCTTTTTTATTAACAGTTTATCTCGGTCGTACCTACTTGCTAATCTTCTGGGGTTTTTTTTAGCCCCTGGTACTGTATGCTATTTCTTTCTCTCAGTTTATTTTGTGTATTCCAAAAAATAACGTTACCTTACAGAAGCCAGCCGCAAAACAAAGCAGGACGATTAAATACTCTGTAGGAATTTTTTAAACTTCTAAGCATCGTACATTTTCAGTTTTTATACCGTCGTATTGGAAAAAAAAAGTTCTTTTAAATGCATTTTGTTTGAAAACTTTGTCTCCATTTATTTTTTAAATATTAATTTTTTTGTAGTTTTTAAAGCCATTTGCTTGATATTGGCAACGGAAGTAATCCATTTCTGTAGAAAGTAAAGGAAAAATAGTTCTAAAATAGTAATTATGTAGGAGGGTGAGTCGGAAAATAAGTTTCCCCTGGCAACTGTGGACAGAGGTGTGTATGAAAGACAAAAAATGTAAAAAAACATTAAAGATAAGACGTATCTTTATTTTTTTAGATAAGTACCAAGTGAGTTGAGACACTTTTCATACCCTTTTATAAGCTTCAAAAAGCGCTCCTTGAAAAAAATCAGGGCTCTGCATCATTCTGTTCTCGGTAGATATGGAGAGAAAGTGCGTTGTGAATTCGTGGTCAAAGGAGGAAGTGAGAGCGGTTGTCCGCTATGATTGGGCACGTGGAGTATTGGGAGCAGAAATTCATAACCGCCACGTGGGAGTCTATGGGCCAGATGTGATGCCGAAACAAATGATGCGGAGATGGTGCCGCCAATTCAGTGAGGTGTGTCAGCAAGTGTTTTACAGGCCGACTCCTATACGGAAGTGCACGGCCACTACAGACGAATGCAATGCTTGATTACTTCTTTGTAAGCAATACTGAAGTCACATAAGCCGTTCAACGCTTCTTTTGTATGCAGAGCCCTGTTTTTTTTCCTGGACGGGTTTATGAAGCTTATAAAGGGTATGACAAATATTTCAACTCACTTGGCACTTAAGTAAATAAATAAAGTTACGTCTTATCTTTGATGTTTCATTACATTTTCTGTCTTTCACACACACCTCTGTCCACAGTTGCCAGGGGAAATTTATTTTCCGACTCACCCTCGTATTTTTGTTGCCATTTTCTCATAACAACCGAAAGAAAATGTAATTAAAATACGTGCTATTTTGAAAAAAAAATATAAACGAATGATCTCTGTTAAAACAATGAAGCTATTATAAATTATATTTAATTTTAACTATCTATGAATCATTAGATAGCCTTTTTTTGACGATTTTCTTGAATGACGGCATCTTTTTGCTGCTTTTGTGCATTATTTCGCGATAGTGATGTGCTATGCATGCTTTACTGTAGATGTTTATTAGTAGATCGTAAATGTGGAATTCTTAAGCGGATGCGAATGACGACATTTTACATAAAATAAAACGTGTGCTTTAAGTCTTAAAATTGAAATATGCTTTGTACTGCAGTAGAGTCCCGCTTAACCGAGTTATTTTCTTCTGATGAACTGGTGGCTTCTATTACTATGAAACAGCCATTATAAATGAAGTGTTAGGCGAAGATGAAAGAGCTGCCGTAAAAAGTTAGAACTCTGAATTTCTGGTCAGAATGGGGGAAAAAATCGCTTCATTTATAATGGCTGTTTCATAATAATAGAAGCCACCAGTCCATCAGACGAAAATGAAGTAATAGAAATGCCGGGGGCGACACTAAATTTTGAAAAAGCAGAATTCCTGTTCTCTAGTAATCGGCCTCATTTGATTATTGAACTTTCTTCCATAATTTTATATATAACTGCCTGACGTAAATGCAATATTCTAAAACCATCCGTGTAAAATTATCCAAGAAACGACGCAAGTTCCAAGGAAGTCCATTAATAAAAATCTTTTTTAAAATACTAATCTTTCATAATCGGGTTCACATGATTATAAAACTTTTCCCTATAATTCTATGACTAAGCAACATAAAACAATATGTTATACACTAAAACTTTTCCTGAGAAACTGATAGTCGCATTGAAATCCATTCAGAAGAACTCAAGTTATAAGCAGCAGAAACGAAATTCCCACTTGCATTTTCTATACATAATAGATTATTTTGCGTAGTTCGATTTGATATCTGTTAAATTCGCGTTTTATTTTATTTTATTTTTCTAATATGTACAAAATTATCTGAATTTTTTAATTTTTTTTTAATATATATACGCCCTGGCTGGACCTCTAGTTATCACTAGTTATTTGAGATTTACTTAATTTCATTGATTCAGTTAAATTTTTTAGTTCAAATACAACACTTCGTTTCGTTAATCAAAATAATTGATGCGACATTTGCTTACGCGAAGTTCTTTTTTCAGTGTACAGTGTGATTTACGCTGACTTTATTTATGTAGTGTGACTTGTCTTGACGTTTTTATATTAATTTTCCGAGAAAAATATTGTATCGTGCTTAGATTCTATAAAGTTATCATATTATGCTTGTGATTTTTTTCGGAACATTTTTACGTTCATTCTGAGGTTTGTTGCCCATATGTCGCTAAACTGCCTATTATAGCAGAAAATAATGTACTTTATCATAAGAAGAAAAATGCATACTCACCAATCCCACACAAAATCCCACATATGTTTTTAAGCATATTACAGTTAAAATTTCGTCATGCTAGCAAAAACGTTGTTTTCTGATTGATATTTTTTATGCATAATTTGTAATTTGTATGCCTGTGCAGGCGAACGCATGGATAGATTTATGTCTTCATACACGAAAGTGCTGATAAATTTTCATAATCGAGTAAACTAACATATGATAATGAGTGTAAAGTTTCGCTTTTACATCATATTTGTAACACAGTTTTGACTACATTATAGATAGCATCATTATGATATCAAAATTATCGATACCCACATGTATGTTTTATAATGGAGTTTGTTTCAAATCTTTAGCTAAATTTATCGACTGTTTTTGTTTTTTATTTTTTATTTTTTTGTAATATGTGATAAGAATTCTTCATATATAATCGGTCTAAAATTTATCTTTCGTGACAACATCCAAACATTTTAATAAAATCAAGAAAGAACTTGAACTAAATTTTAAACAGCTTATTCGTTTTATTAAATTGCCAGATTAATCGCAGTTTATATTTTAACTTTCTTTCAACTTTGCGTACCTTAATGTAAACTCGTTTTAAATACAAAAGGGATGAAAATAACGTTATTTTTATCTCTGTTGTCAATAAATGTTTGCACTGAATAATATAAAATCACTTTTCTTCTAAACGCGTTATAACTTTCATTCGAAAGCATTTCGTCTTTTTTCAGATAAGAACCGTAAGTTAATATTGGAAAAATTTTCTATCTGACAATGAAAATTTACATTTTAATCTGAATACGCATTACGTATTTTAAAGGCACGGTGAACTTAGAAAACTTTTTTTGTGTGTGTGTGTGTGTGCGTGTGTGTGTGGATTTACTTGAATTTGTTTAAGTTATTAAGAACAGGAATGAATACTTATGTACAAAATTATTTGGAATTAAAATATAAAAAAATATTTTTAGTTATTGCATTTTTAAAATTTTATTACGGCAAACAATTGACATATTCAAAATGTTCCATGCGCATTCCTTTTCCATAAAATATGACAACATTTATTTATGATATACTTTTCATATATTACATCGGAAGTCAGCATGAAGCTTAAAAGTTTACTGAATATTATAAGAAGAAAAGAATATTTTTATAATAATACTTCATATTTTTTCTAAGAAGGTAGTCTACATATTTCCATATTATCATACATTTTTACACTAATATATCCATCAAATTCAACTTTTGATTCTAACGTTTATTTAGTTTTGTATAGGCGATAAACACAGGGTTCGTAAGGGGTCATTGAATTTTTCTAGGAAAAGTACCAGTATTTTGTTATAGAAAAATATATCTAGGCTAAACGACCGAAATTCGGCCTTCGTTTAATGAGGGATTTCCTATAAGAAAATACTGGTGTTGAAGGATTTTCTGGTCTGTAAAATTCCAGGAGGCGTACGAACCCTGTATACAGTATAAATTTCAAAAGAGTATGATTGTTAGGAATCCGCATAAAATGTTTCAAAATTTAGAAATGTGCTAATTTTTCCATTTCAGAAAACAAAATTTTAAGTATAAATATATAGTTTGTTTCAAATATAAAAAATTAAATCTCTGCGAAAAAGCCCCAGAAATGAAAAATTCATTTTACAGCAGATGAATTTTAGCATTTAGTCTCTTAATGCACCAATTTTTTTTAATCGAATTTTTAGTCTAATTTTAAGATTTCGAAAGTCCAATGTCCCTCTTCACCGGTTAAATTATGTGATGTTAATATATATATATATATGTTACATTATTTGATCTAATTCCACGATTTCCTTATCTTATTCTAAATTCTAAATTACTAATTTATATTCACAAAATCTTATTCTTAAATAATCTCTATCGTCAGCAATTTTAATCGCAGAATTCTGCCATTTATTATGGTTAATATTGCTACGCGGAAATAGTTGTATACAAAATCAGTAATACTTGACATCTATTTACTTAATGTCAATCCTTAATTCTTAGTTACCCGAATGTTACAATGTTAAATATGTGTATTTTAAATTCTCATTTCTCGGGTTAAAACCATGTCGCTACATTTTACAAACATCGAATGCTACAATACATATACTTTACATTATTAGATCTAATTCCGCGATTTCCTTATCTTATTCTAAATTACTACTTTATATTCACAAATTCATTATTCTAATAATTTCTATCGTTGACTCTGTTAAATTCCCTTTAATTTAATGTCTCACTTATCTAAATTGCTTAAGTATTACGCTTTTAGTATTCTTAAATTAAATGTTCCATTTCCGCGCCTATTTCTTTCTAGAATGTTCTTTTAACAACCATTTTATATTTCCTTCCGAATTTTACTTTCCCGCGCATTTCCGAGGTTATCCTTTTTCCCTTCAAATTCATCCGCTCGCTCTGTCCGCACTCTTTCCATGGCGTTGTTTTCTTAATTATTGATTGGTTGAGAGCGCGATCTACGTCATATTTGTATTCTTACACTTCACGAACAAAAAGCCGATGCTCGCTGTGTTTCAGCAGATTTGAGTCCTATTTCAATTTTTCATACCACCCCCTGGTCACCGCCCAGTTATTCGATTATCTACAACTTTGTTTAGCCCCAATTACTACTATGAAGAGATGGCTAATATTCTTGGTGGAAACTGCGTCGCCGAAAGATGTTTTAATAAATTGCTGAGCTGATATTACGTTTTGTCTCAATTATATCTGGGGAAACTTTCACAGAAAAATGTATTCCATAGCCTTCACTTGTCGACAGCTACAGCTTCCAATAATCATCCAATCTTCGTTATACTAATACAACAGGATCGAATTACCTGTTCTGGCAACTTATATTACGCTATTACTGCTGGATGTGATTCACTACTGCTATCGAGACAGCCAGTAACTTCATTTTCAACTATAGAAATAATCCAATGTCGCTATTAATGTTTACTCGACAGGATGATGAATGAGTGCTGTAATATAATATTTTTAGCCGGCAGGATTTACGACTTGTATGCCACTCCAAACATGTAGTCAGATTTGTGGATTTTAAAGCATGAACGCCATACTTAACATCCAGCCAGCAAGAATTCGAAACAACATCGAATGTCAACAAAAATGTCCAAAAAGGTATCACTTCACTCAAAGACGATCACCAGGAAGAAGCAAGGTTTAGATAATCCTCTAACATCATTAAAATAATAATAAAAAAGAACAACAACAAAACAAAACAAAACAAAATGTTGTTACTGCCCAAAGAAAAACGCCATTACGTAAGTCATTAAAAAAAATTATTTCTTTTTTGTGTTAAAATTTTATGTTTATTCTTTATTATTGCATCAGCCTTTTCATTTTATTTTATTTGATTATTAATTCGAAATAAGTTGCGTTTATTTTTACTGCCAAAGTATATGAGCATTTAAGCGACAGGTGTTTAATTTAACTTACGTAATCGGAACCATCGATATTCATTTATGCATATTTACAAAAGATTACGAGTATTTAAGTGATAGAATATTTTAATATACTGAGATTTTATTTATGTTGTGTTAAATTATTATTTACTAGCTGTCCCGTCCGGCGTTGCCCGGGCCCGTGATAATAATATTAAATGACCATTAAATTTGTATGATTTTATCGCTAACCTGTTTTTGTCTGAAGTACGTGCCCGCTGACTGTGTGAAAAATCGGTTTAAAAAAAAAAATCTGATATTTAGCGGTAAAAAGGCTAAAAAAAAAAACTGCAACGGGAAACAGGGGATATGTGTCCGACGACTGATGTTGACATTTAACAGTAAAAATCACTATTAAGCCAGGTAACTATTTATTTTTTTTTTCACATCGTAATCCTGAGTGACATATTTCGATTTTTAAGCTAATTATACCACCCTTTCGATTATACGTCAATGAAATCGATGTTCGATCATTAGCTAAAAGTTTGGTATATAATATTTTAATTTCAGAGCTATTGTACAAAATTAAGTATGTATATATTTTAAACAAAACATGCGTAATGTTCATCCCTGTTGATAAAATCCTAACCGTAACCTAATTGTGACGTAACGGCAACTTATCTGTAACTTAATTGTAACTTAACCGTAACCTAACCGTAACTTAAATATAACATATATGTAACCTAACCATAACATAACCTAACTGCAACTTAACCGTAATCTAACTGTAACCTAAGCGGAACTTAAATATAACCTAACCGTAACCTAACTGTAACCTAATCGCATCTTAAATGTAACCTAACAGTAACCTAATTAATCTAAATGTAACCTGGCTTTAACCAAACTGAAACTTAACACTAACGATAACCTAACTGCCCTAACCGTGCACGTCCTGCAAAGTACTTTAGTTCCACTTTGCACCGCTACGGGGCACAATATGTTTTATACGAACAACCGACACAGGACATCGCCGCTGCAACCGGGTACAGCAGACGTACTACAAACGCTTTGCAAAATCTTTTAGTTTCACTTTCCACCACCAGGATGCACACTCTTAGTAAACAAACCTATATCCGAAAGAAACTCCGATTTTCAACCTATCCGTAGTTATGTACTCGATGGGGTGGGGACACAAATAAGAATTTAAGTAATTTGCTGAAATATTTATTCGGAAATAATGGTAACCACACCTCATTTAAGAGACCAATATGATTTATAAGAACCTTCGACACGGCTCGCTGCTGCATGCTTCACCGTATAGCAGTCGTTCTGTGCAGGCTCCGTAAAATATGTTAATTCCACTTTCTGCCTCCAGGGGGCACACTCTGTTCTTAACAAACCTACATCAGAACGAAACTCCGTCATTATACCTATTTGTAGATATATTAGTCGAGGTTGTAGGGGGATGATATAAAAATTTAAGAAATTTGCGGAAAATTACTATTCGGAAATAACCACTAATCATAAATTAAGGGTGCAAATAGTTCTGTACGAACATCCGACATGGGTTCCCACTGCCTGCGGCACTGTATAGCAGGCGGGGATAAATTCGGAACATTTTGCTGTATTTAAAAAACAAAAAACAGCATTTAAAAAATGCGTTTAAAAATGTCTTTAACTCCTTGAGTGGCAGCGGTATATATTATATAGCACCTACGATTAATGAAGTTTTACACCAGAAAAATTTTATTAAATTTTACTTTTCTAACTTTGGTGGAAAAAAGCCGTAAAATTGCTTTTACTTATTTTGAAATAGAATTTTTCGAAGATTCCGGTAGGAATTCAGCATTACACAAACGTAATTGCTTGCCCCTCAAGGGGTTAAAAAACACTTCAAAAAATATATTATTAACAGTACCAAAAATGAGAATTTATATTCTATTAAAATTGTTGCTTCTCGCTACATCAGCAGAAAACAGAATGCAAGGACTTATTGTTGTCAATTTCTAGTTGTAAAAGAGCCAGTAAGGAGTATTCTAATCTGTTATTTAACGTTTAAAAATCACATTTCTAGCTATCTACATGGATCAGTATCAAACAGGCACCTCCAATTTTCCGTAAACAAACAAAAATCGCAGATTTTTTAGCAGATGTTATCGCTCAACCAATCAAAGTAGAGAAAAAACTGAAAACAGTGTGACAAACAAAAAGCTGCCATGTTGTCAAGTTGGTTGCTAGGTTGTGACGTCATTTGAAATTAATCTATTCACTTAAACGTTCATTATTATTAAATATGTTTTCAAATCATGTGTTTCACCTTCATGCTAAAATTTAATGTTTAGTTTAAAAAACAGTCACTCTTGAAACATTAATCACTCAGATTGGTTTATTTAATTGTACCCCGGTTTACTTAATTATTTCTTCGAAAGCATTATACAACCAACCAACCGAAAGCAAGCGGAAAGAAAGAACGTATTTTGGATGAGCGATGATTTATAAACCAACCAACCGAAAGTAAGCGGAGGGAAAAACAGGCGTATTTTTGATGAGAGTGACGTCCGAAATAAATTAATTACTCAGCTAATAATTAGACTATTAAAATTCTGAGGGTCAGGTGCATTAGGAGAGGCCTTGGACTCTCTTCACAAAAATTTTGAACCTCGTACGGACCGTAGATTTTGCTACCCATCGCCAACAGACACACACACACACAGAGCGATCAGTTCTTTTATTAGTATAGATTATGAGATTTTTATTATTATTATTTTTATACTTCTGTTAAGCAATGTGATAGATATTTTAAAGGATATTTTGTAATGCGTTTACGATCTGGTTTAAAAGTTCGATATACTAGTTTTATTACGTGGAAACAAAAAAGTAAAATCACTGAAATTAATATTGTATCTTTTGATTGTAAATTAATATTGTATCTTTTGCGACATTGTGGTTTCCCCGCGAAGGTTCGAATCCTGCCGGCTAAAAATGTTATAGTACAGCACTCATTCTTTATCCTGTCGACTAAATGTTGCATTAATAGCAACATTGGGTTATTTCTATAGTTGAAAATGAACTTACTGCCTGTCTCGATAGCAGTAGTGAATCACATCCAGCAGTAGTAGCGTAATATAAGTTGCCAAAACAGAACAGGTAATTCGATCCTGTTGTATTAGTATAACGAAGATTGGATCATTATTGGAAGCTGTAACAGTCGACGAGTGAAGGCTATGGAATACATTTTTCCGTGAAAGTTTCCGCAGAAATGATTGAGACAAAACGTAATATCAGCTCAGCAATTTATTAAAATATCTTTCGGTGACGCAGTTTCCACCAAAAATATTAGCCATCTCTTCATAGTAGTAATTAGGGCTAAACAAAGTTGTAGATAATCGAATAACTGGACGGTGACCAGGGGGTGGTATGAAAAATAGAAATACGACTCAAATCTGCTGAAACACAGCGAGCATCGGCTTTTTGTTCGTCAAGTGTAAGAATACAAATATAACGTAGATCGCGCTCTCTGCCAATCAATAATTAAGAAAACCACGCCATGGAAAGAGTGCGGACAGATTGGAGCGGATGAATTGGAAGGGAAAAGGGATAACCTCGGAAATGCGCGGGAAAGTAAAATTCGGAAGAGAAAATAAAATGGTTGTTAAAAGAACATTCTAGAAAAAAAAAGCGCGAAAATGGAACATTTAATTTAAGAATACTAAAAGTGTAATATTTAAACAATTTAGATAAGTGAGTCATTAAATTAAAGGGAATTTAACAGAGTTAACGATAGAGATTATTTAAGAATAAGGAATTTGTGAATATAAAGTAGTAATTTAGAATAAGATAAGGAAATCGCGGAATTAGATCTAATAATGTAACATATATGTATTGTAGCATTCGATGTTTGTAAAATGTAGCGACATGGTTTTAACCCGAGAAAGAAGAATTTAAAATACACATATTTAACTTGTAACATTCGAGTAATTAAAAATTAAGGATTGAAATTAATAAATAAGTATTACTGATTTTGTATACTACTATTTCCACGTAGCAATATTAACCATATTAAATAGCAGAATTCCGCGATTAAAATTGCTAAGCTAACTATTCAAAAACAGTGTTATTTAAAATATTTCACTGTCATCATACATTCATTAAGACAATTAGTAATAGTAACCGACGCATTTGATTATCTTTTCTTTATGTTCTGTTGTTGGAAAGTGAAATATATATTGCTGTTTTCATTGGCTAATTTGTAATGATTTTAGAGAAGGCGCCTTTAAAAAGCATCCTTAACTTATAAATCTTTCAGGTTAGAAGTGAAAAAAATGTTGACAGTTTCGAAAAATTTTTGATAAAAGAAAATTCTTTATCCGTGTTTAAATATTTTCTCGACAATTAAGTAGGCTTTCTGATTCTTGTTAATCCATCAAAAACACTAGAAATCTCTACATTTGCGCTTGTTGTCAGATTTCAATATTTGTCGTTAGACAAATCATCTATATATTTCAATATTATCATAAATGTTAACAAAAAATACTCTTTAACCCTTAATTGCATAGTGATGTAAATTTCCATCACCTTTTTATTTAATTTGTAATACATAAATTAAGTTCTGACAACCACTATATTTATATAGAAATATTAATCCTCTAAAAATTACAAAAATATGCTACTAAATAAAATTAAGAATCTATCTTAAGATTTCTGGTGTCTGATCCTTAATATATATATATAAGAAAACAATTCTAAAAGAATAATTCATGCAATTAAGGGTTAAATACAATTTTTTATACTAACATTTATTTGGTATTGTATAGAGGATATATAGTACAATTTTCAAAAGAATCTGATTATTAGGGATGCGCTTGGAATGTTTCAAAATTTAGAAGCGTACTAATTTCTTCCCTTTGAGAAAACAGTATTTTAAGCATAAACAACTGCTTAAATATATAGTTTGCTTACAAAAAAATCGATTTTTTATGCGAATTTCTTAATTTTGAAAGTCCACTGTCCCTTTCACCAGTTAAATTACGTGATTCTAAAAAATATATATAACAGCGTTCGATATTTTATTAAATGTAGCGACATGGTTTTGCAAAACATAAAGAGAGAGTAGTGTATAAAGTCCTTTTAATTTCCACATTATATTAAGTGTTTTGAGACTTTTAAATGAGAATGTCTCATTTTCTGTCAGTTGTAAATGAAATACAACAAAACAAATTCATGTAAGAAAAAACACGTTTCTTTCTGAAAATGACTCAGTTTCAAAGACGAATATTTGTAAATTAGCCATTTAAACCTTTGATTAGTTACTAAGACTGGCGAACTTTTTAATATTCAATCGTACCACAAATTACAAAAAATTCCTTTCTGACAGGTTCCTCTCAAAATTACCCAATTTTAAGTTTATGGCAAAGATTATTTTTCAAAAAGTGCTACGAATAGTATTAAAAAACAAAAATGGCCCACATGAATGTGTATGTCCCAACTAGTGTTGCGAGGGTTCACGCGTAAATTGGAGCTCCAAATGATACTAGGCAGCAGTATTTTATAGTAATTTACTTTACCTTATCCAATGGCTGATTTATCTGCGATTAAACTGTAAGAAATTTGTGTTTACCAGAGCATTTGGTGCCCTGATTTACTCGAAACACCAGGCGACGCTAATACCAACCCCCTCAACAAAGGGTTAATAATTTCACTTTATGGTTCATATGTGAAAACCAAACCAATTTACGTTCGTGGTGTGGGACTTAAAATTAATCTAGGCTGACAATAAAAGTGAAAAGTGTTAAATAATCATTGCAATATGTTTCTTTTTTAATGCTTTCTTTATGTTTCTTTTTATAGATAAAATAGTCCTTGTATTTTTATATATTATGTACATGTCATACACTATATGGCCAAAGGTGATTTTTGACGTTTTCTTAATTATCTAGAAAAATACATGAAGAATTATCTTGAAACTCCTGGTGTGTAAACAGAATAGTACAGGTTATATGTTTCCGAGAAGATTTTTTCCCGAAACCCCATGGGACCGTCAACAAATTGAAAATTAACAAATATCTTTTGGGTAACCCTGTAAAAACTAACGTAGCAAAAGCGTTCAAACAATGGATTATGATTAAGTGCCTTATTGCAACAAACCGTGTTTATTTTTATGAGAATAGCATGCATATTAGTAGAGAAATTAAAGTTTTTTATAAAAAGAGTCCCAAATTTTGCCAAGTATTTTGCTTATAATTTGTAGAGTTCTTAATATAAAAAAAAGTTCTTTTCAGAAAATATGACAATCAACATTGTACACAATAATCTGCAATCAGAATTAAAAAATAATAAAAATTGGATGAAAAATTAGCAGTTACTAAAAAAAAATTACTTTACTAAAAAATGTTTCACTGCTCTTGCGCGAATGCAATCATAATATAATGTGCATAACGTATTAGCTAAGTATATAGAGCAACTTTTGTGAAAGTCTCCAAAACATAGCTTGAAAATTCTGAAAATTATCGTTGAGAGAATAAGCTCAAAATCCGTTGTTCCCAAAATGAAGCAAAAAGATGAGGGTTTGTATCCATAAATCAATTAATTAGTGTCGATATAGCATACACAATATTGCACGTACTACTGTATTTGGATACAGCCCCTCATCTTTTTGCTTCATTTTGGGAACAACGGATTTCGAGCTTACGATCTAATCAACGATAATTTTCAGAATTTTCAAGCTATGTTTTTGAAACTTTCACAAAGGTTCCTCTATACACTTAGCTGATACATTATGCACATTTTATTTTGATTGCATTCGTGCATGCGCAGTGAAACATTTTTTAGTAAACCTGCTCATTTTTCGTCCAACTTTTATTATTTTTTAATTCTGATTGAAGAGTATTGTGTACAATGTTGCTTGTCATATTTTCTGAAAAGAAATTTTTTTTATATTAAGAATTCTACAAATTATAAGCAAAAAACTTGGCAAAATTTAGAACACTTTATATAAAACTTTAATTTCTCTACGAATATACATGCTATTCTCATAAAATGAACACAGTTTATAAGGCATTTAATTATAATCTATTGTTTGAACGCTTTGCTACGTTAGTTTTTACAGGGTTATCCAAAAGATATTCGTTCTTTTTCCATTTGTTGACGGTCCCCTATGTGGGTTTCGGAAAAAAAAATCTTCACAGAAATGTATGACCTGTACTATTCTGTTTACACACCTGGAGTTTCAAGATAATTATTCATGTATTTTTCTATATATTTAACAAAACGTCTAAAATCGAAAGTGGCCGTTCACCTTTGACCGTATAGTGTATTTATCGATATAATCGTTGCGGCTTATTATATGTTTAGAGTAGAGGAGTATTTATTATGCGAATAACGTGTTAACTGCAATCACTGTACATCAAGAATTCTATAATAATTCTTCGTTGAATAAATTAAAAATCATTCTCATTGCCCATTTTAATACGAAAGATTAAAAATAGCCGATAAATGCTTTTGGAGATTTTTTTTTTATTTGTTAGAACAATTAACGTATTTTGTCATAGTTAAACGAATAAAATATTTTAAACATCTGAGGATAGAAATGAGAGAAGTTCTTTAGAAAAAAAAATAAACTTAGCTTCGTTACTTCAGTTTTCATGATATGCTGCAGACATAATGTAAAAAATAAATCATGTCGGGGAATTTTTTTTTCATTAGAGTTATTTTCCACTATTCCGCCATAGCAACTCTCCGTTTCTTTAATCAAAATAAATGATGTGACATTTTCTTGTTTAGTGTTCATTCCTAAGAATGTATGTGATTTATGCTGAAAGTCTATTTATCTAGTGTTACTTGCCTTGACGTTATTTGTATTTTAACACCCAAAGAAAATTTTTACATGTAGTAAAATATTAGAGGCGAGGTAAAAGTTTCATGTTAATTAATATTTTGTAAATTGATCTGACACTACAGATATTATTCATGGATTGAATTTCTTTCACATGCGAAGTGTAGAATGGTGTTAAATATATTTTTCGCTAAGAAATAGTATTAAAAATGGAAAATACATAATGAATGGATAGGTGGAAATATAGTAGTTAGAATATGAAACTTCAAATAATTTCAATTTATTTCGTTACTTATATTTTTTTGCCACGATACATTGTAAAAAAATAAATCATGTTTCCGAATATTTTTCCCTAACAGTTTCGTACTGTTATATAACCATAACAATTTTCCGTTTTTTTAAAAATCAAAATAAATGATGCGACATCTGCTTCTTTGAAGTTCATTTCTCAAAGTATACTGTGATTTATGTTGAAAATCTATTTATCTCGTGTGACTTGTCTTGACGTTATTTATATTTTGTAGCACTCCTTGAAAATTTTTGTGTGTAATCACACATTTGAGGTGAAATAAAAGTCACATATTAATTAATATTTTGTAAATTAATCTGAAACTGGATTTATTGTTTGTGGAACTTTTTTCATTTTTACGTGTTGTTTTTTGGGAAAACTACATATGTATTTTATTGGTGAAAAAAAACATTAAGGTTGTTCTCAAATCCAAAGGGTCAACTTTCTGACATAATTCATTTTTTCGGAAACGCATGAAATTAGAAGGTGTTGTTATTCAAAAACTATGTCAATGAGCTGTTTTTCCGTTTTCTTGTAAATGTAATAGATCTTTCAGAAAATACTGTCAAAGATGGCATTTTGAACTGAACTTCCAAACTAAAGAAGAAAATCGAGTCAGTAAGGGTAGTAAAATGCCGTGTTACGTGATCAAAATTGCTTATAACTCAATAGGTATTTTATTGATCTAAAAATGGAAAACACAGTTCAATTCTAAATTGCTTCCATGGTCAGGCGTTTCCGTTAAAAAATGAATTTGTAAATGTGTCAAAACATTTTGCGCTTGTTGAGCAGATCAGTTGAGAACAACCTTAATGATGAAAAAATATCATTTTTCCAATTTTGCATCAATTTTGTATTCAAATTTTCAACACTTTATATTACTATTTTCTTGAGGAAATAGATATAAATTGATATAATCGTTGTTGTTTATGATGAGAGTAAATTTATTTAGTGTGACTTGTCTTGATGTTATTTCTATTTTACCGTTTAAATATTGCTAGCCCTCGATATGCTATTTCTTTCTCCCGGCAAATAAAGTGTCGTCTCCAAAAAATAACGTTCCGTTGTGTAAGCTAGCCGTAAAACTAAGCAGATGTATCATTGTACTGTTAAATACTGTACTGCCAGTCTTTAAACTTCTAAGCAAGGAACATTTTCAATTTTTATACCGTCGTATTGGGAAAAAAGGTATTTTTTAATGCAATTGGTTTCAAAATTGTCTGCCAATTTATTTTTGAGATATTATTATTATTTTTTTTTGTACCATTTGTTTAATTTTGGTAACTCAAGTACTCCATTTCTGTAGACAGTAAAGAAAAAATTGCTGGAAAATAGTAATTGTATCTTTTTAGTCATTTTCTCATAACTACTGAAATGAAAAGTAATTAAAATACGTGCTATTTTGAAAAAAAAAAAAAAAAAAAGAATAAATGAATGATTTCTGATAAAACATGGAGCTATTATAAATTTAATTTAATTTAATCATCTACATGACAAGCAAATGAAGGCATATGAATAATTAGATAGGCTTTTTTTTCGTCGAGTTTCTTGAGTGACATCTGTTTTTTTTTTTTTTTTTTTTTTTTTTTTTTGATTTGTGTATTATTCAGCGATAGTGACGTCATATGAATACTCTTTACAGTCGATGTTGTTTAAGACTATATAAAAGAAAAGCGTGTGTTTTAAGTCTTAAAACTGAAATACGTTTTGTATTATCTATCTATATTTATATACATATATATATATTTTTTTTTTCATCGAGGGCAACACTAAATTCTGAAAAAGCAGAATTCCTGTTTTCTAGTTTTTTCTTTTGCGTGTACTGAAGTACTAAAAAAGAAATAAATGTCACATAATAATTAATAGTTTATAAATTAATCTCTCACTGCATTTATTTCGTGGAATGTTTTGCCTTTTCACATGCTGTTTTGGGGATAACTATATGTACGTCATTTCTTGATCAAAAACATCTTTAAAGATGAAAAAATATGCATCAAGTTTAGAAAAAAATGTGGTATTTCAAAATTTAAATTACAGTGTTTATATTGAACAATTTATAATAATATTTCATTAGTAAATTTTTATGTATAATTTTTGAAAAAATAGAAAAAAGTGATTAAAATGTATATTGCTTTTCGCGATTTTCGTTTCTTGGCCATAATAAAAGTACATTCGTTTAGTTCAACTTTTTATGAGAAGATTAATGTGTAGGGTAACTCCGGGAGATTCGCCGCACGCGGGATAGAAGCCGCACCTCTTCTATTTCTAGTAATTATCGGTAGGTGGTCATCAAACGCACAGTATAGGTGCGCAATGAGAGTATTTTAACCAGTGTATAGCGTGAATCCCATTTCAATGTTTACTTGTAGAAGTAGAATCCTTAATTTGTCATAAGTGCGTAATTTCACTGTCCAAACTTTTAAACACGTTATGTTTAAATAATTTTCATACACTAATTACTAAATGCATGCATGATTTCGAAGTCAAAACTAAGTGTAGCATTTGTATAGAGTACTGTGTGTATGATTACGCCATTCCCCTTAGCGATGGCAGGTAATTGTGATGGCCGACGTCTGCACCATGCAAAATGCGATACATGCCGCACTGCTATTCCGGTATACATGCCGCAGTTTCTTTTGTACGGGATGATTAAGTGTTATTAACTTTTCCTTTTCTTTATGCACAGACTAACCATGTTAGGCATGTTATCAAGTTTACTAAAACCAAAGGGGGAAATAAAAAGTAAGAAGGGCAAGAAAGATGAAAGTCAAGATGATAATAATGAAAAATTGGATTACGTGTAACACATACGTTCTTTGCAAACTACTCCAAAAAAGAGGAAGTGTAATTGGCTTCGTTGCATCATGTGTTTAAATGTAGTTACATAAAGACTGTACTTTTTCGACACTTTTTCTGTGGATTGAAGTCGACCCATTCGGGAATATAGGTGCATATACGCACCTTCATAAAGAGCTTACAAAATTTTTTTTCTGGCAACAGTAAAAAAGAAAAGTAATATTTGCTTTGTTTAATTAGAGCATTTTTATGATTATTTAAGTGAAAGGTAACTTCTTTTAAAAAAGTGGTACCAACCGAATAAAATTTGTGTAAAAGCCACCGGTCCCGAAAGGGTTAACAAATAAATTTTGTAAACACAATTTTTTTCTTTTCCCTTTATAATACATTGATATTACGTTGTTGCTGAAATAACAATTAAAATTTCATGTAAAAAAAATAAGACGATAATTTTAATAGTGAAAGTAAGCAACAATTATTAATTTGAGTCTACTAATACGTTTCTTTATACTCATTTAGTTTCATTTTGTTATTACATCCATAATTATAGTCCAGATATGAATATTTTTTTAAATATTTTTATTTTAACCCCTTGAGGGGCAAGCAATTGTTTTTGCGTAATGCTGATTTCCCACCGGAAATGTAAAAAAAAATTATTTCAAAATAGGGAAAAGCAATTTTACGACCTTTTTTTTCCACCAAAGCTAGAAAAGTAAAATTTCATAATTTTTTTCTGGTGCAAATCTTCATTAATCGTAGGTGGGATATATTTTATCCCACCGCCCGTCAAGGGGTAAACTTCATTCTATTCTTATTACAAGCGCAGCATAACTACCGCTCAACTGCAGCATCTCAGCCTGAATGTACGGGTGATGCGCCGCAGTGTAAGGTTTTAGAAAAAGAATGTTAAAAATATTAATAATTTGTTTTGAATTTTTTTGTCGCTGTACACGCGTTGTATATTTAACATTAAATAGAGCAGCATATTTTTTTTATTTTATGTCCACCATGGGACTTTATACACAAATTCAAAAAAATGTGCGGCATAAATCCCGGAATTACCCTATCATTAACTGATCTTCTTCTATACGTTAATATAAAAATCATAACGTTTGTCACGGAAATTAAAAAATTGTAAACGCCGGAAGTGTATATTCAACTTAATATTGTTTTAATTAACACTTTAAGCATTTGAAATGTATTTTTCAATCATGTTGCATATGCATTAATAAACGTCTTAAAATTAATTATCAAATTTATGTTCATTTTTCCATTTGCAAAAAAAATATATAAAATGTAAATGATTAATAAAAACATTCTATATATTTATACTTTTTCAAAGGTATTACTTTATGACTCATTCAATAGATATGCATAAAAACAGTCAGCTTTAAGATATAATTTATACTTTTTTTAAACCGAGAGTATCTTTGTTTAAACAACCGTCATCATAAAGTTTGCTTGCTTATACTTTCTGTCATATTTCATTTCAGTTTGATTAGTATATAAGTATTGAATGTTTGCCTGTTCTGTTTGATTTTTTAAATATTTTTCTACATTTTCATCCATAATTGAAAAATGTATATGAATTCGGTCTGTCTGTCTGTTGTCGGACTACGCTTTAACTCATGGAAATATACTAGGGTTGCCATGAAATTGATATATGTTATTGGATCTTACTATGGCTTCTTTGGTTTTGAAAATAAAGCATGTACCTCTTTTAATTAATTTACATGGACATTCAAAATAATTCCTTTACATTACGGTCTACGGGAAAAATCGTTTTGCGGTGCACTTTAAAAACTTTACATTATTTCAAACCCATCGAAAATCATGTATATCACTGACATACACTGCAAGATACTTACTACAAATAAGGTGTTATAGCATTCATCATTCATTTACAAGGACACGCAAAATAATTTGGTTACAGTACTGTTTATCAATAATAATGGGCTCGCGTGTGTTTTTTGTTGTTGTACGTCGTTAAATTTAACTCATTTTTTGCATATTACTTGGTATATATGAATTCTATAAATCCTATATACACAACATCCTACATAAAATATCCTAGATATACATTTTCGTTTATTTGCGGAATTTGCTGTAGAGAAATTTTCAAATATGAAAGCGTTTTCTAGCTGAAATATAGAATACGATATAATATATATATAAATCCTATACAGGTTTGCACAAAATAATTCGGGTATTACAGACGGTAAATGCTGACATTGTGTTCCAATTAGTTTACTTAGGCATCATATTTCACAATATTATACTGTGTAGTTTTGTTTAGTATTATGAATGTGTTGGGAAAGTGTTATGCTTGATGCAGGATTTTTTGTTTGTGTCTTTTTATATTTAGTAAAAATTCACTAATTGTCATGAATTCCGATTATCATTTTCAGCACATGATACTCCTTTAGTTTTTAAAATAACAAGTTGGAACCCGTCGAAATTCGACGAATTAAAATGTTTAGAATGGAGGTGTTAGATCGAAATTATAATAAACCTACAAAAATAATTACAATAGAAAATTCATCTTGCATTGGTTATCTAACTCTTAAAACAAATAATGTTTTTAACCTAAAATTACCAAATATTATTTCCAAAAGCTTCAACTGCTTAAATTATTCAAAATTAAACTGTATTAGAATACGTAATCAAGATGAGTAACTATGTTGATGTTATCGATTGAGGCTCTTACGTTTGTTTTTACGGGATGAAAAATCTGTAAAAAGGATTTCGCTTTGTCACATCGTAAAATTTTCCCCTATAAAATCTAAACTGTACGTTATTTTCACATTCTCAAAATTTACATACGCATCCTCAAATTCACAATTTAAAAGTATTTTAACGCGCAATACATTATTAATGAATGTATTTCCAAACTTAAAGTCACGTTTGTCTGCTACAACTTTTCATGTGAACATTCGCATAAAATTTAAGTTCTAATCTCAGTACCCGCGAAAATTAACCATTCAGAAATTTGACTTTAGTTGTCATAGTATTTGCCATTTAGTATTGGTCAAATATTTAGTTTTATCAAAGAAAATGATCGTTTTGCTTTAAATATGACATCACTTTTACTCACTGAATCACTTTGCATAGCGTCTCAAACTCAGTATCAGTATAATGTAAAAATATTAAAATATCTTCTTCAATCTTTTGATTTCTGAAGAAGAATGCGTGTTTTTTTAATGGCTGACGTCATTCTTTGTTCAAAAATGAGAAATAGTTACTTTTATTTGTAATGTGAAAATGGCATCAATAAGGATATAATCAATAAAAATAAGTAAACCATGACTATTTTCCCTTTTACGTTTAATAGACATGGAGTACTTCAGTTGCCACAATTACAAAATTGGTACTAAAAACTGTAAAAAAATTAATATCTCAAAAATAAATTCAGATAGAGCTTTCAAACAAATTGCATTTAAAAGTACATTTTTTGCCCTATACGACGGTGTAAAAATTTAAACCGTGAGATGTTTAGAAGTTTAAAAATTTGCAGTAGCGAAAATTGCAAAACCGAAATTTCATTTCAAATTTCAAAGTGTTGCCATTCGCAAAATGACGTATGCGTTACGCACAGATATGTTTGTCCTTTATAATATAGATTGTCCTTTCACTTTTTTATTTCTTTTTTCCCAAGGGTCGTGAAAAAGATCGTCTACTACTACGTCTAAAATATGTAATCGTCTACTGCGAGTCAAAACGAACGATACTAGCAACAATGGTATTTAAAATCAATAGAAAATAAAGCCCTGCCTCGGCTCGGATAATCCCGATTTTACACTGAACGAACTTCGGTTCGGGTCCAGTTAGTGCTAATCATTGGTTGCGGATCGTGTTCGAAATTACTTTAATTAGAGTTTTCTTGTTCAGATCGGGATATACCCGACTCCTGCGGGGCACTAATGTGAAAACAATAAAGCGTTACCAGAAAAATATTTAAATATAAAAATAATCCCTTGAATTACGCATTTACATATTTAATTCTTGTAAATTTTGTTATAAAACATAACATATAATTACATTTTTTATAATAAATTTTCGTTTGTGTCTTTTTCATATTTAGTAAAAATTCGCTAGTCGTCACGAATTCCGATTATCATTTTCAGGCACATGATACTCCTTTGGTTTTTAAAATAGTTGCCCTTTCATTTTTTTTTCATTTTTTTTTCCCAAGGGTCATGAAAATGATCGTCTACTACATCGTCTAAAATATGTATTCGCCTACTGCGAGTCAAAATGAACGATGCTGGCAACAATGGTATTTAAAATCAATAGAAGATAAAGTCTTGCGTCGGCTTGGATAATCCGATTTTACCCTAAATGAACTTTGGTTCGGGTCCACTTAGTACTAATCATTGGTTGCGGATCGTGTTCGAAATGACTTTAATTAGAATTTCCATGTTCAGATCGGGATATACCCGACTCCTGTAAAGCACTAATGTGGAAACAATAAACCGTTGCCAGAAAAATATTTAAATATAAACACAAACCCTTGAATTACGTATTTACGTATTTAATTCTTGAAAATTTTAGTATAAAACATAACATATAACTACATTTTTATCATAAAAAACGGCATTACATTGTTTTATCATTATTTTTTCCGTCAACTAACTATTTCCTTAGTATAAATCTCACCACAGTAGATTCCGGAAAGCAAAAGCTTCTTTAAACTCGTGATATAAAAGAATGAAGCCGGAGCTGACACATGGACGTTAGAAATCTATTAAAAGAGATTGCCCGAAATCGCTGGGTAAGAGGTTAAGAGCTCTTCTTAAGAAGGAAATAACGAGCAAATTACTGGCAAAATTGTTAAAAAAATAAAACAGTATTGTTTGAAGTGATGATACTTATTTGTTGGAATTCCATAACAGAGCTATTACTAGTTGCTTTCTGAACGGATGTCTAAATTTATTATTTGAGAGGAGTTGTGAAGCATTTTCACAGCACAATCATGATTTTAGTCACTAAAAGCTTTTTCTCATGAAGTTATATTGGAAAATAAAATTGTTCCATTTAAAACATTAAAAAAATATTAAGTTCGACAATTTGAATTTAGAAAGCAATTTTTTCGTATTATGAAAATTTAATTTCCGTTGGAACATTCCGAGAAAACTTTAAACAACTCGACTTAAAAAAATAAGAAAAAATCACAAACAAACTGACAGAGTAAAAAAAAAATAAAACAGTATTATATGAAAGTATAATATTTAAAGTTTTTGAAACAAACTGGATCAAAATTTATCTTTTAATTTCATTTGTTTATTTTTTTTTCATTTGTATTACACTGTTTGAGAAGATTTTTTACTGCGTAGACAATAATTTGTTCGCCGCCGCACAGTGGGACAATTTGACAATCTACGTGGACAAAACTAGTTCGTTGAGTTTTAATTAATGTTTGCTGGTTTTTCGAATGTATCACTAATAAAATATTCAAACAGAGATAAATATTTAGCTTATTTAACAACAATGTCTCAAAATAAAAATATAATGCATTACAAAGAATGCGTTAAACATACTTATTTTACCATAAAGTAAAAAATAATTTAATGCACACAAGAAAGTTAACATTTATTTATTTATTTATTTATTTATTTATTTTTGTCCACTCAGAATTGCGCGAGAAATTTGTGTAATCATCCTTTAAATAATGTTTAAAGTAAAATTACATAAAAAAAAAATGTTTTGTGTGACCCTGTGAAAAATATAAATTCTATCCAAATAATTTTCAGCTGAAAAAATGCTGTTGTATAAATAAATAACATGCATAAATTCAATTCAATTTGAAATAAAATTCCTGCTCATAGGTGGCAATGTATCCGAATTTTTACGTGGCCCCGATAAAAGAAATATAACTGCTACGCACTTTATTTTCAATTTAAAAAATGCTATTGAGTACCTCAATAACCTATAGTAATTTTGTTGAAGTTTAATTAAAATTTGTGCTTATAAGAAACAATTTTTCCGCAATCTTTTGTGTGGCCCTGTAAAAAATGTATAATTGCTACGTTCTTCAAATTATAATTGAATTAAATTGTCATCGGAAAAACACATCTAGGGAAAGTTTCAGATCAATCAAATAATTGAAAGTGGTTTAAAAATATTTTCCAAGATCTGAATTAAACTTTTATGTGGTTCTGTCAAAAAAGCGCAACTGCTATGTTACACAAATTATAATAATATTGCATTGTCATCAGAACTACATATCCTGAGCAAAGTTTCAGCTAAATTGGATAATTAAAACTGGTTTAAAATTAACTTGCAAATTTTAAACTACATTTTTGTGTAGCCCTGTAGAAACAGTATAACTTTTGCGCATTCAAATTGTAATAATATTGTATTGTCATTGAAACAACACATGTATTTAATGTTTCAGCTCAATCGGATTATTGAAAGTAGTTTAAAATTAACTTGCAAGATTTGAACTAATCATACATTACATGCACTGCAAGTTAATATAAGGCTTGTTTATTAATAAAAACTTAATGATTTGCAAACTTTTGCAGGAGTTTTTTAAAGTTTCTAATACTTTAGGAATGGCACTTTCATAAAAAAAAAAAATGCTTATTGCTGAACAATGCTGAATAATATATTAGAAGTCAAGATGAAGTTTGCAAAGAACATCATGGATCATCCAGAATAACATCCTCTGAAAAAAAGCGGTTAAGCGGGTTTAATGACAATTATTTTCAAGTAAAAGTAGCTTGAATCTTACCTCGACAAAACCTGTGATATATGGTCAGCAAACTCGTGCTTTCAAATAAAACATAATAGTCGCGACGTACTTTCGAACTTAGAAGAAACTAGTGCCACGGTCGAAACTCCCTCAAACGTACCGCGCAAATGTCTTCTTTACGATCATAATTAATCGACAATATTTTTTTTTCGACAATCTCGTACGATCTTGGCAAAACACACATTCAACTACCAGTATAGATGGTTTTGAAAAATTCCGAAAGAATCGGAAAAATGAATTTTGTCCACCTAGATAATCAAAACGTTCCACTGTGCGCCGTAACAAATAAAAAATTAAATTGAAAATGTTAGCAACAAATGGCAGTAATATCCTATAAAGCTCGATGATGGACACTAAACCTTATTAACACTGTGGATAATTTTTTATAGACTTTATACTCTTTGATTCTTAATTACATGTTCAATAACAGATATATTACTCATGGAACTATGAGTAAAGAGGAATGGACATATCCTTAAAATGGTGGGCATCAACTGTAACCGGTTTTACTGTGGCTCTTTACCACCGTTGCAAACTTTCACCAGTAAATTTGAATAGGATTTTTTTTTTTTTTTTTTTATTCACACGTCTTATTAAATGCAGTTTAATTTCAGTCATAATTATGCTTAAAAACAGATATTCATTTTTACTGGTGGATGTTTACTTCTGCGGTAGCCAGGCCCGAGTTTACGCCATATTTTGACCACCTAAACAACCTCTTGTCAGTGACAGGGAAAGTGATTACATTGTTCGGGCTAACTTTCATAAGTAAAAACGAATAGAGTTCCCCCCCCCCCCCCAAATTTGTGAGAGAATTTTTGCATGAGTAAGCTGCTAAAATAAAGCGAAATTTTCTATTCAAAATTTACCTGTGGAAGTTGGCGCAAGCGGAAATCAGAAACTGTTGATCCGATGTAAAACATCAGACACCATCTTGTGACAAACTCCTCAATTACTTCACTCGCAACTGCTAGGCCCTACACTAGATGTCTCCTCTTCATTATTCATAACTCCATTATATTGCTATACTAGATGTAGAATGTGTTGATAAATTATTGCTGGAAAAATGACTTAAAAGCGATAGTCACCAGTATATTTAGATTAGCATAAACGTTTTATTCTTATTTGCGAAATATAAATACTCGCTAGTATTAAAAAAAAAAAAAAAGTTTTTCTGCGAGTTCTTTAGCATTATATATTTTTAAACTAATGTATGGTCTCTGAAAAGAGTATTTTTTTTTTATGGGGCACTCCCCGGTAGCTTTTTCGTCTTTTCCTTCTTTTTTTGGAACTAATGGAATTTTCTTTCTTTTTTAATTATTTTTTTTCTTTTCTTTGTTTTTTTTTTTCACATATGTAATACTAGTACTTATGTACTTTGTTATTTTTTGTTAGTCTTTTCTTTTTCTTAAAAGTAAATTTAACTTTTGTGGCTACCAGCCACGTCTAAACATTATTTTGTTTAAGGCTCCCTAATGCCCTTGCAACACAATCACCTATCCACTGGATGTAAAGTTGCAACGCAACTAGGTAATCCATTCAGCTGCTCACATTGTTCCATTGTTCCATTAAATACCCGCTTTTGCTTAACGATGAAGACTGAGTTTCCCTCACTTTCTGCTATACTTAACCTTTCTGTTTGTTCTGTCCTGTCTATAGTATTAAAAGAAAAAAAAAAAAAATGTTTTTCTGCTAGTTCTTTAGCATTATATATTTTTAAACTAATGTATGGTCTCTGAAAAGAGTCTTTTTTTTATGGGGCACTCCCCGGTAGCTTTTTCGTCTTTTCCTTTTTTTTTTGGAACTAATGGAATTTTCTTTCTTTTTTAATTATTTTTTTACTTTTCTTTGTTTTTTTTTCTTTTTCACATATGTTATACTAGTACTTATGTACTTTGTTATTTTTTGTTAGTCTTTTCTTTTTCTTAAAAGTAAATTTAACTTTTGTGGGTACCAGCCACGTCTAAACATTATTTTTTTAAGGCTCCTTAATGCCCTTGCAACACAATCACCTATCCACTGGATGTAAGGTTGCAACGCAACTAGGTAATCCATTCAGCTGCTCACGTTGTTCCATTGTTCCATAATATAAATCCATAGCTATTGTAATTTCCTTTTTAGAGCAGTATTATGCATAAAAATAACATTTCAACAATACTGACGTAGTTAATAATACGTGCTAGTAATTCATATAACATTCATATAAATTATTCAGTATAATATTAGGAAAAGTAATTAAAAACTGTTTGTCCTTTGAGTTACAGTTATATTATACTGTTAAAAATCCGAAATATCTGTGTAATACTACGAAATTTCAACAAAGTATGTAGTGAAGCAAACAGATATTTCAAATTAAAAAGCATTTTAATAAATGAAATAAAAATGCATACGACAGCGGTCAACATAATTGCAACTTACAGTTCAATCTCAATTTGAAATTACTGTGAATATGCACTTTATTTTAAAGATAATTCTATAATTTGACACATTTACCATTATTTCGCTAAAGAAAACAAGTACGACTGAAATTATTCCACATGTCTATAATCATATACGATATGATTTTTCAATTTAATGATTCTTGCATTCAAATTGTAATTTGACATGTAATATTTATCTTCAGCACAAGACACTTTGAAGTTTATTCTTGAAATATATGTAATTTGTACGATGTTTTGAAAATTTCTGTTGAATTAGATCACACGAAGTAAAAAGGAGAATAGTAGGAAAGTAAATAAACACGTGTAATCAGTTTCTTATTCCTAATTTAAAGTTAGCTAAACTATCGCTTAAAATGACATTTAAATATTATTTCGTTTAAAATTTAATGGAATTAAGTTGTGAGGGGCTTATAACGCCTTTTTTTATTATAGAAAGAAAAAACATTCAAGAAAAACTGTAAGAAAAACTAGGATAAATATAAGGGGGTAGTAGTAAAAATTAAAAAATACATTTCTAAAACAACGTGCTTTTGTTTGTTTTCTAAATAATTTTAAAATTAGTGGTGAAATAAAAGTAAGATTTATTATAAAACATTAGGCATGATAATATCCATTTATATTTAAGATAGTATTAATGCATATGACATGGATTATAATGCATTGTCCTTCATTTCTATGAAATGGTTTTCATAACAGGTGTGGCGGTTAATAATTCTTAATTTATTCAAGAGATGGCGCTGAAAGAAGGGATTGGTTCACAGTCTAACTTCTCATGTCATTTTGTAGCTGTGACAGTACCTTATAAACTGCCATCGATGTTTAAGCGTTTTCGAGTTAGCGTCATATTATTTTCATCTGGTAAACATGCAAAGTTTTCAAACAATAAAGAGCAGGTGTTCTACGTTTTTTCCTCAAATAAAAGAAAAGCGTGTAGAAACAATCGTATGCTTGTGGAAACTTATGGTGACAATGCTCTAACTCATGATCAAGTGGTGAACTACGACAACCATCAATATCGACTGCAAAACCGAATCGTTTAGGAAAGAAGTTAATGCATTGCATTTGGTCGGATCAAAAGGGTGTTGTGTCCCATTATCTTCTAAAATTTTGTAAAACACTTAATACAGTTCCCTACCATCAATGAATGATTAATTTAAACCATTCATTTATACAAAAGCAACCGGATGTGCTACAAGACACGAAAAAGTGATTTTGCTTCAGGACCTCTTCACACACAGCGAAAGTCGCCAAATTTTATTTTCGATTTGGAATTCTTTTACCCGCCGTACTCATCAAACTTTGTCCCTTCCGACTGCCACTTGTTTTCATAGATGCCTCACGCACTGTCCATAAAACACTTCAACAATTAAAAAAATGTCGAAAAATGGCTTGATGACGTGAACACGTCAAATAATACACGTTTTTTCAGGGAGGATAACTACAACTTCACAAAAAGATGGGGAAAATGTGCAGTCAGCGACGGCACATACACCGAATACATCACTTTTTACTTTCTTCCTTTTTTTTTTTTTTTTTTTTTTTTTTTCAGAGGAGCAAGATAGATGCAATTTTCTTACTTTTTAACAACTTCTCTAATTTATTCAAAATAATTTTAGAAAGTCATAAATTATTTAAATTATGACACTACAGCATTCCGAAACGTTTGAAAACTGTTTATCTCATTATCGGACTTACCCTTCTCCTTCCTCCTCCTACTGCCTTAAAGGAAAGGATTTGGAAGAGTAATGAGAAACAAAGTGTAATGAAAATGTATAGTGTAAATAAAAAGCACAACAAAAGTTTCGAAAATAAATCACACGTGATTTTATTTTCACTCACGGAAACAGATCAGAAATGAATACAGACGCTTACAAGGTTGTTAACAAAGTTGAACATTGGCTGCGTGACACTGGGTAAAATTGGGATCACACACGCGGAAATATTTCATTAAGTGTTGTTTTCTCTGAAGTAAATACCTTTTGCTAAGATAATCAAAATAGATGATGCTCCTATGGTAACATTGATTTTATTTCCGTTAAATGATGAGTAGTGTAAGTTTTCTACATAATTACTTAAAGGGGACTATGTTTCACATTTTAATTACCACAAATTTATAAATTTGTATACTTCTAACAAAATTTGCATAAAAATTAATTTTAAATTAACTTATTTTTAAAATTCTTAACAAATACTTGACAAATAATTTTCAGATGTCGAGATGTTGGAAACGATTTCCGCCATATCCTTAAGTATCCTTAATATCTATAATAATTCACCTTCATATAGGGAACTCTAAATTTTGGGTAATGTTTAACTAGTTACACATTTAAACAGGGCAGTTACGTTTCAAGGATAGTAGTATGTTTATGAAACCATTTAATTTTAATTCCCAAACGCCACAATTGTCCCAAAATCTTGCTAAAATCTTTTCCGCTTAACATATATTTGAAATATAGCCTTTCTCCCCATCTCCAAATAAATTTGTTCGTGAATTCCGGTGGCAATAATTTATTTCAACATTTTAGTAATAAAAGTACTTTGCCCCTAAAAGGATTAAAAGTTGTTATTGACAAGTTAAGCGATCATGCGGCTGCAAAAGAACATAGCATTGATCGAAAAACATTAAGAAGGCACGTAGTAAAATTTTACTAAGATGAATACAGTGTGATGAAGCCAACTATGTGACAACAAGAATTGCGGGGGTCGAGTGTCGCAAAACGTAGGACAAAGATACCAAGAAAAGCTGGGCAGTGGTTTCTAAAAGCGGACATAATAATACATGAAAATCTATGAAAACGGAACCTGTCTCTAACGGGATACTGTCTTAAATGTTAAAATTTCATTTTTCTTGCTCTACAATTATACCTGCTCAAACAAAATCCTGTTTAAACCAAAAAAAAAAAAAAAAAGATTCTTCTGGCTTGCGATTGCGTATAAACAGGCTTGTTTAAGCATTCATATTTCAAAAATATTTTTTTTAATAATTAAAGCATGTCGCATAAAGTTATTTTACTTTTTTTTTAAACTGTTTTTATTTCTCTTCACAAATATTTCGATATAAAACAAAGTGAATCAAGCTTCCCATATAGTCTGTTAACCCACTATGTGAGGTTATGTGGGGAGCCTTGACCCTGTATTCTCTCATGATTAAAATCAATCATTTTTCAAATTTCTTAAATATTTGACTTATGTAGGAATTTCGGTTGGATAACGGATTGTATAACGACTAAAATTATATATAAAAGTTTATTCTACGTTAAATATTTAAAAAATAAAAATCATTTTGTAAAAAGTGGGTCAACCCTCCCTAGTATGCCCTATATATATATATATATATATATATTACATATATATATTATATATATATATATATATATATATATAAGATTATATTTAGCCTGAACCAGCGCACCCCCCCCCCTCACAGAACAAGAAGAACAAGAAAAATAACTATGTAAACATTAAAACTTCAACAAAAACTAGGAAAAGATAGGCTGCGGCCTCATCTGCGGCGATGAGGCCGCAGCCTATCTTTTCCTAGTTTTTGTTGAAGTTTTAATGTTTACATAGTTATTTTTCTTGTTCTTCTTGTTCTGTGAGGGGGGGGGGGGTGCGCTGGTTCAGGCTAAATATAATCTTATACTGGTTTATATTTAATTTATGTGTTTTACTGCAGCTGTTTGGCGCATTTCACATGAATTTATTTTGTTTTTTGTTGGTGATTACTGTGCTTTACGGTTATATATATATATATATATATATATTGGTTTCTCTTGATTAGTGCGGTTAACAAATCCCGCTATGTTACTGTGCTATTCGACATACAATATATATATATATATATATATATATATATATAATACAAAAAAATAATAATAGTGGAATACAAAAGGAAATTTCGAGAACAAATCACATGCGATTTCTTTTTACACACGAAAACAGATTAGAAATTAATACAGATGCCTACAAGATTGTTAACAAAATTCAACATTGTCTGCGTGACACTTGGTAAAAGTGGATCGCCCACGCGAAAATATTTTATTAAATGTCGGTTCCTCTCAAGTAAATACCTTCTGCGTAGTTATATAATGAGAATAGATGATGCATGAACTGTAGAACTTTGATTTTTATTTCGCTTAAATGAAGAGCTTTTTATATTTCCCGCTTAATTACTCAAAGTTGTCTGCATCTATTCACTATGAATTCGTAAAATAGAATATTTAAAACAAAATACATAGAGATGTAATTTTTGAATTAAATTATATTTTTGTTATATAAATATAAACAAGTTATATTTGGTGCATTGCTAATTTTTACTAAAAATCTTTGCAATACCGTTAGCATCTTACACTCATAAAAAAAGTTTTACATATACAAGGTTGTTATAACGTTCAACTTTGTCTGCGTGACACTAGCTAGTGAATGGTACACTCAAAAGTACTTTATTTAGTATCTGCACCTTTTAACTAAATACCTACTGTGTATTCATATAATCAGAATAGATGATGCATGTACATTAGAAATTTAATTTTTACCCGACTATGTCAAGAAAGGTTATGTGTTTCACGCGTATCTGGGTATGTTGATTTCTTTATATCCACGAAACATCCCAACGGCTGGATAGATTTTAATGAATTAGGATTCTATCGATTCGTCTTAACAGTCCAATGGTTATAGGCTAGGGTTTCTTTTATACATTCAAAATGGTAGCCGTAAAATATAAAATGGCAATAGAGACGAAAAAAAAATTACGCACCCTATTGATTGGCATATCATTGGAAAGGTCTTTCAAAATGAAGACGATGTTTCATTAACTATTTTACAGTCAGAAGCTCCGTTTAAATATTACACAACCTGGAAGTTGTGTAGGTAGGATCTATAGCTTTACTGGAACTCTAACCTTCATAGACATCTATAGGCCTCATCAATACAGTGTTTATAGATAGAAACTAGCAATTAAACACAACTTAAAAATCCTCAATACAAGTTAAAAAAAAAAAGTAAGTAACATAAAAAATAGTTTCACATTGATGAGAAATAATTAATTAGTTCACTTTTTACGCAGTCGGGTTTTTTGATTTTTTAAATTTAATATTTGCTTGTTGTTTCGCTTAATTTAAGAGCATTTGATATTTTCATCGTAATTACTTAAATGAATAAGTTGTCTTGATTTCACCTTCTACAGATCATGAATTTAGAAAATAGAGTGTTTCAAACAATATATATACAGGTTGAGTACAAATGATGGACTCGATTTTAAAAAATCATATTTTCGAAATTACTGCACATATTACAATACGTGATACATGGATTTAACGATAAGCATACCAAGATTTTTCAGTAACAAATGCTCGATGTGTGACCTTCTTGTTACACGGCATACGATCAATCTGTAATCCAGTTCGTTCCAAACATTTTGCCAAACTGTCAAACATCACACTTTCAATGGTTCTGAATGCTGCACAAATGCGTTCTTTACGTTCTGGCAGAATTTTCGGTATTGGTGGTACATAAATAATGCCTTTGACTCTGCCAGAGCTTAAAGAACGCATTTGTGCAGCATTCAGAATCATTAACGGGGTGATGCTACAAAATGTTTGGAACGAACTGGATTACAGATTGGACGTATGCCGTGTAACAAGAGGGTCACACATCGAACATTTGTAACTGAAAAAAACTTGGTATATTTCTTTTTAAATTCATCTATCACTTATTGTGATATGTACAGTAATCTCGGAAATATGATTTTTTAAGATCGAGTTCATCATTTGTACTCACCCTGTATATAAATGTAGTTTTTTCTCTAAATAAATCTGTAAAGTTACTAAAGTTTTTCTAGGAAACTGGGATTTCTAGAACTTTTTATGTAACGGCAACAACAAAAATTCATGTAACAGACACACTTTTGCGCCGAAAATAAAAAAAAATCTATAAGATTACTAAGAATTTTTTTAGGAAACTAAACTGCCTTGAACTTTTCACGTAACTGCAACCAACGTTACAGACATAATTTTAGCAAGATTACTCTAATTTTAGCAGATCCATTTGTAAAGTTACAGATTTCTGTAGCTTTACAAAAACTGTTTTGGTAGATTTGCAGTTTATTTTTGTACAATTACAGATGAAATTTTCGTAAGCATGTAACTTTACATCTGTAGAACGACATATATTCTTTGTACAGTGCAATAGAATCTTATCGTCAAATAAAATTATTTTACGGATACAAGGTTGTTGTAAAGTTCAACTTTGTTTGCAGACACTCGGTAAATTGCATAGTACAAGAGAAAATATTTTATTAAACGACGTTTTCACTCAAGTAAACACCTTCTGCGTAATTATATAATCATAGCAGATGCAGGGTGGCAAGTGATCAGGGGAAGACACAGTTAAAAAAGGTGTTAAATACCAGTAATTTGTTAAAGAGAAATTTGGCTTATTTAATCCTTTTATATTTTTCCAAGTATTTTCTTTAAGAAAATACTGGTAGTTCCCTCTTTTATGACTGCGTCTTTCCCTGATCACTCGCCACCCTGATATGATATGTGTATCAAAGAACTTTAATTTAATTTTGCTTAACCCTTTCCGGCTCAGAGTAAGCCTGTTTGTAAAATGATGGACTGATACAATAATTTACAAACGACTTTATTAGAAAATAAAAACTTTCTTCCCCCCCCCCCCGTACTTTATAACAGAAAAATTTTAATTAAATATTCTTGGTGCCGTTTGTCAGTTTCGGAATTAAAATTACGCGTCCTTTTTTGTGGACAACAAACAAACAAAAATAATGCTTTCGCATTTAATAAAATAGCAAGCAATTTATTTTTTAGAGTAGTATATTAAAAAATATATTCGCATGTAAAATATATTCTAAACGAACATTTAAAATATATATATAGTAGTTCAATCAAGTTTTAAAAAAAAAAGTCAATTTCATTCAAAAAAGCAAACATTTCTACTCGAATTTAATTAAAAATATAGATATATTTTAAATCTAACAAAAAAATTATGTCTTATTAAAAATATGTCTAATAAGTAAAAATTTTTATCCTTTATTTTTCTATAAATGTTGAAACACCAACCAATATTTCATGACGACGAAATCATCCAGCAATTATGTTTGAATTTCCAAGCTTTCTGAATAAGAAATTTAAGAAGGCTTACTAATCCCCCATTTGAAGGGAACTCGTATCTTCATTTTAGACTCGTCCTCTTCCAAGCGCTCTCTAGTCGAGTAGTTATGATGCTCGATTCTAAACTCGCTGTCCCAGATACAAAGCCAAGGTGATCTACGGAACAACAAGACACGTTTTTTTTTTTTTTTTTTTTTTTTTTTTTTTTTTTTTTATGCTTCTTTCTGATTACGGAAATTTTCTGTCTTAGAATGCAAAAATAAAAAATAAATAAAAAAATAAATAATATATATATATATATATAATAACGGAAACTTCTTCAATTCTCGAATATATACCGGTAGCAGTGCTGCAGGAATATTTCCGTGAATGGAAGAAAGTATTTCTGAGAGAGCATATTCTTCTTTGAGATATTTTTTTCCTTTAAAAAACAATTGAGATGATAAAAAAAAAATAAAAATAAAAGATTATAAAATTTATTTTAGGGGTTTTTATATTTTATTTTATTTATTTATTTATTTATTTTTTTTTACCATTTGGAAATGGTTGTTGTTTTCGGTCGAGGATGGGGGTCAAATGATGCTCGCATTTTATTTTTTTTTAACGAAATTCAACGATGTTCTTTACTTTTAGAAGAATTTTTATTTGAATAGGTAATAGAAAGGCATAAAATCGTTAAAAATTGTTTGAATAGGTAATCGAAAGGCATAAAATCGTTAAAAATTGAAAAGGTTACAAAATGGGTAGGCGCAAATTATCAGATATGGAAAAATCCGAAGCCAAAGAGCGACGCCGAAATGAAAATCGTCTTGCAAAGCAAAAATCGAGGTCTTCAACTCATTATCTAGGCCATGAAAATCGAGGTCTTCAACTGATTATGTAGCCCATTAAAATCGAGGTCTTCAACTGATTATGTAGCCCATGAAAATCGAGGTCTTCATCTGATTATGCAGCCTATGAAAATCAATTACAGAATAAAATACGAACGCGAAAAAAGAAACAATTTAATATTTAATCGATTTATAGTAAAAGGGAATGTCTCGAAGGGCTCCAATCCACTAGCCACAGTGTTTTACAATCGGTCGATTCTAACCGAAAAAAATTGAGCTCAATGTAGGTAATTTGTCTCAATCTGTGGATGATTCGGTGGAACTGCTTTCGATTTGTAACCTGTTTTTGTTCTCGAAACGGGACTTGGAGTGTTTATCGATGAAGGTTTTGGTCGTCTGAAGTTTGATCTTTGCGTTCTGTTGTTGAAGAGGATGCGACGCAATTTGGTGGACGAAATAAATTCCAAATGGTCGTTGTAATCTATTAAATTACATTTTTTTCTACTGGAATTATAAGACAATTATTTTATTTCTTATCGAAATAATGTAACACTTAACCCTTAAATGCCGGGCGTTGCTTTTTGGCAAAATACCAAATTTAGGCTCTAAAATACTATTAGAATGATATTGAAGCTATAATGCATAATGTTGCCAATAAAATACATTCTGAAAATATTATTAAATCGATTTTCAACATATAGATGGCAACACTTGTGCTGTTTAAAAAGAAAGATAGATTTATTTTTTCAATTGTTGCTATTTGTTCTTTTTGTTATGTTTGGAAGCTTGCAAAATACCCTAATTTATTCTGCAGTGAACAAGTAAAATTTATTTCTTATTATAGTTCCTAAAATTCTTGTGTGTTTAATATTATGTAATTTTATCAAGGGAAATTATTTTTTCAATTAAAGTCCAGTATTGCCGATTAGTAACAAACTGTTTTTTAGCCGTAAACCATGCTAAAAACAAAATATGATTTTTTAAAGTATTTTTCTCATGATTTATTTAAAAAATGGAAGCCAAAAAATATTATTAAAATGATTTTTGAAAAATCAGGTATTTAAGGGTTAACCATTTGAGGGGCAAGTAATTGTGCCTCTGTAAGGTCGAATTCACACCGGAATATTTAAAAAATATCATTGCAAAATACGGAAAAGCACTTTTACGACATCTTTCCTCCAAAGTTAGAAAAGTGAAAATTAATAAAATTTATCTGGTGCAAATCTTCATTAACCTCATGTGGGATATTATGTATCCCACCTCCCCTCAATGAGTTAATGCTCATATTTAAAATTTTTATGTTAAAAAAAACCTCATTTCATAATAATATTTCAACATAATTAAAACTTTAATTGCTATCACAAGATATATGTAAGTCTTAATCATTTCTTAGAACCGCAATAATTATTTAAAAAACGTAACTAATATCACAAGAAATGAGTAGATTTTAAAGAATAGTTATGTCTGAAATTTTATTATTATATCTTTCTTTTCCATGCATCGCCTTTTGTAAATAAAGAACATTTTACACCACTTTTTTTTTTCTCCTTTTGTAGAAAAGATCTTTTGTTATCTTCTTTTGTTACAAAGTACATTTCTTTCATTGTTATGACACTGTTTGCATTTATCTGTTTAAAAAGCACTACAGCTTTACGATAAAGGAAGAGAACCTATTTAAAGCTTATCTCTTAAAAAACAGTACATCCATTAATGATAGTCGGAAACAGCTGCATTATAAAGCATGTAATGTTATCTTTAAAATCGTTTTGTTATCTGCCGGAGACATCTTTTACGTGGGAACCTTTAAAATTTATTATCATGTCATTTCATATTTATAGCTTCATCATTTATTATAGAAAAATGGAGGAAAATTCTAATCATTATCATTTATGTAATTCCATGAAAGTCTAATAGTGATTATGTAGTGCCATGGATATTGTTTTATGAAGTCTTAGAAATTATTTAGAAAGATATATTACAATTAAAAAATAAGTTACTGTTAATATGTTAAAGATGAAATATGTAATTAATGTTAAAAATATGTTTTTAAAAATATGTTAACGTTAATATTTAAAAAATAAATTATTAAAAATAAGTTAATGTTAATACCTTAAAAATACGCTATTAAAAACATGTTTGTTAATATATTTAAAATGTGCTAATGTTACTGTGTTAAAAATTTAATATATGTATATATATTAGAATTTAAAGAAAATTCATCCCCTCGTACTTTTCATTTGCTTTAAAAAAATAAATGTAAGAAATATTAAGTTAATATATGTCGGCGATAGCTTCATTATGGACTGTAGAAAATACTTAAAAATACTAAATTAATTGTATTGCGTACTCGATGGATTGTCCAAATTTACAAAACTTAACAAAAACATTTATTATTTACAAAAAATTTTCCAAACGGACTGGCAGCGGTTGATGCACTGCACTTACGTCTAAGAACACATCATACTCAACTGGCGGAGAATTCTCGTGCCCCTTTCAGTCCAGAGCGCTTGCAGCGCCCTCTCACTATCAATTATGATGCACGGAGGAAACAATATAGATAAAACGTAATACTAAAAATTATTAAAATTAAATTCTATAAACAATAGGTAAATAATTTTAAATTACTATATAAAATTAGTAATTGATATTAAGTTAATATATAAAATATTAGGTTAAAATATAAAAAAAAGTACTTAAAATTTTAATTATTTTACCACGTGCTATTCAGAATTTATTTAATGGAATTAAAGACAGCTTATTCACACAATAATTAATAAACTTATAGCAAAATATTTCTTTCCTTTACTTTTTTATTCGTAAATTTATTTTTTTAATCAAACAATAGAGAGAGGATGCATGAATGCAATTACAAATGCATATATAAATAAGTTTTTTTTTTTTTTTTTTTTTTTTACATTTTCCAAGAAAATTGAAAAGTTTTTATGAATTTGGTTTGTCTGGCCACACTCTAACTCTTGTAAATACACTGCGATTTTTATGCAACTGATGTATGTTAATGATATTTATCATGACATGTTTGGTATTGACTATGAAGTTTGTAGCATTAAAAGTTCATTTACAGGGGCGCTAAAAAAATCCGTTACATTATGGTCAAAGGGGAAAAATCGTTTATAGTATATATTAATGTCTTTACGCTATTTTAAATATATTGAAATTGATATAAATCATTGAATTTTACTACAAGATGATTACTATAGAATACGTCTTCATAACATTTGTCATTCATTTACAGGGACACTCAAAAGAAATCGGTTACAGTGCTGTCTTTGAGAAAGAATTGCTGGAAGTTGATTTTAAATTTATGTATGCGCTTTTAAATTGAACCAATTTTTTGCATATTACACGTTGTGTATAAATTATATACTTCATATATAGGGCTGCACAAAAAAATTCCCTTACCATTCTCCTTATTAGCGAAAATTGCCGAAAGAGAATTTTCGATTGAGGTATATATTTTCTACCTGAACTAAATTTTTCCTTGCATTTAGTTAATACATGCAAGGTACATAGATAGAAATCTATATGTCATATACAGAGCTGCTCAAAGAATTCTGATAATTTTCCGACTATAGATGGGAATTGCTAAAATTGGGTTTTCAAATAATTTATACGCTTCCAAATTGTTCAATTAGACATCATATTTCAAGTTATTGAACGGTAACGTGTTGTTACGTTATTCTAAATGTGCTGGAAAGTGATTAATAATCTATACTTGACGCATGATTATTTTCTTTCTTGTTTTTGGTTTCAAATGATAAAAGTCAAATATTCTCTGCGTTTAAATAACAGAGCACTATTCAGACATATTTTGAAAGTTTTAAAATGAACTTTTCGATAAATATTATGTTGCAAATTCACTATTTTATATGTTGATCGTAAAGAAAGGTAAATTTACAAGAATAATGTTATTAAAAAATAGCAAATAATGCCTTTGGGCAAGAATATTAAAAGGTAGAAGACCAACATTTAAAAATGCACAAATAATACACAAAAAAGCATTAAACAGCTGTTTTGAATCCACACACGAGATTTTTCTTTAGTGCGACAGAGAGCAAAGTACAGCGTGCTAGAAAATGCCCAGTCTTGCTTTTTCTAGCACGCTGTGCCTTGATCCCTGGCACACCGAAGAACTATTTTGCTTCTGGATTCGAAACAACTGTTTGCTGTTTTTTTTGTGTGTGTGTGTGTTATTTGTACATTTTTAAACGTTGGCTTTCTGTCTTTTAATAATAACATTCATTTTGCGTTTGATTTTTTTTTACACTATGACCGAGAAACAAAGAACCTATATTAAGAGTTTTTTCTTCTCATTTTGTACAAATTATATCTGTAGTCTTCTTTTGTTACAAAGACATTTCGTTAATTGTTATGACACCGTATGCATTTAGTTGTTTAAAAAGCACTATAGTTTCAAAATGAAAAATACAACTTATTTTAAGCTTATGTCTGATAAATCATTACGTCCATTAACTGAAGCCTTCGCATTATAAAACATCTAATTTTATGCTTAAGATCATTTTTACTTTAATGACATATCTTTCTTCAGATCCGTTAAGATGCCATTTCATATTTACAGACTATTTTCTTTTATATAACAAAATTGAAAAATGTTAACAGTAACAACCATTTACATGATTTTAGAAGAGTTTTAATATTGTGTAAAAAATAAAACTATTTTACAATTATCAAACTTGTTTTCATAGAAGATTAATTTTAGCAAATGCCTTTTTAAGAATTAAGATTAATTAAACTCTTAAAAATAAAGATTAAAATTTTTATAAAAAAGTAAAAACACAAAACAAAATTAGTCTTAATTATATAAAAGCTTTAATAATGTTTTAGAAAGAAAAATAAGTTATCAGTATTCTTCCATAATTAGCCTTGTTCTTGTAAGTAATTACTTTAGACTACAATTTCTTTCATACAATATTATAAAAATTTCAACTAATTAAATTGTTAATACGTACGATGGAAATTAAAAAAAATTTAATTAAGTAAAGAATAAAAAAACTGCTATAGTCTATTTCTGAAATTTAATATTATGATACCTTACTCTTATTTTTGTAAACGATACGTTGATGAAAATGATAAAGAAAATTTTTAATTTTCCATTTGAACATTTTAAAATAGTGAGCTTTAAAGAATATTTTCATACATTTTTAGTTTGTTATTGTTGACATACTTGCTATTTATGACACATTCTATTTCATGAGGTAAATAATTAATGATAAATGTAATTTGTTTCAATGAAAAAATTTCCTTCTTATATTCAACATTACTATATATCTGATTACCTTTCTTTGTGCATTTTTTGGGGGGTGGGGTTCTAAATATAAACAAAAAGCCAGCACTACTCTTAGTGCATAAAACGATATTTTTTATTTATAAGTCGTTAATTTATACATTTTTCCTATGAGTGACTTTTCTTTCCAGGAATATAAATTTTGTGCATTATTAATCTTTTCATTGACTAATCTTCTTAATTACTGCCGGAGGATATGGAATTTGCTACTAAGGACGCGACTAGCAAGTTTCTGTGCCCCGGGCACTTTAAATTTTTAAAATATAATATGAACTTTTGAGTGACGCTATGCTATTAATTAAAAAAATATATATCTGTTTGCATTATTTATTTCATCATTTTATTTTCGTTCTATTTATAATCGAATATGCAAAAGTTATTTTCACCATGAAATGATGTATAAAATTTTATTCATTGATGCTTTTTTATACACAGCTCTCATAAATTCAAAATAGGAATTTTAAAAGATTATGATATATTTAAGTGATGCCTTGATGTGGCTTTAAAAGCCTTGTTTTAAAATTCAAATTAAATTGTTTTTGATTTGGTTAAAATATATTTACACATCTAAACGATCCTTTTAATTTTCCAGCTCACTGAAACTGATCACTTCCACTGAATCTGTATTATGCATTTAAATGTATTTATTTCAATAAATTGATTTATCTTTGTGTCACGGTATTCAAAATTGTAAGTAAAATTTATATATTGGTTTCTTTACACCAAACTATCCATTTGCATAATATCTTAGTTTGGATACAATGACGCAAATAAACCATTTAAATAAAATTAATATTCTTGCAATTCGTCTATAATGTCAATGGGAGCATTATAAATATTTGTGTAAAAATATTTAGAGAGTTTTACCCATTTAATAAAGGAGATTACACATTTAACTGACATTTGATGGTAGAATTACGGTGGTAAGTGCAACCATTACGAATAGTTTTTACTTTCAAAATGGTTTTGATTTAATGTCAAAATTTTTTAAATTCTGAACATTTTATGTTCCAATCGACCGCAACTTAAATCTAAAAATTTGAAAGGAAAAATACGCAAAGTTTTCATATTTTTTAAATTTATATTTGCATAACATTGAAATAACAAAATTTTAAACTTAAATATCTAAAGTGTTAACATTCTTAACTTGAGTAATGAAAATCGTAATTATTATTTTTAAAATATTAAAGATAATATTTTTTTTTTTTTTTTTTTGGCTGAAATAGCTTCCAATGACCGTTGCTTTATAACTTAACTAATCTGTCGATATCAATAAGAATTTTAAAATTTGTTTTTATTTTTGAAGAATCTGCAGCAGATTATTCAGAATCACTTTTATTGTTGATTGACATGACATTTAAAGTGTTATAGTTTAGATATCATAATTGTTAAAATTATTAACTTGTTGAAGGATAAATATCAATTCTCAAAGTAGACATAATGATAATCAGATGTGTCACATTGCAACAATTTCCATTATGTTTTGATTTGTGTTTTACCGATTCAACATGTGAGATTTCTTTTATAAATTTTAAATTGTAAAAAAAAAATTCAACTTCTTCTACAGAATTTCCAAAATCATGTTTAATTTAGATTTATGTGATATTTGAAAAGAAAAAAAAATATCGAAATTCCTAAAATGTTGTATTCCTTAAATGAAAAATCTCAAATTTTATAATAATCCTGATGATAAAAAAATCAGAGTGAGTGAAACAATTTCCCATGTCTGTTGCTTTATAACTTTTAAAAATTTTAAATACTGCTTGTTTTCAGAGTTTTTACCAGAAGTTCCAAAATTACTTTTAATTTAGATTAACATGACTGTATATTGACCATACATATTTTTTATTTAAACGTCTAAGTTTCTAAAATTCTTAACTTGGTGATTGAAAACTCTCAATTCTAATAAAGACCTATTGATAATAACATCTGTTACACTGCTACAGTTTAAAATGACTGCGTCTTTTAAGCTAAACTTTCTATTAAATTGTTCCATAAATATTATAATTCCTTTAGATATTTTAAATCATAAATTCTCACCATACTTTTATATAGAATTCGCGGTTTCCTAAAACTATTTCTATTTAGATTCACGTGATATCTAAATTCTTAGATTTTTATGCACTATCCATTGATAATAATATCTGTTAGACAGCAACAACTTCCAACGACTGTTGCTTTATAACTGTTAACCCCTTGAGGGGCGGTGGGATATAGTCTATCCCATCTACGAATAATGAAGATTTGCACCAGAAAAAATTTATTAAATTTTAGTTTTCTAACTTTGGTGGAAAAAAGACTTTTCTTTGAAATAAAATTTTTGAAAGATTCCTGTGTGAACTCGGCATTTCAGTAACGCAATTACTTGCCCCTCAAAGTATTAAAACTTTTAAATATTGTGTGTTTTTTAGAATCTTATGCAGAATTTCTCAAATTAAATTTAATTTATATTAACATCACTTTATATTAACCAGATATTTAGATATTTTTTTTATTTAAACATCTAAGTTTCTAAAACTCTTAACTTGGAGAATGAAAACTCTCAATTCTTAAAGAGACCTATTGATAGTGATATATGTGTGGATACTGCTACAGTTTAAAATGACTGTATCTTTCAAGATTGACTTTCTAATTAATTGTTCCATAGATATGCTAATTTTTTTTTATAAATCTTAAATCTTAAATTCTCACCATAATCTTATACACAATTTCCGGTTTCTTAAATTTATTTCAATTTTGATTTACGTGATACCTAAATGTTTAGATTTTTATGAAATATCTATTGATAATAAAATAGGTTAGACTGCTTTTAATGACTGTTGTTTTACAACTTACGTCTTCTATCGATAAAACAATTTATTCCTAACTTGGTGAATGAAATCTTTCAATTCTTATAAAAGACCTATTGATAATAAGATTTGTGATACTGCTACAGTTTAAAATGACTGTGTATTTCAAGATTAATTTTCTATTAAAATTTTCCATAGACATGATAATTATTTTATAAACTTTCTATTAAAAATTTCCATAGATATGATAATTATTTTGTAACTTTTAAATCGCAAATTCTCACCATAATCTTATGCAGAATTTCGGCCTTCTTAAATTTAGTTCAATTTAGATTCACGTGATACCTAAATGTTTAGAATTTTATGCAATATCTATTGATAAAATCTGCTGCCCTGACTGCTTCCTATGACTATTGTTTTTAAACTTATGTCTTCTGTCGATAAAACAATTCATTCTTAACTTGGTGGAATGAAAACTCTCAATTTTTATAAAAGGCTTATTGATAATAAAATTTGTGATACGGCTATAGTTTTAAAATGACTGTGTCTTTGAAGCTTAACTTCCTATTAAATTTTTCCATAGATATGATAATCATTTAATAAACTTTAAATCGCAAATTCTCACCATAATCTTATGCAGAATTTCAGGTTTCCTAAATCTTTCGATTTGGATTCACGGGATATCTAAATTCTTAGATTTTTATGCAATATCTATTGACAATAAAATCTGTTAGACTGCTTCCAATGACTGTTGTTTTTCAACTTACATCTTCTGTCGATAAAACAATTCGTTCTTAACTTGACGGATTGAAACTCTCAATTCTAATAAAAGACCTGTTGATATTAATATCTGTGTTACTGCTACAGCGTGTCTTTCATGTTTAACATTCTATTAAATTGTTCCATAGATATGATAATTCTTTTATAATTTTTTAATATTACATTCTCACCATAATCTTATGCAGAATTTCCGGTGTCCTAAATCTATTTCAATTTAGAATTACGTGATAATTACATTCAGGGGCCGATTTACAAATTTGGGGGCCCTGAACGTGGATGCTTAGAGGACCCCTTTGTACCGATGCTTACAGGAGGATTGAGTAAGAAAATATACTGAAAAAGGTAATTAGTAAAATAAACATTATTGACTTTAATAATTACTTTAAAATCTCCATTAAGAAATTAAATTTAATAATCATTAATTTATTTCACAAATATGAAATTTAAATGAGTAGACGTTTTGCAATAAATTGTGTGATGCTGATTATATTTTCCTATGCAAGTATATGTAAATCTGGAATGATCAAGTATGCTACAACTTATAATAAATTCCCTGCAATACCGAGCTACAATTATTTAAAATATTAGTGAAGTCTGCCACCTAAGAACTACGATCACCAAGCCCAAAAAATCTGACGAGAACAGGATTAGGATTAAATAAGAATTAAAAATACAATATATTTTTTAAGTGATAAAGATTTAAAAAATATATATTTACTATAATAAAGTAATTACATATGGATACTTCACACAAAATATACGAAGTTTAAAAAATATAATACGAACGCAATAGGATATAAAATCACATATAAAATTTTATTAGAAATTACAACTACATCAGATTTTGGACAATAATTGAAAAACCTTCAACAGCAAATGAGGCCCTCTGAAAATCAGTGACCCTGGGTCCATGGCCCGAATGCCCTGCCGTAAATCTGGCGTTGCATACGTTCTTAGATTTTTTTTGCAATATCTATTGATAATAAAATCTGTTAGAATGCAACAGCTTCCAATGACTGTTGCTTTACAACTTACGTCTTCTATCGATAAAACAATTCATTTTCCTATCTAACATCTTAATTTATACCCCTGATCTTTGCTCCTTGGGAACGGCGAAGTGTAATGAAGTTTTCTCTTTTTGTTCGAAAGTACCTACTTAAGTTGCAAAAAAAGCTAATTGTTTTACCATAAGGATCTCTCTCTTTCTCTGTAAGCAAAGCTTTCTGAAGTGGAATCTCTAGCCGTAACCCTGATTCAAGAAAATCAATTTATACCAGAGCACGATTTAATTGCGAAGACGTGAATTATTTAGATTAATTTCCGGAAATGCGAGTAATTAAATTACCAGACATTTCTGTAACTTAGAAAACAAGATCCTCTGGGAAATAAAACGAAAATTGTTACGATAAGTTATAATTACACATTAGATAACGATGAAGAAGTTATTTGGCAAAAGCAGTTCTAAGACAAAGTCTGGGTTCGCTTAAGATAATTTTCGTTAAACTTATGATTACTTAGTTTAACTAAAGTACTCACGAATGAATCTTACAGTTAGTTCCAATATAAAAGTGATATTACTTAATCTGACATAAAATATTAAATTCAATAAAACTTATGTATGTTTATTTTTCACAAAAATAATATATATTCCAAGATATATTATTATGTTAACTCTAAATACAGTTTTAATAAAGTTATATTAACTTATGTGATAATACAGTCCATGTATTACTTATATAAGAATATGATACACTAAAACACATAGGAAAACATATTTAAAATGCTTTTAATGTGGTATATGAAACACGTATCAGATTCATTCGAATAAACGTATACGACTATAGCATGTCTAAAATACATAAGACGATATACAAACAACTATAATGTATTTTCAAAACATTTGTAATATAAAAAATATACAACTTAATATCAGATCGAATTTAAATTCAATAAAAGGGATGTGTTATTTTTTCCCTAATATATATATATATACTTTTTTTAATGATCATACATATATATATAAACGTAAAGTGTAACAATCACCTACAAAAAACAAATTATATTCATGTGAAATGCGCCAAACAGCTGCAGTAAAAAACATAAATTCAATATAAACCAGTATAAGATTATGTTTAACCTGAACCAGCGCCCCCCCCCCCCCGCCCTTACAGAACAAGAAGAACAAGAAAAAAATAACTGTATGTAAAAAATTAAAATTTTAACAAAAACTAGGAAAAAATAGGCTGCGGCCTCTTCGGCAGTGAGTTATATTTCAAAAGCAGCCGATCATTAAAAAAAAAATGTAGATAAAATATGCATTAGCGGCAGTGGGTTTCGGCCAGAACAGTGATAGCAAAATCAAATGTTAAACATTCGATGGCTATCATCACATGCTCCCCCACCAATATAACCCACTACCGATGAGGCCGCAGACTATTTTTTCCTAGTTTTTGTTAAAATTTTAATTTTTTACATACAGTTATTTTTTTCTTGTTCTTCTTGTTCTGTGAGGAGGAGGGGGGGGGGTGCGCTGGTTCAGGCTAAATATAATCTTATACTGGTTTATATATATATATATATAATAAAGATGAAATCACAAATATATGAACAAATTGCTAATATTCAAAAGATGAACAAGATATGAACATTGGAAAACAGTATGTAAAATAAGAAACTATGAATAACCCGCAGAATCATCAGAGGAGCTTGCAAGTTTAATTCATAGTGAAAATGCGTTATTTAATCCAATTTTGTCGGCATTAAGCCAAAATGACAACATTTAGCTCCTAGTAGCGCATCACAAAACAAAATAAATGAAAAAAAAAACAAGAGATTTAAAGAAAGATACACCTCAGACAAGAGATTAAAAATTTAAAAATGAATAGAGCACAATACCTCAATGACAAAAGCCAAAACTCCAGAAATTTGGCCCATATCTATCTATCTATGTGTGTGTATGTATACTATGTGTGTGTATGTATCTAAATGTATGCATATATATCTAAAAAGTAATCGACTTTTGTAACGCGTACCTTACAAATTATAGGACAGAAATGACCAAAAACTAAGTAAATGTTTTAATTAGTTATTCGATATATGAAGTACATAGTGGGAACACGTGACTCACAAATTTTAAATTCTATAAAATATCAGGTGATTTAGGTACGAGTATACAGTTTAGACGAAAATGCACCTATCGATCGAAAGTTTTTTTTTTTTTTTTTTGTTTTTTTTTAAGAAATTAAAACAAATATTTAAAACAAATTCTCATGTGTGCCGCTACACTCATAAAGCTACCGAAAAAATAGAGTGCCTTTAAATATAAGAGTGACGCATATGAACAGGGCACATGCTTAAATTAATTTTAAACTATGCAATTTACATGACTTTCAATTATCTTTCAATTATCAAGACAATTAGATTTATCTCATTAATTCTGATTTTTAATCTCATTTATTTCTGCCAGGTTCACACAACTTCTGATTTATAACTAAGCGTTTTTCCTTAGTCTAAATATTTTTCCTAGAAAAAAAAAATAAAAATTTTGAAATTTTTTCAAAAAAATTTCAAATTTTTTCAATTTTTTTAACCTTTAAATTCAATTATATAAAATTCGATGTCCATTTTATTTATATATATATAAACCAAACTTATATAAAAAATATTGGGGATTTTCATTGATATGGAACGTGCAGGGGGCATTTCGAAGATTTCTAAGACCATTCCATTCCATTCAGACCAAATTCCATTTTTTTTTCATAAAAATAAAATTTTTTTTAAATTTTTTTTTGTGACAAATGCATGCCATAATGCATATAATGTACCCTTGAATATTATTTAAGGTAAAATTTACAAAAAAATAAAAAATTGAAAAATTTTTAAATGTTTTCGAAAAAAATTCAAAATTTTTAATTTATTTTTTTTACCTTTAAAATCAAATATATAAAATTCGATGCTATATTTTATTTATATATATAAATCAAACTTCTATAAAAAAATATTGGGGATTTTCAATGATATGGAACGTGCAGGAAGCATTTCGAAGATTTCTAAGACGACGCATAAAATTCCATTTTTTTCTCAAAAATGAATTTTTTTTATACTTTTTTTGTAATAAATGCATGCCATAATGCATATAATGTACCCTTGAATAATATTTAAGATGAAATTTACAAAAAATAAAATAAAAATTCAAAAATTTGGAAATTTGGAAATTTTTTCGAAAAAATTTCCAAATTTTTCATTTTTTACTTTCTTCTATCTTCAATAGAAGAAAGTATTGTAATCGAAATTTTTTTCGACTTCCGGTTTTCAACGGATTTGCATGTTTTAAGGGTCAGAGATTCCAAAAAACATGTTTATAGAAAATGTCTGTCTGTCTGTGTGTCCGTCCGTCCGTCTGTCCGTCTGTCTGTCGCCATTGTACCATCAAAAAGTGTATGAAGTTATGTATAGAATTAAACCAAAATATTATTATTAGTTTTTGGCTATGGCAAGCAGGTCCTCCCGGAATTTGGAAAAAATTCGCCGGTAGGGGGCGCTGATATAACAATTTTTGTGCGATTTTGAATATTGTACCATCCAAAAGTGTATGGAGTTATGCATAGAATTGAACCAAATTTTTAGTTTAAGTTTTTGGATATGACAAGCAGGTCCTCCCTGAATTTGGAAAAAATTCGCCGGTAGGGGGCGCTGTAAATGCGTTTTTTGTGCGATTTTGAATATTGTGCCATCGAAAAGTGTATGAAGTTATGCATAGAATTGAACCAAATTTTTATTTTAAGTTTTTGGCTATGGCAAGCAGGTCCTCCCTGAATTTGGAAAAAAATTCGCCTGTAGGGGGCGCTGTAATAGCGATTTTTGTGCGATTTTGAATATTGTACCGTCAAAAGTGTATGAAGTTATGCATAGAATTAAACCAAATTTTTATTTTAAGTTTTTGGATATGGCAAGCAGGTCCTCCATGAATTTGAAAAAAATTCGCCGTTAGGGGGCGCTGTAATAGCGATTTTTGTGCGATTTTGAATATTGCACCATCGAAAAGTGTATGAAGTTATGCATAGAATTGAACCAAAAAAATATTTTAAGTTCTTGGCTATGGCAAGGATGTCCTCCCTTAATTTGTAAAAAAAATCGCTCGTAGAGACGCTGTAATAGCGATTTTTGTACAATTTTTGTGCCATTTTGAATATTGTACCGCCGAAAAGTGTATGAAGTTATGCATAGAATTGAACCAAATTTTATGTGTTTATTTTTAGTCATGTCACGAAGGTCCTCCCTGAATTTGGAAAAATTCTGCCGGAAGGGGGCACTATAATTGCGATGTCTGTACCATTTTCATTATTGTACCATCGAAAAGTGTATGAAGTTATCCATATAACTGAACCAAATTTTTTGTGCATCTTTCTGGCTATGGCAAACAAGTCCTCCCTGAACTTGAAAAAATTCCGAAAGAAGGGGGTGCTATAATTCCGATCTCTGTGCCATTTTCATTATTGTACCATCGAACAGCGTATAAAATTATGCATACAATTGAACCAAAATGTTTGTGCTTGTTTTTGGCTTTGGCCAACAGGTTCTCCTTGAATTTGGAAATATTGCGCGCTAAAGGGACTCCGTGCTAGCGATTTTTGTATACTTTTCTTGATTTTTGGTAGTTCTGTTGTCCATCGGCGGCTCGTGCAAACGCGGGAACTCGCTTTCTGCTAAGCCGGCTATTGGCAAACATCTGATAACAACAGAATAAGGAAAAACTATTAATTTTAAGAAATATCATGATATAGATTAACTCGTTTTTACTTCATTTAATTGACTGAAGCAGGAATTTAAGATGAAAATCAAAGTTGGTATAATATTGAAGTATTAACATGTGTAACTAGTTTTTGAAATATTAAGATGTATAAGATAGAAGAAAGTTTTGGGATTGGCACATCCAACTAGTTTTTTTAACCTTTAAATTCAAATATATAAAATTCGATGCTCTATTTTATTTATATACATAAACCAAACTTTTATAAAAAATATTGGGGATTTTCATTGATATGGAGAACGCAGGGGGCATTTCGAAGATTTCTAAAACGACGCGTAAAATTCCATTTTTCTCTCAAAAATAATTTTTTTTTTTTTTTTTTTTTTTTTTGTGATAAATGCATGCCATAATGCATATAATGTACCCTTGAATAATATTTAAGGTGAAATTTACAAAAAAAAAAAAAAATATTTTAATGTCCCTTGTCCCCTTAAAAACATTATCGTACGGATCTTATTTGCTACGAACTTGCTTCTCTGTAATCTCAATTGAACTTTAAAATGCTTGAAATACTTTGGCCAACGCTGTACATTTCAGAATTTTTGACTTCTTCCTGTACAAACTTGAGACTTTTGCTAGATTCGTTTATTTTCCACAATAGTCATAAATAAATACAAAGTCGATCACAGAAAAAAAAAATAAAAAACGAAATTTAAAATTTTATAGTTTTTTAGCTGTTATATGTATAAAGTTCCAATAAGTATAATGTGAATAATAGCTTATAACTATTTTATACAATAAGAAAAAGTATTTCAAATTATAATCAACAGAGTAACAGAGCCAAAAATAGCCTTTTTTGCGCCTGGGGCAAACATGAATTTTGGCGCCCACCTCCTTCTCATGCACAATAAAAGTTATCGAGATATCCTATGAAAAAAAAAAAGAAAAAAAATTCTTAAAGAATAAAAATCCTTTAATAATGATTAAAATGCTAGCAAGAAATATGTAAACAACGCTCTCATAGGATTAACATTAGCTTGATCGTTAAGAGCCTACATAGTCACGCGAAGAAATTAGATTGCTAATGTAAAACCAATCGGAGCGTTATTTCTAAAATTTCTCACTTGCATAGTCATAGTTTTAAATAATTTTTTTCTTGCTTAGAATAGCTGAGACTGAATTCTAATCCGATTAGTGTTTACTTTTTCCGATTTCGGTAGCATATATATATATATATATATATATATATATAATAAAGTTACTCTTATTTCACAAATTTGAAAAGAACGCTGCCATAGGTTTAACATTAGCTTGCGAGATTCTTTATATTTCATATATATATATACATTTTTGTATGAAACGACAAACAAAACCTTCATTTGGCGCCCCCTTTCGTTCATGCGCCCAAGGCAAATGCCCACTCTGCACATAGTTTCGGCCCTGCGCTGTGTCGCCTGATTTTGAAGCACATTTCAGTTTAACTTCAGAAACTTCAACAGACTATTTAATTCTCGCTTTTCAACATAATATGAGAAAGAAGAGATATAGTTGAGAGACTTTTTATCCACAATAACACTTTAGTTTGAGTGTCTTCAATACTTTCAGGATGACTATCCATCTCAAATAAGTTACGTACGGTTCTTATTTTTAAGCATCAGTATTTTTTAATTGTTATTACATCTTATCTGATAACATAATCTTTTTAATTAAATAACCCGAATATTACTATTCGGAAACAGTGGTGCTATAATTTTTAATATTGTATACCTTAGTTTTGTTCCAAAGCTTTTAAAGTTGATGGTTGGTTGATGGTTGATTTTTTGACGGCCGATTATCTACACGAGGGATATAGGCCCGGGGGGAGTGCCCTCCGTGGGGGTCTTTCTAAGGGAACCTAATCCGTATTTACACATGGAAAATCCACGGCTCGAAGAAAACCACGAAAACTCCGAACGATTAGGCCGACGGGCGCGATTGGGATCGAACCCAGCACTTCCCGTCTACCAGCTTCGAGGGCAGAACCTCTCGGCCACTGGTGGGGCCCAAAGCTTTTAAAGATACTATTGTAATTATATATTTAAGTTATAAAATGTACGTATTAACTAAATTATAGAGGGAAATAATGTGAAAGAATTAATTAAACTTTTTTTTTTTTATAGAGAGAGAGGCACCGAGGTATATATATATATACTTTAGGATTACTTTAATTTTGTAATGATAAAGTTGTGAGGCTTATAACATCGGTTTGTCTGTCCATGGTATTAACACATCAAATAATCACATAGGTGAGTATAGCTCAAATGTTTATTGTGTGCTTGAGGACGGATTGTGACACTGTACGCAATCTTCTACTCAAAGCAATGTCGCATATTACCTCAGTTAATATCTACATTCACAAGATCCGAGTTCAATATAGTGATTTCTATCCGTCATGAACCTTCGAATTATCATATCCGAGATACATACAACCAAACTACATTTGCATATAATTCAGCATTTCCTAAACTAAATCCTCCTACTGGCACGGTAAAATATAGTATTGTAGCGTTTCTATGCAATGTGAGAAGTTAAAAGGACTCTAGCGGAAAATAATTGAAATTTAAAGTTTGTTATATTAAGTTTTCAACATTCCTGCAAAACGCATTATATATTTTAAGACAATTTTAATACATTTGTCAATAAATATCATTACTAATAGAAAAATAAATGTATAAAGAAATATAATTGTTATTATTATTAAAAGTATAATGATAATAATAATATAATAATAACTTGATTCAACACAATGGTCGTGAAAATAAATCTTCATAATCGGTCAACTAGTGTACAATAAAGTTTATATATTTTCTAAGAATAATTCCTGTACGTTTTTTAAAAATTAAATATATTCAGACTATTTTTTTATATCTGCCAATAAATATTATAAAGCCTTTCAGAACTCCTATAAAACCTATTACATATTTTAGAACAATTATAATATATTTATCAATAAATATCATTACTAATAGAAAAATAAACGTATTAAGAATGATAATAATTATTATTAAGATTATAGTGATAATAATAGCATAGTAATAACTTGATTGAACTCAATGCTGATTAAAATAAATTATCATAAAGGGTCACCTAGTGTATACAATAAAATTTATAGATTTCCTAAGAATAATTCCTATAAGTTTTCTAAAAGTTATTAAATATGATCAGACTATTTTAGTATGTATGTCAATAAATATCATAACTAATACAAAAACATATGAATTAAGAACAATACTTATTATAATAAAATAATAAAAATTCTGGACATTTACACCGTAAAAAGTTACATATAAACGTGAAAATAAACATCACAAGTTTACTAAATGGTGTATAAACCGTTGTAAAGTCTAAAAACTATACAAACATTAAAATACAGTTAAAATATTCAACATTTCGGTCATCATCTGTGACCTTCTTCAGGAAAACGTTGTCGTAATGTCTTCTAAAAACAGAGCAAAACCGTCTTGAATGATTTAAAAATACTAATTATTATTAATACAATCCAATAACAATAACAATATTATTAATGTGATATACAAAAATAATGCCTACAATTATTACAATCCAATACTTGAAAAATTTAATCACCGCAACCATCTGGTTACAATAAAATGAAGTATTCTATAGTTACTATACGAAGTACAAAGTTAAAAGATCTATAAGAGAGTATAAAAAAAATGAAGTTTGATAGATTGTAACTTTATAGCACATGTCAAATAACTAAAACTTTTTTAATATGTTTTTAGAGAAATATCAATACTAGTTGAGAATATGTGCTAAAATAGTAAATATTACTATTATTATTATAACTATTAATATGCTAATAATATAGTAATAACTATAAAAATAACTTCATTTTTGTTGTATCACGTACAGCTTTTTCATAGTCTGTGTCAACATATTCATCAACAGTGCAAACTTGTTGAACGTAAGGATGACAAATAAATAAAATACAACAAATTTAATTGATATATCTGTGCATATACAGAGCTTTGCCTTTGCCTATTAGGTTGGCACCCTGTTTGAGTTTTACTCTCCCTTTCTGCATATACAGGTTTCTACATGTCATGGAATTTCCCTGACTTAGGTCAGTAAACAAGTAGTATTTACTTACAAAAAAAAAAAAAAAAAAAAAAAAAAAAAAACGCAATATGAAACGGCGCAACTGCATAAATCGGGTTAATTTATAAGAAAATAATGGTATTTTCCCTGTAACTATACGAACACTCATGTATTAAAGGGGTCACGGGGCTCTTAAAATTGGAAAAAAAAAGACCAATTTCAACATTTAATGTCTTAAGATTTAAAAGCACACTTTTTTATTGGGATGAAATATATAATTATGTTCTTTCATTTTATTTATTTAAAAAGTTGCAAGATGCATAATTAATATTTACAGGGCGCTCCAAACTGTCAGACATTTGTATAGCAGAAAATTCGTATAACAGCTTACGTGCAGGATTACAAAATAAATTTTGCAACTAGAAAGAAATCTTATGTGCCTAAATATATTTTAGACTGCAATAATTAACCTGAACCTAAATGAATTTGTATTTAAAGTATTTTTATATTTTAAATACAAAGTTGTATTTAGTTAATGCAAAATTTACAAAATTTCAACAATTTTATCACCTAAATAAATATATTTTTTAACAATAAAAAGAAAATTTTAGATTCAGTTTATACATGAAAGATATGTTTTCAAAATTTCATGAAAAAATATTTTAAAGTTTTTGAGATATTGTGCGCATTATGCCCAAAAACGTCATTGGAGAAAATGACTTCAGAGTTTCGGAAACGCCGCTTCAGCTATTGGGCGGATATAATTATAAAAGCCATAACTTCTGTTCTAATGGGGATTTCAAGGAAACAATTATATAAAAATGTTCAGAAAAAATTGGATTTTAACACCTAAAAAATTAAAATTTCGAAACTTTGGGGCTTTAATATTACGGAGCCCCATTAAGCAATTAAATAGATTTAAATTGTTTTATTTTCTGTTGTCGAATTTCTTCTATTGTTTTCCCTTTCGGAACAGATGTCATAAGTTCCCACGGCCGCCATCTTGGAATTTTTCTTGGCGTGAAAACCCCTTTTCCGCCAAGTAGTAAATGTCACCAAGCACCGGTTTATACGCATGTTTCGCTTAACGAAAATAAAATGTAAATAATAAAATTCGCTAAAGTGGCAATCAGTAATCTTGTATGAGCGTTTCGCGCACATTAACTGAAAAAAAAACATCACTGCATTCAGCAGTTCTCCCGGTATAGCATTCTCAAAATTCAGCAGTTCTTCGCTTTCTAGCAATCTCAAAATGTAAAAAACTCTTAAAGCAGCAAAATATAAATCAAAAAGAAACTCGCTAAAGTGGCAATCAGTAATCTTGTATGGGCGCTTCGTGCACATTAACCGAAAAAAATCGTCACTGCAATCAGCAGTTCTCCCGGTGTGGCATTTTTAAAATTTAGCAGTTCTCGCTTTCTAGCAATCTCAAAATGTAAAAAACTCTTAAAGCAGCAACATATACATAAAATTATCAACATACCTTAACAGATATCTGCTTTCTTGAAAGCTCCAGGACGAAATCTCTCTCTCATAACACCACCGTCATTTTCCAAAATAGGCTTATGAATACGCATTGAGAAACAATAAACAAACCTACTTTTCTTCTCAAAATTTCCTCATATTTCTTAATTACTTCAGCAAAAGCATTTAAACGGATTACAGACACCATGTCAGCCAAATACATCCAATAAATTTAACATAAAAAGACAGGACGATACAACACGATATCAAAATACATCCACAAAATCCGCCACTTCTCAGGGATTGCCAGAACACAACACGTCAGAATACACACGTCACACGGGGTTCCAGATATCAAGGTTGCCATAGCTTTAAACACCGCCAAAACGCCAACAAAAAATCGCCAAACAATTAAAAACAACGGCTGAGGGAACATAAAGCATCTAAGCCTCCCTTTCTTTTGACACCAAAAAAGCCTTCATTTAAGCAAATAAATATCCACCTTACGCTGCCATTTCTCGGTAACAGATTAAGACATTTATAGATAATATCATACAATTTTCATGTTATAAATAAGAAGAAACTTATACAAATTTAATAAAATTCGAAGCGTCCCAAAAAAGGGATGCTAGGCATAAATAGATTAAGATAATCAATTTTTCTCTGTTTTTTTCCCCCTTGCTACGGTTATTTAGTAAGAGTTTTGAATTTATTTATACAGTAAATTAAAAGTTAATGCATATGGTTTTTTTACACTTGTTTTACAAAAAGTTAGATGATCGTTTTGATAAAGAGAGGGAAAAAAATAAATTGAATTTCTATAAATATCTGACAAGATGTAAACGGCTGAATTTGAAAGCTGGATCTCGTTTTGGAGAAGGAAACATTAAAGTCGGCACCACTAAAGCTCGATGCCATCCCCGCATCATTTTTCACTGATACATTGTCACATTTCCTTGGTTGTTTTTTCTATAGAATTGATCGCAAAATGATTTATATTTAAACTCTCGGTTGATTTTAACCCCTTAATTCTCGCTCCCGTCATATTCACGGTCTGTGTCTTTTTTTCAGGTTATTCAGATTTGTTTGATTCTTACCAGTTTTATAGAATAGTATAATTGACTTTATTATGGTATCATTTTACCTGTCAGTAAACAAGGTAAGCATTTCTTTTTCAAAAAAGTGATGCCAATAAGCAATTTGAATTTTTTAACCGTAATTTAATGCGACCGTTAAGGGTTAAGAAGGTATGTACAGTTTTTTGCGACAGTAGCCTTTAACCCATTAACCACAAAAGCTATAAGGCAGAGGTTTTCAACATTTTAGCTGAACGTCGTTTACCACCACAAACCCTGAAAGATAATGTTCGCTTTATATGATCGTAAAATTTTATGTCTTTAAGTAAAGCCAATTTTTTAATTGAAAAATAGTGGTTAGTATGTAAATGATTTAAATATGTGCATTTATTTTTGGCTGTTGCGTGAAAGCAACACCAGCGGATGATGGGTTAACGTATTTTTGAAATCGGAGCTCAATCAGAAATACTTTTTGGAAGTCCATCGTGTTCACTAACTCTCTCTCACAACACATAAACCATGATTGCAATACTTCCTTTACACTATGTTTTCTTTAAACAAAAAACAACAACTGTAGCAACATAAAATTTGTTTCTTCATTAAATAGCAACTCCATTTTTTCTCTAGTGTTTTGCTCCCTACCATGGATTTTCAATAAGAGTTCTGAATTTGTTTATTTTGTTGTTTAAGAAACATATTAGGATTTATTCTGAACTTTAATATTATGCTTGTTTTTATAATAGGTTACGCTTTTCCTATGGACTTTTTATTATGTATATTTTAAATTCTTTTTGTAATTAAAACGGTGTGTAAGGATTTTTTTCTATTTAAATTCGATCATTGCAATTTTTCTACAAATCTAATTTCTTTAGCATTGAATCTCTTCAGTTGAGATTTGTTTTTTATTATACGAATTTTCGGCACGAATCGAGAATTTAACAAATCAGTTTATAGAAGACTTGATTTAATTGATAAGACGTGAATTATTCCGGTTAGATTCGAAAAGTGTAAATAATTCAATTAGTGTAACTTTTCTCTAAGTTAGAAAACTGGATCTTGTCGGAAATAAAATGAAAACTGTTTCGACATGTTATAATTACCGACTGAGTGTCGAGTTAAATTTATTTGATGCAAATATTTTGTATGGAAAGTTTGCGTTCGATTAAGAATGTTTAAATGAATATATAATGGAATGCGTAAACACTTACGACAGATTAGATTTGTAATGTTATACTTGACGTGATAAATAAGTCAAGTTATAAAGCACTACATAAGGGTTTAATTAAAAAGAAAAATCTTTGATTCTAAGTTTAAAGAACTATCTATGCTCAAATTATAGATTTTGAATAAATTTTCAAGGTTTGTTTTATTATTTCATTTTTTACAGGTGACATTTAAATTTTATTTGAAAGCCTAAATAAAATAAATAAAATTTGATAGACTTGAATACAGTTTTACTAAAATCATTAAAAATACATTCAGTAAAGGTTTCGCCAAGCAACCGCATGGCCTCATGAGTACAATTCAACCATTGGGAAAAAAAGTACCGTTAACGTTGAACTTATTTTTTAAAAACAAAGAATATTCGTCAGGAATGGAACAGGCTTCATTCAATGTTGGCGAACGTATAAAATGTGTGACCTAAATGACGGTCCAATGTATGGAAATATGGAGTACTGGGAGCTGCGAAACACAATGGTATACTTACCAGTCAACCACTAAAATGGGGTTTGTAGGTGTTTTCCACCAGGATATGACTTGGCAGACCAGTTGTATTTTACTATGCGACGAGAGTTTTAACTAATCCTGGAATTTCAGCCGACAACTCAATGAGGTGATGGTTTTTGTAGCTGCCTCCAGTTCTATATTGCAAAATGGTTATAAAAATACAGGGTGTCGACGCTCCCTTTTAGAGCAAAATATAATTTACTATACATAATCACATCTGTATATAAACATGATAAAATATCGAAACATAAAAGAGTTTCGTGTAAAATGAATTCTTTGATGTCATTTTAATTTTACAAAAATATGCAAGCATAAAAGAGTTTCGTGTAAAATAAATTCTTGTAAAATTTTAATTTTACAAGAGAATTAGTTTAGAATTTTTTTTTTTCAAAAATAGAATTGTTTTTTTTTTTTTTTAGAAGTGTTCGTTCTTTGAAAATTATTATTTCAAAATAGCGATCACAATTTTTATTACCACTATTTCTATACTATAATATTCATGCTATATTCCTATTACAAATGCTGTAGATATATATTAAAAATATTATTTATTTGTTTTGAGTAAGTGGTAGTCAGATCTTAATACTGAAGTTGCGGTAGCCACTGGCAGTGCTAGGTCAACTCTTCAAAAGAGTGAAAAGGGTTAACTGGTATAGTAAAATTCAATGACAATGAACGGCAGTTTCGTCTGATGGGTAGGGACCTCATTGTTCTGGCGGCCGTAGGTTGTAGCTTAGGGTCATCAAACTTTAGGATGGACTCTTCCCTGATGCAAAAGAAATATTTACAAAAATTTATTTTGCATGATATCCATAATAAAACATGTGAGTTGTAGAATAAGATGTTATTTAGTATAAAAACATAAATACTAGTAATAGAAAATAAGCGAGTTTCGGAAATATTACACAGTTTAATTAATAAAATATTTTAAATATCATCTTAATTAGTCTCCTGAAATTTATGCTTAAAATTAAATTTCTGCTTTTACTATGAAAAATATATTTGAACATCTTAAATTTCCGTTTTAGGTGAAATAATTATGCTTTAAGCAGTAACCTAAAATAAAAAGGTTACTCTCTTATTTTACATTTTTCTTTACATCTTGTGATCGAAAATTATGCATAGTATTTTTTTATTTATGTTCTAAATAAACAGCTAAAATATTTTTCTTTTCTATAGTTCTGTTTTCTTCAAGCAATGTTTAACGTTATACAAATATTTATATATATATATATTTTTTAAGTTTTATAAATATATATGTTATTTACTTATATCGTATAGCTACTTAATAGCAAAATAAACACTTTGATGAATAATATATTATACTAGAAAGGTAGCCCGTCAAAAATGACGGAAATTTAGATATAAAGATATATACAACTCATGTGCAAGAATATGAGTTTTCTCATTTGTTCCGCAGTGATAGATGAAAATAACACATTTTAAGAACGAAACACATTTATGAAAAACTGTGTACAGTAGAAGACCACGAATCTGCACAATTCCAAGTTTTCTGCAGATTTTTGCGGTCATGTCTATTCAGTCTTTGTTTACATTTTTTTTAAATTCATATATTGGACAATTTAGATTATTAAGCCTTAAAAATAAATAAATTACACACTTGAAGTAAGGTAAAAACTATTAAATTATCGTATACGATTTCATAAAATGGTATTATATGGTATTATATGTGTGTGCTTCACGATCTTGGTTACGACTTTGGCGAAATTGGCTGCAACTTGTCATAATTCTAATAGTGTGGGCCTCTATAACAAAAAAGTAACCAGTTTTTAGTAAAATTTCTGATATAAAGTAGTTTTCAAAAACTTGTGTAAAATTGCAGGCCGTTCTCATGTTATGCCAGTCCTGGGAATAATATTTCTAACACTGAAGAGTTTCCATGTATATGTGGAATTTAGAAAAGCTTCTCCAAAAGAAAGGTCCTGAAATGACATTGCAATTCCTCTAACTTCAAAGTTTAATCGGGCCCTGATGTTGTTTACTGAAATCTAATAAATACAGTTATTTTGAATATTACAACAGAATTAAACAGCTAAACTTATTTAACTTAAACTCGCTGTTACTTCCCGATGTTATTTTTAGGTAGCGTTCTTTACAAAAAAGCTACCTATTGCAGCCGTTCGGAGGAAAGCGATTTCAAAAAATTTTGGTATATTTTCATCGATCATGACCCCCAGACCCCGAAACCACCCTCCGTTCAAAATTGATATATATATATATATATATATATATATGTATATATATATATATATATATATATATATATATATATATATATATATATATATATATATATATATATATATATATATATATATATATATATATATATATATATATATATATATATATATATATATATATATATATATATATATGTATATATATATATATATATATATATATATATCTGACCTATGTCACACTGTAACTCCCGTAATTATGAACCGATTTCGATGTAATTCGGTGTGTAGATAGTACATACCAATGTCTCGACCGAGTTCGTTGGCCAGCTTCATCCGCCGTTTTGTTTCAAAATGGCGGCCATTTAAAGTTTTTAAAAAATTTTAAAACTTGAAATGTGGTACCAAAAAATTAAAAATGGAAAAATATTTTTTTCTTATGTATTTGACCTTTATACAAAGATTCCGGAGCAGTTTTTGTTTCGTCTTTATCTTAAAAAATGGCTGAGTTATAGCATTTTGAATTTCTAGCGTGGCTGACATTTTGAAACGTCCTGAAGTTTGTCACGCGATAAAAGGCGCATTTATGAACCGATTTGGATGTAATTCAGTGTGTACATAGTACATACCAATCTCTCGACCGAGTTCGTTGGTCAGCTTCATCCGGCGTTTTGTTTCAAAATGGCGGCCATTTAAAATTTTAAAAAAATTTTTAAACTTGAAATGTGGTATCAAAAAATTAAAAATGGAAAAATATTATTTTCTTATGTATTTGACCTTTATACAAAGATTCCGGAGCAGTTTTTGTTTCGTCTATATCTTAAAAAATGGCTGAGTTATAGCATTTTGAATTTCTAGCGTGGCTGACATTTTGAAACGTCCTGAATTTTGTCACGCGATAAAAGGCGTATTTATGAACCGATTTGGATGTGATTCAGTGTGTACATAGTACATATCAATCTCTCGACCGAGTTCGTTGGCCAGCTTCATCCGCCATTTTGTTTCGAAATGGCGGCCATTTAAAATTTTTTTAAAAATTTTAAAATTTGAAGTGTGGTACCAAAAAATTGAAAATGGAAAAATATTTTTTCTTATGTATTTGACCTTTATACAAAGATTTTGGAGCAGTTTTTGTTTCGTCTATATCTTAAAAAATGGCTGAGTTATAGCATTTTGAATTTCTAGCGTGGCTGACATTTTGAAACGTCCTGAATTTTGTCACGCGATAAAAGGCGTATTTATGAACCGATTTGGATGTAACTTCGTTTATACATAGTACATACCATTGTCTCGACCGGGTTCGTTGGTCAGCTTCATCCGCCATCTTGTTGAAAAATGGTGGCCATTTAAATTTTTAAGAAAAATTTAAATTTGAAATGTGGTACCAAAAAATTAAAAATTGAAAAAATATTTTCTTCTTATGTGTTTGACCTTGATAAAAAGATTCGGGAGCAGTTTTTGTTTCGTCTATATCTTAAGAAATGGCTGAGTTATAGCATTTTGAATTTCTAGCGTGGCTGACATTTTGAAACGTCCTGATTTTTCTCACGTAATAACAGGCGTATTTATGAACCGACTTGGATGTACCTTGGTGTGTACATAGTACATACAAATATCTCGACCGAGTTCGTTGGCCGGCTTCATCCGCCATCTTGTTTCAAAATGGCGGCCATTTAAAAAAATTAAAAAATAAAAAAATTTAAATGAGATACCAAAAAATTGGAAAGTGAAAAAGATTTTTTTTGTATGTGTTTGACCTTAATACAAATATTCCGGAACAGTTTTTCTTTCGTCTATATCTAAGAAAAAAGGCTGAGTAATAGCATTTTGAATTTCTCTTGTGGCTGACATTTTAAAGCGACCTGATTTTTGTCACGCGATAACAGGCGTAATTATGAACCTATTTGGATGTAACTTGGTCTGTTCATAATATATACCAATGTCTTGACCGAGTTCGTTGGCCAGCTTCATTCGCCATCTTGTTTCAAAAGGGTTGCCATTAAAAAAAATTAAATTTAAAATTCAAAATGAGGTATTAAACAATTGGAAAATGAAAAAGATTTTTTTATGTGTTTGGCCTTGATACAAAGATTCCGGAGCAGTTTTTGTTTCTGAAAATTTGTTCTTTTGTTTATATCTTAAAAAATGGTTGATTTATAGCACTTTGAATTTCTAGCATGGCTAACATTTTGAAACGATCTTGTATTTGTCACGCGATAACACACGTATTCGCCTATTTCGATGTAAGAAGGCATGTGGATAGTATACATCAACACCTCGACCAAGTTCGCTGGCCAGATTCATCAGCCATCTTGTTTCAAAATGGCGACCATTAAATTAAAAAATATATATATATTTAAAGTGAGGTGCAAAAAAATTAGAAATTGAAAAAAGTTTCTTTCTTAAGTATTTGACCTTGATATAAGGATTCATGAGCATTTTTTGTTTGTCTTTACCTTAAAAAATGGCTCAGATATAGCAGTTTCAATTTCTATTGTGGGTGACATTTTGAAAAATCTGATTTTTTGCATGCGACAGCACTCCTATATATTAACCGATTCCGATGTGAGTGAGCATGTGCACAGCAATTACTAAGGTCTCGACCAAGTTCACTGCTTAGCCTCATCCACCATGTTGTCTTAAAATGACAGGCACTTTAAGAAATTGCCGAATTTGGCAGCCAAATATATGTTACTTTAAAGAAAAGCAGCTTGGATAAAGCTGACTAATTTCGCGAAATTCTCATTCATTATATTGATAAAAATTAGTATTGAATCTCCTATATTCGGTTTCCACTAAATTGAGCTTCGTGTGTTTGAATGATATAATTTGGCTTTTTTAAAAAAAGGATTATGAAAGCTACCTCTTCCTCCCGGCACTGGCCGGAAGGACTTTTTAGTATTAAGAAAGAAAATTATTTAAATTTTTCAAATCATGCACATTTATATTTTTTTTTCGTCTTTAATAACTAAATAATGAAAAAATATGCTTTTGTTCTGATCTCATAAATACGACAATAAAATAATGTAACTAAGAGACATGGCAAAATTAAATCTTTGTGATTTCAAACCATAAACAAATGATACCGCCACCATTTTACATACTATGACGTCATTAGAATATTGTCCATTGATTGTTGGAGAACTTACTTTGTGAATGATTACCTCAATGATTTAATATTTTTTACGGTTCACGATGAATGAATCACTTGTGTTTGTTTAGGTTTATGGAATGAGATATTAAGCCGTGAACCCAATTCCAATTACAGTTATATAAAGATATATGTATTTTTAATCGAAATTAAAAACAATGCTTTAATCTCGAAATAAAATGTTTTAGTTTGTATAATTGGTTATTTCTGTTAATTATTTATTTAGGTACTTTTCCATTATAGCGCATTTTTTTTAAAAAAAAAGCTTGGCGTAATTCGGGCATCAGAAAGTGAGATATGTTGCCAAAATATACAGCTATGAAAACAAATCTAATGAACTTTTATTTTTGTTTATATATGCACTTATATACATAAAAAAATTGTTTCTAAATATATATAATATTTTTTTATATACAAATTACGGCACAGATTTCAGATATGAACCGGGATACCTATGTTGCTAAAATGGTGTTATTTTGCCGGCTATTGTTTTTTATTTATTAATAAGTTGTTTAGGCACAGATGTCATATTCGCCCCATATTGGCGCGATTTTTTTCCGACGCCGATTTGGCGAAAACATCAACAGCATAAGCAACAACATCCGGGTTACCATATCAAGCAAATAACGACACTTTGGCGCCGGTTAAGTATACAATGCGTATATGACATTGGCGTCAGAAAAAAATCGCGCCAATATGGGGCAAATATGACATCTGTGCCATTGTTTATTTACTTTTATTTTCTGTTTTTAAATTATATAAACTGTTTTGTTCTATAGTTATTATTCAAACTTTTATTTATTTATAGTTATTTCCTTTTCAAAATGATAGCAAATAATTTAAAAATATATAAGTAACTGGTATTCGAAAGCGAGATTTCTGTTGAATTCGCGTCAGAGAAAAATCACGCCAACCCCGATGCGTATATGACATCTGTGCAAAAAATACTTCTGTTTCTTTATAAAAATGGATAAATAATTTTTTTTACATTAAATAAATTGTATACATATGCAAAAAATTGCTTGTGAGTATGAAGCAGTAAATAGGTTGTCAGAAAATACGTTGGCAAACTTCTTTCTCGCCAAGAAACTTTTCTCCGAAGTATTGTACGTACATAAGTAATGATTGCTAGAAATGCATTTTTAATTATGATATGCGCTTTTATGTTTCTCTACATTTATGCATACTATACCGTGTGTATAAATGCTACAGTTCATATGCAGGGCTACACAAAAGAATTCGTAAGGGTTCCTGAGTATGAGAATAAATTGCTTAAAGGTGGTTTTTAAAGGAGTTGTGCAGTTTTACGCTGAACTGCATTTAGATTACTAAGAAATGTTTGTAGAATATAGATAAAATGATATACAGGGTCACGCAAAGAATTGGATACATAACCGTCTATGGATGATAATATCTGGAAATATGATTTCAGTAGCTTTAAGAGTAGCTTAAATTAAATTTTAGCTAAATAGTGGCATGTAATAACGGTACTATTGCTATGGACGGTAACTGCTGAAATCATTTTTTTTTTAATTATGCGTTTTCTAAAATGTTTACTTAGTTATCTTATTTACCTTATTTCCCTAAATAACGAAGTTTTGTTAAAACATTCAGGATGTGTTGGAAAGTGTTTCATATTCTATGCTTAACGCATGATTTTTCTTTCTTCTTTAGTCTTATTTTGCATTTATTTTATTCTTATTTTTTAGTCTTATACTGTTTTATAGAAACTTTGGCACAGTTGTCATATATACCCCATATTGGAGCGATTTTTTCCGACGCCAATTTGGCGAAAACATCAACAGCATAAACGACAACATCCGGGTTACCATATCAAGCAAAATAACGACACTTTGATGACAGTTAAGTACCCGTTGTGTATATGATATCTGTGCCGAAACTTTAATATTTAATGTTTAAACTCTTCGCTCCACTCACCTTGCATATAGTATAAACTATAACTCAGATAGCGCAAAATAATAGACAGTTTGATACTTTTCCACTGTAGGGGCTTTGGCATTTTTAAAAAAAAGTTTGATGTAATTTGGGCATCATAAAGTAAGATTTGGGTACTTTTCCGTTATGCGGATACCATTGTCGCCAAGCGTAATAGTTGGCGCAAAATGAAAGTCACGTGAATTAAGGCATCTGAAAAATAAAAGAAAAAATATTGTCGTACTAAAGTGAGCATTTAAAAAATATAACATTTGAAAATTCCAGACTTTTACGAACTATTTCATTAAATCACAAACATATACTTAAAATAATTGAACAAATAACTGTTATAAAATAAAGCAATAAAATAAAACTCATATTAAACTGCTGGCATAAAATTACAAATATCTTTTAGCATTTTGAAATAATTGGCGCATTAGCATACATGGTACTTTTCCTTTATACGGACAGCATGCTAAAATGTATGCTAATGCGCCAATTATTTCAACCTTGATCGTAGATTTTTATTGTAAACCATGCGAAACATTGTGATTTGTTATTTATGAAACGTGAATCACGTGAATCATTATTGTTTAACTTTAACCTTGGAAAGCTTTTTAATCTGCTATTAATCGAATTAAAAATGCTTTTTTTTATATAAAGTTCTAGTTTACTTTTACTGCTGATGCTGAGATGGGTTTTATCATTTGGCAATTACCAGATGATGAGAAAGTTGTGATAAAACTGTTTCAGGAATTTGGAATTCTGCATAATAAAAGATTGTGTTCAAAAAATCATGAAATGATATTATGGATGAGTTCTGGAAATCCGAAATTGAGTTGTAGCTTACGATCATGCGAAGAAAGCGTAGAAATACGACAAAAAACTTGGTTTAAAGGATCGCGGATGACTTTTCTTAATGCTTTGAGGTTTATATATTTATCGTGCAAAGAGTTGACATCGATTGAGTTTTGTGAGCTGCAACTCGATATGAACCACAACACAACAGTGGAATGGAATAGTTATTCGAGAGAAGTTTGTGCAAATGCTTTATGTTCTCGACCAAATAGAAAAATCGGTGGACCTAATAAAATTATATAGAAGTAAATGAAAGTCATGTATTATTTATACAGATTGTTGGAAAGGATATAAAACAGATGAACTGCTAAGTGCTGGTTATGATCATTTCACAGTAAATCACAAATACAAATTTGTCTACCCTAATACTGGATGTCATACTCCAAATGTTGAAAGATTATGGGGCATCGCAAAATGGCGCAACAAAAGACATCGGGAAGCTGTTCGTCATCATTTAGAGTCGTATCTCATAGATTTTATGTGGCTACGCCTTCATTCAAAAAATGAAATGTTTGCTGCAATGCTGAAAGATATTTATAATTTTATGGCAGCAGTTTAATATGATTTTTTATTTTATTACTTTATAGTATAACAGTTATTTGTTCATTTATTTTAAGTATATATTTGTGATTTAATAAAATAGTTCGTAAAAGTCTGTAATTTTCAAATGATATATTTTTAAAATGCCCACTTTACTATCGAGAATGTTTTTTCTTTTATTTTTCAAATGTTTCAATTCACCTTATTTTCATTTTGCGCCAACTATTGCGCTTGGCGACAATGCTGTCCGTATAATGGAAAAGTACCGCATACATTTTGGCATGGTGTCCGTATAACGGAAAAATATTGAGAATTGTTGTCAAATCATATAAACAGCTATGAAAACAAACTTGATGAGTGTTTTTTTTTTTTATATGTTTATTTGATATGTATATTATTCATGTTTTTATGTACAAATTACATCTGTTTCTGTATAAAATTAGAGAAACGGCTTTTTTAATCGTATAAATAAATCATATAAATATCGAAAAAAAAAATGCATGTGTATATAAAATGAAACAGTGGATAGGTTCCGGGAAAATGTTGCCAAATTTCTTTTTTCGCCAAGGCACTTATACTGGAAAAGTACCTAAAGCACATTAAAATCGCGCAGTTAGGAGCTCATACAGTACAGCGTCGTCTATTGGCGGTTATTTTATTAGTAGCATCGGGAGGAAGATGTAAAGATGTACTTTAAATTCTCACCCATAGATTTTGAAAAAATATCTTAAAAGAGCGGAGTTTAAATTAAATTTTGGTGACCTCCTTTATGAAAGATTAATAGTTATAAATGGGAATTTCACCAAATCAGCCAGCTATTGCCAAGTTGGGCCAACATTTGGCGCTACTGTGGTAACCCTGCATTAGTATTTTTCAACAATTACTCATTTCAATGAGGTGGTCCTACCGGAATCGTGAGGGACATACAGAGACTTGGATTTTATATAAATAGATTAATAGAACCATATGTTCAAATATTATAATAAATATAACAAAAAATAAAAATCTTAAATTACGTCCATTAATAGTAATATAAACCATACCGACATACCATAAAAAATATTCCAAAAACTGCAAAATGTATACTAAAAACACTTTCTGATGATTATTGAGTGGATCAATCGAAACATGTAGACATTTTTATGTTCTGCATTCATATTTGACGTGTTTTAAGCAATTAAAGTGTTTTTAGTATAGATTTTGCAATTTGTGGAACATATATTTTAAGGAGAACAATATGTTGTTATGGAAATATGGCATTGTTTAATTAAAAAGTAATGATAATAAGGCATATTTTTTACATATCTAAAATAGTTTCCTAAAAATTGAAAAGGACCTCTCGCTATTTTCTTTTGTGGTTTTTAGGCGTATGAAATATATTTTTCAGAGTATTTTGAAATAAGAGGATGCCCCTTTTTTGTAGGTTTTTCTTTAAAATGTATCATGAGAATCCTTTAAACATTCTGCAAGAATCACTTTATTCAGATTTTCATTTAGTTCTAAATAAACAGCTGAAATGTTTTTCTTTTCTATAGCTCCATTTGCTTCGGCCTGTTTCTCTTTTTATGTAGAATGAGAAGGTTCTATAACCCTAAGATCTCAAACAGCATCTCAAGTACCTCATGAATGTTTCCGTCTGGAGAACCGATAAAACTTTCTTTTATCGTTTAGAATAAACTCAGAAAGCATTCAGAAACGTTCGTGCGTTAATTGAGATGTGAGTTGCGGACCGCGCACGTGACTTTCTAGATGTTGAGGAGCTATTTGTAGAAAATCTCTTAAATTTTCATATCATTGGCGATTGTCAAATTCACACAAAAAAAAATGAAGGAATGGTTTGCAGTTAATTACCCAGCTCGTCATTGATGCGCTATACGTTCCCTAAAACATTTACTTGGCGTAAAGCGAACGGCGAAAATACGAAAAAGGACACTTCACACTCAAGCATATAATAAAATCATGCAAACGGCAAAAATATGTAAAAATACACTTAACTTACTGAAAAAAGTACATTGACTCTCATTTTATCTCTCATTTACAAATGTGCGTACAATTGATTCAGTTCACTTTTCTAAAGAAAAGAAAGTAAACATCTTTTCTTCGCCCTAAACTGACATTGGTCTGGACAACAAGAAGTGAGAGTAGAACTGTATTTTGAACACAGCTGTAATTGGATTTCGTTACGAAAATCACTTAAAAAACGAAGAAAAAATATGGATTTTCCTCAGTTTGGTTCAATAACATCTTAAGAAAAACGATTATATATTTATGCTGTGACAGGAAAATCGTGCTAAACTCTAAAGATATCAACCCTATCTGTAGTGTTTAAGTTTATGTTTGCTAACATAAGTGGAGCAAAAAATTGCAATTCCTGGTTTTCTGGAATTAAATAACCTCTTTAAAAAACAACTTTAATTCATTAAAAAATAAATTCTACGAAATACAAATAAATTGACCTTGTTTTGTTAAAGTAAAATGGAAATAGTTTACAAAAAAAGGTTATATGAATTATTAATTATAAATGAAAGATAATATTTTTATTTTGATTCGCTCTACTCACTGAAGATCCTTGAAAGATAATATTTTTATTTTGATTCGCTCTACTCACTGAAGATCCTTCTACTTCGAGGAATCCAAGCTTCACTTACAAATATATCAACATAAAAAGCATACTTAAAATAATATCTAATTTTTAATTGAAAATGTCTTAGCGATTAATGTAAAGATTGTGTTTTAAATTTTAATATGCAAATTTATCAACTGCATGTTTTCTAGTAAACGCCATTCACAACGTCTAGAGCAGTGGTATTTGAAACGGGGCTGCAAACTTTGACACATAACTGAAAAAGAAAGTATATGAACAGTTAGATATATATTTTGCAAAATATTTTCATAAAGGCCTCGCGATTCTTTTAAAATATCATACAATAAAATTCGGTGATGTAGATATTATACATATTTTTAATTTTTTCACGTCAATTAATTTTATCTTTAGTCGTAGACAGAGGTCTTAAATTTATAGCTAATAATAATTATTAATCACAACAATTGATATTTTATTTCTTTCTCCTATTCATGTGATGTGAAATCTCATATGGTTTTAAATTTTGATCTTTTCTTTTATTATATAGCTTTTTCTTATTCTGTGATTGATTTAGCTTTTTATTTTATTTAGACAATATGTTTTGCAAATCTAAAGAATTAAATGAAATAATAATGATTTTTCTATCATTAAACGGGAAACTCCTAATCTTTAGTCATCGCACTTGATCATCTACATTTTCATCTAAAAGTAATAAAAAAAATATTCTGTCTACTAATACATCTGCACCTCTTTTAGAGTTCGTCATAGTTTCTAAGCTAATCGCCTTTAAGTCTATATTATATTATATACTGGATAGTACAGCTCTTTCGTTTAACTAACTTAGAACTTTTCACAGGTTTTCTGAAATTGGTTAACTGTTAGCGTCATTTCATCTTTGCAAAATTATCAAGTTTATCTCTATAAATTCAAAAGTCACTATACGTTGATGAATAACGGAGAGACTCTGAGTCATGTTACTTTGCCTAATTGGATTTGACGAATGCTTTTTAATCATTCTCTCTTTGGCTCTTGCGTCGAGTTAACACGACAGTTTATTTGGATCATTCTCTGTTAATGATCAAGCATTAAGGATATCAAGTACTTATCCTCATACCATATATCGAGAATAAAGTGATTTTAGTTTATTGAAATTATTTGTTCAAGGTTTCATACAGGTACCAAAGAGATCTTCAAAGAACCTGGGATGAAATTGAACACATTTCATAGATGTGCAGGAATTACCGTAGAAAAATTTCAACACCAAATATTTAACCTTCTCAACACCACGAACTGATGTACCCGTTCACTAGGCCGTAGGTTTCACTGCAATAGAAGCATTATTTAAATTAATAAAATTCTACGGATATTAATCAATTTTGAAAGATTTAGTAATGATTAATACTCTTATATTCCTATACGTAAATAAATTTTTGATATCGTTTTGAAAATTTTAATCTTTCTTAAACGTTTTAAAAAATTAATGAGAAAACAACATTACAATTTCCCCCTTTTGCTCAGCGATCAGGGGGTTAGCAAGATAAAGTGCCATTTTATTAAACATTAATAACCCCTATACTGGAGTAGAAGTTAACGAGTAAGTGTTTCTTCTCATCTTCAAGGATGTTCCTAACTAATGGTCCTTATCTACCTTGCAGTTAATATAAATTCCTAACATTAGCTAAAATTATTTTCATATTAATAATTAGTACATCATATTAATTTATTATAATCAATAGACATGTGGCTGAAAAAGACGTAAAGTCGTGAAAGAAAAAGTTAACATCCCTACTATGCAACTAATTATAATACAAGAAAGTTACTGGTACCGATTAGAAATAAAGCTTACTTTTAAATTATGTATATAAAACTTTCTTAGGGGTCCATCTGCAAATCATAACCAGACCAAACTTTGTTTTTTTCAATGTCAACACAATTTTGACAATATTTTTTAAATCTTCTGTTCAAACTAAGCTTAGAAACGAAATTTCTAGTCATTTGAATGATAAGTTTTTGAATTATAAACATTCAAAATTTAGAGCTTCTAATGTTGAATTACATTTTCATATTTCTATTAATATCTCCTGAAATTATAATCCTAATGTGATATATTTTTTTGTTGTGTTTGATTATAATATTAAAAATACCAAACGTAAATACATTGAATTTGTAATTTTAAAAATTTTATAATATGAGTTATACATTATGAAATTATTATTCGAAAAAATATGAATTGTAACTAACATTTTTTTTGATAGATTTATATTTATTATGTCCTGCTTGATGCGAAACCTTAATTTAAAATTTTTCTTTCAGGTAGTTTTCGAGTTATCATTAAAAAACGTCAAAATGATTGTTTAAGGGGCCGTCTATGATGAACAGAAAAGCATAATTTGGAAAAAAATATATATATCCTACTCATTTTATTGAAATATTTGGACTGGCAACAGTCGAAACATATTAAGGCAGCGAAATTTTCAGATTGGAAAGAAATAATACATCGATAGAAATGAAATAGTCATTCGCTAGCATTTCAACAATCGATTACCGAACTTCATTTTGGATACAGCCTCTAAAATAGGCTCATTTCAAAATAACTAATTTATCGGAAACTAATCATACGAATTTCATGAAAATTTGGATTTAGGTTAATTGAAGGGTGTAGAATTATTTATGGTGTCAAACTTGGGTATTGCTATTGAAAAAAAAAACAAAGTTTGGGTTCGTTTTGATATTTAGAAGCCCCCCTAAGCAAACTTTATATAAATCATTTAAAAGTAGACTTTATTTTTAATCGTTTGGCACCTGTAACTTTCTTCTACGATAATTTGTTGCAGAGTTAGTAAGGGGAGTTTACTTTTTTTTTTCACGACTGTACGTCTATTCATCGAACTTACTATTCTACAAGATTTTGGCTCTTACAGAAATTTGAATAAGTACCAGCACCGCGCGAAGAGAAAACTCTCCCGGCGCAAAGTTTCAATTTGCACCCCCCCCCCCAAAACACACACATACATACACACATACACTCATACACACTTTTTCTTTGTGAGATGTGTCACAAAACCGAAAAGTGCAGAAACAGAAATAAATTCTACTGAATACATATTTCGCATTTATTTTGGAACTTTATGTTTAATTTTAATTCAGAAACTCCAAACAACTAAAGAATGTAAGAGGAAATTGCACTTATATTTTGGAAAAAGGAATTTGGGAAATAGGAAATATGTATATAACAGTAAAATATAACAGTTTGCAACCCCAGAAGGAAACCCCATGCTATTTTGAGAGTATATGTTTTTGTCACCAGCACAGAAAGAAAGTTACAGACTCAGAAAACAGAACGTTAGCGAAAGAGACTAAGACAAAGACCTAAAATAAGTTTTGAAAAGAAGTCCTTATTCATAAATTTGTATTAGGGTGTCAGGTAAGGGACAATGCAATAACTTTGAAACGATAAATGATATGTAAATGATAAATAAAATATAATAATCCACTTTCATTGGGAAAAAATTCCCAATCTGTAAATATATATATATATTTTTTACAATAAAAAAAGGAAAAACGAGGTTTGTAGTATACATTTGGCGCTCCCTCAATTTTCGCACACGGGGCGACCGTGCCCCTTCGCCCCCTACTTTGTACGACCGTGATGAGTACCATTTATATGAAGGGTGTGCATATTTCAGAATTTTCACCTTTTAGGTCTCTAAATGTCTATTGTACTTTACTTTGTTCCAAGAACGAAAAATCGTGCGTCCAACACAGCTTATGTAACACTTTCATATACATTCAGAATACTGTAATAAATCTTTTTTTCAGTTTATTAAGGTGAAATATGTCTAAATAAACAATTTAGAAAATGGTTAAAGCAGATGAAAACCAAATTTCTGTAATTATCACCAGTAATCGAAAAATATCCGAATTTCTTATGCAGCATTGAATGATGGACATAAATCGTCATCAAGATAAATAAGCGTGAGAAAATAAAATCATTTCTTCCATATTCATATTCAAAGCTGGAGTAGCACAGTTGACGTTTATTCCATCAGAGCAAAAAATGTCCAGACCAGGAATCGAACCTGGATACTTGGCGTGCCGTGCCAACGCTTTACCTGTTAGGTTATTCGGAAGATACCTGGCTGACATAATTCACTCTTATTTGTTAGAATTGGCTGCGAACAGCAGCGCTAGTTTCATTTATCCGAGCTATAACTATAGCAGCCAGTTCCAACAAATAAGAGTGAATTATGTCAGCCAGGTATCGTCCGGATAGCCTAACAGGTAAGGCATTGGCACTGCACGCCAAGTATCCAGGTTCGATTCCTGGTCTGGACATTTTTCGCTCTGTTGGAATAAACGTCAACTGTGCTACTCCAGCCTTGAATATGATTTAATCCAGTCGGAAAAAGTATTCGTTCCCTTGATTAATTTCTTCCATTACGCAAACAATCTAACATTTTAAATTAGCCATAAATATTTCCAAATGATAATTTGTTCAACGTTGAAAATCTTGTGATAAAGAAAATGACTTTTGAGTGGCTAAAATAAATAAGGCTAAATATATGGGGCTAAATTAGACTCATAAACTAAAGTGAACTGTTTCATTGTTATTAATCTTATTTCATAATGTAAACGTTCTATTCTTTCTGTGAAATGTAGTTATCAGAGAAAGAGGGCATATAAAAAGTTCTCATAATACAACTAAAAGATGTATCAATTAAATATCATAAAATGTAGGTTCATCATGATTTAATAATATATAAATAATCTAACATGCCTTTACTTAAAGGATGCTTAAGAATTTATAAATTGTAGAATACAATTATTCCTCCAAATAAAAAGGGAAAACGTTAGCAATTACCGTCAACTGATATCATTTGGATAATACAAAAAGTGGATTTGATTTAAACGGATAAGTCTCCTGAAAAAGGGGTAAGTCCCTATTTACTTACCTGTTAACCCTTTGAGGGACACGTAATTGAGTTACTGTAATGTCGAATTCCCACCGGAATCTTTCAAAAAATTTATTGCAAAATAAGGTAAATCAATTTTTTGACTTTTCCACCAAAGTTAGAAAAGTAAAACTTAATAATTTTTTTCTTGTGCAAATCTTCATTAATCGTAGGTGGGATGTAATATATCCCACCGCCCCTCAAGGGGATAAAGAAGAATATATTTAGGGTTAAATAACGTTAATTTTTATCGTATAAATAAATTATCGTACTCAGGCCCATTTAAGGAGATTCAAAATCTAATCACTAAATAGGATCTATAGATTTTTATCTATACTACATAGTATACTAATATTTAGTTCAATAAAACGCACAAAACAGTTGAAATTGTCTATTAAGCAATTTCAATCAAAAAACGAAATGTACTTGAGATCTTTTGTGTAACCCTATACATCATATCGCTCACCCGCAAGAAAAGTGACATATCTCGCAAAAATCGATTTTGCGTTTTATTCCACTAAAAAGTCTGTCATAAGTGCGTCTTGCTACACACACAGTTTCATAAGTGTAGATATGCGGAAAATCCTTTTATTACACTATATGTCCATTTGTGACCACTGAAGAGGGGTGGATTGTATGGGGAGTTAAAATTGCCCTAACCTCCAAACCTCATCCTACGTCTTCATTTTTAAGGGTTTTATGCTTTTGCGCAAGTTTTCATTCCTGCATGCTGAGCTAAGCGCTATAATTTCATGTTACAGTAAAACCATGCAAATTTTCTTTTGCCTGTCCTGTAAAATTGACTTTTGTCGAGATGTGTCACCTTTCTTGCCGGTGAGAGATATATAGAATTTATGCGCACAAAGTATTATACAAAAATATAATAAAATTTTAAAACGAGTACCGCAACTTAAAACGCACTTCCAGCAATGTCTGTTACTTTTGAGTACTCCTCTAAATGAACGATAAATTATATGCACAGCATATGCTACAGTAGTCAATTTCTAGTACACCTCAGTTATATATATATATATATATATATATATATATATTGTTGAAACGTATTTACATAATATGCGCTGATGACAACATGATTTCATTTTCTTGGAAACCCAACCAAGTAAATTATTTAAAGTTATTAAAAAAGATAATATCTATTTTTCATTCCTCCAAATTATAATCAACATAAAAACTGATTGATTTTGACAAATATTCATTTACCCTGTCCATTTTGAAAATAACTGCGTGCGATTTAGGTTTTAAAGATTGAAATGTGAATGAAACAAACTCGAAATAATATAAGCCAAATTTTTGCATTTCTATGAATATGTCTTTTTTATTATATGCATTTTACTTAAAAAAAATGTATATATCTTTAAAATTAGTATTGCTTTAAGTTTGTATTAAAGTTTTATTTTTTTCTAAATTAAAAATTTGAATGCGATTTTTTTCACTTTTTGAAGAACTTTGCAACTGTGCTGATTGTATTTTTTTGTCTTTGAAACAAAAAAATATATATCTCAGAACTAAAAGAATAAACTCTAAATTAAATTTTAAAAAGCATAAAATGCTTTTTAGTTAAAAGACTGATCTTCAAATAGTTTTTGGTATTTTTTAAAGTCTTTTTTAAATGTTTTCTTTTTCGCAAAAAATCTGAAAAACGGACATAATATGAAATCACAGTTACAAATTTAATTATAATTTAATTATAAACCATCTCTTTTTACTTTGTATAAATCTTTACCCTCCTCTCAACATCAACTTTAATTGAATTAGCTTCATAAAGTAATTAGTTCAAAATCCTTGCTTTAGTGCGCGATTCAAAAGTTTTCATTTTTCTTCAAAGGAAAGACTTTTGCTATAAGCGGCAATCATATCACTTTTCTACATACCCCGAAATTAATTAAAGTAATTGATTTCTTCACAATTTTATCTGTTTGCCGGAAACAACTTTTCATTAGGATATTTATTTTAGAAGTTATATACATTGTTCCTTATTTATTCCATTATAAATGCTTATAAATTCCCGACGATCAATAATTTATTTGATTCTTTCGAATATGAGACACCGTTGAAGAACTTGGTAGATTATTTTTATTTAGTAAAATGTTTCAACAAGAATTTATATCATACATATTTTAGTAACTCGTTAAAAACATAAAAAAATGTATTCAATGAGACTTTATTTTCTAATTAATAATAGACGCACATTCAAGAACTACAACGTCTACAGCTGCATTTTGATCACTGAACGTTCATGTTTTGAAATTTGGTAGGGTTTGTGTGCGCTTATCAAATGCTACATTATTTTACGGAAGAAATATATCAGTAAAAGCTTTTTAAGTCATTTGTAGCATTATCACGTATATGCACCAATACAAAATTTATTTTTTTATTCTGAAATTTAGAATAGTAATTTTTACTCTATGTAATAACAGACGTTTCATGTTACATATGATAAAAAGTGTTTGCTATTTATCCGTGTCAGGTAGATAAAACTCCAAAAATGGTTGTCAATCGCCAATGGTGTTCAAAACAGTAAATATTTGCACACACAACATCGTTAAAATGACATTAAATGTTAAAATCGTTAAAATGTCCCCAAGTTGTCGTAAAATGCCCACAACCATCATGGGTTGTGTTTCCCATGGTTGGTTGTTCTCATCTATTAAATTAAGAACCACGATTATGACTGGGTCCCAAAGTATCTATTTGGAGGAACACTCTTAATTTATTGGCAGTTATAAAATTTAAAATATTTATAATAATTTTACAGTTTTATAGTACACAAAAATATAAGACTCCGACTGCATTAAATCTCATTTTAGTACTATATGTATATAATACAAATGGGAACTTCGTTCCGGCCACTCATAACTTTAATTGAGATAATTTTTCAGGGAATGTTTTAATATATTTCATATTGAGATGGATTGGATCCGATTAGGAAATATTAGCCATCTTAAAAAGTTTCTGCTGGATCAATTTTGTCGATACTTTCATTGTGTGTGTTAGATACTTTTTCAGGGATGCTCTTAGTATATAGCATATCGCTCTAGGTTACTTAGTTATCGAATTATGGGGAATTTTTGTAATCAGGTGAATCCGATTATTAAATGATAGCCTTTTTAAACAGTTCTATTCCGTGGATATTGCTGCAAGTTGAATTATTAATTACTCAGAGATAGTTTTAATAAGGTACTTGTACCCAATATGAACATAGCTCTCAATATGGATACCCCTAATATCTTTAAAAGTAACAATTTTGATCGAGAGATTGCGCTACATGCCCGTAAAGAAGAGCAGTTGAAAAGATAATTAAGCCTGGAAAGTGCCAAAAAGCGCACTGTTCGCCATTTGGAAGGAAACTTGTTGTTTCGTGGTGTGCTAGTCGTAATTACAGGTAAGTTTAAATTCTCATTAGATATGATAAAATTACATTAAATATTGAAAAGTGGAGTGTTTTAGAAAGCTGATAAAACATATTTTCGATTGCTATTGCATATATTGCTTAAAAATCTTTTCTTTGTATATTTATTACAAAATTTAGTAAAACTACGCCCGATTCCCAATATGAACGCCTTATGTCCACATTGGAAATACAGCAAGTGAATCTTCGATTCACAAATTTGTAAATTATCTGTTTAATGTCAGTTGAACAATCCTCCAATAAACCTCCTCCAAGAAATAAAATCCTCCAAAAAGCCCTTGCAGAAAAATCAAAGGAAGCCTCCCTTCATTAGGGTATCTGTTGGCGAAATCGCAAGTACCAGCGGTATGACTTCCTCAACAAAGGAGAGCTGGTACTGCTTCTTATGCAGTACTGATGCTGTTGGAGACATGAGGCTATGCATCACATGCGGCAGATATGTCCATGAGGACTGTTTGGGACTTACCGCCCATGATGAAGATTTTTTTTGTCTATCCTGTGAAGACTGAGTAATAACATATGTGAATTCTGCAGACAGGTGCAATAAAACTAAGCAAAGCCCACTATATTATTTCATAATATTTTGTAATAACTGAGATGCTTTGCATGGGTCTTTGAAGAGCTACAACCGAAAATGCCCCCCCCCCCCTTTCTAAAGTGCATGTTCTGAAGATATTTAATGTGTCCCCCCACTTCCCCTCAATACTTTAAGATAACAACAGCGATGACAGCGATGACAGCGATGACAACCTCGGGAACTCAGCTTTCGCTTTAGAGTGTTAGTGCAATCCCGAGGGGTAGACCATATCCACTCCTCCCGACTCTCAACCAGAGTCTGAGAGGGAGCATCGGGTCCCTGATCAAGCTGCTGAGATTTATTTCGGTTACTGCGAGATTTACAATTACAATCACAATTGGTTACCCAATTTATCTGGGCGAACCGAAGATTTCACATCGAGATATATGACTTTATGTAGTGATTACATGAGGATCATTTCACCTAATGTGATTGCATAAGATATATTTCTTTTATCCCTTCTCCCCTACCCTCATAGCATGCATAGTCACAGTGACGTCATTGTGACGTCACTGTAAGTCACTGTGGTCACGTCACAACTGTGACCAAAATGCCACCACTCAGCGATGTCACACTGTGACTGATATGTGAACTTCTTAGAAAACTTTTAAGAATTATAAAAATTCTTTAAAACATGTTACTTACTGTAAAAGATAATTTTGTGTCAATTAAAGAAAATTGTGACGTCACTGTTATGCCATTACATGTAACGTACGTCTCATTATATGACAAAAAAAACCCTACCATATACTCACAGTGTAACTCGCAGTGTAAACTCGCAATAAAACAAAACATATGTTAAGATTAAAAGTTTCCACATCAAACAATAAAAATAATTCAGTGTTTGTTTCCGACTAATATTTCACAACAAAATTAAAAACTTCCCCAAAAAATGTACATGAATAAAACACACAAATTTAATAGACATGTAATCAAACTGCTCGCTTAGACTACTAAAACTTTTTGAATTAAAAAAAAACTGTTGTAGGTAGTAAAATATTTTACGATATTTACGACTATTAACTCTTGGAATGTTGCTAATATGAAAGTATAGCTATTGAATTTTAAAACTTTATTTGAATACATAATTGATATTTTTCATATAAAAATGTTTTTTGGTGTTATTAGTGGTCAATCTAGAAAAATGTATTAACTGTAGAGATTTCAATAATAAGAAAATGTTTTCTTCCTGTATTCTATAATCCGGGAAAATGGTTTTTATTTATAAATTATTGTATGTATAAATTGTGTGTGGGTATGGGAAGGGACGGAGTTTTGTAATAAAGCAATGCTTTATTATAAGAAATAAAAACACTTGTATATTTTCAGTAATAAATTTTTCTGCTAGTGTTTAATTATTTTAAGTTATTCTTAAAAAATAAATTTGGCTACTTGTTTCACATTTTTTAAATAAATTTAACTTTTTTCCGAATATAAAATAAAATACAGTAAAACCACTTTAAAGCGACCACGTTCCGTTCAAATAAAAATTGGTCGCTCCGGGAGGTGGTCTCTTAATAGAGGTCACGTTTAAATCTAGATTTTAATTGTTAAAAAAAGGTAACAATTAATGTTACTAAAATTTATTTTTCACATTTTGAAAAAATATGAAAATTTAGGTTTCAAAACAAAAGTTAATTACATAAGTTAATTACTGCAGAGTATAAAAAATGAATATATTGACGTTTTTTGTGATTTTACGGTTTTATCTTTTATAGATTTTATTTCCAAGTCCTTTCGAAGTTCAGTAAATAAATGCATTTGTTTTTCTTTTTTTGGACGGGAGCAAATAATGACGATTTCATTAATTTATCTATTTTTTTTTAGAGTTTCTTGACAGAATAGTGCACGGCAGTTTATTGACCGCCATTCTTAATTTGTCATCAGAGTTAAATTCATTGCCTAAAGAGGCACAAAGGTGTTTAAACATTTAAAAGTTATCGGAATAAAATATTTAAAAAAAAATTCTAAACTAACTTTAGAAGTTTGATGAATAATGCGCTCTCAGGAATTAATTTTCTAATAAAATTTTCTTCAAGCGACCAGGAAAAAGCGGAATTTATTTCATTTTCTTCAAAGAAATTGGTCGCTCATGGAGGGAGTTCAACTTAAATGGTCTCTGAATGGAGGTAAAATTAGTATTGAGCCTATGGGAATAAATTTCGTTCTATGACAAAATGGTCGTTGAGGGAGGTGGTCGCTTAATGGAGGTGGTTGCACAGGGAGGTTTCACTGTATACAAAATATATGTAAAACTCATGGCATAATTAATTATTCATATTTTTTTTTGTTTTGCAAAACTTAAATAGCTTTACAAAACTTAAAACTTGAACTATTTTGAAACACATAAAAAAAAGTTAAATGCATCAACAAATTCTTCAAACAAGAAATTTTATTTGGAAGTAAGTTTATAAAAATATTATATCATATAAATGTATAAAAACGGAAAAGCCATCTGTTCTTGCTTTGATAAACAAAACAGTGCTAACCGCAGACGATAAAACTATTAAAAACAACATATTGCGTTTAACCTTTGGAACAGGCAGATGGAGTTTTTTCTGGACAATAGGTAGCGTTATGAACATGCAGTCTGTCAGATAAAAACATTTAACCTAAAAAATTCATAGGAATAATCATCCCAAGGTCATACTTTAGACGAAAATATGAGTTCGAGATATTTACACTAGCTTTGGTGTGGTTTAAATGATTCCCATCATTGCTAGTGTATGTATTATTGACATATTTTCTACTGCCAAAATTTGTTCTTCCTAAAACATGGATTACATCGGAATTTAAAGAATGACGTTAAGGGGAAAAAAAAGGTATGAAAAAATATTTTATTCCAGAGTTTGCTTTTCTTTAAATTATAACGCTTTTAGTATTTTCTTATAAACATTTCATTAACCTAATAAGTTTAGTAGATTTATTATTTAATTTATTGAAATAAATAACTGTCTCAACAATTTTAATCAGATGATTAATATCAATTATATAAGTTTATTTTAATCAGATTTGTTTTCTTTTAAAATATTATAGGTTAAAATCACATGTTTTCTCAAACTTTAAAATGACATATAAAAATATTATAATCAAAGTTTAACATAATTAGCAAATATTTAAATGTATTTAACGTACTAAATAAAAAGGCCTTTTTATAGAATAAAATTTTTTGATTGTCTCAAACAATTTGCGTTGCACATTTTTATTTAAAAATTAATATATGTTCGGAAGAAAAGAAGATTGTTTATTCTATTTAGAAGGAATAGGAAATTTTTAGATAATGGAGAAGTACTATTTAAAGGATATCATACATATGTAGTATTAAGAGTGAAAAATCAGTGTCAATGAGTATTATTCGATGTGAAAAAAGTTGTAAAAAATTATAAAGAGATATCCTTAGCTGGTAAGAACTTTTCAGTTAGACATTATGAACGAAAAGCTTTGAAAGTAAACCGGTGTCTTAATTTGTTGACAAATATAGAAATTATGCAACCCAGTGAGAATTTAAATTTGGTTATATTGAAAGATTTTAATTTTTAAAACACATATCCATGTACTTGAATGAATGAAACTAAAATGTAAAATATATTTCATTATTTTTTTTCTAGACACTTTTAATATTTTACTTTTTGGATGATTTTATACGTATAAACTTCAAAATATCTATACAATACACTCTATTAGAAAACAGACTGATTAAAGGGGGCTTGTTATTTATGATTATCATCTAATCCTGTAAATAAAATAATAATAGTAATAATGAACCAATGTGTGCTTCTATTTTTTGCTTATGGTTTGAATCTTTATACTTTATTCACATAAAAATGACTAACTATTTTACATTATTTTCATTATTTTTTATTTTACTGTGTCATATAAAAGTAAATATGATTACCTGCATTTGTAACAGACTGTATATATAAAATTTTCACCACACGTTATTCTAAAACCTTTATAACAAATTAAAAACGTCATCTAAAATTGTTCATAAATAAAACACAAATTTAATAAACATGTAATCGAACTGCTCGCTTAAACTACTAAAACTATTAGAATATTAATAATAATTTAAAAAACACTGCTGTAGGTAGTAAAATCTTTGGCGATTTCTTCGACTATTAACTCTTGGATTGTTGCTTATATGAAAGTATCGCTATTGAATTTCAAAACTTTATTTGAATAAATAATTGATATTTTTCATATAAAAATGCTTTTGGTGTTATTAGTCAAATGCATTAAAAAGAGATGCTAGTTCATAAAAACAGAGCATGATGACAGAGCTTCATGAGTAAATGTAATATAGTAATGTGTTTCGTAATGCCATAAGAAAAAGTATATAATTTGTTAATATGATAAATAAAGTGACATTAATTTTTAAGGATTTTATGAATTACAAATTGAAAAATACAATTAAATAACGACATGATTTAACAATATCTTGTATTTTCTGAAGAAATAAAGTTCTATAATTTTTGCAAGGTCTTGGACACACTGATTTAGAAATACTGTTGTATGAGGTAGTTTTTTAGAAGAAATTTCTGATTGCAACTAAAGGTGAATTTCACTTTAAAAAAAAAGGATGTATTTCGTCCAATCTAAAAAGAGCAGGGTACTGCAACTTTAAAAAATGGCCTAGATTGAACAGAAAGTAATTGCAGAATTAATAAAAACAGCAAATAAATATAATTTAAGGTTGTATTTCGATCCAATCTGCTTATTTTCTAATTCATTTTAAAATTCATTTTTGCTCTCAAAAGTATCAAACTGGGAAATTCTCTTATTTAGAAACTACATAATGTGCCGTGCTTCTCAATTTTTTGATAAATGCAGAAAATACTGTATTAAACGCTATCAAAGTTAGCGTTTTGAACCGAATTTTCCGAAGCGTGCAATCTGGGAATGAAAAAAAGGGTCATACTGAGAAAATAATTGTTTAAAAATCAAATTCTAATTAATTGAGCTGAAAATGAAATCACACGGCACGTTAAACATGTCTTCAAAAATCACTCCTAGCAAGTTTCATGTTTTTACTTTTAAAAATGAGTCTGAAAATGTCTCAGAAAATTTCGAGCTGTTGAGGGTGGAAAAACATTTTTTCGAATATACCCTTAATTAGTGGCACAAACAACAAAACAAGCAAATATGGTTTCCAGCTCATCTTGCATTTGTACAAAGGAATATTACTATTAATCTCCTACGCTTTGGACGGAAGCAAAGATGACATTTTATGGAATGACGGAGATTCTTCATACACCGATTCATATTACAATAGTGGTACTGCTACCTTCAGTGAAAGTGATTTATTATGAGAAATTTTGTCAAAATTTTCACAAAGATTATTTGTAAATTTTACGTCTATGAAAATATTACTATAAAAAGAAAAATGGTATTAAATAAACAGCATATAGTTTGGAAACATATGATAAGTTACTAATTTTATTATAATGTGTTTTTTTATACCAGTAATGTTTTAGCATTAGAGTGTACAATATTGTGTAGTAGATTTCCCCGCATAATAGTCGCACTTAGACTTTCACAATGAAAAATTGGCAAAAAAGTGCGACTATTACGCGAGTAAATACTGTAGTTGTTAGCTCCAATTTGCTGTAAATTTATTATTGCAAAAGCAGAATGAGAAAATATTACCTAATTATTCTTTTACTCTCAAAAGTTTTTAATACTTGCTGTGATGTTTATAGAAAAGAAAGAATAACTTGATTGATTAAAGATGAATTTCGTAAAAGCATCGCGAAAAAATGCAAATTTCGTCAAAAGATCATGAAAAAAAGCGAATTTAATCTACGATTAGCAAATTTTTTCAAAATATTGTAGAAAAAACGCGAATTTCGTCAATGGACCGCATAAATGGCGAAATTTTTAAAATAAATCGCGCAAATAAGGTGAATTTTGTCAAACGATCGCGAAAAAAATTCTAAATTTCTTCAAAAGGTCGTGGAAAAAAACGTGAATTTCATCTAAGAATCGAAATTTCGTCAAGAGATTGAAAAAAAACGTGAATTTCGTCAAAGGATCGCGAAAAAATGCAAATTTCGTCAAAAGATCGTGGAAAAAACGAATTTCATCTGAGAATAGCAAATTTTGTCAAAAGATTGTAGAAAAAACGCGAATTTCATCAATGGACCGCATAAAAGGCGAAATTTTGTAAATAAATCGCGCAAATAAGGCAAATTTTGTCAAATGATCGCGAAAAAAATCTAAATATCTTCAAAAGGTGGTGGAAAAAAACGTAAATTTCATCTAAGAATCGCAATTCCGTCAAGAGATTGAAGAAAAACGTGAGTTTCGTCAAAGGATCGCGAAAAAATGCAAATTTCGTCAAAAGATCGAGGAAAAAAAGCGAATTTCATCTATCAAATTTTGTCAAAAGATTGTACAAAAAATGCGAATTTCATCAATGGACCACATAAAAGGCGAAATTTTGTAAATAAATCGCGCAAAAAAGGTGAATTTTGTCAAACGATCGCAAAAAAAATCTAAATTTCTTGAAATGGTCGTAGAAAAAAACGTGAATTTCATCTAAGAATCGTAATTTCGTCAAGAGATTAAAGAAAAACGTGAATTTTGAGAATTTCAAAGCATAGTGAAAAAAAGCGAATTTCGTCAAATGATAGTGAAAAAACATAAAATTTTGTTAATAAATCGTACAAATAAGGTGAATTTCGCCGAAGGATTTCGAAAAAAAAAACGTAAATTTCAATAAAGTATCGTGAAAAAAACATTCTGAAATTTTTCTGTGAACTTCAGAATTTTTTTTTACTCATAATCATTCCTGCTTTCATTGCCATGGTGCATTGATTGAACTCGAATAGCGATTTCATTTTTCAATAAATATATTGCATCTTAACGCTGTCACAACATTGTCATTGTAGTCACACATTCGTCACAAAGTTAATGACAAAATCGTCACAAATTACACAATTTTCACAAAATTGTCACAATGTGACTTCACAACATTGTCACTGTCGTCACAGAATCATCACAGTGTTAATGACAATTTCGTCACAAATGACACATATTTCACAAATTGGTCTCACCGTGACTTCACAAACTGGTCACAATGCGACGTCACAAATAAGCTCTAAAACGGCCATAACGACCTCACATTCTAGTCACTGTGACTTCACATCGACGTCACGTGACGTCACATCGACGGTCACAAAGTCACAGTGTGACTTCACAACGACGTCGCCGTAACGTCACCATGCCTTACGGGTAAAATCCCTTGGAAGAGTGGCTCTTCCATACACCCTGTGTAGTATGTCAACAAGGAGCCACCTGTCCATATGGACATGCATGTCCATAATAGGGATAGGTGGTTCCTTATATGGACACTTGTAAACACTTTTTGTTTTTATCATTAAAATTAAACCAGAATAATTGCAAGTTCGCTAATTTTAATAATGATAGTCAACAGTCCATGGATAGTGGTCATATATTTTGGAGTCCTTATGACGTGTACACGGGGGTGAAAAAAATCAATTTACCATAGGGTATCCATATTGGGTACAGGTACCTTATATTGCATATCGTTCATACATTCTTTTTAAAATTTTACTTTAAATTATAAACAAAAAGAGTTGCACTAAGCCCAAATTAGTTTAGTAACCCAAATTTTGCCTGGAAATTTAGAAAGTAGCATAGCGTTATGGCGTTCGCGTCTTTATTAACAACGTGGAAGGACATTCCCGGTAGTGGTTCATATTGTTTTGAAACACAAGGTAAAATTCACTGATATATATCTCGTCTGATTCAAGATTCGCTTGGACAAATCAACCAGCGTAGCGGGTGAGGTCTGTAAGTCTATATTAATTTTTTTTAAATGTAATAATAGGAGATATTTCGCAATGATGGTATCTTGTGTAGTTTTAGATTGTTTTAAGGGCCATTGCACCTCTTATTGCAGTGTTCATATTATGGAGAAATAATCTGATAAAAATATTGACGATATCTTATATTAATATTTAAAAAAATATGAAAATTATAAATCCCCATGCTACTTCACTTTTAATTTAAGCGGAGGTTCTACTTATTTCGTTCAAAATTGTCGATTTTATTATTTTGTATTTATTGTATTCTTCATGTGTAGATTGTTTCTGCATTCTTCATGTGTGTAGATTGTTCCCTTAAAACGTTTTTGTAACATTCTATCTTTTAAATATTTTAAAACATTTTTGCTTGTTGGACACAACGTGGTACTATTATAAATCTTTAAACTTGTATGCAAACTCCTGAATATTCACTATATGGCATGTATTAAAAAATATAATCTTCCAACTCTAAGTCCACTTATCGCCGGAATATATCTCAAGATTCGATAGATCGCAATCTATCCTATAGACTCGACAGCTGTGACAGAAACACTTTGCGAGATGTCCTTCGGAAACCAGATGAGCGATTACTGGTCAGTAATAAATTTCATTGTCGCGACAGGCTGTGAAAGCACTCTTAATTCGCAACCCTCTAAGCTATTCCTGTGATCCAGCCGACTTTCATTTTGAAACACATGGTCTCGGAAGCGTGGGAAAATAGGGTGTAGTCCACCTGAAATCACCCGAGCGAATCAGGAAAAGAAAGGACAGGGATTCGTTGAACCCCTGACGCCCAAAAGAGACAAATTTCGAACTTAGGAAGAAGTTCTTAATGAGTAGGCAGTTAATGACAAAAGGTGAGACAGCAAGTTGGACTTGCAAGTTTCGCCGGGCTTTTTACGGAGAAATAGATTCTCCAGGTTTGCATTAAGCTTCTCACCCTTAGAGCAGCGACCAGGCTGGGTCTGTGGTCTACACGTTCTTTTGAAACATCTAGCCCCCTGACAAACAAAAGGTACTGCGGTTAGACAGGGAGTACGCTGCAATTTATTTCCAACGGGAGATTAGATCTCCCAGCAGGGACGACATTTCACTGCAGATCAACAAGAATCGAATAGACTAAGTGGTCTGATCGGACAGTCTACTAATGAACAATATTGAACTCTGTTTTAAGGCTGCTACCTTCAACCTAGGGCTTTCTCAAATTTGTACGCAAACAATTATTGTTGCGTAGGAGTAACAAGAACAACTCAAATTACGAGAATTTTTACTGTCATTTAAATTAATAAATTTCATTTTTTTATTCTTCATCAATTGAGTTATAATCTGATTTACTCCCCTTCGAAACAAACCTTAATCCGCTCCCGCTACCACGTTCCGAAGTTTGCACAATTGGTGGCAGCTCAGATACGTACTCAAAGAGAAAGACTAGCAAGAAGGTTATTGCTGAGACAGCCTTGGTTCCAAGAAAGTGTTACTACAGACAGCAGAGTCTCCTCTAGAGCCTACTCGAGAACAGTATCAGACGCATCTTGTCAGCGCCCTGTGAATAACAGACCGTCAACGGAGAAAACCAGATCCCCTTCAAAAGTCCAGACAAATGAGCCTTTGAGTGACCAAACCTTCAACTTTGACGCACAGCCTCAACAGATGGGACGCTACTCAACAATAAAGGTAGACTCATTTATTTTTTTTATGAGCCTACTTCTGATTTTCCGAATATTCCGTCCTGCGGCCAAAATATTCTTTAGAAGAGGGAGGGGGGTGATTGTGCGAACTCCTAAATATATGGCATGTATTAAAAAAGACAATCTTCGAACATTAAGTCCACTAATCACCAGAATATATCTGAAGTTTCGATAGATCACAATCTATCCTATAGACTCGACAGCTGTGACAGAAGCACTTTGCGAGATGTCCTTCGGAGACCAGATGAGCAATCACTGGTCAGTAATCAATTTCAGTGTCGCGACAAACTGTGAAAGCACTCTTAATTCGCAAGCCTCTAAGCTATTCCTGTGATCCAGCCGACTTTCACTTTGAAACATATGGTCCCGGAAGCGTGGAAAAATAGGGTGTAGCAAACCTGAAATCACGCGAGTGACTCATAAAAAGAAAGGACATGGATTGGTTGAACCCCCGACGCCCAACAGAGACAATTTTTAAACTTAGGATGAAGTTCTTAATGAGTAGGCAGTTAATGAAAAGAGGTGAGGTAGCAAGTTGGACTTGCGAGTTTCGCCGGGGTTTTTACGGAGAAATAGATTCTCCAGGTTTACATTAAGCCTCTCACCCTGAGAGCAGCGAGCAGACTGGGTCTGCGGTCCACACGTTCTTTTGAAACATCTAGCCTCCTGACAAACAAAAGGTACTGCGGTTAGACCGGGTGTATGCTGCAATTTATTTCCAACGGGAGATTAGATCTCCCAGCCGGGACGACATTTCACTGCAGATCAACGAGGATCGAATAGGCCAAGTGGCCTGATCAGACAGTCTACTAATGAACGATATTGAACTCTGTTTTAAGGCTGCCACCTTCAACCTAGGGTTTTCTCAAATTTGTACGCAAACAATTATTGTTGCGTAGGAGTAATAAGAACAACTCAAATTACGAGAATTTTTATTGTCATTTAAATTAATAAATTTCACTTTTTTTATTCTTCATCAATTGAGTTATAATCTGATTTTCTCCCCTTCGAAACAAGCCTTAACCCGCTCCCGCTACCACGTTCCGAAGGTCGCACACTTGTTTTTCTAGAATCTATCTTTTTCAAAAAGGACGACCTTTTTTTTTTCGAGAACTATTGGACCGATTACCTTCACTTTTTTGTATTTAAAAGAAAAATATTCGTTTTTGGTGAAGCTTATAACATCAAAAAGTTCGATTGTATCAGTCGTTACTCGAAAACGGTAAAAGAAAGAGAAAAAAATTACATTTTTGTAAAATGACTACCATTTTTTCAAAAATTAACTTTTAAGCTAAATGTTGGGGTAGTCTCCAGAGAATTTAATTCCTTTCAGAATTTATCTTTTTTTTTTTTTTTTTTTTTTTTTTTTTTAGATGCTTGTGATCATAGAAAAACGGCCGCCGATTTCGAAGTTCACGGTGCGCACCCCACTTGCAGAAGGGTATTATTATTTTTTTTTCACGCACAGAAAGTTAAATATACAACTGAAATGTCAATAAATATAATACACAATCTCTGAGGGTGGCAAATGTTTCCCTTGTAACCAAAAAATAAACAAACCACAACAATATTCGTAAAAATTACGTGAATTTTAAGCCAGCGAAATAGAATTCCCTTAACTAATATTATGCTGCCGATCATAACTACCTCTCACTAACACAATTCAAAGCTTCACGAGTTAAGTATCAATCTAATAAAAAGATAACTTAGATTTGCCTCAATCAAAGTGCAAAAAAAAAAATGATTTATAGGAGAAAATCGCCAGACAAACTTGTTAAAAAATGAAAGAAAGTGTTGAGTCCTGCGTTGATTGCAAAAACGTCAAAAGGGGAAAAAAATAGTGCAAAGGTATTTTGACAAAGCCTTTGGCAACGAAGTAAAATATTGGATCACGTGTCAATCTTTTTTTCCTCCCAGATATCTTTTCTTTTCTTTTTTTTTTTTTTACCGCTATTTTCTCGCCTACGTTTCAGAATTAGACAACCCAAAGATTCCAGAATCCAATATGTATCAATCGGAAAAAAGGAAAAACTGGATAAAAATAAATCATGGTTTAATAAAAGGAAAAGAAAGATATGGTGCCTTTCCGCAACATAATGTGTTATTATCATTTGAACATAAAGATCGATAAAAAGGAAAGTAAACAAATATATTTTTTTAATAAAAACAATGTGATTGACTTAACTTCGCCCAAAATATTTGGGCATTTTTTCCAATATTTCTACTGTATGTAACATAAAATATTTGTCGTCGATAAAAGTTTATTAAAAATCTGTTGAAAGTTTCTATTGGATATATTCTTATTATGTTATTTATTTAGTATTTTTTACCAATTGAAAATATAAAAAATATGTAGTAAAGAAAATCAATACGAGGAGAGCTCAAATTCCTTTATGCATGATATAATCTTGCAATTTCAAAAGAAACCATGATGCTTAATCGCTTTTTATAGTTATATTAGAAGATAGTATTTCTTAACAGGATTATTTGAGTTAGATCGGCTGTTTTCATCAGCGAATATATTTGCATCTGTAAATATCCAAATAGGCGATATCTGACGTTCATCATTAATGATGTATGCTCTGTAAAACTCCAGAAGGTTTCTCTATAAAATTAAGCACTATCAAACACTAAATCAAACCAACTCTGCAACTTACACAATTGAAGTGTGAATGAATTGTGAATGGAGTATTGATTTAATGAGAAATATTAGTTTTGGCTGAACCTCAGTGGAAAATCTCATTTATAATGGCAAATGAACTAAAATGTTTGTTTAAAAATAAAATAAATTATTGAGCCTTGCATTCATTGCAAAAACGTCAAGCAGGAAAAAAAAATAGTTAGTTCTAAAGTCTTTTACCAAAGCCTTGGGCGAGGAAGTAAAATATATGATTATGTCTCTATCTTTTGTTCTCTGATATATAATTATTTTTTAACTCTATTTTATCGTCTATGTAGTGGAATCTGACATCCAAAAAAGTCCTGAATTTAATATTTAAAATCAATTGAAAAGAAAAAAAAATAACAAAAACCAAAAAGAATTTTTTTTTTTCTGATCAAAATTTTGAGATGTTCTTAACTTTTTTCGAAAATATTTATGCCGGTTCTCCCTTCTTTCTACTACATATAATTTAAAATAGCTGAGTTAGTGCCAAAACTTTATTAAAAATCTATTAAGCGCTTCTATTAGATATGATGGCTAACAATGAATTTTTATTTTTTAATAATGTGAATAAAATCATGTAGAAAGGCATTCATTGTAAATGTAACACTGAAATTCATTGAAGCACAATTTAAACTCTCATTTCAAAATGAAGAAATTTCTTCTGGATTCGTCAGGAATTCGTAATTTCTTCGTATCCTAATATTGAAAACTGTGAATTTTAATGTAGTTAATTCAGCTCCATTAGCGTTTTCTGTTAGCTAAAATACATGCACTGGAGCAGTCTCTAACTCTTACCATCACTATTTCCCTACGAAAGTTTTCCTTTTAAATTTATCTTGGAACTCTCATAAGAACCGCTTTGCGGCGAGTCTTTTATATCAATACTTGTAGTAATTTCACATAATTTTTTATTATAGAATTAGTAGTGGCTGAAAAACGGATCGCCCCAAGGCCTGAGATTGTTATACATGAATCTAAAACAAAACCAAATGTATCTTAATCTAAGAAAATATGTTATAACAACGAAAACATATATTATAGATAAAGCCTTCTCTAAGTTGTCCACGCTTCCGCAAAGCTTTGTTTTCTGAGGTCTCAGAAAACAATATATTTTGTAGATTTAAAGAAGTATTTATTAAAACAAGGTTTTTTTTTTGCTGCCACTGATTTTTGGAAACGTTTCTGAGCAGTTACTATAATTCATTAATCAGTTTTATTAAACCTGAATATAGATTTCAAAATGCTTTCATTTCTCAAGCAAACAGTTTAATATTCATCAAATCATGTTTTGCAGACAAATATGATATATTCACAGCATTAAATTTAACATTAAAACTAAGATTATTTTGTTACTACTGCATATACAACCGCCGCAGAATTCGCGGAGCGCAGCACTCCGCATATCTGCCCGACATCCCTGCCTACGACTCTTGCACCGGGATTCTTTAGGTGAAGCCAGGGAGGGGAAAAAATTGAAAACTGAAACCGGACAAATTTAAAAGTAAAATTATCGGACGACCTTCCAGCTCTTTATTATCTATAATATATAGTGTAACATCTGAATAACGGTTACCAGTGGGACAGATGAAAAGTGACCGCTATTCAGAGGTGGGTGTTATTCAGAGGTTTCTTTAAAAAAAATCATAATTACATAAATTTATATAGAAATACACAGTCACTTTAATTAACCTCATTGTTTTAATACATTAAAAAAATCAGTGATTTGCAGTTACTTTTTTTTTTCTGCAAATATCTTTCTCCAAAGAAATAATAGTATGAGTTGTTTTGCTGTACAGATCAACATCATTTTGATTTCACGAAGGTTCGTAAAAAAAATTGGTATATGTATTAATACTGGAAATTTTCGGTGATTCTATAATCTCTTCAATATCCCCTTCCGCATCACTTTTCTCTTCCTCTCTCCTATCTTCCACCATTTGCTCTATGAATCAAATGTAGCAGTAACTGTCAAATCTTTGTCAGACACACAAACTTATTGGTGTTCGTGTTAGTTATACTTGCTGTTCTAAGAATGTTATCTAAATTTTCCCCATCATTGTCTTCATTTTCTATGTCTAGTTTTGGAAAAGGATTACGTGTTCAAGAGATTAAGTAACATTTTGTTGACATATTAAGTAAACTTTGTTTGATCTGCTTCAGATTTTGGTTTGCAAATAAATATGAAATTGTACCAGAAACTGTTTAAAAAAAATTCTCGTGACTTTTGAGTGGCCGTTGTTCAGAATTCCTTATTTGGAGCTTCGTACTAATGTTAATGCTATGGAATGTGTTTCGTTCCATCAATATGTAGCCGGTATTCGGAGGTTGTTGTTGTTTAGAGGTGACCATTAAAGGAGGTTTCGCTGTATATAATATGTTTTATGTCAATATATTTAATAGAAAACTGATAGTATTCTAAAACCGGTTTAAAAAACATAGTAATCTAGTTAGTGTACAAACTACTTGGAAACCTTTTCGAAAGACAATGGAATCAAAAGAAACTTTGTTTTTATAAATGCTTCGTTAAATATAAAAAAATATATTTAAGGCCTTTGAAGATAGATAACACTTTTCGGGATCGTGCGCAACTCGGAAGAGCTTATCGTATATTTTTGAACTTGCTTATATTATATTTTTATAGGTTAAGAAATAGTTGTCTATTTCTACAGGTCAAATAGATATCATTTCTTGTTTTCATAATTAAAAACATATATCCTGTAAAAGACCATACTATTTCTCATTTAAATTAAGTAATATTACACTGCATAAGCTACACCAATCTATAATTGACTCAACTAAAAACTTAGTGAGACAAGTATGAACCTTTTGAGAAATTTATTTTTGGCCTAATAAACAAAAAAACGATAAAAAATCATATTTATGAGAGCCGTCAGGAAAGCAAGCTTGATAAACGGTGAAATAAAAAATATTAGGACTTCCATTGATTATTAAAACGTCAAGAGAAAACGCATATTGCTATGAAAAAAGCATTTTTCGAGGAAGTAAAATATGGTATCACGCGTTTATCTTTTTTTGTTCATTTATTTATTTTGAATTATTCAACTTTAGTCCCTCACCTGTGTTCCCCGAAATCAGTTAGCCTAACAGTAACATTTTCTATTTTCTTACTGTTTAAAATATATTTGGGAGGGCAGAAGTATAGCGACATCTACAAAGGGTTAAAATGTTGTATACAAGAGTTTAGGCTTTCCTTTATTTATTTTTGCTCTTCGGAATTAATTTCTGATGGATAGCAATACGTTTGAATAATATAATAAAATTTATCTAATGTTAAAATATTAAAATTCTGTAAAAATAAATTTTGTAAATAAATAATAATAATAATAATTATTATTATTATTATAAACAATTGAGGCTTCTAAGTTAGTGCATTTTGTTTCTCCAATCGGTCCTTATTTATGTTAGGTAGAGCGCTGAATCTTATAATGACCATTTGTACACTTTACCTTAATTTTGAAGGAAAAGTTTCTCTAACATTAGGTAGCATGAAATATTAAAGTTTATACAAAAGAAAAAATGTTGATAAACAAACGAAACTGTTATTTCTTAATGTAATGAATAAAAGTGCTCACTGAAAATATTATTTTCCATCAAAAACTTTCAGCATTAAAAATTTATGTTAGCATTAGTGCATTTCAAAATATAATACTTGAATGCCAATAAAAAGCTGAATCTTGAAGCATGAAAAATTTGTCTATTTGACGCTACTGATGAAAACGCTTACTCCCTGGCATTCAAATTCTCGCTGACCTACACTTTAGGGCTGCTATCATGGTAGCCATGACATGAAAAAAAAAAAAAAAAAGGTGTAACTAATAATTTAAGCTCTGATGATACGCATAATTCAAAGTAACTGTTTTGCCATTTTTTAGGTGCGTTCGTAATTATATAAATACGTAGCACCTACAGTCGTCGTTCAGTCCGTCCGTCCGTCCGCATATAACAAAGCAAAAATTACCCAACCGAATGGTCTGAAATTTTAAATATATGATTATTGCAAAATTTTGTCAAGCCATTTCAAATTTTATGAAAATCGGATGTATAATTTAATTACAGGGACAATCAAAAGTTTTTCTTTACATTACGGCCAATGGAAAAAATTATAGCAAGTGCATTTTAATGATGTTACAGCCTTCCGAATGGTCTGAAATTTTAAATATATAATTGTTGCAAAATTTTGTCGAGCCATTTCAAATATTATGAAAATCGGATGTATAGTTTAATTACAGGGACAGTCAAAAGTTTTCCGTTAGATTACGGGGAATGGGAAAAAAATATTGCAAGTGCGTTTAAATGATGTTACAGACTATGCACTTATGGAGTTAAAAAAATATATACATTAAGTACAATATGGGGTGCAAAAAATAATTATAAAACTGGTTATACTACGAACGCACCTCATTTGCCACGTTTGATGTGCAATTTCCAACTTGTTTAAAATTCCAAATGAGTATTACAAAATCACCATATGATGGAGTTGACTCACTCTCACGAAGGATCCCACAAGATGTAGGGGTAGTAACTAATATTCCTCTCAGACTCTATCACAATCAATTTAGGCTTTATGTACAAGTTGGGCGTAATTAAACTGACAGTACTCAGAGTGTTCTGTAGCGAGATCTAATTGAGGAAATGACTCCAAATTTTGTAAGAAGATTAAACAAGACGGGGAGGACAAAGGATTCTGCGAAAAAAAAATAGTTCCAAGAGTCACCGCTAGGGAATATGTGGCGCTGTGTAACAGAAAATAAAGTTTTAATGCCATATCGAACTTGAATTAAATCGTTAAATGTGCTAAATAAAAGGTAATTTTATTTCAGTATTGATTCTGCATTTTTTAAAACTTTCTTTTCTGTTACACAGCGCCACATATTCCCCTAGCGGTGACTTTTGGAACTAATTTTTTGCGGAATTCTTTGTCGTCCGTTTTGTTTAATCATCTTACAAAATTAGTAACCATTCTCCCAATTAGATCGCGATACAGAACGTTCTGAGTACTGTCAGTTTAATTATGGCCACCTTCAGTGCTGCCAGTGGGCTACTTTTTTTTAAATTTCAGATTTCTTGATTGACAGCACTTTTTTGAAACGGTAAAATCCACCTTGTTTTTGCCTTAATTAATATGTCAATAAATAAGACACATTTCACCCTTTCAGAAAAGTGGTGCCAATCAAGAATCTGATTTTTAAAAAAAGTAGCCCATATGGCAACATTGGCCACCTTGTGTGTAATTTTTAATCTCAGATCTATAATTTGGATGTTCAATAAATAACTATTGCAAACAGCTATTTATCAGCAATCATTTTTAATGTACTGCGTCACTTTATCAGCTCCTCAAAATATAAACTGAACCTGGTCCTTACTATAGATCAACGGAATACTTTTTAAAGATTTGAACACCGCCACGTCTTTCTGAAAACTAGGCCTGAGTATCGAGTCAAAAATGACGGCTGCCGTAGACGGATTTTTTTTCAACACGTATGGTCTTTTGAATTTGAATATCAATAAGCTTTTATAATTTTCCTTTTTATTTTTCTGAGATTAACCCTTAAATGCCTGATTTTTCAAAATTCATTGTAATAATATTTTTCGGCTTTCATTTCTTAAATAAATCATGGGAAAAATACTTAAAAAAATCATATTTTGTTTTAAGTATGGTTTACGGCTAAAAACCAGTTTGTTACTAATCGGCAATACTGGTCTTTAATTGAAAAAATAATTTTCCTAGATAAAATTCTATTATATTAAACACACAAGAATTTTAGGAACTATAATAAGAAATAAATTTTACTTGCTCACTTCAGAACAAAATACGGTTTTTCGCAAGCTTCCAAAGAAAACAAAAAGAACGAGTAGCAACAATTGAAAAAATAAATCTATCTTTATTCTTAAACAGCACAAGTGTTGCCATCTACATGTTAAAAATCGATTTAATGATATTTTCAGAATGTATTTTATTGACAACATTAGGCATTATAGCTTCAATATTATTATATTAGTATTTTAGAGCTTAAGTTGGGTATGTTGCCGAAAAGCAACAGCCGGCATTTAAGAGTTAAGTAGTGTTTTTGTTACTAATATTTTGTATTTATTATAATTCTTCATGTTTTGAACTAGACAGCTACCGGGTGTCCCAAAAAAGACTGACTGATTTTAAAATTCAATAACTTGTAAACGGTGACAGATATTTAAAAAAATTTTGCAGGAGGATTATGCATAAGGTCAAAAGTTTTTTTACAGTGATTTTCAATTTTAGTTCGAATTACAAATAATAGATGGCGCTGCGATCAATAGACGCTAAATTCAGGCTCGATTTTTGGTACTTTGTGGCCCGGATAATACATTTCCATCTCCTTTTTCCGCATAGAACAAGAGAAAGGACCAAAAATCGAGCCTGTATTTAGCGACAAATGCTTACAGCGCCATCTATTGTTTGTAATTCGAACTAAAATCGAAAATCACTGTAATAAAACTTTTGACCTTATGCATAAACCTCCTGCAAGAATTTTTTAAATATCTGTCACCGTTTGCAAATTATTGAATTTTAAAATCAGTCAGTCCTTTTTGGGACACCCGGTATATTGAGAATCTCACAGTTTTTTTTTTTTTTTTTTTTTTGAATTACTAAAGCATAAATATAAACATTGAAATTTCTTTTTAACTGCTTCCAAAAGGATGGACTAGCAAATGGGTTTCGGCCGTCCGTAGGAAAATACTCCATCAGGCTTGCAGCTTGGAGCTACGGTTCAGATTTCCCTTTACCCCACTTTTCTGAGGTTAAATAAGAGTCAAAGAAGACTTTTGGAAAATACTAGTATTTAAATTCAGGGCACCGTATATAAGCTTAAAAAGATATGCCTACGAGAGCTGTCATTTTTGTGTCAAAGCTGTCGGAGTCATTCAGGGGGTGATGACTCCTATATAAATGCACTGAAAAAAAAAATCTGTAGTTCTACAAATGTAAAGTTACATGCTTACTAAACGTTCATCTGTAACTGTACAAAAAAGCTGCAAATCTACAAAACTAATTTTTGTAAAGCTACAGAAATCTGTATCTTTACAAATGAATCTGCTAAAATCACAGTAATCTTACTAAAATTTTATCTGTAATCCTTGTTGCAGTTACATGAAAAGTTCTAGGCATCCCAGTTTCCAAAAACTTAGTAACCTTACAGATTTTTTGATTTTCGGTGCAAAAGTGTAATTGTTACATGGATTTTTGTTTTTGCCATTACATAAAAAAGTTCTAGGAATCCCAGTTTCCCAGAGAAACTTCCGTAACGTTACAGATTTTTTTTTTTCTTACAGTATGTCGTGTCATATTATTCTCAGGAATGATTGCCGCCAAATTGAGAAATTTTACCGTAGCTGCATTGCAAACATTGTTACAGCACTAAACAAATTAATACAACTAAACAAATGCAAAACAGAAGGGCTGTTCACTGTTGGCAAATGTAAATTTTTAAAATATGTTTTTCTTTATTAAACAAACCTCACACATATAAACTACGGTTTATAATACAAAGATTATTGAATAGGCAAGTTTTATCACTACTTAAACATCCTACATACTGCAAGTTTTAAATTGATATTTGCTTGGTCAGTTTCACAACTCAGTTTATTTAGCACATGTGCGAAAATATTACAGACGTGTCTGTATGGCCTTCGTAATTTCCTTCAAACTAAATGATAATAATATATTTTTTCTCATACAGAGAAAGTTTGATTACTATCTCTAACCATGTTATTCCTGGATTTTATAATTAATAAATAAAACAGATTTTCCTCATACTTATTTTACTTTAAGTAAAAGTCAACGATTTTAATGATACTTTACCATGAAACCATTAATATCCGAAAGTGGGTTTGATGAAATATATTTTCGTTAATCTGCTAAAAGTAAAGTACAATAGAAAAAAAAAACCCAGCAAAATCTTTTTTCAATCTTCGCAAAAGCCTTTCAAATCCTTTGTAGAAAGAAATAAATGAGATAAGTTTACTTTCTGCGGCGTATGTAAGGTTGTAAAAATTTATTTGATTTGTTTTTAAGCCATGTTTTGATTTTAAAGGCAGAATTGCATTTTAAAATATTGATTGGGAAATTATCGTATCAAAAATATCATTATTTTTACTTTTTTATACGGATACGTTATTTAGTATTTCTCAAATATGCTTTTTTAAATTTTGATCTTGCGTTTGTATTGATATTTATTCGTACACTGCAAAAAATATTGGTGGTGACTTTACACCAAAAATGGTTGCAACTAAGTTGCCACCAAAAGTAGTATAAGGAAACACCATCAGTAAATTGGTGTAATTAAACACTAGTAATCAACTGGTGTAAAGAAACACCAGCAATCAACTGAAGTAAATAAACACCACTTTTGGTGGCAATTTAGTTGCCACCATTTTTGGTGTAAAGTCACACCACTACTATTTCATGTATTTTAGCATAAAATAAAAAATAATTTAAAGCATTACTTTTTAAATCTAATATAACCATAAATTATAGTTTTACTGATGTAAAGAATCATCACTTTTGGTGGCAATTTAGTTGCCACCATTTTTGGTGTAAAGTCACACCATTACTATTTCATGTATTTTAGCATCAAGATAAAAAAATAATTTAAAGCATTACTTTAAATCTAATACAGCCATAATTTATATAGTTTTACACTGAAAAGTTGGTAAACGTTTATATAATAGAAATAATTTATTATAACATATATTTTAAACATTTTATTTGGTAAACAACGAATTTTTTTATATTTACATGTTTAAAATTATCATTTTCATGGTTGTCCATTGAGGAGAAGGAAATGCAAATGGATCTAGAGTACCTTTACATTTTGGTGCTTCAAATTTTTTACATATTTTAGAACTAAAATTAAGATTTTTAGTTTTTTCTGAAAGATAATTACTTACTTAGCATCTCACCTTCCTGGAAGTACTGAGCTTTACCATTAAATATAATCAAGTTGAGGCCCATGATCGTTTTAATTATGTTTTACCAATTTAATAAACATAATAGGAATATGACAATCTAATTATTTAATCCTTTAACTACAAAAATTTAAAAAACGAAATAAAATTTACGTAGTTTTCACACATGTTAATAATTTTCCCAATAGTTAAAAACCATCTAATAAAGAATTTTTTATGAAAATATTTTTTATTAAAGAATTGTCAAACTTTTTAAAATAATTCTATAACAAAATTATAATTACTGACAACCATCACGATAAGTTTACTTCAAATTTTCTAGTTTTCTTAAAAAAATGAGAAATTTAAGCTACATATGATATTAAATCACATCAAAATTATACAATTTTAGTAACTCTTGCCTGCAAGAGAGTATTAATTTTTGAAAATTTTCTCGTTAATGTTTTGCTTAAAAATATTCTCTCGTATATTGGTTTAATTTTTATATATTTGTGCTTTTGATAGGAATTATTTTTAAAATACAGATAAAATTCGTAAAATTATTTTCAACTAAATTAAACGTCTTAAAAAAATTGTAAAAAGTAATTCCTTTATCAACGACGTCAGTAGCGAAAGTGTTAACAAAATGAAAATGAACTAAATCAAAGTTAAAATATATCCGACTAAATTAGTATAGTTTTAATTCATATAAATTCTTATGTCAGTATAAATTGTTAGTTAATTTCAATAAAAGCTTTCACATTTGGATCATTAAAATACATTTAATACATAACATAAAGTGCTTTAACTATAGCAGCTAACAAATAAACAAAGCTGCCTAAAAGAAAAAGAAATTGCTGCAGTGCAGAAAATACATTACCTCGCGTTAATGAACCACGTCACCATTATTTTTAGATTGCTAGTATGTTGCTTGAAAGCATGACCTTGTTTTAAAAAGCATATAATAAACACTATTTAGTCATCTCTTAAACTAGAAAGAATAATCTGCTTACATTATGTTTATGTCTTTACCATGTATATGGTCATTTACAAAAATTTGAAAGTGAAAAAGGACTGATTAATACGCGATAACTTAAAATGGCGTCGGATGTTGACGTGACCGTTTCATTATCAAAACACGAGGAGGACTTCGAGCGCATTTAAACTTTATTCGACATTTCACATGCTGAAAGCCATAGAATGTAATGAATAAAATAAAATATATTATAATAAATTATGAAAAGGTTATGTTATATATTATCCAGTTTTTATTTAAAACTAAACATTTTTGTTTTGATTTGAAATAAACAAAGTGAAATGTATTTTCATATTTTATTAATTTTACTTCACGTGTAAGGGGCTTTTTAATATCAGTATCAATTGACATAGATCCGACATATTTTTCCTGAGATGCCCACGTATAAAAATTTTCTTATAAAGTTTAAAATAGCTATATTCTTAAATCCAAAATTAACCTTAACAAAATTCAGCGTCATACATAAACTGTAATACCTATAGAGAAATAAATATCCCCAAATAACATTTTCAAACTTCTTTAATCATCCGTATTCGATTTCCGTAAAACACTGCGGGTATTACTTATTTTGACAGAAGTATATAAACATGACGAATAAATAACTTGAGATAATGCCCTCATTAATCATACTTAAAATAAATTCGTGAATGGGTATATGCCGTCAGTTTCAAATCTGACCTTAATGAATAAAAAGTTTCTGAAGTTATTAGATTTGGAGTAAAATTCCACTTTTGTATCTTGAAACCTTAATTAAATTCCATTATATACTGCTTCTTAATTCACTGCGAAATCTTTCAAACTCAGTGTTTTACTGACCTTTTTAAAAATTTCAAAACAACGCCATCATTTGGTTTTATTGATGTTATCAATATTCAATTTGAAATATTTTTTTTTATAAATGTTTCATAAAAAATGAATTTCAAATCTGACATTAAAAATGAAAAGTTAATGAAGTTATTCCATTAGGAGTTAAACACCACATTTGTATCTTGAAACCTTAATTAAATTTACAATTATTAAGAACCATTAATTCTTAATTTACAGTGGAGTCTTCCAAATTCACAGTGTTTTACTGTTCTTTTTAAAAATTTGAAATCAATGCCATCCTTTGATCTTATTGATAATATCAGTATTCAATTTGAAATTTTTTGTATGAATATTTCATAAAAAAGGAATGTCAAATCTGACCTTAACGAATAAAAGTTGCTGAAGTTATTTGATTAGGAGTAAAATTCCACATTTGTATCTTGAAACCTTAATTAAATTCCATAATATCCTGACTCTTAATTCACTGCGGAATCTTTCATATTCAAATTGTATTACTGTTCTTTTTAAAAATTTGAAACCAACGCCAACTTTTGATTTTACTGATATCCATTTCGAATTTTTTTGCTTAAAAATTTCATAAGAATTCCACTGATAATAAAAATATATATTTAATAACATATACTGTGTTTAAAAAAGAGAATTTTGCTTGAAAATGCTAACGTGTACGCTATATAATGGACATTTGTTGCTATGTGGCCTTCTCGATCCCGTGTCCTTCTTCTTTAAACTATTATAATACCATCAGGCGATCATGTGTTAGTCTGCAGAGTTAGTCTGCTATCTTTTCTTGGTATTTGTGTCAGTATTTTAACACAATTATAGCGTTATTAAAAAAAAAAAAAAAAAAAAAGACTACAATATTTTAAATTTTTCAGTACATGCAGTATATGTCCATAATTAAAAAAACAAAAATAAATCCTGAGAAATTCCTGCTAAAAAAGAAACAAGGATTGGTTGTCCAGTTAGTCATTTTTTTAGAACAACAAGCTTTGTACTCGTTGTCTTTACAGTATATACACTATATAGCCATTAATAACCGGACACTTTCAGTTTTAGACATTTTGTTGAATATTCAAAGATATACTTGTCTTATTGTTCTGGAACTTCTGGATTATAAAGGATACGTTTCACCTCCCATTTATCAATGTCAATTTTATAAGGAGGACAATTGGGGTTTAAAAAAATATCACAGAAAAGTAATAATATTTGGGATCACTCTGTAAAATAAAATTCATGAAATAATCTATCGCTACAGCATAAAAAAATGTAGATATTGTAAGATATGTGTGATCATTTGTGTAAGAATAGAACTTATATTCATGGAAATATAGCAATTTTTTTAAAAGTTCAAAATATTCTTGCATGTTTTTTGCTTAGGTCATGCAGGGTTTTCAATCCAATTTAACGCCAGTTTCAGAAAATTTGGCAAAATGTTGTGAAAACAATATAGTACAATTGATATAATATACGTATATTAAATATTTGTGGAAATACGAGCAGTTGTATGAAATGTTTTTTTTCTGCGCATACGTGAACGACAAAGAAGATTTTTTTTTTTTTTTTTTTTTTTTTTTTTTTTTTCATGATTTAAATCTTAACTCTATGGAGCAACTCATATAAAAATTCCTGTCAAATACCGTGAAAATTCAGAAAGATGTCGGCGGTAGAATGACCTGATTTATAATTGCTCTATTAAAGCAGCTGAATGATAAGGGATTTTCCATAAGTTAAATTTTGTTAAAAACCCTTGCATGATATAAGCAAAAAACATGCAAGAATTTTTGAACTTTTAAAAAAATCGCTATATCGCCATGAATATAGGGTAGAGTGTTGTACCTTGGGACAATTTTCACATTTTAATTTTTTACTTCGATGATTATAATCAGATTTAAAATTTAAAGGCAACATTTCAATACACCAACATATTTCTCTATAATATAATTTTAGAAATTCAGACAGTTTGAAAATAAAAAAATGCCATTCATTTAAAGTAGAGAAGCCAAACTGTCCCAAGGTACAACATCCTGTTGTACCTTGGGACATACTGCATAATTCAGGGAATAGGCATATAAATCATCAATAATTTTGTACAATAACTAATACAATATTTTGTACAATAACAATAACTAATTTTATGCCAAAAAACAAAACCTTTTTTTTTTTTTTTTTTCAAGGAAATAGAGAATGAAACTCAAGTTCAAGATCCAAAATAAAGTTGAGTTATTTTATTTATTTCATTTCACATGATTTGCGAAATTTTCTGTAAAATAAGTAATAAAAATACTTTTATTTATCCAAATTATTACGAACCACGTATTTCTTGTACCATTGGACATGTCCCAAGGTACAACATATTTTACTGTCCCGAGGTACAATCACCAAACGGTTTAAATAAAATCAAAATGGTGGTAAATCTAGAAGAACTATCATTATTTTCTCATACCCAAAACATTTAGAAATCTTCTCTTTTATAAAAAAAATAAATTGCAGTTGACTTGTTGTAGAAATACATATTTAAAAAATGAAGTTAGAATGGAGGAAAATATTTACTTTGGACTAATGAAATTTATTTTTTTTCACCTAGCTGTTAAAATTCGATGCTTCTGATGTTGTCTGTTATTATGATAAAATCTTTTGGTTATAGGTCACTATTAGAAATACACAAAATATAACTGTTGCCAATAGTTTATTAGAAATTGTCAATGTCCCAAGGTACAAGCGTCCCAAGGTACAACACTCTCCACTACGTTCTATTCTTACACAAGTGAATACACATATTTTGCATTATCTAAATACATTACAATATCTACTTAGCAATAGATTACTTCGTGCATTTTATTTTACAGTGTGAACCCAAATATTACAATTTATCTCTGATTTTTTGTTGGCCCCCTAATTGTCCTTCTTATCAAATCGACATTAATAAGTATGAGGTGAAGCATATTCTTTATAATCCTGGAGTCAAGGCTGAAACTAAGGAGGGGGGTCAGAAGGGACATGTGTCCGGGGCGCCAGAACGAAAGGGCGCCAAATGAAGATTTTGTTTGTCGTCTATGTTTAGCGTACTATTGTTCAATTCGTCCTGTCTGGGGTATGGCAAAGCATAGAAGAAGCTAAGGATGATAAAGCTTAAAAATTCTGTATAAAGCGGATTTTTTTCCGATTTCGTTTTCAAGTTTTCAATGAATCAATGTTTGTGAAAGCATATTACGCAGGTCAGTATTTCATATTTATGATTACATATTTTAAATTTTAAAATAAGTTGGCTATTAGAAAATTAGAGTAAAATTATCTTTGTAAATATATTTTCCGGAGGAGGGGGGGGGGGGGGTGGACGCTAAAATCCATGTTTGCCGTGGGAACACAAAAATCTAGTTTCGGCCCTGCCTGAAGCTCTAGAAGCATCGGAAGAATATATCTTTAAATATTCTATAAAATGTCTAAAATTGAAAGTATCCGGTGATCCTATATAGTGTATTTTATAAACAGGTATTTATAAAAAAATGTTTTATTCAATATCTGTGGAAAAAATTATCATTTCATAAAAAACAACAGAAATATATATAAACTTACAAATACTATAAACATAAAGGCATAAAAGTAAACTATTAAGTATCTGTTTAATAGAGTTTTTAGAAACAAAAACCACTATAAATATAATAATTGATGCACATTTATACCTACAAACATATGCAATTTTATCTTTTACACACATAAAGCTTTTATAGAAAACAGCAGCTAAGGAATATAGAATAAAAATAAATACTGCAACATAAAAGGATGTAGTGTAAGAGCAATGTACTTTAATGCTCTTTTCTAAAACAGAAGTGCATGCCAGTATGTCAGTTTCAATATTGGAGCCATTTACGTTGTTACTTTGAAAGTTGTGTTATAAATGTTACATTGATCTTAAAAGGAAAGGAGGAACAGTTTTATCGTATTTTAGTCGAAAACAGTGATTTTCTTTATTATATTAGAACGGAATAGTTTTAGTGTATAAAATAGAGTTCGGTAAATGGGAAAAGATAAATGATTAAAGTGTCTAAATATTTGTGATACCTATAAAGAAAAACTGAATAATTCTTTGGGGGTCGTATAAGCAGAGGAACGTATTTATTTATGTAAAATATATTTTAACTCAAAAAAGCATCTGTATAAAAATTCAAGATTAATGAATTTATTTCTTTATGACAGAATTTAAAATTTCAAAGGAGTTTTCAATTAATTAGGGATATTTATGGGTTTTCTTTACGGGGGGGGGGGGGACATTTAAGTTTGTCAAAACACACTGTAAAAATAAACTCCAGTAAAAAAACGGAAAAGGTACTGGCAGCAGAGTTGCCGTATCTTTTCCGTTAAATCACTGAAAATCAGTTACATGACTTTTCCGTTTTGTAGACTGAAAAGTTCCGTTTTGGAAACGGAAAAGTTCCGTTTTGGAGACGGAAAAGTTCCGTTTTGGAGACGGAAAAGTTCCGTTTTGGAGACGGAAAAGTTCCGTTTTAGAGACGAAAAAGTTCCGTTTTGTAGACTGAAAAGTTCCGTTTTGGAGACTGCAAAGTTCCGTTTTGGAAACTGCAAAGTTCCGTTTTGGAGACTGCAATGTTCCGTTTTGGAGACTGAAATGATCCGTTTTGTAGACTGCAAAGTTCCGTTTTGTAGACTGAAATGCTCCGTTTTTGAGACTGAAATGCTCCGTTTTTGAGACAAATATTGATTTTCAGAATGAAATTTTCCATTCCTGAAACAAATTTTAGATTTAAGCATGGTTATTTCAACCTTTACAAACTGACATTTTCAAATTTCTCCTTACTGATCGAAACCTATTGGCACATAACAGATTCGCATTTATGTCAGTAAATAGCTATTTGTAACCATTTTTTTGTGTGTAAAGAATGTTTGTCAAAATATTTCTAAAATTATAATTGCATGTATATCAAATCAAAGAAATACTCAAATAAAATTATATATTAGAAATATTTAGACAACAAAAAGAAAAAAGCTATTCAAGAAAAAGTGCAGAGAAAAAAAAAAGTTGAAAATATTAATTTTATTAGAATGTATACATTACACATTCATTGGTTTAACATTAGAGGTAAAATAGAGATGTCACCAACATTGCAGCTGATATTTATGTACATAGTATTTACTCAAGAACTAATTATTTTACTTATTTTTGGCAATATAATTTGCAATATTTAGATTTGGGAAAAAAGATCCATATCAACTGTTTTCCATTGTCACAAATTATGTTGCCCATGGGGATTTTGTTGTGAATTCAACACTGCAGAAATGGAATTATGTGTCCCGAAAGGGTTAAATATGTAAACTATTGCAATTTTCTTTGTTTATTTATGTGTACATAAATATATTTAAAAAATAAAAATGTTTTCACACATGTGCTACAAATGTAATAAAATAACCAACGATTTTAATTTATTTTCATATTTAGAGAAATATTTTGAAAAATTATTAAAACTTTACATTTCAATTGCATATAAAATTAGTTTTAGTGTAAATAATTTAAAGTATTTTGATTAACTGTCTACAATTCACTTTGCATTTACTTACATAAACAGAACTCATTATGAAGAAAAGAGGCGGGGGGGGGTGATAGCCTAATTGTTCTAATAATGAATAAGCTGTTTGGACATTTGTCCTTTAGCACGTTGACGGACACTTGCATCTATAGCCGTCAAAGAGAAGTTCACTATGTGGCATAATGATCGATTGACACCAGGATTTACATGAAAAAATATGAAAATAAGTAAAAGCTTAACTTCACGTACACTAAATAATGCAAAATACCTTGGCAAATTGAATGATTCAGACATATACACCAATAAGAATATGCTGCAATAACTACAGGAGGTATGCTGTTATCCAGATTTATGTTACACATTCAGTAGAGAAATGTATTTTACTTCCTATAAGAGAGTATATTTTCTTACACGGCAAGTGTATTTTTAGTTAATCCTTGAAAAACTTCACTTTATATAAGGTATGCCAAAAACATTTACTTAATTATAATAATAATAATAAACTCATTTTGATTTATGTTAATTTTAAATGAGTCAAAACATTCCGTCGACATTTATGGATATGAAGAACTACCTTAAAAGTATAATAACTCCAAATCCTTTAATTCTTTTAATTAAATGAAAGCAAATTTTATTTTTTTTTTTTCATTTTAAAAAGTAGCATTTCTTTATTATAGTCCATTCTGAACTAATTTTATCTTTGCATATTGGTTGCATATTGCTTCAGGTTGAAATTCCCATTATCAAAAAGTTAATATGTAAATATATATATATATAAAGTAAAGCATTTTAATTTTATTTTTAAATTTCACTATTATTTGTATCACTGCTATTTGCAACTTTAGAATCAATATCAGATACAGACAGCCAATTTCATGTGAAGAAATATCAGTATGACACTATTTCTCTGCTGCTAAAACTGCCGGTTTTCAATTCGACACTTGAAGAACCCTGGTAAATTCAGACTTTATTATCAAGTAGTGAAAATTTTCTAAATCTTTAAAACTGTAAACAAAGAATTTTAAAATTGTTCTATCTTAAATATTCACCTACACACAAAAGAATTTTTACTGAAGACCATGTTTCTTAAATGCAACATTACATTTTCATTTGGTACATCTTAAATTCATGAAAACTCTAGATTGCTTAGTTATACATTAAGACAAGTGCTTATAATAAAACCATAACAGCTGAATGTGTACATATTAATATACAAATGAAAATGCAACTATTTCAAATAACAAAATTTAGACTTCTTGTATCACCGTACAAGATGACAAATATCCTGATAAATTCACTGTAATTTCCTTACTTCCCAACAGTGGCATTTGTGAGAAACAATATCACAATCATAATTACCCTGGTGAGATCAAACTACATTGAAAATATGAGATAAATATAAAATTAGCAGTAAAAAAAACACTAAATAAAACAAAAAAAATTTATTGATTGTTGCATTACAAATTAAAATGACTTTTAAAGTCTCTAAGTCCATTCACAAGATTTATAATTGGCTTGGCAACCATATTATTTCTTTTCCCATTTTGCAAAAAGTAGAAGTTACTTTTTGTGAATTTTATTAAACATTTTGTAACGTTACTTGAAATCCAATTACTCAAATTCGATCCAAAAATTTATTAACCAAAACTTCTTTATATCCCCTTGCTAAAGTTTCTGTTTTTAAATCGTTTATTTACAAATTACGCATTTTAAGACACTTTTCATGAAAAAGAATTTTACGAAGGGAGCCTATTTTATAAAAAGGAATTTTGTGAAGGGGCCTGTTTTATTAAGTTCATTTTTGTGAAAGGGTCCGTTTTAATAAATTTATTTTTTTTGAAGTGGCCCTAAATAGGCCCCAAATTTTGCCTGGATCGATCCCTGAAGCTGCATTGCATTTATAAAGAAATTAATTCACCATTTGGGATGGGTATTTTCTGATGTTCAAATTGATTCTTTGATGATTATTACAATGCATAACCACTCTTTTTACAATTAAATTCTTATCTTTCACTTTCTATATTTCACCATATGTTATTTCACACACACACACATAATATATACAATCAGTATCGGATATATGGTCACCCATGCGGTCCTGAAAATTATGACCATATAAGCGGGGTGACCTTATATGCGGTGTAAACAGGAATTTTACTTTGACAAAATATTACTGTGTTAGTTGTATTAGTAAAATAATGTACAAAAAAATATGAAAATATAATTTATAAGAGAATAAGTATAAACAAGAATTTCTTTACACTTAAATTTTCGAATTGTTGAGCATAATATATAGTAAAGCTTTATTTTTTATTTAAAATAATCTTTTACGCAGATTTGTTTATTTTCATGATTGTTAAAATTAGTTTTCTAATTGACGAACGTGTTTAAAATATTCCTCTGTACCAACGGAATTAGTTAACACATTGAATGCACGGTGACTGATACTGAAGCTGAAAAATTTGCAATATTTTAAGTAATTTTTAAAAAAGTATAATCCTGTAATAAATAAAAGGCAAGTAAATTTTAAATAAATTTAAAGTAATTACTTAAAACAATATATATATTTTTAGTTTTGTGACATATTTTAGACCGTCAGTCATCGGTGAATGACGTGTTAAAAAATATCTGAAGATATTTAGTGTTTTGAGAGCTTTTGCTTGCGTTCTCAGTTCAGCTTCAGACTCACTCTCTTTATAATAGCTTCCATCAGTGTTTTATTTAAAACTTCCGAAATAATTTACAGTATGGAAGCTTCACCAGTAGTAGCGACCTCATTGTCAATAACTGTACATGTCAGTTCGTCTTGTATTGTGCAGCCAGCATTCCGTAACTTTTGTGCAAGTAGGAGCACAGCATCATTTCATTGTTGTCGTCTTCGAACGATAATTCTTCACATTCTGGAAGCCAATCATGCCAAAAGCAATTTTCAATGGTTTTCTTTGATACCATATTCCAACTCTAGGCTACTTAATACATGACATCTAACACAGACACGTAAAAGTTATCTTTTTGATCAATTGCAGCAAGGAAGTATTTTAGAAGCAGCTTTTGTATATTTATCTTAAAAATTTGAATAATTCCTTGATCTAAGGTTTGTGCAACACTAGTGCAGTCTGGAAGCAATAAAACGAATTCAATCTAATTTAAATTGCGAATTATACAATGACCAATATAGTTGTCTGCGATGATGGAGAAATCCAAAGAGCCATAGAAAGTTTCTCTTATCTCCTGCGACAGGAGTAGCCATATCAATCTTCGACTATTGAAAGCTTTGACGCGGAAAATGAGTTCTTTCGTCCTCTCCCACGTCTGCCATATTTGACTGACCGTCAGCAGTCAAATCAGCAGTCTCCAATGCAAGACTCGGTTAAATATGACGGGCGCAAGAGGGCGGTATGAACGGCATCAAGTGACGTCATTTATGACTGCTTCATCTTTTGGAATCCCCTTTGCTGCAACCCGCAAGAATAGATATTATTCGGTCAGCTGTGCCTTCTTTTCCACAGTGTGTATACACTCAGCGAAGTCAAGTGGTATGCAATATTACCACAATGTCTAAGGCTGAGTTTAGATGCTTGATTTTCCTTCCTTCAAAACTTGTCCAGGAAACGCTATTGACAACCATTCTTCTCCAATCGTTTGCAGTTATTGACAAAAGGATGGGGAGATTCAACAATGGAAAGAAAATTGGAAGATTAGATTGACTTGACGCAAAGATTTTCCTCTTTCAGAATGTCTGTCCGTTTTCTACAAAAGCTATTAAAGATGAAAAGCATCACGTGTCCACAAAATAAAAAAGCTAAGAATTGTCTTGCGAAAAGTGACCTTATAATCGGGGTGACCATATACGCGGTACTCTGTGTGTGTATATATATGTGTGTGTGTGTGTGTGTCCCTTTTCACTGTTTTAGCTTATTTTCAATTAACTGTAAATGATCTCTTGTAAGATTTAAAAATTCGAAAAATGCTTTGTTCTTTAATATCTGTAGGTATACTGGTAATTTATAATCAGATTAACCCATAACATCCAGGACATATGATGCATAACAGGGTGTATGTCCTGTTTTGTTTGTATCTGATCTGTTCACCTGTCAAAAGGTAGAACCTCACTAGAAAATGAAAAGTAACAGTTCAAATATGAATAAAATAGGACAAACATGCTGTACGTCTGGTATCATCTACAATAAAATCAGGACTTACACCATACGCACATATCACAATTCTTATAAAAACAATGTATCAAATTACATGTATTATGATCCTGTCTGTAAATAAATTTTTTACAGTTGAAAATGTTTCATGTAAACTTAATAAATACTTAAACACATACTTATATAAATGATTTAGAAAATGTATCACCTTTAAAAAAATTTTTTTAGCTTTAACCGTTTTCTCTACGCTTTCTAAATTTTATTGAGCAGAGTATTTTATGTGTAAAGATATATAGCATTATTTATAGGCTGAGTAAGTACATTTTTGCTTAAATTTACTTCAATGGTACTTTAAAATACTATTTAACTGCGAGTGCATAAAGGGTTTACTCAAAAATAGAATTATTTACTCCCACTTAAAATAATTGCATATAGAATGTAGCCATTTCATATCTATCTACTATATGTGCGGCTGGGGCTAACGAAAAAGACAGGCTAGGGTGGCATTACATTTTTTTTTTTTTTTTTTTTTTTTTTTTTTTTTTTTTTTTTTTTTGAGTTTGACCAATAAAACTCGAGGTTTTTAAGCGCCAGAATAACGAACCTTACAATTTTTTTCTGCGATCTATTGAAAAATTGGGATTTTTTTTCAGTTATTAATCAACGAAATTCTCAGGCCACAAGTTAACCCCTCATGGGCCACTTTACCTAATTTACAAACAATTGCAAATGCTGTAATCAATTATTGTTGTATGTTATTGTCAGGGTTTGCCCAAGTAGGATTACCGGATTTTTTTGGGCGGGCCCCACTTGAAAAAAATCCATTGTGGGTTTTTCAAATTTTCTCGTGCTTTCACAACTGTATCATTATTTAATCTAAGTAAAATATTGAATATAATTTTTACAAGAGTTTATTAAAAGAAATTTGATTTTTAATTGATTAATGAATATTTTTAATTAATTAATGTTTTAGAGAATGAAAGATAAAAGCAAATTTCAGAGTTTTCCCTTGATTTAAAAAAGGGTAGGGTGCTGCCGGTGAGAAAAGGGCACTTTTTTTATTCTTAAGGGCATGTTTTGGATTCTTAAGACCACTTTTTTGATTTTTAACCACTTCACTGGCTGCCCTGAGTCGGGGTTAAAAGCATTGTTTCTCCATACCTGTCGCCGGTGAAGTGGTTAAAGTCACTTTTAATATTTAAAACTTAGATACAGTAGCCTCCCGCTTAACCGGCCTAAACGGGACCGAGGATTAGCCGGTTAAGAGAAAAACCGGTTAAAGTGGAGAAGTAAACAAGTATCTGCATAATTTAATTAATTAAACCCGTGAGATGCATTAAGTTTTTTCAATTTGTGTATTTTTAAAAAAGTACTTATTTTCTGAAATGAATACTATTTATACTTAACTAAATTGACAGAAAAATTATCACTGATAACAAATAATGCAAAATATTGAACGCAAATTAAATTGTTGAAAATCGTATCACACACCTTTATAAGAAGTTGAAATTATTCTGCTTTATGTATATTTAAGTTAATCAACCATAAAAAAAATCAGTGACCTTCTTTTGTTGAAGGCAAGATGGCAAACAATTTGCTGCATAATCTCTCCATTTCTTTAGCATCATAAGTTTAACCGAGGAAGGTGTTAGTCGCTGCTTAACATAGCGTAGCGCCAACTCCAATGCTTTTATCCCTTCCGTATGTGGAAATTTGGCTGTGTCAACTTCAACTGGATCATAATAATGATTGTCTTCGTATTGAACAACATCAGTTACAGTCCTAATTATATCCTCGTCAAATAATGTTTCATGCTTGAGATCTTTATCAGACTCAAACAACTCTTATACATTTTCTACGGTGATCTGTTCGCATCCCTCAAGCTTTTTAAATTTTTGTACAAAACAGTTTGCAAATAGATCAGACATTATAGAGTTCCCGGGGGGGGGGGGGGAATTGCACTTTTGACTATTAAAAACACAATATCTCAAATCTTCCGGGGGGACATCTCATTGTTTCTGGGGGGGAGGGATGCCCCCTCCCCGGGCCGCACCCTGAATTCAACGTGTATACATTTAGAACCAACGTTCTCCTTTCTGAATTTTGCCTCCCTCCACTCGGGATTCCACTTCAACTCGAAAGCGTAAGCTGAGTTCCCGAGGCCGTCATCCCGGGAAAAAAGTCGTCCGGTTAAAGCGGATTTCTGGTTAAGAGGGAGGCTACTGTATCTCTTTTCAAAACAACATTGAGTCAGATTTTACTATGTAAGTAAATTTTTTAATGCAAAAAAGAAAAAAGGCCCTTTTTTTTAATGGAGAGGCAAGAAGGGTGCTATTTTGTAAATCAAAGGGCAGGCAGGGTGCAGCACCTTCCTGAAACTGCCTGGGTGAAACTCTGCAAATTTAAATATATTTCATATATAAATTTAAATATATTATCATAATTTATGATATAACAAATTTAATTATTAATTTTTTTTTACAAAATGTTTCTGTATCCAAAATCATAGATTTTTCTTAGTTTTAAAAATTACCCATTTTTATTTGTATATTAAAACTAAATTTTGAACTCCATTGGTTTTTCTTAACTTTTCTATATTTTGTTGACATTTGTATATGGTAAGTAAATAGTTTTATGAATAATTACATATCTTATACATTTATATTCAAATAACTTTTACAGATCAGTTATCAATTCCTTTTATCTTCAATAATGATAATAAAGCTTAAAAAATGAAATTCTTACAACTACTCGGTATTGTACTCGGTAAATTGGTTTAGTATGCAGAGTACCGAGTAAGTACCGAGTACTCAGTACAGTCCTAGAAAAAACCTTTTTCAAAGGGTTGTGGAAAAAACAAGAACAAACTGCCACAAGAAAATGTGAACAGCAAATGGTCGCGGGAAAATGCGATTTTCATAAGCGCAGTGAATTTCGTCAAATGGGAGATGGACAACCTGTGCCCCGCGATGGGTTTAACTTATGACACAATTAACTTTTGCCAATTAATAACTGAAAATAATCAATTTTTGGCAATAGGTCGCAGGAAAAAAGTGCAAGGTTCGTTGTTCATGCACCAAAAAATCTCAAAGTACATCAATCGAGCTCGGAAAATTTCCGAGTTTCGGCAATGGGGCTCGGAAAAATTGTGAGGTTGATGATCAGGTGCGAAAAAATCGCGAAGTTAGTTGTTCTGATTCTAAAAAAATCACGAGGTTCGTCAATCGAGCTTAGAGAAAGCACAGGATGGTGAAAATTTTGCCAATCGGCAGTTGAAAATTACAGTGAAATTTGTCAATCAGTCATTAGTAAAAAAAAATTACCCTGAATTTTGTATAATCATGTATCCTTGTCTAATGAATCGGGTAAGCTGACTGGCTAGAATTTAGAGGGTAAAACTGTCCCACCTCTGAAATCATATTTTTAGTCTTATTACACCACAGATTCCCCCTCCAATCCCAGAGGGCCGAAACTAAGGAGGGGACAGAGGAGGCATGGCGTTCAGTACACCAGTACATGGATGCAAGAAGTATATATCAGTCAAGGCTGAAAACTTTTCTGGGTATTAGAAATAACCAAATGAAAATGGGCTAGAAAATTTCTATGCCTTGCATTATGGCTAACAATTGATCTCTTACAATAAAAGAAAGTCATTAAAAACACTTGATAATAAAATTGCTATTAAGTATATAATGTAGAATTTTCTATCAGACAAAAATCTCTTCAGGACAAGGACTTGCACCCAAGGCGCCAGAACCAAGGAGCGCCAAATGAAGATTTTGTGTGGCGATATTTCTCATATCTATATTTAGCGCAGTATTGTTAAAATTGTCCTGTCTGAGGTATGCCAAAGCATAGAAAAATCTAAGGATAATATGGCATAAGGATACTGTATAAAGCGGAGTTGTTTTTCGATTCTTTTTGATTTTGTTTGCAAGATTTTGATGAATCAATATTTGAAAAAGCAGATTACGTAGTTCATTATTAGGGATTGACCGAAGCAGAAATTTTGCCGAATACCGAAGTTTCGGTCAAAGTGTATACCGAATAAATTTTCAATACATATTTTTGCATATATTAACTTTTTTTATAAACTTAATTAAAATCTTAATAATTTAATTCAGTTACATTTGTATTGTTAAGTGTAATTACACAAAAAAATTAATGACTTCCTTCCACTAACCAATTCATTAACTCATCACCTATTTTTTTGTTATTTTATCACTAGTCACTACCCAAATTAACCTATGGAACTATTAAACTGTACAGTCTATTAATAAGGATAAGAATTGTCAGAAAAACAAAAGTTCGTTCAAATAAAAAGAAAAATGTTGTCATTAAGCTGATTTACTGATTGTCTAAGTCTAATTATAAACATATTGAATTGAATAGGAATGTTCTCAAATACAAAAGGTATATCAATTTGTACATTTAACTATTTTCTCTCAAATTATTGATACATATTTATATTTTGATTAACCTCTAACTACTGTTACTGGTCTCTCAGACCGCGGCTTTTTTCAATTTTTATAGTTTAACTTGCAATTTTCAGTTTAACTACAAACACTACCGAAATTTTGTTCCGTTTGGAACTTAAGTACTATCACCAGAGACTTTTGAATGGGTGAATTGTAATTATAAAAGTCCTGTTCAAAAAGTTTAGTACAAAAACACAATCCTACGAGTTAATCGTGCCTTTTATTCATCTTTCGACGTAGCGGTCTCACAGACCGCTTCACACTAGTTATGTGGAAATTTCTGTGACATCAGTTAAAGGTTAATATTTTAACATTGTGGTGATGAAGATAACAAATCTGAGTGATTTTAATTTAATGGTTATAAAAGCTAATAGGATAGGCATATGAGTATAATTTTACTTGTGTATTTTTTTAATATACACCTTAGATATACAGAGATGAACTTTGATATACTTATTTGAAATATATATTAAAGAAAATACACATTAAATAAATTTAAATTAAGAAAACTAATGTAGAAATAATTAAAATTAAATGATAAGGGAAAGATACCCATCTTCCTTATTTTTTTTATCTATCGTAGACAGTTGTTCCGATTTCACGCTTATGTAGACTATTTTAGGAAGTTTTTTTTTTTTAATTAAAAATGGCTTTGTCTTGTTTTTTTTTTTTTTTTTTTTTTTTTTTTTTTTGCAGTGCAGCCGAACTCTGAACACATGCACATAATATTAAAACTCATCATTTAGCCTATTCTACTTCTAAGTAAAAGAGAATTCTTCTACTTCTAAGAAAATACTTATCCGCAATTATTCGGTTTACAATGCCGAATCACCGAATACCAAATCGACTATTCGGTATTCGGTCAATCCCTATTCAGTATTACATATTTTAAATTTTAAAATAAGTCGGCTATTAAAAAATGAGTAAATTTCTCTTTGTAAATATACTTTGCGGAAGAAGGGGGGGGGGGCAAAATCCATGTTTATTCAGGGTACTAAAAAGGTTAGTTTCGGCCCTGCACCCATCTACCCGAAATATAAATTGATGTGGCTCTCGACAACCCAAACATATTTGCAAGTGGCCCTTCTCTTGAAAGGTTGTGCATAATTAATTCCGATGAAAATCCTCGTGATTGGTTAATTTTCTTAAATAATACTTTACAAACAACAAATAAATAATGTAAAAACATTATCTTTTATTTAAATATGATTCTGTTTCTAATTATTCTGAATATCTTTATAAGTTAACTGTTAAACGTAGAAGTTGTATAAGATTTTTTAAAATATGTTTTAAAAGTTTTTTTTTTTTTTTTTTTTTTTAAGTATTTGGCAACATGGCCGATTATCGAATATTCGGTGCATCCCAAGTATGTTTTAAAAAATATATTTTGCACTTCTTTAAAAAATGAAATTGCACTAATATTTCCCCGTGTTTTTATTTTTTATTCTGAGAAAACTTTTTTGGAACAAAAACGTTTATTGCAGAACATTGTAAAATATTCTGCTTGAGGAATAGTAACAAAACTAGTAAATCTGCAAATCAGTGGTCCTAAACATCAGTTCTGGAATGTTATGAAAGTTAGTACACAAAACAATTCAACCTGCAAATTCTTCTCCGCCCCCTTTCCCCCCCCCCCCCCCAAACACTGTCTCAGTTTGATAACTTCCTATCATATAGTATTTTAAACCTCTATCTAAAATAACTTATTGATCTCGAGACAATCTGAATAATTAAATAGTGAATCATTCGCAAAAATATAATTTTAATTATTGATATTCTAATTGTTAAATATATTATATTTGAAAATAATTTTACTAGTGTACTTTTATTAAATTCTGCTAATACAATCATAAAAACAATTCGGTAGTACTTTTCATTGGATGTTCCATAACTGTAATTTTGATGTATTTCTGGAAATGTATGCATTTGATATATTAATCGAAAATTAACTATGAGAATGGCTAAATATTGATAGATTAATATAATATAGAAAAAACTGGAATATGATAATTATAACAGTAATTAAAAATAGTTCTTAAAAATTTAATAAACTTAAGCGATTAAAGAAAAAAGTTTTAATTTATATTTCAGTAAAAATTAGGGGAAAAAAGCTTTTTCGGGGAGGGGGGAAAAAAGAAAAAGAACAAAAAAAAAAAAAAAGCTTCTCTTATAAAAATGAAAACACGTGTCCCACTTTACATTAAACATGCTATAGGCTAACAAAATTCATAGTCTACTACTATAAAAACAAAAATATTGCAAATAAATAAAGGTATAAAATGGTTAAGCAAAACTAATTCTCAATAAAATTTTCATCGAAAGAAGATTAAACATTTTCTACTTCCTGGCTGGTAATGATTGCTAATGATAACCCAAATTAGTAAACATCCCAGAGAATATTTTATACTAGCGTTAACCTTTTTTTTATACGTGTAGAGAAAAAAAAATATTTGTACCTCACAAGAACGAAAACATTATACCCGCCGATCTTGGATACCATGTATCCATGTCTGAAAATGTATGCGCTATAGGCCAAACGTGCAATCGCAGAAATAAACAAAGTTTTATGTAAAACACTTATTTAAAATAAGTACAACGTTCATTATAAAAAATAATTACAAAATAAAGCTGAATAACGTACCTCTTTTTCACAAAAGTAACAGAAACACGGAGCAGATCAGGTAATAAATGTAAACAAAACAACGTGGTTAGCGAGCGCGGAAAGGCAAGACAAACACCTTTTTCAATGATTTCAAGATGAATCAGCTTCTTTTTGCTGCAACTAAATGTCAGAATGACATCAAGTGATCGCAGAAATTCCTTCTAAACGTAGCCCGAACATTGATAACCGATGATAATATAAAATTAACATGGCTGTCGCCGGAGTACTTGTTTAGATACGGAGACGGAGATATACCGTTTTTAGTGCGTCTACTGCCAGATATGGAAACTCTGAGAGTTCAAGACCAACAGAAAACAGAACATTTCCTGGAATTCCAGGAAAAGTAAGAGTTTTATCTAAAACGGAACTTTTCAGTTAAAAAAGGGAAAATTCACAGAATAACACCTGTTAATTTCAGGACATTTTTTTACAGTGCAATAAAAAACATCGCTTTTTCAAAGTACCAAAGCACAAATAATATGCAATTGAGATCTTTTTCCCCCAATCTGCCATTATTAACTATATTATCCAGAAAAATAAATATTGTGCATACAAAATTAATATTTAAATTTTAAATTTAAAATCCATCTTACAAAAGCGTGAATTAAAATCTTTAAGTGTTGTTTGCGTAATAAAACTCTAAATTATGCATATAGAAAACAATTTTTGAACATAATAGAATCATAACATACTGAATTTTAAATTAAAATCTAAATGAACACAAAAATTTTGTTTAATATTTAATTTTAGCACAAAAAGTTATAAATTAAAAATTTCACATTGTTTTTTTTCAAGTGCAAAATAAATAAATAAATAAATAAATAAAAATAAAATAATAATAAATAAATAAATAAAAATAAAATAATAATAAATAAATAAATAAAAATAAAATAATAATAATAAATAAATAAATAAATAAAAAAATAAATAAAAATAAATAACCAACATATATATTTTTTTTCAGCGTGTAGACTATAAAGAAACGCATATTTGCTTAATTCATAGTTTGAAAGTAACAGTGCGTACAAACTCTAAATTTACTAATCTGAAATAAGTATTTTAAAGTTTTTATATCTAAGGACCTTCATTTATACTCACCGTTTATAAATGATTATAATTCATGAAATAATGAAGAGTCTTGAATGGGATATTTTGCATATTGTTGAGAAATCTAAAAAAAAAAAAAAAAAATCACAATGAAACAAAACCAAAAAGTGATTTTTTCTTTTAAGTTCAAAGTTTCTTGTTCCTCTTTAATATTTATTTTTCCTTAATTTCATTATATAGTATCCATAATTTTGAAAAATTTACAAATATTTAGACCATTATGCTTTAAACATAATCATATGTAAACATTGAATTTGTACAAATAATCCAATTAAAAAAAGTACAGAAAATGTGGTATTTTGAAATGTATTAAAAATTGAAATTTATCTGAAGTTTTGAATCACAATGCTTTGGTGTCCTTCACTGTTAAAATTTTGCAGCATTCTGTCCAGTCATTTGACCGTTTTAATCGAAAACGGTTACACAACCGAAATTTAACATTATTCTGACCATATTATTGACCATTTTATGGTCAGAATATAGTTAAATTATGGTTATGAAACCGTTTTTTCAAAAAAAAAAAAAAAAAAACCTTCAAATGACTGGACAGAATGCTGAAAATTTTTAACAGTGTTAATAAACAAAATGTAGGATGGCATTACATACATATAAGGTATTATTTATATATTATTCATGTAAAAATCATAATATTTAAATATGATTTCAATTAATATATCAATGTAACAATCCAATATATTTATGGGATTCTACAGGGTTTCCCCGAGTTCATGAGCCAGACTGTACAGGCAAGCAAAGTACATATAAGCACGTAATTTCTGTATAGTAATGGGGTGTTGGAAATGAAAAGTTTTGGCGAAAAACAAGAAATGCGGAGGAAATGAAAACAAGAGTTTTATTGATATAACAATTACAGTTGGATAAAAGAGTTTAAGAATAAATTTTGAATAAAGCGAAATAGCGAAAATAAATATGAATATGTTACACAAGAATGGGATTTAACAGATTTAATTCAATACTCAATTTAAAAGAATGCGATTTCAATTTTCAGAATAATACAAACGAGTTTAAGGAATACTTACTTACCCCATCTCCCAAATAAATTCAGGCACAGACACATAAAAACACAGCTGGGTAAAAGGCACAATTTTATTACAATACATATGACAATACATACCGAAGAATACTTCAATTTGAATAAGAATTTTCAATACGACATTGTGATTGATTTGCATGAAGGATGAGAATTTTCAGGTACTAAGAATATTAATGGCCATTACATCGACCAACGTGGGTCCCTGAAATTAGATTGCATTGGTGGAGTACTGGCATATATACTTTAGAAGCACCTTCTTAGAACAGACGACATCAGCATGAAAAGAATAGAATCCAGACTTAAATCAATATGACGGATAAAACAACGTATAATCGTTTCTTGAATTATTTAGCTACGCAACTGTAGAATGAATGGTGTCAATTATTCCGACACCGAAAGAATCAAAGAATAAATTCATTTCGAATAAAAATAAAGACTTCCAGTTTTAACTACAGTGCCTAGAATATATAGTGTGCCGTTCGACGCTAAAAAAATGACCGGGAAAGTAATCCTCCAATAGATGGCGCTGACTGCAGTATAGACTGGAAATTTCCGAATGCAGATCGGATAAATTAATGCTTTTTAGATACTTAATTTAATATTATATAAGAAGACATTTAAATTTAGAAATTGATATTTAGATGAAAACAAGTCTGAAATATTTCAATAATAAATATATTATTTACAAACTTTTACAAAAGAGACATATTTTTTAAATAAAAATTATATGTGTGAAAAGCAAATAAATTCAAATGTTAAATTCGCTTTAGCTTTATTTACAAATACCAACAACTGTTCACTACTTCTAAAACTGTGCAAACATACAATGAATATTTAAAAATAAACTCCCAATGGCAATATTTATTTTGTGTTACTTTCAAAACAAAGCCTCATTTGTTAAACAAATCTTTCTTGCACTTGAAATCACATATTAAAATTCTTAAGAAAAATTATTAAAAAGAAATTTCTTTATGAATTATGTATGAAAAGTAAATAATTTCAAAAAAAAATATCCGAAGGTTAAATTCGCTTTAGCTTTATTTATAAAAACCAACAACTGTTCGCTACTTCCAAAATTGTGCAAACCAGTGTTGAATTCAGACACTTTTCTCCGGGAGGGATTTCAGTGGCTCTGGGGGGGGGGGGGGATTGCACCTTTTGACCATTGAAAACACAAAATCTCAAATCTTCCGGGGGGTGTGGCATCTCATTGTTCAGGGGAGGAATGTCTCCCCTGAATTCAACACTGGTACAAACATGCAATGAATATATAAAAATAAATTCCCAATAGCAAAATTTAGTGTTATTTTCAATGCGAAGGAACATTTGTTAAATAAATGTTTCTCACACTGTAAATCACATATTAAAATTCTTAAGAAAATTATAAAAAAAAAAAAAAAAAAAAAATTCTTTATGAATTATGTATGAAAAGTAAATAATTTCAAAGGGTATATTGGCATTAGTTTTATTTACAAATACCAACAACTGTTCACTACTTCCAAAACTGTTTAAACCAGTGTCGAATTGAGACACTTTTCTCCGGGAGGGATTTTTGTAGCTCCGGGGGAGGGGGGGGGGGAATTACACTTTTTGACCATTGAAAACAAAATATCAAATCTTCCGGAGGGACATCTCATTGCTCTGTGGATTAATCTCCTTCCCGTGCCCAGGGTTCGTAAATATCATGATATTTTCGAAAATATAAAAAATATCCGATATTTTCAAAATAGTCAACTTACGGCTGACAATAAATATTTTTAAGCATAATATAAATTAGAAACTAAAACATATTGCACTTATCGTGAAAACTTAATCAAACAATATTCTGAAAATGCATTTTTTTTTCTTTAGAACAAAATTGGAGATCAACTAATTGAAAACAGATACATTTTGCTTTATACACTTGTTTAAAAAACAAATTACGACAACCAGGCGCAAAACAATACCTTTTCTGATATTTTTTGTCAGTTTTTCACTCATATTTTGTTTCTTAAACAGATATAATTAAAACTTTATGGGGAAAACTCGCGTTTGTTTACAATATGCTTCACTGTCACGGCGCTAAAAGCTTTCAAAATGCCCAGTCGGTGTTAACATGCGCGCCACCTTGCGGCGTCCTCCTTTCACGACCAAAAAAAAAGCGTTATGGTAACCAATGAACGACACACTATCTATTCTAGCCACTGTAGTTTTAACACACACACAGAAACGAATTAATTTTTTTTTTCCAACTGCGTACGTCATGGTCTGACGTAATCCTTTCACGTCACTCATTCGTTGTCAAGGTAACGAAAGGTTTCACCTGCCGTGCGTTCCTCCATCAGGAAGTGCTCAAATGGCCCCATCAACATTGATACATACCTGGCAGCTTCTAGCAAGTGATTGGCGTGTCCTTTCGAAGGTTACAGATGTCTCATTTATGAGACACCAGTTGACTCACTCTCAGGAAGACCTCATTAAAAGACTTTCAGTCCCTGCTGCAAATATTCGTGAAATATTTGGAATCTGCGAAAAGGAACGCCAATCACTTGCTAGGTGATTCCAGTGACACATTTTAGCACTTACTCTAATTGTTGTGCATACCACACCTAGTAAACAGAGCAAGTGTGCTGAATTTTTATGTGTTTCATCGGCATGTTAAAAAATCAGGAACACGAAAGGTTTGTGCCTGGATTTCTGAACAATCATTTATCAACTGCTGCATTGTAAAGAAATTAGAATGATTCAAAATACAGATAAATCAAGGGAAAGAAATTCGAAGCTGCTATGTAACGGTAAAGTGAGAAAATTGCACCCTATCTGTGAGGGTCTATATCTAAAAAACACAAAAGACATACTGAACCAACATATAATGCAAATCATTTATTATTGAATAAATGTAATTGTAATGATAAACAGACTCTGTTTCACTGTGTATTAGCGTCCTAAGTTTCACAATAATTCACACTAATTTGGAAGAAAAAAAAATGATTGCGTAAAATAAAGTTTTGCGCTATGCGCATAATATTCGAACTGAAGAATCAAATACAATTACAGTGAATATATATGATTAATTCCGGATTAAATGAGTAACTTTTGTGACCAAAAAGATATTTTTTTTTCGTAACTTTCAAACGAAACGACGACATTCCATCTTGAAATATGGTCAGCGAAAACTTCAAACAAACCATCATTTTAACAGCCAAGCAGTACAAACAGAAACTTCGTTTTAAACACATCTCTGTTTAACCGAGAAAAACTTTCACTTATTCCTATAAATCTTTTCCACGAAATATAAACAACTACTATTAACCCAATAGGTGTCCGTAGTTGTCAGATTGCCTTGAACCAACCATCCTTTGATTCATTTTTTTTTCTAATTTTTTTTTTTACAATAATCTGTATTTTTTCGTCGATGTAGTCTCCAAAGGAAGCAGATGGTAAATGATAATTTAGCACAGTTATTTTTTTAACTCTATAATTAAAGTATTATCAATATTTTCTTATAATTCCAAAAAGGTAAAAAATATTAGTATGTTATCATCTTAAATTTATCCTTATACACAAACAACAGTTATGTCAATTTATTTTTATTTTCAGATGAAAGCAAAATGGTTGTTATAACTATTTTGCGTAAAAATTTTTTAGATGCATAGACTGGAATATATTACATAATAGAAAATAATTATGTAGTAAAAGAATGAAAATTTTAAACATATAAGAAAAATCATATAGTATAATCCTGGAGTTTAAGAGCTTTTAACTTGGACTATGTGTATTTAAATTTTCTAATGTAATTTTTGCGATTGCTTTAAATTTAACAAGGGGCTTAAAAAATATTATATTTTTGTTAGAAGAAATTTAATAATTTTATTAGTAAAAGGCATTTTTTATTATAATTAATAATTAATTATTTCTCGTCATTTCGAAAAGCAAATGTAAATAGTTTTTACATATTGTTTTCGCACAAAATTAATTGTAAATAAAAGAAATATTAATATGTTTTAAAATGTTCTGTTTTTTGTAGAATTAAAAAGTAATGTAAATAGATATTTAATATAAATGTTTGCATTTACAATTTTAGTTTATTCATTATATTGCTACGTAGAGTATGAGAGAAATAAAAATAACGTTGAGTATAAGAAAATTAAAAATGGTTATTAAGCAAATATTTTTTTATTATATAAGAATTTATTTTTTTATTATATAAGAAACTTTATATTAATACTACTGAAAGTTTTATCAAACCAGAGATTTTTCTAAGAAATAAAATATTTTTAAAGTTTCATTAATTTGTTATTTAGTTCACATATCATACTTCTTTTAACCTATGTGAAATAATAATAATTAAAGGTTATATTTAAAAAACTAAATTAATTACTTATTGTAATATAACTTTTCAACCAACGAAATTTGAAACTTACTTCCAAATACAAATAAATAAAACGGCTATAACTACTTTTTCTTCTTATTAAAAATCTACATTCCAGCTAATTACATCTATTAATAGAAATACAAAACATAAAATCCAATTGTTAATAGTTATATAACAATCCCTGTTTATATCAACGAAATTTGAAAATTTCTATCTAATAACAAGAAATAAAACATGAAGAATTACGTTTTTTCCTATTATTCTGGCACAATCTGCATTCCTGCTAATTAAATCTAGTCATAAAAATACCAATTTTAAAAGATTTTCAAACTCGGTTCTTTGATTAATTCAAAGTTGGGAAATATTTTTTATTTATTTATTTTTCCGGTACCAACGCTGCGTTCGATTCAATTAGCTAGATAATTCAATTAGCACCGGATCGTGACAGTTAGTTCCGAGGATTTGTTATTTATTTGTTTGAAAGTAACGCAGACTTCGGTGTGCTAAGATGAAATAGTGCCTCGAAATTGAATAATAAGTTAATTAACAATATTAATCGATTTTTTTCTGGTAAATTAAATATTCTAATTTCTTTTCCGTAAAACCCTTGTTAAACTGTGTAAGAACATTACGGAACTTAATTTGATATTTAAGCTGTAGTTATTAAATGAATGTTTTTGTGCGTACATTTTATTTACCTGAGAATGTGTGGTTTCTCTTCGTTACCCTTCAATAGTTCTGACTTAATACATTTATATTATGCATGAAAGTGAGATTATAATTAGAAAAATAAGTCTGATTTTTATATGTTAAGCTCGTTTCGTCGTTTTCTTCTACGTTACTTAATTTCAAGCTTTTTGATATTTTGTTTTGATTATTTACACGGAAAATAGATATTATCAGTAATTTTCAAAAAGTTGATGCACCGAGCCGAATGTAATTTTGAAATTAATCAGGCTGATAACGTTGCTTTCTTTATCAAATATTCGTATTAATTTACATTTTTGAAATGATAGCGGAAAATAATTCAAAATGAGTGATTTTCCTTCGAAAGTTATTTCATTTTCTATTATGCATTTAGTTTTAGAATATATTTTATTTTATCATGAAATTAATTTGCTCAGTAACTCTGTATTTTTTAACATTTTACACCATAACAAATCTCTGTCTGGTTGTAATAATGTAATCATACAGCATGGTAGACAAAGAGGATTCAATACCATATACTAAAAACGGTTTTTGTAGCAGATAATTCAAAATTACAGATGATTTTGGCGGAATTAAGTTCCCGCTTTAAGTGATAGTAGAATTAAGATCGTACTTTTGCTAGTTAAGTTTAAAGCTATCAAAACCAGTTTGGGATTTTACTAAATTTTCCGGAACTCTGATGCAAAAGCCGATTATGCCTACATGGTGTCTCGGGTCAAAGATTCAATCGGGAACCCTATAAAATATAATACCATAATTTTGTACGCAATAAATATACTTGATTTTTGGTATTAGGGTTTCCCTTTTAGCCCTTGCTGTAATTAAGACTTGGTCCTAGACGTTGCTTTTAAATACAGTTGCATATTCAGTTTCAAGCCTAAATTCACTTTCATTTTCAAAGATGACCGAAAATAAGTTAAAATAAAGCCAATGTAAACAGAAGAGAACAATGAGATGCTATAAATACTAAAATTTATTCTTTGGCGAATGTACATTCCGGGAGTTTAATTTAAATGGAATTTTCCCTACGGTGATTTATTAAGTTTCATTTTAATTAAAGTAGTTTAGTTCAAAGTTATAACAAAGCAAAATCTTAATTTTATAGTTTGAAGGCTAAACTAAACAAGACGAATTCAGGTTCTTCAGAGAACGCCAACAGAAATGAAAACAAACTTTTAATGAAAACAAACTTTTAATGAAAACAAACTTTTAATGAAAACAAACTTTTAATGAAAACAAACTTTTAATTTTATTAAAGGTCTTTATTGTAGCCAAAACCATTCCTTCTTCTAAACCACTTTATGAAGTTTCATTTTAAAACAACACATTTTAGCTTTAACTCTTACAAGGCAAATACTCCATTACATATAGAAAACGTTTAACTAAACTGGACAAACTCATGATCTTGAAAGCGATGCTTCCCCCCACCCCCACCACCATCACTAGCACCAAAATTTAAACATTATTCTTCAATATCGTTCGCCTAAGTATACACAACTATATTTCTAACTTCTTCCAAAAAGATTTTTCTCGCCAGACTCATTCAATTTTGCTATGTTAAATATATAATGGTCGGATAAAGGCTTTATACATTAGAAATGCTAATATTAATTTTGGTACCGATTTGTAATTTACACTAGACCTTCGAACTCTCTGCGAACATCTATCATTACAATATATATGTAAAATACCCAAACGGTCTATTGTTGTAAAATAAAGTTTTCTAAAATTCGTTATTGTACAATTATATTTCAAATATTAAAATTACAATTATATTAGGAATAATCTAAAAATTATTAGTAAACTATGTTATTGGTTTTTACTTCACTTCTCCAAAGAAAATAATGTTTGCTTAATTAAAATTCCTCATGTAACTTCATAGCTGCTCGTGCTAATATTTGTAAACAGTAATATGTCTAACATATTCTTTTGCGTGGCCATTTGGATAAATCGCATGATATATTTAGATTTAAAAGTTGTTCCAAAAACTATATTGGATTTAAATGAAGGTTAAAAAAACTAATTAATTTGTAGGCAAAAAATGTTCCAAATTATAGTTTTTCTTTTAAAATTTAAATTTTGACTATATATACATACAAGTATAACCTGTAACGTTTAATCACAATGAATTCGTATAATAGTCCACCAGACTCTTTTTTAACTTTCTGAATTCACTAGTGCCATCATAATTATTTATTAAGTTCATATAATGCAAATAACGTGTATTGGATATTTGCTGATATTTTGTAAGTGTATGCATTGCGATTTATTTTCTTAATTTTCCTTGGAATATTAGACAAATAATTTAATCTTGGATGGTAACTATGCAAACTATCAATGAATGTTTCTATACAAAATTAATGGAAAAAAAATTATTATTACATAATAATAATGCTGTAACTCGAGTGATTAATAATATGTTCTGTTATCTCGTGCAAAAAATATTACATGTTAACCACGAAATAAATAACACAACCCAATTTATACAGCGGTATAATGGAGTAATACTGTAGTGTTTTAGATGTAAGAAATTATGGCTTTAAATTAGTAATGAATTTTTCAGTCTTAAGGGGTCTCAAGACTGTTAAAACTTTAACATTTTCGAAATTTTAGTTTTTTTAGATATTAAACTTCTGAATATTTTTTCCATGAAATTTTCAAAACATATGTGTTATCTTACTCGGTATAAACCGAACATAAAGTTTCCTTTTTATTGTTCAAAAAATATTTTTTAGGTGATTAGATGAAATTGCTGAAAATTCCTGAATTTTTTCATTAGCTAAAAACAACTTTACATTAAAAATACAAAAATGCTTTAAATACAAATTTATTTAGTTCAAGGGTAGTTATGAGAATCTGAAGTATAAATAGGTACCAAAATTTTAATTCTAGTTGCTTTTTTTTTCTTGTAATCCTGCGCGTAAGCTGTTATGCTGATTTTCTGCTAATGAAATGTCTGACAGTTTGGAGCCCTCTGTAAATGCTAATTCTGCATCTTGCAATTTTTTTAAATACATAAATTGAAAGAACACACTTATATATTTAATTTCAATTAAAATTTGTCTTAAAATCAAATGCATTTTATGATATTAAATGTTGAAAATGGTCTTTTTTTTTTTCAATTTTAAGGGAACCGGTAAAGCAAAATTTAACCAAAAAATCGATTGTTACTTTTTTGTATCATTAAAAAATTTAAACTTTTATCTTTCCAACGATATGCCACACATGGTTATATATATATATATATATATATATATATCCCTCATAGCATGCATGGTCACAGTGACATCGTTGTGACGTCACTGTGAGTCACTGTGGTCACGTCACATCTGTGACCGAAATGCCACCACTCAGTGATGTCACATTGGGAATGAGATGTGAACTTCTTAGAAAACTTAAAAAAATTACAAAAAATCTTCAAAATATGTTGTTACTGTAAAATTTTATTTTTCTGGTAATAAAAAAGAATTGTTATGTCACTGCATGTAACGTAGGTCACGACACACTCACAAAAAAAATTGTAATAAATTATAAAAAATTGTAACCCATATTGTAAGTCACAGTGTGAGAAAAATATGAACTTCAAAAATCTTTGAAAATGAAGAGAAATGTTTTAAAAAGGCCCAAGTTACAGCGGCATAAGGAATGAAAATATATTAGTGGGTAGCAAGTAGTAAATTCAGACAGGAAAAGATGGTGGGAGGGGGGCATATAAAGGAAAATGCACGGTACAAGTATCAACAAACTAGATTTTCATGCTATATTTTATCAATTTGATATCTAAGAGTGTGAAAGTATACTTTTTTCCTGATTTCAATTTTATCTAGCATTGCAATTTAATATAATAATCCTTCTCTTATTCTTATTATTATAAAAGTGTTTCTCGGAAAAATGGTACGTGTTGGAGCAATTTGGATAACATATTTAGAATTAGGAATATTAAATATATACAATTTACATATTTAGTTTGCAGAAAGGAAAATTTTTAATTTATTTTTACCGACCACTAGTATTCGAAACACTTTTGTGGTTTCAAACTAAAAAATTTCTATTATAGTTAAGTCTGCAGCTTTTAATGAGCACGTAGAAAGAGTCTTCAGAGTTTAGCCATACATACATTTCTTGCTTTATAATTTGTATTCAAGTCATATTTTTTCCTGTTAGTGTACCTATTTTAAGTAACTATTTTTTAAAAAAATTCTACTTCTTTCAGACTTTTAAAATAAAATTAGCATTTTCCGAATAAAAAAAAAATAATACAAAATTTATGCAAAACCCATGATATAATTTATTATTCGTATTTCAAATTTGTGTTTTAGAGATATGACTCTAAAAAAAAAGTTATTTTACGAATTGCTTTATTCTACAGGAAATTAACATGAAAAGAACGGCGATTGACAAAGAAATTTTTTTTATCCTCGATATTTATTTATATCTTTTTATTTTTTAGGAAGATATTTTGTATTTATTATGTGTGAAACATTCTTTACTTAGAAAAAGGGAAGGGGTGGTTAAAACTGATAAAAAGAAAAGGTAAAATACATTGGAAAATTCTTCAAATACAAAAATTTAAATACAGGCAATCTCATAAAATGATTGCACATATAAATTCCATATCTGTTTATATAAAAGGAAATAAATTAACACCTGCCCCAAATCGTCTGCCACGAAACCGCAGGGTAAACAGAGAACTTTTTGTTCTAACAGATGCGGTAAGTTACTAGTCTAAAATGTAAGCTTTTGCGTGTGCTTTTTTTAATGGAAGAAAAAGACGCCGCCATTTTCGGATACACACGGATATTAATAATTAATTTATGGAGCTCAAAAAGTAAGTCTTATTAAATTTAAATTGTTTGTTTCTGTTTTGTATATTTGGTGAGATGAGTTAAATAGTTTTATATTATACCTATAGAAAGATACTGATCTGGGATTGTTTTTCAGATTAGAAATTAACAATTTACTGAATGGAAAATGCCGTTTTACATACTATAGTAGTGAATGTTTTGAAAGACTTTTTTTCATTGCTAATAATATTTTAAATTATTATTTAAAATCCTAAATCTTCATATCATTGTTTTCAGATTTAACATTTGCCAAAATTATAAAATAATAGGAATTCCTTGTAACATATGGAGAGATTTTTGAGATATTGTTAAATCTAATAATACATTTAATTCATCTATTGTACTTTGTTGTTGTTTAATAGTACAATTATAAATACTAATTATATAGTGTTTTTCAAATTGGTATATTTATTTTTTTAAATTGTATGTAAGCACGTTTTTGCTGTTCGTGATTTTAATCAAACATTTAATTGTAGACATTTAGAATCAGTTATTAAATTTTCTTCGATTGTAAATTCATTTTCTACGTTTTCGATACACGTTCGATACTTCGCATTAAAAAATAAAATATGACAATTAAGCATTGAAATAAAGTGTTTTTCATGCCTGATAACAAGTTTATAGATTAAACTGCTTTACTGTACTTTTTAAAATTTGATATTTATAATATTTATAAAAAAATATTTATAATTTATGATATTTATAAAAGTTGATACTGTACTGTTCATTAGTGATAATTGCTGGAAATGCATTTTTAATTATAATATGCTCTTTTATGATTCACTATATTTATGCATAGTATATGGTGTATATAAAAGCTATAATTCATATACAAGGCTACACAGAAGTATACGTAAGAGTTAAGGGGTATGGGCGCAAATTGCTTAAAGGTGTTTTTTAGATGAGTTATGGATTTTTATGTTGAACTGCATTTAATTTACTAAGAAATGTTTGTAGAATATGGATAAAATGATACACAGGGTCACGCAAGGAAATGGATATATGGCCGTCTATAAATTATAATTTCTGGAAATGTGATTTCAGCAGTTTTAAGAGTGTTTTAATTTGAATTAAATTTTAACTAAATAGTGGCGAGTAATAAAGATTCTAGGTAAACTACAGGGTTGTACAAAAGTATTCAAGTATGTTTTCATATATTAGTATAAATTGCTGAATAAGAATTTCAACCTGTTATGCGTTTTCTTGCTAAACTAAATTTTCACATTATATACTAATATATATCACCCTACAGATTAAATACAGGGCTATTCAAAAGAATTGTAAAACATATTCGGCTATGGACGGTAACTGCTGAAATCAGTTTAAAATGTTTTATGCATTTTCAAAAATATTTACTTAGTTATCTTATTTACGTTATTTCCTGAAATTACGATGTCTAGTTAAAGCATTCAGGAAGCGTTGGTAAGTGCTTTATAATCTATGCTTAACGTATGATTTTTCTTACTTGTTTTTTCTATTTCCCAGATCAGTCATTTCCTATAAATCATACCAAATCTATTTAGCTCATATTAACAAAATACAATATACACGGGAATAAAAAATTTAAATAAATACGGCTTATCTTATTCTTCTTTAAATAGGAAATGTATTAATATCCGTTAGACTCCATGTTCGTATTTAATAAAATAATAACAAATCACAACACATAAAAACTTACACATTCTTAATATAAAGCTTAAACTCAAGATCAAGCTTAGAACTTAATAAAAATGGATGCCAGTTGATAAGCATTGTTTTTTTCAGTGTAAAAATTAAAAGTATTTTAGAAGAATAGGACTCCAAAATAGCGATACATTGCTAAAAAGTACGGTAAAAAGATAATATTGTATATTTCAAACAAAACTTTATTTTAAAATTCATCACAGTGTTTATAACAAGAATCATCACTGTATTAATGCTTGGAAATTTTTCCAGAGAGAAACATTCGCCTTGCAAACAATATTTCAAATGGAAATCAAATTTCAAATTGATTGCTTAAAAGGCGCAAAAGCCAACATAGTGAAAAAAAATTCCATAACGGTACTTGAATCCGGGCCATCAGTATAGCCCACTGACATTCTACCGACTAAACCACATGAAACGAGACCAGCCTGGAAAATTTCTTACTAGTACATTAAAATTGCATTTTAAGCAATTAATTTGAAATTTGATTTTCATTTGAAATATTGTATGGAAGGCGAATGGTTCTCTATGGAAAAAATTCCAAGTATTTATATAGTTTGAATCGATGCTGGATTTAATTAAGTTTCGTGTTTACCCGATGTTGGCGGCTCACGATAAATATTCCATCTTGTGCTGCGTTTGTAGCCTTGCCAACATGTACTAGTAAGAAATTTTCCAGGCTGGGTCTCGTTCTATGTGGTTTAGTCGGTAGAATGTCAGTGCGCTACACTGATGGCCCGGATTCGAGTCCCGGCTTGGAATCTTTTTCTCTATGTTGGCCTTTGCCCTTTTAAGTAATTAATTTGAAATTTGATTTTCATGCGAAATCACTACATTGTTTATGACAAGTTCGTCACAAATAACACATATTTCACAAATTAGTCACAGTGTGACGTCAAAGCATTGTCGCTGTCGTCACAGGTTCGTCACAAAGTTAATGCCAAAATAGTCACAAATGACACACTTTTCACAAATTTGTCACACCGTGACTTCACAGAGTGGTCACAATGTGACGTCACAAACGACCTCTAAAACGGCCATAACGACCTCGCATTCTAGTCACTATGACGTCACATCGACGGTCACAAAATCACAGTGTGACTTCACAACGACGTCGCCGTGACGACACCATGCCTTACGGGATATATATGTATATATATATATATATATAAAATAAGTGTTGAAATTATTCATTTTCTCTAACAGTTCTTCACAGCTTAATGACCATTTAATTCTTTAATTGACTCTTTCGCAAAACTTGGATGTTTCATATTTAAGTTCTTTTTTTTTAATATCTATTAAACTTAATAACTCAGATTTTTTTTATTACTTATATTATGTTATATTGTATACTTTAACACAGGGATTTAATAATTTTTTGAGAATTATTTAATTTAGGCAGTGAAATCTTACCAAAAATGCTAATTTAAAAATGACTTTCAATAAATAATTAATAATTAATTTTGAGTTTCACTTAGAAAGAAAATGGTATGTTAAAATACGTAAATCACATTATTCTAACAACTCTAAAAAATCTAGACCTCTTTCTTTCACCATTTCTGAGAAAAAGGTACATACAGTTGGTGAATTTAACATGGCAGAGATAGGACTTTCCCGGTCCCCTTTAAAAGTACCTTAATCTAAAACCTTTAATAAATGAAAGACCTTAAATAATCTTTATTTTTCGTTAACACATTTTTGTGATAAAGCTTGTTTATATAAAAAAAAAATGTATTAACATATAAAAAAATGCATTAACATAATTCAGAATAAGTTTAATAAATATCTTTTTTTTTCTTTTCAGTGCGACCAGCATCATTAACAGTTCGAGGACCCACGACACCTGTTGTTGCAGGAGAAATGGTGTCCTTAACATGTACAGTTGAAGGTGCACGTCCAGCAGCAAATATTACTTGGTACAATAGATCAGAAGTCATTGGACCACAACCAACACCTACCACAGATCTAATGAGTGATGGAACTTATCGAACTGCAAGTTCGTTGGTATTAGTTGCATCAAGATATGACCATAAAGGAGAATTTTTCTGTAAAGGAATAAACGAGGTATTAAGAAAAAGATTGGAAGCTCCATTATTGCAAGCTACGACACTGGAGGTTTTATGTAAGTCTGAAACATTTTCCTTTTATTTTTACTCAAATCTTTTTCTTTCTTTCTAACCGATGACCAGGCCCGTACCTGCCGGGAAGCTCCAGCAGAACCGGTTTGATTTCCGGCATCGGGGCGGGTGACCACCTATTCGATGCTTAGCGGCAATAAACCTAACGAGCACCTAGAACGTATCGACAGTGCCTTTTGCTTAATTGTGAACGGTGTTATTTCGGGTGCTTAGCATTTATATCCTGTTGTTTGGAATCTGCACATTTCTACTCATGTTGATCTTGCAATTTGGAACCTTGATCAGGTAACCAGACCTTCACCTGGCAAGGCACCTCCAGAGGTAAATTTCTAACAAAAAAGGTACCAGAAACCTAATATTCTGCAGTACTAAAACCGTAGCATACCCCCCCCCCCCGTCATACCCGCCGTCACTCCAATTCGCATATTTATATTTCATACATTATTTGCAAAATTTAAAGCATCTTTTGTTTTTTTTTTTCCTTTAAACAAATTAAATTCTTAAATAAATGTACCTGCATATACTTAACTGTCAACTATTCCACCTTTTAGTTTATCACTTCTTCCGATTAGAAATCTTTGCCTAATTTTAATGTTAATTAATCGTAGAATTCTGAAATTAAATAAGGTAACGATTATGGTTCGTCAGTAGTGTTAACACAAAAAAGGAATTATTCGCAGCTATGCATATATATATATATATATATAATGAATGAACAACTAGCAAAAATACCTATAAGAAAAATTTTCAGAAAACTTTCAGATCGTAGGCAAAGGAAAAGGGTAATTTAGGCTTTGGTTTTCGGAATCACTACTACACTGGGATCCGGAGCCCTGTTTTTATGAGCTCCGGTGAATTCCAACCAATATTTAAATATTTACTAAAAACAATGGAGTACTGGAGCTGAGCTCCGGCGCAAATTAAGCCCTGTTTATACTACAATTTATAAAATTAATCGTTTAGGTATTTTCAATTCTACTTTCATTGTTAAATCTCAGAAGCAGGCGAATATAAAATATTTATTAACAAATCATGGCAAATAATATGTGTCAAAATGTAGTTGTTCGACTTATCAGGAATGTTTTTTTCTACAAACAGAAAAGCTTTTTGCGGAAAAGCCTAGAACCATGCCTAGAAACCATGAACTTCAAGTTAAAAAAAAAAAAAAAAAAAAACATAAAGCATCAAGAGTGTTTTCTCTTGGTGTTGCTGTTATTATTATTCGAGATTACAGGCCAGTTGCTTAAAGTTGCTTTAATTTGTTTTATAAAAAAAAGACAGCTCTTTTAAATAGTTCAATGTAAAGATATAATGAAAAATACACAGGCGGAAAAAAAAATCTCAACACCAAGAAAGACTTGTGTTAGATAAACGAAATTTGGTAGGCATGTTTATACATCTGAAAGATGAGATCGATTGAAATTTCGCACTTCGCGCATAAGTGTGGCGCTAGTGGCGCCACTCAGAACCTGCAGATCAGGTTTACTTTAAATGCGTGCTGTAAAGTTCGTGGGCGTTATTTAGCTACGAAACGTGACGTATTGAGTTGATGTTAGCCAAGAATGCCTTTAACAAGACGAAGAAGCCACTGTCAACAGCTCCCCGAGTTGGAACGAGGTCGCATATTCGGGCTACAAGAAGGTGGATTTTCTTTCCGCGATATTGCAGAAACACTTGGCTGGAATGTATCCACTGTGCATGATTGTTGGAAACAGTGGTCAAGGGATGGTGCTGTCTCAAGAATACCGGGTTCCAGGCGGCCACGTGCACTCCTGAGAGGGAAGATCACCATATTTTGGCGTACGACTGTGGCGCATCGTACTGCGTCTGCGGCAGAAATTCGAGCTGTAGTTGGTACCACAGTGACACAACAAACTGTTAGAAATCGGTTACTTCAAGGATAGCTCCGAACCAGGCGCCCTGTAGCGTGCATTCTACTGACTCCAAACCATTGCCGTTTGCGACGTCATTGGTGTCAATCCAGAGCTCATTGGAGGACGGTGTGGAGATCTGTTGTGTTTTCTGATGAAAAAGAAACACAACAGATCTCCACTCCGCCCACCAATGAGCTCTGGCTTGACACGAATGGAGTCGCAAACAGCAATGGCTTGGAGTCAGTAGAATGCACGCTACAGGGCGCCTAGTTCGGAGCTGTTCTTGAAGTAACCGATTTCTAACAGTTCGTTGTGTAACTGTGGTACCAACTACAGCTCAAATTTCTGCCGCAGACGCAGTACGATGCGCCACAGTCGTACGCGAATACGGCGATCTTCCCTCTCTGGAATGCACGTGGCCGCCTGGAACCCGGTCTTCTTGATGCAGCACCATCCCTTGACCACTGTTTCCAACAATCATGCACAGTGGATACATTCCAGCCAAGTGTTTCTGCAATATCGAGGAAAGAATATCCAACTTCTCGTAGCCCGAATATGCGACCTCGTTCCAACTCGGGGAGCTGTTGACAGTGGCTTCTTCGTCGTGTTAAAGGCATTCTTGGCTAACATCAACTCAATACGTCACGTTTCGTAGCTAAATAACGCCCACGAACTTTACAGCACGCATTTAAAGTAAACCTGATCTGCAAGTTCTGAGTGGCGCCACTAGCGCCACACTTATGAGCGAAGCGCGAAATTTGAATCGATGTCATCTTTCAGATGTATAAACACGCCTACCAAATTTCGTTTATCTAACACAAGTCTTTCTTGGTGTTGGGATTTTTTTTCCCGTCAGTGTATTTATAAACTAGAAAATTTTAAGCCAATTGAAGAGAATGAAGTAATTAGAGGGCAAGATAAAACTTGGAAACCTAAAATAAAGATTTTAAAAATTAAGATGTTTAAGCAAATCTTTTCTTCAATGCCTTACATTAGAAAACTATTTTAATCCACATAATTGAGAAAATGGCAAATGGTTATAAAAAACACGAAGGAATTTTGCTGAATAATTCCACATATTGGATTTTTCATCTTTGTTTTCTTTATTTATAGATCTGAGGACGTGAGTTTCAAAACTCACCTTATCTAGAAAATCAAATTTTGGGAAAACGCGAAATCCCTCCTGCTGCGTCCACTGGTTTTCATAACCAAGATTTTTCCTTCCAGAAATACACGATAAAACTATTTTTCTTTGCATATTGTAATATTTTTACGATGCAGGTTCACCAATAGAATAGATTGATAGCGAAAACTCGATTTTATAAATATTAGATAAGGTGAATTTTGAAACTCGCGTCCTTATATGTAGTTCTAAGATTCAAATTGATTGATTTGCTGCTTCAGTGACTTTCTATAAATAATTATTGCCGATTTTTATCATAACTATTAACTACTATAATTATTTTTTAATTATATCTTCACATAGAACTATTAAAACAGAAATGTGTTTAACTATGGAATAAAAGTATCACAGAGAGTAAAAATAATTCAGAGTAAACAGTAAGAGAGTAAAAATAATTCATTGTTGCATTCATGGGTATTTCACGTGGAACAATTTAAAAATAATTGTGTTTAATAAAACAAATAATAATAACTTTACAGCGCCAATTCTATTCATTTATGTCTTGGAGATAAGCCTGAAGTTCATTTTTTCTTACAAAATAAAATATACAAAATTGTCGAATAAAACTATTATTTTTTAAAATAACGTCATGAGCATTTTTATAGTTCTTTAACAAAGTTAATCCACAACAATATACAGTTTGTTTAGTTAATAAATTGCAAACTGAGGGAAATGTAAGCACGTGTAATGTCAGATAATATTAGTATAAGGAAGCAGGGTTGTGATCCATATATTCAGTCAAAAATGCGGGATGTCTTAATTCTAAAGGACAATGAGGTTTCGTTTCTTTGCAGATTGTAGTTTATGTATATGCTTGTTGTATGTGCTTTATGAATAGTGAAGATAATGTAACTAAATTTTCAACGGACAAACACACAGTCAGAAAAACTCGTCAATATACACTAAATTATCCTTCATTTTTTAACAAATCATTTCCCCACTCCTAGAAAACACGCTTTATCCGTGAATGCTTCCAAAAAGTCTGAAAAAGAGGGAAAAATTGCTTTCATTCCTAGCATGCATGCGTTCTATTAATACTAAAATCCGAATTTATTTAATAGGGAAAAACCAAAAATTATATAAATTAAGATTTACAATTTAATTTAAAAAAAAAAAAGAAAATGTTTAAAAAAAAATACCAATTACTTTTCTCATTCATTCAAAAATACTCCTGATTTATTTTTTAAAATTCGAATAAAGTGAAAAAAGTAAAAAAAAAAAATAATTTTTAAAGTTGCCTGTAACAAAAAATTTCGCATTTAAAATGTATTTTAAATTAACAGATTTCATTTAAATATTAAATGGAGAAAAATCGGTTTTACTTTAAAAAAATAATCTTATCGAATAAAAATATAATATTCATATTTTACATTTAGCAATCTACTTAAAAACATTCATAATTCATATTTTTATGCTATTTTAATACTTAAGTATTAAGTAATCAAGTAACTCCAACCACAATCTCATTAACACGTTGAGTGTCATGCGAAAATTGCAAATATTCACCGCGGACCCAAAAAATGCTCTGGAAAATATTTCATTTTCCACAAAACTTAGCTCATAGAATCGGCACATATATCAATTTGCACAAACCACGTATACCTAACGCATTGTATGGAGCTCAACAATCAAACTCCAATACGATTTTCATGTAACTCACGTCGTTTTTGATAGCCAAGGCCTGAAGTGTTGAAACACCATGGCTATCATATCTGATAGTCGGAGTCCTAACGGAAACATCACTGGCTATCACATATGATAGCCATGGCAGTCAAAGTGTTAAAGATGAAATCTTCCAGAAATTAACTCCAAAATTCAAAGCTCTTTAGAGAAATTAATCAAACTATGCCCATTTGAAGCAAACACATTTACTTCAAAGCGCTTCACTTCTGTTCGAGTGTAACGCAGTCGTTAGCGTATCCGTCTCCTAACGCTGGGATGGCTGGTTCGATTCCAACGTCGTCAATTTCATATTTTCTTCAATTGACGGATATTTTACCTCATGTAGCGGAGAAAAAATTAACGGATATTCGTCAATTACAGGAAAAACCCTTCAACAGATCTGGCTGTATAATTTCTGTGAATTGAAGAAAATATTTCTGAGAGTGCATCTTTATATGCGAAACGTTATAAGATTACAGTACATGCAAAGAATTGCGCCATAATTATGTAAGTGATACTTTACATACTGTAAGGCAGAGATCAAAATACAAAACGTACATTTCTGAGTATTTTGTGTAAGGATGTGTCCGGTTCTAGCACGTGTTCTCATATTTTCACATTTTTTATAAATAACAGCAAGTTTGTTCAAAAGTTCTTTTCAATATTTTCAGCACTGTTAAAGCTATGATGTAAATTTTCGTTCATCTCAGAATGAGTAGTGGGATTGCGATTTTCGTTTCATATGCAGTTTTTGTTTGTACTGATGTGTGCCATCGCTTTTTTCTCTTTGTCGCCATATTATTTGATCACCCTGTATATTTTCAATTGAAACTCTTATTATAATACATAAATTTTTATTTAAAACAAAATTCAAAGCCAAAGAAATTGAAAAATTAAATACAATACATTTATACAATAGAAAGTGATAATCTAATTTAATCTGGATGTTTTGTGCTTTTGGATCCACACCAAAATAGATGGTACTACTAAACTAACGTAGTTATTTTCCTGTCTAAATTTTCATATTACAGAAACGTGGGTTAATAGATCCGTAAGCAAATAGTTGAGTGTGCCAATCCCAAAACTTTCTCCTTTGTCATACATCTTAATATCTCAAAAAGTAGTTACAAATATTAATACTTCAATGTTATTAGTTCGATACTATACCAACATTGGCTTTCATCGTAAATTTCTGCTTCAGTCAATTGATCAGAGTACAAACGAGTTAATCTCGATCATGATATTTAATATAATCACAATTTTTCGTTATTTTGTTGAACGTCAGCGGTTTGTGTAAAGCCGGGTTAGTAGGATGCTAAGTTGCCGTCGCTGAACGAGCCGCCGATGTGCAACACAACTACGAAAAATCGAGAAAAATACACAAAAATCGCTTTTACAGTACCCCCTTCCTCCAAAATATTTCCACATTTCAAAAACAACATGCTGACCATAGCGAAACACACACACAAAATAATTTAGTTCAATTGTATGCATAATTAAATAACACTTTTCGATTGTATAATAATGAAAATGGCACAAGAATCGCTATTACAGCACCCTCTTAAGGTGGAATATTTCCAAACTTAAGCATGACCTGCTAGTCAAGGTCAAAAACACATACAGATTACACTGGTCAACAAATTTGAACTTTTGCTCCGTCCTAAAACAAAAATTAGTTGTTTTTTATGCAGTTTTTTGTGCTGATTCTGAATCTAGTTTTAGATTTACTCCAGCACGTCAAGTTTGAGAGATATTTGCATATTTCAATTTATGCAAATTTAGTAAATTTTATACAATTATTTGCAAATTTAAGGTATAAAGTTTTATCAGACAGGATTTTTTGTTGTATGTTATGATTACTATTTAATTTACTTCACAAAAACGTTGTTTCTGAGATTATACTGACATGTGACTGTGAAATATTGTACCTAATTTGCATATTTTTCATGTTTTTTAACCATTTGGAAATGGTTGTTGTTTTCGGTCGAGGATGGGGCCAAATGGTGCTCGCATTTTATTTTTTTAACGATATTCAATGATGTTCTTTACTTTTAGAAGAATTTTTATTTGAATAGGTAATAGAAAGGCATAAAATCGTTAAAAGTTACTTGAATAGGTAATCGAAAGGCATAAAATCGTTAAAAATTGAAAAAGTTACAAAATGGGTAGGCGCAAATTATCAGATATGGAAAAATCCAAAGCCAAAGAGCGACGCCGAAATGAAAATCATCTTGCAAAGCAAAAATCGAGGTCTTCAACTCATTATGTAGGCCATGAAAATCGAGGTCTTCAACTGATTATGTATCCCATGAAAATCGAGGTCTTCAACTGATTATGTAGCCCATGAAAATCGATTACAGAATAAAAGACGAACGCGAAAAAGGAAACAATCTTATGTTTAATCGATTGATAGTAAAAGGCCATGTCTCGAGGGGCTCCAATCCACTAGCCACGGCGTTTTACAATCGGTCGAATCTAACCGAGAAAAATTGAGCTGAACGTAGGTAATTTGTCGCAATCTGTCGATGATTCGGTGGAACTGCTTTCGATTTGTAAACTATTTTAATTCCCGAAACAGGACTTGGAGAGTTTATCGATGAAGGTTTTGGTCGTCTGAAGTTTGATCTTTGCGATCTGTTGTTGAAGAGGATGCGACGGAATTTGGTGGATGAAATAAATTCCAAATGGTCGTTGTAATCTATTAAATTACAATTATTTTTTTTTTCTAATAATGTTTCTTCACGTTCAAATATTTCTGCCGCACGAGTACGCTAATATGTTTCTAAACCAGTTTTTGAGTTGATTTCAAATCTTCTATCTGCTTTCTTCTATCACGTCTAGTTTTTGAAAAAAGTGAAATTTTAGTTTTTTGGTCAAAAAAGCCCGAAATAGCTTTTTATGATACTTCGTATGATAAACTTCAACTAGTTAGGATAGATTCTACTACTTATTTTTTTTCGATTATATAAATTTTTGTTTATGTCTCTGTTATGAATCTGACCCTGTTCACCTTCTTGTCAATGAATTACACATCCATAAAAAGCAACTTATATCAAACCTAATGCCGTGAAAAAGTAGAAATTCATCTTACTCAAAAACTAGCCATGACATAAGAAAACAGACGGCAGATTTGAAATCAGCATAAAAATCTAGTCTAGAAAAACATTACTTCAATTCTGTGGCAGCTATTTTAAAGTTGATAGTGATGTAAACATTACACCATTGAAAAATATGCAAATTAGGCTTAATAACTGATAAATAAATGTTAAGAATATGCAAATCGTGGCATTTATCTCAAGCAAATAGTCAAGTAGTCATTATCTAGAAAACGTCATTAGATGTGACATATATTGTATCTAAAATTTGCATAAAATAGCACAAGATAGCATAAATTTGCATAAATTGAAATATGCAACTTTCTCAAAACCTGGACCATCTAGAGATAAACGAACAGCATATTCGGAATCAGCGTCAAAATCTGATCTAGAAGCAACTAATTTTAGTTCTAGGACAAAACTACTGTTGTCCAGTGTTATTTTTTTTTTCAATTCTATGCATAAATAAATACTCTTTTCGATGATACAATGGCGACACACGCCTACACGGACACACAGACAGACAAACATTTTGTATAAACATGTTTTTCAAGGTCTCTGACCCCTAGAACGTGTACATCTGTCGAAAACCGTAAGTCGAAAAAATATCGATTACAATACTTTCTTCTATTATAGATAGAGAAAAGTAAAAATTTGCAATCAATTCATTTCATTTTTTTTATCAGTTTATGTGTTCAAATGCATATTTTTTCTTTAAGGGTTCTCGGACTCTTAAAATTGGAATAAAGGAAAAACAAAAAAGACCATTTTCAACATTTAATGTCTTAAAATGTATTTTAGTTAAAGACATGTTTTTAATTGGGATGAAAGATATGAATATGTTCATTCATTTCATGTATTTGAAAAATTGCAAGATGCAGAATTAGAATTTATAGGGGACTCTAAACTGTCACACATTTGAAGAGCAGAAAATCGGCATAATATAGTAAGAGCAGGATTACAAAATAAATTTTACAACTAGAATGAATATTTTGGTGCCTACTTATACTTCAGACAGTAATAATTACGAAATTATTACTGTCTCTAAATATCTACTGTCTGTAAATCTAAATAAATTTGTATTAATAGCATTGTTATATTTTTAATACAAAGTTGCATTCAACTAATGCAAAATTTAGAAAATTTAAACAGTATAATCACATAAAAAATATTTTTTTGAAAAATAAAAAGGAAATTTTAGGTTCAGTTTATACAGACTAACATGAAGTATATGTTTTGAATACTTCATGAAAAAATATTTAGAAGTTTTTGAGATATCGTGCGCGTTATACCCAAAAACGCCATTTGGATAAAAATGACTTTCAATTTTCGGATTCGCCGCTTCAGCTATTGGGCGGATATAATTCTACAATGTTCAGCAAAAGTTTAGACAACGATCGCTTACGCTTCTGTACTAAGAAGTATGCAACGAATTGTTCTAACACAACTGTCATATATTACTTGTGACATATGGGGCATTCTCACAATCTTTTGACTTTTGGGAAGAAAAAAAAAAATCTGAAAAAATTAAACTTGCTAAAATAACATTTTAATCTGATAGACGAAAGCCTTAATGATTCAAAATAAAGAAAAAATGGTCAGCAGCGAATTTTTTTTTTTATTATTATTTAACTGAGGTTTAAGTTAAACTTGCGAGTTTAATTTTCCTTACCATTTTACCCCTATAACTTTTTATTTTATTCTTCATTTTTACTCATAATGAATTTGCATAGTACCCACAGGACATTCAAATAAGAAATAATAACAATGTAGTACTTTTAATACAGAATTTTTGTATAACATTGTCTTAAATGGGTGTTAAAGAAGGGACGGTAAGTTAAAAAAAAAAGGGGGATGGTATTGAAAAAAAAAGGACGAAATGGTAAAAAAGGGGACGGTAAGGAAAATTACCACCTATTTTTAGGAAAATCATGTTAAGACTAAGTGATAGCCACAATGTTCATTGATTTTTAGAAACAGTTGTTAACATTGGATTATATTATTATTATTTTTTTTTTAATTTACCTCGAAAAGTGCAGGAATAAACCTTGGGGACGGTGAGACTACCAATAAAGCCACGATGCTTGAAATTGATATTTAAATACTGATTTAAATTCTACAGTAAATTTCCTGCCAAAGAATTTTAGACATTATTTCTCTAGCATACTTCTGGATGAGAAAAAAGTTGAAAACAAATTCTGTGGCTGCATCTGTAATGATTTTCTATATAATTTTAGAAGAGGGACGGTAAGGAATCTAAAACCCAGGAACAGAGTTTAAAAAATAATAACAACCCTAAAAATGTGTGCAGGTTAATTTTTAGCTACATATTTATATAAAACAATAGTTCCAGTTTTAGAAAAAATTACAGTGAATTATTTTTATTGAAACAATTTTATCCAGACAGCTCCAAACTTAAAAACCAGCATCAGGGACACGGGACGGTAGATGAGTTTTCCTGGTATTTGGAACCCCAACGTCGTCCAAAACCTATTTATCTCATTAATATTGTTATGCAATCATGCAATGGGATGTTCCCCAGTATATGAAATAAAAAAAACACACACAAAAAAGTGTATTAAATAAAAAAATATTATTCAGGGACATTAAAGTCAAAAGATTGTGAGAATGCCCCATAACCTTTTTTCACAAACAATAAATTTTAAATTATACACTTTACATAATATATAACGACAAAAAAAATAACATTGTGGCAAAAGTACAGACAATATGTATATGTACAGAAAAATAATGATAAATTAAAATCGAATTCCACCTACGTTGTCTGACATTGATGCAAAAATGTGACTTTCTTCGGAATAAATTAAATCTTGCATCACTTGATGGTCTATTTCGTTCCAAACACGTTCAACAGCTGCTTGAAGTTCATTAACAGAAGATTATTGTCAAAAATTCGCGTAAACCTTACGAGACATGATGTCACAAAAGTTTTCGATTGTGTTCAGATCAGGTCTACATGCCGGCTAGTCGAGGACAGTAATATTTTGAGAGTTAAACCAATTTTTTGAATTGTGTGGAACATGGACGAAAGCATTATTTTGCTGAAATACATACTTTGGACCAGCTAAATTTTCCCCAAGGGGCTTTAAATTGTTCTCCAATGTATGTATGTAGTCTTGGGCTGTTTGTCGACAAATGAGGAACTCCGGAGATACCTGAGAATTAAAGTAAAATGAGGTCCAAATCATTGAAAATACACCTCCTTGTTCAGGACAAAAAAAAAAAAAACAGGCTCTTTACACAAGTCATGCCAATAGAATGCCCACCCATCTGGGCCATCAGAATTTCACATTTTGTCGTCTCTGAATATCACAGTACACTACTGGGGTCCGTATAACACATGCTTGAGAGCCCACTGCATTTTCGTCAATTTCTAGTGAGATTTCAAAATTGACTATTTTTTCAATTTAATGTAAACTAATTTATCTCTTTCCTAAATTCATCTCCGAATTGTATCCATTGACACAGAAAGTCCAGACTCACATTTAATATGACTATCACTCCTCATGTTTGTAGATAGCAGTTTATGGATCCTTCTATCATCTCGTTTTCTAGTTACACAAGGCCTTCCAGATCTATATTTTGTCCCTGAAGGAGTCAACTTTAGACAATATTCGATAGACAGACTTCTTCGAACGATAGAAAGTAGCAGAAATTTTTGAAACAGTTTTCCCTTTTGATTTTAGCTTCCATATTTCAAATACTTCATCTGACTGAATCTCTATAGCTCGCGGCATCTTCATTAACCTATGCTAACGTGAGGTGTACTTAAATACTTCATGTAAGTGACGTCACAAGTTTGATATTTGTATTTTTCCGTGAACCGTTGCTAAAAATCAAGAAAGTGTCTAAACTTTTGCAACATGTAAATTTCACTTTTTTCAGTTAAATTAAATATTAACCTACATTACCACCATTATTTCCGTTCTAAAATATTTAAAATATATTTAAAAAATAAGTATAGTCATTTGTATAACTCAAGATTTCGTATTTTTTAATTAAAGGTTAAATATCACCAGTGTCTAAACTTTTGCTGAGGACTGTAACAGCCATAACTTCTGTTCTAATGGGAATTTCAAGGAAACGATTATATAAAAATGTTCAGAAAAGATAGGAGTTTAACATTTAACAAAGTTAAAATTTCGAAAATTTTAAAGCTTTAAGAGTCCTGAGACCCTTAAGTTAAAAAATAATAATGTCTGTATTTTAGGAGGATTGTGATTAAAACGGTTTCAGGAAGTTATTTTGAATGCTTTTTCGACCGATTAATAAACATTCCCAAAACGCCTGAAACGAAATTCGCAAAATAAAGTCCTGATTAGGTTATAAAAATCAAGATATTGTTTGCCAAAACTAATGCAACTCAAAATACTTTTACTTATATTTTTAAGGTTATCTTAAAACTAAACTTTAACAAATTGCGTCGTAAAATAGTACGTTCGCAAAATGGCTTACGGTAATTCAGTATTTTGCATAAAGTTTAGTTTACTTTATTTCGCTCGTATTTCAACAGCCTAACTTTAAAACGTTAGTAAAAGGAACAATTATTTGTTACAAGATATTCGAGAATTTTACAACGTTGCCTTTCAGTCCATTAATTTTAAAAATGTTTCAAATCTTTTGACACTACTACCTCGCTAAGTTTTAAAATAACTAGAAAATGAAACTTTTGCGAAATATTTATGTATGCTAAACGATAGAATTTCAATACCTTATGTATACTTTGAAATCGTTTTAAGAAGTAAAAGAAGAATTTAAGCTTTAATCTAGACAAATTTGATCAACTACATATTGAGACACAGCGGAGATACATTTGTGCATTTTATAGGGAGCGATTACTTAAAATGTACAACCAAAAGAGTATAATATTTAAAGCATGCTTTTTTGCAATAAATCTCAGAATATCAGAATAAGCCGTTAGTAACATAGTTTAATGATGTAAAGTTTATTTTCATATAAATTTTTATTTAAACGCAATCAAACTGATTGATAAAGTTATCATACGAATTGAATATATCCAACAGAGATAAAAAATACCCAGGTCGAGAATCGAATACCGATCCTTTGCTTACAGGGCCAAAGAAATGAACGTTTAAACTAACATGATCGACAACCGGTGAGCATATTTCGCTCAGATAACCTAATAGTAGGAGAGCTGTTGAACATTTTTGAGTAGGTATTTGAGGCACCCTGAAAATTTGTGCAACACTTCTTTTGTAATGCCTGAATACAAAATCGAATGTCTGGCTGAAGGATCGTGGCCCAAAAACTGTGCCAGACACGTGTCAAATGCCATTTGGCACTTGACACGTGTCTGGCACAGTTTTTGTGCCGACTAAGGTGTCTGTCATTTTCAAAATATTTTTTTCTAAGCATAAATATTATTCTGCCTCCATCTCAGCGTGCCTCAAATACCTTTTTTGGGTAGTCAAAAAATGGCACTTGACACGTGTCTGGCACAGTTTTTGGGCCGACTAAAGTGTCTGTCATTTTCGAAATATTTTTTTCTAAGTATAAATATTATTCTGTCTCAATCTCAGCGTTCCTCAAATACCTTTTTTGGGGTAGTCAAAAAATGGCATTTGACACGTGTCTGGCACAGTTTTTGGGCCACGATCCTTCAGCCAAACATTCGATTTTGTATTCAGCCATTACAAAAGAAGTGTTGCACAAATTTTCAGGGTGCCTGAAATACCTTCCCTAAAATGTTTAACAGCTCTTGGACTATAATTGGTAATAACATCTGGTCTGTCATGTAGACAGCTCAACATTTAAACCGCAGGTAAAAGGAACTCTATATAATCGATAGGTACGTAGATAAACTATTATTTATATTGATTAAATAATATCGGAATAAAATAAAATAAAAACTTCCTTAAAATGTGCATTTAATGTAAAAGATGTCACAAATATAAAAGATGTTATTGTATAATATAGTTGAAAAAAAATAAAAACATTCACAATTTTCCTGCCGAGTGCTTTCGATCAACGAATCGCGAATTTTGATTTCAAACAACGAATTTCGATCGAAAGTGCTCGGCGCGAAAATTGTGAATGTTTTTAAATTTTTAAAAACAATATTATGCAATAACATCTTTTATATTAAATGCACCTTTTAATCAAGTTTTCATTTTATTTTATTTCAATATGGTTTAAGGTGAATCTGAAATTTCCAACGATATATGTTTATTCATGTATGCATTCTGAAATAAAATAATAGTTTATCTACGTACCCATCGATTATATGGAGTTACTTTACCTGCGGTTTATCCTATTGAACTGTCTGCATGACAGACCAGATGTTATTACTAATTAGGATATCTGAGCGAAATGTGCTCACTTGTTATCGGCCCAGTTAGCTTAAACGGTAGAGCATTGGCCCTTTAAGCCAAGGATCTGGATTCTATTCTAGGCCTGGGATTTTTTTTGCTCAGTTGGAAATATTCAATTCGTATATATTTTCATATGTTTATCAAAAATAAGAAAATTAATATATATATATATATGTTACGAAAAGTCGGTGCTGTTGAGAAAATTGCTGTAAGATCAGCTAACTACATAACTCTGAGCATGAAATATGAAAATGTAAGCAGTAAACGTGTACGAGGTGGTTATGCAAGGCATTAACTCAGAAAAGTAGAGTTTATCATAAGAAAGTAATCAGTCGCAGCAACAAGACTTTATTTAAGAAATGAGAGTTCTTTTCGAGTCGCAATCAGTCTTCTAGAACTGAACATTTTCTATATGATCACATAGCCGGTTACGTGAATTTATCTCAGTAAATAAACTAGCGAAAAAAAAAAATGTTAAGCAGCTAAACTACTGCATTGAGATTCCACTCAAACTGGAGTCGCGGATTTTGAGACAAGAGAAACGTGAAAATGATCTATTCTAAACCAGTCTGAACCAGTAAATTATTGGTTAGAACATAGGAATACAAAAAGCCGCAGTGCGCTAGTCTTGTAGCCAATAGGAGAGCCCAATTCGCTGGCCGATTGACGGACTGAAAAAAGAATCAAACAGTCCCCTGAAAACACACGAATGCATGAAAGCGTTATTCGAAAAAAGGTTATGATTAAGAAAAAGAATTATCTGATATCGAATAATTTCAGGTTGTAAAAAAATATTGGTATGCGTCCAAGATGAATTTTGAGTAGAAAAGAATAAAAGTATGATACGCATTATAAATGGAAATTAATAAATTTAAAGGAAAAAAATTAATTAAATGGGATAATGAATTTAGAATAGATTTAAGGTAAATTAAAAATTTTAAATATACTGCATATGTATATGTATATAGTGATCTACTTCCAACGTAAATTTTTTCAAAATCATTCGAATAACGTTAAACCTAGCACATTTAAACACAGAGATTGAAAAAAATATATGTTATAGGACATTAGACTTTAGAGCTGTCTCGTTTTAGACTCCAACTATTTCTTTTCGAAAACTTTCATTTTAGATTTATCTTGCAAACGTCGTTAGAAACCCTTTTCGTGATGAGCTATTTCTGCAATTATAGTAATCCGGAGTTAAAAGTTTGGAAATTTTCATTTCATAAATTTCGTATTCGTACAGGCAATTCCGAAAGAAGAATTTCTAATTTATCTAATCCTAAATACCGTATATCTCGGCGTATAACGCTCACTTTTAACTCTATAAAATCACTTCATTTTACCGTGTACGTGTTATACACCGACTATAAAATGGCTGATATAAAATCATAAGAAGAAAACATTTAAATGCTTAAATATCAATATAATTAAACTTACAATATATATTTACTTAATCTTCCTTACCAGATAACATGAAACGTTCGTTATACTCGTCCTCATTTATGTTTTCGAGAATGTCATCTTCTTCACCAATTGTCGCTTTCATGTATTTTATCCCAACTGTCGCTTTCGTCAGCCATAAACATGATTAGATTCATTTATTCTATTTTTAGGGTTCCGTACTTAAAAGTAAAAACGGAACCATTATAAGATCACTGCTGTGTCTGTCCGTCTGCCTGTCTGTCTGTCTGTCTGTCTGTCTGTCTGTCACAGCCATTTTACTCGTAAACTATGGAACGTGGAAAGTTCAAATTCGGGGAAGTAATAAAGACCATTGACCTACATATTTTCAGAATAATAAACATTCGTAAATATATTTAGTCAAAAACTAGAGGGGTAATTATGCTACTCGAAAAAAAAATATTTTCTTTGTATATCATGTGGGGTATCCCGTGAAAGCTTTTGTAACGCTGAACTCAAAAATACATTCCTTTTAATTTTCGGTATTATATTTTCAAAGATATTGTTGAAAATGTAGCGCAGAAATATGTCCCCCCGCCATCTAATTCGAATTTACTGAAACTAAAGTTATGAAAAAAATTACAGGTAGTAGATGTTAATATAAACCTAGCCGAAAAATTATAGCGATTACCCTAGGTCACATAGTTTTTGAGTAATTAGGATTTTTCTGTTATACACAAATTTCGATTTACGGGCATTCAGAAAAATTTTTGAGCATCGCTGAATATACCTGTCGTTGCAGAAAAACAAAAGCATTGTTGATAATGATTTTCGAAAATAATCATCGGTAATTAGCTGAGATATTAACCCTTAAAGGTAAGGTCAGTTTGGACATACACAAGGACAGGGGCGGCGTACTCTATGCCTAGTTAACAACTTTTAATGATATATATGTGTAATGTAATGTCCAGTAACAGTATAAAAACAATAAACGTCAAATTGTTAAAAAACATACTAAGGGGTCTCAAAGTGGTACTAAAAGTGGAAAAAATGAAAAAAAGACAATTTTCAACATTTAATGTCTTAGAATGTATTATATGACTTTAAAACACAATTTTAATTGGGATGAAAGATATAAGTATGTTCTTTCGTTTCATGTATTTAAAAAATTGCAAGATAAAGAAATTAGTATTTATAGGGGGCTCGAAACTGTTAGACATTTGTCGAACAAAAAATTGGCGTAACAGTTTACGTGCAGGATTACAAAATAAATATTGCAACTGGAATGAAAATTTTGGTGCTTACTTATACTTTAGATTGTAATAATTTCCCTGAACTAAAATAAATTTGTATTTAAATCATTTTTATATTTTTAATGCAATGTTGCATTTAGCTAATACAAAATGTTGAAAATTTCAACATTTAATGTCTTAAAATGTATATGATTTTAAAACACATTTTTAATTGGGATGAAAGATATAAGTATGTTCTTTTGTTTCATGTATTTAAAAAATTTCAAGATACAGAATTAGTATTTATAGGGGGCTCGAAACTGTTAGACATTTGTCGAACAAAAAATTGGCATAACAGTTTACGCGCAGGATTACAAAATAAATATTGCAACTAGAATGAAAATTTTGGTGCTTACTTATACTTCAGATTGTAATAATTTCCCTGAACTTAAATAAATTTGTATTTAAATCATTTTTATATTTTTAATGCAATGTTGCATTTAGCTAATACAAAATTTTGAAAATTTCAACAGTCAAATCACCTAAAAAAATATTTTTTTGAACAATAAAAAGGAAATTTTAGGTTCAGTTTATACAGACTAACATGAAATATATGTATATGTTTTGAAAATTTCATGAAAAAAAATTCAGAAGTTTTTGAGGTATCCTGCGTTTTATGCCCAAAAAACGCCATTTGGAAAATAATGACTTTAAAGTTTCGGAAACGCCGCTTCAGCTATTGAGCGGGCATAATTCTAAAAGCCAAAACTTCTGTTCTAATGGGAATTTCAAGGAAACAATTATATCAAAATAATCAGAAAAAATAGGAGTTTTACATATAAAAAAAATAAAATTTCTTAAATTTTGAAACTTTAAGAGTCCTGCAACCACTTAATCCTTTCTGGCGCGGAGTAATTCTGTTTATAAACTTATGAAAAAATGAACTGACACCAGAATTTATATACGAATTTATTAGAAGATGCGAACTTTCTTATTTTCACGTACATGATAAAAGGAAAATTTTAATTAAATATTCTTGTTGCCGTTTGTCTGTTTTGGAATTAAAATTAGGTATACGTTTTTTAAGAGCATCGCCCTCGAAAGATTTAATTAGAAGGAATCGCAAAAATTCTGTGGGATTCGCGATAGTTTGCATTGATTGTATCTCTCAATACGCCTCGAGACACTTTAAAAGTTAATTAAACACCTATCTGGAAAAACGCGGCACTGACCAAGGCGGTGTTGCAACTTTGAGACCTCAATTCGAAGCGCGCTTTGCACAATGCCAAATTTAAACTTTGAACAAAAGTTTTGTTTTAGCTACACTGTAGAAATAAAGGTTATTAATTACTACATTGAATTTAGTTTCATGAAATGCCAAATGAAGTTTAACTATGGACTGCTTTTATTGTCAGTACCGAATTAAGTTCTTCATAAACAGTTTAGGATAATATTAAAAAAACAGTTTTACGAAAGCTATATTTGATATTATTTAGGTTTCATATCTCTTTGAACTTTCATGGTATACCCATTTACACTTTTCTAATATATACAGTTATACCCAACCCTACGTTGTATAGTTTTTTACAAAGTCTTAGTATTCTTTTAGCACCTTTTTTTTTTTCTATAATACAATTACAAATTCATATATTTATTCTACGGAACCCTCTGTACGCGAGTAATGCTCACACTTGACCGTTTATTTTAATTATGTCTGTTCTATGGGATCTAATCATATCTCAAACTAAGAGATTTTCTGGTTCTTTTACAGCTCACGGATGCTTTTTCCAAGCATTTTTTAACCACAATTTTAACGCATTTTCGCACACTCAGCCCTTCTAACGGACATGAACAAAATCTCCATTTGGAAAATTACTAAGTGGCTTTGTTTTTAGTTTCAAAATTACCATTGGTTTTAATTTGGATTTTTAGCTAAACAAGAAAGAAGACTGTGAAGTGGGATTTTTCATGTTCCGTAGTTCTCAATGGAAGAGTTTTTACACGTACTGTTTATACACTACTTGTTTCAAATTAATCGAACATTACTGGCGTTTCGTCCATATTTCCAATCTGATATAAATCATTATTTTTCTTCTTTCGTCTATCAATGACAAACTTGTGTAAACTTAACAGTTTTTGTTCTAAGTATTTCTGGTTTGTTTTCGTGGGGAAACTTGCTGCGTGTTATACAGCAGTACATGCTTGAGATAGAAGTAAATACTCTCAAATTTCTGATGCGTGTTATACGCCGGGATATACGGTATACGTCATTAAATAAAGCATGAGATTTTTGGTCTCAATTAGGAATTTCTGAATAAGAAAAGGGCTAAACTGGCAACCCTGTAGTAATCTACATTGAAAATAATTTTTACAAAAATAGTGGTGGACAGAAAAGAAGGGGGGGGGGGCGAGACCATTCTGAGACTTAAGGATACATAGACAATCGCATGACCTAAAGAATTTTTTTTCTTTCCAGAGAGAAGTTTTAATTTTACATTTTCAAACAAAATTAGTTTAAAATTTAAGAAATTATTTTAGTCCTATTTAAGCATCTTTTCATAAAAAGAGATAATTGAATTTGAGCTCCAGAATTTAAACATATGTTAGAAAACGTATTTTAAGTAACGTGTAAATTGATCTTCATTATATATATATATATATATATATGTTACGAAACAATTTAATGGGTGTAGTTGAAATCGTGCTTATTACGTATTACTGGAGTCATACTACATTTTAATCAGCCGTTGGTGATGTTGTAAGTCATCCTACTACTTAGCACAAGCATTGCTAGCGGAGGTATCAACTCTGAAAATATAGCAGCTGCAGAGCGATGATAATATTGGTATAGTCCAATCAAACACTTATTATTTCATTATGAAAACAAGGCAGCTTGTGTGGCGAAAAAAGGCGTATGAAGAAATATGGGGTTTTCCCAATTAAACACATGGAAACGTAGTCATAGAACAACTGTTTATTCCATCAGAACATACCAACACTGAACAATTCCCGCAGATGAGAAATCAGAGCATTTCACTCGAGCACAAACTAATTACTCATGCTAAATAGATGTTAATTTACGAAATGAATATTCCACATGGCTAAGGACACCGGGTAACAGGTTTTGTAAACAATCACATAACAAAAATCTCTCGTTCTGAGTTCATGCTCTCGCTATTTATGAGAATGCGCGGAGGAATTCCGATTGAAATGACAACTTCAAGCTAAACCAACGAAAATCCCGAACGAGCCTCGAAGTGAAACTGGGATCCGACACCCAGCCAATGGAGAGCGATCAAGAAATGTCACAGGAAAGAATCCCAGCGCCGCTTATGGAATGATTTCGATGTGAAAAGGCTGGTGCCTCGCGAGCGGGAAAATGAGATGAAATAGAATAAAAAAGCAAAAATGGCTTTGATAAATATTCGAAAAATAAGTAACTGCGTTCAGAACTTTACAGTTTGGTAGGCGATAAAAATTAATGAAGGGATTAAAAGTTTAGATTACGTTTTGGAATAAATCTATTATTAAGATACGCGTTTAAAAAATATAGGAATTTAGCTAGAAATAAATAATAGAGCGTATTAAAAAAAAGGAAATAATGAATAGGCCGGCAATTTAGAATAATTTAAATGAATAGTAAAAGGTAAAATTTTTATATAACACACACACACATATATATATATATATATATATATATATATATACATGGTGCAATATGTTATCTATCGCAGACCTTTAATTTCTCAACAGTTGGTCATAGACATATAGTTCCAATTACAAAAACGTTTCAAATGAGGTAAATATTCATGCTGTGGCATTATTTAAAGCAAAAAAATCAATTTTAAAGAAATTACAAAATCTAACACTTTATACGGCCCCCCAGTCCCTATAGTTATATTTAGTAAACGTTTACACATATCATAACAGATATGACACAAAAAGTTTAATATCTGTACAACAAAAATTGACACAGTTATTAAATTTCAAAGTTTCAGATTTTTGCACATGATTTTGTCTTTCATTGAGGAATTGGTTAAAAGATGAATTAAAGTAATTCGAGATCAAAATCAGAGTGCAATTCTCCTGCCATTTATCTAATCCTTAGTACGTATGTTTTATTTTCCTGTTGTCGATTCTACCTACTTTGACGTTTGAATGTTGTTCGACCCATAAAAGTTAGCTCAAGTTTTTAGATGAAATAACCCTCTTTGTTGATTCTCCGATTTGGCGATACCGACTAAAGGTGGTTTCGCCGTAAAAAAGGACATTGCACCCTGACTTTGATCTCGAATTACTTTGATTCATCTTTTAACTGATCCCTCAATGAAAGACAAAATCATGTGCAAAAATCTCAAACTTTGAAATTTAATAACTATGTCAATTTTTGCAGTACAGATGTCAAACTTTTGGTGTTATATCTGTTATGATATCAGTAAACTTCTACTAAATATAACTATAGGGACTGGGGGACCGTATAAAAAGTTAGATTTCGTAATTTTTATAAAATTGATTTTTTACTTTAAATAATGCCACAACATGAATATTTAGCTCACTTGAAACGTTTTTGCAATTGGAACAATATTTCTACGGCCAATGGTTGAGAAATTAAAGGTCGGCGATAGATAACATATTGCACCCTGTATATATATTTATATAACTTATTTTGCATAATTGAACTAAAAAAATCACATAATTAAGATGAATGACAAACGTAAATTTTACCATTTTAATTACACATATATATTTAACTACCTCATTATAAATTAGTAATCATATTTATATCTTTAAATTTTAACTGTTTTTTTTTTTTTTTTTTTTTTTTTTTTTTTTTGACATACCTGATTGTGTTTTCATATTGAAAAGGAAGTTAAATATTTTTATTTAAAAAAAGGTATATTTTTAAAAGAATACTTCTCTTCATAATAATTGTATTTTAATTACATTTCAAAATTATTTACAGGAAAATAAGCTCCTTACATACTTTTAAGTGCATTTTTAAACTATTTTTCTATATTTTAAAATTATCATCTTGAAGAAAGAAGTTTAGAGAATGAACTCCATGAACAGGGTTCTCAAAATCAATTCAACCATATAGCACTCATTTAACAAAAAGTATTTACTAAAGCATATATGTAAAAACAGGTGAAAAATATGAAAATGACACGAACACGAGAAAAATAAGCTGAAGTACACACACTGACGGAAATTTGTCGGAATTATAAAAAGAGGGAAAAGAATGGAGAAAAGAACAAAGGTAGGAAAAAAAAAACTCACAGAGGAATATAGAATAATTGAAATAAAATCCTTTAATTGAAACGGAAAAAATACAAAAAATTTTAAGCAGAGAAGAAAAAAAATCTGAATTGACGTAACACAAAACACTTAAGAAAGTGAATAATGCAAAGTTTTGAAGAAGAAAAAATTAGAAATCAAATAAAGGGTTAGTTATACATTGGAATTTCCAAATCGGAAGTTTCAAGAATGTTTAAAAAAGCAAATTTTCAGAAGATATATATAAAAAATATATGAGACATACTTGCAAGCTCTAACAATTAAAATAAATTTCGTTTTCAAAATTATCTGCTTTTTAAAATCGATTTGTTTCATTATTTTTTACAGTTGTTGCCAATTTAACTCAACGTGAGTAAGATATTTTTCTTAGAAAACTACTTGAAAATGACTTTTCCTACTCTTTGATAATTATTTTGTTTTCTGTATGTATTGATATCCAAGTTTCAAAAGGTATTCATTTCTGGGGAATAAGGCGCTGTTATCAGACAATAAAGCCTACTGTTCGTGTTGTCAAAGTATTTACAAAATGGAAGAAAAAAATAAAATAACATCCTTTTAACTTGTGATGCGCTTTAGGTATACATTCTTTCTTTCTTTATTTATTTTTAAATAATATTGTCAGAAATAAACCATATAATGCTGATATCTTTTTTATTTTTATCTTTAAAAAGAATTACTTTACATGTGTATTCTTAATTATTTTTAATTTGGACATATGAGGAGCAAACATTCAAACCGTGTTTTCTCACAAAAAAAAATAAAAAATGAGTTATTGTTATTTTTATGAACTCTGTGTACAGAAATAAACGGTATTTTTTACAAAAAAAATTTTTCTCCGATTATAATTCGATTTTAAAACTTGACGTTTCAATCAAAGAGTGTTTCCTGCAAAGCCTGCATTCAATCAAACAGTGATTTCTCCAGTCTGTCAATATCACAGTTGTCACTTAATGTGTATTTTCGAAACCTACCATACATATCACAATTGAAACGGATTGTTTTAGAGAAAAATAAGAGAACTGTTAAGGTTAAAGGTTTCCAGAATTATAGATTTCAAGATCTAAGTTAAGAATATGATGTAAATCTTCTTAAAAAAGGAGTTACTGTTGCCTTATTCAAAGGGTTGCTTTTGAATCTCTCCCTCTTAGCCACGCCATATCAGTTGAAAAGTAAAAATATGTTAAAAACTTTTGAAGGTAATGTATGGTGAACTGTGGCAAAATCAACGTGATGATGTCTTCAAATGGTACAACCACATTATCCATATTATAAGCCTGCGATAAAGAAGAGAGGGATGTGTGTGACTGTCTAGAGTAAAGATATTGGTTTTAAAATTTGGAGTGGATTTCTGGCAAACGAGTATTTATTTAGTAAATATTTAATGAATACTACTAGGTGCCATAATCTGTCGTTTTATTTCATCAATAATCAACTGAAATTCGGTATTTATAAAAATAAAATAATGCTTTTGTATTATTTGTGGCTTAGAACTTATTTCATTCAAAAAGCGTTTTATCCACTTGTCAAACAATGAAAACATGTTTCTTCCTCTGAATTCGGTCAAAACGTGATTTCTCCAAATATTAAATGCATTTTATTAATTTGTTTTATGTTTAATATCTTAGGTATGCTTGCAATTCTTTCTAATAAACAGTAATAAAAATACACAATAAAAATGAGAATTAAATACAAGTTATTTTCTTATTTATCAGTTTTTTGTGTTTTTTGAAAATTTGTATCAAAAGGAGAAAGCATGATTTGAATGTTTGATCCACATATGCAAAATGGACATACACAATACAAAAGATATGCCATCTTTAACAGTTTATATTGTAGAAAGTCTAACTTTTTGTGTAAACTGTTTTCTTTTAAAATAAAATATAATAAAATAATTTTCTCTTACATTTACCTTTAAAATAATTACAATGGTTATGAAAAACAAAGGAGCACTTTATTTGCCTACTTATGTTTAGTATGAAACTTTTTTAATTAATACTTTTATATTTGTAACGATCACATTTTGACTAGATAAAATATCTTTAGAAAATAAATCAATGAATAACAAGAATCATGCTTTAACTTAAGTTTCAGAATTTTAGGAATTTTACAATTAAAAAAAAATCTTTAATGGTTAAAGTAAAATCATTTATTAGAAATTTAGATTCAAGTACTTTTATTTATCTTAATATATGAATAAAAAATGCTGGATAGCTATTGTGAAGTATAATATTTTTTTTAAAGACATATATGTCACATAAATCCAGCTGCCGAAGTTCGTAAGGTATAAAAATCGTTGATCTATAATGCAATACTGGAAAAAAAACTGAAATTAAAATTATTGCTGAAGGCATTACAAATATTCATATGGGGCGATCAGGAAACAACTGCCAAATTTTGAAATGGTTGTGGAACGTAAACAAGAATTTTTCATCATAGAATGTGTGTCCGGAAATGACACATTTAAGTGCTGGTGACGAAGAAAAATATGAAAGGTACAATGAAAAATAGCATGGAATTGCGCTTGTACGCGTAATTTCCGGACATAGATTCTATGACAATAAATACTTCTTTTGGCCGTCTCTACCGCCCTTTAAAAATTTTCAATGTAGTTTCCGATTACGCTGTATGTATTTATTTGTAATTTACTGCTTTATAAAGAATAACTTTTCCAATTTCTTTCTGAAAAAGAATTAATATTTTCTTCATCTTTGAAATCTGCAATCTTTTTATCCCCTTGACAGTTTCATTTCTTTCACAAAATGAACTAAAAATAGGGAAAAAATGCAACTTTTTCCATAATACCTGCCTAGTATCATAGAGAAAAATATCTGCCAATTAATAAAGCAAATGTTATAGTTAAAAATTGGTGGTGTTCTGTAGCTTTTAGTAACGATATAAGCAAACTATTTTGCGCGAGAGGCGCTCGTCAAGTCTTACAGACTTGGTTTGCATTCCTTATTCATGTAAATCTAAATGTCTATAATGCTTCTTCCAAACAAATAGTGGATTTAAAGAAAAGAAATACTTTCAGGAAGATATGGAAAATTACTTTACATTTTTTATTTAAAATTTCTGATTTCATACAGTCGATGAAAGAAATCCCACTGTCTAACAGACTTGTAGTTTGTATTCTTACGTGTAAATCTAAACGTCTATAATGCTTCTTCCAACCAAACAGTGGACTTAGAGAAACGAAATTATTTCGGGAAGATATGATAAATTATTTTACATTTTTTATTTAAATTTTCTGGTTTCCTACACTGGATTAAAGAAATCCCATTGTCTTACAGACTTGCAGTTTGTATTCCTTATTTATGCAAACCTAAATGTCTATAGTGACTCTTCCAACCAAATAGAAGAATTAAAGAAACGAAATTCTTTCAAGAAGATATAGAAAATTACATTAATTTTTTTTTTATTTAAATTTTCTGGCTTCCTACACTGGATGAAGAAATCCAACTGCCTTATAGACTTGTAGCTTGTATTCTTTATTTATGCAAATCTAAATGTCTATAATGCATCTTCCAACAAAATAGTGGATTTAAAGAAAATAAATTCTTTCGGGAAGATATCATAAATTACTTTACATTTTTGATTTACATTACAAAACAATGATTTTATATTGTCTTTATAGACTGGTAGTTTGTATTCACCATTCACGTTCGTAAGACGTCCGACGGATCGTAAAGAAATAAAGAGTGAATAATCTGGATCACGTTTTGTTTTACGTACAGAGTTTCTGTGGGTAGCAAACGTGAGTGCCTTACAGAGAGCATTCTAAAGGAAATTCTAAAATAAATGCTATGTGTAAGTAAAAGATGAAAAGAGAAGAAAACAACACTTAACTAATGAACAATTATTTTAACACTATCAAACTGACTATGGTAAAGTTATCATACGAATTGAATATTTCCATCTCAGTATATAAGGTTATCTGAGCGAAATATGCTGGCTGGTTCTCGGCCCAGTTAGCTTAAACGGAAAAGCATTGGCCCTGTAAACCAAGGATCTGGGTTCGATTCCCAGCCTGGGAAAATTTCGCTCATTTGCAAATATTCAATTCGTATGATAACTTAACTGAGGAGTTTATATAAATGGTTAGTAAAGTTAAAATGTGATTTCACAGATACTTGTCTTAAATCAACAATAACTCATAACGAGTATTCTAAATACTTTACCTTTTTTTTTTTTTTTTTTTCTAAAAGTTTAAATAAACACTTCCTGAATACGAACATATTCTTCCTGAAAGTGAAGAGAGAATAAATAAATACTTAGTAAGGAATTTATTGCAGTGGTTAAGGCTGTTCTTAACTGCTCTGCTCAACCAGCGCAAAACGTTCTGACATAATTACAAATTCATTTTTTAAGGGAAATATATAAAATTGGAAATTGTGGCCATGGAATCGATTTGGAATTGAACTGTTTTTTCCATTTTTTGATCAAACAATTACCCATTGAGTTATAAGCAATTTCGATCACGTGACAAACCCGTTTTTTGCCCGCTCTTGAGTGTTTTTTCTACTTTCGCGCGGAAATTCGGTTCGAAACGTCCACTTAGAAGCTATTTTCTGAAAAATCTATTGTGTTTGAAAAAAAATGAAGAAAAAAAAGCTCGATGACATAGTTTCTGAACAACAACACCAGCTAGTTTCATTCATTTTCGAACAAAAATAAGTTAAAACTTATGTCAGGAAGTTGCCCTTTTTGATTTGAGAACAGCCTTAAAGTCAAAAAGGACTTTCACCAATGTTTTGTTTCAGTGATGAGTAAAGCGTAAAGTATGTTTCGAATTTTTTTTTTTTTTTTTTTTTTTTTTTTTTTAAACATTTTCCTATACATTAAATTGCAAAAAATTTAGAGAAATACAATCGGAATGTGGAAGGGAAAAATAATATAAATTGTAGTAATGAGATTATTCAAGCGTTAAAGTTAAAAACTGTTTTCGCGGACGCCTAGCTTGAAAAATAACATTAAATTGTAAAGTTTATTCTAATGTCTCTGTTCATTCTTAGTTTTCTTTTGATGGTGTTAGAAATAAATATTTAAAAAATTCAAAACTGAAAAAAAAATTGCTAATATTATTTTTCTTAATTGTTTTTTTTTTTTTTTTTTTCATCTCACTAGAAATTAGACTATCTATTTCTATTCCTGAAAATTTCACAGTTATTTGCATATTTGGAGATCTCAGATGATAAAAGTGGTGAGTGAAACAATCATGATTTTGAGAAAATGAGGTAATAAGTTCAGTTATCTATTTGCCTTTATTATCAAATGCCTTCTTTTAAAATCTTTTAAAATCTCTGTGAGTATTATCTCTTTTTTTTTTAATAGTAATTTAATAGATGATAGAGGACCATTCATTATCTTCAGTCATATAATTAACTCTTTTTTTTTTTTTTTTTTTTTTTTTTTTTTTTTTTTTTTTTCTTGTGTGTGTGTGTGTCACATACCACCTTTACTATCTGAGCTCTTCTTTTGATACATATGATTGTATAACAATGAAAAAAAATGCATCTTTCAATTCTTAAGGCGTCTCAAGACTCTTAAAGCTTTAAACTTTAAGATTTTTTTTTTTTTTTTTTTTTTAGATATTAAACTCCTATCTATTCTTAACATTTTGATATAATTCTTTACTTGAAATTCCCATTAGAACAATAGTTATGGCTTTTAGAATTACACCCGTTCAATAGCTGAAGTGGCGTTTCCGAAACTTTGAAGTCATTTTTTTCCATATGCAGTTTTTGGTCATAACGCTCACGATACCTCAAAAAACTTCAGAATATTTTTTCATGAAGTTTTCAGACCATATATTTCATATTAGTCTGTATAAACTAAACCTAAAATTTCCTTTTATTGTTAAAAAAAAAAAAAAAAATGTATATATATTTATAAATTATGTGCTTATATTGTTGAATTTTTCTAAATTTTGCATTAGATAAATACAATTTTCTATTAAGAAATATAAAAGTGCTTTAAATACCAATTTATTTAGGTTCAGGGTAATTATCACAACCTCAAGTATAAGTAGGCTACTGTGAATATTCGCAGGGCTACCAGGGGCAAATATTTTAATATTTTATTCAAACCGCTGTATTTTAAAAATAAGTTTTTTAGACCCCGGTATGCTATTCCTTTCTCCCAGCAAATAAAGTGTCGTCTCCAAAAAATAACGTTCCGTTGTAACACAAAACAGCCGTAAAACAAAGCAGATGTACCATTGTAGTCTTAAAAACTGTACTGCATTTTTTTTAAATTTCTAAGCATTGCACATTTTCAGATTTTATACCGTCGTATTGAAGAAAAGTACTTTTGAATGCAGTTTGTTTGAAAATTGTATATCCATTTATTTTTGAGATATTAATTTTTTTGTAGTTTTTAGCGTCATTTGTTTAATTTTGGCAACACGAGTACTCCATCTCTTAGAAAGTTGTAAAATAGCAATTATATCTTTCTCTTGCTATTTTTCATTAAAAATTGAAAAAAGGGTACTTAAAATACGTGCTATTTTGAAAAAGTACAAATGAATGGTTTCTGATAAAAAATAGAGCTATTAGAAATTAAATTTAATTTTAAGTATCTATATTAACATTACAAACAAATGAAGGCATATGAATCATTAGATAGCTGATTATTTTTTGTCAAGTTTCTTGAGTGACGACATACTTTTTTTTTTTTTTTTTTTTTTTTTTGTATTATTCTGCGATAGTGACGTCATATGAATACTTTACTGTAAATATTGTTAAAGACTGGTTCGTAAATGAGGAATTCTTCAGCGGATGCGGATGACGTCATTTTTTATAAAATAAAAGCATGTGTTTTAAGTCTTAAAACTGAAATATGTTTTGTACGATATATATATATAGATAGATAGATAGATAGATAGATCGTACATATCTATATATGTACGATCTCGATTTTAGTAATCACAGGCTATCAAATCCTGAGAGCTAATGTGCCCGCCGATTCTGTATGTATGTATGTATGTACGTACGTATTTATGTAACGCGATAACTCTTGATAGAAATATCCGATTTGATTCTTATTTTATAAATATTTTTATTCTGATAAGGCGATTCCCTGATTAGTTTTGGAGGTTTATTGGTGAAAGATAAAGGAGGGGGGAACGTGGGGCGCAACCCCCTTTAATTTAGATAAATAGTTTTTCATGCAGATTTATTCGATTTGCTTCAGATTTCGTTTACCGGTTTATTCTGATAAGGAGCTTCCCTGATTAGATTTGGAGGTTCATTGGTTAAGTATAAAGGGGGAAAGAGGGCTAATCCCCCTTATTTTAGATAAATGTGTTTTTCATGCAGAATTATTCGATTTGCTTCAATTTGATATTTACCGGTTTATTCCGATATGGCGCTTCCTTGATTGGATATGAAGGTTCATTTGTTAAGTATGAAAGGGGGAAAGGGGGCTTAATTTAGATCCATGTGTTTTCACGTAGAATTATCCAATTTTCTTCATTTTTTTTTTCAAATTATGATAAGGAGCTTTTCTTTATTAGATTTGAACGTTCATTGGTTATGCATAAAGGGGGGAATGGGGGAGCTAATATCCCCTATATTTAGAGAAATGGTTTTTTCATGCAGAATTATCTGATTTGCTTCAAATTTGGTATACAGGCTTATTCTGATAAGGCGCGTTCCTGATTAGATTTGAAGGTTCATTGGTTAAGTGTAAAGGGAGGAAACGGGGGCTAATCCCTCTCAATTTATTTTTTGAGGTGCATTATTCTTTGATATAAGAGCATAATGAGACAGTGTGAATAGCCTGTGAGCTCAATGCCAGCAGTTTTTAAAGTTTCAATAACCACGGACCATCTATTATACTCCTCGTCCATAAATGATCAGAACTCAAGAAATAATGCAGATTTTTAAATGGGGGTTTCTTGATTATTGTTATTATTATTATTTTTTTTTTAAATTCAGAATAAAACAAAAACCGAAAACTGATATTTTGAAAGATTAACCCTTAAATGCGAGATTTTTTTTTTCGAAAAAATCATATATGATAATCTGAAAGGTTTATAATACAGGAAAAATAACGAAAACAATCGTAGATATAATTTTCAATATAATACGTCAAACTTTTCTTCTGTTGCACATCTGCAATACAAGTAAAAACTACTGTCGTGAGGCTGTTTTATGCTAAAATAGTGCAAATTAGTAAACAGTTTAATAAGTAAGTCTCCAAATACCTTATTTTATATAATTATTTATTTTACAAAAATTAACCTTTAAACTTTAATTCCCATAATAGAATACGTTCTAGAAAGTACGTAGTTCCGAGAAGAAAAAATAAAAAAATAAGATTAAAAAAAGGGAAGAAAAATAATGCCTGTTTTTTTTAATTAAAGCAAATATTGCTATTTTAATTTTCTGGTGTGAATTAGGTATCTACGAATAAAAAAAAAATGTATTAAGTGCAAAACATTATTGTTTGCATATATGCAAAGCAGCGCACTAAAGGGTTAAAGGTCCTGTGCCCCCTTAATACCAAAATATGTTCTTCTATACTGCCTTTATAGACTTGTTGTATGTTGTCTGTATTGACATTTGTGAAACGTAATTATATAATGAAGTTGGACTCGATTTTTGAATTTAAATACATTCTTATATTCCGTCTACTTGATTTTATAATTTATATTTTATTTAAATACATAATAACGTCTTTTGGGAACAAAGAGTGGAATACAATTTGTCTAGAATCGACCACATGCACCTTTAAATTTGTAATTTTCTGAACAAAGCAGTGTTTTTATATTATCTTTATAGACATTTCGTTTGTATTCACTATTCACGTTCGTAAAACGTCCCGCAGATCGTAAAGAAATAAAGAGTGAACGATCCGGATCACGTTTTGTTTTAGGAACACAGTTCCTATGGGTGGCAAACGTGAGTGCTTTGCTGATGTCATTCTAAAGAAAAGTCTAAAAGAAGTACTGTCAGAATGTGAAAGTGAAGAAAATATAGATGAATACTTAGTAATGAGTTTAACTGCAGTTGTAAAGTTTAAAGGTGTTTTCACAAATGCTTTGTTTGAATCAACAATAAAGCGCAAAGTTTGTTCTAAATGTATTTTTCTTTCGCAGTTTCCTAGTTTATTTATTTTATTAACGAAGTAAAAAAAAAAAATGCCGGTTCGAAAGAATAAAAACTGCAAAATCAGCGAATAAAGCTTTTACTATTTAATTTAAATGCATAACTTCTGACTTTTAGTTTGCCGATTTAGCTATATCTAATATATATATATATATATATATATATATATATATATATATATATGTTGTATATTTTTCAATGCTAGTGCATATAATTAAATACATTTTCACAAATGTATTTATTTCTATGGTACATTAAGGACATTCTTATCTCTTGTGTTTTTTTATATATATTTTTTTTGAACAAGTTTCCAACTTGCAATATTTTGCTTAATCTATTATATTCTACATTATGAATTTAAAAAAATCTTCCCCTGAATAATTATCATAGGTTAATGTCTCAGATATTCAGAAAAACACATATGGGGCATTTTCACAATCTTTTGACTTTCATGTCCCTGAATAATATTTTTTTATTTAATAACCTTTTTTGTGTTTTTTTTAAATTTCACATACTGAGGAACATCCCATTGCATGATTGCATAACAACATTAACGAGATAAATAAGTTTTGGACTATGTAGGGGGTCCAAATACCAGAAAACTTATCTACCGTCCCGTGTCCCTGATGCTTATTTTTAAGTTTGGAGCTGTCTGTATAAAATTGTTTCAATAAAAATAATTCGATGTAATTTTTTTCTGAAACTGGAACTACTGTTTTATATAAATATGTAGCTAAAAATTAACCTGCACACATTTTTAGGGTTCTTATTATTTTTTAATCTCTGTTCCTGGGTTTTAGATCCCTTACCATCCCTCTTCTAAAATTATACAGAAAATCATTTCAGATGAAGCCACAGAATTTTTTTCAAGTTTTCTCTCATTCAGAAGTAGTCTAGAGAAATAGTGCCTAAAATCCTTTGGCAGGAAATTTACAGTAGAATTTAAATCACCATTTAAGCATCAATTTCAAGCACCGTGGCTTTATTTATAGTCTCACCGTCCCCAAGGTTTATTACTGCACTTTCCGAGGTAAATTAAAAAAAATGAATTTAATCCAATGTTAACAATTGTTTCTAAAAATCAATGAATATTGTGGCTATCACTTAGTCTTAACATGATTTTCCTAAAAATAGGTGGTAATTTTCCTTACCGTTCCATCCTTACCGTCCGTTTTTTTACCATTTCGTCCCTTTTTTCGAATACCATCCCCGTTTTTTACATTACCGTCCCTTTTTTAACACCCCTTTAAGACAATGTTATACAAAATTTCTGTATTAAAAGTACTACATTGTTATTATTTCTTATGTGAATGTCCTGTGGGTACTATGCAAATTCATTATAAGTAAACATTTAGAAGAAAATAAAAAGTTATAGTGGTAAAACGGTAAGGAAAATTAAACTCGCAAGTTTAACTTAAACCTCAGTTAAATAATTTTTTTTTCGCTGCTGATCATTTTTTCTTTATTTTGAATGGTCAAGGCATTCGTCTATCAGATTAAAAGTTATTTTAGCAACTTTAATTTCGCCTGATATTTTTTTTTTTCCCCAAAAGTCAAAAGGTTGTGAGAATGCCCCATAATAATATGATTTTTAGTTAACTTTTTCAATTAAATAGGATTTAATAAATCGGTAGTTAGGGTTGTTTTTGCAAAATATTTACAAGAATAATTATATTAATAAATAAAAAATATTGTTAAGGAAATCTCACAATTCTTATAAGAACAGTATTGTGATCCTATCTGTAAAGAGAAAAGTGGTTCTAGAAATTTTTGTATAAAATTTTTTTAACAGGATAAAAGCTACACCTAAGGTAAATGGTTGAGAAAATAGCCGCATTAAAAGATATTTAGCTTCGACTGTTTCACTGTGCTTTCTAAATATGATTGAGCAAATTATTTCGTATGAAAAGTGCAATCTTCTTTTATTAGTAGACGAATTAAATAAATTTTACACTGAGTTTTCTTCAATGGTACTTAAAAGTAGCGTCAGGATACAAATGGTTAACGTTATTTTTGAAAAAGTAGTTACTAGCCACACTTAACGTAAATAATATGACAAGCTTATAAAATATGTTCCACTTATTATAATCGTCTGAAATAAATCATCTGTAATCAACGTCACAACTTAACTGTCATATACAGCTGCAATTTTATGTTCATTTATGCATATGCATTTATTACAAACAGATACCGGGTGTCCCAAAAATGACTGACGGATTTTAAAATTCAATAACTTGCAAACGGTGACAGATATTAAAAAAATTCTTGCAACGGCGTTATGTATTATGTCAGGATTTTTTTTTTTTTTTCTTACGTGATCCTTGACTTTAGTTGGAATTTCAAAAAAGAGATGGCACTGCAAGAAATAGGCGCTAATTCCAAACCCGATACTTCGGTATCTATTCAAAACATTTTAATCTCCCTTTTTTCGCATGGGAGAAGAGAGAGGCCGAAATATCGAGCCTGGATTTAGAGCTTATTGCTTGCAGCGCCATCTATCGCTGCTATTTGTAACTGAAACTGGGAATCGCAGCATAAAAACTCCTGCCATCGTACAGAGACCTCTTGCAATTTTTTTTTAAATATCAGTTGAGTATCTATATGGATATGTGGCAATAAAAAAGGAGCAAGCGACATAAAAAATAGACATGTTGTAATTAATTTAGAAACATATACATAATTCGTAAGAATTTAAAAACAATAATAATAAGACGTGAAAGTGTCTCAAAATATTTACAAACTAAATCAATCGTGATTTTAAAATAAAATACTAAAACTAAAAAATCGACTAAGATTATTATTACTTTTTTTTTTTTTTTTTTGGCAGTAGAAGAAAGTTATACCACATAATTAAACAGTACAGTAAAGTAAATATGTCCAACATTAAAAAGGAAACGCTGTAGATTCACTTTTCTATAAAAAAATATTTTTAGAACGATTTCGTGTTTTTTTTTTTTTATTATTGTCCTGCAATTTAAAAATATTTGTTTTATAACCCAAATTTATGGAAGACGTTTACAAAAGGATATTCACAATCTTTACGAATTTGGTACCTTTACAATAAAAATTACGATAAGCTAAAAATAATTCTTACAAAGAGATAGGTACAGAAAATAGTTCTTCGTTTTCATAAAATAACTTTTCATTTTAATTCTAGTCCAGGATTTGAAATATATACTTAAAAAAAAAAAACAAAAAAAACCCTCAGGTTGCCGTAGTTGACTATGAGAATAGTAGATCACGTTCTATACTTTGGCAACAAATCATATTTACTGAAGACGTGAGTAGGGTGTCGACGTGTTGGTATGGAACCAAATCAAAATAAAAGAAACCACAAGTGCCATCGAGTCTTAAAAAATAAAATAAGGAAAAAAATATATAAAAAATGGCTTTATCCTTTAGTACGATGATGATACAAGAATTTGATATGAACGATGGGAATACCACGATGAAAAGAAAAGATGAAATATTGCCAAACAAATAAATTGTTTCTCGTGGGATGTTATCGGCCGTTTCATTTTATTAAGTTATGTCTTTTGTATTTCATTTTATTTTATATACCCTTTTATGACCTCGGTCAAATCCCTTGAGTTATGTTTTTTTTTTTTTTTTTTTTTTTTTTTTTTTTTTTTTTGTGTGTGTGTGTGTGTGTGTGTTTATTTACCATTAGTTTCTATTAAATGGGATTGTTTCTACCATTAACAATTTTGCACCTGATTTTTCACCTAAGCAACCCAGCCAGTGTTACCATTGGGCTACTTTTTTAAAATTCAGATTTCTTGACTGGCACCACTTTTCTGAAACGGTAAAATTTACCTTTTTTTCGTCTTAATTATTATATCATTAAATAAGGCTAATTTTACTATTTCAGAAAAATGGTGTCAATCAAGAAAACTGAAATTAAAATAAGTAGCCCACTGGCAACACTGAACCCAGTTGTAACTCGGGGACTAGTCAGTAACAACTTCACAAGCATTCGCTTTAGAGTAAGCCGTAAAACGTCTGATTTCAGGTGATGATACATGAATTTGATATGAATGTTAGAAGCACCGTGGTGAAAAGAAAAGATTAAATATTTCGAGAAAAGAAATAATTTCTTTTTTCGTAGGGATTTATAGACTGTTTCATTTTATTGTGTGTACAATGGGAATACCACGGTGAAAAGAAAAGATGAAATTTTTCACAACAAATAAATTGTTTCTCGTGGGAAGTTATAAGTCGTTTCATTTTATTAAATTATGTCTTTTGTATTTCATTTTATTTTATATATCCTTTTATGACCTCGGTCAAATCCTACGAAGTTATCTTTTTGATTTTTTTTGAGTGTGTGTGTCTCTGTATGTGTTTATTTAGTGTTAGTTGCTATTAAGTAGGATTGTTTCTACCATCAATACATTCGCAACTGGTTTTTTACCTAAGCAACTCAGGAACTAGCGTATAACATCCTCACACAGTGTCGCCAGTGGGCTACTTTTTTGAAATTGAGATTTCGTGATGGGTACCACTTTTTTGAAATAGTAAAATTCGCCTTATTCAATGACATATTAATTAAGGCGAAAATATGGAAAATTTTACTATTTCAGAAAAGTGGTGCCAATCAAGAAATCTGAATTTTAAAAACGTAGCCCATTGTCAACACTGACTTCACAAGCATTTGTGTTAGAATAAGCTGTAAAAGAACCGAGTTCTGATGATTTTACAAGAATTTGATAGGAACGTTGGGAATACCAGGGTGAAAAGAAAAGATTAAATATTTCCAAACCAATAAATTGTTTCTCGTGGGAAGTTAAAGGTCATTTCATTTCATTAAGTTATGTCATTTGTATTTCATTTTATTTTATATACCCTTTTAATGGCTTCGGTCAAATCCCTTATATGGTTTAGAATTTTTTTTGGCGTGTGTTTTCATTTACTCTTGGCTTCTATTAATAGGATTGTTTCTACCATTAAGAATTTTGCAACTGTTTTTTCACTTAAGCAACCCAGCTGTAACTCAGACACTAGTAACCAACAATTTCACATGCATTCCACCTCAGAATAAGTAGTAAAACGTCTGAGTTCAGATGGTGTAAAAGAATTTGATATGAAGTTGGGTGTACTGTGGTGAAAAGAAAATAACAAATATTTCCAAACCAATAAATAGTTTTTGATGGGGATTTATAGGCTTTTTTATTTTATTGTGTTAGGTCTTTTGTATTTCATATATCTTTTATAAGCTCAGCTGACCACGTCGATGTTATGGTTCTGTTTTTAAATCTTGTTACTGTTATATTCTGTTGCATAGAAATGTTTATAAAAGGTGTCCTAAACTGGACTTAAGCTTTCTAAAATTTAAAGGCAAATGAATATTGAGAAATATTTAAGTTTAATTACGAGAATTTTTATTCACAATGCTATCAAGGCATAAAATCAACAGAGAGAAAAAGTAACCAGGCCAGGGTTCAAACCTGGTTCATTGGTTCAATGCACCAACGCTCTTCCATCTGAGCCACCCTAGAACGACACATCTAGCTTGGTACTCTTCACTCTTAATGTTGGTAAGGCTGCAATCCCAGCACAAGATGGAATAACTTCATGAACCACAATACTGAGGCAAACATAAATTCCAATTAATCCAGCATCGATAATACATTTTTAATAATTTTAAGCGATGACTTACGCCCGAGAAATCTAATTTTAATTATTTGAATTTTTATTCACAGTGCTAATAAGGCGTAAAGTCAACAGATTGAAAAAGTAACCAGGCCAGGGTTCGAACCTGGGTCATTTCTTCACGACACATCTAGCCTGGTACCTTTCTCTCTTAAATGTATGTAAGGCTGCAATCCCAGAACATGATGGAATAACTTCATGAACCACAATCCTGCAGCAAACACGAGTTCAAATTTATCCAGCATCGATAATATATTTTTAATAATTTTAAACGGTGTCTTACGCCCGAGAAATCTAAATTTATCTAATGTTGGTTTTACGCCTTGTTAGGATTGTGAATAAAAAATCACATAATTAATTTTAGATTTAATAGTTGATGTCGATTAAATTCTTTTACCATAAAACTTTTATAAACAAATACACTAAGTCCGGAATTGATTGCTAGGGGCAGTACAAAAATTTCGTTAGATAGAGTCCGGTACTCCTTACATTTATGATGCGTCTAACTTGAGTTACAGTGATATTCTGCATGCCATATTCACATATATCAGTTGCAATATTTAACCTAACCAAAATATACAGTGCTCCGACTAAAGTCATGACCACCAATTAAATTCAAACCGGCGACAGTTACAGAAACTGTGAGAAGTTTTACTTCTTTAACAGACAAATACACAGGGCCGTTACCAGATGGAGGCAGTGGTGCACTAAGCATCCCTCCTCAACAATCACGTGCTCCCTTTATACTTCATAATATTTTAGTAATAACGTCTGTTATTACTAATGTTAGATAGTTTTTTTTAAAAATACCTAGGTGTGAAAGTGCTTCTTGGAAAAGCTGTTTTGCAAGGTGTATTATGCCCTAACTAAAAATAATATATGTATTTAAATAAAATAGAAACTCAATATCTGAAGTTGAAACATGAATATTTAATGCACAATACATTTTTTTTTACATAATAGGTGCAAGTATACAGCAGTTTTAAAGACATTTAAAACTATTCAAGATGTTAAAAACATTGGTGTCAGAAGATGTTAAAATCCCAGCACTATCAACTGAACATTAGTTGGGAATTAGGAATTCATGTTGTTTATTTAAATATATTTTAATGCAAAATATACAGTTAGAATCAGAATTAATTTCAAAAATATTTTATTATTAAAAATTTCTTTTAATCTGAACCAATAATAAGTTAATATTAACAGTTTATTCGGCCACTGATTCCCTTTAAGAATTGTGGTACCTGATAGAGAGCAAAAATATGTTCAGAGTGAATATTGATTCTTTTAATAGGTACTAATAAAAGTTACATTGGTGCATAAATTACACCTTAAAAGAAACTTTTTTTTCAATCTGCAATTGAATGTTATTCAGTATTGTTCATGGTACGTAGACAATTGGTAGAAAATATAGAGCAGATATAAAGCACAGTTGTTTTAAAATCTTTTGACGTAAAACTGTTTTACAACGCGTCTTAAGCTCTAACTGAAAATTGAAAAAAATATTTTAGTGCAAAATATATAGATAGAATAACATAAAATTTCAAACTTTTATAAGTTAAAAAATTCCTTATAATCAGAGTGAATAATAAGTTAATGAGGACAATTTATTTGATAATTAAATCGTCAGTTGCACCGGAGCCTTAGATAGACGAAAGGAAGTATAAATATGTTTAGATTCAATACTGATTCTTTTAATAGTTATTTATAAAAATTATATTAGCGAATAAATTATACTATATATAAGATTTCTTCAATATTACAATGAATTTTATTGTGAGTCGTTCATGGTACGTGGAACATTGGTAGCTAATATAGAAGAAGTAAAGTACATAGTAGTTTTTAAATGTTTAGATGCAAAATGGATTATTGAAATAACTGTTTTCAAATTTATTGTACACTAACTAAAAATTTAAAATATATTTTAATGTAAAATATACATCTAGAATAACAGAAATCTAAAAATATAGGTGTATATATTCCAATAAATGGATCCAAAAATGAGTTATTGAGTTAATGAATCCGAATCCTTCGTTGAGAGTGAGTCTTAAGGGGCCGTTTCACTGAAACTCACTCATAGCTAAAACCCGTGTTAACCTATGGGAAATCTTAAAACCGCGATTATTCATTAACTAATATAATTATGGAAATAAGGTTTTCAACATAAGAAAGTAAACGTCAGATGCCAAAAAGGCGTGACTTACAATACTGTCTGCCTAAATTCTAAGTAGTTTTAAGAATATTATAAAATTCCACCAAGTGGAAATTTCAAAGTTTATAGGTAATACAGTGTTTTCAGATTGGGGACTTTTAGGTAGTGACCTATGTCATACCTAGTGTACCTAGTATCTGACATATGTCACACTGTAACTCCCGTAATTATGAACCGATTTCGATGTAATTCGGTGTGTACATAGTACATACCAATGTCTCGACCGAGTTCGTTGGCCAGCTTCATCCGCCGTTTTGTTTCAAAATGGCGACCGTTTAAAATTTTTAAAAAAATTTAAAACTTGAAATGTGGTACCAAAAAATTAAAAATGGAAACATATTTTTTTTTTATGTATTTGACCTTTATACAAAGATTCCGGAGCAGTTTTTGTTTCGTCTATATCTTAAAAAATGGCTGAGTTATAGCATTTTGAATTTCTAGCGTGGCTGACATTTTGAAACGTCCTGAATTTTGTCACGCGATAAAAGGCGTATTTATGAACCGATTTGGATGTAATTCGGTGTGTACATAGTACATACCAATCTCTCAACCGACTTCGTTGGCCAGCTTCATCCGACATTTTGTTTCAAAATGGCGGCCATTTAAAATTTTTTTTTAATTTAAAATTTGAAATGTGGTACCAAAAAATTAAAAATGGAAAAATATTTTTTTCTTCTGTATTTGACCTTTATACAAAGATTTCGGAGCAGTTTTTGTTTCGTCTATATCTTAAAAAATTGCTGAGTTATAGCATTTTGAATTTCTAGCGTGGCTGATATTTTGAAACGTCCTGAATTTTGTCACGCGATAAAAGGCGTATTTATGAACCGATTTGGATGTAACTTCGTTTATACATAGTACATACCGATGTCTCGACCGGGTTCGTTGGCCAGCTTCACCCGCCATCTTGTTTAAAAATGGCGGCCATTTAAATTTTTAAGAAAAATTTAAATTTGAAATGTGGTACCAAAAATTGAAAATTGAAAAAAATATTTTCTTCTTATGTGTTTGACCTTGATAAAAAGATTCGGGAGCAGTTTTTTTTCGTCTATATCTTAAGAAATGGCTGAGTTAGAGCATTTTGAATTTGTAGCGTGGCTGACATTTTGAAACGTCCTGACTTTTCTCACGTAATAACAGGCGTATTTATTAACCGACTTGGATGTACCTTGGTGCGTACATAGTACATACAAATATCTCGACCGAGTTCGTTGGCCAACTTCATCCGCCATCTTGTTTCAAAATGGCGGCCATTTAAAAAAATAAAAAAAATTTAATGAGATACCAAAAAATTGGAAAATGAAAAAGATTTTTTTTGTATGTGTTTGACCTTAATACAAAGATTCCGGAACAGTTTTTCTTTCGTCTATATCTAAAAAAAAATGGCTGAGTAATAGCATTTTGAATTTCTCTTGTGGCTGACATTTTAAAACGACCTGATTTTTGTCACGCGATAACAGGCGTATTTATGAACCTATTTGGATGTAACTTGGTCTGTACATAGTACATACCAATGTCTCGACCGAGTTCGTTGGCCAGCTTCATTCGCCATCTTGTTTCAAAAGGGTTGCCATTTAAAAAAAAAATTAAATTTAAAATTCAAAATGAAGTATTAAAAAATTGGAAAATGAAAAAGATTTTTTTTATGTGTTTGGCCTTGATACAAAGATTCCGGAGCAGTTTTTGTTTCTGAAAATTTGTTCTTTTGTTGATATCTTAAAAAATGGTTGATTTATAGCACTTTGAATTTCTAGCATGGCTAACATTTTGAAACGATCTTGTATTTGTCACGCGATAACACACGTATTCGCTTATTTCGATGTAAGAAGGCATGTGGATAGTATACATCAACACCTCGACCAAGTTCGCTGTCCAGATTAATCAGCCATCTTGTTTCAAAATGGCGGCCATTAAATTAAAAAATATATATATATTTAAAGTGAGGTGCAAAAAAATTAGAAATTGAAAAATGTTTCTTTCTTAAGTATTTGATCTTGATATAAGGATTCAGGAGCATTTTTTGTTTGTCTTTACCTTAAAAAATGTCTCAGATATAGCAGTTTTAATTTCTATTGTGGGTGACATTTTGAAAAATCTGATTTTTTGCATGCGACAGCACTCCTATATATTAACCGATTCCGATGTGAGTGAGCATGTGCACAGCAATTACTAAGGTCTCGACCAAGTTCACTGCTTAGCCTCATCCACCATGTTGTCTTAAAATGACAGGCATTTTAAGAAATTGCCGAATTTGGCCGCCAAATATAAGTTACTTTAAAGAAAAGCAGCTTGGATAAAGCTGACTAATTTCGCGAAATTCTCATTCATTATATTGATAAAAATTAGTATTGAATCTCCTATATTCGGTTTCCACTAAATTGAGCTTCGTGTGTTTGCATGATATAAGTTGGCTTTTTCTAAATAAGGATTATGAAAGCTACCCCTTCCTCCCGGCACTGGCCGGAAAGACTTTTTTAATTCAAATTATTTGACTGTCACCGCTTTTTTTAAATAGTATAGTTCGCCTTATTTTTCAGAATTTTTAATCTAATTTAAATTGATCCAATATGTCTATTTCAAAAAAGTGGTGACAATCAACAATTTGGGGACAAAAAAAGGCTCCATTCTGGCAACACTGAAGTAATATTTAGAATTTAGAGAGAAAATTTTTAAAAGATTACGGGATATTGCATCTTCTTCTGGTGTTGAAAACCGTATTTCGATAATTATGCTATTTATTTTGTAATCGCGCTTTTAAGATTTCTCATTAGCGTTTGATTTAGCGATCGGGGGGGGGGGGGGGGGGTAAGAGAAGCGGCTGCTTAGGTACCGATATATAACAGAGAAACAGAGCATAGTTCTTTAAATATGTTTAGATCCATATTGATTCTTTTAAGAGGCATTTAGAAATTTATATTGACGTTTAAGTTATACTTTATATCAGCGTTTCTTAAACTTTAGGATCTCACGGATCCCCCTTGATATGATTTGCATTCCCGGGACCCCCAACAAAAGTTTTGTTAATGTAAGATTTAAAAATAAAAAGTCTTTTTTATATTATTGAGCTTATTTATTTTTTCACTACAGATATTACGTGTTAAGTGGTTGAAAAATCAGTTTCATTAATAAGTAAATGGCACATATTTTAAGACAGTTAACATATACACTACTGTTTCCCATGAGAAGTATGCTGCTTTTTTTTCCTACGAGATGTGCAATGTTTGGTTCTATATTCAAAAAATATATTCGCAAGTCTGTTTTGACATTCAGTCGATTTCTATATTTGTTTTGTATGTGCACAAGGCTGGAGAAAGTCTTTTCACACAAATATGTTGCACAGAAGGGAAGTAAATGCTGGATAGTAATGCTGCTATTTCTAGATACGTATTTCTCACACACAACCAAAAATTAGGAAGGCTATTCATTTGGAAAGCAATTTTCATGGAACCATCGTATGATAATTCCGCAAGCTGTTCCTACTCTAAGATTGCTAAGGATTGTATTTCACTAATATCTTGGAAATGAAATGGACCCCCCCATCCACTCATTTTCTGACTGTGAATTAAAAAAATAATGTCGGAAAGCTTCTTTCAAGTTGTTCAGGTGTACAACGAAATTTTGAAAATATCAGGGGATATTGCATCGCCAAAACTTTGTCAAAAATCGAATAATGTTGGGAATGATTTCAAATTATTATTTTCAAGTCGATTTGTCCACAAATCAGTTTTGTTATTGTTGCATCTACTTTGTCCTGTCCTGGAAAATAAGTACCGATGTCAGTTGTAAGCTTAAATTCAGCTCATTCAGAAAACTAAAAATATCTATTAAATATGCCGCCTTGTCAAACCAAGATAAACCACTGAAACATCCTTTCAAATGGCATTTGGAATCCAATAAAAATACCCTTCATCAAGCAGTGCAAAATAATGATTTTAAACTTTTTCTCGGGACAGCCACCTAGGGCGACCTACAGGTTTGTGTACTCCCAATTTCTTCCCACACAAATTTAAAAAGTCTAGAATTAAACAATAGTCCTACATTAGAAGTTCTAGTGCTGCATTTATCCACAACTACAGCTACAGAAATTCCTGCTGAAAGAAAAATGGTATGAATTCAATACTGGGCTTGAGAACCCCCGTCTGTAAGATCGCGGATCCCCAGGGGTCCGCGGACCACAGTTTAAGAAACGCTGCTTTATATGAAAACTGTTCAATCTACCTCGAATATTATTGAAAATCTTTCATGTTACGTGGATTATTGGCAGCAAATATAGAGCAGATGTAGAGTATAGATGTTTTAAAATTTTTAAATAAAAATTGATCCTTGGAATAACTAGTTTTCAATGTAGTATGTAGTCAAGAGGGTAAGCGAACAATACAATCCATATTTTAAAAACAACATTCAGCTAAAAATGTGAATTCTTTAAATTGTTCGTTATGTTTTTAAAAAAGGTTAGATAAAGGAAATGATTATGCTTTTTAATCTGCTGTAGCTTGCCTTTAAAATGTAACTTATGAATAATACAACCCTTATTAAAAATATAGTAATCAATTAAACATAACAAATATTTTTAGTTGATTGTTGTGTTTTCGATGTAAGTAATATTGTTAATTTCATTTTTTGAGGGGCTGTAATTAAATATAAAATATTTAGAAATTTCTCAAACATCTTCGTGTTGAAGAAAAGCTTTTGAAACAGTTACTGATTATGCTTTTTACTTTAATATAGTCTCCCTTTAAAAATGTAACTTATTAGTAATACAACCCTTATTAAAAACGTAGCAATCTAAAAATATGAAGTATTATTAATTGATTGTCATGATTTTTATATAGGGCATATTGTTTTTTTAATTTAATGAGGGACTTTACTTAAATATAAGATTTTAAGAAGTTTCTAAAATATTTTCTTTCAGAAGAAAAGATTTTTAAACACTTACTGATTTTTCTTTTTACTTTGCCCGTAGCCTTGCGTTAAAATTATAACTTATTATTAAGTAAAAGAAAAAAAATAATGTAGCGGCAAATAGTTCACATTTCAAAAAATTAAAAAAAAAACTTTCTTAACTGTCACTTTTGGCAGCAACATTTTTAAGTTTAACGTTAACTTGGTTGCTTATTGCGTAAGATACCATCATGTGATTCCTTTGGGTCGCTTGAAGTACTAAACTATCATTTTTATGTTGTTCCTTAAAGTTCTACAAAAGTTAAAACTAGCTGATCATAAATCCTTAACGGATATATCTATGGTAGTTTTCTGGAGGTAATGTTCGCATAAAAGTGTCATAGCTGAGTTCCGGTCAAGAAAGATATGGATATATAAAAGTGGAACAAAATTTTACGAGTTCCCTAAAAGTAGTTTTTAAAATACTATAAAATAAATATATTTTTATAGCAACTGAATTGTTAATGATTATTTTTCTACCGTACATATGCTTTCAATGTAAATCAAAATTAAGGTTATTGCAGGACATCTTAAAAGTAGCTGGTGAGATATAAATTCGGAAATATAAATATTATATTACTTTTAAGCATAATAATTTTAAATTTTATTACCGCTTCTATAGTTTTTATATTATAAACATTTTTATAGATATTATAAAAAATGACATGGCTACTTACGTTATTCATTTATTAAAGAAAGAGGTATTTATTGTTTTAAATTGCCTAGAAAGATTCGTATCAGTTAAAGTAAAAGCATTTAGATTATTTAAAAAAAAAGTTGTTGCAGCAATTATTTTATTGTAACTTTGTGGTATGAATAATATCTCCTTAGTTACTGCTGATGAGATATAATTCGGAAACATAAATATTATATTACTTTTAAGCATAATAATTTTAAATTTTATTACCGATTCTATAGTTTTTATATTATAAAATTTTTTATAGATATTATAAAAAATGACATGGCTACTTACGTTATTCATTTATTAAAGAAAGAGGTATTTATTGTTTTAAATTGCCTAGAAAGATTCGTATCAGTTAAAGTAAAAGCATTTAGATTATTTAAAAAAAAAGTTGTTGCAGCAATTATTTTATTGTAACTTTGTGGTATGAATAATATCTCCTTAGTTACTGTTACATCCATGTGACTATTTTTTGTATTTACTACAATAAAACCTCCATTAAGTATACTCTCGAATATATTAAAAAAAGGGGGGGGGGGAAGCTGATGTAATTATTAGTCTTCTGGATTTGGATTATGAACAATATTTCTTTAGTCAATGTTAAATTCATTTGATTCTTAATTGGTATTTGCTGCTGTAAAAGTTCCATAACGGATAATCTCGAATAAAGAACATCTTTATTCAACAAAAGGGATTCAATCCACAATACCTATTAATTTATATGCTTTTATATTTTTACAGCAGGAAAATTCTACGGTCCGGTATCAAGCGGATTTATTATATATGTTATTGTGAGTTATATATGAAAGGATAAAGACTAACCACTCTTTAAAACATAAATTTAAAATTCAAATTCAAAATTTCAAAATTTAAAGTCCCAACTAATATTTTTTTAACTTCAATTCTGATTAAAATACACATAAAAAAGCATAAATAATTAATTGTACAAAAATTAGTTTAAGGTGCATACATAATTTTAAATATCTTTATATTATATGTATTCGCCTTAAACTAATTTTTGTACAACTATTTGTACTTTTTAATATGTATTTTAATTATTTATCCCAACGTGAATATATCACTAAAATTTTGACTATTCAATTCAGATGCTTAAAGCTTTTTGCCCTGGTAACTGTCTTTTCCATCAGTACATTTATTACTTTCAGATTTCATTTTCGGTCGATTTTTAAGATTGAAATTGCTCTCTAACGGATTTTTGCAGGCATTTGTGGTTAGGCTTGGGTACGTCAGCGATCCCGGTAACCGTACAGGTCTTGACCACATGTCATTCAACAGCTCATCTTACAATAAAATTAAAGTTTCCTCCTACAAAAAGGATAAATAAACCATGTCCCAAGAACTTTAGAGTGTCTTGTTTGAGTCCCTATTCGACCACGACATTTCTCGTAAAAGAAAACTAACTTCCTATTAAAAGCAGTGCCGAGATCTAACATGAAAAAGCTACCTGCCGTAAAGCTACGTTCTGACTTGTATTTTGCCTCCTTCTCTAGTATTCTTGGAAAATCTTTTATTCTGAAATCATCTGCGGTTTATTCACAAAAGAATGAGGGGAATCAACAATGGGTCAGGAGATAAGGAGCTCGACTCTACTTGAAGGAAAGGTTCCTCTTTTGCCGGACATCAGTCCCTTTCCTGCTAAAGTCGTTAAAAATCAAAGACACCGAAAAGCCACAAAAAACGAAGCCGACACTGAAATCAGTTAGAAGGATAGTGTGTACGCAGCCTAAGACTGTGTATGAACACTGGTTTTGCCATCCTTCTACGGTTTTCCAGGAAAATCTTTTGTTCTGGACCCTTCTGCGGTTTATTCACAAAAGGATAAGGAGAATCAACAATGGGTCAGACGAGAAGGAGCTCAAATCTACTTGACGGAAAGGTTCCTCTGTCACACGACATCAGTCCCTTTCCTTTTAAAGTCATTAAAGATCTAAAACACCGCAAGCCCACAAGAAAAAACGCCGATACTGATAACAGTTAGAAGGATGGTCTATTCGCACCATCACGCTTCCATCACGAAATCGTGACAATGTTATTAGTTGCGTAGGATAATAAGCGTGAACCCCAGTACCTTTCAGATTAGTCGGCAGCACGATCACATTGCTCATGAAGGAAAAAAGAGGAAAAAATGTGTTGGCTACCAGAAATCCTCTTTCATGCACGTAACAGTAGTTTTATTTTAATCCGGACGAAATTACAGCGCCTAGAAAACCCAGTGTGGAAATATGCTATCCAAACAGTGCTAAAAATTTGTATCTCTTAAATGTGCGACGATACTGCTAAAATTTCAAGTGTCGATCGCAGCGACATCTGTGGGATTTTCGTATTACAAGTATTCCATTGTATAGACTAGCAATTTCTTGCAGTTGTAGAAAATATCCTGCAGATGTCGCTGCGATCTGCATATTGCGGCAGTATCATTGCACATTTAAGGGATACAATATTTTAGCGCTTTTTTAAGTATTACAGGGACAGCCGATTTCCACACTATATATTCTAGGCGCTATAACGAAACTACCAAAGAATAAATAGCCTATGAAAAATGAGCTGTTTGTGAACTTCAGCCGTAAAAGAAAAACAACAAGCTATATTTAAATACGCTCGTTATTAGCAAACTTTATCTTAACGCCGAAGTTCCTCCTTTCTTTACATATATAGGTCAATGAACAGCTGTTTTCAAGGCCAGAGGTGAAGAACCGTATGGGTCCCGTAACGAAACGCGTTTCGGTTCTTATCATCGGATGAAAAATACAGACTTCAAAGAAATGAAATAGATTTTTTTTTTTTTTTTTTTTTTTTTTTTTTTGCAACATTCTAGTGACTTTTTTTTATTAGCACGTTAAAATTTTTCTGTGGCACGCGTTTTTTTTTTTTTTTTTTTTTTTTTTTTTTTTTTTTTTTTGTGTGTGTGTGTGTGTGTGTGTGTGTGATAGGCAACTAACGCATTACTACGAGATAAGATTTTTTAAAATTGTTATTTAAATAAAGAACGGGAAAAAGAAATGTTTATTTGATCATGAAGCATAATTCAGTTCATTTTTATTTGGTTACTTTAGTTAGTGAACATAATTCATATTTTTAAAAGTAAAACTGAAAATTTTAAATACTTTTAGTCTAGAAATTTTACACATTTGAGAAGTCTGCGGAACCTACGGTCATGTAACTCCTGAAACTGACGTAAATGGCTCGCTGGACCTCCGATCAGACTCTTGAGTCCGACTGTAAGATGGAACGGTGAAATAAATGAGTTCGATCCACCAACAGGTTCACGATTCTAATTATTACCCCCAACCAATTTCTCACACCAAGTTGTCATTACACACACACACACTCTCTCTCTCTCTCACACACACACACACACACACAAATATATATATATATATATATATATATATATAATAACAGGAATGCAAGTATGTAAATATGAAAGTTATTTAATAAAGATAAAGAATTTGGCATGAAAGTAATTTGAAAATTAAAAATAATCATTAATTTTTCTATCATGTGACGCACAAATAAAATATTCCACTTCTTTATTATCTCTTTTTGTGATATTCATATTTTAATTTTTCATAATTAAGTTCTGTATGTGCTTGCAAAGTACATTATAAAATAAACGTATTTTCTTTTTTTTCTAAATTCGAAATATATAAATTTTCATATTTCTTTAAAAAATATATTAAATTAAATTACCGCATTTCTTCTACAAAATTATACTATCGTTATAAATTAAATGCATGAGTTTCTGTATTGCTAAATTTGAAATTCATCTTTTACAAGCAATTATACCCATTAATTAAGGAGAAATATATTTTCTTTACTTTACATATGCAATTTTTTTTGTTGTTGTTGATTAAACGGAATATTTCATTCAATGTGCAATTTAATAAAGGGAACACATAAAATTTTCTTAATAGTAGAAATTTAAAATATTTAAATGAAATATTGCTAATACAGTTTATATCACATTTTGTAAATATCCTAAATGGCAGTTACATTTTTAATTTTTTACAGCAGAAAATATTTTAGAGCCATGAAACATTAATATTTTAATACTTACACAATGAAATGAAAATTAAAAAATAAAGACTCATAAGCAGTTTGTTTCGTTTTTTTCCACATATTTAGATATAATAAGAAGTTGCAAATAACATAAAACATGATAATTAAGTAAAATATTCTTAGTTTAGTTAGGAATTTATTTTATTCTATCGTAGTTAATAAAAATGTTCATTATTATTTAGTTTCCTTAGAATTAAAGATGCAGTTATAAAACATAAATATATACATTTTTTGAAATATTTCGTAGTAATATAACATTTGTGCTTTTTTGTTTGTTTTTTGATAAAAACTTACGCGATGGAATTTATATGATACTGTTTTAAATATATTACTTGAAATATTTGAATACAAAAAATTCCCATACTAATCTAATTAGAAAGCTACTTCAGCTAGTTACTCATTTTTATCGGAAACTTTACTGGAATCTGTTTATTGGAAAGCTAAGAATTTTAACATAGAATTAGCATACGGTGCACTGAAATTACGACAAAATGTTCAATATTACTCAGCCGCTCGACGCTTTAGGATTTATTAACTACGCTTGTTTTTGTTCGCTTGTTTATCATAATGAATTATTCACCACCCTTGTTTTTGTTTGGTGACTCATAACAATCTACTGATTAACAATTATTAAACACACCCATAAGAATTCAATCTAATAGCTGTTTTTAAGGAAACCTAAATTTAACCATATACTTTAGATATTTACTGCAGATGCAAGTGTAACTGCATACAAAATGGTTATTTGTAAGAGTAAAAAATATAAAAATCTTTAAAATTTTAATAAAAAATTCATTAACACCTTAACAGTTTCATTTTTTGACACGATAAATTTAAAATATGGAAAAATGGCAATTTTTCCATACTAAAATATCCTTATTTTATAATAAAAAAACATTAATCGCCAATCAAGAAATTTATAAAATAAAAATATTTATAATTAAATGAAAAACTGTATTTTCAAACAAATTCTCATATAATGTCAGAATATCATATGAACATTATCTATACAAGAATTCAATCTAAAAAATGCTTTCAGAGCAACCTAAATTTATTTAATCGAAAGTTATTGCTAAAAACTTGTAAAGTTCAAAAGATTTCAGTAACGACTCAAGCAAACTCTTTTTGGGCAAACGGTGCTCGCCAAAATCTGTTTAGGGATTAAACAAAAAACAGCAGTTCCAATCAAAATAATCCCTTACAAATACAACTGCTTATTTATTAATGCCGCATAAACAACATTTAATAGATCTAAAAGTTGTTTTCAAAAGAACATAAATTTAACCGTATATTTTAAATATTTACTGATACTGTAAATGTAACTGCACAAAAATGGTTATTTGTAAGAAGAAAATTACAAAATATAAATATTTATAATTAAATGAAAAACTGTATTTTCAATCAAATTCTCATATAATGTCAGAATATCATATGAACATTATCTATACAAGAATTCAATCTAAAAAATGCTTTCAGAGCAACCTAAATTTATGCATATATTGCAAATATTTACTCATAATGTAAAACTAACAGAATATATGGAGTCCATTTTTTAAGAGTAAAACCTTAATATATCATTTTAAAATATTTCAAATAAAATAATTATATTTTTAAACACACACACTACTTAAAAGAAAATATTTTATCAAAATCCACCACAAAAAATGTCATTTTAAAGAGTTCTACAGGTTGAGTCAAAAGTCTTTAGACAAAATAAGGAGTGTTAGAGTATACTACCACAAACATTTTTTTACGTAGGTTATGATTCTCACAATCCATTTATTAGGCCCAAAACACTGACGGTCCCACTCTAATTGTAACATAACCATTTCTCATTATGTTTTATTTAAAATAAGGATTTTTTAACGAACTTTGCTTCAACTAAAATGTCATCACGAAAAGCTCTGGAAAAGTACAGTACAGGATGTATATAAAAGAACTCCAGGGTTTTAAAAAATCATATCGAGTTAATGGTAAGAGTTAGGTCAGGTCAGTTAATTTTGAAGAAATCAGTAGCTCATCAAATTTTATCCACACCAGGCTCATTTTTTTCAATACTAGGCAGCGCTGCGACCGTAAAGTAACATAGCAGACGCTCATTCCATCATTCCATTAAGTAAATGCAGTGCGATATACGACGCCGCAACAAAATGTTCAGTGTCTTATCTGGCTTATAGGAACTACATCTGTTATTATTGAACAGCAGAACTTTCGGCGCGAGTATGATGGTAATGCGCTTACGGACAAAACCATTCGTCAGCGGCTGCGTGCGTTTAAAGAAAGTGAAGTGATTCTGACTCCATTAGACTTTTTTTTCTGGGGACATGTCGAGAATCTTGTTTATGCTAAAAAAATTCAAGATGTAAATCCTTATGCTCAAGCAAAGGATAATCAGTTGTGTGGAAATCATCACTCCAGACATGTTGGTCACGACATGGGAAGAGGATGAATACCGTTTGCCTGTGTCATATGCCACGAACGGGACACAGATTGAAGTCTACTAAATGGTAAAAATCTTGATAAATTTACCTTTAAGTATATATATATATATATATAATATATATATATATAACAATTAATTAAACATTACCGACCATCATCAAAAACCGCATTATTGTGAATGAATTGACAATAAAAATGGATATATATATATATAATATATAACATTAACCTAATTTTATAATTGAATTAAAAAGTTTTCCTTCAAAACCCGGGAGTTATTTTATGGGCACCCTGTAAATCTAGCAGTGAGACGGCATGTAATGTTCAATATATTCGGAAATATGAGTATCTTCTGCAACGCTGTTTGAATGTAGTTGATTCCCACTTCTACTACTTTGCGTGATATCGTTACATTTCATACAAAGAATGATAAGCTTGTTGCAAGTTCTGTTAAAACATCTTCATTATTTTTAACGTTATGAACAAAATTCTGGGTTAGGAATGAAGTCATATACCCTATATTTTTGGATTATTATACCGGTTTTGTTTTAAATTTCTTTTTATTGCAGTATGCTTTACTACACCTTAAGGTAGGGATGCATAACCTGTGGCCCGCGAATTTCGTCAATTTATGACTGGGATAAGGCTCTGAAAAATCGTGAATTTCATTGATCGGACACAGAAAAATCGCGAATATTGTCGATCAGGTGCGGAAAAATCACATATTTCGTTAATCGAGCACGGGAAAACTGCGAATTTTGTCGATGAGGCACGGAAAATCTGCGAATTTTTTCTATCGGGCATGGAAAAATCGCGAGTTTTGTTGATCGGGCACGGAAAAATTGCCAATTTCGTTTGTCGGGATCGGAAATTTCAACATTTTTCTTGATGATTTGCAAATTTTGTTGATCGGCTGCGAAAAATTAGCCTGTTTCGCGAGAAAAAACGCGAATTTCGATGATCGGGTACGAAAAAATCGCAAATATCGTCGATTAGCCGCGGAAAATTCGCAAACTTCATCAATGAGGCGCAGAAAAATCGTATATTTCGTCGATCGGGTACAGGAAAATCGCAAGTTTTGTTGGTCGGTCCAAAACATCGCGAATTTTCTTGATCAGGCACGAAAAATCGCAAATTTTGTCCATCGGGCTCCTAAAAATCGCAAATTTTGTTGATCGGGAACGGAAAAATCACGAATTTTGTCGATGATACGCTCAATAACTGAAAATTTCCTTCATCGACTGTGGAACAATCGTGAGTTTCGTCAGTTTATCGTAAGAAAATAATCACAAGTTTCGTCAATTTGCCGCACGGAAAATTTGAAATTTCGTCAGTCAGTCAAGAATCGCAAATTTTGTTGATCGAGCGTGGAAAAATTGCGAATTTCATTGATCGGCGCGGAAAAAATCACGAATTTTTGTCGATCAAGAGCAGAAAAATCGCAGATATCGTCGATTGGGTACAGAAAAATTGCGAGTTTTGTTGATCGAAGTCCGAAAACTCGCGAAGTTTTTTGGTTGGACACGAAATTATCGCGAATTTTGTCCTCATAAATAGCAAATTTCGTAAAACGGGAGCGAAAAAAACTCTAATTTCGTTGATCGGCTCCTCTTCCCTCTTTCGTTCATAAGTTCCCATTTTTTTCGGCACTAGCCACTTTCATGCATATGTTTATTTTTCAGCACTTTCAATAAAAAAAAGTTATTCTCCCTAATAAAATCGAGGAATATTATCACTTCTTGAAAATAATCCTTGCTATTCTGTTATATATACAAGCGTAAACTCTGTTGATATATCCTTACAAGCTAAATTGGATATTTTGACTGGGGTAGGGGAACGTAGAGGGGTAAAACTACCCCCCCCCCTCTGAAACCATATTTTTTATCAGATTATAGACCACAGATCACCTCCTGGAAATAGAATTCTCTCCGTGTTGCTGATGTGGCCCTCGACAATCCAGACATTTTTGTAAGTGTCCCTTCTCTTAAAAAGGTTGTGCACCCCTACCTTAAGGGAACCATAAAGTTTCGGAATGACGAAAATTAATTGAAGTTTCATCATGGATTTGAAAGCATGTAATTAATTTATACTGCTGCTTCGTTTTGCATTTATTTATTTGTGTTTCATAGAAATAGGAAACATTAGCTAAATCAATAATAATAATAATAATAATAATAATAATAATAATAATAATTTTAATATTGTATGACAAATAAATAAGCATTGTTTAATGTCCAATATACGATTTAAAAATTTAAAAAATATATATTACAAAACATCAGACATACAGGTAAAATTTACATAAATGCATTTAATACAATTAAAAATGCAAACATTTCGGGTTACATTTTAGCCCCTCATCAGTGCAATAACATACAAATGACCGGAAAAATATATATCATGTTTACAGTTAATAATTACTAACAGTTAAAATTAAAGAAAGTATATTAGTAAAGAAAGTAATTTTTCAATCTAAATACGTTTTCTTTTATCCAAATGTGTGGCAACACATTATGTAAATGTACTATTCAAATAATAAAAAAATTTTTTTTCCTAAATATGTATTAAAACTGAATGACTTTAAGGGTTAATATATATATATATATATATATATATAAACCGCAATTCATGTTCTACGATAATCTCAGAAAAATCACTCATCATTTTACTTCCTAATATTCTCAACAGCTATTCTGAAATATAAAATTTTTATTGTTAAGTTTAAAATTTTTCAATCTAAATACGTTTCCTTTTATCCAAATGTGAACCAACTCATAATGTAAATGCACTATTCAATTAACAGATAATAAGATTAGAACTGATATATGGTGACTTGTGTATATTTTATTATACCAGATTTTTCAAAAATAGAAAGGGTGTGTTATTTTTCAGCTAAAATCTACGACATTTTACAAAATATAATGGCAACAATCCTTTAGGTTTTGCGTGACAAAAATATGCAATTTCCTCTTAAAGCTGGAAAATGGTAATTAAATATGCGTCATGCTACTTTGAAGGTAAAGAATTTACTCTATTTTCAGCATACCTATTTTTGATAGTTTACACAACGGTGCTTTCGGGTTAAACATTGATATGAGGATTTTGTTGTAATTATCTTTCCATGTATCACTTTACAAGTTGTTATCACGATATTCTAATTTTTCCGCTGTTTTAGCATTTACTTTACGCATTATATGCGGCATTTAAATAATAACATTAAATAAATGTATGTTATGTTATTTTTATGGTAAAGCAACAATGTAGTATATTTGTAGAATGTCTATTTATGAGAATTTAAGCAGCGCAATTCTCAAGTTACACCTTGATGTTGACTTTCAATTGTAATTTTTTTAAGTTATAACTTTACTAGTTATTTGCACGTTATTCTATTTTTTGTTCAAGTCGTATCTTTCACTTCAATTTTACTTAAAAGTTTCAATTTGTTCCACACGTAAAATGCCTTTAATCTCAATAATGTATAGGTACTATGCAATAAATAAATAAATACAAAAAAATACAGCTTTTGCGGTTGCTACAGCAAGTAAATTAATTTTTTTATTTAACGCTCTTTTTTGTTTCATATATTTGTATAATAAATGCCTGTTTCATATATTTTACACAACGCAGCCATTGAAGTACACCGTGATATAAGGATTTAGTTGTAATTATCTTTCTCTTATTGATTTATATGTAAATATCGCATATTATTCTAATTTTTATTCTATTTTCTTTACTTTATACAATGTTTAGAACTCTTAATTTATTCCATAAATGAAACATCCTTAATATTTAACATTTTAATTATGCAGAGAATAATGGACATGGTCCCTGAAGTCCCACATGAATACGTATGGGACGGAAAAACTTTTTATCATGTAGAAATTTATTGTTAATTTAAAAATATTTCTATTAATTCATAAAATATACACCATTATGTACATACATACGACAAATATGCATATCATACTTACCCAGCAATACTTGTAATATTTTAAGTACACTCTTTTAAATGATTATAAGGTTGTATATAAGGTCTCATGAATATAAGGTTAGTTTATTAAATATTCTTCTAAGTATTATTTATCGTTATCATTATAAATCCATATGTAAAATATTTAGCCAATACAGTCAATGGCTTATAATTATGTATATAATAAGGTGTGTAAGACGCATTCCATTATTTAGAGCGCATTTGAAAAATTCTGTCTTATCCATCGAAAAATGTGGTGTGTATCTATACCCACACACGCACACACACACAGGTATATATATATATATATATATATATATATATATACAGGGTCGCAAACCACCTATTTAGTTACAATACAAGGTGTTTCATCCTACCTCAATTTCTGATGACGGTAATAACTTTTAGAAAACTGAAGTATATTGTAATAAAACGTTTAACGGACATTCTCACCTTTGCTGTAAATGTGATAACACCACACAAAAGTTGTAGAAGTTTGCCTTTTACGTGCTAGCAGTATGCACTTGAGTATCCACATTTTGGACTGTGATTACCAATTCATATGTCATCGATTGCTTGAGCAACATGTTTTTCCAGATCTTTTCTTGATGCTATTACATTTCACACAAAAAAATGGTACATATCGTTGCATTTTCCTTACAATGTTTTTATTTTTTACGAAATTATTACCGTCATCTCGGGTTCAGTTAGGATGAAACACCATGCATTTGTGACTAAATAAATGGTTTGCGTCCCTATTTTCCTATTTGATTTTTTATCCTTGTTGTATGCCTGATTTGTCTTGTCATTTTGTAAATGTTTTTTTCTTTTTTAATCCCACTGTTACATATACAGGGTGGTTATAATTAAACTTCCCCTATAAACGGCATCCTACAGCGCAAACGGGTGAACGGAATGCAACGAAATTTTGTATTAAGACTGTACACGAGATGCGCTCACGGAATTTTGAAAAAAAAAAAATAGTTCCAAAATGTCCACCAGAGGGCGCCTTTTCCCGAAAAAACATTAAATTTAACACAATAAACGATCAAACCGGAATACAGAAACAATATTAATAATCCAGAAAAACAATTATGAGTAATAAAATGTAAAACCGGCTGTTTTGGCCATTTATTGTGTTAAATTTAATGTTTTTTTTTCGGGAAAGGCGCCCTCTGGTGGACATTTTGGAACTAAATTTTTTTTTCGAAATTCCATGAGCGCATCTCGTGTATAGTCTATATACCAAATTTCGTTGCATTCCGTTCACCCGTTTGCGCTGTAGGATGCTGTTTACAGGGTAAGTTTAATTATAACAAATAGTTTAGTTTACCATAAAAATTAATTTTAGTAACCAAACTTAAATAGTTTAATTGTGCAGAAGGTTTATATATATATATATATATATATATATATATATTATTTGGCACTCTTTTTTTTATACTTACAGCTTTAATTCATAATATTACGGTTTTTGATGGTGGTAGGTTATGTTTAATTAATGGTTATATATTAGCATTCAAATTATTATGATGCATTTGCGCAAGTAATTATGAATGTAAGCTTTTTATGATGTTTTTAAATATCTTTTCATTTTGAATGTCAACAATTCATTTTGAAGTATTTTTTCCTCCTTTTTTCCCCTTCTATATATTTATATATATTCCTAGGTCGCTAAATGATTTAGCAATCTTTTAAATATTATACACTTAGATCATTCCTGCAATAGCGCACAATCTATGTGTATTTTCAAAATGATTTCTACCATGTAGTTATCTGATACCTATTTTAGGATTCCATTAATTTTTTTCATTCCTATCATTGCAAAGATTTATTTAATGTTATTTAATTTTCTAGTTATAATTTTATATGTATTTAATTATTTGGCACTCTTTTTTTTATACTTACAGCTTTAATTCATAATATTACTGTTTTTGATGGTGGTAGGTTATGTTTAATTAATGGTTATATATATATATGTATGTATGTATATATATATATATATGTGTGTGTGTGTGTATATATATATATATAATGTGAATAAGAAGAGTTTTTAAATATAACATTACATGATTTTAACTAATTCCTGCAGCAAAAAACAACAACAATAACAATTTTTCATTTAACGATCGCATTTCGTTTATGCTAAAAGAAGCCTGATTCAGTCCCTGAACGAATTAAAGAAAAAGTAAAATAAACTAATTAAAAACTGTTACTTTTTATCTACCTTTATGTGAAGTGTGCAAAGCTTATACATAAACTGTACAAAACTCAATAATTTAAAGAAATAAATGTTTCATTTAATAAATGAAATAATAATTACTATTCATCGTCATTCTTTTTTTTAAATAATCTGTTTTCCATACTCTTTAAATGTATTGAGATCGAAAACTATTCATACTTGAAACATTTCAGATAATTTAATAAAAACATCCTTAAACTTAATTGAAATACAAAAAATAAATTTAATTAGAAAAACCCTTCAGATAAATATAAAATTTTAATTAGATTTCTAATGGCAATTATACTCATTTACTATTTTTTCAACATTGCAACTGTGTTTATCTTGTTTGCATTTTTTTTTTATTATCGATTTTATTTTAAATGATTCAGAAATTATAATAATGATACCATACTACTAATAATAAAAAATATTCCACAGCACATTTTTTTCCACAGCTTATATTTTTTCCCTACATCTTTTCAAGTATAATGTTTACAATTAATATTATAGGAAAAATTTAAGAAGAAGTAAATAGAAATAGTGATTACTAAATATTTAAAAAAATAAGTAAATACAACTTTTATTTAGTTAATTATTTTAGTGTTATTTAACTATATATCACGAATATTATAAATAATTAAGGAAAATCAAAAGTATATGGGAATGTTAGTGGATTTTTTGATCACTCTACGTAATAGCATTAACTAGCAATGTATAATTTTGATTCAAATGTAATTTATAATTTTATGTAAGGAAATACAAAAAAAAGTAACACACGTTAATTGCGCAAATACAGTTGTTTTAATCGTTGTTGTAACTTTTATACATTTAAAACTATATGTTATAATTTAGAAAGCGTGGTTTGACGTAAATTTAATTTAATTTTTGTAAGCAATGTTGTGACTATATTATTGTAACTAAATTTTCTGTCAATGTGACTCTTATTAGACTTGTTTAAGTAATATTTTCCGCCTCTGTAATGAGCAGAATTTTATTCCTGGAGATTGGTTCCGGCAAAAGGGGGTCATGAATCGATCTCAAAATCTAAGCAAACAGACCTACAGCAAACAATGCTAAATAAAAAGCGTGCAGAAAATGAAAATCTATAGATTGAATTAATGATAGAATGCAAGAAATTACCATTATATAAGAGCGCCCATAGTGTTTCCGCGTTTGAAGAAGCAGTATGTTTCGCATGCACCAGACGAAAGATTTGAGTGTAAAGAATATTTTAGAAAACTTGGTTTGGTGTAAAATTAATTTAATTTTTCGAGGCATTTTTGTGACTCTATTTTTGTAACTACATTGTTGTTAGTATCACTCTTGTTCGACTTGTTTAAAGAAAAATATTTCCCGCCTCTGTAATGTGCAGAATTTCGCATAATTTAATAATTCAATGTTATCAACAACGAACTTGTCTATAGCATGTTATGTAAATGGATTTCGACAGAAGTGAGTCAAAATCCAATCTCAAAATTTAAGCAAACAGACAGAGAATGAACACAGGTAAGTAAAAGTGTGCAAAAACGTAAGATCTATATCGCCAATTAAGTAAACAAAGCGAGAAATTACCATTATATAAGGACACCCATTGAAAGAAAGACCGCCGATAATGCATACGCGTTTAAAGAATCAGAATGCTGCACATACGGCAGACGAGGGATTTGAGTGTAAACAATATTTTAGAAAGCTTGGTTTGGTGTAAAATTAAATTTTCCGATTCAATTTCGTGACTCTATTCTTGTGACTACATTGTTGTCAGTATCACTCTTGTTCGACTTGTTTAAGTAATATTTTCCGCTACTGTAATGAGCAGAATTTTATTCTTTGAACCTGTTCTTGTTGTAGTGTAGCACTTAAAAAAATTGAACATCGCAATATTATATTTAATGAACTTTGATACAACACTTTATGTAAATGGGTTTCGAGAGAAGGGAGTCAAAATTCGATATCAAAATTTAAGCAAACAGACCTACGGCAAGCAAAGTCAAGTAAAAGCTTGCAGGAACATGAAGATTCATAGCTTCAATTAAGGAAACAAAGTAAGACATTTTCATTATATAAATTACACACATTGAAAGGAAGACTCCTGACAGACTGCAGACGACGGATTTGAATGTGAAGAAGATAACGTTTATGAGCCTGTCATATTTGGCTATGAGCCAGCTTGAAAGCAAGCTGACTGGAGCTATTCGTATCATGGATGCCTCTAAACATATTCCGTACTACATACGCTGCCTTCTAGAAACTATATTAAAAGGAAAAAATCGACATGTCATGCTGTCCAAATGGTTATTTTTCTGCTTGATAGCGGCCGCTCACTTGTGGCTATACCATGTGCAGTCTTTTTTGCAGTATTTGTGATGGGAGTACCTGGAAATTTTTTCATATAATCTTTCTTATCTTACGTGTCTTTGATCTACTTCAGGAAGATTTTGAGGTGAGGCGATTCGAAAACAAAGTCTCTGCCGCTGCACCGTTTAAAAATGGCTCCGTGGCGGATTTCCTTCGATTAAGGTATTCACAATCTCGCGCACCACTGATATACCTGTTTCAACCTTCATGGCAACTATGTCCAACAATTAATTTCCGTATATATTACTCTATATTCTCTACATATAATACACGGATACCATTAAATCTTTTGTCGAACTGACAAAAGTCTCACTTTCATTTGGATTTATCTACATAATTACCAGAAGATTTTCCATAAATTTGCATGTGTATTTTTCAATAAGAGACCACCTATGCAGTGAAGTTAAATCTATTTTAAATCCTAAATTAAACTTAGTTTTATTAAATATTAAAATGAAGCATGCAAAAAGTTCGAAATATCATTATTTACTGGAAATGAAAATTGTACATGACTAAAATCTGAAATATAAAATTATTGAAAATTGAACCCAATTAGATAATAATAGTTCGCGAGGAAGCATATTTGTAATTGCCAATTTCATATAATCTGGGGTCAAAATATGTAATTTATCTTGCTTAATCTAACATAAAAATAGTCATCAGTCGTCGTGACCACGTTGGTTGCGGCTTTTGGGCTTCAACATCACATAATCAAAGCTAAATTACCGTTGTCTGAAGATCTGAAGTATATGAAAATGGGACTACGAAGCATAGTAAATTGAAGGAATAAAAGAAAATTAATATTAAAATTCCTAACTTGGTTTTCCGATTAAAATTAAATGTGTATATAATCACCCAAGAATACGGAAGTGAGGATAGTATACATAATGAAACACATATGTGACAATTGAATGTAAATTCCTTCTTGTCTACCTTAAAAATAAGTTTTAAGATGCATTTTATGTAAGGAAGAGGAAGAAAGGTGCAGTACATAATTTTTTTATACTTTATTCTTAGGCGATTGTTCAGCTCAACCATTTCAAAAGAGAGATCGTGATACTTATGAAAACAAATAGTTTTAAAAGTTATGTATATACGCATAAATGTTTCATTCTATTCTGAAAAGTTTCATTAAAATGTCATTGAATGTATATTTGAAGAATACTTAATGGTTATAATGTATTTCTTTAAAGTTAATATAAAATTATTGAAAATTGAACCCAATTAAATGATTTATTTATTAAATAATTAATTTTTTTATAATTTGTTATTTCGTTTTCATTATTATAAACAAGTAATTTTGAAAATCGCTTTGTTAGTTTTAATAAAACAGATTGCTTACTGAAATCCGAACAAATAGACAAAATTTTTTATTCAGGGATATATTGTAATTAGCAGAAGACAATAGAAAAATATGTCATATGAGATTATATGGATGTAGCTTGTTTTCACAGACTTCTGCTTTATGAGCTGCTATTTAACAGTGGAAAAATAATTTACATCTAAATTTAGTTTAAGTTTAATGCATAAATCTTCAGAGTTATGTTTTAGTTAAAAGCAAAGCTAAAAAATAGTTTGTTTAAATGTTTCATAACAATAGTAACAATGACTCAAAATATAAATTTTTTCTAAAAAATACACTGGTTAAATGAGATTATGCATCTACGGCTATTGTTTTCACATCTCTATAATATATCAAGAACTTTTTGCCTGCGTTTAACACGTTAAGCGCCACGTCAGTCACCGGTGACTGACACCGAACTTTCCGTTTAGAACCCGTCATTTACCGATGACTGACGATCTAAAATATGATATAAAACTAAAAATATATATAAGTAAAACCCGTTTAAGAAGTTCCCGCTTAAGAAGTTTTCCCGTTTAAGAAGTTTATATTTTCGATTCCCATTTTTCTCTTATTCTTACAACACTAAAATAACTCGTTTAAGAAGTTTTGTTCGAAACTCTTTCCCGCTTAAAAAGTTTTATTTTTCCTTCCATTTTTACTTTCAAAGCTCGTTTATTTTGTCTTTTTGATTATTATTTTATTTTCTGTGCTGAAATCTCTTTCTTTATTATTCTTCGCTATTCAAAAAGGTCAATGTTTAGGACTGATAGCAGATGTGGTCACCTCTATTTCAGCTTAAAATCTGTTTAACGTGTTTGATGGAAATGGAATGTGGGTAGAGGATGGGCCTCTCGTCACTGTAACAATAGTGACTGATAAGAGAAAAGGGAATTGCTCCGCCTACCGATGGGTGGTACTTTCAGTTCAATAGTTACAACAGATTATTTCCCACCACCATATTCCATAAGTGTAATGTACCAAATCTGCGTTTGGTTTATTCATTTGGCAGTTTTTAAGTCAGTGTAAAGTGCATAACATCAAAGCTTTCTCGTTAGAAAATACACAGACAAAAAATTCTGTTTTTTTCCCCCAAAAATGTCGGGCAAGGAAATTAAAAGGAAAGCCTTGTCAATTGAAGACAAAATCAAAATTTTGAAAGAAGTTGATAGTAACGCGAAAACAACAAGAGTTGAAATTGCAAAGAAGTTGAACATACCAGTGACTACTCTGAATGGAATTGTAGCAAAACGAGATCTCATTTTAAACTGTTCTGAAAAATCTCGTAAAATTAAAAATGTGAAAAGAGGAAAATATGAAGTTATGGAAGAAAAGTTATTGATTAAAGGTTGCCGAAAAAAAAAAAAAGCAGAAACTAAAAACTATAACCGATTTTTTTTTTTTTTTTTTTTTTTTTTCAAAAACATATCAAATCACTCCTAAAGAGAAATTTCTTGTCTTGGATTAAATAAAGAGTTTCTAAGGTAATTATGTATTTTTACTTTATTAGCTAATTTTTTAAGTGTGCAAACTAATTTAAATGTCTTAAGAAAACTCAATTTTATAGAAAGTACTCTTTGTATTATTGTACTAAGGTAAAATAAACCCTTTTCTGAATATCAATATTTAAACTATTGATTTTTTTCAAAAAATGCTAATTTCCCGTTTAAGAAGTTTTCCCGTTTAAGAAGTTTTCCCGTTTAAGATGTTTTTCCCTTCCACTCCCTTGGGAAACTTCTTAAGCGGGTTTCACTGTATTGTTTTAAGTAATTAATTTAAATTAATTTAAAATTTACTTACCTTTTATTTATTACAGGATTATACTTTCTTAAAAATTCCTTAAAGCATTGCGAATTTTTCAGCTTCAGTGTCAGTCACCGTGGCACTCAAGGTGCTAAACATAATTTAATTTTGATATAAAAATCTTCAGAGTTTGTTTTCGATTACAATGAAAGTTGAAGAAGATTTTTTATAATTATAAATTTGTGTAAGAATCATTTAAAATGCGAAAGAATGTTTAACATTGATAGCGAAATCCGTATTAAGAAATTCGCATTACATTCTCTTTCCCAAAACGCATTATTTTTATTAAATATCCCATTCTAGTTTTGGTTTGCATATTTTACATTTCCAGCTGTACAATGGAGATACATTTTGAAAGTTAAGAATTCAGAGTCCCATTATTTATCTATCTCTAACAAAACTTTGTCATGTTCCTTGAATTCCTTTCTCATTTTGAAGGAGTTTTGAGAAATTTGGGGTCGAGATATTCCACCTCTTAGTTCTGACAGTGATTAAACTTCTAAGGTCTCGGTTTTAGAGAGGAGAATTGAAAAATGAATCAGCTACCATTTTTCAATTTTAGGAAATCTATCATTCGAAAAATTGTATATCGGAAGAGAACAGTCTTGTCTCTGTGACTTCTTGGCGATTCGTAATGTTTGACATATTTAACCAGTATGCTTGAAACGGAATGGTAGAAGTTAAAGTTGAAGTGAATAAAGATTAATGTGGTTTATCACAATAATAATTATTTAATTTGTGAAGAAGAGTAAAATAACTAATATTGAATTTACGAAAAACAATTGTTTTTAACCTATATCAGTTACTGAACATACTTACTTTTTTTTATTTTTTAAAAACTTAGTAGAACCAGGGGCCTCGCTAAGGGGGAGGGGAGCCTCTCCCCAAAAACGTGTGCGAATGCTGCTAAACTTAGTTGTCAAATTTGTTTAAATCTTTAATGAAAACTATTATACACTTTCTATTTCTGATAGACACGGCAAAAGTTACAAATCTAATTGGGAAAATTATTGAACTTTTTACAAATAAGAACTATATTACATTTTTCAATTGTGATAACTTGGTAAAATTATAAAACTAGTTGGCAATGAAATTTGACTTGCCAATTTAAAGTCCTCTCACCCCTGAAGAAAAAGTCTTAGAGATGGCCCTGAGTAGAGCGTTCTCATATGAAGATTTATCATAATTTTAAGGAGGGTAAGAATAAAAGGATATCTGTGTGTACATGTACAGTTATATCAAATGTAAATAAATGTTTAAAATGCTAAAAAAATATTTAAAACTTTTTAAATTTTATAACCATAAACAAAAGAATAAAAAAATAAGAAATATGGAAAATTTAGATTTAAGTCAATTCAATCCATTTACAAAAATAGTGTTAAAGGAACTGAAAAAGCATTTTCTCCGCTTTGTTTACTTTACCAATTTCATTATACCTTTTTTTTAGAAACTGTAAAAATAGATAAATATTGCGGTGGTTAAATTGATATATTTTTCACTTTTCACTGACACTTTTCTTCTGTTTTGAAAATGAGACTTAAGAGAAAATTCCAAATTCTAAATTTAAATATTAAAAATGAACGCTCAATTTTCAGATTGCATTTACCAAAATCCTACTAGTAAAACAGAGTTGCGTAATTTGCAATGAATATACGTTAGACCGGGAGCAGCCGCACAAGCCATCACGTCATCGAATTGACGGCTTAAATTTTAGGATTAGTTAAAACTCGTTTAACATATTAAAATGCAACTGGTCTGCAGAGTCATATCTTGGTGGATACTACATGCAGACCCGACTCTAATGGTTGATCGGTAGGTTTATCACTGTTTCTTCCTGCAACCATAATGGTATGAAAACATGGAGAATTGAAAGCAGGAAAAACAATGTTAAACTTACCAAAACCACTAGTCGTCAACCAGTAAAACTGGTTGTTTTCCAACAAGATATGATCTGACAGATGAGTTGCATTTTAATATGCTAATCGAGTTTTAACTAATCCTAAAATTTCAGCCGTCAACTCTATGAGGTGATGGTTTGTGTTGGCGCCTCCCGATCAACCTGTAAAAAATAGAATTTTTTTTAATTTTAGAAATGATAAAAAAACTGAACCTGTGGCTGAACGATTCATGGAGGATCAGGGCCTACAGTGCCCAACTCCGTTTATTTGACCCTGGTCCCCGAGGTGCTATGCAGGATGTGTCCCCCCCCCCAGGTGGTCAACCAAACACGGGACCCTCGGTGTTTGGTTCTAAAGCAAGCTTGGTACTCATTTTATCGACCCCGAAGGGATGAAAGGTTGAGTGAACCTTGACCAGCCGGGAGCAGAATTCGCGACCTGTAGCGTCGCAGATTTAGAAATGATATTATTCGAAAATTTTCATATCGGAAAAAACAATATTATGCTTTCGATTTGTTGACTACTTGTAATTCATATGAATAAAAGAAAGATGTTTGTTCGTGTATGTGTGTTTGAGATGTGTATCTATTTGCTGAAGATTGTCAGGAAATCTATTGCACATAGAGGTCTGAAAGTTTGGTTCCGGATAAACGAACGCACAGAGAATCAGATTTTTCATTTTTTAATTAGCCGGAATATTAATTAAAAAGCTAATTCAGGCGAATCCAATTAATTGAACGTGTTACAATTTCCCGTAGTGCGCTTGCCGTTTTCATCGCTTATTTTAGTATATTTTCTTTCATGGTTATGTTGCATGGTTATGTTAAGTCGTAGATTAGAAAAAAAAAAATTACACTTTATAAATGCTTCCTGACATCTCGAAAATACATCGGTTTCAGAGGTATTTGAAAATAAAAGAACGCTATTCGGAATTGTGGATAAGTCAGAAAAAGTTATAATATATCGCGTCCATAAAATATAGTCCCATTTATAAATTTTAATAGTATCAACTGCAAGTGTTGTAGAATGTTGGTCAAAGGCACAACTAAAGAGTAACTCAAACAGTTTGAGGTAGGTGCATGCACGAATACTGATTTGTTATTTACCCTGTTACAGTGCCATATGCGCAAAATAGCGACTCATGAGCATAAAGCGTTATTGCTGGGAAGAAGATTTAAAAGCGTACCCTTCCGGGAAAAACTTCCTATGGGGCTTTATAAAAGATCGTGTCTTCGTTGCGCCGCTACCTAATAATATGCCAGAGTTGAGATACAAAATGGAAGAGGCTATTGCTTCCATCACTCTAAACTCGTTAACCAAAGTGTGAGGAGAATTGGACTTTAGGTTGGATGTGTGCCGTATAACTAAAACGGCACTTTTGAACATTTGTAATGAAAACTAGGTTCAATTTGATGTATGATTTGTTGTAAATAGCCTAAATTATTGTGTTATAATATATCCTTCAAAATTGGACATGCTTTTATGAAACCCTGTATATTTTCGTTAAGTTTCACTAGATGCAAAAATATGTTTATTTATTTATTTATTTTATTTTTTTTTAACAGCGTAGCTAATAATTAGAAACATAAACATAATGATGTTATTTCGTTCCAACTTGATTAGTGCCATTCTATTTGATTATGCATAAAGTATTGTTATTGTTAACATTATTCTTTTGCCATTATTATCCTTAAATTGAAATCGATAGTCACCCATTAAAATTATATTCTTATATGAATTTATTCGATAGTAAAATATATTTTTAAAGATAGTAACAAAATCGAATCGTAGTAACAAATATTTATCTAGAAAGTCAATAAATCGCATCTACTAACTTGTTAGCAATGTGAATATATAATGATAAAAGGCATACGAGAGAAAAGGCGATTAAGTGTAAGCCTATAATTATTCAGTTAAGTATAAAACTATAATGAACAACGATGAGTTTTACTGCCTCAAGTACGCTGACGAATATTATGTACAGATGGAGTGCGAAAATTATTTATAAGCACTTTATTATAAATGATGCTTTAAATACAGCTATTCTATGAATTCTGTTGAGCGTTTTGTTTTGATTCTTAGATATTAGCTTAAATTATTTAAATTATTATTTATTTATACTGAAATGCGAGACATTGATTAAACAAAGAGAGTTAATATGACTAAATATATATTTAAAATTATTTGCAAGCTTGAAAAGAAAGTCTATACAGAATTCCTGATAGACCGATAAGCTTCTTTACTAACTGCCATAATTTGTAATAAAATCTATTATTTTCATGCTTTTAACCCTTATAGTTCTTTTATACAATGGTTTCCCACCATATGATATTTTTCTCATTATTCGTGTACGTAAATGTATTCCAGCATTCTTATCCATTTCTCCTTACAGCTGGGTACTGGTTCTACCTTTTCAGCCCACGTTTGGCGCATGTCACCATTTTTCTGTTTTTGGAGTAAATTACTGTTTCCCCTTGCAAAGTGCTACAGTTGATATGATGCACATCTTGCTACGTACATACTACCACTAAGAGAATGGGCAAAAGACTTTCTTCTGTTCTCGGAATGATTCATAATATGGCCTTCATGTTTAGAAAAAAAAAATCTCGAATAAAAACACACTTTAAAATAGCTTGAACGTTAAAGGTTTAATGCAATGGAATTAACCTTCTCATTTAGTTTTTCCTGGCAATTTCAGGGATTTTTTTTTTAACCTTTTCATCTTTAATTCAACTGAACAATGCATGTAAATGAATGCCATTAGATGATCTCATTATATCAATTACATTTGTAAAGTACAAAAAAAATGCTCAATTAACTAGCAAATGAAAATATCAGAAAATAGAAAATGGGAAAGATTTGCAAAGCCGCTCAGTCGGACAACATTCAGGTATTTTTCTTTAATTAAACTGAAAGGTGCTATCGTATTTAAAACAATCTAGCCTATGATTTTACGAATTTTTTTCAAGATTATGATATTTTACAGCCAAATAGGAAAATAACCAATTTTTTAATATTTATCCTAAACTTGTGTAAATAGCTTGATACATACCTAAAAAATTAAATACCTACCCGGTCTGGTATTTACTCTTTCCAAATCACTGATCACAGCTCCCCCTTTCTGCGGAAAATCCTCAATTACAACCAGGATCGGCTGACCATAGCCAAACACATATGTCAAATTTTGTTCAATGCCTAACTTCATACACTTGATACAAATATGACAAACGCGCAAGGACAGACATACATTTTGTAAGAAAATGTTTTTCGGGATCTCTGCCCCCTAAAATGTGCAAATCCATCAAAAACCGGAGTTTAAAAAAAAATCGATTGCAATGATTTCGTCTATTTTAGATGGAAGAAAGTAAAAACCTATGAAGAAGTACTCTATGATTATTCTATGAAGTCAAATGGAAGGTAGCAACTAGGTAGATGAATGTCAACGCAACCATGTAATCGAATGATATTCGCTTTCGATTCGGAGAAATATGCAGATTCGATATACATTTCGTGCCTTGAAAGTGGAACATGCCCTTCAGAATGCGTTTGACCGATTGAAAGAAATTATGTTTAATTGGGAGAACAGAAGGATGAAAGTAAGAAAGCAAAGCTGTAAAAGTTTTATACCTATTGTTGGTGTCCACCCACGTCATAATTTTTTTTTTACGTATCATAAAAAAAGTTTTAAAAAGTAGAAGAAACTTTTCCCTTCGCTACTTTGCATCACATCTACTGTATAATTCATTATGTTATTATTTCTTTTAATTTGTTGAAATTCGATTTTTCGCTAAAAATAATTAAATTTACTTGCGGAAGGTTACAAATTAAATTACAGAATTTTTGGAAGATAGGTTTCATGTGAGTGTATTTTAACACTAGAACTATCGGAAATTTGAGTCAAGTTTTATAAAAATATTTCGCACCAGAATTTTGATTTAAAACAGTTTAACTTTATTAATTAATATTTTTCTTCTTTGTATCTTTTAAAGTTATTTCATAAGCAAATTTCTGGTTTGAACCAAAACATATTCATATGGTAGCCGTCAAAATGACAGTTCACTGTAGTTCTAGCGTTAATATATTTTGCTGATACGAGGTTTATTTTTATTAATGTTGATATAAGTGTTGTATTTAGACATATACAATAAAACCTCCATAACGGACACTCTCGGATAGTGGGCGCCTCTCTTTAGTGGACACTTTTTCGACCCCCGAGACCTATATATGTGTTTATTTTTACCTCTCAAAGCGGGCAAATTTTTGCTCCAGAGCTGTCGTCATTCAGAGGTTTTACTGTATTTTTAGGAAGATTGTTAAAAATCATCAAAGAATTTCATAATGTTTTTTTTTTCCAAACATGGTTAACATTTTAAACCAAATAAATCTCTTTCAGCATTTGTTTATGAGTATTTATCGAAATACTTAATATGAAGTATAAAATTTATAATTAGAACAGTTAGACATTTAATGCAAAGAAGCATTCTGTATTCCTATCCATGTAGAACTGTACGCTTGACATAAGGCATGCAATATTTTTAAAGCTATTCTGCTTTTTATAACTAACTAGTGAAAAATCCATTGATGTAATTTTAACTTTAATAATGGTAATAAATATGATCTATTATACTAAATTATATTACTGTTTAAATTTTATATAATATTGTCTTTACCTCATAAAGCTTTCTTTTACCTTTTTATTCTTTTCTTTTTTCTGTGAAAAGTAAAAAAAAAATAAAAATGAATATACATATATGTGTCTGTGTGTATTTAGTTTTACTTCTTTCTATCTTTACAAGAAGAAAGTATTAGTTTCGTGAAAAAAATTTGACTGTTTTTTAAAAATATCTGTCCATAAGTCTATTTGTGTGTCTGTGACAGAGATTTTATATGCGTTCTATCTCAAGAACCAATGGACAGAATTTAACTTCAGATTTATTCAGACCTTGACAAAAATTGTTGCTTTTAATGTTTAAGGGTAAATCGACCAAATATGTGGCTCTGCTATGCTACATTTTCACTATTTTCGTGATACTTAACTATCACGAAAATAGTGAGAGATATAATTATATAGATATAATTATATCTCAAGAACTAAAACATGGATATTTATCAAACTTTATATTATTTTAGAACTTGATACAAACATATATTCTTATTAGGTTTATACTTATACTGCCCAAGAAGTGTTTCAGATATGCTCTGTTTTTCGCGATTTCTGCAATTGCTATATCGCAAAAACGAATAGGTTATCATTCAATTTTGCTACAAACCATTTGATGTATATAGGAGAAAGTTTTGTAATGGTCATAACATATTATTTATATTTATGTAATCTTTAAGAAATTTGCAGTATTTTTTAAATCTGAGAATTCTTCTGATTCCGTAAATTTTCTCTTGTCGTATACACGGTTGTGTTTGTAGATGCTGTTTAAATTTCTTTAAATGCTCTTTTTAAAGTTAAATTTAGATTCACCACATAGTAATTAGTTTTAAGCAGTTAATTTCGATTTTTTATTAATTCTTTTTTAATCTATTTTAAAAGAGAAGCAAACAAAGTACATTATTTTTTTTTCGAAAACAGGTACGTGAACGTTAAACAAATTTCGCAAAGTGGTATTAAGAAATTAGACGACCATTTAAATTCAGAAAATCTCATTTAAACCTCTATGTTTTTAGAATAATTCCCATTAATCCAAAGCATCTAAAAATATTACGACTTGAAAATGACAGAAGTTACTTACGGAAGTTTATAAATTAAATTATAGAATTCTTTGAGGATAATTTTTGTCGTTGTGAGCTTAAATGCATTCCGTTGATAAAACATTTATTTCAGTTAATGTCGTATAAAGAACAGTACTTTTAAGTAAAAACTTTTTTCTTTTAGAGATCGGTTTTAACTGATATATACACAGGGGAGACTAGGGAGGGTTGACCCACTTTTTACAAAATGATTTTTTACTTTTTAAATATTGAACGTAGAATAAAGTTTTATTCGTTTTATTCATTTTATTCGTTATACAAGCAGTTATCCAAATAAAATTGCTACATAAGTGTAATATATAAGAAATTTGAAAAATGATTGATTTTAATCATGAGAAAATAATGGGTCAAAGCTCCCCACATACAGAGGCTTGACCCACTATAAGGGAGGCTTGCCCACTTTGTATTATATTGAAATATTTGTGAAGAGAAATAAAATCAGATTAAAAAAAGGTAAAATAACTTTATGCTACACGATTTAATTATTATAAAAAAAATATATCTTTGAAAATATTAGGCTTCTACAAACCTGTTTAGGCACAATCGCATGTCAGAGGTGGAAAATTTTGTTTTATGCAGGATTTTGTCTGAGCAGGTATAATTGTACAACAGGGAAGATGAAAGTTTAATATTTAACACATTATTCTATTAGAGACAGGTTCCGTTTTCATAGGGTTTCATATATTATTAAGTCCGGTAGAAGCAACTGTCGCGCTTTTTATTTGTCTCCTTGTCCTACTTCCTGTGACATGCGATCTGACAACTCTAGTTGTCACATAGTTTGGCCTCATCTCGCTCTATACATTGTGTTGAAATTTTGTCTATGTTCTTTTGCAGCCACATGAGTATTTAACTTATCATTAACATATTTTAACCCTTTCAGAGGCAAAGTACTTTCAGTACTAAAATGTTGAAATAAATGACTGGCAACGGAATATATGAACAAGTTTATTTGGAAATATGAAACAGGCTACATTTCACATACATATTAAGTTGAAAAGATTTTAGCAAAATTCTGATGCCATTGTGGAATTTGGTAATTAAATTAATGTGGTTTCATAAACATACCACTGCCCCTGAAACGGTTAAGACTGCTGCTTTCGTACTTTCAAGTATTTTCCACTTTTCTATTTACCTATTGTTAGTAATATTTAAATGGAAAAAAAGCTGCTATCAACTGTCCCACTTGTATTTCATTATTTTTTTTCGTGCGGTACAAATAGCAATTTTTTACATCTTTCTTTAATCAGTTTTAAACGTTTTCTTTTCCATCACCCCATTTTAGTGTACCTTTGCAGAATAAATTTACATCCATTTTCATATATAACCATTATGCACAGTATATTATAAAAATATTTCCAAAACCACTTAATTAACACATAGCCGACGGGCAATTTTTATCAAATCTGAATTTTAAAACAGTACAAGCTCCTCCCTGTTCTGAAAGTCTTTTGTAAATTGGTGTTCTAGATAGGTTACCAAGTTTATGCATCGGTAAATATCTTTCAATGAACGATCTTAATAAAAAATATCTTACAATATAAAAAAAAAATATATAGACAACATTATATAAATTCATTTTCTGTAAGATAGAAGCCACGCCCTTAGTCAATGATGTTTTTTGAATGAAAACGAGAATTCTCGTTTCCCGCAGTGAATATGTTAAAGAAGCCTTGAACATGTGGTCAACCCTCTCTCACACTGACTGGGTCAAGCCTCCTCACATAGCCTTTTTCTAAAGAATAGCACATTGTTATGTTAAGCCTAACTTACTGTATAATTTTTATGCCTGGAATGAAAGCTCGATATTTCTGCATTACTTAAAACCTACTTACTTAAATTCCTGTGATATATTTTATTTGAAAAAAGCTTACAAAATATTTCTAAAAAAAAATTACTTTTAGGTTGAAAACGACTCACAATTGATTTTTTTCCACACCTATCTCGATTGTCTGTATGAAACAGAGACTGTTGTTTGAGCATTCCGGTAGCTTTGGTTGATACCTATTAATAAAACTCTGAAATTCTTTTAAATTTGAAAACTGATGGGTGGGTCAAGCCCCCGTATAGTCAACCCTCCCTAGCCTCCCCTATATATATATATATATATATATACATATATATTACATTTCAGCACATATACATTACAACAATTTTTCTTATGCTGGTCTATTGAATGTTTTAGAAAAGTATTCAAAATGGTAAAAAAAAAAATAATAATAATAATAATCGCAAATTTGAACAATTAATATTCAAAGCTTTTCTTAAATGAAAATTTCCACATTCCAATTGAATTAAAAGCGTACGCGTGACATAAAAAAAAAATACCTATTTTTAAAACTGTAGCACTTTTTAAAATTAGAGATACTGCAAAACTCCGTTTTTGCTCATTTCAAATTACTGGTATAGATACTCTACTATTATATCAACCTCTTGAAAAATGACGGAATGTTGATCTGCGTTTCATTTTCATAAGACTTCACGCAAACAAACAGAATGAAGATTTTATTATTGAAGGGTTTATGTTGTAGAAATGTGCATTTAACACCTTCAAGCCGGTGCGGTGGGTCACACTCGACTGTCTCGGAGCTGTCAAGTCTCCAGCTTTTTGGATACCAGTATTTTAATAGAGAAAATGTTTTCATTTAATTAGAACAAGTGGGCGATTTAAAGGAACAACATTTTATCTAAAATAATAGTGGTGTTCAAAAAGCCAGAAACTTGACAACCCTGAGAAAGTCGAGTGTGACACATGACGCCGGCGTGAACGTGTTAAAAAATGACAAATGATTACTACAAATATAAATGATATTTTTTTGGTCAGTATTAGATTTCTGAAATAGTTCGACAATTGGACAAAACAAACAGCAGTATATATTGGATAAATAATAATAATTACCAAAGTGAAACACAATTTCTGAAGATTTCACAAAACTATAAAATTAAATATTCAATGCGTTAATTTTTTTTAAATATATTATTTTTATAAAAATGAATGATTCTCATTAATTAGTGGCTGAATAAACCGCTTTTCATTAGGGGTGGAGGATGAAAGGCAGGAGTTAAGAGATAGGGATATTGTATTAGAACTCTTTGGTATATAGACAGCGGTTTTACTCATCTATATGGAGCTTTACTTTTCGTTTCTAAATATGGATTTGGCGCCATTTATCGTCAATTAATATAAAAAAAGGAAATTTTCGCTGTAGTTTTTTTTTTTTTTTTTTTTTTTTTTAATAGAAAATATGCAGGACGCATTGATTTAATTCAAGATTTAAAAGCTTCAGCTATATAACTTTAAAATTTCATTCGGTGTAAAAAAACAAAAGTTACCAATTAGAATTATTCTTTCGTAAAATTTTAATTTAATTTTATCAATTTTTAAAAACTGAAATTATATCCACTTGAAATTCGTTTGGATTGTAAATAAAATTTATATTTCATATAACAAACTTACGGCGTGTTGAATACTTATGCCTAACATAGCCGTGATGAGTTGATTTTCTCGACGTTGAATCAGAGCTGGGATAGTCACCTTAGCGTATTATATAAATAGATTATTACATCTTAAAAAATTAACAGAAGTTTTTAGAATTTTGGTTTTCGTAAAATGTACGGTTGTTTTAAAGTAAAAAATATTGACTTTACCTCATAAGTGTGTGTTTATATTTTTAAAAGTTAAAAATCACATATTTGCTTTTTATTAGAACAGATTAAATAAATTTACATTACTCATAAACTTAGAAAATTTCGCAATGTTTTCATATTTTTTTGTACACGCTTGAGCTTAAAGAAACTGTTCTAATTTCTTTAAACGCTCTCTCTAGAGTTAAAATTAGATTTACTATATAAAGAGTTAAATTCCACTTTTGTTAATTCTCTTTTAATTTATTTTCAGTGAGGAGTGTAAGGAAAAATCCATTTAAATCTTTCGAAAGGAGAACGTGAACTTCAAACAAGTTCCTCTAAGCGGTTTTAAGAAGTTAAAATCCTATTTAATTGCAGTAAATCTGATTAAAACTAGAATGTTTTTAGAGTAATTTCAGCTCATGCTAAACAACTAAAATAATTGCAACTTGAAAATGATACAAATTACTTTCGGAAGTTTATAAATTAAATTCTAAGACTCTTTGGGAATATTTTTTTTTAATGTGTGTGTGCTTAAATAAATTTCAATGGTAAAACATTTGTTTCTATAATTACTGTAAAAAAAAAAAAACTGATTTTTGTTTAATAGATCTTTTAAACATTTATCTCATGAACACGGTAATATTTTAAGACCTGTTTTAGCCCTTATTTCTACTTGTTCCACTTAATGTATCTTTCATACTATCATAAACATTCAGTTTATCTAGTTCTTTATCAGAAATACTTTTGAGAATTTTGAATGCATCACAAGAATTTTAAAACTAAATAAAATTAAATTAAAGAAGAAAAATATCATTATCTAAAAAAAAAAAAAAAAACTGCGGTTTATAATATATGAAAAAAAAGAAGTAAATAGAAAGCACTTTTCATAAAACTAAATTCAATTTTTAAATAAAAATACGGATATTAAAAATGGGAAATATAAATGTACCCATAGAAAAATTATTTAACAGAAAAGGATAATAATCAAAAATTTTAGTCAAAAGAATGATAAAGATAATAACATGATAGTTTTTAGATATTTATATAGTATCTATGTATTTAACTAGTTTCTCAAAACTTCCTTTTCTTATAAGCTATATTTTAGAAAGATCAGGTTATTTTGCCTTTCTTTCTTTATTTATAAAGAAATATATACAGTTTTAATAACACTGCTCACTCATTACATTTATGTCCATTCTGGAATAGATCAAGGTATCGCAAAATGTTAGAAGACTTGCATTAATTTTCGTGTACTTCTGAATATTGTGAACGCCAAAGTTTGCTTGGTGTGACTTTATATCATAAAAAATATAATGAAATGAACTATGAAAGCTATGCAAAACAAAGCAAACCCACTATTTTTATAGAATAATACGTAAAACACAATAAAAAACTTCGACATTTCGAGATTTGAAAAACACAAATTTTGTGTGAAAATAAAAATAAAATGAAATGTTATTCAAAAATGAGCATAGTACACGACATGCAAAAAACAACAACTAAGACAAGAAAAGGTTAATGTTTTTCAAGAAAACAAAATTTTAGGTATACTCACTTATTTCAGGTAGAGGAAAAATATTTCCTTTTAATACACATAGGTAAGGATGTAATAGAGGGTATACGGGGGACACTCTGGATTTTTTTAAGGAACACCTTATACCCTCTGTTTCTCAAGAAAGCTATACTATATATACACTAGGGTATACCCTCTGCCTTGAGCGTATACCCATTGCTTAGAACATATACCCTCTGTTTTTTTACGACTACACCACTGCACATAGGTCTTTTTTTATTGGAAGGGGGGGGGGGGTAATTTTTTAGAATCTTTTAGCATATACGTTAAAGTAGTAATTGGAATTGAATATTTTTAGCTGTATGTATTTCCTAAATACATTTGTATAACAACATCTACCGCTTTCTGAAGCATTTCATTAACATATTTTTTATAAGTACAGCATCCTACAAAAGATTTATACGCAGAGGCATTATTATACGAGCACCTGTACAAAACAATAATATACATAGGGCACATCTAATTAAGATAAATAATTAGATATTACTTTTTCAAATATACAGCATTATAGATAATTATTTTTATGGTATCATAAATGATTTAATTATTATGGTCAATTTTTTATTTGTTAAAATGGTTTATAATTACAAAAGTTTGACTATATATATATATAATGTTATATTTTAAACTTTTTTATTTTAAACTGTTTATCCAATACATTATTCTCTATTTCTGGGTGTGGTAGTCACAAAATCATAGTCATTAGCTTTTCTTTTATGTATAATATGATGATGAAACAGAACAATTTATTTGTGGAACTCAAGGCATTTAGGGCCTGATGAACCTGTCTAGGTTCCACAAATTTCCATTATTCCTTTCCCCCCTTTTATTACTATGTTTTAAAATCTATGTGGAATATGTTAAAGGGAAAAGTTTGATTGTCAGTATATAAATTTCTTTATACATATACATACTAGGACAATGTTTATATTTGCAGTAAATGTTTGCTTTTATGTTTTTATTAAAATATATATATATATAATAAATAAGCTAAATTTATGGTGATTTTCTTTGAAGACAATCTCATGCTAAATTGATATTCAGAATGCCGGCTGTGAATAAAGCCAATATAAAAATTAAAATATCAAAATAATACATACAAATATCATTGATTTGTAAAGAAGACACATTAAGAAAAAAAATGTAGTTAACCCTTTAGAGTATCAAGTATAAATAACTTTTCCAGTTAATCACGCAGAGGCATTATTATACGAGCACCTGTACAAGGTAATAATATATATAGGGCACATCTAATTAAAATAATTAATTAGGTATTACTTTTTCAAATATACAACATTTTAGGTAATTAGTTTTATGGTATCATAAATGATTTAATTTTTATGGTCAATTTTTCATTTGTTAAAATGGTTTATAATTACAAAAAGTTTGACACACACACACAGATATATATATATATATATATATATATATATATATATATATATATATATGTATTAGAACGATGTTTTTATTGGCAGTAAATGTTTGTTTTTATGTTTTTGTTTAAAAAAATTTTAATGTAATAAATAAACTAAATTTATGGGCCCTTTGTTTCAAGACAATCTCACGGCAAATTGACATTCAAAATGCCGGTTGTGAATAAAGGCAACATAAAAACTAAAATATCAAATTAATATACACAAATATAATTGATTTGAAAAGAAGACATAGTAAGAAATTTAAAAAAAATGTAGTTACCCCTTTAAAGTATCAAGTATAAATAATTTTCCAATCAAAAGTTTCCTCTAGTAAAATCTTGGGCGAAAAAATAAGCAAAACGACAACTGAAGTGATGCCAAACTCAACTTGTGAAATGCTGAATTAAACAATTTATGTTTAATCTACTGCTTCAGTCTATTCGGCATTACTAATTACTTTTCTTGTAACAAATTTTATTTACGAAACGTTTTGGTTTAATGTATTGAAAATACGTTATACACCCCCCTTTTAATTTAAATTACTTTTCTCAGAAATATAAAAAATTGCAGTACTTACGCATATTGAGAGTTGAACTTGTCCAACAATAGTTTTACCATAGAGTAGACCGGGGCACGTTTACGCGGTTTTTTTCAATGAATTTTCTAATTTTTTTTTTTTCTTGTATTAACTTAAGAAATTTTAGACATTGTGGTTTTATAATGCAGTTAATAAAGTCAAAATTTGTGTATTCAGTTGTTTCCATATTTGTGTTTTTAAGTTTCTTAAATATATATTTTATCATATCGACAGCATGACTGGGTTTCGTTAAAGTGTCATTTTACTGCATTTTGCCATCACTGCTAACTATCATTATTTGTGTAACAGCGATTGAAAGATTAACAGACATAAAACATTTTGAAAAAAAAAATAGAATGTTATTTATATTTTCGATGAAATGTCAGCGGGTTCCTGATAATTCCATCCAAAAAAATTTCATCATTTTGAAAGAAAAAAGAATGAAGTGATAAATTCCAAAAATTCCACAGCTGAGACCTGACCGCAGATATTTTATCAGTGTCAAGAACAGGAAAAAATATCATGTTATATTTTGAACAAAGTTTGGATACTATTGATCGGACATATATGACAGTTTTTTAAAATATTTAATAAGTAATTTTCTGAAGAAAAGTTGATGAATTTTTCATGTATTCTATAATATTTTGAAAGTTCTAATAAAAGCATGAAATTCAATAACATGTTAAATTACATCGCGGAAATTGTTTTTAATGAGAAATCACACTTTTTAAAATTTCCTCCATACAATTTATTTTTTTAATGTAATATTAATTCATTCTGGAAAATTATTAAAAATTGTTTTTTAAATTGTTTTTATTTAATATTTTCTATCGATTAGAAAATAATGTAAAAAATGTTACTTTATTGCTGTGAAGTATATAGTTTTAGAAAATATTGCCATTAATAAGTTTTATTTCGGAAATGTTAAGATACCTCAAAATGTACCTTTATTTTTATGGATGTGTTTTTAAATTTCAGCTAGTGCACCTTTATATATTTTACGGCATACATGATATTTTTCATACTGCATTCTCATATACGTAGCTAAAGTTAAAAGTAACTTTTAAAATTTAAATGTAACATTGGGAACAAAACACAAATATACGCTTGTTAGGAAAACGTCTTTGTAACAAATTTTACACTTTTTTGTTCTAGAAACTGTAATATATCACACATATAGCACTTTATTTTTAAATACATTTGCCATTTCTGAAAAAGCATTCTTGTAGTTTTCACTTCGCAGCAATGACAGAATAATGGATACAAATTGCCCCATAATTCCATACAAAGAGTGTCCATTCCGAAATACTAGTCAAATCTTCTTTCAAAAAGTTGTTTTATGGATAACTTTATGGATATATTAATAAGAATGACGTTTTTGCACTTGCAGAGCAATTAAATTATTGAATTCCCTGATTCTCAAGAATTTCCGAAGTTTGGTAACATTAGGGGCACCATTTAATATTGACAGCATACGCTAAATTATTACGTTTGCCTTAGTAATCCTTGAAATAATGCCATGCTTTATTTTCGATGTAAAACTGCTAATTGCTACAGCCTACATCGGCCATTAGCGAAAAAAATGCTTTTTTTGGGGGGGCGGGGGAGGCGGCGTATTTAGCCTTGACTTAATGTCTTCGTACTATTCAAAACTTTTCATCATACCCCTACATGTTCTAAGGGGGTAGCCCTGTTGTCGAACTAGCCTTTTTTTTTTCTCTCACACGTTAGCTGCATACCTCGTTTCCTTAGAAATCTTAGGAGTCTGTATAGTATTTCTCTTTTCAAATCATTTCGAATGTAAATATACATTTGTAAAAAAAATTCAGTCGTTAAGAAGATAAAATTATCGTACGCTATTACCAAGTTTATTGTGTCGTGTGTTTTACTGGTAAAAACAAAAAGTAGTAATTACAATAGTTCCTTTAAATACTTTGTTTTGTATATTAAAAGTAGTGTTTTGTCAATTTTTTTGCTCCCTGCTACATATATACATTTTTCTTTTTTTATTAACAGATATTACCTAACGTTGTTTATACTAAAATTTGTGGTGTTTGTACTACCGTAATTAGTTTGCGTAAAAAACACGGTATGAACCTACTAGGACAAAATAAAAATAAAAACGCGCTCGCTGATATATTGATATTAAAATCCGTTACATGCATGATATTTTTGTAATTACTAATAGTCAATAATCTTTCTGTATAAATTATAGAAATTTAGAATTCTTAACATTTTGTTGATCGGTGACGAGCATACTCATCACTCGTTTAGTGCGCTATTTATTCAAAACAAGCAAAAAGTTAGTAGTGAATTACTGCTGAAACTTTTTGGTAAAAAAATTATGTAAAGGAGAAAAAACGCACATAACTGGCAACACTGCCGGTCATCAGTATAATAAACATCTTTAAGAAGGCTATCGTTACCTTGGATGAAATATCAGCAACATTTTTATAATTCCTCACAAAAAATTTCCATAATTTTCAAAGGAAAGGGAAAGCAGTAACAAATTCCAAAATTCCACAGCAGAGAGTTAATCACATATATTTAATCAGTGTTAAAACATGAAAAAACATCCTGTCAATATTTTGAGCAACCTTTTGATATTACGCACGTGACAGTTTTTCGAAATTTAAGTAAATAATTTTCAGGAAAAACAATTATACAAAGTTGTTCGTGTGTCATATAATATTTTACAGTTTTTAATTAAAGTGCAAAATTACATTTTTATAAAAGGTTTACTGAAAATTACAATGTCGCATTATTGTATATTTAATTAATATTATTGAAAAATTAAAGTTATTTCACTTAATATACACAGTAAGAGAAAAGTTACATCAACATTTTGTAATTTTCAAATAGTTTTATTTGAATATTTTTCAGATTAAATATCCGAAGATATCATATTTCACCCAAACAGGCACATATATATTAGAGACATTTGCTGTGTTCGAAGAAAACTTCAATGATATCTTTTTAGATCATTTCAGTAAATTTTAAGGTAACTAAATTAAAACATTTAAATATAGCATTAAAATTTATCGATATACATTTATTATCTTTACAGCTAGTATATCTTCATAAATTTTACAATTATCGTAAGATTTTTTTCATTTTATTTAATAAATGTTTTCGAAGAATTAAATTTTTCAAATGAAATTATAAAATCCTTCCTAACTCCTTCTCTTAATGAAATTGTAAAACATCTTGCGTTTTCAGTAGCATTACTAGTATGTTTAAAAACAACGACATTTGCCTATTTGTACAAAAAATAACAGCGTGTTGACCGAGAGATTGCTATAAACACCTTTGCATTTATGATATTTTGCAATCACTGATATTCAATATTAATTTCGTAATAATAATACAGAATTTATGGTTATTAAAAACTCTTATATTTTTATCGATATTTTGGATGGAATATCAGTGACTTTCTGACAATTCTTTCAGAACAAAGTTCTATCATATTGAAAGGAAAAGGAATGAAGTAATAAATTGCAAAAATTCCACAGCTGAGACCTGACCGCAGATATTTTATCAGTGTCAAGAACATAAAAAAACCCACCCACACTATATTTTCAGCAAACTTTGGCTATTATTGATTAGAAATCCGTGACAACTTTTGAAAGATTAAATAAATAATTTTCTGATAAAAAGATGAATTTGTTCGTGTATTATGCAGCTTTTTATATATTTTTTTAACAAGCGTTTGAAATTTTATGACATGCTTATATAATTATGTAGAAAATTCTTAGAACTGCAAGTTCGCATCCTTTTTAAAATTAAAGGCTTTTCTAATACATTGAATGACATATATATATATATATATAATATATATATATATATATATATATATTTATGATGACTTTAGTTTAACAGGTTTAAAGAAAAATATATATTAATAGTTTATAAAAGTAGAATGTTTATAAATGTACCCATTTGTACTGCTCATGTTCAATTTCTATCTCCACCTTTTTTTCTCGTCACATACATTTTCCTATGCACAGTTTTTCATCTTTATTCTTTCCGTGTATTCTTAAAAATAGTTCAGTCCTTTCAGTTTTATTTTTCCGTAGTGTAATAAAACATGCTCCTCGCTAATATCCTTGGGCTTGAATACCGGGCCACGGAAATTTCCGATTTTCAAAATTCCTAGAGTTTTTACATTCGTGATTAAATAGGGTAAACATTGTTTTCAGAAATAATGATACTCAAAATTAAAAAATCTATGGATCCTCAAGATGGTATTTCCCCGTCTTTTAAGCATTAACTGTCCTTGCAAATTATTTTGTTTTTAGCATACGTATGAAACGTAAGAACAGACTTTTGAAAAATAGATAAAATTGTGGTATTTATTAAAGGTCTAAAATCAAAATTGGCTACTTTCTGATTTATTCCTAAGTTTACTTTTATTCGTAAAGGCTTGCAATAAGCAGATTCTTATTCAGAAATGTGAATTTAAATAGTGTTTTCAATTTTTGATAGGTTCTTGAAAATTTGAAATTTCGGACTATTTTCTAATGTTTGATTACTAAGTTTATTTTTATTCCTTAACGCTTGGAATCGACATATTCAAAAAATGTGAATTTATATATCAAATTTTAATTTTTTGATAAAGGCAAATAATTTTCAGAAAATGATGTCGAATTTGTCGTTTTTAACCCAAAATAGCGTGATAAATGCCGTTACGAGACAGCAGCAGCTTATAACTCTTTTTTATTGAAAATCTGTGAAACTGTATTAGTTTGATTCTTGCTAGTTTCATGCTTTTACGTGTAATCAGTTCGTCACCAGATGGAATTGTCATTACGTTGCACATATCCGGTAGTAGTGGATACAAAATTGCAAAGTGGTTAAAAAAATGTCCATCAATGTATCAGATTTTTTTAATACTCTTTTGTGAAAATTGAAATCCTCGTAATAAGAATTGTTACCGCTGTGTCAAAATCAAGGTTTAAAAAATGAGTAACGACAATTTTTCAGTGTCAGGAAGTTTGCATTATATTTTTAACATTTTTTATTGCTTAAGTAATACTAGGAGATGTGAAGAAGTTAATTTCGTCTTCGCTTCATAAATAAAGACTTTAAATCAAACGAAAATGACATGTAAATAAATGAAAATTTTGTACTGAAGGAAACTAATTAAATAACAAATCATTGCAAACTATTGTTTTTTCTTTTTTCACTTTCCAACAAAGTTTATAAGTGTTTATGCATTCGGTTTGTCTGGCCGTCTGTACACGCTATAACTCCCGTAAATATACTCGGATTTTCATACAATTGATAAACTTTATTTTGTGACACATAGGCATATTTGGTATTGTATATGAAGTATGTAAGATTAATAGATCATTTACACGGGCACACAAAAGAATTCCATTACATTAGGGTATATGAGGAAAAATCGTTTGCAGAGTATTTTAATGACTTTACGCTATTTCAAATGTATTGAAACTGATATAAATCATTGAATATTTCACTGCGAGATGATTACCATAGAATAGGTTATTCATAGCACTTGTAGTTCATTTAACGGGAAACACAAAAAAAATCGATTACAGTACTGTCTTTGAGTAATAATTGCTTGAAGTGAGTTTTCAATTTCGGCAAGCGCTTTTAAATTTAACTATTTTAGTTTAAATATTTCTTTGCATTTTACTATTTGTATATAAATTCTATACCTCATATACGGGCTGCACAAACGAAATCACGTGCCTCCTTTCCGTGTTTCTCCTTATTAGCAGAAATTGCTGAAAGGGAAATTTCCACTAAAGTATATATGTATTTCTTAACTGAATTAAATTTTGGCATGCATGTAGTTAATGGATACAAATCTATATATAGGGGAGAGTAGCCGAATTTGGACCACTTCACTTATTTTCAGGTGTAACTCACCTAATTTTTGGAATATCCGTCAAACATCACTACGCGGGTTCAATCTACTCATCTACTAACTAAATAAATCTTTAGATCAATTTCTTTTTGAAAATCTTAAATTTTATTTTAATTTGAAAAATTTGTCAAAAGTGGTCCAAATTCAGCAACTGGTCGCCTAAGTTGGACCCGCAGTCTCCAAAATTGAACCAAATAATATCAGGTTGTTTTAATGACTATGCGATATAACTAATTTTATTAAAATCAAAGTTTGCGATTAATGAAACAATCAAACAAAATAACAGCAATGAAATATAATGAAACCAAATATCTGAAAATAAGAGTAATTGTTTTAAATCAAAATGCATTCAAAATATAAATCGAAGTTATCAGAAATCAAAAATAGAAATTATGGGACTAAATGTCAGTTACTTAAATATCATGTAAGGAGTGATGCAAAGCTTACACATGGATTTCGTTTATTGATTTTGTTTTCAGCGCACACAACATGGAACCGTATTTGGCAATCTCTGAACACTGAATCATTGCTATTTTATTTTTCTTACAAATTAGGCAAAACCAATCATCACTATCTAGATTTTTCATTTTAGATTCTAAATTATTAAACTTTTTTTTTTTTTTTTTTTTTTTTGCAATACAAGTTTTTTTTACATTATGTTTGTAGTTCTTCACTTCCATCATTTTCTTGCTAATTGCATTACGCCTATTTTTTTAAAACTTGATGTTTCAATTGCTTTTGTGCTGTGATAGCTTCCTTTTGTCGTTCTTTTTTTGTTTTGTTTTTTTCATTTGGCTCCCTCTGTACTTTGATTTAACGGAATTAGCAAGAGGGATAACATTTATAATGTTTTTTTGGCTTTTGGGAAGGATTTGTAGCTGCAGCCTCCTTTCAGGTCAATTTGTTCACAACTTACTCTCGCCTTTTTGTTTCCTATATCATTAACAGCTTTTTCTGTCACGGGTGTTTTTCTTCCAGGCAATTTGTCTGTGTCTTTTTCAAGATTTTCAACATTATATTAGAAAAAAAGTTTAAAAAATATCCTCTATTGAAAAATACGCTACGATTAATCAAATACAAACGTGATATATTCAAAGTGTGTTGAATTCACCCCCCCCCCCCGGAGCCTTGAAATAACCACTCACCCCCGGAAGGTTTATTTATGCGTTTTAATATCAAAAAAAGTTTAATTCTTCCCTCCAGAACTGTAAAAAGTCTGTCATCGTAAATACCCTCCTGGAGGAAAATGTTTGAATTCAACTCTGTAAACCAAATACACCGTAGGAATTATTCAAAGAAAATAAATACAAATACATACAAGATAAAAGAAATTGAAAACAAAATTCATTGCATAAACATGTAAAAATATTTATGTTTATGTAGGCCTAAGCTGAATAATTAAAAAAAAAAACTTACATGGAGATAGTAATTTATTATAAATATAAAAAAAAAAAAAAAAAAAAAAAAAAATAGTGTACAAAGCGTACCGTCTTCAAAATTCATTACTTACTTTTCAAATTTATGATCGCATATCTGGTCCAATTTAAGCAACTTAAATTGGCCCAATTACGGCAACTGCGCCATTTGTTAAAACAAATAATATTAAGACTAAGAAGAAAACCGAAATAAATCAAATCCGCGGGGAAAATAGGCACAATAAACAGATGAATTCATATATGTATATGAAAACATAACAACTTACCTTAGTTTTAAAGTATTCACTTACGTTTAGTAGGACAAAATTAGATCAAAACAGATAACTTTAGGTTTTTTAAAATTGTCTGAAAACAGCACGTGGTAGGCGGTTACTTCTTCTAATCATGAGTGACGCCATTCTGATGAGTAGGATTTCAGCGGTAGATGGAGTCTCGTTCTGTAATTAACGGCAGAATGACAACGGTGCAATTAAAACGGCGGTCCAAATATGGCTACTCTCCCCTACTCTATAGAGCTGCTCAAAAAAGATAATTTTCCGATTGTAGATAGGAACAGTTAAAATTGGGTTTTCAAGAGGGTTATGCGTTTCCACTTGGTTGAATTAGACAATATTTTAACTTATTAAACGGTGTAATTTTGTTACATTATTCTAAATGTGTTGGAGAGTGTTTCATAAAGTATGCTTGATGCATGATTTTTTTCTTTCTTGTTTTATTTTGAAAAGACACGGCAAGCCATTTGGAAGATCCCTCAGAATGACCCCCGGGTCACGGATTAAAGACGCTAATTTCTAGATTACGATACAAAATTTTAATTGAAAATTCATATAAACCAATGGAAATAGCACATACTAATGTTTTTTCTTAATCTAATTATGTGGATGTTTCAGAAATCATGGAAAGATTCTTAATTTGCTATTTTTGCCAATTTATATATCTAATTTTGTGTCAATTCTGTTTAATAGAATTTTACTTAGGCGGATCTTTATTTTTCATGTAGTTATTACTTTGAGACGCATTTTTCATTCCTATGCGAAAATATTTCAATATGTTCAAAATTTTTCTCATTAATATAACTATGTTGATTTCTATTAAAATATACGCATTTTAATTTATTATTTAATGCTATTTGTTAATTACGTCTCATATTTTGAGATATTTAAGATATTCATTACAGTACAAAATTATTTATTAATCAAAGAACGATGACATGAGATAGAATTTATAATTAATCAGGAATTATACATATCAATGGGTTTTTTTTCAACTATTCAGAATGTGAATACGAAATACAGATAATTATAAATAATAAATATCGTCAGAAATAGATTCACATCTTTATCACAATAATTAAAACTAACAATAATTTATTAGACCCAACTATGTCCATTAATCGATGATACTTCATACAAAATTCTTTGCCAATTACTTTTATTCCAACATTATTTATAGAAGAGAAAAATTTATCTCTTTCAAAACAAATCAACCGTGTTTGCAGCAAGTAAGCTGCTTAAGTCACCTTGTTGTCTGTCCCAGATGGCTTAATGATTTTAATTAATCCAAATACGAATGGAAAATAATTGCGTCTTCCAGCCTTTCAATTGTTAATTAATTCCTATTAAGCTGAAGAATCTACAAGTTAAATTCATTACTAGAAAGTGGAATTTTCATGTAAAAAGGTCTAATTAAAGCTCTCTTAATCATATTCTGAAATAATTAAGGCATAATTTCACTTCACTGAAGGAAGTATTTTTATCATTTGTTAAGTATACCTTATATTCCAGACAGGAATTAAATGAATAAATTGATGTTTTAGATAAAATGATGGAATGATAAATTATGTATGTTTTTTTTTTTACTTCTTAATTTAAATTGAATTCTAAATACATCAAAGAGCTATTTCCTGCATTGAAATTAGAAATTTGAAATACGCGAATTTGTAAAACCTTTCGTTATTTTATTCAGCAAATTGAATTTTGTATCTGTACACATTTGGGATTAAATTTAAAATTCTAATTTTAAAGAACAGGGACAATATCTCCCAACAATTCATTACTTCTTTAAGAAAGATGTACAATTGAAAATTAACTCCTTAGACTTGGCACTTGTTATCAGTAGGTAAATTCTTGCTAAGGTTGAAACGCTGTTCATTGCATATGTCTCTATTCAAAATTTTGCGGCAGATTTGTTTGAAAGTTAAGGCTTAATCACGAAGTTTGTTTATGTAGAAGTTAGTTGTAAAGATCTTTACTGAATCTAAGAAGGAGTTTTAGGGAATTAAAAATATTCCCAGAGAACGGAAATATTTTGCATAGGCTGACAAAGCTAAATAAACATCACAAAATTCCAACCTAAATTGAAGTATTAGTTTTCAGATGTTATTGGCAATTTTAACATGCATTTAAATAGCAAATGCCTTCACAACTCAAACTTTTTTTTTTATCGTACACTGTTGTTTTTTGCAGTGAAGTTTACCAATATAATTGTATTTTGAAATCTTTGTAAAATGATACATAGAAAGTCTTTTTCATTTCTTTACCAGATATAAATGAATGTGAATTGTCTGCAGAATGTGTCTGCAGAAAATTTAATCATCTTAGCATATTTTTCCTTATTAAAGTTTTATCTAATATCGTACAATTTACAATATGAAGCTAAGAAAAGATATAATGATAGATGCTCGTTTGGAATAATATATTAAAATAGAAGAAAATTTTCTAAGAAAGAATCGCAACGAACTCATGAAAATATCTGCTTTAGACACTTCTTTTCATCGCAGGTCTATTGTGTTTTATGAATAATAATAATAATAATAATAATAAAAACTGTTTGTTGCAAAGATCGTTAAATTTTTTCGTTTTTGTCAAGATTCTTTTATATGCAGGTTCCGATTTAAATTGCTTTAATGTAATTGTATAGTTTATTAACTTAAAAAAATAGTAGTTAAAACACTGTAAAAAGGGGGCAGGTTTACTGTAAAAAAACAAAAACGATTTTTTGATTTAAGAAGAAGAATTACGAATGCTCATTGTTTTTTAAATGTTATTTATATGCTACATTTTTTTTTTGTAATATCTATTTTAAAATGGTTAATTTAATCAATGCCCTTTTATTAAAATTTATTTATTCACTTTTTAATATTTACCCAGTCCTTATGAGGTTTATTCTAATGTGTTCATTCTACTTTAAATAAATGATAATTTAAACCATTTCTTGATTTTTTTCGTTTGATTTCACTCCTTTCTATGGGTATAGATGGCAGCACTAAAAAACATTTTTGTTAAAAATCTAGTTACAATATAGTTTACTTTTTTCACACCAGATGCCAGCAGTGTGTTTGCTTTCATTGACTTTCTGCTGGTTTAGTGGACACTTTCAGCCATGCCACGTGTTTTAATAGCCTTATGTCTGATTGCATCCTTACATGTTATAATTTTGTGGGTAAAATTTCTGGAGTTTTCGATTTTTGACTATAATTGTGCTCTAAACATTTTTCAATTTTTAATATATTGTGTGAGGTGTATCTTTCTTTAGATCTCTTGGCATTTTATCATTTATTTTATTTTTTAGATGAGCTATAAGGAGCTAAATTTTGTCATTTTAGGTTTAACCCTCTCGCTGCGTAATTGTTTAAAAAAATTGCGTACTTAATTCATTCTCGACGAGCGTCTTTTAAGAATTTTTATTCTTTTGCCACCGGTTTTTCAAAACAAAAATTTTCGCCTTATTTAATCGGGAAAATGCTCCCATTAGATAAGGCAAAATTTACAATAAAAAGTAACTGGTGGGAATGATTGAGGCGGGTTAATTAGACGGAGAAAATGCATCCCCGATGAAATCTCGGGTTGCGCAAATTTTGCACTTTTACGTTGCCCAAGAAACCCTCGGGTTGTGCAGCGAGAGGATTAATGCCGACAAAATTGAAAGAAATAATGCATCTTCATTTTGAATTAAACCTACAACCTCCTTTGATGATTCTGTAGGTTATTCATAGTTTCTTATTTTACATACTGGTTTCCAATGTTCATATCTTGTTCATCTTTAGAATTTTAACAATTTGTTCATATTTTTGTGATTTCATCTTTATTATATATATATATATATATATAAATGCTTCCTAGTTAACCCTAATTCCGAAAAGTATTCATCTATCTTCAAAATCCTTAAAAACTAGTAATTTTGACATTTAAAAAAGCATTGATGAAACAAAAGTTTCTTTTTTTGACGGAATTATTCGAAACGTCAGAAAATAACTTTTACAGTTTACTAATCAGTTATCCCAAACTTGTATCAACATGACATATTGGTTCTTTTGATGCCCTGAATTCTGAAGTAAATATTTTCATGTTCAAACGAAAAACATGGTAAATTAACATTACAAAATGAACAGATGCTTAACCCGGGAGAACTCGCTAGTGAGAATTTCACTCACGGTACCCAATTGCTTTCCTTTAACTTTACATTCGCTTAATATATTTTTTTTTTTTGCTTGGCTTAGTACTTTTACTCACAAATGGGTAAAATAATTAAAATAACATTTTTAAATTTTAATTAAAATGAAAAATGGTTTAAATAAGAGTCTTAAGAAAAGTACGACGGTGAGAGAAAATCTCATGCAGCGAGTTCTCCCGGTTTAAACGCTCTTGCATGCATAATTTCAGTTACGCGGCTGGAAATGTTTATTTAAAGAATTATAACATTAAAAAATCCTACATTTCGTTTTTATCCTAATTTAAGAAAAGTGAGTGTAAAAAGACATTGCAAAAACTAATTCGTAATGTTTTCGAAAATTACTGGTAGCCGAAGTGACTTTTGTTTCATAAATGAGCCGTTCAGTGCTCAAATCGATTAACTCCATCAAATGAAAATTTTCAGTACAAACAGTTAAATTATTGTAACTATAAAAATATTGTATGTATATAATATTTTTTCTCGAGATATTTTGATTGAACTCATTAATTTCCTTTTTATCAAGGGTAACTTTTTATCTCTTTATAAGTATATAGAAAAAATTTAATGTCCCTTTGTTAAAAAAAAACGCCACTTGAAATGGAGTTAGTTGGATTGCCTTCTGAATGCCTCAAATGTTTTATAACTAAAGGAAATCTAATAATTTCTGATATTATTGTTGATAATTGAAGTCTTTTCGGAATTGTAGGTTATTCGTAAAATATTATATCATACTTTCGTAAACCTTCTTGCTATATTAATTTTTTTTTTCCATCGTAAAAATTTCTTTTGATACCCAGTATTCCAGAGACGAACAATTTAAATCATTTGAATTTTGTCCGAAGTTTAGTAGTTTAGAAAAAAAGCCTAAACTGATAGAAATAAAATGGCAGAAACAGAAAATTTAAAATACGTACGTATATTATTAGGGATATTTAAGACATAAAAATGTAAAAAAGCGCTAAATTTATTTCTAAATATTCAATAGAGATTTTGCTTAAACAGCCTTTTATCTGATTAACAAAAAAAAAAAAAAAAAAAAAAAAAAAAAAAAAAAAACTATTAATGTGGGCATTAGGATTTGATAACATATAAATTATTAAAGTTAGGTTCAAAGTACACATTTCATAACGAATATAAACTTTTAGAATTTGATGAAATTCGCAGATATATTATAATATTATAATATCTGCACATATGTTAAAGAAAAGCATACCTATACACTTCAATTTTGTTGATAAATTTATTATATTAGGTATTACACTGTTTAATGTAATTCTGTTTAAATATAAATTAATTATATAACGTACTGTTTAATTAAAATAAAATAAAATTTATTAATATTCCATGCTTTAAATTTTTAATAAATACATTTTTTTACATTACTTTTTATATAGTATATGCTAGTTCTAATTCTATTAATCCTCTGTTGATTTTTTGATAAAATAAATAATTCCTTATATTTTTCAAATCTACGTGAGATGTATAATTACGTGTAGATACGTTAGATTTTTAGTTTTGCATTTAACTGCAGAAAACAATGCCATTATACAGTAGAACCTCATTACAACGAATGCTGCTTTAACGAATTTTCCAGTTTCACGAATATTATTTGGATTGTTAAAAGAAATACATTATGCTTCAGTAGAATCTCATTACAACAAATTTCAGTTTAATGAACTTTTCAATTTAACGAATATAATTTGGATTGCTAAAAAAATCCTATTATCCTGTTTCATTATAAAAATATTCACATTAACGAATTTTTCAAAATAGCGAATTTAATCAATTCACCTCAGAGATTCGTTATAACGAGATTTTACTATATTTCATTATAAAAATATTCACTTTAGTGACTTTTTCAGTATAACGAAATTAATCAATACACCCCAGCGATTTGTTGTAACGATATTTTACTGTATACGAATTTTAAAATGAAAAGAAAAATCTTTGTGATGTATATCCTCTTCGGTCCCCTGGTCTCCATACGGGGACCTCTGTTCTTTTCCTTATAAAAACTAAAATGTCCGATTTTTTTTTACATTTTTACATCACTTCTTAATAGCTGAATGCTTTTTGCGTTCAAAGCTAACGGTTAAATGGCAGCATCTAAGCTGATTCCCACATAAAATAAATGTTATTTTCATCCGAGTTTGCAAAATGCTCCAAAATGCCCAAAAGACAGTATGACCAAGAAAGTGAAAAATTTTCATAAGTATTTAACTGAAATCTTTTTCAATAAAAAATTTTGAGGATTATCAATAAACAATTTAGAGGATTTGTAGATTATTTACTTGTTTAAAGCTCTTAAATTTGTGATTGCGTTAATTTAGGTTAATGATTATTAAATTCATGTTTTGAGGGGGTTTGTACTTTTAGATCCACATTTTTTAACCCAAATTACTAAGCGCCTAACAGATCCATTTCAGAAAAGATATTTTTCTGTCATTTCCGATGTAATTTTGTTTGGAAAAAAACAAAGAATAAGCATTTGTATTATTATTTTGATCTGAGAACTGAAGAGGTTAAAAATCTGTAGATGTTATTACTTTCAATAATAATAAATTACCAGTAATTACCATTAATTATTTGAAAATCGTTGAATCCTCAACAACAATAATATTACATTAACATTTTAAAACTAAATTTTGAACAAATACTGATGATTTTTACATTCAAAATTTGAAGCATTGATTTCGTCAGATAAATTTCCATCTTCATAACAAACATTTATTTCAGAAAAAAAAATAAGAAACTAAAATCAATGATCCAAACCAAAACTCAAATCCTCAAACAGAAAACCCATACATTCGTCATTAATTACTGACGTAGATTTAAATACATATACTTAATATTGATTGTACTTTTCATGTAATTTTTACAAGAAATGGTTTTAAATATATACACTGTCTTATACTTATTTATATTCCTAGCATAAACTCGTAAAAAGTATCTTCGTAAATGTAATTTGCTCAAGTAACAAAACATTAAGAACCGTTAATTTAGATTGCATGCCTAGAATAATTTATACAAGTTTTCTACACATTAAATAAAATAAATGCCATTCTCGAATAAGGATAATTTGCCATAACCTTATTTAAATAAAATGATCGTAAGTAGTGTTTGAATTTGAAAAAAAAAAAAATACTGAAGAATAATCTTATCCAAACGTTATATATTTTTTTATATAAATATTAGTTCTTAATATGTTGTAAAAACTTTGGCAGGATAAATAAATAAAACCAAAAAGGTTCGGTGCTTTGAACTTTTTGCAAAGTATCAATTTGATACAAATCTTTAAATGTTAAATCTGAGGAATATGGTATTTTAAGTAAGTGTAATCTATAAATATAATACCGTCTACCAATTTGTTGTAATAGTTTGTTTTAAGACCTATGGGTAAGATGGCCAAATATCTAGGGTAAGATGCGTCGTGGAGTTTCAATGTAAACAATAATTTATGTGAAGCAGTATAAAACATAATGGGGCGAATAAAAATAACTTTAATATTTTAGGCATACTAAAGTTGTTAACTTACATAATATTAGGAAATTACAAAAATATGAATGTAACAAACGTTGGCAATTTAATAAAAGGACAAACTAATATTTGAAAAAAAAAAGTTTTGTTCTACTGAACATTTAAAAGAATTATGGCTTTTAAGTATGCCTATTTTTAAACATTATAATAAGTTTAAATACGATAAAGCCACTGTGATTAAGTGCTTTAGAGTGCAGATTTTTTGTTGGTGTTTTCCATATGCCTCTTTGTTCTTTTCAGCTATAACTCAGATCTCCCACAGACTGCACATTTGTTTAGGCACCTTGAGCAACTTTTACATAACCAACAGTTTCCCTGAATGCATTTGATCCAATCACATTTTTCAGAGGTTTTATTGTACTCTGAACACTGATTCTCATTCAGTTAAAAAAAATCCTCATCTTCTGAATCTTGGTAGACAGTTTAATCCTTTAACTTTTCAAAGCAGATCAAATTAGCGTGTTTTTAGATTTTGCGGTTTCTTGATGAAGGTTGGGGAGCGTAACTCGTTGAGGGCAGAAGACACTAGTTATCTAAAACTATATTATATACCACCGATATTTACATTTATTAAAATTATTTATAACTGCATTTAATGTCAAATTTTTAACAATGATTAAAATTAATAATTGTTAAACAATCATTTATAAGGCCAATAAATTTTATTTATAAGGCAGAATACATATAGAAACCTTTCAAATTATGTTCACCTTAGATTTTAATATTTCTTTATGTCATTTAAAACATTTAGAAAATTTATAATTTTAACTAATGATTTTTTTTTCATCCGTTGATTAAAATCACGATTTAATCACTGATTTAAATTATCTGATTAAAATTGTTGACAAGTTAGTTAATATAAAGGAGTAATTTATACAATGAAGAAACAACCAGGCATTTGACCGCAACGGAAAATAATCGGCATCTTACCCCAAGGGACAACAACCGGCATCTTACCCTCTCCCCCCCCCCCCCCCCCATTTTCGCCAATTCACCACAATGTATTGGGTATGACGCCGGTGCCCCCCGCTGAGGTGAAGAACGGGAACCGGCCATCATTTTCTTTGCAGAAAGGCCAGGTACCAGTACTCTCTAAAAACATCAGATTTATTTCTCTGGTGTTTAAACTAAGACTTATGTAGGCAAGTAAAGAAGTCAAGTAAAAGACTTTTGACACTTTCCGGAAGGGTTTTGATGAAATAGCAATAAAAAAGTACCACTTGAAAAAATTTTTAAAGAACGCAAACAGAAATTAAAATATCAGTAGGGAATCCTCTTCCTTACAACTGAGCGGCGTTTCCCTGCAGTGTCTGCGCATACGAAAACTACGTGATTCGGCATCTTGTACAACACGGCATCTCACCTCGAGTTACCCTACAGAAAATGCGAATTTTGTTGTTTTGGATAAGGTGTGTTGTGGTTTGAAACTCATGTCCTCAATTTCGTTCGATCGAATTAGGTATTCAGTGTCGTTTAAATGTATATAGTGTCTCATTCAATACGTTTTATATTTCGTCTATTACACACGTAGGCAACACATTGAGTATATCCTTAGGAAAATTTATTATTATTATTATTATTATTATTATTATTATTATTTCCTTTCATAGTCATAAGTTAAATTTGAGAAAATTCATTCTACAGGTTTTTTGCTTGATATATATATATATATATATATATTACTATTGTTTTCTTGGCTATCTTTTGAGTTGGGTTGGGTTGATTGTTAACGGCCAATTATCTACACGAGGGATATGGACCCTAGGGGGAGTGCCTTCCGTGGAGGTCTTTCTAAGGGAACCTAATCCGTATTAACGCATGGAAATCCACGGTTCGAAGAAAACCACGAAAACTCCGAACGATTAGGCCGACGGGCGCGATTGGGTTCGAACCCAGCACCTTCCGTCTACCAGCTTCGAAAGCAGAACCTCTCAGCCACTGGTGGGGCGAAATCTTTTGAATGCGTCTACGAATCAGTCTGTTGACAATGCTGTTCATAATTAGTGGTGACTGCATTAAAAAAAAAAAAAAACATGCAAATTAAATTCAATGAAATGAAATAATCAAGTTTGATTTCACGCGTGTTTGTTTAAGGGTAAAATTAGGTGAGACAAACTTTCTTGAATTTCGTGACTATTTCGATAAAAAACTTAAGCTATCTTTAAATGACCATTTTGATATATAATTAAAAAGCAGGAATTTTTTTAATGTCAGTGATTCATTACATTAGTTATTTATTCTATATATCCTAATAAAAGGTAATAATTTTAGCTGGAAATAAAATTAATTTATTTATTTATTGCAAATGTAGATCATTTTTTAAAAGATTAAATTTATTCATTTCGAAATAATCAATGTATTTTTTTAATATAAATTGAATATTTATCACAATAAATAAATCGGAAAACGAAACTTTTGACATTGTCATAACGAAATGTAATATTTTCCGAATTCGGAAATCCAACACCAATACTTTAATTAAAGAGAAAGTGGCTAAATAAGGTTCCTTTACAAGTAGCCAGTTCATCAAATTCCAATATAACTATCCCGTATCTCGTTTACTAATTATAGCGTACGGTAGTGGGAAAGAAAACTTACTGGGGCATGTCGCAGCTTATCAGATCACTAATACTCAATTACAACTTGCAATTTAATATATGTCTTAGATTGAGGAGTATATATTGATTGAATGGTGTTGAGAGAATTGCACTTTATTTTACCCGAAACCCATAAAATGACATGTTTTCCTCTTTCTAATCAAATAAAACTTAATTTTGCATTGGTTTCTGAGGAAGATTTCATCATTATTCCTTGAATAATGATGAATGTCTGAATAAAATTTCATTAATTATAATGATATTAAATTTAGATAGTTATTATGGGACGAATATATTAGCGGTAGCTTGAAAAAAGTATTTAAAAACTATGTTAAATAAACTGTCGAAAATTTTTATAAAAAGCTATTTTTTTTATTTATTTATATTTTTTACCAAAAAAATGGATTATAATAAATAGTGCAGAGCTTGTTTTCAACAGCAAATTTTAGAAACATTACATAATAAGGACTACTTAAAAAACTTTGACATAAAAAATACACTTTTTCATACTTTGATTAGTAAGACTTTAGGTACGTACAGTAATACCCTCTAAAATATAGAGTAAAGCAGTTACTATACAAGGCTATCTAGTGGACCGGGTGCAAAACTTTGAAGAGTACAGACAGAACATACTGGAATCACATAGAAATTCATGGCCAGAATGAATATAAAAATAAAGAGGCATTTTTTGATAAAGAAAGAAATCAGTCTTTCTTCATCAGTCCTTTATAGTGTAAAATTTTTCAGGGGCTTCCGAATTGACATAAACTTTACGCCCAGTTTATGATTGACTGTCTTGTTATTAATGAATTATTTGTAAATAAAAAATTCTTGCTGTAGTTTATAAACTACGTAAATATTTTAAGTTTAAAAAAGATTAAGGAGCCTCAGGACTCTTAAATTTGGAAAATATATAAAAATAAGACAATTTTAAACATTTAATATCTTAAAATGTATGTCATTTAAATGCACATTTTTTATTGAGATCAACGATAACGTATTTTCTTTCATTTCATATATTTAAAAAAAAATAGAAGACTCAGAATTAATATTTATAGGGGGTTCAAACTGCCAGACATTTCTCGAACAGAACATCGTTAAGACAGTTAACGTGTACGATTACAAAATAAAATTTGCAACTAGAAGGGAAATGTTGGTGCATAACTATACTTAAAATTATAATAATTACCTTGAAGCTAAATAAATTTGTATTTAAATCATTTTTATATTTTTAATACAAAGTTGTATTTACTTAATACAGAATTTTGGAAATCTCAACAGTATAATCACCTAAAAAAATATTTTTTTTAACAATAAAATGAAATTTTAGGTTCAGTTTATACAGATTAACATGAACCATATATTGTGAAACTTTCATGAAAAAATATTCAGAAGTTTTTTAGATATCCTGCGATTCCCCAAAACTTCATTTTCAGAAAAAAATAACTTCAAAGTTTCGTAAACGCCGCTTCATCTATTGAGCGGGAATAATTCTAAAAACCATAACTTCTGTTCTAACGAGAATTTCAAGAAAGCAATTATATCAAAATATTCAGTAAAGATAGGAGTGTAAAAGCTATAAAAAAGTAATAACATTTCGAAAATTTTAAAGCTTTCAAAGTCCTGAGACCACTTAATACGTTATAAAAAAGTTGTTTCATAATAAAGTTACAGAATAATTAAAAAATTACAAGGCTTAAGATTTATGGAATAAAAAGAAAATGATAAAGTTTAAAAATTGAATATAAGTTTAAATTAATATACATAAAGCACAGTTAAGAAAATGTAAAGTACCTTATTTCAAAACATCAATAAAATATAAGTATTTATTCTTCAAAAATTTTTTAATTCATTTAATAAATATACATTAAATGAAGTTACGCAATTTTCTTTGTAATGATCGGATGAGTCGTTTAGGGGATTTATGCATATAGTAAACATGTAAAACACCTCATTAGGATACCCCCTTAAATACTTTAGAGAATGTGAATAGAAACTAATAATGTAACAAGAAAAACATAAAGCAATAAATAAATTTCCGATATACTTTTAATTTAAAGTTTTTAAAGAAGTATTTGTGGGAATGATCACACGAAACTGGCTATAGGAAACAGTTAAATGAAAAACTTCCGTTTAGCACTAACAAAAACGCTTAAAATTCAGCTTAATTAAGCATGTTAGAAATGTGAACAGAAAGCAATAATAAAAAAATAAACAACAGAAAGAACTAAAATTACTAAACGCGTTTAATTGAGAGCTCTTATAAAAATATTTGGAGGTATGACCACACTTTACTCGATATATGTTATATTTAAAATACTCCACCTGTTTTCATTTTCTTAAAAAATGTTCTCCATTTTTTACCCCCTCTGCATTATTTAATTCCTTTATAAATAAATAAATAAAAAATAAAACAACAACAAAAAATAACAACAACAAGAACAACAACAAAACACAGGAGCTTCCTTTTTTTAGTTCTTAAGACATTTATTATAAGAAAAAAAAGATTCGCAAAAACAAAATTTCCGTCAAAAACGCACATATTAATATATTGTATTACTAATTTGAGGACCTTAATAAGCTAATTTCCTAAACAAATGCCCATATTTCTTTTAGTGGGTATACAGATTGTCTGTTAGACATATTGAAGCATTGAACAGAAATTACAACAAATGTTGCTTTTCGATTATGTATTATTAGACTAAAAAAAATTGTTTAAAGCAAAATGCATAGGAAATAGTATATTATAATGTAATATTTCCATTAGCAGGAAAAGGGAAGAAGTATTTCAAAAGTACGAAAACCACTTTCTGCTAAGTATTTGACAATCTACCGTAATTTCCGGTGTATAGCCCGCAGATCAAACAATTCAGTTTGGACCCAGAAATTTTACTCAGTATTTCAAGACCAATATTTACCGTGATCTAAAAAGCTACTTTTTATTTTTTAAAAATTCTGGGTCGAAACACGATTGTTTGATCCGCGGGCTATACACCGGAAATTACGGTACTAATATATATGTTTGTACATTTTAACGAGAAATTTAAACACAAAAACAAAAATTTCGATTTTTGCACTTTTCAAAGTTGACCGGTCTGTTAAAAGCAAAATTTTGTAAATTTAAATTTTTAGAACAAATTGTATAATCAGCATCTGAATCAAGAAATATATCAGTTTGTCCATACAGTGTATCCACAGTGTCAGGCTATTTACAGATGGTCTATAATTAAACTCCCACTAATTGCATTACTTAATAAAATTAAAGCGAAATTACTGAAGCATATCAGGGTTGAAATGTCTGTTGATCATCAATTACAACTTGACATTTACTAAGTGTTTTTCATAAAAAGTATAATTTGATGTAAAAACCCGACGCTCAAATATTATATTTCCCGAGAAATCATGAAAAGCTTTATGTGTTATATTATTATATTTAAAAAATTGTAAATTACCCATGGAATAAACTAAGAATTCTATGTTAAAAATGACTAATATTTAACCTCCTAAAAAAGTAAAGTTTCAATGCATCTATAATAAAAGTCTGTAACTGTAAAGTTGTCTATTTCCGAATCATCAAATGGGAATCTTTTAAATTTAATTCTGCATTATAAAGTATCAAATCCGCATCTGAATCAAAAATCTTTTCGTTTTGTTTACACAGCAGCGTCTCTGTTGTGTCTGTCTGTCTATTTTAGAATAGTTTTAAAATTAATATCATTAATTACATTTTTCAACAAAGTGTTATGAATTTATTGGCGCATATTAGGAATTATGCTGTCCACTGATATTCAATTATAGCTTATATACTAAATCTTTTTGTAAAACTTAAATGGTATTCATAAAATCCCTTGGTTCTAATGTGAAATATTCAAAGAAATCATTAAAGGTTTTCTGGGTTATTATATTTTTTAAAAAAAAATGGGAAATTGAAGAATATAAAGTTATGAAAAAAATGTGATATTTAAAACTCTAAAAATTTTAAGCTTAAATGGTAAAAAATACTGTAGTTTTGATGCTGAATATTTCAGAATCAGCAAATGCAAAAGTTTACAAATTTAACTATGCATTATAAAATATGGAATGCACATTTGATTCAAAAATCGTTTCAGTTTGTCCACACATTGTCTCCATGGTGTCTGACTATTTTAGGCTGGTCCATAATTAAGCTCCCGCTAATTACAATGTTCAGTAAAGGGGAAGTGAACTTACTCATGCATTCTGAACTCTTGGTGTCTGATGATCTTCAATTACAGCTTGTGATTTATTGAATCTTTTTATAAAAAATATATATTCTTTATCTGAAAACCCACGATTCTTATGTGAAGTTTTCTTAGAAATTATTAATGAATTCACGGGTTATTAAATAAAAAATTTGAGAAAAAAGGTATTTAAAAGAAGAAAGAATCTTAAGTTAAAACATAATATTTTAATATTTAATTCAACAAAACATTTTAAGCTTCGATTTTATCTATTAAAGACCGTAATTCTATTGTTGACTTTTTTAGATAAAAAAAATAAAGATATTTAGGTATTTGTGTTTATTGGGGGAGAACAAAATATAAATGCTGATGATATGGATCATAGCCCAGGAATTCAATACTGAATTTATCAAGAAATTGTGTAGATGTGAAACATGGACAATTAGATAACAAAAAGAAAATTGCTAATGGTATAAACTAAGATGCTCAGTCTGAAAGATAACCTTTCATTTTTTTTTTAATCACAAGCATTTAAAGTTTGTATGCTATCTTTCAAAGCCCATTGCTCTAATGTTGCTATTTTCGAGTTATCATTAAAATACATAGGAGTTTTCTGAATTACATGATAAAAAATATTACAGATTCGTTTTCGGTATGAAATAAGAATCTTAAAGAGAAAAATATTTACATTTAATTTACATAAAAAAATATTCAAGCTTCTATGATATCCATACAAAATAATTTGAATGCTCGTACAATTAAGACTAAAAAAATTCATTTCATAATATCAATTTTAACCTAAATAAAACAGATATATGTCAGATGAAATCCAAACGCCCTATTTAAAGTCATACAATAGAGGATGTCATAAGACTTTTTCCAATATAATAATATTGTGTATATATTTTTTCTGATACTAAAATTGCAGATTTTAGAAATTATTGATTTAAATGCATAATTTTGAAAATTTCGAATGATGGAAAGTTCACGAAGCCGAATACGGATAAGAGGTTTATGTTTATGTGATTATGACTGCAAAATTGCAGCTTGATTTAATAGTTATTAAAATCATTATAAAAGAAAAATCGATGAAATCTTATTTGTCAACTAAATCACATATTTCAAGTTAGTGGTAATGCAACATTCCTTTACTAGTTTTTAACAGAACATAAAAGCTATACAAACAAAAGTTATTTAGGTACTATGAAATAAATATTCGCAATATATATACTACTATTATTCTAACAAAAATAAATAAAATAATAATATTAATAATGACGATAAAAATAAAAAATGCAAATAAATAAAAAACAAATACACATGTAAATTTATTTATATATAAAACTTTAATGGATAACGAATTTATTGGAATTTAAAGCATTGTAATCACAATAGATATAACTGCTGATTTATATAGTTATAACTTATTTTATAATAAGAACATAAAAGCTATACAAACAAAAAATATTTAGGTACACTGTAATAAATATTTAAATTATATGTGTTACTCTAATGAATATCTTTGAGAATGTTTTATTTTAACGATATATTTCGTGACGCAGTGACGCAGCTATTTATTCAGAGCACTGTAACAACTAAAACTTGGGAAATCACTTGTTTTAATTCTGAAATGTAGGTAAGATGGTAATAATTATCATAACAATATAAAAGACTATAAAAAAGTAAATAAATAATAAACAAATACACACGTGAAGTTATTTATATTGAAAACTTAAAAAAATTACGACTTTATTGAAATTTAAAGCATTGTAATTACAATATATTTAACTGCCGTTTTTATGTTTATAGATTATTTTATCTATTTTCTTAATACAATTTATAGATAGCAAGGCAATATTTATAAAATTATTCACTAATCTTTATTTTGCGCCAAAAAAATCGAGCACGTAGAAAAGTTTGCTCCAACTGCTACGCTACCCCCCTCTATTTAGCATAATATAGTAATTAATTTTTAATTTGAATAAGAAATTACTATTTCAAACGCAATATACATAAGTATAAGCATACGCCAAAAAAGGCCCTTTTTGACATAGTATTTAAATGTTAATGGTATTAAAAACTATTAGATGTCAAATGGAAATCCTTCCGTGTTATTCACGAAACTTACTAAAGCGAAATTTCATTACGAAATTTCAGTGAAGCACATTATTCACAAATATTTCGTAAAATGTTCTAAAGTTAGACACCTATATTAAACAAATAACACTTTCCGTAATTTAAAATTGCTTCTAGTGTGTCCCTTTAAAGCATTTAGTACAAACTCAATTCTAAAACATTTCTAACATATAATCCAAGAAGCGAAACATGCAATATCCATTTTAACTCTTGAAAGCTAGCAGGCTTCGGGCGCCATATCGCCTGGTTATTGGAATGGACTATAATTAAACTTTTCTCTAATTATTGAGTTCAATAGAGTGTGATGAAACCTATTCGGGCACATCGTAATTCAGCAGTAATACTCAATTATGGTTGGCCATCTAATAGATGTCTTCAAATTGAAGCGTTGATCTGATCGTATTGTTTCAGTAATATCATATTAAGTTTTCTTTGTCTTTAAAAGACAATAATTCAGGCGCATCATTCTGTAATGACATTGTTATCTAGCAAATGTTTAATTTTTAAATAAAATTACGATATATTCTAATGCACAAAGATGTAAAGTCTTTCTGAAGGTAATGATTCTACTTTTTCTTTCTTTTTAACTTCCCATATATATTATTTTCTGGTACACAATTCTTTTTATTTCGACTTTTTTAAATAATCAATAATGAATGTACGTGGGTGGTTCAATAATTATCGTCCACAATGTATATGAAATATTTGTACTGCGATGGTTGATGTGGAGTATCGAAGCCTAATCTCTTAAATGCCTATATGCTCAATTTCAGAACCGTAGCTGCTATATTAACATAGTTTTGGAGGGAAAGGTGAAGTTTTAAAGACCTATTTTTGGGGGAGATTTTTAAGGAGGGAGGTGAGGGTGAAATGCTGGTTTGGAGCTTATGAGGCTACATTTGTGACAGTTGATGAGATGTGGCTACATCACTATGATCCCGAGTCCAAACGATAGTAGTTACGTCTCATCCACTGTCACAAATCTAGCCCCATAAGCTAAAAATCAGCCTTTCACCCCTACTCCCCCCTTTAAAACTATATGAGTATAGCAGCTACGGTTCTGAAATTGAGCATATAGGCATTTAAGATATTAAGCTTGAATATTGCACAACAACCATCGCAGTATAAATATTTTATATACACTAGGGACAATAATTATTGAACCACCCTCGTAATTCTTAACTGTCAGGAAAATTTTCTCAATTTCCTAATAAGTTGTGAGGAATAATTCATAACTAACTTGATTAAAAAGACAATTAAAAGAAAGTATTCTTAAAAGTATGTATTCGAAAACTGTTGTTATTACTATAATCTGTGCAGTACATTGCGTAAGAAAATATAGCATGAAAATATACTTATTTGTCATTAGAAGTTTTAACGCATTTTTATAATCATTATTGTATAATTTCTTTTTCGCGCAAATATACTAAATAAAAAATGCAATAAAAATTATATAATGAGGATGAAAATTATGTAATTGAACTTGAAGTAAAATATAAAATACATTTAGATAAAATGGTTCAAAATCTTAAAAATACCATAAATAATACGGCTAGAAAACTAAGTAGTGCCTAGAATATTATTTAGTACACAAAATATCTCAGTGTTTATGAGAAACTCAAAGTTAATGATGAATCACGTATGCTATGACAAACTTTTACATATTATAAACCTAAATAATAATTTAAAACAGATATAGTAAACTTGATTAGATACTTATCTCATTATCCCGCCAAAATAAATAAATATTATAGGTGCAGATATAGGTTTGGAAAACAAAATAATTATATCAATAAATCGTAATTGCTGTTATAAGTTTTTGACGCAGGACATTAATGTAATCTATCACCGAGTAATCGTTTAGAAATAGTGGTAGCCAAAGTAATAATAATAACTAGAAAACAGGAATTCTGCTTTTTTAGAATTTAGTGTCGTCGCCTCCGATGGAAACCCTGTAAACTAAATGTTACGCAAATTAATGTTTTGATTATTTAAACATAAATAAATTTCAATTGAGAAATCTGATTTTTGAAATTTTAAAATAGGATAAATAAAACTTTAAAAAATTTTTTTTAAGTGCATTTAAGGCAGTATTTGACATACTTCTAAAAGCAATAGTATACAGAACCTGTGTTCCTATAATGTAAAAAAAACTATTTAAAGTAATCGTGTTAAGTAATTTTAAATTTTTCATCTTTTATAGCAGAAATAAATACCAATCACTGTTGTAGTTTTTGCGAAAAATATTCCAATAGAATAATTCATCTGTGACCATTCTTTAGATACACTTTTTAATTGTATTTTTGTAAAATTTGTATTATTAAACTTCGAATTATCCTAATAATTCCAAAGAATTAAAATTGACGAATTAATGCATTAAAAGTATATTTTCATATTAATTTATTACTACGCATAAACAATTAATTCTAATATATTTTTTGATTAAAAATTAGAAAAGCAATTAATTTGTATCCATTAATAAATGAGTTGATGGATCATTAGCAATAATTTCTAAAAAAAAAAAAATAGTAAAGCATTAGATGTTTTAGATTATATTTCAGTAATAGTCTTCAATAATGCAATTTGTCAATTGATATCAATCCATAAATAAATGTCAACTGATAAATGAATTTTTAACGATAAATTTATTATATATGGCAATTAGTTTACCAGATAAGTTATTGCATGGTCATTTTATTATTTAGTATAATTGCTAATTCTTATATATATTGATAACGCTCATTAAATTCAATAGATTTACCTAAACTATCTAAACGTTGATATTTCCTTCAAAAATACCATACAATCCACAAACTGATATCTATTTCTAATGTTTTCAAACTATCATACATCGCGATTAGTTCACCACCATTTATTCCTTTGTGACTATTTCATTTTACAATGCAGTACAATTCGAAATTTCTAGTCCAAGCATTATATTAATAGAGTTCAATAAATTAATTCCCATATATATTGATAAAGCTTAGTAAATTCATTAGACTTACCTAAACTACCTAAACGTTGATATTTTCTGCAAAAATACCGTATAATCCACAAACTAATATATATTTCTAATAGTTTCGAACTATCATACATTGAGCTTAGTTCACCAGAGCATTTATTCTATTGTCACTATCTCATTTTACAGTACAGTACAGTTCGAAATTTCTACTCTAAGGGTTATATTAATAGAATTCAATAAATTTGTTTTCGAATGCATTTAACTAAACTATCTAAACGTTGAAATTTTCTGCAGCGAATACATATACCTCAGTTTGGTATCAGATAATGTTATACGAAATACAATTCTGAAAATACCTACAAATCACGAAACATTCTGCCCTTTCCATGAGAGTATGACTTGATCCTTTCCCCGAACATTCTATTCAAGATTCTCAAATTCGATATCCTAGCTTTCAGCTTCAGGCGATTCGAAGTCCATTCAATTTTCACCCCTTTCCGAACAAGCTCTTGAACAATTTGTGAGTCCTAAATCTCAAGCTTCAATTGTAATACAGGAAACCTAAGAACTAATCCTTGTAGAAATTTGGTCCCAAGATTACTAGACCAAAGTTATTTGCAATTAAATTTTATTCCAAATTTCATTATTCCATACAATGGTTGTAAAATGTATTCAGGGCAATCTCTTTTGATTAATAAAAGCAAAGCGAATGTTTATTGTAACGTTTGGCCTAATTTTAGTGCTACAAATTTAATTTAGAGTTATATTTGTATAGCTAGTCTTGTGGATATAACTTAGATTTAGCTCCAGAGAGTTAATTTAATAATTGTGTTAGGTATAGAATCTAATTTTATGTCTTATTTTGTGATGTATAAATTTAAGATACTGAATAAAGTACCTAGATAGACAATTTATTAATTTTTATATGTGTGTGTTCATATTATTATATATTGTATATTTTGATAAATAACCTTTAATTAGAATGGTATATTTTCTCTAAAATCACTGCATTACTACAAACAGATCGACGAACCGATTTTGATAAAGTATTTTTATCTATATATTATTCAGATACGCATTTTATTATTATTTATATCTTAGTGTGCATTGTATTATAGAATGGAAAAATAAATACCAATCTATACTATTTTGAACACTCATCATGATAGAGTGTAAAAAAGTAACAAAAGCTTGGAGGTAATATCAAATTTCTGATGTGCCTGAAGTATGCCTTTTATGTTGCTTTCATATTTTAATTTGAACTACAATTTAAATTTTTTTAACAACATAAAATTCTCATAAAATATATTTAATCCCGGAAAAAAAAATTATGTCCGGAAATTATATTTAAATAAAAAATTTTGAGATTACTCCACTAAGATGCGTTCATCTAATGTTAAATTACTTTTACACATTTTCTTCAATATTTCCTAAAACTATTATATTATCAAGAAGATTTTTTGTATAAACAGACTAATGAAAAGATATAAATATTTATTTCATTTTTGTAACTTCTATTATTTTTTTATGTGAAAAATGATTCCTTAAATAAATAATAAATGGTATTCGTCAAACCTGGATGGTAACCAACTTGAAGGTTCCACAGAACAAATGTCCATATCATCATTAAAATGCCCGAAATTTTTAGAGAATAATTGTTAGCAGTAGTTGAAAGAAATAAAATATCTCCTTTTAAAACCGGTCTGGTGATCGATGCATATTAAGTGCTTTTCACGGGCAGGCAACGGAACATGTTCCCAGAGAATCCAGTTAAAAAAAAAAAAAAAAAAAAATCTTAAAAAAATATTAGTTTTCTCAAATATAAGTATTTAACTGCATTTCTATACCAATAGATAGAACCACTGTTTTCTATAGAATTATTTTTCCTAAACTTAAAACTTGGCGCAGCATGTCTCTAATGGAACTTCGCCATTAAACCCCAACAAACCAACCAACCTTAACTTTAAATTAAAGTAAAACATAAATTGAAGAACCCTAACAGACTGTAAGAGCGGTCATTTGATCAGAAATCACAAAATTGTTTTATAATTCTTCACAGATTTTTCAGAGAAACTGATAAAAGAAATCGGTTGATAAGATTTTCCCGAACAGTCAAGATTGAACTATTCCTTTCTAAAGCGAAGAAAACAACATCAATAGAAACAACAAAAGAACATAGTTACAACTTATTTATGGGTCTGAACCCTTAGAAAAAATAGAAAAACAAGCAGGAAGCTGGAATTCGCTTTTTCTGAATTTAGTGTCTTCCCCGATGAAAAATAAATAAATAAATGTAAATAGCACAAAACATATGTCAGTATATTTAAGTCTTAAAATACACGCTTTTATTTTACATAAAATGACGTCATTGGCATCCACTGAAGAATTCCACATTTAAGATCGAGTGTAAACAACATCTATAGAAAAGTATGCATAAAGTCCATACCGCAAAATAACACACAAACCCAACGAAAAGCGATGTCGCCATTCAAGAACCTTGACGAAATAATCGTGTATCTAATGTTTCATATGCCTTCATTTGATTGTAACATTAATATGGATACTGAAAATTAAATATAGTTTATAATAGCTCCATGTTTTTTCAGAAATCATTCATTTGATTTTTTTCAAAATTCGGATCAACACAGGATTAATAAAATTTCATTATTTGAACTTTTTGATAGGAACTAAGTAAATGCGGAGAAAATGAGTCACACAAATATTCTTTAAAATACATTTTTATAGAAGACGATATTCCTGGCATAGAACGTATTTTAATAACAGTTTTTTTTTCAGTTGTTATGAAAAAATAGCAACAAAAATGTATAGTAATCTTTTCTCTTTTATCTACAGAAATGAAATACTTCATTTGCCACCATTGCAGAAATGACATAAAAAACTGCAAAAAAATTAATATCTCAAAAAAAGATTGAGATCTAGTTTTCAAACAAATTACATTTAAAAGTACTTTTTTCCCTATACGATGGTGTAAAAAGGGTAAATATGCCATGCTAAAAACTTAAAAAAATTTCAGTAGATGATCAGTATTTAAGAGGCTACTTCATTCACTCGAAAATACCCGCTCTCTAATGCTAATCCTATGGAAGAAATTTATTAAGATATCGCGTTTGAATTTCAATATTTTTAGACAATTGATTTTGCATTGGATAGATGAGATCGATCTGTATAAAGGCCGTCTTTTACTTTTTCGATTTTGTTTACAGTTATTTCTTATTAGTTCACTTTCATTTCCGGTACCGGTTCCGAAAGTGAAAGTATCTTCTGCTAACAAAAGCAAAATCTGCAAACAAAATCGAAAAAAAAAATAAACGGCCTTTGTACTTATTGATCTCAGCTATCCAGTTACAAAGAAATAATTTAAAAATATTGAAATGCAAACGAGATATCTAAATAAATTTTGTCCATAAGATTAGCATTAGCAACCGGATCTTTTCATGTCACTGAAGTAGCCCCTTAACCGCACAATCATACACCTTCTTTTTTTAACGGTTAGTTTATGGTTAGGTGCGTAACGTACTTTTTAAGGAACGACACTTTAATTGCTGTCTGAAAGAAGTAGCATATCGGGGTCTAATAACTCTTTATAAGAAGAATGCATCATTTTATTGATTTAGTAGAGAGTTTCTGAACATGTACATAATAATTTTAGCTTTCAGAAATGCTTAGATACAAAGACGTATCAACAACGTTAAAAAGCAAAAGAGTTATTATTCAAGTGGGAGAAAATTGTAATAGTCTTTAATGTAATTAAATATTGAGCATGAAAAACTTTAGTACAACTCAATGACATGTAATTTCCAAATTGTGTACCATAAAATAATCCAAGTACAATTGTTTCGCTTACCGAAACTCTCTACAATTTCATTCGGAAAAACATAACTGTTTTGCATGTGATAAATGAATCTTGTAAAATTGTATGATTTATGAAACGGTAGAATTTTGTAATCAAGTTTTAAATGAAAGACAAATTACTAAAAACTGTCTTCCACAGAAAAACATACTAGAATTCAAAGTTGATAAATCTACAGAAAGTTGTATTATGTGAATGCCAAGATCTAGAAATATTATTAACTTTTAGTTAATTCTTTATACAAATTATTAAAAAAATATTTATTATTTCTTTTATGAATAAAATTCTGCACTTACATCCATGAATATATTAACATTTTTATTACGTTGTTTTCATCATTTTATCCTTCAGGTAAAATTACTGACGTTACTATCATTTGAGATACTTAAAAGCTGATTTTCTTACCGGATCCACCATAAATTCATTAAAACTTTAACATTCATTAAATAGGAATACTTGTAAAAAATACTGTTTGCACAAATGAGATTAGAAGGAGATCGGAATTTTTCTATAACAAAACAGTTGTGGTTCTGAAAATTAGCGATTAATAGTTGGCATGGATAATATGAAGCAGATTTATGCTAATCAGGTCAATAAAACACCTCGATGCACATAAATTCTTCATTCGATATTTCATAAATTTTTCACAATGTTTCATAGATATTTCATAGAATCGGTGTTTAATAGAATCTCACGCAAAATTACTACTTCTACTATCGTTTTGCGATACTTTAAAATCATTTTTCCTATCTGATGCACCATAATTTAGTTAAAATTTAAAAATTCATTAAAAAGGAACACATGATGCAAAAAAATTTCTGTTTGCACAAATGGGATTAGAGGGAGATTGGCTTTCGCTTAATAATAAAAGTGGTTCAGAAAATTACCGATTGATGCCGCTGGAACGCATAATAGGAAGCAGATTTATACACATCAGGTCAATAAAACACCTCGATGTACATAGATTCTCACGATGTTTCATATATGTTTCATAGATTCAGTGTTTCATAGATTCTTCATTCACTGTTTTCATTATCCCATCCCTCGCGCAAAATTATTACCGCTACTATCGTTTCAGATACATTAAAATTATTTTTAAATACCGGATGCGTCATAAAGTCATTAAAGCTTTAATAATTCATTAAAAAAGAACACAAGATGAAAAAAAAATCACTATTTACAAAAATGGGATTAGAGCCAGATCGGATTTTGTTTAATAACAAAAGCGTTGTGGTTCAGAAAGTTACCGATTGATGCCGCTGACACACATAATAGGAAGCGGATTTATGCACATCAGCTCAATAAACACCTCGATGCATACATATTCTTATTTGGATGCCTTATAGATTCTTCATGATGTTTCATATATGTTTCATAGATTCGATGTTCCATAGATTCTTAATTCACTGCACTGTTAAAAATTTGCAGCATTCTGTCCAATCATTTGACCGTTTTTATTGAAAACAGTTACACAACCGTAATTTAACAGTAATCTGACCATAATATTGGCCATTTTATGGTCAGAGTGCAGTTAAATTACGGTTATGAAACTGTTTTTTTCAAAAAACGGTCGAATGACTGGACAGAATGCTGCGAAATTTTAACATTGCGTTTTCAACATCTCATCTCTCACGCAAAATTATTACCGCTGCTATCGTTTAAGATACTTAAAAAAAAATTTCATACCAGATATGCCATAAACTCGTTCAAAGTAAAAAAAAAAAATCTTTAAAAAAGACACATGATCCAAAAAAATTACTGTTTGCATGAATGGAATTACTGGGAGATCGGATTTTTTTTAATAGCAAAAAAGTTGTGGTTCAGAAAATTTACAACGGATGCCGTTGGGATGCATAAAGTCCAAATTTTGATTCTAATTTACTATAAGCCTAATTTGCATAGATTTGCTTCATATTATGCATGACAACACTATCTACAGGTAAATTTTTGAACGACATATTTTTTATATTATTAAAAACCAGCTATATGCTATCGTTACTAGATCAAACGTTGAAAATCAAGCACGTTTAAGAGAACGAATAATCAGTAACAAACTCATAGCGTAAATTTCACAGGGTAAAAACACTTATGACGACAAGTCATGCACTAAGAAAAAAATGATTTTGGCATCTAGAATCTAAATTGTGGCTCTAGAAAAAATAGTTCCATGTCATCCCTATAAATTCTAGTTCTATTTGCTAGAGAGTTCTAGAGTCTCCTACTAGAATTCAAGGGCGTTTTCCTATATTCTCGTGGTCAAACTTATTTAAAAATCTCTGCAAATAGATGCGAACACAATAGGCTAGTTTTAGTAGCTGTAATTCTAGTTTATCAAACCATTCCAGAAATCAAGCGATAATTTCTCGCTGCTAAAACGATTTATTGTCATTTCGTTACCTAGAAAACAAGAGACTATAAATTCTAGATCATTTCGTCTATTCAGCTTAGTTGTTAACCTTATTCGCATTGCTCGGAAATCTATATTTCTGGTTTAAGGATTCAGAAAATCACTACCCATTCATTCTAGGTGAAGGCGGTATATTTTTTTTCCCTCAGTATGTGCTGTGATACTGAAGTTTTTCAGACGCTTCGAAGAAACTTGAAACGTGTGTTTTAATAGAAGCCAAATTTGTATAGATTTATTTCATATTATGCTTGCTAAAGCCATCTACCGGTAATTTCTTTGAACCACATATTTTTAGTTTATTAAAAAGATCGATTACCTACCAATCCCATCCGTGCAAACTGCAATATTTTTGTGTCATTTGTTCCTTTTTGTTGATTTTTTAAAGTTTTAACGAATTTATGACGCACCCAGTATTTCATGTTATAGAATAAATGTTAAGTCAGATCAATTGGCCGATGAAATACCTGCTTTATTTTTTTATTTTTTTATTTTTATTTTTTTTTAACACTAGGGGGCTCGGCCCCCCACGAGCTACGCTCGCCAACCCCCGTCCAGACACCGTAGACTCTAAATGCACGCTAATTTGATCGGCTTTAAAAAGATTTCAAAAGATTGAATTACAATTTAAAAAACAGTGGCGATCTCTCTATAAACGGATTTCTATTCATTTCTCTTTGATTGGGGAATTTTAACGCCAAATCCGTTGCGGTACTACTTGATTATCCCGTCGACCAATTTCACCAAATTATATAAATCGCCAAACCACTCGCCAAATTATACAAATTGACATAATTTTTATTTTAAATAACGAAAAAAAAACAAATAAATTAGTACAACATTAATAAAAATACAAATAAAACGTCTAAATAAAAATAACTTGATGACGTAGACACGTGTAACAACATTTCAAAATAAGCTAATACAAAAGGAATTAAGTAAACAGAGTATTTGTCTCCTGGTATTTTTTAACAAAGTGAAAAGAAAGTTCTTTTAAATGAGACATTTTAAATTAATCGTTTTTAATCTGACGTAATTTTGACCAAACTATTCTTTCTCTTTTTAATATTCACGTGAAAATACTTGTGTTGGAAGTTAAATATTATTTGCGCTTTCCTAACAAAAATAGTTGAAAAGTACCCTCTTAAAATATCAAATAAATGTCTAGCGCAATTTCTAAATTTAAACCGTTTTGCCATATTATTTTGTGTTCATTTTATGTAATAACTGTAATGTGACGTAAATATGACGTAATTTGTCCTATTTAAGACTTCTAACGCATGTTAATAAATTTATTGCTTTACAAATTCCTTTCTCTCTTAAAATTCACGTGTAATTATAGTTTTTATGACATAATTTTTAATAAGTTCCTGCTTTTTGTACATAATTATTTAATTTTAATTCCAAATGTTTTTTTCTGTTTATAATAGTCACGTGTATATAAATTTTTAATTTATTTACATGTATAAATTTTTTTTTTTTTTTTTTTTTTGAAGCAAACATTATTGCTTCCGCTGTTTATACAGTTGGCAACAGTTTAAATTAATATCAGTTTCTAAAATCTGTTAAAAATATCTCTAGAAATGCTGAAAATCTGAATTTAAAATAGAAATAAAACCTCAAAAAATTAGTCAAAATAAAAAAATTAATGCAATCTGCACTCCGGCAAATTCTAACGCATAAAATGATCTAAAAATGATTAAATTCCTATGAACAGTTTTTGCTCCTATAAAACTTTTTTAGTGGAACGATTTTGTCCAACTTTAGCATTAAATATCTCTTAAAATAATTCTTCGATCTGAAAACTGTCTGCATCAGCGTGTTTATCAAACATTTCTGTATAATACTACCGATTTTCATATTTTTGTATGCATTATTTTTCTTAATATTAACGAAGAAAGACCTCCGGTCACAAAAAATTCAAAACCGGCGGCGGCGGCGGTGACAGCGGTAGTTACTTTTTTTTAGAATAGAGAGATATAAACATTTATTTTACGAATTTTCTAAAACTCCTTTATTGTATGTTTTGCAGTTGACTGATCTTTTGTTTCTATTCCAATACAGAATGGCGCAAATTTAAATCATTGCAAATTAGAAAATATTATTTAATCCATGAGTTTCTGAATTAATCAATCTATTCGGAAATTTAAATTGTCATTCAAAAGCAAGGGAAAAAAAGATAAAAATGAAAGAAAGTGCTAGTTTATAATCTTCAAATAAGCTCATATAAATGTCATTCAAACAGGCTAATATAATAATCAGTGTAAAATAAGCTTTTATTCAAAAGCTAAATTGTCACATTTCCGGAATATCATTCTACAGAATTCAAATTCAAAATTTCTATATACTACAAAGTAACAATACATATGTTTTATACTGTTTTATGCAATTTATAACTACGTAAGAGAAAATTTCGTAAACTTTGCCTCAAAGCATTTCTGTTCATACCTTTAATGCTTTGAATTCGGATACGGACTTTATAAATTCACTCAATTTGCACTCTTTCACGGATCAACAACTAAAACAATTTGTGAAGTCTGCAATTGTCTCATAATGTGGTATATTTCAGTTCATATTTCAGAGTAACAGAATGCTTAGACTAGCCTGGAGGAGATAAAGGAGTAAAAGAGCATATCCTCATCCGTTTTTAAACTTTGTTTCAAATTATGAATAATTTTCACTGTGTACTGTCATATTGGGTATTATTCATTTAACATGAGGATTCTGATAGACGATAACGGTTGGTGAATAAATATGAAAGAACATTGATGCTGGTTTTTTCACATTTATTTTTAAAAGTAAGCTTTGAGAAGCCTAGAGAAGATCAAAAGGTTAAAGACCATATCGCAAGAAAACAAACACTTGCAAGAAAAGTGATACGTCTCGGAAAAAGTAAATTTCACAGGTGAGGCAAAAGAAAATTTACATTTTTTTTTTTTTTACTGTAACATGAAATTATAGCACTTAGCTCTGCATATAGGAATCATGCATAAAAGCTTAAAACCCTTAACAATGAAGATGTAAATGTAGTTTTGGGGGTTGAGTGATTTGCCCTCTCCACAAAATTCACTCCTATTCTGTGGACACGATTGGACACATAGAGTAATGAAGCGATTTTCCGAATAAATACACTTATGAAACTTTTTCTGCATCAATACTCACCTATGTAGAACTATTAGTGGAATAAAACGCAAAATGAATTTTTGCGAGATGTGCCACTTTTATTGCGGGAGAGCAATATATACATTCATTTTTAATTTTTGTTTCAAATTATGAATAATCATATTGAGTATTATGTATTTTAAATGGGCTTTCTGATCGGTAATAGAGGCTGGTCAACGAATGCGAAAGAACATTGGTGCTAGTTGTTTTCACGTTGTTTATATCAGAAAGCTTTGAAAAACCTGAAACAGATTAAAAAATTAAACACAATGTCTTCATTCGTTTTAAAATTTTGAATTATCACCACTGCGCAATACCATACATATTATTATTAACTTTACACGATGATTCTGATAGACGATAATGACGATAATGAGGGCAGATATGAAGAAACTTTGTTGCTGGTTTTTACAGATTTTTTTTGTAAAAGTAAGCTTTGAGAAGCTTAGAGAAGATGAAAATGTAAAAGATCATGTACTAATTTGTTTGTAACGTTTTTTTTAAAAAAAATTAGGAATATTGTTCATACTGGGAATTATTTATTTTAAATTGGGATTCTGATCGGTGGTAACAGCTTTTACAAAAAAACATACCACGACTGAATGCGCACTTCCTGCAATTATTGCTCGTAGGATCCAATAGTTGAATTATAGTTCATTTTCTTCTGTAGCTAAATTATTTTGAGTGTAAATGAACGAGAAATTCTATGCTTGCCATGTTCTACAGTAAGAACATTGTAGTACACTTCAAGGATATAAATAAATTTCAGTATGTTTAAAATAGTATAATAGCATTAAAGTACACCGCGAACGATTTTTCCAATATACCTTAATGTAACTCAATTCATTTGAGTGTCCCTATACATGAACTGTACTGACTACACACTTTATCTTCAATACCGAGCATGCCATAGAGATACCAAAAACCATCTATGCATTTCATGGCTATCGGAATATATTTACGAGAGTTAGAAGGCGGACAGAAAGACAGACGGCAAAAAAAAAAAAAAAAAAAAAAAAAAAAAACAAACCACAGACAGATAGACAGACGGACAAACTGAATTCATAAACATATTTAAACATTGTTGGAAAATGCTAAAAAAAGTAACTATAACCCCAGTAGTTTTAATAAATTCAAGAAAAAACGAAATGTAGAATTTTAATCACATGTACTTTTTTTATATATATAAACGGATGTTTTTCTTCTTAATCCTATATGTCCTCTTTCATAATGGGTTGTCTGTATATTAACGCAGAATATAAATTTGAAAAGTTCAACAGCCACACAATAATTGTATCGGAAATTTAATATAAGTTAGAAACTAGTTAAGTCAGAAACCGACATTGAAAACCGTTTACGAAAATAAAAATTTTATAAAATTATTCTTTTTAAAACTGAATATTTGTAGACGAATTATACTTAGAAATTTAATAATTTAATGTCGAAGTCTAAAATGTTTTGTCTTTCATAATAATTAGTAGCGCCATTAGAAAATTCTATTAAAACTGAAATTTTAAACAATATTTGTTTCTGAAACAGAAAAGACTATTTTATGTTAATTTGTTTTTGTTTAACATTTTAAAAGTAAAATAATGAAAACAATATTTGAAATTATTATTCTTTAAGAAAATCCCTTAACATAAAATTAATTAAAATAAACGTACAACATCTTCAGAAATTTAATTATATTAAACATGATCTTCTTTCAAATGCAGTTTTCTTTTAAAAAGCATTTCTTTTCATTTAATTTTCCGTTTCATAATTTAAGGATGCCTTTTCTATTTTCCCTTAAAATATTTTATGCAGAATAAAAGAAAGAAAATATTACGTAAAAGGAAAAATAAGAGAAGTATTCGAATTCGCAAAGCATATACTTAAAGAACTTTCAAATAAATAAAATAAATAAATGCGTTTTATATAACTTTAAAAATGAGTATTCAAATTCTCGTGAAATCAAATACGTCTAAACTAGAGCTGGAATAAATATTCCACTTTATTTAAAAGAAGATGTTTAAGTATTACGTTCTCTTGGTCTTTTACTAATATGATTAATTGTAAAACATATAACAGTGAATTTTAGCATTTTGTACGAAAAAGTATTACAAAATGAAAATCTGGCGTGAATACTTAATTTAAATAAAGTTGTTTTTTTTTGGGGGGGGGGGATTTTAGATTTTATTAAATTTAGATTTAGTGTACATTACTGCACGGCGTCAACAAGTACGACCATATCAAGTTTAATTATTTTATTTCCATTGGTTTATGAAACATGGTGATTTTTTTTTTCAAATTTTAAATTTGTCCCTTTTGCCTACGTTATGGACCGAATTTTAAAAAATCAATATCTTATGCCTATATTGCACTTAGAAATACATTACATATTCCAAATTTCAAATCTATGTGCGTACAGGAAATGGTGAAAAATGAATTACAAGGTTTAAGTGCCACATAGTAACATACAAACAGAATTGCAAGTTAAATTAAAGCATGTAAAAAAAATAACAATAATAGTTTTAATAAACCCAAGAAAAAAGGGAATGTACCGTTTTAGTCACATGTAATTTTTTTATAAACGTATGTGGCTTTCTATTTCATAACGGGTAATCTACATATTAAAACTTAATCAACCTTTTAAAAGTTCAATAACCACACAATAATTTTATTGCAAAAATAAGGTCATCTAGACATTAATTAAATCAGAGACCGAGATTTTCACCAGCTGACGAAAATGAGCATGTGATAAAATTATCTTTATTAAAACTGAATATTTATGGCTGAAACAAATTTAAAAAAAAATTATAATTTTATGTCATAGTCTAAAATGTTTTGTTTACTGAAATTTTTAAATAATATTTGTTTCTGAAACATAAAAGAATATTCTATATTGAAACTTTCACACCGGCGCGGTGTGTCACACTCAACTGTCTCAGAGTTGTCAAGTCTCCGGCTTTTTTTTCACACCACTATTATTTTAGAGAAAACGTTGTTCTTTTAAATCGCCCAATTGTTCTAATTAAATAAATCAACATTTTCTGTATTATAATACTGATATCCAAAATGCCGGAGACTTTGCAGACCTGAGACAGTCGAGTGTGACGTGTTAATCTGTTTTTAATAATATGCCAAATTATATAACAGTGAACTTTATCATTTTGAAATACGAAAAGGTATTACAAAATGAAAATCTGATGTCAATACTTAACGAAAAAAAAAAGTTCTTTTTAATATGAAATTTATATTTATTTTTTATTGCAGTACGGCGTCAACAAAAACTATCATGTCAAGTTTCAAGATTTTATTTACATTGCTTAATGAGATATGGTGATTTTTTTAATTTTAAATTCACCCCCCTCCCCCCACCACCACCACCACAAAAAAAATACTTGTAGTAATTAAGCAAAAGAGAATTTTATGAAATATTTCCAACAATCTGATAAAGGGGGAATAACGAAGATTTATCAGATTGCTGGAAATATTTCATAAAATATTCTTTTGCTTAATTACCACCAGTATTTTTGACACTTTTAGTGGCATTACCTATTCTTTTCTCCTATTGGCTGGTACACGTAATTTCCTGTTTCTCCATTGGCTAATGAACTTCTCATTTGAATCTGCTTCTCCTCTATATAATTCAGCAATTTCCCGTTATTCTTTGCACTGCGGACGGTACTTTAAAAGCTACCGAAACTAATCTGATCAAAGTATGTATATTCTGGCGTTTTTAGCGTAGCTTTTAAATTTATTTCATTCTGCGTCAAGTAGCATCTTGATAATTAGTAATCCTTATATTGCTCTCAAGAATATATAACTATTCCTAATATCAAAGCTCTATGTCATCAGGAATTGGCGATAAATGAGTAACAAAATTTAACGACCAAATACAAATATACAAACAGAATTGCAACTTAAAAGAAAGCGTGTAAAGACAGATGAGTATAACTTCAGTAGTTTTAATAAATTCAAGGAAAATGGAATGTACCGTTTTAATGAGATGTAATTTTTCTTATGAAGATGTGGGGCTTACTTTTTCATAATTGATCGTCTACATATTAAAACTGAATCTTCTCTTTAAAAGATCAATTGCAACACAATATTTGTATTGCAAATGTAAAGTCAGTTAGAATCTAGTTAAGTCAAAAACCGACATTGAAAACCGTGGATGAAAATGAAGATAATTCTTTTTAAAACCGAATATTTGTGGATTAATTATATTTAAAAATTTAATGTTTAAAAGTCAAAGTCTAAAATTTTCTGTTTTTCATAACAAAAAGGTAGCGCTATTATAAAATTCCAGTTAAATTTTTTAAATATTATTTGTTTCTGAAACAGAAAAGAATATTTTATGTGATATAGTTTTTGTTTAACATTTTAAAAGCAAAATTATGAAAACAAGATTTGAAATTATTATTCTTTAAGAAAATTCCGTAACATAAAATGAATTGAAATAAACGTACAATAGTCTCGCACAGAAATTAAATTGTATTAAACATGATCTTCTTTCAAGTCCAGTTTTCTTTTAAAAAGCTTTACTTTTCATTTAATTTTCCATTTCATAATTTAAGGATGCCTTTTCTGTTTTCCTTTGAAATATATTATGCCGAAAAAAGAAAGAAATTATTAAGTAAAAGAAAAAATAAAAGACGCATTGGAATTTGCAAAGCATTTACTTAAAGACCTTTCAAATAAACAAAATAAATAAATGCGTTTTACATAACTTTAATAATGAGTATTCGAATTCTCGTGAAATCAAATATCTCTAAACTGGAGCTGAAATAAATATTCTATTTTATTTAAAAGATTATGTTTAAGTATTACGTTCTCTTGGTCTTTTAATAATATGACGAATTATAAAACATATGACAGTGAACTTTAGTATTCTGAAATACAAAAAAGTATTTAAAAATGGAAATCTGACGTGAATCCTTCATGAGAAAAATTTTATTTTTCTTTTTTTAACAGTTTCCAATAAAGTTGAAGCGTATTTATGAATTCAGTTTGTCTGTCTGTCTGTCCGTCCGTGCTCTAACTCGCGTAGATATAGTCAGATTGCCATGAAAATGATATACAGTAGACTCTCTATTAACCGGAATGGTCGCGAAATGCCTCGTCCAGGATGAGCGAATATCCCAGAAAATCGAATTTGTGCAACTTTAGATGAAAAAGTTTTATAAAAAGGATAGAAAATGTCAAATTAATATATGATAGGGTGTTAATAATTTAATTAATACAAATGAAAGAGAATAAACATAAATTTTAATGTTATTTAGATTTATAATTAATACAATATAAAAAAAAATATATATATAAATGTAATTTACCTCACTGTTTTGTGAAGAATGAAATGATAAAGGCCTGTTTTCGTTTTTTATTTACTCTTCGACTAATTTTACTACTCGAATTTCTCAACATCAGTTTTTCAGAAGGTTTGCTTTCACCATCTTTCTCGAAGCCTTTAACTAACGTCTCATTGTGTAGTAATGCGTTACCGTGACTTAATTTTCTATGAGTTACAAGATTTTCTTCATCAATTTCAGGGCATTTTTTTTTAATTTCCTTGTTGCCTCTGAATCACAGGCGACATGCGACACACTACCATCGTCATTTAAAACTTTGTAATAATCCAATTTCGAATCTTCGTTAATCCATTGTTGCACTGCTTCTTCTTCCACATTTTCGGAACTGTTTAACTTTGTCAAATCTTCTATGTTTTTTCTCTACAAATCATTAGTATCGTAATCTTCTGTAGGAATTTTTTTTTTCATCCCATAAAATTGCCCTCCAAGATTTCTTAATCCTGGGGCTTTTTACTAATTTCCATTTTACTTTTTCCATCATCGTAATAAATTGCATGCAAAACTGAGATTTTAACCGTCCCAGTTAATCCGCTACCCGGATAATCCAATCCGGTTAATCGAGAGTTTACTGCATGTTATTGGTGTTTATACGGTGTCATTTTCGGTATTTAAAAAGAAGTGTGTAGTATTAATGGTGCGTTTACAGGAACACTCGAAAGAATTCCGTTACATTACGGCTTTTGGGGAGAATAGTCATTTTTTTCCCGAATGTCAACGGATTGCCTACTGTTTTTTAAAGATACAGTAGAGTCCCGATTTTCCAAGTCCCGCTTAACCGAGTTTCCACTTTAACCGAGATTTTTTCTTCTAATGGACTGATGGCGTCTATTATTATGAAACAGCTATTATAAGTGAAGTGTTAGGTGAAGATGAAAGAGCAGTCGTAAAAAGTTAGAAGTCTGATTTTCTGGTCAGAATGAGAAAAAAAATGGCCATAATAATAAAAAAAATCATAATAATAGAATTCCAACATAGATGAAAAATGTTTATGAATTCGGTCTGTCTGTCCGTGCTCTAACTCGCGTAAATACAGCCCGATTACCATGAAATTGATATATGGTATTGGGGTTTCATATGGCATGTTCGGTATTGAAAATTTTATATACGAAAATTTTCAATACGAAAATAACAATTTCGGTTTCTTTACTGGGACACTCAAAAGAATTCAGTTACATTGCTGCTTATGGGGAGAAATCGGTTGCGGTGCATTTTAATGACATGACAATATTTTAAATATATTGAAATTTGTATATTATCAGTGAGGTGTACTGCAAAGTGCTTAAGGTAAAATCTGGTGTGGCTGTAATTTATAGTTCATTTACAGGGACAAAATAAAGTATTTGTTTTCAGTACTGCCTATGAAGAATAATTGCTGGAAATGCGTTTTAAATTTTAATATGCGCGTTTTAAAATGTAACTAAGTTTTTGCATATTAATTGGTATATATAAAAACTCTAAATAATATACAGGCTACGCAAAAGATCTCATGTACATTTCCGTCTATTGACGAAAATTGCTGAATGGAGAATTTCAACTATACTATGTTTTTAATTGAACTAACTTTTAGCATACTGTGATATCATCATCATCAACCGTTTTCAATCCACTGCTGGATGCAGGTCTCCCCCAGATTTTTCCAATGTTTCCTGTCTAGTGCTTTAGTCATCCAATTAACACCGGACACGTTTCTGATTTCATCAGTCCTTCTTACTTGAATTCATCTTCTTGGCCGTTTTACATCTCTGGGATACCACTGTAAGGTGTTTGTGATCCATCTATTGTCTTGACTTCTTGCAATGTGCCCAGCCCATTTACATTTTAGCCGTTTATTTCTTTCAATGATGTCAAAAACCTTCGTCTGACATCTCATCCATTTTATTCTCTTTCAATCTCTTCTAGTTATACACTTTAAAAAAGAAAATAAATAAACGGTCAAGTGTGAGCATTACTCGCGCACAAAGGGTTCCGTAGAATAAATATATGAATTTGTGGAGGGTTGGGTATAACTGTATATCAGTGGCGTGGCGTCCGGTCATCGCTGGATGCGGCGATGACCAAGCAATATTTTAAAACTCTTAATAAGCTTTTAAAACTCTACGATCCAGTTTTAGCAGAACATTTGGAGTTCATGTGTAAGTGAAGGTAAGATTTAAAGTTTCTGTTTTGAACATTCAACCATTGAATTTTAGAGTTAATAATTTTTCACCACAAACTTAAATAATTGCGATGACCACCGAAACTTTTCACGCCACGCCACTGCTGTATATATTAGAAAAGAGTAAATGTGTATACCATGAAAGTTCAAAGAGATATGGAACCTAAATAATATCAAATATAGCTATTCGTATAACTCTTTTTTTAATATTATCCTAATCTGTTTATGATGAACTTTATTCGGTACTGACAATAAAAGCAGTGCATAGTTAAACTTCATTTGGCATTTCATGAAATTAAATTCAGCGTAGTAATAACCTTTATTTCTACAGTGTAGCTAAAACAAAACCTTTGTTCAAAGTTTAAATTTGGCATTGTGCTAAGCGCGCTTCGAATTGAGGTCTCAAAGTTGCAACGCCGCCTTGGTCAGTGTCGCGTTTTTCCAGATAGGAGTTTAATTAACTTTTAAAGTCACTCGAGGTGTATTGAGAGATACAATCAATGCAAACTATCGCGAATCCCACAGTATTTATGCGATTCATTCTAAAAAAACGGACACCTAATTTTAATTCCAAAACAGACAAACGGCACCAAGAATATTTAATTAAAATTTTCCTTTTATCATGTACTTGGAAATAAGCAAGTTCGCATTTTCTAATAAATTCGTTTATAAATTCTGGTGTCAGTTCATTATTTCATAAGTTTATAAATAGAATTACTCCGTGCCGGAAAGGATTAAGTGGTCGCAGGACTCTTAAAGCTTCAAAATTTAAGATTTTTTTTTTTTTTTTTTTTTTTTTTTTTTTAGATGTTAAACTTCTATCTTTTCTGAATATTTTGATATAATTGTTTCCTTGAAATTCTCATTAGAACAGAAGTTTTGGCTTTTAGAATTATACCCGCTCAATAGCTGAAGCGGCGTTTCCGAAACTTTAAAGTCATTATTTTCCAAATGGCGTATTTTGGTCATAACGTGCAAGATACCTCAAAAACTTCTGAATATTTTTTCATGAAATTTTGAAAACATATAATTCATGTTAGTCTGTATAAACTGAACCTAAAATTTCCTTTTTATTATTAAAAAAAAATATTTTTTTAGGTGATTTTACTGTTGAAATTTTCAAAATTTTCTTTTAGTTAAATGCAACTATTAATAATGCTATTAGCTAAATTGCATTAAAAATATAAAAATACTTTAAATACAAATTTATTTAAGTTCAGGGAAATTATTACAATCTGAAGTATAAGTAAGTACCAAAATTTTCATTATAGTTGCATTATTTATTTTGTAATCCTGCGCGTAAACTGTTATGCGAATTTTTTGTTCGACAAATGTCTAACAGTTTCGAGCCCCCTATAAATACTAATTCTATATCTTGCAATTTTTTAAATACATGAATCGAAAGAACTTACTTTATCTTCCATCCCAATTAAAATTGTGTTTTAAAATCATATACATTTTAAGACATTAAATGTTGAAAATGGTCTTTTTTTCATTTTTTCCACTTTTTAGAGTCCCGAGACCCCTTAAATTAGTATGCTTTTAACAATTTGACGTTTATTGCTTTTATACTGTTACTGGACATTACATTACACATATACATCATTAAAAGTTGTTAACTAGGTTAGAGTACGCCATCCCTCTCCTTGTGTATGTCCAAACTGACCGTACCTTTAAGGGCTAATATCTCGGCTAATTACCAATGATTTTTTTTTCGAAAATCTTTATCAACAATGCTTTTATTCTTCTGCAACGATAGGTATATTCATCGATGCTCAACAATTTTTCTGAATGCCCGTAAATCGAAATTTATGTATAACAGAAAAATACTAATTACTCAAAAACTGTGTGACATAGGGTAATCGCTATACTTTTCGGGCAAGGTTTATATTAACGTTTACTACCTCTAATTTTTTCATAATTTTAGCTTCAGTAGATTCGGAATTAGATGGAGGGGAACATATTTTTCGCTACATTTTCAACAATATCTTTGAAAATATAATACCTAAAATTAAAAGGAATTTATTTTTGAGTTCAGCGTTACAAAATCTTTCACCGGATATCCCACATGATATACAAAGAAAAGATTTTTTTTCCAAGTAGCATAATTCGCCCTTCTACTTTTTTACTAAATATATTTATGAATGTTTATTAATCTGAAAATATGTGGGTCAATGGTCTTTATTACTTCCCCGAATTTAAACTTTCCACGTTCCATAGTTTACGAGTAAAATGGCTGTGACAGACAGACACAGGAGTGATCTTATAATGGTTCCCTTTTTACTTTTTAAGTACGCAACCCTAAAAACGGACTAAAAAACGAAGATTCTACTGGCAATCGAGACGCTAGTACTATTTCCGTATTTTAACGGAAATTTCTCCCATAAATTCGAGAAATCCGTATTTTTACGGAAATTTGTCCCCATAAATTACAGAAAATTTTCCGTTTTTCTGGAATTTATGGGGGAAATTTCCTATACGGAAATAGTACTGGCGTCTCGATTGCCAGTAGGATCACCGTTTTTTAGTTCGTTTGTTTTTTACTGTGTACGTAGCATATATTTCCATACTTCTCTATGTTTTTTGTAAAGTTTTGTCACAGTATTCTGAATGTGTTGGAAAGTGTTTCATAATCTATAGTCGACGCAGCTTTATTATGAAATTTAGATTCGTATTTTATTGCTGTACGACGTCAACAAGGACTATATAATTTTTAGATCTCTGTTTATTATTTTTTTCTTAAAAACAAATTTTATACTTTTATATAATTTTGAAACTGATTATTTTTCATTGTATTAATTGATGTAAAATATGTAATTTATAGTTTTAAATTTCACTTATAATGCGGTTAATACATCTTTCTCTAATACATTTCAGATATTCATTGTAAACATTAGTTAAGAATTTCAATTATGAAAATTAAATTGCCGTTCGAATTTTATATTTGACTCCCGCGTTCTATGTTTTTAAAATGAATAAGATTGTATACGTTGAAGAAAAATAACCAAGACAAGATTTTAAAATTTGTCCTGTAGAAAAAATCACTTCAGTGTAAAATTAATTGACTAAAATATACAAGATTTTCACACAGCAATTAAATTCTACTAAATCATTTTGTTTTTTTATTTTTAAAGTTATTTCAAAACCATTTCTTTTCCCCCAATTTTTCTTTTCACAAAGACTTTTCTATTTTCTACAGAATTATTTAATAAAAATATTAAATTATGAAGTCGAACTACTTGTAAAAGCAAATATTCGAATTCGCAAAGGATTATACTTAAAGGCCTTTTAAACAAATAAATAAAAAAATAATTGTGTTTTGCTTCAGATTAAAAATTAGTATTTAAATTTCTCGTAAAATGGAATACTTTAAATCGATTGATAAAATATATAACTTTAATTAGAATACGCCATATAAATATCATATATTAACACTATTTCAATAACGGAAAGTAATTAGTAACGTATAATCGTGAATTTTAATACTATGAAGTATGGAATGATTAAAAAAATAATGAAAATATTAAATTAGTTTTTAGTGAAAATGAAAGCTTTAAAGAATATGAATATGAAACTTACATTTACATTACATATTTAACTATAACAGATCAAACGTACTATTTAATTGCCAAATTCTGTTAAAATAAATTTCCGGAATCAATAAATTTTAAGCGAATACATTCCCTTTACTTAATTTTTGATCTGAATGTTATTCCAGAAAATTAATTGATGTGAAGCTGTGAATCGGGAATTTTATGTTTAATTTCTGGTTAGAAATTTATTTTATAAAGCAACAGATTTTTCTCAAATACATTTTAGGCGTTCATGATTAAAAGTGTGGTTATGAATTTCAATTAAAAAAATTAATTTACCCCTCGATTTTTAGACAGAGATCAACCTTGTATATTTATATATGAAATACAGAGGGCGTTCATACATTTTTGTAACGATTTTGGAAAAGAAACATATAAAGATAAATATAGGGGAGAGTAGCCATATTTGGACCGCCGCTTTAAATGGGCCGTTGTCATTCTGCCGTTAATTACAGAAAGAGACACCATCTACCGCTGAAATCTCACTTATCAGCATGATGTCATTTATGATTAGAACACCGCCCCCGGGCGGTGATTAGAAGAAGCATCCGCCTACCACGTGGTGTTTTCAGACAATTTAAAAAAACCTAAAATTAGCTGTTTTGATCTAATTTTTTCCGACTAAACGTAAGGGAATACTTTAAAACTAAGGTAAGTTGTTATGTTTTCATATAGATATATAAATTCATCTGTTTATTGCGCATATTATTCACGCGGATTTGTTTGATTTCATTTTTGTTCTTTGTCTTAAGATTATCTGTTAAAAAAAAAAAAAAAAAAAAAAAAAATGCGCAGTTGCCTTAATTGGGCCAATTTATGTTGCTTAAATTAGACCAGATATATGATCATAAATTTGAAAAGTAAGTAGTTAATTTCGAGGGCCGTACGCTCTATACACTATTTTAAAAAAAATATTTTATAATGGATTATTATCTCATTGCAAGCTTTTGAATATTTTTTTTTGTATATTTGGATCAATTTCTTTATACAGTTTAGGCCTATCTAAGCATAAAAATATTTTTACATGTTTATGCAATAAATTTTGTTTTCAATTTCTTTTATCTTGTTTGTATTCGTATTTATTTTCTTTGAATTCCAACGGCGTATTTGATTTACAGAGTTGAATTCAAACATTTTTATTCTGAAGGATATTTACAGTTCCGTGAGGGGGGGGGGGGGGGGTTAACAGTTCTGGAGAGTGTAATTACACTTTTTTGCCATTAAAACGCATAAAATCTCAAACCTTCTGCTAAGAGTGTTTATCTCAAAGATCCGGGGATGGGGGGTAATATATAATGTTTTTCGTTTGATTACTCGTTGCGTATTATTTTCAATATAGAATATTTTTAAAAGCATTTTTTAATATATTGAAAAATGTTGAAAACGACACAGACAAACTATCTGGAAGAAAAATACCCGTGACAATAAAAGTTGCTAAAGATATAGGAAACAAAAATGAGAGAATGAGTTGCGAAGAAATTGACATGCAAAAAGTCTGCAGCTACAAATTCCCCCCAAAACCCAAATACTCATTAGAAATGTTATCTCCCTTGCCAAATTCAATTAAATCAAAGTGCAAAGGTAGCCAAAAAACAGTTTTGTTATCTTCGCCATATAAAGCAACCTTGAAATAAAAATTAAAAAAAAGACAAAATGGAAGCTCTCAGCACAACAGCAATTAGAACATCAAGTTTTAAAAAATAGCCCGAATGCTGTTTTAAAGAAAATGATGGAAGGGAAGAACTACAAATATAATGTAAAGAAAACTTCTGTTGCAAAAAAAAAAAATAAATGTCTAATGATGCAGAATCTAAAAAGAAAAAGCAAGACAGAGATGACTGGTTTAGCCTAATTTTAAGAAAAATAAAATAGCAGAAATGACCCAGTGTTCAGATTGCCAAATACTGAAGGATTTGGGATGGGTTGTGCGCCGGAATAAAAAATGAATAAACGAAATTCATGCGTAAGCTTTGCATCACTTCTTACATGATATTCAAGTAACTGGCAATTAGTTGCATAATTTATATGCTTAATAACCAATAACTTTGATTGATATTTTGAATACATTTTGATTTAAAAGAATTACTCTTATTTTCAGATACTTGATTTCATTCTATTTCATTGCTGTTATTATGTTTGATTGTTTCATTAATCGCAAACTTTGCTTTTAATAAAATTATTTATATTACTCAGTCATTAAAATAACATGATATTGTCTGGTCCAATTTAGGAGACAGGGGGGGGGGGTCCAAGTTAGGCGACCAGTTGCTGAATTTGGACCACTTTTGACAAATTTTTCAAATTAAAATAAAACTTAAGATTTTCAAAAAGGAATTGATCTAAAGATTTATTTAGTTAGTAGGTGAGTGAAGTTTTGCAGATATTCCAAAAATTAAGTGAGTTACACCTGAAAATAAGTGAAGCGGTCCAAATTCGGCTACACTCCCCTATAAGAGAATGTTTTAAATGTCCACAAAATAATCCATATGAGAAATGTCGCGAGACTTGGGTGAGATGTATTTAAATAGAATAGATTCAGTTCCTGTTTCATGTCTCATTTTTCTTTAAAATAAAGCAGTAGACTTAGAGGAATGGCTGATGGAACTTAACCCGACAAAAATGCCGGAACAAAGCTGGAAAGTGCTGGGGAACTTGTTGCACATGGAACATCGTGAACACTGGGGAACACACACTGGGGAACATCGTGACAGCTGCTGGGGAAATCTGGGACACTCCCGGTATTTTCGAGGATATTAGATCTTCCCTGCGCCGGAGATGAACTTACATGCATCACGGCCCAGTGTCGCAATATCGAACACCTACTTTGAGGAAGATCGTTGCCTTTTTAATGTTATTTATTCTTAGTGTTTAGCTCTACTAAGGATAATAAACAACTTTTCTGCTCTTATTCTTGTCCTGCCTTTCTTGCGGTTTGTGTCGTCACTACGGCGCTACGAAAGCGTTTCCGACCATACATTGCTATGTGATTTCCCATTCTCTAAGTGCACTCTACTTGTCCTGAAAGTTTGTAACCGCTGTACTGATACACCCTGTATATGAATCTACGTTTCACATTGTTGGTGAAAAATAATACAAGCAAGATTTAAAGTAACTTCTATCTAAGAAAATCCATTCATGTAAAATTAATTAAACAAAACCTTCAATATTTTTGCCAAGCAATTAAATTATGTTAAAGCATTATTATTTGCTTTCAATACCAGAATTCTTTAAAAAGAATCTCTAAAGTCATTTCTTTTCCCTTAGTTTTACTTCTTATAATTGAACGATGTCTTTTCTGTTCACAATTCATATATTTCATGAGAAAAAATGAAATTTTTAAGTCAAAAGAATTTCGATTTTCAAAGATATATCCACGAAATAAAATAAATAAACCTGCTTTAGATATTTTTAAAAATGCGTTCCCTTGAACTGAAACCCCTTGAATTAATTCCCTTGAATTGAAACATCTTCAATCTACTCATAGATTAAATATCGGTTATCTATCATACGACGTTAAATATTGTATTTACTTGTTCGTTCAATAAATAGAAATATATAACTGTAAATTTTAATATTTTGATTTACGAAAAGGTGATACAAAGTGAAAGAAATCTTACATTAGATGTAAATGAAAAATAAATATTTGTTAGATAGGAATTTACATTTATATTACACTTTTAATTTTAAGTCATCGACACGTATTCTTTTATTCATTTAGATATATTGATGAGAAAATATATGTGAAGTTATAAATTTAGTAATATAGTAGCACAAAAAAAAAAAAAAACTATTCAAAATGTAAAGTTGACATGCTCTGTTAATTTAACCTATAGAAATCTCAATTTGGATGAAAATTACATAAATTTAGTGCTATTTTTTTAATTTTGACAATTACATTTATTATGGTAACTTACGTTCCTGTTTCAGTAAAGTTATCATAATAAATATAATTGCCAGAGTAAAGATATAGCACTACATTTAGGTAGTTTTCATACAAATTGAGCTTTGAATAGGTTTAATTAACAAATCATGTCAATATTACATCTTGAATATTATTTTGGTGTTTGTAAAATTACCGAAGTAAATTGCTCTAAATGTAACGTGAGTTATGGAATGATTCCTACATGAATAATCTTCTCTATATTACATAATTTTAAAGAAAAATAGCAAGAAGTATTTAAAACTATTGTTGTTTATGAAAATCTTTTAATATATATTTTATTGAAGTAATTGTAAAACCTTCTTCCATAGACATTAATTTATATAAAAGCATTATTTTCTTTCAAGTACGGTTTTCTTTTAAAAGCATTTCTAAAGCCATTTCTTTTCATTTATTATTAATTTTCATAATTCAATGATCTCCTTTCAGTTCAAATATTTCACGTAAAATGAAATCTTAAAGTCAAAAGAATTTGTATTTTCAAAAATATTTACTTAAAAATATTTGAAAGAAATGAAATAAATAAACGTGCTTTAGACAACATTAAAAATGAGTATTTAAAATTTTATTGAAATGATATATCTTTAATCCAAAGATAAAAGAAATAACACAATTTATATAAAATACGATTTTAAATGTCATGTTTACTTGCTCTTTCAATAATGAGGTATAATTGTGAATTTTTATATTTTTAAGTATGAAAAGATGAAGCAAAATGAAAGAAAATCCTGCATTAATTCTTAAGGAAAAATATTTTTTTTTTCGGTTTCTTAAATTTACATTTACATTATAAGTTTAATTGTAAGACATCTAAATGTATTTTTTTATTGATGTAAAGTATTTAATGAGAAACTCTATGTGTAATTTGTGGTTTTAAAATTCTTACTTCAAGCAATACATGGTCTGTAAATATGTTTTAGGCTTTCATATTAATGGACAGTTAAGAAAATTAAATGAAGTCTCGAATTTTACACTCGATGTCAACCTTATATTATTTTATATGAATAGCCTTCTCTATGATATATATTTTTAAAGAAAAATACAGATAATTGTTCAAAATTATTTTCCTTTAAGAATTTTTTTTTGCTTAAATTTATTTGAATAGAATGTAAAATACTCTTCCATAGACATTAAATTTTGTTAAAGCATTATTTTGCTTTAATGTATAGTTTTCTTTTAAAAGCATGTGTCTAAAAGCATGTCTTTTCCTTTAATATTAATTTTCATAATTCAACGATATCTTTTTTGTTTTCTATTCAAATATTTCATGAAAAAATAAAATCTTTAAGTCAAAATAATTTTATCTTCAAAGACATTTATTTAAAGATATTTCAAAGAAATAAAATAAATAAACGTGCTTTATACAACTTTAAAAATGAGTATTTAAATTCCCGTGAAACGAAATATCTTTAATCCAGTAATAAAATAAGTTTCACAGTTTATCTAAAACATGACTTTAAATGTTATTCTTGAAATGTTATATTGATCTTTCACTAATGACACTGATTAAGAAATATTAACACTGAATTTTGATATTTTGAAGTATGAAAAGATGATAGAAAATTAAAAGTGAATGAAATAAAGATCTTAATGAAAAATAAATATTACTTTGGAAACGAAAATTAACATTACAAATTTAATTATAAGACGTAAAAAGTTGTGCTTTCATTCATGAAGAGCTTTTAATGAGAAACACTTTATGTGTAATTTCTAGTTTTAAGATTATTATCTAAAACAATACACCATCCAAAAATATATTTTAATCTTTGATATTAAAGAACTCAAATTTCAAAATGAAACTAATGATCGGATTTTTATTCGGGATCAACCTTATTTTCTTTTACTTGAATAATCTTCTCTGGGAAATTATGTATGAAAATCACTTAAAATCATCCAAACGAAGCTAATAATTGCTAAAAGTGATAAAAAATAATAACTTGAATCATAAATATACAAGCTTCCAGCATAGATTATGCTTACCAACACATTCATAAAGTAATGTCCTGGTTCTATTCTATAGCCCTCTGTCAATAGAGGCAGATGTGTCACCTAAAATCCCTCTTTTGCTACAAGACCGATACATTTTGTGTATCTTAAAATCTATAACAACCTAATTAAACTTGCAGTATAGTCCACTTAAAATTTCTTCAACTGGCAGTATGAAAATCATATTTAAAGCCAAAATCTTAGCTTTAGACATTCCGGGTATAAAAACAAGTCTGCATGGTATCAGATGATTAAAAACCAAGGACTGCCCTTAATTCATTTTTTTATGCTGATTACAGAACTGTTCTTAGTTTTCTTGTATCACGTATAGTTTGTTTGCAATCGACCCGATTTGATTTCGAAGATTCATCACTGAAACAAGCATTATGTGGTAGTCACACATAATGTAAATGTACTTCTGGATACTTGTCAATATATCTAACGACTTTTAGAATACATTCTGATTGGCATGAACGACTCGTAACCCCCCCCCCCCCCCCCAAAAAAAAAAAAAAAAAAAAAAAAAAATGCTTCCACCATTGCACATCAAATTAGGATTAATGAAGCAATTTGTAAAGGCTCTACTACAAGATGGGTTTTGCTTCATGTACCTAACTGTGAAATTTCCCTTCATCACACACGAAAAATTAAAAGCTGGAATTTTCGTTGGTCCTCAAATAAAAAAAATGATGAAGGGCAAGGATTTTGAAAAATGATGAATGAGATAAAAAAAATACGCATGTCTTCAAATATGTCAACGGAAAGTTTTTAGGGAATAAGAAAGATCCAAATTACAGGAATATTGTTGAAACAATGCGGAAAAATTTCAAGAAGTTGGGCTGTAATATAAGTCTAAAAATGCATTTTCCGCATTCCCATATCGACTATTTTTCAGAAAATCTGGGACATTACAGTGAAGAGCACGGTGAGCGCTTTCACCAGGATATCAAACAGATGGAGAATAGGTACCGGGGAAGATGGAATATAAATATGATGGCAGACTACTGTAGGATGTTTAAGAGGGACATAAATGATGAAGGAGGATCTGCAAGAAAGACAAAAGGAAGACAGTATGTTTTATTGAACACTGTTTGCTTTTCGTTTTATTAAAGAAATATCATGAATTTATAAGGACATTTTTACAGTATTTTTAACGCGTTTAATGAAATACTTTGTATGAAATTGTGATAACTTTTTATTGTATTAATTAAAATACTGAAAACACAATTTCTTATTTTTTGTAAAATCCTGATGTGACAGACAAAAATGGAAGTCATTTCCTTAATCAGCATCGAAAATTTATTCAGGAAAACTTAATCATAAGAAATCATCTGACAAATAGTTTTAAAATGCAGACTAGTGTAATAGCCCTTACAATACTTAAAATAATCCTCAAGCATTTTCAAGTGTCGCCGGTTTTCAAAGAACTCTGACTTACATATACCCAAAAGCCTTAGACCATTTAAGGGAGTCTCGACTAGAGCTCAGAGTGGTGAAGATCTAATTAACTACGCCCCCCTGCGTAGGTCTGTCCAGGTAGCTAAGGACAGGGTACGAAGATTAACTTTCTCCGGACAAGTAGAAATATAGTACGTTGTACTCTGGCCTAGTGAACCTACGCGCGGTACTAACAATATTACGGGCAGATCTTAGATGAGTTCTAAACTGTAAAAACCTACTTCATTATTTCTAGTTTTTTCTGAATGTGTTTATATGACTGTTCTGTGCTGTGAATAAAGCTTTTGTTGCTATAGATCATCCTGAATTCCTGACTCATGACGATACGATGATACCGTAATAAAACTTTACATTTTTTAAGGTGAAAGATGTGTAAATGAACCATTTGGAGAACACATAATGCATATGAAAACTCAAATTCTGCTATTATCATGAATAGACGGAAAAATATACTTTTTTTTTTTTGTTTTTGTTCAGATCTGTATATAATCTATTGATATGTATGTATACTACATAGTATGCTAAAAGTTAGTTCATTTAAATGCATAGCACAGATGAAATTTTTCATTCAGCAATTTCTGACAATAAACGGGTGTTGTTGAAAACTTTTGTGCAACCCTACATATAATCTACAGAATTTATACACACCAAGTAACAGTTAAAAAAATAATGAAATTCATAAACATAGACCACAACTGAAAACGCATTTACAGAAATCAGTGTTCGTAGGCTTCAATAGTTTAATTATTGTTCACTTTCTTTGGTAGGCAAATACTTTTGAGTATCCCTGTAAATGAACTATAAATTATCTGCTCTTCATGCTCTATAGTAAGAACCTTATAGTACACTTCAATGATAAATACCAATTTCAATATGTTTAAAATAGTGTAATATCATTAAAATACACCACAAACGATTTTTTCCGATAGACCGTAATGTAACGGAATTCTTTTGGGTGTCCTTTTAAATGAACCGTAAATGCTACACACTTCATTTTCAATACCGAACATGCCATAGTAATACCCAATAAAATATATCCATTTCATAGTAATCGGAATATACTTAAGCGAGTTAGAGCACGGACAAACAGACGGACGGACAGACGGACAGACGGACGGATGGACTAAGAGACAGACGGACAGATGGACAAACAGACGAACAGCGAAACCGAATTCATAGACACTTTTCAACTATTTTGGAAAGTGTTAAAAAGACTAGAATCGAAGTACATATAGCAGATATTAAATACAAGGGAACTATAGCTTTAGACAGATTATGTAGCAAAGAAAATTTACAGATTGATTTTAAAAATAGTAGAATATCTGATCATTCAAGATTTTATTTACCATCCATTATCCGATAGAACCAATAGAGATATTTTTAAGCAGTGAAAATATATGCATTGATTCAGCCTCCATTGATTTACCTCAAATTTGGAAAGAGATGCTCTCCAGAATAAGAAACAATAGTAGAAATTAATTCACGTTTACAAATATCAATTTTTATTTTATTTTATTTTATGTTTGCGCATGTTTTTAATTATACCTGTGTTCTCATAAGATTTATTTACCAATTTCTTGTTTTTAAAAATTTTTGCGAAAATATTTGTATCAACATAAAATCTTTAGAATGTCATCGTCTGAGAGTTGAAACATATGTCGATCTGAATAAAGGTACTTATATGACTTTTAAGCCTTCACTGCGCAACGTGCCATATCCGGCACATACCTAAAAACAGTATAATTCTCATTGCGTGTCATGAAGTTGGCCAATATGATCTATGTCCCTGATCAAGAACAGTACATAGGATGGAATAACACTTATTTTGTGCATGTCAGATGGCTTCATTTGACAAAAAATTAGAATTTCTTCTTCGGAAACAAAACAAAAATTTCGATCAAGCTAATAAGATAAGATTTACTTTATTTATTTTTACTGAATACTTAAATATATTAATATAACAAAAGTTGCAGAGTGTTAAGCAGACAAAATTAATTATTTTAAGCTAATTTAGTTGAAAAATATAGCAATACAATATTTAAAAACTCTTGTTGTGTACAATTGGGACACACCATAAAATATCAAATTTTAGCCGAAAATTTGAAATTAAATTTTTTTTTACCATTTTCTCCATTATTAGACCGATATATAGATTAATTTTTTTCATACAAATAGAAAAAAATCGTGCAGTGTAGGATGTATTTTCTATAACTTTTAGCAATTATTGGCTTAGTTTGGAATCTTCTCTATGTTATATATTTTTAGAAGAACAACAGCGAGAATGATTTAAAACTATTTTTCTTTGTTAAAATCCTTTAATGTAAATTTAATTGAAATAAATATAAAATACACTTCACAGGAATTAAATTATAAAATATACATACAAGTCCAGTTTACTTTTTAAGTCATTTGGAAATCGTTTCTTTTCTGTTAGTTTTATTTTATGTAATTTACCTATATCTATTTGATTTAATCTTTATTTGTTTAGTTTTTAAATGAAATCATTAATTAAAAAAATCAGTTAATTGAAATTTCAAAGAATTTTATTTAAAGTCCTTTAAAATAAATTAGAAAAATGTGCTTTGCAGTGATTTACAAGTGAGTATTTAAATTCGAGTAAGATGATATATCTTTAATCCAGTCATAAAATAATCATACGAGTTTATTTAAAATACGACGTTTAAATATTTCGCTCTCTTACTCTTTTAATAATAGGATTTACTAAAGAACATGTGAATCTCAATTTTAATATTTTGAACTATAAAATGTTTTCTATAGTTAATGAAAAATTATTCCTATTCGAAAATTTAAAGGTTCATGCTGGTTACATACCAGGGTGAATCAAATATAAAATAGACATTCTGATATGCTATTTTTTAAATATCATTTCTCCAATTTATACCATACGTAGCTTTTACACCTGCTCACTTTCTTCAATATAATGGGAGTTTTTTTTTTTTCCTATTTACATAATAAAAATAACTGGGGCGTGTAGGAATCTTACGTACAAAAAATATTTGACTTGGTGAAAATCATGCTTCTCCCAGTGATTTTTAACAAGATCCAAATAAATGTTTTTCAGAAGATTATTCTACTATAAGGAAAGTGATCAAGTGGGTTACAGTGAATTTTTGTTACACCTGCTGTGTGAGGAATTTGTGTTGTCTCGGAAACTATCCTCTGAAATCGAAATAAAACGCTTTTAGGTATATGTGTAGCTTTAGTCATCTCTAAAAACTTGCATTAGTATAATGCATTACTATGTAAGTCAGTGATGAAGAAAATTGATGCCCAACGTATCCCGTAAATCACCAAAAAGATGAGTGTATTTTGCTTCATTCGAACAATGTTGCTTTTCTGCGGTATACCATGGTGGATCGTCTTGTTTCGCCTTCGTCAATGTTATTTTTAAACGACTTGTACAATTTACATACTTGTGTCCTCGACAATGTGTCATTTTAGAATTGTACTTTCTATCTCTGTTCAGTAGTTTGATAATACATTATACTTTGCTCACTAGTAATTTGATTTTATTCAAAATGCTAACGACGGAAAAAAATAATGTATGATGAATACAAAGATGCCAAACGTGTTTTTAATACATAAAAAAACTTATAGTTGCCATGGCAAAAAAAAAAGTACAAAGAAAATTATTGATATTAAAAAATGTCTTCTTTAATCTCTTTTTAGGAGTAGTCAAGGGTGGACACCCTTGACCACCTCACTGTAAGATATGTAAATGTATTACTTTTAACAATTCTTAAATTAAATTTCTTAACTATCAAGTTTTAAGCGAATCTAATGATTTTACATAATTTGAAATCGAAGAATTGTTGCATAATAATAATCGATTTGGAGTTTTTCAACGGGAAATTTCTGTAGTGTTTCTTCATTAGTGTTTCTTTTCTAAAGAGTTAAATGTTTCAGTAACTGAAATTATGCATTTAATAGTAAAAAGCTTCCAAATGCGTAAATTTTAAATTATACTATCGCCTGAGTTCTATGTAAGATATTTTCCTTCTTGTGTTTAGTATATGCATCCTTTCATTTAAAATGCATTATTAAAACCAATGAATATTTTTTCATTTATTTACGATTTTTGTTTCCTTAATTCTCCAAATGCATATTAGAAAAACTAAGCTCTACAATTAACTTTCTAAAAATGTCGTATTTAAGCATTATGCTGAAATTTTTCAATAAATATACTATTTCGAATTATATTTATAGGTTCAATTGTGATTTTAGAATGATTTTAATTGCTTGATGCGTAATATTCTTATTCTTCTAAAATATTTCAGGTCTTTTATGTAGTTTGTTAAACGTTAGTAATGTATTTTATTGAGAATCTTCTAGTGTGCTACCTAACATATACTTTCATAACATGTACTTTCATAACATGTACTTTCATAGCATGCACTTTGTTTAATATTTATGATAGATTATAATGAAAAAAGGATAAAACATTATTGTTCTCTAAGAAAATTTTTTAAAGGTGGAATTTTTCAGTAAATGAATTTCTACATTTAACAATAAAAAGCGTCCAAATGCTTAAATTTTAAATTATACCATGTTTTAGTTTTATGTAAGAAACTTTCCATTCCTATGTTTAATATATGCATTTAATATATACATTTAACATATATATTTAAAATGTATTATTAAAATCAATGAATATTTTTACATTTATTTACTGCTGTTTTTTCCTTAATTTACTAAATGCGCATTAGGAAAACTAAGCTGCAAAGTTAACATTTTTAAAATTTTCCAATTAAAGCATCATGCTAACATTTTTCAATTATATAATATTTCGAATTATATGTATATGTTAAATTGTAATTTTAGCATGATTTTAATTGCTGGATTCGTAATAGTCTTATGCTTGTAAAAATATTTGAGGTCTATTATGCACTTTTTAGAAATATATTTTCTTACAAAATTCACATTTTATTATATGTATGGTATTGTGTTTGTTTAATATTTTTGATAGAAATAGAGAAAATTTGATAAAACTTTATGGTTCTTTAAGAAAATCTTTTAAAGGTAAATTAATTGAAATATATCTGCATTATTCGCGCACAGAAAGCATTTTCTTTTAAGTTGAGTTTTAATTTAAAAGCCTTTCCAAAGTCCATTTTACCCTTAGTGTTCATATTCATAATTTGACGATATCTTTTCTATTTACTCTTCAATAATTGAAAAAAATGAAATTTAAGTCAAAGGGAAGAAATGGATTTTTAAAGAGTTTTACTTGAAGACTTTTTAAACAAATTAAGAAAAGGATGTGCTTTGCACTGCTTCAAAAATCAGCATTTAAATTCCCGTGAAAGAAAATATCTTATATCCAGTGATAAAATATGTATCTCAGTTTAGTTAGACGGCATTTAAATATTATGTGTCATTCCTCTTTATATAAGGCGAGCCACTAAAGAATATATATATGTCAATTTTAATATTTTGAAGAAAGTACAAAGCGAAGTTATAAAATGAAAACCCTTTATTATTCTTTATCGAAAAGGAAAATCTTTTTGGAAGCTAAATTTACATTTTGAGTATATATATATATATATATATATATATATATTTAATTGTAAGATATGAAATTATATTATTTAATTTTAAAAACTCTGTTAATAAAAATGTTTCCTTAATTTTCCAGATGCGTATTCGAAAAAATAAGCCTTAAAGTTCACTTTAAAAAAATGTCCTATTGAAGCATTATGCTAACATTTTTTTATAAATATAATATTTTGTATTATATGTATTTGTTCAATTGTAATTTTATAATTATTTTAATTGCTTTATTCATAATATTCTTACGCTTTTAAAAATATTTGAAGTCTTTTATGTATTTTTCAAATCGTTTGAAATAAACTTTCTTACAAAACTCATGTTTTAACACATGTATTGTACTGTGTTTATAAAATAATTTTGATAGAAATAACGAAAATAGGATAAAACATTACTGTTCTTTAAGAAAACCTTTTACATGTAAATTATTTGAAATATGTCTACATTATTCTCTCACAGAAAGTATTTTATTTTAAGTTCAGTTAAATTTAAAATCCTTTCCAAAGTCCGTTTTTACCCTTAGTGTTCACATTCATAATTCGTGTTCTTACCCATAATATGTATTCTTATGCTTCTAAAAATATTTGAGTTCATTTATGAACTTTAAAAAAAAAGTTAGAAATATATTTTATTTCAGAACTCATATTTTACTACATGATTTATATTGTGTTTGTTTAATATTTTTTGGTAGAAATAAAGAAAATAAGATAAAAATGTATTGTTCTTTATGAAAATATATTAAAGATAAAGTAATTGAAATCATTAAGTCAAAGGAAAAAATGGATTTTCAAAGGATTTTATTTAAACAATTTGAAATAGAATGTGCCAAAAAATAGAAATTGCACTAGTTTAAAATGAGTATTTAAATTCCCGTGAAATGGAAAAATGTTATGTCCAGGATAAAATATATATCTCAGTTTAGTTAGACGGCATTTAAATATTATGTCTTATTCCTTTTTATGTAATTCGAGCCACTAAAGAATATATAAATGTCAATTTTAATATTTTGAAGAAAGTACAAAGTGCTGTTACAAAATGAAAATATTTTATTATTCTTTGATGAAAAAGAAAATCTTTTTGGACGATTAAATTTACATTTTGAGTATATATATATATTTAATTGTAAGATATGAAATTATATTATTTAATTTTAACAACTCTGTTAAAAAACTTGTTTTAATAATTTTCCAAATGCGTATTAGAAAAAATAAGCCCTAAAGTTAACTTTTTAGAAATGTCATGTTGAAACGTTGTGGTAACATTTTTCAATAAATATAATATTTTTTATTATATGTATCGGTTCAATTGTAATTTTACAATGTTTTTAATTGCTTGATTCGTAATATTCTTATGCTTTTAAAAATATTTGAAGTCTTTTTGTATTTTTTCAAGTGTTAGAAATAGGCTTTATTACAAAATTCATGTTTTAACACATGTATTGTACTATGTTTGTAAAATATTTTTGATAGAAATAACGAAAATAGTATGAAACATTTATCTTCTTTAAGAAAACCTTTTAAAGGTAAATTAAGTGAAATATGTCTAGATTATTCTCTCACAGAATCTTTTTTATTTTAGTATTTTATTTTAAGTTCAGTTTTAATTTAAAAGCCTTCCCAAAGTCCGTTTTACCCCTAGTGTTCATATTCATAATTCATGTTCATACTCATAATAAACTTATGCTTCTAAAAATATCTAAGTTCATTTAGATACATTTTTAAAACGTTAGAAACATATTTGATTACAGAACTCCTCATATTTTACTACAAGAAATGTATTGTGTTTGTTTACTATTTTGATAGAAATAACGAAAATCGAATAAAACATTATAATTGTTTAAGAAAATCTTTTAAAGGTAAGTTAATTGAAATATATCTACTACATTCTCCCTCAGAAAGTATTTTCTTTTAAGTTCAGTTTACATTTAAAAGCTTTTCCAAAGTCCATTTTACCCTTAATGTTCATATTCATAACGACGATGTCTTTTCAATTTAATCTTCAATAATTAAAAAATTGAAATCATTAAATGAAAGGAAAAAAGATGGATTTTCAAAGGATTTTATTTAAAGAATTTTGAAATAGAATGTGCCTTGCACTAGTTTAAAATGAGTATTTAAATTCCTGTGAAACGAAATATATCTAGTGATAAAATATGTATCTCAATTTAGTTAGACGACATTTAAATATTATGTAGTATTTCTCTTTATGTTATGGGAGCTATTAAAAATATACAAATGTCAATTTTAATACTTTACAGAAAGTATGAAATGCTGTTACGAAATGAAAATCTTTTATTATTCTTTGACGGAAAAGAAAATCTTTTTGGAAGACCAAATTTACATTTCCTCTGTATATATTTAAATGTAAGATATGGAATTACATTATTTAATTTTAACAACTGTGTTAAAAAAATCGTAAACCATCAACATTTAAAAGATTCTAATATTTTTATTTACTTTTAGATCTCAATGTTTACTGCATGATATCACTAATGGGAAGTTTTTTAAAAAAAGTTTGTAAAATTTCTAGTTTTAAATTTCTTTTCTAAAGAGGCGCATCTGTTTGAAAAGATAGTTTAGCCTTTGATAGGCAAGAGCAGTTGATAATTTATTTTTTAAAAATAAATTTGTGTTCGAATTTTAATATAAGATAAAAGAGGGGAGGTTAGCCCACCACGTAAAATAGGTCAATTTCTCGATTTTGTTTTCAGGGAAGAAATAAAATAGCACAAAATCTAAATTTACCCATATATTATTCAAAGCATTTATTAAAAAAGACTATTTCATTACATAATAATAATTATATAAGGTAGAAATATTAATAGCTGCATATGGATACGCTTTACGAACATCACCCTGCGCGGTGTAATGCACAGCTTGGCGACAGCTTCAAATCATCTGATGCAAACAAAATCAAAATTTTCAGTAAGCATACTGGATTTTTGTGGGCAAGAGTTCAGTGAAATTGACCTAAATTCGGTAAAATGTTACAGTGTAAAAAATACCAAACAGTTCAGTTGTTGGAACGTTTTTATTGTAAACGGTTAGATAATCGTAATTTTATTTTATTCTGACCATAATATGGGTAATAATATTGTTATAATAGATTTAAATTAAACGGTCTGATAATTAGACGTTTACTGCAAAGTTTTAACAGTGTAGTCTTTGAAAAATATATAATACCTTCGCACTTTTTTCTGTAAGTTAATTTTTTTTTTTTTTTTTTTTTTTTTTGCGCATGAAAGGTTTATGGCTTCACAAGAAAAATAATCTTTAATTTCAAAAAAAAAAGAAAAAAAATATACATCTGTTTATCCATTGAAACGGTACTTCATACGCTCGTTGAAAAACGCCGATTCGAGAGAAAAAAAAAATACTTGTTTAATGATTTACTAAAGAAAAAAAAGTATAAAAATTTTTAGTTAATCGTTATATTTTTCAATTTACAGTTAGTTTGCGATACCTGGATTTATATCTATAAAGCAAAGAATTCAGCTCGCTTGCACGTCCAACCGTTTCCTGTATACCTGCTTCTTAGCCTGTCCAAGCTTGCTTTTACGTGATTGTTAACTTCTAAAGGGGACCGGGTAAGCGAAATTCAGCCAAAAAATCGATTTTTACTTTTTTATATCATTAAATAGTTTAAACGTTTATCTTTCCAACGATGTATTACACATGTTTATATATATATAAAAAAGTATTGGATTTTTTTCATTTTTTCTAAGAGCACTTAACAGCAGCGGGATATATTTTTTTTTTATTCAGATTTCTTCATTTGCACCCCTTTTCTGAAGTGGTAAAACTCTCATTGCTTTCGCCTTAATTAATATGCTATTAAATAAGACGAATTTTACTATTTCAAAAAAGTGATGCCAATCAAGAAATCAGAATTTAAAAAAGTAGTCCAATGGCAACACTGCTTCTCAGCTTTAATTGACTTTTTCTCAAAACTTCGATTTTTCAGGTTTGTGTTCCTTTTTTTCAATAACTATTAAACTTAATAACTCAGATTTTTCTAAATACTTATATTATGTTATAGTGCATACTTTAACACAGAGATTTAATGATTTGTTGAGAATTATTTATTTTAGGCAGTGAAATCTTACCATAAATGCTAATTTAAAAATGTCTTTCAATAAATAATTTATAATTAATTTTCAGTTCCTCTTAGAAAATGGTCTGTTAAAATACATAAAGTACCTTATTCAAACTACTCTAAAAAATCTAGACTTCTATATTTCAGCATTTCTGAGAAAAAGGTACATAAAGTTGGTGTATTTTAACATGGCCGAAATAGAGCTTACCCAGTCGCCTTAAATTGTTTGAATTTCTCTTAACCGTTTTAGGTGCTTACTCTACGTAGAATATAAATTTCATCCTTTTTATGAACGCTAACTTTCCAGAAAAAATAAGAAAAGTTATAAATGGTTGCAATTTTTTTTTAATTTGGTAAATTCATTAATTTTCCTAATTCATTGTATAAAATACTTAAGGGGAAAAAATTTACAAATAAATTAAAAGTGTCACTTTCAAGATTTATTTTAACTGTAATTCCATAAGTAAGGTATTTAGAATTATAACAATCATTTAGTGATATTTTTATAGTAATACTTTTTGGTTGTATATTCTTTAAATTATCTTCTGGATTTTGGTTTCAAAAGGAAATTTAGAGATTTTTTTTTTTTTTTTTTTTTTTTTACATATAAAATCTATTACCTCTTATACATCCCCTTTCATTGCACTTTTCACATCTTTCATCGCCACTAGTAGAAAAGTTCTTTTTTTTTAACATCTAAAATATATTACCTCTTATACATCCCCTTTCATTGCACCTTTCACATTTTTCTTCGTCACCAGTACTTAAACGCGGCATTTTCGGACGTACATTGTGTGACGATAAATGCTTATTTAGGTTCCTTCTACCATCCTTTAAAAATTTTCCAGTTATTTTCCTATCATCCTGTATACCTTTCCGTTAGCTATATTCCTCTACTTTTTATTCTTTCTGAATCCCTTTTCTTTTTTTTTCTTTAGTTATCTTGTCAAAATTATTCACAGTTTTCTTTGAAAATCTTTTGATTTAAAATGCAAATATTTAGTAAAAGTAAAAAAAAAAAAAAAAAAAAAAAAAAGAAAAAACTATAAACTTCTTTTTTTCTAAAGAAATTTGATGTAAATTATTTGTAGGTTAATATTCAAAAATAAAGATTCTATCAGTCACTTAGAACTTTTCGCTGATATAAAAGCGATTGCAAAAAGGGCTTTTGTCTGACAGAATGAGATAATGCATTGTGTAAATAACAAGACAGAGTTTGATAGATTTTAAGACTCTTTTTTAAATTAAGAGAATTTTAAATTTTTAAGTAACCCAATTTTGTGATAAACAATATATTGTTATATTGTAATCATAAATGTTTCGTATGCTTTATATATTCGTTGCCAAAAATAAGAACATTTACTCGGCATGTAAACTCGGCACGAATAAGGTGTACAAAGTCCTCGAATTACTACCACAAAATATTAGCACTGACATTTTTTCTTATTAAGTCACACTATTCCAGTGATTAAGTAGGATAAATTTTTTTAAAAAAAATTATAAAATTATAAAAATTATAAAAATTATAAAAAATTTTTGAATTTTACTTTTGAAAATTATAATAATATAATAATTTTCAATAATTATTGATTAAATGTTAATATATTTAATTTCCTTATCCTCTTTCTCAGTGTTTCTTGGAAATCCTTTAATTTATAATTCTAGAGCAAATACTTACCGAAAAAAATAAGTAAATAAACCCTTTTTTCTAAAGAAATTTCCTACAAATTATATATAGGATGAAATTTTACATTAAAGATTCTATCAGTAACAAAAAACCTTTCGTTAATGTGACAAACATTACTTAAATTTCCTTTGTTTGTTAGAAATAATATATATTAAATACATTGTGTAAATATGAAGAACTTTTTTTTATGAAATTCTAGATTTATTTTAAATTAAAAATCACTTAAAGTTTACTTGACTAAGGTTAAAGATAAAAGAGAAATTTGCACAAAATGCTTTGTTGGGTTTAACATTAGCATGCGAGTGCCTTCTCTTTACAATCGTAAGATCTTACTAAAAATTTCAGGTACTTCAACTTGAGCTACCTGGGTTAAATGTACCCGAAACACTGTCCAGGGTACAGAGCACAGACGAAAATATTTTTTTGTATTTATAACTCTGATAAATTTCTTACATTGAATAAATTATCATTGATTTCCCAATAACTATACCAAAAAAGCATTTTTAATACTTTCATACTTGAAACAGGCAGATGGTATTTATGATATGATCATGCAACATTTCACTATTTATAGTACCTTTTTCGATTCTGGTTATTTCGGTGTTTAAGCGCATAATTCGATTACATATCTGTTAAATTCGCATTTTATTTATTTATTTTTATATTTATTTATTAATGAAATTTTAATTTCATTTGAAAATATAGTTGTGGAATATAACACTGAAAAAACAAATGCCGAATTATTTCTATTGTTTTAAGTGAAACGAGTTAACCTTTCGTAATTGCGTTGAATACAGTTTAAAAAATATTCATGCTTGAAAATTATTTTAAAACACATAAAAAAAATCAGTAAACCAAAGTACAATTTTTGAAAAAAAAAAAAAAAGCATTAAAAAAATCGATAGTGTAAAAATCCAAATTGTGCGATGTTTAGTAGTAAAAAAATAAATAAATAAATAAATCAGTAAAGGAGAAATTTATTGTGCATGTCTTTGCCATCCTCAATACGACGATAGTTTCACTCATGAACATGATTTTGCTTTAAAAATAGATTAAAAATAAACTTTTCATTAATTCATTTTTAGCAGTTCATTTCCAAAGTAGGAATTTTGCATTTCTTTCAATTTTATTTAATTCTGATTGTTAGCATTTTGTTTATTATCATTTTCTTGTTATGGTACTGTAGGGTGTATTGCTCAGTGAAACAGTAATTCCTAAACAGTTTTAATACACTATTCAATTAATGACATCTTAAAAAACTTCAGTACTCGATTGTTACATGTCATGGTAATAGCTAAACGTAGGCAACGTCGAATGTTACTGATTAAAATGGCATGAAAATGTTTGAAATGTTGCAAAAGCTTTGGGTTATAACAAGAGTTGATTAGTTATAAGTAACATGTTTATTTCTACAATAAGTCACAAAATAGGCCTGAACATGTCTCCTGAATGAAAATAGGCCTGAACATTGTCATGGCATGACGATTATTTCAATAATTGTAGCGTAAGATAATCTACTACATAATTTTTATACACTGTTGTTTTAATGAGAAATCGTAAAAAAAGTTCAGTACTCGACTTTTAGATATCAGGGTAAACTCCGAACGTAGACAAATTCGTATGTTGCTGATAAAAGTGGTAGGTAAATGTTTGGAATGCTATAAAAGCTCCCGGCTATAACAAGTGTCCATTAGACACCAGCAGCTTCTGTATTTCCCACAATATGTTAATAAATAGACCTAAATATGTCTGTGGCGATTATTTCATGAATTATGGCATAAGAAGTAGATACAGCGCCTGGAGTGAACATGGGAAAATGCATCGTTAATAATTAAAACAATTATAATTTCCATTATTCGGTACTAATACGGTTCTTATATGAGATAAGAAAAAGTATTGCAGAATAATTTAAAAAAATAAATAAATAGTTTCCTGGTAGAACATCTATATACAATATAAAGAAAATCCTTTTCGTTTAGGTCCATATAACAGTATGTTCACCAATCATGTTGAATTATACTGCATTCAGTTTCAGGAATAAAAACAAACATATTCATTTCTCTATTTTTTATTGCTATTTACCATTTTCTATTATTTTCGTAATACATCTTGTGTTTAAAAACCCTTTTACACACAGTAAATCTGATTGTGCGTTAATATGGTTTACGTTTACTCTCAGTTTAATCCCATTCACCTTTCAGTCATAATAAAATAGCTTATAAATCATAAATCAAATGATTGTGAATTCGCTAGGTAAGTATACATGTAGATTATATACAAAAATTTATTGTTAAAAGATTTTTAGCGTTTAACCCGTCTACTATTGTTTTATTATTTAAACCTTCATCTTTATAGACACATTACTTATATATTATTATATGATCACATAAATTTATTTTTTAACGTTTAATTAGCAAAAGCTTTGTTATTATAAAGATTGGAGCTAATGTTAGAATGGAATTTCAGGTTAGGCTTTGAATTATTTTACGAAAACATTACATGAATTTTATACAACCAAAACTATTTACTTCTAAATATTCCAAACGATGTTTAGCTTAAAATGTACAGTAAAAATGCATTAAAAGTAGCTATTTAACAAGCCATAATGATATTCTATCAACGTCCCAGCCCATCCAATTCCTTTTAAACAAAAACTCCTCTTTCCCCTATTTTCAGTAATTTATTTAAAGCATGTACCTTGCCTTGTTTCGAAAACTCGGAATCTTTTTACACCAAAAACATCTAAACAACTAATAGTGTTAAACTAATATAAGTTACAAGCAAGAATAAACTAAATTAGAAAGCCAGAATCTTTTTTTTTTTTTTTTTTTTTTTTTTTTGGATCGGTGCATTACTTTTAATGAGTTAAAGTGGTTTCTTTGTTTCTAACGCCTGACACATATAACGTATTTTTAACGAGAAACTAGACCTTGTTTTGTGCTTAAAAATTGCTTCAGGTTCAGTTCAGATATTTCCTCTAAATTTGTTTCTCGAAGCTCTGTTTTTTTCTCATTAATATAATTGTTACCCCGTACATAAAATCGATTAATTGGATAAAAGCTACTTCGGATGTACAACTTGCTATTCTTCTATTTCTTTTGAACAGTATTAACACAGTGAACGTTGAAGAAAATTTTTCTGTCTTAACTAGGAAGTATTTTATTAGTCTTGCACTGTTTTTTAAGTACTTAGTTATTCCACTTCAATCCAAATTAAAAAAATATTTATATATACAACGTGAGAACAAAGTTTCCCCCTGATTATTAAATGTTAATACGAAATAACCGTTGAAGATGATAATATAAAAAAATTATCATTACATTGACCTGTTTTAAAGTTGCTTTTTCCTTTTCCTTTAATCACCGAATTGAATTAAAAAATTTCTCAAAATAGTTTACAAAAATATCAAGATATCAGTGTTTTATTTGGCGTTATTTCACAAAATAAACTAGTGATTTCGAAAGCGTACTTAGAATATCTAGATTTCTGGAAGCAGATGACGTCTGCTGTCTGTTTCATGTACAGTCCCTGACAAAATTTTTAGATGTGTTTTTCTTAGATATTCTCTAGTGAGAAAATGGAGAGGTGCCAAATTGTCGTAAAATTATGGTACGCTAGCAAGTTCATCATGATATGTGGAGCTTACATACACCAAATGTGTAACAATATTTTAAATAAAAATAATATAATTGTCTAGACAGATATTATTATATGGGATTATAGAGTCTTTGCAGATATTTAACTTTTCCTTTATGATTTTTTTAACCAAGGAGAAACATCAAAGTTTTAAAAGTTTAGAAAAGTGTGAAATAAACATTTAATTTTTCATAAAAATTCTAATTAAAGAATTGTTTCAGATAAAAAAAAATCCGTTATCCTTCTATTATTAAATAAAATTCTGAAAAGTAGTGTATAAAGGTGCGAGAATCTATATATCATTGGGCATGTTTTTTTTTGTTGTTGTTGTTGTTGTTTTAAATTGATTTTTTTAAGGGATTTTAGATAAAGCGCGTTTCTAAGAGGAGACATTGTCTGCTGTCTACTTCACATAGCTGATATTAAACGAAGCAAACAATTCAAAGAAAAGACTTTCTGATTTGCATATTTTCTAAAACAGTATTTTATAATATAATTTGCTTCTGAATCCCTATAAATAAAAGACTAAAGCAAATATATTTCCCTATAACCAAATTCATTTTCACGTTATTCGTTTGTAAAATTTAATTCTACAAAGAATACTTCTATTGAAGTTATAACATTTTAAATTCCCTTTGTCATTAACTATTGAATAAACAAGAACACAAAAACTCGAGTTAAAAAATAGAAAAAAACAATTCCATCTTTTAAAAAAATTCTTATTAAATGGAAACAAGATTTACTTTAAAAGAATAATCATTATATATTTTTCTCCTGTCAACAGATTCTACATAAAAGTATCAACAAAATATTATTCTTTATTTGGCTTTATTTATAAAACGAAAAAGGTTTTCTTTTTTGGGATATCTGCATTTCGAAACGCAGACGACATCTGCTGTATGTTTCAGGCACCCTTATGTTAAACAAAAAGTAGTATCAAAGCATGAGGAACTGGCATTTGTAGCATTTCTTAAGACAGTCTTTTAATACACAAATTTCTACAGAGTACTTCAAATAAAGGATTAAATGAAATTGTTCTGTTTATAATCAAATTGACTCTCGTTTCATTTATTTATAAGATACAGTTTAGTAAAGATAATTCTGCAAATTTATTTAACTTTTATTTTGTGAGTTCCATAAAAAAGCAGTAAAAATAAACTAAAGTTTTTGAGGTGAAATTTAAAAAGATTTTACACAAATTGCATTAAAAAAATATTTTGAAATAAAACAAAATATTTTTAAATAAAAGAAATAACCCCTAAAAATTTTCTAATTTTAGTATTTTCTGATAAATAGCTACGAAAAATATGAAACTCTAAATATTATTTAGTTTGTGTTTTTTCTGGCTATAAATATGATATGTTTTTCAAAAACTTATATGCGATATCCTAATCTTGAAATGCTGTAAGACAACCACTAAAGCTTATATAGGATATCTTATTCTCGAAACGCTCTAAGGCAGCCACTGTTGGGTGATTAACGTAACCGAATGATACACGAAAGCAAGTAATCCATGTAAAAATACTTCATCTGTTGATTTTTCATCATATTCAGCCATGTACCAGTTTAAAATGTCACAAATTATTATTTTAAGTAGCAGGCTGTTTTTAAATGCTTCAATTAAAGAATTAAATGGAAAAAAATATATCGTATTTATTAATTATATTTTTTTATCGAGCTTAATTTTTATTTCATGTCTAACTTTTTAAAAATTTGCAGTGATATCAGATAAAAGCTTATAAAAATCTGAGTGCATAAGTGTGTTCTTTCTTTAAAGAAACACGTGTTTTATCAATTTAAAACGCCGACGATGTCTTCTGTTTGTTTCGCGCTGTATGATGTTAAAAGAAAGAAAGAATTCTATATAACAAGCATTCGCATTTGTCAATTCCCAAAACTGTCGTTCAAGATACGGTTATCTTCTGGAACATTGCAAATAAAGAATTAAGGGAAATAACTTTATCTAAAATAAAAGTTATTCTTATATTAGTTTTAATTTAACAATAATGATGTTGCATATGTTTATATTAATGGGATAATAATCCCATTTCACTTTAGTCACATATTAGTCACATTAATTACATATTAGTCCCATTTAATAAAGCATCAATACTAAATTTAATGAAGAATGAAGTAAAAAAATGGATTCAATTATCCCATTTTTCATAAGAATTACACTAAAAGAAAATAAATTTTCTTTCAAATAAAAATTTGTCCTTTAATAATTTCGTCATTTGAATAATTTCTCATAAAAAAGCGCATAAAAATGCGAAGATTTAAACATCATTCTGTATTTGGTTTAATTTTCAAAATAAAGATACAATTTCTAAACATTTCTTTTTTTTTGGGGGGGGGGGGGAGGGGCGGGGAGTCTAAATTTTTAAATGCAGATGACTAGTGTTCTATGTTTCGCATAGCCTATTGTTAAAAAAGGGAAAAAAAAATCTAAGTAACCCACTTTCGCATTCTTAAAATCAAAAACGGTATTTTCAGACACTAGATCCTTCTGAATCCAACAAATAAATGATTAAGTGAAAATGATGTGTCTCTAATAACATTTATTCATATTATAATCATGCATAAGATTTAACTTCGCAAATCATGAGTCTCCAGAGATTATTATATTTAAATTTTACTTTATAAGTCACAGTGAACCAATCTCAAGTAATGTAGTTTACAGGCGTTCAAAGATAACATTAGTGAGTATGTTAAATTTGAAGCATTCATTAAAAAATAATTAATTAATTGTAGACAAAACAACACGTCAAAATCATTATATTTTGGCACTTTCCAACTTTTTAGGTGCTTTCGTAATTTTATAAATACCTAGCACCAATAGTCGTCTTCATATAACAGCGCAGAAGCTACCCACAGGAAAGGTTTGAAATTTAATATATATAATCATTGCAGAATTTTGTGGAGTCATTTAAAATTTTAGGAAAATTGAATCAAAACTTAAAAAGGCATTAATAAAAGTTTTCTTCATTCTATTAAATCCTATCATACATAATTATTTCAATGATATCACATGATAGGCAATGATTCTAGGTTGCAATGGTGATTACGTCGTAGTTAAAATGGAGTCACATTACTTCCGTATTACTAAATTTAATATATATAAGGGCAATTCCACAGAAAATTATCATTTACGAGCAGGGGGATAAAATTTATAATATGTTTGATTTAAGGGTATGATTGGAAAACTTAATATTTTTATATTTTATAATAAAATCCTAATAAAAAGACGTAAATTACTGTTTACAAGCTACACAATAAAAGTCACGTCAGTTACACTTGTAAATGCCATTTTTTTTCTTTTTTATTATTCAGAAATTAATTAATTAAGTTACTGTTATAATATAATGTATATAATAATATAATATAATAATGTGTAATAAAACTGTTACTACTTAGTGTTGTTGAGAACATTAAATCACTTTTTTTAACGGGATATCTTTGATAATTTTTACGCTTCAATGAAGGCAGAAAAAAATGTTTGCATATTTTATCGTCAGTTACAGAATTTTGAATTGCAATTTCGGGGGTTAAAGGAGAGATTGAAATAATCTGCTGGTATTTGAGTATTGAGTCCTTAGTAAGAAATATTGTAAGTTGTAAAAATTTGTTCTAGCTTTATTAGAAAATTTTCTATATAGTTTTGTAAACAAAATTCGATGATCAAAGTTACGATAGAATTGCCCATAATCGTAATAAATGTATTATTCATGAATTTTTTAATTAGAGTGCAACAGCTATTCCGGCAAGATTTGAATATTTATAAAACTAGTTATAGTAGGAACGCTTCACATTTGACCCGTTTGACATGCAATTTCCGACTTGCTATCATTTAAATAATGTATAAGCGAACGTAAATATTTATTTTTATATTCATCCTTCCGATATAAAAGCTCTGCCTGTTTCTTGCTTCTTCTCTTTTGGAATGATATTCGGCGTATCATTTTTAAGAAGGTAAAATCCTGTGTTTGTATAACATCATAGCATCCCAACAGAAGTAAGTAAAGTAGGAGTAAAGTCTGGAGAAGTAAACAATGTTATAAACAATAATTTTAAGTGTAAGGAACCATATCTCTGTAAATGGCTTCTTACGAAAGTTTTCCCGATTTATTCGAAAGCAATGAAGCTGAAGAAATGTTATCGATGTATATAAAATGATAACATTTAAATATTTTGTGTATTTTCTTAAGTTTAAAGTTTATAAAACAAGATTACGGTTTCAAAATTTCAAACTAAAAAAAAAATATTTATATTTCTGAACTTTAGTGAATTATATTCAAATTTCGAAATATTAATCGAGTTTTAATTTTCTTTTTAATCTGAAAAAGTTTTAACCACTTATTTGTAACAAGTAAAAATTAAATTTAAAAAAATCAAAAAGCCCGACTGCGTAAAAGCGAACTAATTAATTATTTCTCATCAATGTGAAACTATTCTTTATATTACTTAACCATTTTTTTTTATTTACTTGGATTGATGACTTTTAAATTGTGTTTAATTGTTAGTTTCTATCTATAAACACTGTTTTGATAAGGCCTATAGACGCCTATGAAGGTTAGAGTTACAGCAGCGCTAGAGATCTTACCTAAACGACTTCCATGTTGTGTAATATTTAAACGGCGCTTCTGACTGTAAAATAGTCAATGAAATATCGTCTTCATTTTGAAAGATCTATCCAATGGTATGCCACTAAATATGGTGCGTAAACATTTTTTTCGTTTCTACCACCATTTTCTATTTTACGGCCGCTATTTTGAATTTATGAAAACAAAACTAGCCTATAACCATAGGACGTGTAAGACGAATCGATAGAGACCTCATTCAAATCCATCCAGCCATTGGGATGTTTCGAGGAATAATAATAATAATAGTAACAATGAAAATAATAATAATAATAATAATAATAATAATAATAATAATAATAATAATAACATCGAACATTTTAGAAAGTTTGATCATAGAACACAACTGTTCGTCAGAATGAATATTCTGAAAAAAAGTTTAATAGCTCAAAATAAGGGCAATAAACAATAATTTTAAGTTTGGGTCGCTCCATTAAAAATAATCTAATTAAATGAAGACAAAATATCGTTTCAAATTAATTAAATTTGGATTTTCTCCAGCTATTCTGCCTTTAAATTATCTACCAAATGTAAATGTATTTTTCCCCCTTTCTTTGAAATTCATCCTTGCCATATAAAAGATTATCCTATTTCTAGCTTTTTCTTTTTCGTCGTGATATTCGGAGTTGCATTTTTAAGAATGTAAAATCCCGTGTATGTAGGGTCAGATGGGGGTAATTATGACCAGGGGGTAATTATGACCGCCGTCATACTGGAGATAACTGTGATGGTAAAATTTTGTTTCAAGCTTAGATATTAACCTCATAATGTATATTTCATCTTAGGTATTCTTTATTACTAGTCTGAAGCCTTTTTGAGATCAAAATAGCAATTTGAAACTAAGTCTATAAAATTTTTGATAAACGGATTTATTACTTTGGAGTTCAAAGTGGTCAAAATTACCCCAAACATATGTGTATTGGCAAGTATAAAGAGAAGATATAGCGGTCATAATTTCCCCACTAGTGGTCTTAATTACCCCAAACTTATGTAATTGTGAGTTTTTGGTGGGGTAATTATAACCACACTTTTAACTTTAAAAGAAAAACAGCTATGATAATTAAAACTTTTAAAATGTGTTCTTAAAGGATCAAAGGTACTTCCTATGTACTAAAAACAGCACTTTTCCAAATCGAAATAAGCAAAAGAAAATAGCAAAGTTGAAAATGTAAAAAGTGGTCATAATTACCCCCCCCCCCCCTGACTATATAGCATCAAAGCATCCAAAACTTGAGAAGTAAACACTGTTATAAGCATTAATTTTAAATGTATCGAAGCATATCACTGTAAATGGCTTCTTACGAAAGTTTTCCCGATTTATTCGAAAGAAATGGAGCTGAAAGAATGTTATTTATGTATATAAAAAGATAACACGGATATACTAAGTGTATATTCTTAAACTTAAGGTTTCTAAAACAAGCTGTATATGGTTTCAAAATTTTAAACTAAAAAAATTATTTGTACTACTAACATTTTAGGCAAATATATTCAAATTTAAAGTAATTATCGAGTCTTTATTATTAATTTAATAAAAAAAAAGTTTCATTTTTTTCGTGAAAATAAAAGCTTTCGAAGGAGAATATCCGTATTAAAAGTTGTTCATGTATTTCATTCTTATGAAATAATAATATTTACAATAATAATAATAATAATAATAATAACATCGAACTCTTTAGAAAGTTTAAACAAACAACACAAATGTAAGTGTGAATGGATATTCTGATTTGAAAAAAAATATTAGCTGAAAATAATAGCAGGCAATGGAGCTGAAAGAATGTTACCGATGTATATAAAATGATAACATGGAAATGCTTTGTGTATTTTCACAAACTTAAGTGTTCTAAAACTTGCTATATTACAGTTTGAAGGATTGAAGCTACAAAATTTATTTGTATTACTGAAATTTTAGTCATATACATTCAAATTTAAAAGTATTTATTGAGTCTTAATTTTTTATTTAATCTTAAAAAAAAGTTTTAACAATTTATTTTTAAAAAGAAAGGTCTTCGACGGAGATTTTCTATCTTCAAAGTTATTCATATACTTAATTCTTTGAAATAATATCAAACTTTTTTAGAATGTATTATTAAACAACACAAATGTAAGTGTCAGAATGAATAATCCTGATAAGAAGTTTAATAGATGAAAATTTCAGCAATAAGTGATAATTTTAGGTTTAGTCACAACATTAAAAATACAATTAAATGAAGACAAAATATCTTTTCAAATTAATTAAATTTGGATTATTGCCAACTTTTCTACTTTTAAAATATGTACCAAATGTAAATATTTTTTTACTTAAAAATTCCTTAATTCGATATTAAAGTTTGGTCTTTTTCTTTCTCCCTCCCCTACGATATACTTCGTTGCATTTTTCAGAATATTAAATTTTCCGTATGAATAACATCAAAGATTTCGAAACTTGAGAAGTAGATAGTGCTATAAACATTAATTTTGAATGTATTGGAGCATATCACAGAAATGGCTTCTTACCAAAATTTTTCTGTATTATTCCAAAGCAATGGAGCAGAAAGTGTATCATCGAAATACATAAAATGTTGCACTTTGGAAAGATAGTCTCTATTTTCTTCTTCTTAAGGTTCTCAAAACAGGATATGCTTCACTGAGGAATATCTAAATAAAGAAATTAAAATCTACATAAAGAAACTCGATGAATTAATTTAGTGAATTTTGACATAAAGGATTAAGGGAAATTATTTTGTTAATTAGTTCTTAATTTATTATTTTATAACATTAATTTAATAAACAATGAATTTTGAAATTTTATTATAAATATAAAATTTCTTTTGTGAATTACATTTAACCAGATACATCGACGTTTTAAATGTGCGCAACAAAAGATTTATGGGAAACAAACCATCTTATTAAAAAAATTTCTAAATAAACGACAATAAAATGTCTTTTCTAATTAATTAAATTTGGATTATCGCCAAATTGTTGCCTTTAAAATATGTACCAAATGTAAGTATATATATTTTTCATTTCTTAAAAATTTATTATTTTGGTCCTATTTCTTACTACCTCCTCTATGATACCCGACATAGTATTTTTCAGAATATAAAATATTCCGTAGGAATAACTTCACAGCTTTCGAAACTTGAGCAGTAGACAGTGCTATAAACATTAATTTGAATGTATTGGAGCATATCACTGGAAATGGCTTATTACCAAAATTTTTCTGTATTATTCCAAAGCAATGCAGCAGAAAGTGTATTATCGAAATACATAAAATGTTTCCCTTTGGAAAGATATTCTCTATTTTCTTCTTCATAAGATTCTCAAAACAGGATATGTTTCACTGAGGAACATCTAAGTAAAGAAATTGAAATATATGTAAAGAAACTCAGTGAAATGTTTTAATGAATTTTTAAATAAAGTATTAAATAAACTATTTTATAATTTATATAATTAGTTCTAAATTTATCCTCTAATAATATTTAATTTAATAAAGAATGAATTTTGAAATTTTATTATGAATATAAAATTTCTTTCGTGCATTACATTTAACTAAACACAGACATCAAAGTTTCAAAAGTGCACAAACACAAGATTTCTGGAAAATAAAAGTTTTTATTAAAAAAGTTTCTAATTAAACGAAAATAAAATATTTTTCCTAATTAATTAAATTTTGGTTATCGTCAACTTTTCTGCTTTTAAAATATGAACTAAATGTAAATATTTTTTTTTCTTAAAAATTCATTATTTCGATATAGAGGATGGGCTGGTTTCTTACTTCCTCCTCTACGATTCTCGACATAGCTTTTTTCAGTGTATAAAATCTTCCGTAGGAATAACATCAAAGCTTTAGAAACTTGAAAAGTAGACAGTGCTCTAAACAGTAATTTTGAAGGTAATGGAGCATATCATTGGAAATGGCTTCTTACCAAAAATTTTCTATATTATTCCACAGAAATGGAGGAGAAAGGGTATTATCGAAATCATAAAATGTTACACTTTGGAAAGATATTTTCTATTTTCTTCTTTTTAAGGTTCTGAAAACAGGATGTGTTTCACTGACGAAAATCTAAGTAAAGAAATTAAAATCTACATAAAGAAACTCGATGGATTCATTTTGTGAATTTTTACATAAAGAATTAATGAAAGTATTTTGTTAATTATTTAATTAGTTCTTAATCTACAGTACTCCCCCACTTAATCGGGTCACGGATAATCGAATTACCCGCTTATTCGAATAGAACCCTCCGGAACCGAATTTATTACTATTGGTTCTATGCTATTTTTCTCCGCTTAAACCAAATATCTTTTACGAACGTCAATGCTTAATCGTGTGACCGTGTAATCTGTGTGACCGATGTTTGAAAATAGGCGTGGAAAGCACGTTTCAGCTGGAATTTCCTTTCACCTTTTGTCATTTTTAGTTCCTTTACGCTGAAAACAAATTTTCAGTTCTTCCTACAATGATTTCGGCCGGCAGACGTATAATGGACGGGTCAAATGATTTCCCCACCTTAATCCCCTCACACCACTTCTTGCTGTTAACCAGGCAATGCGCCATCACTTCGAGATTCGAGATGGTAATTGTGATATTTTGCACTCATTCGAAAAATAAATCGATATTTACTCCTTTAAGATTCCATTTAAACAAACCACTTTAAACGATTTTTTTAAGGCAGTATAAGTATCGTAAATTAGAAGTATCAAAGTTTTGACCAAATTCAAACGAGCTGCATTGTGATGTAAACCATATAAATGTGTGTACTGACATTAAATTAATACGTATTTACTTTATATTAGCATTTGTATTTATTTTAGTTTAAGTTATTCTATTAACGATTTATGATGCTGTTAATGAAAGATACTGTAGATGGTTCTTTTACCTTTTTACTACACATTAAATATTACAGTTATGATTCCCCGTTTAATCAAATAACCCGCTTAATCAAATATTATTTCTGAAACCGCCAATATTCGTTTAAACGGGACGACTGTATTATTTTGTAACATTAATTTTTATAAAGAATGAATTTGGAAATTTTATTATGAATATAAAATTTCTATTGTGAATTATATTTAACCAAACACAGACATCAAAGTTTCAAAAGTGAACAAACAAAAGATTTCTGGGAAATAAACCATCTTATTAAAAAAGTTTCTAATTAAATGAAAATAAAATACATTTCCTAATTAATTAAATTTTGATTATGGTCAACTTTTCTGCCTTTAAAATATATATCAAATGTAAATATATTCCTTTTTTCACTCTTAAAAATTCATTATTTTGGTATAAAGGATTGGCTTGTTTCTTACTTCCTCCTCTACGATATCCAACATAGCATTTTTCAGAATAAAAAATCTTCCATAGGAATAACATCAAAGCTTTAGAAACTTGGGATATAGACAGTGCTATAAACATGAATTTTGAATTCATTGGAGTATATCATAGAAAATGACTCCAACCAAAATTTTTCTGTATTATCCCAAAGCAATAGAGCAGAAAGTGTATTATCGAAATACATAAAATGTTGCACTTTGGAAAGGTATTCTATAAATTACTGCTTCTTAAGGTTCGGAAAACAGGACATGTTTCACTGACGAAAATGTAAATGAAGAAATTAAAATCTACATAAAGAACCTCAATGGATTAATTTTGTGAATTTTTACATAAAGGATTAAGGAAAAGTATTTTGTTAATTATTTAATTAGTTCTTAATCTATTATTTTGTAACATTAATTTTCATAAAGAATGAATTTGGAAATTTTTATTATGAATATAAACTTTCTTTTGTGAATTACATTCAACCAAACAGAGACATCGATGCTTAAAAAATGCGCAAACAAAAGATTTCTTGAAAATAAACCATTCTATTAAAAAAGTTTCTAATTAAAGGAAAGTAAAATATATTTCCTAAATAATTAAATTTTGGTTACGGTCAACTTCTCTGTCTTTTAAATGTGTATCAAATGTAAATATATTTCTCTTTTCATTCATAAAAATTCATTATTTCGATATAAAGGATTGGCCTGTTTCTTACTTCCTCCCTTGTGATACTCGACATGGTATTTTCTGAATAAAAAAATCTTCCGTAGGAATAACATGAAATCTTTAGAAACTTGGGAAGTAGACAGAGCTATAAACATGAATTTTGAATGTATTGGAGCATATCACGGGAAATGGCTTCTTACCAAAAATTTTCTGTATAATTCCAAAGCAATGGAGCAGAAAGTGTATTATAGAAATACATAAAATGTTGCACTTTGAAAAGGTATTCTATAAATTTCTGCTTCTTAAAGTTCTGAAAACACGATATGTTTCACAGATGAAAATCTAAAAAAAGAAACTCTATGAATTAATTTAGTGAATTTTTACATAAATGATTAAGGGAAAATATTTTGTTAATTATACAATTAGTTTTTAATTTATCATTTTATAACATTAATTTCATAACGAATGAATTTGGAAATTTTATTATTAATATAAAATTTCTTTTGTGAATTACATTTAACCAAACAGAAACAGCGACGTTCAATAAGTGCGAAACAAAAGATTTCTGGGAAATAAACTATCTTATTAAGAAAATTTCTAATTAAACGACAATAAAATATCTTTTCTAATTAATTAAATTTGGAATATTGCCAAATTTTCGTCTATAAAATATGTACCAAATGTAAATATAAATATTTTTCTTTTCTTAAAAATTCATTATTTTGACATAAAAGATTGGTCTATTTTTTCCATCTCCCCTGCGATACTCCACATAGTATTTTTCAGAACATAAAATATTCCGTAGAAATATCATCAAAGATTTTAAAACTTGAGCAGTAGACAGTGCTATAAACATTAATTTTGAATGTATTGGAGCATATCACTGGAAATGGCTTCTTACCAAAATATTTCTGTATTATTCCAAAGCAACGGAGCAGAAAGTGTGTTATCGAAATACATAAAATGTTGCACTTTTGAAAGATATTCTCTACTTTCTTTTTCTTAAGGTTCTGAAAACAGGATATGTTTCACTGACAAAAATTTAAGTAAAGAAATTAAAATCTACATAAAGAAACTCGATGAATTAATTTAGTGAATTTTGACATAAGGGATTAAGGCAAATTATTTTGTTAATTAGTTCTTAATTTATTATTTTATAACATTAATTTCATGAAGAATGAATTTGGAAATTTTATTATGAATATAAAATTTCTTTTGTGAATTATATGCAATCAAACAGAGACATCGACGTTTTAAACGTGCGCAACAAAAGATTTATGGGAAGTAAGTCATCTTATTAAAAAAAGCTTTTAAATAAACGACAGTAAAATGTCTTTTATAATTAATTAAATTTGGATTATCGCCAAATTGTTGCCTTTAAAATATGTACCAAATGTAAATATATATTTTTTTTTCTTAAAAATTCATTATTTTGGGCCTATTTCTTTCTACCTTCCCTATGATACCTGCATAGTATTTTTCAGAATATAAAATATTCCGTAGGAATAATATCAAAGATTTCGAAACTTAAACCGTAGACAGTGCTATAAACATTAATTTTGAATGTATTGGAGCAAATCACTGGAAATAGCTTCTTACCAAAATTTTTCTGTATTATTCCAAAGCAATGGAGCAGAAAGTGTATTATCGAAATACATAAAATGTTGTACTTTGGAAAAATATTTTCTATTTTACTCTTTCTAAGATTCTCAATGAAGGATATGCTTCGCTGGCGAAAATCTAATTAAAGAAATTAAAATCTGTATAAGGAATTTCAGTGAATTATTTTAGCTAACTTTTAACTAAAGGATTAAAGGAAACTATTTAGCTAATTATATAATTATTTCTTAATTTATTATTTTATAAAATTTAATTTAGTAAAGAATGGATTTGGATATTTTACTAGAAATATAAAATTTCTTTTGTGAGTTCAGTTACATTTAACCAAGCAGAGATCTTGAAGTTTAAAAAGTACAAACGAAAGATTTCTGGGGAATAAGCTATCTGATTAAAAAAGTTTCTAATAAAAGTAAATTGAAATTTCTTTCAAGTTGATTAATTTTGGATACTCTCCAAGTTTGCAGCCTTTAAAATATTTATGAACGGACTTAAATATTTGTTTTTATTCTTCTTTTCGTTAAAGTCCATTCTTTCGATATAAAATATTGACCTATTTCTTGTGTTTTTTCATTTGGACAATTATCGGCGTAACATTTTTAAGAATCTAAAATCTCGTTAAGGGATAACATCAAAGTGTTCGAAACATGAGAACTAGCCAGTGCTATAAACATTAATTTTGAATGTACTGATGCATATCAACGAAAATGGTTTCCATACAAAAGGTTTCTGAATTATTCGAAAGAAATAGAGCCAAAAGAGTATTACCGAAACACATAAAATATTGTACTTATTTTCTCTATGTTCTTCTTTCTTTTTAATTATCTGAAAACTGGATAAGTTTCACTTATAAAAATCTAATTAAAAAAATTAAAATCTACACACAAAAACGTAATTATTTATTTTATCGAAAATCCATTTGAAGAATTAAAGGAAATAGTTTTGTAAATTAGGTGTTTGATACTTTTAAAGCAAGTATAAGATACACTGGCAGAGTATTTTTTAAATCAAAATTTTAATTATTACTCGAAGTTACAACTGTACATTTTCAAAGCAACACATATATATTTTTTTATTCTCATTATTTATGCATTATTTTACAGAATTAAAAAGGGTTGCTGGATTTTAGCCAGGCCAAAAAAACCCCGGCTTTTTTTGGTTTTAACCACTTTAAAAAAGCCGGCTTTTATTTTTCAAAAAGGTTATTTATAGATAATTCATATAAAATTTGTATTAATTTATTTTTAATACACTTATAAATATTTTCTACTAAAAAACTATAAACTTCTATTAAATTTTGTTCACACAGAATTTATTCACACACTTCACATAGTAACATTTAACTAAGCCGAACCACGGTTGTTTGAAAAGAGATAAAGCAGGATTTCTTCATAATAAATCACTTCAATGATAAAAGTTTCTTAAAAAAACAAAGATTCTTTTCAAAATTGGCTAAAATGTGGCAATATCTAACTTTTCAGTCTTAAAAATTATTGCATTTAACATTTATTTAAAATTTTATTTCTTCAGTTTTTTAGATTATTTCTCTCGGCATAAAATATTGACTGATTCATTTGATTCTTCTGATTAGGCAGGAAGCTCCATGTAGATTTTTTATAATTTAAAATCTTCTGTAGATATAACAGCCATATGCCCGAAACTTCAGACATAGGCTGTAATCTTGAAATAATAATTTTGAATGTATTAGTGCATATTTCTTTAATTTTTTTTACTTTCAAAATAGCTTTATTTTTGTAAATTTTGCCTAAATATTACTATCTTTATCACGATATTTGAGGTCGTATTTTTTGTAACATGAAATTTTCTGTAATTCTCTCTCTCAACCATGCGACCAAAATGTAAGAAGTAGGCAATAATCTCTAAACATTAATTTCGAATTTATTACAGCATATTTATTTATATTATACATATATATTTCTTCAATTTCTTTTAATTTCAAAATGCTTTTTTCTCCAAATTTTACATAAATATTTTGAAATCAATGTGAGCAAGAGAACTATCGCATGTGTCGAAAATGTCGCAAGAGAACTATTTCTATTCTAAAATGTTATACTTGAAAATAATATCATATCATTTACATTTTTAAAATTCTATTCTGTTTTCATTTTAAGGTTACCAAAACAAGATATATTTTATTTTAAAACATTGACATGTAGAATTTAAACCGCGTTTAAAGATGATAATTCATTCCTGAATTGCATTCGTAAGCCGAATTCATAGTTAAATGAAACATGACATGTTATCCAATTCAAATGCAAAGTGGTTGTGTCATTTCAGCAGGCGAATTCAATAACACATTCGTTAGCCGTATTTGTATTCGTTAGATGGGGCAGTTAAACAAATCTTCGCGAGTAGAAAAATTTGTTATTTGGCATACTACTGTATAATAAACATAACCTTATTAAAATATTATCTACAACTTTCTTACTATTTACCGATTATTACTCGTACTTTTTTTTGAAAACTAAAACAATATGTTATGAACTTTTTGTGAAAAAAAAGAGCCATGGTAGGACATTATTTTATGGAATCTGATGCGTATTTTGCATTCGTACGAAATATTAATAACAATAAAGTTATAATAATAATAATAATATCGAAACCTGCGGAAATTTCATTTAGCAACATTAATATTAGTCAAAAGCAATGTCATAATTTTAAGTGTCTAACTTGATACTTGTTGTTAAACTTTTTCTGTGGGATTTTTGGAAACATTACTACCTCTTTAGAATTAATCCGAACGAGTTCTTCTTCTGAATATAAATGATCTTTTCAAGTAAGTGAGCTGATGGCTGTTAATGTAAAATGCTATTCTACCTGAAGAAGTAAAAAAATCATAATGCATTAGTTAAAATCGCTAGAGTCGTAGAAAAATAGTGATTGTTGAGCGATTTTATAAAGATGTAAATCCTCACTGTATTAAATATTGACTGGATGCCTTGTTTCAGTAACTGTCGCAAAGGAGGAAAAAACATGTCTGGAGGTCGTAAAGTGTAGGAGAAAAGAGGAGGTCTGAACACATACAAACATTCAAGAGCCAACTGGGATCTCAATCCGATACCTGGCAAACTAATAGCAGTACACTAAATATCAGACATGATAGAGGACTGTGAATTCCTAAAAATGAAAGTAAAATAAATTTCGGGTTGTTCTCACATATATTTACATTTACTTTTTAGGTTTTTGATGCTTTTAAAGCAAGTGTAAGATACCCTGGCAGAGTATTTTTTAGAATCAAAGTTTTATAATTATTACCCTCAGTTACAACTGTACATTTCAAAACAACACAGATGTATTTTTTATTATCATTATTTATGAATTATTTTACAGAATTAAACAGGGTTGCTGGCTTTTAGCCAGGCCAAAAAAAAGCCGGCCGGCTCTTTTTTTGGTTTTAACTACTTAAAAAACCCCGGCTTTAATTGAAAAAAGCCGGATTTTATTTTTCAAAAAGGTGATTTATAGATAATTCGTATAAAATTTGGATTAATTTATTTTTAATACACTTATAAATATTTTTTACTAAAACGATAAAAACTTCTATTAAATTTTGTCAAATAAATAAGTCTTTATAACTGCTAGAATGATACTGTGAAGGCATTATGTCAGAAAAAAATTATAAATATTCAGAAGAATATATTAAATTAGACTAAAAAGCATTGGTTTGGATTTCTTTATTATAGGTCTACACATACCACACATTTTAAAGATTATATGAAAGAATAAGAAAATGTCTCGCATCAAAATAGAAGCGTTCTTACATACTGATATTTACTTTTAAAAGTGATTAAAACTAAATAGCATATATGTATTTAATAACTGAAATTATCATAGATAATACTTGAGAATACCCAGTGATAAGAAATTGATATTCTAACTTATAAAAAGGATATATGTAAAAAGTTTTCTGCTACTAAGCTGTTTTGTAACTTATTCCAGATATGTCCATACGAGCAAATTAAAATCGTAGAATGAACAATGTTGAAAGAGTAATTAGGAAGGATATAACATTTGCGGAAATTTTAATAAATGCAAGTGCATAAAATAAAGAGAACAATAAAATAATTCTCCAAATAAAAATTGTTGAATTAGAATTTTGAAAATGAAAAGTTAGTTGCTATTTAAAATAGTGCATATTCATGCATAAATTAATACTTATGTTAGTATTCATAATACTGTTTTAATAGAGAGAAATGATGCTTTTATTAAATGGCTTTGTGTGATTTTAAATAAAGTTTATGAAAAATAAAATAAGACTTGTATATTACTATCCATTAAAATTAGTTAATAAAATATATGACTAAGCAACCATTGTCCTTTTTAATTACATAAAACAGTAAAAATGAAAAAAAAAGTGTTAAGGTTAGTTTAAACCAGAGAAAGCAATTGGTATGAACTTTTATTCAATATTTATGTCTTCATTATTGAAAAATTGGGTTATATTGATTTCTACCTGAATTAAATGTCTTTAAAACTAATTAAAACACATAAAAAGTGTCATTTATAATTAAAATGCTTCACTGTATAAAAGGCAATTTTGGCCAAAATTAGCCTTTTTTGGCCAAAAAAGCCGGTTAAAACCAATAAAAGCCACCGTCGTGGCTTTTGAGGTAGCTTTCATTACAAAAAGCTACCTATTGCAGCCGTTCGGAGGAAAGCGATTTCAAAAAAATTTGGTATATTTTCATCGATCATGACCCCCAGACCCCGAAACCACCCTCCGTTCAAAATTGACATATATATATATATATATATAACCATTAATTAAACATAACCTACCACCATCAAATATTATGAATTAAAGCATATATATATATATATATAACCATTAATTAAACATAACCTACCACCATCAAAAACCGTATGTATATATGACCTATGTCACATTGTAACTCTCGTAGTTATGAACCGATTTGGATGTAATTCGGTGTGTACCTAGTACATACCAATGTCATCAATGTCAGCTTCATCAGCCATCTTGTTTCAAAATGGCGGCCATTAAATTAAAAAAATATATATTTAAAGGGAGGTACAAAAAAAATAGAAATTGAAAAAGGTTTCTTTCTTAAGTATTTGACCTTGATATAAGGATTCAGGAGCATTTTTTGTTTGTCTTTAGCTTAAAAAATGGCTCAGATATAGCAATTTCAATATCTAATGTGGGTGACTTTTTGAAAAATCTCATTTTTTGCCTGCGACAGCACTCGTATATATCAATCGATTCCGATGTGCGTGAGCATGTGCACAGCAATTACTAAGGTCTCGACCAAGTTCACTGGTTAGCCTCATCCACCATGTTGTCTTAAAATGGCAGGCACTTTAAGAAATCGCCGAATTTGGCAGCAAATATAAGTTACTTTAAATAAAAGCAGCTTGGATAAAGCTGACTAATTTCGCGAAATTCTCATTCATAATGATCTTGTATTGGTAAAAATTATTATTGAATCTCCTATATTCGGTTTCCACTAAATTGAGCTTCGTGTGCTTGAATAATATAAGTTGGATTTTTTAAAAGAAGGAATATGAAAGCTACCTCTTCCTCCCGGCACTGGCCGGAAGGACTTTTTTTAATTTTAGCCGGCTCTTTTGCAACCCTGGAATTAAAGGAAACTCAAATATTTGATATTTTAATTTCTTTGAATTTTAAATGGATTGATCATATTTTTCCATTTCCCCAAAACAATTTAACCTTATGTCCGGGACACAAAAATCTCCAAATTCTCTAAAAAAAAAAAAAAAAAAAAAATATTGCATTAAAAATTCCCTTGTGTTTTTCTGCTTAAAATGACGTTAAAATCATGTTTCTATCTTAACTAGAACAGGAAGTATTAAATTTTTCGTTTTGGTTTGTTTTCAAAATCCAGCTTTCAAGCAATGGTTCTCATGAAAACGATTTCTTGTGAAAATGCGTTTTTCTTCATGATGGCTTTTTTCACCATTTCTCATATTTAAATCGTTATAAGTCAAGAACCTTTAAAGATAAATGGTTCAGACTTGGAACATGTCTTTTTCAATTGTTTTACTTTATTTTAGATTCAGAAAATTAGAAAAAAAAAATATTTTCTTTTGAAAATATGATTTAAAAAAAAAATGTTACACCATTTTTTTTTTTTTTTTTTTTTTTTTTTTTTTTTTTTTTTACTTTAAATATTTTTAATTTTTTTAAACATTAATATTTTTAAAAATTCTTAATCTAAATTAAAACTCATATATTTCTGTTTATTTAAATGAAAAAAATTGAAATTCTACAAATAATATTTCGAGTTATAACGATTTTAAATTACCTCTTTTTTAATGAATTTTAAATTTTAAAATTTTGAAAAAAAATATACGAGAAGTTTTATCATTTGATTTCGTTTACAATTAACATGGTTAACCAACACAAAAAAAAATCAAAATTTTAACTAAAAAAAAAAAAAAAAAAAAATTAAATTGTGTCCCTGACCCCCTTAAATCTTCTAGACATGAAAATATTTTTAACAGAGTTGCATGTTAACATACATCTAGTATAAAATAAAGAGATGTGAAGTCTATTTCAGAAACAAACAGGGAAACAAATTTAAATTAATATTTGTTTCACGAAAGTTTTTCTGAAAATCTTGGAAAGCTCTCAGACGCTCAGAGGCTTAATCTGCTCATTTCAATATGTAAAAGTGTAAAATGTTTTATTGCATATCAATTTTCTATTACAATTAAATGCTATTAATACAATTTACCTATCGGAAAAAATATTAACAGAATAAAAATACAAATAAATCTTTTAATTTTACTTTTAAAGGTATCAGATAATTTCACATTCCATTTAAAAAAAAGTCTATTTTTTTTTCATCTCTTTTATAATTTTCTTTTTCAATAAGAAACTATAGCTATATTTTCTTAGATTTTATGTCACAAATATTAAAAAAAACTGTCTAAAAGACAGATTTCAGTAATATCTGCCATCTATTATTGCAGTTTGGTGAATTAAACTAACACTTTTACCGTAAAACACACAGAATGTTTAAAAAAAAATATTTTCATCCATTGTTCATCGAGCGATCATGATTCTAGTTCATTTATCAAATACAGCGCAGGAGTATGTCACAAATGTTCTATCATTAAATTTTGATACGTGAATATATAATGGTCTTTGAAACCATCTATCTGAATACTCCTTTTTTATTTAAATTTGGTGATTGAACGAATTCTTGCCAAAGCATAATATATAGGTTCAAGAAATAGTAAAGCAAACCACAAACAAAAGCGTCTTATTGTATAAAATTTTGCTTACGGTGATCTTGTTCAAAAGTTTATATATTTCATCTGATTCCTAGTCCACGCTAAATTTACACCTTAGTTAGGAGTAGCTTTATTTCTAAAACTCTAAGGTTGGGGGCTGTAAGAGAGAACGACTTTAACTGTAGTGTAAACTACTTAAAAGTGAGTATAACTATAAATATAAATAAGGATAAAAAAGCGTTTAGTGTAAGATTAAATGTAAGAAATATAATTAAATTTAAAACACAAATATAGTAATTACATAAAAGCGTGAATAAAGTAAAATGTTAAAAATTTCAATTGTTCAAAATAGTCGAGAAAATCTCAAGAATCTCAAGATCAAGCGATAGAATTTTTTTTTTTTTTTTTTTTTTTTAATAGAAGTAACATTGTGATTATTGTAGTGAAAAATAAGATAAAATAAATCATTGTTTCATTGTTTTTACTTTATTCATAAAAAAATAATTAGAAGATTACTGAATAAGTTAAAAGAAAGTCGGTATTATCATTACTAATGGTCAATTATCAAGCTATATTATAGATATATATATATACTATAGATATATATATTATAAAGCTCAATTTTCCTATTACTGCGACAGGAGACATCGTATACTTATATATGCAATCTTGCAGTTCAGCAATAATTTCATTGGGAATATCATACAAATATTGGTACAAAAATGAAGGATGAAGGTTGAATGGTGATACGTTGAATGAAGAAGAAACTATGTTTAATGGTGGTATAACCTACAGTGGTGTAGTCGTAAAAAAATCAGAAGGTATTGGCTCAAGGCAGAGGGTATACCCTAGTGCATATATACTATAGATTTCTTGAGAAACAGAGGGTACACGGTGTTCCTTAAAAAAATCCAGATGGTATACGGCGTATACCCCCGTATACCCTCCACTACATCCTGATAACCTTGGTATCTCCGCGCATTTCTGGTAACATGTTGATGGAATTTCCTTGCTTTTTATGTAGGTTTATTAATAACAGAAAAATATCTCTACTCAGTAATAGTATGTCACAAATTTATAACTATCAAAAAGACATAAATTTAAAAGCAACGTAAAAATGCCAGAATAAGAAAACATTCAGCAGACTAGTTTCGGTAGCGTTTAGCGAACCGTCCTCAGTGCAAATAATAACGGAAACTTGCTCATTTATATACAGGAGAAGCGGATTCAACTGAAAAGTTCATTAGCCAATAGGGAAACGGGAAAATATGGGAACCGGTCAATGGGAGAATCAGTGGCGTGGCGTGAAAATTTTCGGTGGTCATCGCAATTATTTAAGTTTGTGGTGAAAAATTATTAACTCTAAAATTCAATGGTTGAATGTTCAAAAAAGAAACTTTAAATCTTACCTTCACTTATACATGAACTCCAAATGTTCTGCTAAAACTGGATCGTAGAGTTTTAAAAGCTTATTAAGAGTTTTAAAATATTGCTTGGTCATCGCCGCATCCAGCGATGACCGGACGCCACGCCACTGGGGAGAATAGTAAGTAATGCCACCAGAAATGTGAAAAAAAGGAGTAATTAAGCAAAAGATGATTTTATGAAATATTTCCAGCAAACTGATAAAGGGGAATAGCGAATTCACTATTAACAATATTGTCATAATTTTTGTAGATACGGAATGCTTCAAGAAAGTTAAGTTCGTGTATAGGTTTCTCCATTAGTTAATGAACTTTTCAGTTGAATCCGCTTCTCCTGTATATAAAAGAGCAAGTTTCCGCTATTATTTGCACTGAGGACGGTAGGCTAAACGCTACCGAAACTAATCCGCTGAATGTTTGCTTATTCTGGCGTTTTTAACGTTGCTTTTAAATTTATATCACTCTGTGCCAAGCAGCATCTTAATATCTAAAAGACAGTTTTCATTAATTTTCAGGAATCCAAAATAACAATTGTGCAGTTTAAACTAACGCACTCATTTTAACAGATAGGATGATTTAAAAGATGTTTTTGACCTATTGTTCAAAATAAATTAATAATCACGATTCTATTTTATTCATCGTTCTTGCCCCTGAGGAATGTTCAGATATGTTCTAACATTTATGTTTTAATATGTGAATATAATCTGACCTTTGTGCCTTTCTATCTGTATCTGTTATTTTGAGTTTGTGAAGGAATAGATACTAGCCGAAGTGTCATTGAAATAGAAAATTTATTTCAACAATTAAATTTGTTGAATTGCAGGTTAAAATTTTATCAGTCTAAAAGAAACAAAATCAAGTATAAGATAACATATTGTTTGAAATTGTTTTTACATATTTATAGAGAAGAAATAATATCGAAATGAAAATAATAAAATAATCGATAATTTTACATTTCCTTTTATCAAACAATTTAAGGGGTCTTGTACCTTTTAAACGCGTCAAAAATTAACGAAAAACTTCAAAGTTTGAATTAGTCTGTCTTCAAAACCTTTTTATGTATAAACATGAAATTTTAGATATTGATTAAACAGATTGTGCTTTGTAATATGCTACCATTAGAAATTTATTCGACTTTTACAGAATTTGTGAATTGTTGAAATCAAAATATCTCTTTTTTTTACTCCAGACGTCATTGCGCACATGATATCTTGAGAAAGTGTGTATGGATTGTCATGAAATTTAGTAAAGATACTAAACAAATGCGTGTGTTTAAAAAATACATTTAAGTATTTACAATAGTAATATTTCCAGTTATGACTATTTTTATTCATTAAAAACATAAAAAAAATTATTTTTTTTTTAAATATTTTTTTTATATAGTTAATGAAATAATTTTGGCCTAAGAGTAGTTCATTTTAAACACACATATATGTTTAGTATCTTTACCAAATTTCATGACAATCCATACATACTTTCTCAAGATATCTTGCGCGTAATGACTTATGGAATAAAAAAGGTGCTATTTTGATTTCAACAATACACAAATTCTGTAAACGGATAATAAATTTCTAATGGTAGCATATTACAAAGCATAATCTGTTTAATCAATATCCAAAAATTCATATTTATACATAAAAAGGTTTTAACGATAGACTAATTCAAACTTTGAATTTTTTCGTTAAATTTCGTCGCCTTTAAAAGGTACAAGACCCTTTAAGGTCATTCCTGTTTTTTTTCCTCAGTTACCAGATAAACTTATCTCTCTTTGGACAGTGTTTCTAAACTTAAAACTACCTAAAATACAGTTTCCTAGTAATCTTCAACAATCCATAATAGCAGTGTGATAGTTTAAACAAACCTGTTTATAATAACCACCTGGGATAATATATATTTTTTCATCTATTGTTCAATGAATGATGATGATTCTAATTCATTTATCAATTCTTCCAACGGAGGAATGTCCACTGATATTCTATCATTGCCATTTTTGATGAATGAATATATTCTGACTCGTGCGTCCTTATATCTGAATCTTATATTTTAATTCCGTCCATGAAATAATTCTAGTCAATATAGATTTTTAATTCTAGAATCCTAGAATTATTCATCCTACACTCCTGGACACACTTATATGGACATTAAAAATTGTAAAGAATAATAAATTTGATACGATCTCCTAAGTATTAATAAAAATGTATAATTATGATTCTAAGGCATTTAAACAAAAGTTCTGAAAAATATTAAATATATATCCACAAACAAATATCATTTTTATAATAAACAAATTTCAAATATTCTTTAAATGTTAAAAAAAATTTAAAAATTACTTTTTAAGTGTGCTGATAATAATCAGTTTTCGAAACTTTTTCACTTTTTACGACATTTCATTAAGAAAAATGATAAAAACTTCTTCTCCCATAAAGAGTTTTACACATGAAAAAGTATCCAAAAGACTGTTTGAATAATTTTCAATAATCAATTGTAAGCGTTCGAGTGTTTAAACTAACCCTTTCATTGCCACACACATGGGACGCTTCAAAAGATTTTTTTTTTTTAATATCAATTCTTCAATGAATGATGATGATGATTCTAGTTCATTTATCAATAGTACAACTTAAAAAAAAATTCACAAATGTTTTATCAATGCCATTTTAAATTATGAATATATTCAGAATTTCAGATCGTCGTGTTTTTCTATGTGAATCTTCTATTTTGATTCTGCGAATGAATAATTTCTAATCAAAGGATCTACAAAAAAAAAAAGATGTTGAACATATAATATGAAGAGTGCAGTCTGTATTAAAAAAAAAAAAAAAAAAAAAAAAAAAAAAAAAAAAAAAAAGCCATATCTGACTTTATTCGCAATACATTTACGATAAAATCACAATAAAAGCGTCTTAAATACGGAATAATGTCTTCTTTAGCAAGATGACTGCAATTTTTGAATAAGAGATTGTCTACATTATAAAAAAAGGGACCATTTTTTTTTTTTTTTTAAACAGTTTTCAATTATGTTGGAAAGTGTTTATGACTTCGGTTTGTCAGTCTTCAGTCTGCCCGTGCTCTAGCTTTGATAAATATACACAGATTGTCATACATGATTTTTACTTTGGCATTTCTGTTGTGAAAAAAAAAAAGTGTGTGGCTTTTATAGTTTGTTTACAAGGACACTCAAAAGAATTCCTTCGCAATACAGCCTAAGGGAAAAAATCGTTTGCGATGAAATTTAATGATGTTACTATATTAAGAAAATAATACGGAGTGAACTGTTATTAATATATATATATATTTAGTTGAATTGCCTATCTATATTCTGTAGACAATTGTATACGGTGGGTTGTCTGTTTATGGCTATTCTTGCTTGTTTTTAGTTAATTTTAGAATCAATTACTAGTTTTTGTTAATTAAGGATAAAACTTTAATTTTCTGAAATTGAACTTTATAAAAGCCCGTAGTTTAAGTAATTACCTGTCAAAAAAATTAATACTTTCTTTTCTCTCCATTATTTAATCTTCAAATTGTTTAAAAAATCAAACTAACGAAAAGCAATTACAAAACACGTGATTTGTTGCCAACTTAGAAATGTCATAACTACCTTTATAATAAATTTGAAAAGGTCAATTTCGTCCCAAATTAAAGTAATCGACCATAAGCTTCTTCTGCACTTTTTTCTTATTTTTATACATGTTTGGTTCGTTTGGCGAATTAGCATGAAGAAGCTTCCTCCTGTATAATAGAAATTAAGCGGTCTGGTTTTTGAAGATTGGTGTTTGCACTTGGCTGTCTTTTTTTTTTTTTTTTTTTTTTCATCAGGACCGTCCAGCTTTATATTGATCTGCGAAAAAAATTAAAATATAGCGTTTAAATTAAGAGGGTTGAAATAAAGATTCTTAACTGTTGAAAGAAGTGTATAACGTATCGATTTCCAGTCAAATTTAGTTTATAAAATACTAATTAATCAATAAATGTCTTTTATCTATATCTTTTGTTCAAACATGCCTTTAAAATTTATGATAAAATAATAAAGCTGATTATGATTTTATTTCATTTTAGTAGGTAAACCCCAGAAACAAGGTTAAATTGACTAGTAAACTGACATATTATTATTGAAATATTTATTGTTCGATCAAACTTAAAAATGTGTGAAATAGAAAAATTCAGAAAATAGCTATTTAAGAAAATTTAATTAAAATTTCCTATTTTCAAATGAGGTATAGAACTTATCGATATTAATATATTGATTGATTGCTAGTTGTATTTGGTACAAAATAATAGCTAATCAATAAAAATCAATCAATCAATCACTTTTTATTTTTACTTACTGATTCGATTGTTCTTGAAAATAGTAAGGAAAATTCATATTTGAATTAGGAAATTAATTCGTTTCTTTATTGAATCTTGAAAAACAGGTAACTTAAAATGTTTTTCAGTAACTCCATTGGCACTAAACATTGAAGACAGGCGTAAAAATAAAAAAATGATCAAGCTATTTTAAGGCTATTTAATGAAAATTCGAATTAAAATTTTTAATGAGGTGTAGAATGTACTGATATTTATTTATTGAAATGATACAAATATTTCATAAATAAGATACTGATAAATCAGTAAAAATCACCCAAAAGATTTATATATATATATATATATATAAACGTAAAGCACAGTAATCACCAACAAAAAACAAGATAAATTCATGTGAAATGCGCCAAACAGCTGCAGTAAAACACATAAATTAAATATAAAGCAGTATAAGATTATATTTAGCCTGAATCAGCGCACCCCCCCTCACAGAACAAGAAGAACAAGAAAAATATCTATGTAAACATTAAAACTTTAACAAAAACTAGGAAAAAATAGGCTGCGGCCTCATCGGCAGTGGGTTATGTTTCAAAAGCAGCCGAGCATTCGATAAAATATACATTAGTGGCAGTGGGTTTCGGCCAGAACAGTGATAGCAAAAACAAATGTTAAAACATTCGTTGGCTATTATCACATGCTCCCCCACCGGACCCTACGCCAACAATATTAAATGAATGCCTCACCTGGAACACAGTAAAAGATGCTAAAAATATGTTCATTGAAAAAACCACACTCAACCAACTTAGCCACATTGCCACAACCCAAATATAAAACATAAAACAAACTAAACAGAGCGGAATCCAGCATCCAATCAACCAATCCAAATTCTTTCCAGTTCTGTTGCCAATCGACGCAGCACATCATCATAGAACCGTCCTTGAAAAGGCTTTAGGAAATATGAGTCATTCACTGACGTCGAAAAGCAATCGATCAGTAATGAAGAAAATCTGCAAAATCTGAATATTTTTTTATAAAAATTAAAGGTATATTGTTTTTGTAATATAAATTACTTTTAAAATTAAACAATTCCTTCTTAAACAGATGTTTATCTGTACAAATTCTAAAAAAACGAAATATTTGACTAATAATTATATTGATATAAATGCGTTTATAAATATTGGAGGACCAGTGAACAAGTTGATTAACCTGAAATTGGAAACTATTACGTTTATTGTAAATTGAAATATGTACTTTGTTATTTTCTAAAATTATTTTTAAGTCAAGGTAATCAGCCTCTAAACCATTATTGTTAGTTTTCTTTAGTGTCAGGGATAAATTTCTTGAGAAATTTCATTAAAATCATTATTGAAGTTTAAGACGATCAAGTCGTCTATGTATCTGTAAGCCAGGAACTGGAGATCAGCTTTATTAATACTGTACTGAAACTCATAAAAAAATAAAAATAAGTTAGCAGCTGTGGATGAGTAACTAGTACCCATACCAATTCCATTGATCTGTAAATATACTTTAGAACCTGTATAAACGTAATTGTTGTATAGGCAAAAGCGACATAATTTATTAAACAAGTTAGAGTTGAAATCTGTAACATCTAAAACCAGTTCCGCTGTCTTTAAAAGTGCCTCCTTTATATATATATATATATATATATATATGTATATTATCCAAATAATCTTTAAAAGAGCGGAGAATATCCATAAATTGATAATGAGTATATTTAATTGTAATTATTATAAATGAAAAATAAGAAAAATATATGATTTTTTAAATGTAAATTTAAGTTTAATTTTCAAAATACGGTAAGTACTTTTATTAAACATATTTTTTTAAAGATTACGCATATAAATACCTTACTATTAATAGGTATCATGTTTCAAATGCAAGGCCTTTGTTCCGGTTACTCCATAAATGTTTTAAGAATGGGGTATTTGGGACATGTATCAGGGGTAACTTGACCCTGTGGGAACCAGTTATTTAATTAACAGTTATAAATAATATTTTTGAGTTACTCTTACTACGGGAAAATTATTTCTATACTTTTTTTTTTTTTTTTTTTTTTTTTTTTTTTTTTGCTTGCAATGAAGAAAATTATATAATACCTTTTTAAAATTATATAATAAAATTTTTAAAAGAATGTTTTAGGGGAGCGGAATATGAAACCAAATTTTTTAATTGAGGTAGCCATACCTCGAAATTGTACGATACAGATGAAGAGGCGTACATAAGACAAGGTGACAATATTAGAAAATTATCGAAAACAATAAAAAATAGTTCATTTCGATATAAAAGCATGATTACATTCTCCACAGTTTTATTGGACATATCGAACTTTCATTGAGGTAAATAAAAAAGAGAATGAGACACTTAAGTACTTACTTAGCCGTTTGTTCATAGATTTATCTTGGTTTTTTTCCCCCTAAAATACCCATGTAATTTTATACTTTTTACCTATACGAAAGCAGATAAGTACTTACTTAATTTTTATGTTTTTTAAATAAATAAATCTAATAATTTCACATTTAGGGCTTTTTTAGATACATTGACAACAACGGTTTCCATTACAATTACATGATCTAACATATAATTTACATAATGCCTGATTTAAGGGGTCTCAGGACTCTTAAAGCTTTAAAATTTTCGAAATTTTAATTTTTTTTATATGCTAAACTCCTATCTTTTCTGAACATTTTGATATAAATTTTTCCTTGATATTCCCTTTAGAACTGAAGTTATGGCTCTTACATTTATAAACGTTCAATAGCTGAAGCGTCGTTTCGGAAACTTTGAAGCCATTTTTCTCCAAATGACGTTTCTGGGCATAACGCGCACGATATCTCAAAAACTTATGAATATTTTTTCATGAAATTTTCAAAACATATGTTTCATGTTAGTCTGTATAAACTGAACCTAAAATTTCCTTTATATTGTTCCAAACAATATTTTTTAAGTGATTATACTGTTGAAATTTTCTTAATTTTGCATTAGCTAAATACAACTTTGTATTAAAAATATGAAAAAGCTTTAAAAACAAATTTATTTAGGTTCAGGGTAATTATTAAAATCTGATGTATAAGTAGGCATCAAAATTTTCATTCTAGTTGCAATACTTATTTTATAATCGTGCGCGTAAGCTGTTATGCCAATTTTTTGCTCGTGAAATGTCTAACGGTTTGGAGCCCACTGTAAATGCTAATTCTGCATCTTATAATTTTTTTAAATACATGAAATGAAAGAACATACTTATATATTTTATTCCAATTAAAATTGTGTCTTAAAATCAAATACATTTTAAGATATTAAATGTTGAAAATGGTCTTTTTTTTTTTCCTTTTTTCCAATTTTAAGAGTCCTGAGACCCCTTAAATTTTTGAAAGTTTTTTTTTTTTTTTTTTTAACTTTTTCAAGCAGGACCTGATGACCCATAAAAAAAAAAAAAAAAAAAAAAAAAAAAAAAAAAAATATATATATATATATATATATATATATATATATACGTGTGGAACAGACCTACCTGGTCCAGTTACCCTATAAGAATGAGGAAACTGGTCCCATGTAGAAAGAAAGATGAAATACATATATATATTTTTTTTCAGACATTAAAATGTATTTTTTTTTTAATTTCTGTCTGATAGAGTGAACATAACTGAAAACATTTACAAATACATTTACTGCTTTTTAACTTTTACAAAGGTTGAGACAAATGAACAAATGAACTTCAGCTTTTGGAAGCTGAATTTCTAGAATCTCCAGAGTCACATTGTAAAATAATGGCCCCGTTGCCCCACGTAACCTTATAGCTAAACGAAATCTGCGAATAAAAATAGCAAATGCTTAAATTAAGTTTGCTGAACCAATGTTTTTTAATTTTTTAATGAAGTGTATAATCTATCAATATCTACATAATGAACACAATAAATATTTAATATAGAAAATTCTAATAAAACACTAATTACATTTTGTTATCTTTATTTTTTTTTATCCAAGGGATTGTAAGAGGAAATAAAAACCCCTTAAACTGCTGATGAGTTTATTTCATTTTATTAGTTATACCTTAATAACAAGTTATTTGAAACGATTTTTATGAAGTAAATTAACATATTGTCATTAAAATATTTGTGTGTATCCAAACGTAAAAAAAAAAAAAAAAAAAAAAAAAAAAAAAAAAAAAAAAAAAAAAAAAAAATTCAGAAAACGGTTATTAAAACTAATTAAAATTCTTTAATTATTAATGTTGTGTAAAACCTATCAAACACCTTTTCATTACTTAACAGTAATACTTGATATTTGAAATACAAATCAATCAATAAAAAGTAATCAAAAATTCATTTATTTATCTTTATATTTTGATTAAAAAAATTACTTTAAAATAGAAGAAAATCCATAACTTGATAAAGAATTTTTCTTCCTTTATTGATTATACCTGAAAAAAAAAATAGGGTAATGCGATTTGCAATTTCTAAATTAATATGGGTTCTCCTAAATATTGACTCTTTAGTCAAATGTAAAAAATCTTTAAAATAAAAAAAAGTATACACTGAAGGGTTTGAATTAAAATTTCTTACTTTTTTTAATGAGGCGTTAAACCTGACAATATCTAATGTATCGATTGCTAGTATTATTTAACTTTTAAAAGAATTTTCTAAAATGCGAGTAATTATGTTTTTTCCTTAATTAAGCAGAATATAAAAATCCATTTCCCCAAGAAAGACTTGGACATAAATATTGAGCCGCATATAATTAAAATGCAATGATTTACTCGCATTCATGGAAAAAAGGCATTGTAACTTAATCTCCTGATTTCCAAAACGATACGTAAGAACAGCTCTAATTAATGATTTGACGTGACTTAATAAAATACGAAAAGAAAATAATAAAGAGAAAAAAATATATCACCAAGCGATTCTTTTGTGTTTCGAAATGGGGTGTTAACAAGGATATTTTAACTTATTTATTTTCTATTTGGCCTTTAATAAAAAGTAGGAAGTTGAGATAAATTACACAATATAAATATGTCAGTTTTTTATGGAAAATAGGTATTCTCCTTAATAATTGGCGGAAACTCTTTCAAATGATTCCTTTTAATTAAAAAGTAAATACTTTAAGTACTTCAGAACATATTTTACGTATTTCTTATAAATAACTTTATGCAGAAAAATTATTAACATTTTAGAAATTGTCAAACAATTAATAAATATTACTAATTTTTGAATGAATATACGTCGTATGGGAAGCGAATTTCATTATCGAAAGCCATTAACTATATTAAAAAACAATACAGAGACATTATTAACTTTATAGAAATTGTCAAGCAACTGATAAATATTAATAATTTCTGAATAAAAACACGTCGTACGGGAAACGAATTTCATTATGAAAAGCTGTTAACTATTTTTTTTTTTTTTAATCCCAAATAGGGAAAAACATGCCTGCTGCTTTTCTCAGGTAAAGAATGATTAAAATTTCGTATTAACACGTGGAATGCCAAGTCTATTTTGTCTATCTTTCCGTTTGGGTCACGAAATAAGTTTCACGTTGCACAATCTATTAGTTTCAGTCACCGATGACTAACGCGGCCTAAATGGAAAGTTCAGCGTCAGTCACCGGTGACTGAAGTGGCACTCAACGTGTTAATAATAGAAATAATAATAATAATAATAATAATAATAATAATTTAATTTAACTTCCTTATTTGATATTTATCTGCAAATCTGATTCATATGTTTATTCTTAAGTGAATACGGCATAAAATACAATTTTTTACGCATTGGTTATAAATAACTTTATGCAGAAAGATTATTAACTTTTTAGAAATTGTCAACAACTGATAAATATTAATAATTTCTGAATGAAAATACGTCGTATGGGAAACAAAGTTCATAATGAAAAGTCGGTAACTATATTTTCAAAAACTCCGAAATAGGAAAAAAACGCGCCTGCTTTTATTCTCATGTAAAAAATGCTAAAAATGTCGTGTTAATGTAATAATAATAATAATAATAATAATAATAATAATAATAATTATCATTATTATTATTATTATTATTATTATTATTATTATTATTATTATTATTATTATTATAAACAATTAATAATTTAATGATATTTATCTGTAAAACTGACTCATATATTTATTCTTAAGTGAATAAGGAATATGAATACAAACCACTGTTTATTTAGTTGAAAAATACATACTTTACCGTAAATGTTTTAAAATATGACTTTCTGTGTTTTCCTGGATGATGTTTAATTTTTCAAGTACCATTCTTAGATGTATAGTCGAAAAAAAAAGAACACCCTGCACATTTTAATGACAGAATTGCCCAGAAAACAACGTAAATAGCCATTCGACTGCAAATTATATATATCTTATTTAAAATTAGCTTTTAAAAATAAGATTAGGTTCGTCTTTATAAAAAGAGGGCATGTCTACAAAAACACTTCCGTCGACCAATCTACCACTACATTTTTGCCATAGCGATTTTTGCAGGAATTGTCTCGGCAACGTTGGCCAGTTATATCATAGACCTGTTAAATGTAGGCCAATCAAATTTCCCCAGATCATGTGCACAGTAGGAGTCAGAAAGAACGGGCAGGTGTTTATTGCCGAGGCACAGTATAATTCGACCCACAGTGACGTCAGCTGCCCTTTCCTTATAGTAAAATTGCACCAAACTCTAACATTTTCAATACGAATGCCTGATTTTGACATCATATATTCCCCCTTTTTGATAAATTTTATCTCATAATTGCAAACAGAAAGTCGTGTGTCAAGTAGTTTAAGAATTACACTGGGGAACGCACATTTTGTTGACTTAGATCTGACATTTGTTTTTGGGTAATTATTGACATCTAAATTCAAAAATGACCCCAGTTTGTTTCTATCAAGCCAACTTTTTAAGCTGCAGGATACCCCAAAAATCAGACTTAATGTGAATACAAAGGAAATTAAAAAAAAAATTGTACCAAATATGTTATTCACACAACGGCTGTATATGCTTACTATAAGGTACATTGTGTTCTTACAAGTAATAAAATCCTTTTACAAAACGTAAAAAGTAGAGTCGTGGAAAAAAAAAAAAAGTAAACACCCCCCTACTAACTTCTCAACAAATTATCGTAGAAGAATGTTTCTGGTATCGAACGATTGGAAATAAAGTCTACTTTAATTGATGTATATAAAATTTGTTTAAAGGGCCATCTACATATTAAAACGAACCATAACTTTGTTTTTTTTTTGTTTTTTTTTAATAGCAGTACACAATACTGACAGCGTAAATGAACTCTACACCTTCCAATTAGCCTATAAACAAATTTTTATGCAATTCGTGCCATAAGTTTCCGAGAAATTAATTATTTTAAAACGAGCGTATTTTAAGGGCTGTATCCAAATTGAAGTTCCAAACTCGATTGTTAACCGAGAGAGCCGCCTTCTTGATCAAGGGACGTTTAAGCGTCAATGAAACCTGTTTGATTACAGGATAGCAGAATAAATTAAAAAAATTTACTCACTTCTATCATAGATGACCCCTTAAACCATCATTTTGCCGTTTTTTAAGCATAATTTGAAAACTACTTGGAAGAAAAATGTGAAATTTGGGATTTCCATAAAGCAGGACTTAATAAATCTAAATCCATCAAAAAATTGTATGTTGAAATTCATATTTTTTTCGAAGATTAACTTCATAATTCATATCATAAAATTATAAAAATTGCAAATTCAACGTATTTATGTTTGGGCATATTAGTATTATTGCTACACAAAAAATTAGCTCATTAGGAGCATAATTTCAGGAGATATAAATAAAAATATGAAAATGTAATTTAAGGGGACGGTGGAGCTTAAAATCCTTAAAAATATTATTATTATTATTTTTTTTTTTTTTTTGTAAATTTCATCTTAAATATTATTCAAGGGTACATTATATACATTATAGCATGCATTTATCACAAAAAATTAAAAAAAAAAAAAATTATTTTTGAGAAAAAAATGGAATTTTACGCGTCGTCTTAGAAATCTTCGAAATGCCCCATGCGTCAATATCAATGAAAATCCCCAATATTTTTTTATAAAAGTTTGATTTATATATAGAAATAAAATAGAGCATCGAATTATGTATATATGAATTTAAAGGTTAAAAAAAAAAAAAAAAAAATATATATATATTCAAATTTTTTTTAAACCTCTAAATTGAAATATATAAAATTCGATGCTCTGTTTTATTTCTATATATAAACCAAACTTTTATAGAAAATATTGGGGATTTTCATTGATATGGAAGACGCATGGGGCATTTCGAAGATTTCTAACACGACGCGTAAAATTCCATTTTTTTCTCAAAAATAATATTTTTTTAAATTTTTTGGGGATAAATGCATGTTATAATGTATATAATGTACCCTTGAATAATATTTAAGTTGAAATTTACAAAAATAAAAAAAAATATTTTTAAGGATTTTAAACTCCACCGTCCCCTTAACATAAGAAGTACTAAATTTTGAATGTCTATAATTCAAAAACTTATCATTCGAATGACTTGAAATTTGGTTTCTTGGCATATTTTGAACCGAAGATTTGAAATATCTCGTTAATTTTGGGTACTGCCATTGAAACAAATGAAGTTTGAAATCGTTTTAATATGTATGTGGCCCCCTAAGCAAATTTTATACACACCATTTAAAAGTAGACTTTATTTCCAATCCTCCGGTACCAGTAACTTTCGTCTACGATAATTTCTTGAGAAGTTAGTAGGGGGTGTTTACTTTTTCTTTCCACGCCTGTACATATTAGGGTAAAGATTTTCGCTTGTAGCTGTTCCTGGAGTGTTCGATTTGTGGACAAACTCTCTTGATGCTCCAACAAAAGTCAGCTATCATATATGTTTATCCCATTTACTTTGATACCGTTCATCCATTAGCTTCAAATCTTGTCGGAATCGCTCACCCTGCTCATCACTGACTGCACCAAGTTTTTCCGGTAAGATATCAAGATGGCTATGCAGAAAATGAAGTTTGATGCTCATGTTGCAACCAAGCCTTTTGAAGCTCTCTAAAAGTTGCTGGAAATTAGGGTGTAATTTTAAACTCGCATATTTCTAAGAAAGTCTTTGACAAGGTTTATGAATGCCATCTAAGCGTTCTTTTGAAGTTCTGTCATTTTTCGATGAAATCTTCATCTCTAATGAACTGCTGAATCTGTGGACAGTCAAATACACCTGCCTTTATCTTTTCAAAAGACAAGTTTGGAAATTTGGAAATGAGATACTTGAAACAGCTTCCTTCAGTTGACAAAGCTTTTAAGAACTGCTTCATTAGACCCAGTTTTATATGCAGAGGTGGAAATATGATGTTCTTGCTGTTGACAAGTGGCTTATGCACAATGTTTGGATCTCCTGGTTTGAGATCAGATTTTGGAGGCCAATTCAACTGGAACCAATGCTTCTCAGGAGCTCTGCTGTCCCACATACACAAAAACAGGGATGCTTGGTATATCCTCGTTGCTGACCAAGAAGGAAGCAGACCATATTAAGGTTAGCACAGATGATCCATTCATGCATTGATATTACAATAAACCAATGCCTCTCTTTATGTCCTCATATCCTTCGCGCAAATAAACTGAATGGACTATTGGGACTGCTCCAAATAAATTTCCATTGTGAAGGAGCACGCACTTCAAGCTCCTCTTTGACCTATCGATGGACAATCGCCATCCAGTTGCGGTATAGGATGTAATTCTCAATTCCTCCATTAAACCATGTATGTTATGGCAATAAGCAAATCCACCGTCAATTCGGAAGTATTGAATAAATTCACTTTCTTTTGATCGAAAGTAGGATACCTTAGCTACATTTTCAAGGAAATTTTTTATTGTGCAGTCTTCATGCTAAGAAATTTGATGCTTTTTTCTTCCTATGCCTAATGCCCGATTCAGCGTAGAATGGTCACATTAATATAAGCTATAGAAGAAAAACTTGACGTGATAGAAGAAAACTAATTGCGGTTTTGAAATCAGTACGCTTTTTCGACTTAAAAACAGCTGAAAAATCGAAGTCAACAGAAATTGTGTTAAAAATTGTTTTCCAGTGTTATGAATGTTTAAAATTAGAATTCCAAATATTAGGATGGTTCAAAAACAATGCATGGTTTTTCAGTTCAAATTTATATATATATAATTTTTTTTTTCAAACTAAATGACGATCATCTTCTTTTAACATCTCAGCTTCCGAAGTAAATTAATAGCCCATTAAAAAAATTAATAATAATTTGCAAAGAGAGTGTTTAAAATAAGCTTTGGAATGATATATAATACATGCAACTAGGAATAAATTATATACAGAAAATCCTTGTAAAATAAGTTGCATTGTTAAATAATGCATTATTTTTCCATCAACGTAATAATAAAGTCATTTGTTATCTTTGCAAATCATATTGCAATGAGATGAGGTTAATTTGTTCAGAATAACTCAAAAACTGCATAGCGGAATGCGTTGTAATTTTGGATTTCAATACTTGAACATTTAGAGATCGATTTCCGTTGTAGCTATATATATAAGACATTTATATGTATACACAGACACACACACACACACACACACATATATATATATATACATTACAATCAAGTATTTTTGAAAACATATTTTAAAAAATATATGCTTATTTTTTTTTCAAAAAATATCAATTGAATGAAGAAATTTTTAATAGAGATCCATTTTTAAAAGCTACAAGTCCCCAAATCCAAAATTAAAACTTATTCCTATCAGTAGTTTTGAGTTTTGTTTAAAGAACTGCACAGTTTGTACAGTGTGGTGCAATTTTACTATGAAAACAACCTCCTAAACATATTTTATAACACTATTTCGAAGACGAAATTAGTTCCAGTCGAATGGCTTTTTCTGTTTTTTTTTTTTTTTTTTTTTTTTTTTTTTTTTTTTTTTTGCGGCAAATTGGTGATTAAAATATATGACATGTTTTTTTTTTTTTGTTGTTTTGTTTTTTTTCCGGACGCGTTTATTAAATCTTCACATATTGGTTATATGCATAGCTATTTCTTCCAGTTTCTGTTTCATGTTGGTGTTATTAAGAGTAAGCTCAACCTCTTAAGGGAAATCACTTATTTATTTATAGGAGATCCCTTTCATGATTTTCCAACCGCTAATATTTTAACTGTTTTTTTTTTTTTTTTTTTTTTTTCTTTTAGTATTGTTCCAATTGAAACAAAAATATCTTGTTGTTCTCCATCACTTTGAAAGACATTTACACCAAGGCAGACAAGGTTATTATGAAAATTTAAATTTATAGAAGGTTCCTAATTTCCTACAAGAGATATTTAAAAAAGAAAACTCGCAGATGCACTGTGAAGTATTTGAAGTAAAATCGCGGCCAAAATTATTTTTCATGTGGTTTACGGTAAAAATCATTGCTGTGCAATTACTATTAGAAAATACACTTAATTTATGTTATATACACAAGAAAGTATGCATTGTAATGTATATATATATATATATATATATATATGTCTTAAAAGTTTACTTTACTTTTACTGTTTATAAGAGGATATTTAATTGTTAACAGAGTTGTTTTACTTAAAAATAATGTTTAATTAAATGTAGTTAATTTGACTATATGTAAACTTTTAATTGTTTATATAAACGAATATATCAATATGTCAATATGTATATATGCATTATTTGAATTTAGTATTTAGCAAAGTTGAGTTGTAGTATAGAGATTCCTGTTTTTGAGTGTTATTAAAAGAGCACCAAAACAATTTATATTTTAAAATCGCAACTGTATGCCAAAGATTTTTTTTTTTTTAACTAGTCCTTCAAAACTATATGAAATGACTATGCTTAAAAAATGGTCCGACACACCTTTAAAAAGCTATATATCTGAAGCAATAATTTAATTAGAACTAAAAAAGCTTAAAAAGAACACATTTTAATTATTATTCTTATTTTATTATATTAAAACGAAAGCTATTGAGTTCAAAAATTCATGAGAAAAAAAAAAAAAAAAAAATTCATTTAAACCTATTTAAACATAATAACAGCGTTAAAACATAAGAATAAAGAGCCTCTTCTCCCATACAAACCACCTCTTCAGCTGAGGCTAGAAGCTGTCGGATATGACTCATGCTTCTGAATTAGACATAGATCGATGCCAAAACTTACCGAGTTATGATAATTCAAATTTTATGTCACTTCAGTGTTTCCCTTCATTAAAAATCAGTTAAGATATAATTTTTTAGATAAATGTAGTTTTTGTGTAATATCCCGTTTTCAATGCAGATAAATTATAATTAGATTTAAACCGAAACTATTCTTATAGCAAGATATCCATGCAACTCTTAAAAATATCATTTTAATATAACGAAGAGAAATACAGGTATAATGCTGCTTCTTTCGGTATACCGATTTTCACCTATAACGAGATGTTCTATTAATTGAAAGAGTTTACAAAAAATAAATAAATAAATAAATAAAGATCTTTATTAATCATAAAAAGTATGAATTATTAAATTTTCCAAAACTTCCCTCGCCCTATGCTAATAAAGAAATGAATATGTTGAAATGCTTTTCAAATCGTGCAACATAAATTTATTTTTCTCATGTATGAAATCTTTAGAGATATGAAAAGCTGCCTCAAAAATAAAACATTTTAAAACCATTTAGAATAGAAAAATTCTCTAAAACTTATAAGACTTAAATGCAGTTGTTCTAGATAAAGTTAAATCCAGAAACAGATTACTGAAGTTAGCGACTAAAAGTGAATCCTTTGGGACAAAGAAGAAACAAAGTTTGTGTTCGAAGTTTGATTTTTAAATGTATAAAGGATATTAAAATGGCATGTTGTTTTAAATGCTCCCAATAAATTTCAATTTTTATGACGAAACTTTTAAGTGAATATAAACGTAAGAAATTTAAGATATGAATTACGCTCTTTTAAACATGTTGTTTTAAAGAATGAATATTAAAGTGGAAGCGCATTAATAAGTTAGTACAAGAGAAAATTATGAAAAATGCGTCTTGTGAAGAATTTTAATATGCGTTATGTTTAATTTTGAAATGAAATTGACGCATAAATTTTTAAAGCACTTCTAACTGAGGTCGTTTGTATGTTGTACTAAAATTAAAAATATTTTTTAAATCAGAAAATTTCATTTCAGAACCTTCATTAAATTAATTCCTAAATGCCTAAGTTTTTTCATTTTAGTGAATCAAAATGTTTTCTGCTTTCAAAATTAAATCACTATAATTTATTTTAAAGTATAGTAATTTATAAGTAGTATGTAGATTTCAAGTCTGGTTTTCAATAACAATTTAAAACACTTTATTAAGTTTCTAATGATTTCTGCAAAGACATTCACGGATGGCTCTTCAAAATTTGAATTTATTTGAATAGTCAATGACTTTATATGAAGAAAATTAAAAGCCTTAAACCAGTGTTAGACAAAACAAAAAAGCGAACATGACTAGTTTACATTAATTGTTTCACAAATATTACGAAGGCCCCCTATAAATTTCATTTCGTATTTGGCATTAAAGTCAGTAAATCGGAATATTTTGAATATTAAAAACATACTTTCTTATATAACTGTGACAACATAATATAAATCTAACGAACCCTCCAAAGAATAGCAGTTATGGCGATAGATTTAATGGGCATTCAAGCTATCGCAATTTCCCAATTCGTCGAAACATATCGCGGTCAAGCAATCAAGAAAATCAACATTTTATTTAATAACGTTTGTTTGTGAAAACATAAAATAACTTGGAAGCAAGAGCGAAACTATTGATGAATTATCACAACATTTTATAAAAATCTAAACAGACAGGATCATCAGCTACTGTAGAACCAATCAAATCTACCCATTAATTTAATCACTAGCCCTACATAACCATAATATTCTTAAAAATTTTGATCTTATTTATATTTTCAAATTATTGTGTCCTTAATAGTGTATATAACGCTTTGTTTCACTCTATACGTTTTGTATCAAAGAAAACCCCAAATTACACCAGATACCAAAAGATTCAATAGTATTACATGGCTACAGTCGATAACTTCAGCTTTGCCATTTTAAAAACCAAATATTAGGTAGACAACATGCGGTTGAAGCAAGAAAATCATCTCTGCATTAGAAGAAATAATATTGAATAAAATAAAAAGTAATTGTATGACACTAAATATTGCATACAATTAAACAATGAATGAAATTTTTGAATTGAAAAGTAAATAATAAATCATGAATAATTAAAAAGCTTTAATTCAATTAAATGAAAATGAATAATGCAAAAAATAAGAAGGAAATTTGCATAAAATCATTCGTAAATTATTATTATTTTCTATTAATAGATTTAATTCCATACTTTATTGTATTCTAAAACATACTTTCAAATGAAAACAATATTTTCGTAATTATATTTGTTAAGAAAGTCTCTTTTATTTAAATAACATCTTTAAAATAAATAAAAAATTAAATATAGTTTTAAAATATCTCAAGTTTCTTCTATATAGCTATACACATTTAATTATTAAGAAAATTCTTCAGTTGTGATAAAATTGTAACTATAATAAATGCAATAAGCATATGGATACGAAAGAAAACTTCATTTGCGTAATGCAAAATTTTAAATTTGATTTTGTATATTATTTAAAAAGAAAAGTTTAGAAATTCGTATATGGTCATTTGACAAATTATAAGTGAGTATTTACCTTCAAAGACGATTTTAAATTGTATTAAAAATACAAAAACAGCTTTATTATTTATTCCATATTTAAACTTAAAGGAAAAGATCTTAAGTGAAATCTTTTAACTGAAATGTAATCTCTCTTTCACTTTCCTTTCTTTAATATACAAACTTGATTGCACCCGAAAATTCGACTTTCAAAAGAAATATTAGTATTATTCTTAACTTAATTTTCTTTTGTTAATGTTCAACTGTTAAATTAAAAAACTGTTAAATTAAAAGTGATACATGATGTCCAATAGTTACGTTTTTACGACAGGAGTTTTGGTCCATTGCTTCACAAATATCTCAGAACAACGGAAATGTTCATTTGATCAATACTACAAGCTTTTTCTCAAAAACTGACCCCCAAGGAGAAATAAATGTAGTTTCTGAATAAAGTAAGGGTAGAAAAGAGACTTTAAAATCTAAAGGAGAGGAGACAGTTCTCTTTCTTATACTATTTTACAAACGACATTTACCGTTTTATACTCTGTGCAATCGATCCAAATAAAAATAAAGGCCTAAAGATTTTAAATAAAGACTGTAAGTTTAAACATTTGTAATATTTTCTTTTCCATGTGATTTTTTATTCTTTTCAAAATGCTGTCATATATGAAAAACAACCTTTCTTGGAAACAATGATTCGCTTAATTTTATTTATCCCTCACATAAATCGCTAAAAAATACTTAATGATATTTCGGTACAGTCATATAGTTATTGTAATTATATTTACCAACAGAGACGTAATTGTTTTAAGCTACATTATATGTATTAAAGACAAATTCAAATTTTAACAAATTATAATATGGGATCTATAAAAGAGGGATGAGAGCGCTCCGCTCCAAATGACCGATTACTACCACTAAATTTGAATAGTATTCTTTTGCTTCATTAAATATCAGAAATTCTGTCATTAAATAATGCGAGAAATACTATTAAAATTTTGTGGTAGTAATCGGTCATTTGAGTCAGTGCGCTCTCATCCCTGGTAAAAAGGGGGTTCATGCAAATAAATGAGGAAAAAAATTAAATTTAGTTAGCTATAAAATCTTAACTACTTAAAAGATAAACAAAAAATAACATTTGTATTTTTAAAAAGACACGGTAATACATTATACATGCAGAAAAGAAAAAAATACACTGCTTAAAAAAAAAAGAATAAACATTACCCTGTTTTCGCCGCAATATTCTTGTCTAATTGTGTAATTTTCAATTATAGGCTAAATTTGTATTAAATTAACTAGAGTTGAAGATGAGGATTGTTGTAGTAAAATAGCTTAACTGACGTCAAAATACATCATTTTCAAAAATCACAAAATTCGGCAGAAGATTGGAAATCACGTATTATGCGGTTTGACTTGCACAATATTAGGTTCATCGGGTTTTATTTTCTGTAGAGAGATTTTGAGCAATGTCTACATGACAAGATTTATCAGAATCAATAGTTTGGCAAACAAATCGTAAGCAGAAAAGTTATGTATCACATAAGTAAGTGGAAAGTTTCTTTAATCTGTCTCGAAGTGTAGTTGGTCGTTTTTCGAGCCAAATCGGAAATACTGAAGGTGTTAGTAGAAATACAGGTGAGGTCAAGATTACCTGCTATACATACAATAACAAGAACTAACAACCGGCATCTGTGCATAAAAGCCCGCTCAGAACAAACAGAATAAGAAATGGCATTTTTATGCTAAGGGAAAAGAGAGACCTTCTGAGTCACAAATGAAAGCGTGTCAAAACTATACAAAATCTCCGTTATTACGTAGACTAGCATTTTGCGTTCTTATAATCAACCTTAAGATATCACAGAAGCCGGGCGGATCAACATTGCAATTACAGTTCATATTCAAAGTATTAGAATAATTGAGAAAAAGTAATAAGAAAAAAAATATTTTTCATTTATTTATTTTTTATACTATGTAAATGGAATTAAATTTCTTATAAATTTAATATAGAATGTTTCGATAAGATTTTAACATTTACAAAATATAAAATACAGTGCAATAAATTAAGTATACAGCTTTCTGAACCACATCAAAATGTTAGAATAAAATTTAGATTGGTTCAAAATATTAGAAAATATTTTTTTTTACACATTAATATTACCTTATGAATATGAAGTAAATGGTAGTAAATATTTTGTAGCATCTCCTTTAGCTTTCATAACTGCGTACAATCGATCTTGCATACTATATACAAGGTGTTTATAAACATTTCTATCAATATTAGCCCAAATATACTTTATACGTGACACTAACTCAGTTTTACTTGAAGGAGGATTTTTTTTTAAAGTTTTTGCTTCATTATACACTGTAAGTTTTCGATTGGATTAAAGTCTGGTGAGTTTGGTGGCCAAGGAAGTACCTTAATGTTGCGTTGGCGGAACCAATTCTTAGTCGACACCGAGGTATGCGGTGGCTAAATCTTTTTGAAAGATGAAATCATCTTCAAATAAATATCTTCTGATGATGGAATCATGTAATATTCCAAAATTACTTGATATATCTGAGAATTATCCTTTTCGTAGACGATGCATAGCTTTCCAGGTCCTTATGCACTCATGCAATCCCAAACCATGACAATAGCAACAAATTTTACGGAATGTTTAAGGTATTCTTTATCAAATGCTTCTTGCTTCCTTCTCTAAACTCGAAAACCTTGATTTCCATATGAAACACAAAACATACTTTCTTCACTAAATAATATATTTTTCCAATCTTCTTCGCTCCAGAAGCGTCTAGATTTACACCAATTCAATCTTTTATGCTTTTTTTTTTTTTTCAGTCATGAGAGGTTTTGTTTTCGATACACGAGATTCAAACTTAAATTTATGGAGACCTCTTAATGTTGTCAATGCAGAAACTTCAAGTCCTTCTTCTTTCCATTTTCGGTGCAAGAATGGCACACTTTTAAAACGGTTTTTCTTAACTAAACGCTTCAGTTTCCTGTAATTTCTAGCAGATGTTTTTGGTTTTTGGCCGCCATTTCGGCGATTATTTGAAATTTTCCATTTTTAAAATATTATATTAGTACTTTACTAACGCTTGACTTCGAACAATGTAAATTATTCCCTATATAACATTGATTTTTTACCGTGGCAATACAAATCAACCATACGAAATTTAATAGATTCAGGAATATCACTCACATGACCCATTTTAAGACGAAAAAGCAAACAAAATGCAAAAAGAATACTGATTTTAAATAAAATCGACTTAATTTAATCAATGATGCCACCAGTTATGAATTGGTGATAATTAAAGGAAAATTAATGGGAAATATTCTAATATTTTGAACGACTTGAATAAATATTCTAATATTTTGACTTTTCAAAATAATTTTTTTCAATTAATCTTTTCAAAAATTATATTAATTTTAAGATAATAAATAAGTTTAATCAACAATAAGTTCTTAATAAAAATATCGTTTGCATATTTGCATTTATAGACATAAATTTACCAAACAATATTTTCCATTTGTAAAAAAAAAAAAAAAAAAAAAAAAAAAAAGTTATTCTTCTAATATTTTGAATATGAGATGTAGAGTAGCACAAAGAGTGACGTCAAGGTCTCTTCGCAGACGGATCATGGTTATGTTTAGAGCCCACTGATAGTCGAATCTTCATATCGAGTGCCGTGAAATTTGAAATAATCTAAAATTTTGTGCTTGAAAGTTACAGAAACTAAGGAATAGATTGATGGTTTCGCAGTAATTGGTACATGTAGATGTAAGAAATATATGTCATTCAGAAAGTCAACTAAGTAAGTAGAAAGGATACGGACGAATTCTTTATCATTTTGTTCTACCGTATACTGCAGCGACCGACAATATTTTCTTCTAATGAACGAAAACGCTAGATGTTGTAGAGCTTGTGGAATATTTATTTTGGAGCAGAGAATACAAAGTATGGAAAAGCCACCTTCTGAGCTCCATAATAGAATTATCAAACTCTATAATTTAATAACGTACTCAGTGTGGATGACATGATCACATGACCTCAATACAACAGAGGTCATGTGATCATGAGACTCTTGAGAGGCTCTATGGAAACATGTTGTAGCTCCTTCAAAATCTCCCCTGAGAATTCAAGCTCTTCAGATAGACCAATGAAAAAAAAATGCTTTTAAATTTACTTGATCGGCTTCCGAATTTCAGGTGGTACCGCAGAATATTCCAAGAAAAAAATATATAATTTCTTATTTTAAATTTTAATAAATACTTGCCTGATGCAGGCATTTTCATTTATTAAATTAAATTAAATATTTTTTGTAAGCAAAATATCCAACCAAGCATATATTTTGTTTACGCCATCAAATAAATGTTGTTGTCGAAATGAAACTTTAATTGTTTTTACAAAATTCCTATTGGAATTTAATATTATAGAAAATTTTCTTGCACTCAATGGAATTTTGCTGGTTCTACAATATGTTTTAACTTTGAAACATATGGATTTAACAGAAAATTGTTTGCCACAAGATGTTTTCTAAACGTAATCGAATAGGACATTTGTTTGGACAACTATATTTTTTCTCCTAGAAATATATTTTAGATTCCGATGAATATTTTCTAAAAAATCAGATTTTAAGTTATAAAAATGTTCGTTTGTCAACAACATTGAAGTAAGAAAGGATCGTATATATTTTTCTTTAAACAAAATACTTCGATCTGACACAAGCATGGCATTTTTATGTGACCATAATCTCTTTTGGAGGTATATCTAGAATATATCTGAGATTTATGATCCACATTTATAATGCGTGTTTCTCTTTAAAATATAAAATCATTTTAATGCCCGAATTGACCATGTGGTTCAGTAAGATTGCTTTTTACTGCAACAAAACTGAAATGAAACTTTGAGAAATCCTCAAAATATTTTATTTTAAGATACCTACAAAAAATACAGTATGTTATGTGATAAGGTTGTAGAGAAAAATTCTATCTTGTTTCACGTACAATCTATCTAGTTTCATATAAAATCTATAGATCGTTTCTTTAAATTTTTGCTGTAAAAGTACAAAAAATGTATAGAGAAATTGAGCTGATAAGTTTTTATAACAAAAGTTGTATCGAAAAATATTTTTAAAATAATTGGAAATCTATAACTTCTGCTGATTTATTCTATAGCAGAAGGATAAAAACTTCGATTATTTTTGATCTTCAATTGTTTTACTTTTTAACTTTTTTGTCAAATAAATAGTAAATTATTTGATAGTATTTTATAGTGTCATGGTTAGAGAAATCATAAATATTTAATGCTGGAATGTTTTTCGTTCACTTTGGTCTGGAATGTTTTTCGTTCACTTTGTGCTGGAATGTTTTTCATTCACTTTGTGCTGGAATGTTTTTCGATCATTTTGTAAAGTCAAAATGAAATTTAACTCAAATTTGATTTAAAAATTATTTTTAAAAATACATTATTATGTTTTAAGATTATGAATCAATAATTTTCGTGAAATAGTATCATTATTTTGAAGATTTATCGCATAGGGAAGTCTGCTGAAAATTATAATTAATTAATTTAATTATAATTAATTATATATGGTAATGACTAACAATGAAACTAATAAAATGGTTCAATTAAATATTGCCTCAATTAGTGCGGTTAATTAATCTCGGTATATTACCTTATTTATCGAAGTATAGATTGAATGGTAAAAACTGCAATAGATCTACGCCCAACTTTCTTTAAAAATAATGTGTATAACTAGACGATGAGATTATTATTATTAATTGTCAAAAAACTGTACTGTTTTGGATACAACTCTGCCAAAAATTCAAAATTCAATTTTTATTTAAATCCCTTTTCAATCACGATCTATACTTATCTACTAATATATATATATATATATATATATATTTTTTAATTTCAGATAAAGCTATCATGTGTTATACTGATCACCACGAGGACACTTTTTTTTGAGGGGTTTACCGGAAACCAGGTCCCACCGGTTGAATTTTCGAAATTTTTGATGAAAATTTTATGTAATAATGTTTAAATGTTGTTAAAGCGGATATTTAAATTTTGCTGTAAGTTGTCTTGCTAACGCTGTGTTGTAATGAAGCAAGAATAATTATTCCTACCTCCCATTATCATATATCGTAAATAAAAGATTTTATAGAAATTTAAAAAAAAAAATATATATATATATATATAAGTATATTAATGATAATATGTCATATAACATTCCGAATATATAGTTAAATTTTTTAAAATAGAAGATGCATTGTTAGGTTTAGGTAGAAATGTTCAGTTTACTCCCCCCCCCCCTCTCCACTGTAAATTGGACTCCTTTACTGTCTCCCCTCCCCTTCCACTGTAGTATGGACTGGCCTAGTTTTCAGCCGAGGACGAAGTACAATTAGAATGTGTCAGTACACAAAGCTGCTCTAATGACGATCAAAGTCTGATCGAAAGCGCTCGGCGCGAAAATTGTGAAAGTTTCTGTATTATGTAATAACATCTTTTATATATTTGTAACATTTTTTATATTAAATGCACCTTTTAAGCAAGTTTTCCTTTAATTTTATTTCGATATGGTTAGAGGTGAATGAGACATTTACAACGGTATATGTTTATTCATATATGCATTTTGTGTAAAGAATCTTTTTATTGCAGAAATAATAATTCAGATAAAAAGTAGAATATCACAAACGTATTATTCTTGGCAGAGAATCATTTATTTTTTATATTTACTAGTGCATAATTAGAACAGATAACGAAAAGCAATATGAATAATGAACATAAACACTATAAAATATTATTGCTTAATAAAAAGAGTCTAATTGACTCCAGCAACATTTTGCTGCTAATCATATGTATATAGAAACAATCAGAAACGATATATTTTGGTAATAAATATATTATTTAAGCTATAAAATCTTGTCATTGTTTGTATATGTTAATGCTATATTAAAACAAGTTTTTTTTTTTTCAAAGAAAAAAAGTATATGAACTGCTTTATTTACAATATCAGACAGAATTTATACGCGCTCTCTAATTTTACATCTAATTTATAAATATACTGGTTCATGGGAAAGCAAAAAAATGTAAACACTATTTTATATATTTCCTTGCCTAAAAGCTTATTTCAACGCCATCTTTTGGAGGGAAGTGAAAGCATTACTGAGAGAAAATATTGATTTTGCTAATTTTGGATCCTCTTAAGAAATGTCAGACTGTCTGTTGCATATTTATCAACGAAAACTGAGTTTGAAATATATTTTAATATTTTATGTTTTTAAATTGGATTGGTTTCAGTGTTTTTATTTGCTATTTTCTCATGAAGAAAATAAAATGTGCAGGCGTTTTGTTGTTATTTTTATATATATTTTTTATTTTTTAAAGTTAGATGTATGAGGAATTCTAAAAAGGAGGTGTAAAAGTTTATGTTCTAACAGTTTAAGAAAATAACAAAAGATATTAATGCAGTAAATGGAGATATTTACTTTTTTTACTAAGATCGTCCTTTAAAAGAATAACAAGTTATAGAATAATTTTTGGATTTAAAATAGTAAATATAAAATTTTAATTCTTAGTGTATATTTATGCACATCCATTGGATTCCCGTAACACAATAAACATGTTAATGAGGATTGACTACCTTATGTACGTCCAATGATTTAAAGATAAGAATAGAAAGAATCAACATTACTAAAAAAAAGTATGTGACATATAAACAAGAATTTTTTAACCATTTGGAAAAATTGTTATTGTCCTCGTCAGGGTAGGAAATCAACAGTGGCGTGGCGTGAAAATTTTCGGTGGTCATCGCAATTATTTAAGTTTGTGGTGAAAAATTATTAACTCTAAAATTCAATGGTTGAATGTTCAAAAAAGAAACTTTAAATCTTACCTTCACTTATACATGAACTCCAAATGTTCTGCTAAAACTGGATCGTAGAGTTTTAAAAACTTATTAAGAGTTTTAAAATATTGCTTGGTCATCGCTGCATCCAGCGATGACCGGACGCCACGCCACTGGAAATCAAAAGCATATCTGAAGGTTTTTATTGGTTTAATCATCATTTTATTCGTTTTCTGATCGGTCTATACAGTAATCTGTATTTCCCTTTACTTTCAACAGAGATGGACAACAGAGTGTTGCCACTATGACAAAAAAGTAATAAAAACTACAAAAAAAATTAATAACTCAGAAACAAATTGAGATACAGCTTTCAAACAAATTGCATTTAAAAGTACATTTTTTTTTCTCTATACGGCGATATAAAAAGTAATATTATGGGATGTTTAGAAGTTTAAGAAATAAATTTCATTTAAAATTGGCCGTCAGATTTCTTGGAAATCTGACGATGGAAAAGCCTTTTCCCGAACAGCCAATGAAATGCTTGGATAATACGAAAGTTTCAGGTGGATAATACGTACGAGTCGCAGGCGATTTTTGTCGCTTGCAATTTTTACGTGTAATAGCACTATTAATGTTTAATTCATGGAGTACGTAATGTATGATCAACTCCATGCTATTTTTTATGTCTTAAATTTTAGTCTTTGAAAAAATCATTTTCCAAATGGTCGTTGTAATTTGTTAAATTGCGTTTTTTTTTTTTTTTTTTTTTTTTTTTTTAAGAATTTGTCAAATGAAACGGCTAAAAGTTTTCTAACTAATATTCATGGTGCAGGGCTACCACAGGCAACTATTTTTCTATTTCATTAGCACCACTATTTAAAAATAAAAAAATTTTTAGTATATTTAGTACTCTGACTTTTCGCTTGTCAACCATTTATGTATGAATTAAGTGGTGTCAGTTAGAAATGAAAAATAGTCGCCTGTGGTAGTTCTGATAGCGTGTGGTATCGTCGTGCTAGCGTCAAACTAAATTTAGTTTTAAGTAGGAAAACAATTAATATGAAATTTTAATTAAACTAAAGTAAAATTTTGCTTCTGCAAGTAACAAAGATAAGCAGGGACATTACTTAAATTCTAATTAAATTTTATATAATATGATGCAGAAGAATAGATTGTTACTTTATGTATCATAATTATGTTCTTTTATAATATTCCAATTTCTTTTTACTGTATGTTGGTGCCCTTCCGACGTTCATTAAAATAACGAAGCACTTCAAAAATAACTATGAAACTGAAGCAATTTCTATGACAAGTGTGAATAATGTACTTTTTGTCAATATATATATTTATTATATTCAATTTCTTTTCCAGTCTTAAATTAGTCTATTCTAACGTATTTGTAAATATTTTTTAAATTGGAATTGTTGAGTCACAAAGGTTTACAATAACTCTTTATTTGACTTCATCATGCATTGTGCGCAGTTATATAGGTGTCCCAAAAATGACTGATGTATTTTAAAATTCAAAAACTTGCAAACGGTGACATGTATTTAAAAAAAAAAAATTGCAGGAGGGTTATGTAAGATGTCAGGAGTTTTTATGCTGCGATTCCCTGTTTCAGTTACAAATAGCAGCGATAGATTGCGCTGAAAGCAATAGGCGCTAAATTCAGGCTCAAATTTTTTTCTGTCTCTCTCTTCTCTCATCGAAAAAAGGAGATTAAAATGTTTTGAATGGATCTCGAAGTACCAAAAATCGAGTCTAGAATTAGCACCTACTTCTCGCAGCGCCCTCTATTGTTTGATGTTCGAAGTAAAATCAAGAGTCACAGCATAAAAACTCCTGACATCATACATAAACCTCCTGTAAGAATTTTTTAAATATCTCTCACCGTGTGCCAGTTATTGGATTTTAAAATCCATCAGTCATTTTTGGGACACCCGGTATATATAAATTAAGGACCCTGCATATATATATATTTTTAGTAAAGATATATATATATATATATAGATAATTTTAAACATACACATGTGCTTATTATCTAAGACAAATTTCAAAATAATACATACGTTCGCAATATGTCATGATTGTAATGACTAAAATTGTAATTTTTCAAAAACATGTGATAGTTATAAATACACTGAAAAAAAAAAAAAAAAACGGATTCAAAAACGGAAATACTACTGGCAATCTAGACGCCAGTACTATTTTCGTTTTTTTACGGGAATTTTTACCCATAAATTACAGAAATTTTTCCGTTTTTCTGATTAAAAACGGAAATTTTTCTGTAATTTATGGGTAAAAATTCCCGTAAAAAAACGGAAGTAGTACTGGCGTCTAAATTGCCAGTAGTATTTCCGTTTTTTTTTTTTTTTTTTTTTTTTTTTTTTTTTGTGTGTGTGTGTGTGTGTGTGTGTACCATAGACAGAATTAAACATATTTTTGCAATAACTTCAGTTTTAGTAAAAATTTTTGCATGCCGTTTGTTTTAAAATGCTTCTAATGATATATTTTAACGAACTAAATGAAAATTAAACCTGCCAGAATTTGTACGTCAAACGTAGCAAATGAGGTGCGTTCGTACTATAACTATTTTATAAATATTCAGATCTTGGTGCAATGGCTGTTGCACTCTTATGCAAAAATGCATGAATACAAAATTTATTAAGATTATATATAATAAATTCAGTAGTACGGAAATAATATGACTCCATATTAAATAGGAAATAGTCACCGTGGCAACTTAGAATCATTACCCATCACGGGATATTATTGAAGTAATTAGGTATGATTGGATTTAATAGAATGAAGAAACCTTTTATTAATATCTTTGTAAATTTTGATTCGATTTTCATAAAATTTGAAATGAATCGACAAAATTCTCCAACGACTATATATATATATATATATATATATATATATTAAATTTCAAACCATTTGGTTGGGTAGTTTTTGCGCAGTTATATGCAGACAGACGGACGGACCAGACGGCGACTATAAAGGCTAACAATTTATATAATTACGAACACCCCTAAAAAATCAATCTCTGAAGCCTTAACAGTTTCAAGAACCCTTAAGGATGTTCTCAAATCCAAGAGGGCAACATTATGACATAAGTTTTAATTTATTTTTGTTCGGAAATGCATGAAAATAGTAGTGTTGTTGTTCAGAAACTATGTGATCGAGCTGTTTTTTCCGGATTTTTATTTTGCAATAGATCTATAGGAAAATTGTGCCAAAGTGTGCGTTTTGAACCGAATTTATTCGCGAAAGTAACATAACCACGCAAGAACAGGCGAAAAAACGTGTTTGTCACGCGATCAAAATCGCTTATAACTGTATAGGTAATTTGTTGATAAAAAAATGGAAAACACAGTTCGATTCCAAATCGCTTCCATGCTCAGGCTTTTTAATTTTATATCTTTCCGTTATAAAATTAATTTTTAAATGTGTCAAAACGTTTAGCGCTTGTTGAGCAGAGCAGTTGAGAACAGCCTTAATAAAAATGTTGCTTGTAAAACTCATATGAGTCGTTCTGTAATTTTGTTCTGACTGTCAGATGCCCCACCAGTGGCCGAGAGTTCCTACTCTCAAAGCTGGTAGACGGGAGGTGCTGGGTGTGAACCCAATAGAGCCCGTCGGCTTAATCGTTCGGAGTTTTCCATAGTTTTCTTTGAATCTTGGATATTCTTGCGTAAATACGGGTTAGTTTCCCTTAGGAAGGCCACCACAGAGGGCACACTCCCCAGGGCCTATATACAACGTGTAGATAATCGGCCGTCAGAAAAACAATCAACCAACCTGAATGTAAGATTTTTAAAATACAACTATATTTTGTCTTAATGTTTAATTTTAATTGTATTTGAAGTACAGAAAGCGTTTCTTATATTTAAAAAAAAACAGTTTGAGGTTAATATTGCAATTAAAGTTTTTGTTGATATTCAAAAGAATAAGTTGTTAACGCATGTATAATGCTGATTATCTAAGACAAATTTTAAAATAATATATACATACGTTCTCGATATATCATGTGCAAAATGACTGTAATCGTAATTTTTACAAAACCTTTGACAAAGTTATAAATACCATACAAAAAAAAAAAAATGAATCTTAAATCTTATTTTTACAATACAGGGTGTGTTCACAACGTTTCAAGACTGCTCTCAGAATACAAAATCTATTAAACGTTCTTGTACAATGAACTAAAATTCTTCGAAATATGACCATATGACCCTTGGGCATCAAAACACCGCTGCCAGCGTTTTTCCATGGTTCTTAGGCTCCCTGAAAGTCTTCGCGCGCAAGGCTGAACCTCGTTGAAGCTGCCTGGATCAATGGAATCATGTCAAATTACTTCATTTTCAGGTCGTTCTTGATCCGAGGGAATAAAAAAAGCCACTGGGAGCGAGGTCGGGGCGGTAGAAGAGCTTGCGGCAGTAATGACACGTTAAACTTAGCCAAAACGTCGGCGGCGGCGAGCGGCGTGTCAGAGGGCGCATTGTCGAGGTGAACAATCCAAGAAGGTGTGTCACTCCGCACTTTGACATTTCGTTTCATGATCGTATGGGTAGTCCAAGATCTCATCACCAGTAACAAATTTATCCAAAAAATTGCGATAGTCTTGCAAGCGATTCATCCAGTTTTCGACGGGGGTTAATTACACGCATTCACTCCACTAGCCATCTAATTACCCCAATGTCTCGGAGGCAACTGACACGAGTGCGCTATGTTGGCTGATACCTCACGCTATTTCACCCTCTCGTTGGAACGGGTATGCGAGCTCATTTCTACTCAGAAAACAATCAGTCTTGAAACTTTGTAAACCCACCCTGTAACTTCAGTTTTAGTAGAAAATTTTGCATGCGGGGTGTTTTAAAATGCTTTTCTAATAATATATTTTAAAACACTAAATCAAAATTTAAAAAAAATAATCTTTGAAGCCTTAAAAGGATCAACACCTCTTAATATAAATACTGTATTGCTTGTAAAACTCATATGAATCCTTTTCTAATTTGGAACTCAATGTAAAGATTTCTAAAAATGCTACTATATTGGATCTTAATATTTAATTTTAACTTTATTTGAAATGCAAAACATTTTTCTTATCCTTCTAAAGACAATTTAAGGGGATATTTTAAATTTTAAATTTTTAACTGATACTCGGAATAATAGATTGTTAACATATGAATAATGTTAAAACGCGCGTCATTTAATATAACGTTTTATTTTCTTTTTATCATAAGTTATTTAAATCGCAAAGTTCATTTAAATAACGAAAGTGCCTCCCTAATGAGGGTGGTGCTGACGCCAGTGCGGTCAAAGTACACACGGCTTAAAGGGATGCGGTCAATCTTTGTGCAGTAGTGACCAAAGAGATCGATATCTCCATGCCGCCGCCGAATTTCCCTGGACATTATAAAAGGGATACTAACCGTTGGTTGAATGTAGCACATAGGATCTCGTAATCTAAGCCTTTCATTACGCAGTATTGAAAATATATAGACTCTAATTTTCTTATACTTTATGAATGAATAGAAATGTTAAAATGATATTCTTTCGATTATCTCTCTATCATTTTCATTGCTGTTTTACAGTTTAAATTTTAAATACAAAGTTTAAATTTTGAGTCATTAATTAACTAATTACCATATCTGCGAGTGTACAGTAGAGATCAGATTACTCGGGATTGAATTTTATCCTTCTTCGGGCTCGGGATGAAAGTGAAAATTTTATTTATTCACAAATTGAAAAAAAAGAAACAGAAACTTGCTATTTGAGAAAAAAGAATGTAATCTAAGTTTTTAAAAGTTTTTAGAACCTTTTAAATGTCAATTTGAAAGGGAATTGATTTGTCATTGATGGGAGATAAGGAGAAATATTTTATCTGATATTGAAGCTTTGACACGGTCAGTGTTAGTTAAATAAGGGAGCTGGTCACTCAGCTTCCGGTTTCCCCTCACTAATTTAAAGTCTATGGGCATTTGATGCATTAAAATATCTCCTCGGTAAATTAATATTTTTAACTTCTATTATTTTTGTGTACATTTCCTAAAAGTTGTTTCTTTTTTCTCAGTTCTCAAAATATTTCTAAAGTATAGATTTAATTTTTTATAAAGTATAGATTTAATTTTAAAATCTTACTCACAGTTCGCCCGCTTTTAACACATAAAATATTAAATTCAGCACAGATTTTAGAAATATTTTGAAAACTAAAAAAAAAAAAAAAAAAAAAAAAAAAAAAAAAAAAAAAGACATCTTTTAAGAAGAGTACACAGAAAAAAGATGTTAAAAATATGAATTTCTTGAGAAAATATTTTAAATATACGAATACATCAAAAGTTCATAGACTTAACATTACGGAGGAGAATTCCGACGCTGAATGACCAGCTAGCTCCCTTAAGAACCCGTGCGATATCTCTTGTCCGTCCTTCCTTTCTGTGTTGTTCTTAAGTCCTTTTTCAGAATTAAGGGGAAGCGGAACTTGTCTTTGCCCCATATTTGTACAATGATATTTTGAGGGGATAAAAATTTAGACATTTGCTGATTTCTGGCAGTGGTTGGGTATAAATAAGAAATTTTCTATTTTTATCAGCTTTCTAGGGTCATGAAAATCACAAAGTGTTGTCTTTAGGGAGTATTTAGGTACTCCCTACCCTATTAGGAACTACTTATTTATATGCAAGGAGATTATTATTAACAATTTTCTACTATTTTTGATTCGAGCTTTGACGACAAAAAAATTTTCGTGCAGTCCGAAGCGGATACTCGACCGGACTCGGATTTAAAGTTATCGGTTTGGGTTCCGAAAAAGGATCCCACACTTTATCTTTAATGTATAATGCTGAATTTTTGTTAAAATTTTTAGCCTCTCTGCGGAGTGCGCATTATATATACGAATATTACCGACAATTCTGTGAAACTACGTATGATTTCATGTAGTCACTCAATACGACATTTAGATATTGTGATAAAATTTTACGAATATATGTACAATCCGTAAAATAAATGAAATAACTTTAATTTTACATTAATAAATTGACTTAATAAAATAGTCCAATCTTGAACGCCAGATTCACCTTTGTTTATTATATAAAAAACATGGAAACATTTAAAATGCCTCATTTAAAACACATTACTACATAGGTGTGATAAAAAAATATACAAATGTTTTCTAAAATTAAAAACACTAGATGTTAAAATATGATAAAAAGCTACTCCGAGCGCTTTCGGCTAACCTTAAGCCTTTGTCAAGGAGAAGAGAATTGACTGATAAAAACACTCGACGCTCGATGTTCACTGCTACAGATTGACCGGAAACTCACTTCAGGAAGCCCGCAGGTGGTCGTATCCATTAAAATGAAGGAGGGGGAAGGTAGAGAAAGCTCAATCCCCCGAGAGACCGAACTCTCCAGTAATATTAAGTAAATTAAACCAGATACGCGGAATTTGGTATGATAATACGTCATTACAACCATTTTCTGCTTGCGTTAAAATTTCCAAAGACTCTAAAATAGCACAACTATTAAAATCAGAAGCCTGGATAATGACTTTTGCTCTATTGAAAAGGATGTCAATATCTTTAGTTTGAAACAGCCCTCTCAATGTTTCATTCTACACCGATCATGACCCCTATACCCAAAATCACCCCCAGTAAAAAACATTATATCTCTCTCTCTCTCTCTCTCTCTCTATATATATATATATATATATATATATATCACTTTCTTCTGGACAAGATAACTTTCGTAATTCTGCACCAATCTCTTCCAAACTGATACATAAAATCAATGGGCATAAAATCTCGGTCAAGTTCGTTAATGGGCAAAATCGGACCAAGGGGATGGAAATAGGGAGGGGTTTTGTGAAAACAGAAAACCACCCATAACTTCTTAATTTTTGTACATATCAAATGAGTTTAAAGTTTTTATTACTTCTAAAAATAGGGCCAAAAATTATGTATCACAGATTTTTGATAAAGTTAAAAATGGGTTCAAGGGGCGCAAAAAATAGGGTTTTGGGGAGAAAAAAATTCATAACATCGTCAATTCTCAAGATATCAATTCCAATTAATTTTATTATAAATCCCTTTAATACTATCTACAACTTTTATATTCACAAGTTTTTGATAGGACCAATTCGTACCGCAAAAAAATAAATAAAAACGAAAACAAAAGGGTGTTTGAAGAAGGAAAAAATCCGTAACTCCGTCAATTCAAAAGATATCAAATCCCCATGAATTTATCATATATCTTCTTAATACTGTCTACAACATCTATATAGACAAGTTTTGGATAGGACCAAATCTTACAGAAAAAAAAAATTAAAAATACATAGCGGTTGAAGAATTAAATCATCTTAGTAAGGGTGTATTCAAATCCATATTGTTTATTTTCTGACTCATTTTACAATTCATTTTTGCTCTCAAAGGCTTCCATTTGGTACGGTTTCTTACTCAGGAACTACATAATGTACCGTAATGGTCGATTTTTTGATAGAGGCAGAATATATTTTAAAAAATGCTGTTAAAAAGGGCATTTTGAACCGAATTTACCGAAGCGGATTGTGTTGGAAAAATCATTGTATTAAGGATCCACTCAAATCCAAACTGCTTATTTTCTGACTCATTTTTAAATTCATTTTTGCTCTCAAACGCATTTAATTGGTAGATTCGCTTATTCAGAAAGTATATAATGTACCGTAATGATCAATTTTTTGATAGAGGCAGAATATATTTCAAAAAATTATGTCAAAGTGGGCATTTTGAACGGAATTTCCCGAAGCGATTGTGTTAGAAACAAAAAATATTGTCCTTCTGAGAAAATAATTGTTTATATATCAAGTTTTAATTAATTGAACAAAAAATAAAAACACAGGTCGCTTATAAATCTCTTCAAAAATCCCGTCAGCAAGTTTCATATTTTTTTTAAAATTAAAAATGAATCTGGAATTATACCAGAAAATTTCGAGTTGTTGAGCATGGAAAAGTATTTTTTTGAATACCGCCCTAACATGATTCTGATAAAACCAGCTATTATATAAAAATGAAATAAAATCTCGTCAAAAGCGGCCAGATAAAATTGTTAAAGTGGATTTATCTCTAATCATGATTTAGTTTTTGCTTGTGAAATTAATATGTTTCACTTCGAAATCTACCTCTGCTTCTAGGCCGGGCTGGCAGGGATTATTTTTTTAAATATTTAAATGCAAACTATTGCAATACAAATACTGAAACGTGAGTTTTCGCGTGTGTGAAGCAGACCCTTAATCAGTAGTTATTAGAAATTTTTGTTGTCTGGCGATTAATAGCTTTCATGAAGCAACTCTGAGAATAAAGAAAAATCCATTTTGTTTAGTATTAATGAGTAAATAAAAATATGAAAACATATGTGACTTTTTTTTTTTTTTTTACATTTTTACAACTGTTTTTGAATAAAAAACATCTATTTTCAATAATTAAATTATAAATTAATAAATCATTATTATTCAGCGCCTCTGTAATGTTGACAGAGTATTTTAGAATTGAGGAATTTTATTTTATTTAACCTTTCTTTACGCAACTCTGAGAATAAACAGGTACTTCTTTCGTAAGAAATAACGAGTTGATAAAAGTATCAAAACCTATACGAATCCTTCTTCTTTTTTACATTTTCACAGATGTTTAGAAATAGGATTTTTTTTCAATCATTAAATTACAAAATGATGTATTGCTATTATTCAAATCATCTATAAATTAAAAATTTAGCAGATGTAGTTTACTTTCAATGGCGCCTTGTGCAGACAGTCATGCATTATTAAACGGAATTGGACTGCTGCTCTAAAATGTTTTTTGGTAAATATATACAGTGTGTTTCAGTCAACCGTTTACAAATTTTAAAAGACGGTAGAGCACACTAGAGTAAACAATTTTTGTATTGGAAATCAGTCTTGCAATTTACTTACTTATTCAGTCAAAATTGCAACATGCTTGACTTTAGTCTGAGCTTGTATGTTTGGTAATTGCCTGGGGTCTCAGGACTCTTAAAGCTTTAAAATTTTCGAAATTTAAATTTTTTTAGATGTTAAACTCCTATCTTTTCTGAACATTTTGGTATAAATGTTTCCTTGAAATTCCTATTAGAACAGAAGTTATGGCTTTTAGAATTATACACGCTCAATAGCTGAAGCGGCGTTTCAGAATCTTTGAAGTCAATTTTCTCCAAATGACGTTTTTCGGCATAGCGCACACGATATCTCAAAAACTTCTGAATTTTTTTTAATGAAATTTTCAAAACAGATGTTTCATGCTAGTCTGTATAAACTGAACCTAAAATTTCCTTCTTATTGTTCAGAAATATATTCTTTATAGGTGATTATACTGTTGAAAATTTCTAAATTTTGCATTAACTAAATACAACTTTGTATTAAGAATAGAAAAATGCTTTAAATACAAATTTATTTAGGTTCAGAGTAATTATTACAATGTGAAGCATAAGTAGGACCCGAAATTTTCCTTTTATTTTCAAAATTTATTTTGTAATCGTGCGCATAATCTGTTACGCCGATTTTCCGCTCGTCAAATGTCTGACATTTTGGAGCCCAGTGTAAATTGTAATTCTGCATCTTGTAATTTTTCAAATACATGAAATGAAAGAACATACTTACATCTTTCATCCCAATATAAAATATTGTCTTAAAATTAATTACATTTTAAGATATTATATGCTGAAAATGGTGGGGGTTTTTCGCTTTTTCCAATTTTAAGAGTCCTGAGACCCCTTAACAATAATGAAAAATATTTTAACAGTATTTACAAAGAATCAACTTGTATGCAAAATGCGTCGAAGAAGCGAATAATGTTACAAGAGCACAGTAATGCTGTCTGATGGGAGGTAAAACAGGCCTATTAGAGAAATAGTGTTAACCCGTTCGCTGAACCACCCAATTAGCTAGTATAGTAGGAGAAATAAATAAACGCAATAAGATTCTCATTTTAAAACATTAAATTATGCCCCTCAAAAACCTGTAACCTCATAGTTTTAAGTGTAAATTAAACTACTAATTGCGTGATCGCAAAATGCCCTGGCTAGACCGAAAGATAATACCCCCATTATCTTTACAGAAAACGTGAATATACTTTTCAACCGCCATTACGTTGTGCTTGTTTACGAGGCAGTCTAGCTTATAGGCACAATAAAAGATTGACTACATTGCATTGCTCAAAGCTACTATTAATTGCTGAAATAAAATATTATAAATAATATTTAGGCTGACTCATGATGCAAGCAAAGACCCTTAAATAGAAATAACAATTATATTTATTTAGAAGAACATATCTACAAGTTAAGAGTAAAAATATCACCCCAAAACACTCTCTCATACAAAAGTAATTGCTAAACATTATCTAACTTTTATAAAATCTAATGATTCTCTTATTATACCAATTTTGACCTCTTCACACTAAATAACCATAACTGGGCGTATACATCCCTACAGTACTACTTAAATATTAATTACAATTAAAAATATCAAGCAAATAAGCATTTCCAGTACCTTTTTATTTACCAGCAAGGTGATGATCAGAGGCACATCCACATTTGTAGAATACTCCATCTGGCTTTTCATGGGTATTTTTCGGAGGCACTTAAATCAATTTTTGTACGGTATATATTTATTTTTTACAATCACAGATTTATCACCACACTTCCCTTAAAGTCGAAGACCAACTCGACTGTACAGCAAGTCGAAAGAGCTACCTGACTCTAAGGCAAGTCGAGAACTACTACTTGGCTCTAAGACCAGTCGGCATCTACTGAGAGATAAAAGTTAGTTCCCTCATAAAAAACTTATTATTTTTTAAAGAAAGGAAGGCGGGGCCCTGAATAATCTTATGCAACACCGGGGCCAATTCCGACCGATATTCAAATATGCTTTGTATTCCCCGCCTCTCATTAGAGCAACTGGGAGCACCCAGGCACCAAAAAGCTCAGCCTTCTTCTAGCAGAGAGCGTCGCCGCTGCCAGGACTCCGAGATAAACCTGTGAGATCCGAATTATGGCCCTAGTAAATAAGCCCATAAACAAGACTTGACAGAAACTGTTAAGGTTATTGTGAGAATCCAAACACATGGACTCCCGTCGTAATTCATTAAATTGATGGAACCAAGATAATTGGCTTCTATACACCCCCTATATCTGACACCTAAAGCCTGGGAAAACAAAACTAAAATATTTGCGTACACAATATTATAAATTTCAATACAATAAATAAATATGTAAAATAGTATGTAAAAACAATATATATAATATTACAATTAATGTTGTATAATATTGTTCGAATTGTTGAGTTGTGATTCCACCACAACACTGTGAGTGTACCGTATGTAAGGTCAAAAACATTCCGAAAAGTGCATAGTCTATTTCAGTACAGAGTTGTAGCCACTTTCACGACATCTCTTAATATTGTCTCATTTAAAATTGTACAAATAGCAACAATCCGTGTGCAATCAGTGACAAATTGGACGATCCAATTTTCGAAAGACAATGGACATCACATTTGGTGCAGTAGGCCAAATTACAGTATACTTCTCCCACGTTTCCTAATTTCATCGACTTTTGCACAAAACACGTTAATTCCTTTGTAAGTATTGTTAAAATATCTTCATTATTATTAATATTAGAGTTCTGTCCAAAAATCCAAGCCTACATTAAAGAAAAGAAGCCTGTAATTTTGATTGAAAAATAGAAAAAAAGATCATTTTCAAAATTTAATATCTTAAAATGTATACGATTTTAAAACGCAATTTTTGTTGGATTGAAAGATATAACTATGTTCTTTCATTTCATGTATGTAAAAAATTGCAAGATGCAGAATTACAATTTATAGGGGTATCCAAACTATCAGACATTTGACGAGCAGAAAATTAGTATAATAGCTTACGCGCAGGGTTACAAAAAAAAAAAAAAAAAAAAGTAAAAATCAACTAGAATGAAAATTTTGGTGCCTACTTATAGTTCAGATTGTAATAATTACCCTGAACCTAAATAAATTCGTATTTAATTTTTTTATATATATTTTTAATACAAAGTTGTATTTCGCTAATACAAAATTTTGAAAATTTCAACATTATAATCTCCAAAAAAAATTTTTTTTGAACAATAAATAGGAAACTTTAGGTTCAATTCATGCAGACTAACATGAAATGCATGTTTTGAAAAAATTATGAAAAAATATTCAGAATTGTCTGAGATATAGAGCGCGTTATGCTAAAAATCGTCATTTGGAAAAAAACGACTTTAAAGTTTCGGAAACGCCGCTTCAGCTATTGAGCGGGTATAATTCTAAAAACTATAACTACTGTTCTAATAGGAATTTCACGGAAACAATTATATCAAAATTTTCAGAAAAGATAGGAATTCAACATAAAAAAAAAAAAAAAAAAAAAAAAAAAAAAAAAAAAAAAAAATGAAAATTTCGAAATTTTTGAAGCTTTAAGAGTCCTGAGATCCCTTTAAATTTGAACAAACGTTATAAGGAAACGCCCTATATAAGCAAATTATGATTCAAGTACTAATAACGGAATGCATTGTTTTATTTGAATCAACAGTTATATCACTTCAGAGTATCATATTTCAACGCATTGGCTGGGAGGTTGCTAAATTCGAGAGAGACAGAGCCTGTTTACCGCTATGAAGTTTACAAAATTTCCATCACTTTACCTAAAAGTAATTTTCAGCTTAAATATGTGAAGAATTATTATTTTTGAAATAAGGCGAGGATTATTTTTCAGAATTGGTACCGGGTGTTTGGTCCTGATGTAGTCAGACTCTGTCTCCCTCGATTTTACCTACATGCCCGCGAATGTGGGGAAATATGATACTAAGAAATAATATTACAGATGTTTCAAATAAATCGATTCCGTTATTATTCCTTCAATTAAGATTTGCTTACACAGGAAACTTCACTACGGCGCTTACAAATTTTAAGATAGTGTACTTCAAAAAACAGGTTTTTTAATAGAAACCAGTGTCGCATTATAGTGATTGAGTCAAAATTACAAGGCGCTTCCCTTTGATAAAAGATCGAAATTTTGGATGTAACTTTGACAACAATGTAGATATTTACGACGAATTAATCTAATTAATTTTGTGATACTGAATATAATTATTTTATTATAAGAGAAATCCTTTTAATGTTTTCTAATATTTTAATATTTCAATTTGATTAAAGGTTTTTCCAATTTTGTAATTCTACACAGAATGTGCAGTTGTAGAATAAAAAGCGTACCCAAACTATCTCTTCGGAAATTATCATATAAATATATGACTGGTAATAATGAATAATGTTTATCTATTAATGCTATTCTTAAGCTTTTTTGGCAGTGACTAAATTTTCAATACCAACAACTTCTTTTCATACCAAATTTTGTTCCTGCCGTTATTTGCAACCTGGGATACTAAAAGGGTAGTCGATCGGTCAAATTGTTTAGGTTATGCAGTACACTATTAAAGTTGAAACCCCTAAAAAATCCTCTTCAAATTCTTCTTTATTCGTTGCAAAACAGTTTGCAATGTGGGTAGTTTTTTAAACATAACTCAATAACTACTGGATGGAATGCTCTGTAGTTTTCGACTTTCATATTAGTAGCTTCTGGAAATAGATTTCTGTTAAAATACGTAGAGGTTATAATTTATATATTTCTCGAAAACAAATTTTAAAAAGATGCATGATTTGGAATTAACGTTTAAATCGGAAATAGTTTTTATTTAATATGGTAAATACGTTAGCAATTTTGCTATCACAGTTACATGTCATGTAAAAAGGAACGTCGCAGCTAATAAATCAGCAAATTTTGGCATAAATATATTTAAATAGGAAATAAAAGCCTTCTTTTTTTACTAATAAGGATTAAAATATGAAGTGAAACTGTAAAAAAAATCTTATAGCAGAGAACACTAATGTCATAATGACATTATGAAGTAAGTCGATACATACCTGTCATACATGTTTCTCTTCTTTTATACCTTTTGCAAATATGAAAACTTTAAAAATAGAATTCTGCTTAGAAGCCTTTAAATGGAACATAGTATATATATATATATATATATTGCGCGTTTATTTATATTGTTTTGTATAAGTATTTAGATGTTGAATTGTTGGATATTTATTATTATTATTATTATTATTATTATTATTTCTAGTTTGAATTTGTCGTGGTTTCATTTGAGTGCGGAACTGCTGGTACTACGGTTTGTTATAATTTTCAATAGATGTCATGCTTTTTTCAATTATCGTTGTGATTTAATTCGTGCATTTCATTTTATAATGTAAATCATTATTAAAAATTTATTGGTTTAGATATCATACTTTAATGATAACTTCCACATTTATTGGGTTTGGCCATAATAGGTAGCTTTTAAAACATTGAAGTTTAACTCTTATTCGATTAATAGCATCTTTATAACGTATTGATAATATACATCTCTTTGCATTAAAAATGCATCATTCAATAAACTTTAATAGAATTAAATGATATTTAAAATGAAGTATTCTCCGATTATAACTGCAGCATCGTTAACTTTATATTAATAACGAACTTTAAATAAAGTGTCACTGCATTACGAATTGCGGTTTCATTAACTTCATACGACCAACTAACTAACCTTAGAGGATTATTTTATGTAAGCTAATTTAATAATCAGAGGTAAACTACACAATATATTAAAAGCATTAGTATAATGATTTTCAAAAGGAACGCGATCATTGTAAAGGAATTCAGCGTATGCTTTGTGTTGATACTCTAAATTGATGCTGGCATTCTATTCAGTCCCTTCGAGGTTTTAATAGCAGCGACTCACTTGGCCGTAATGGAGTAGCTGCTTTGTGAAAAGGGAATCAATGAATACAGTCAATAGGAACACACGGTATTTAAATTACAGTCTGTTTTCCATCTAGACCTGTAGGTATCTCTCTCATACTTGTAAGTAGGAATTCGATTTTGTAATCTAGCATTTACAGAGGATAATATCAGATACATTAAGGTATATAAATAATGTTGGAGTTGCAGTAATGTCTCTATTGTTCATGTTGCTTGGAAGCTAAACAGCATGCATTAGAACTTTATTGGGGGAGTTGGGTGATACCCCATTTGCATAATCTCAAAAAAATATTTTGCTGATGTTATTTTAAGTCTCTGAATATAAATATGATTTGATTTACTGGTAACGTGTAAGTCAGCTTTGCAGACGACTTTACTTTAATAAATAGCTATAAAACTAAACAATATTTTCTACATATTATTGTTTAAAATTTTAGGTATTTAAATTACAGTTTTTATTTTCTTCTTTTTTTCGACTTCCATTTTCAACGGATTTACATATTTTAGAGGTCAGATATCCCTAAAAACGTGTTTATACAAAATATCTGTCTGTCCATCCGTATGTAAAAGTGTCCTTTTTGTATCATCGAAAAGTGTATGAAGTTACGCATAGAATTGAACCAAATGTTTTGTGTATGTTTTTGACTATAGCTAGCAGGTCCTCATTGAATTTGGAAATATTCCGCCGGAAGGGGGCTCTGTAATAGCAAATTTTGTGCCATTTTGATTATTGTACCATCGAAAGATGTATGAAGTTATGCATAGAATTGACCTAATTTTTTGTGTAAGTTTTTGACTGTGCCCAGCAGGTCCCATGGGAATTTGGTAACAATCCGCCGGAAGGGGGACGCTGCAATAGTAACTCTTCTCGATTTTATATAGTTCTATTGTATATCGGCTGTTCATGTAGCGACAGGCAATTCGAATCCGGCTAACCTGACAATTCTCAACTAGCTGATGTACAACAGAATAACGAAAAATATTGATTTTATTACCCGACTGCCAAGAAGGGTTATGTGTTTCACGCGTATCTGGGTATGTGGATTTTTTTATACCCTCGAAACATCCCAACGGCTGGATGGATTTTAATGAATAAAATATCTGTCGGTTCGTCTTAACAGTCCGATGGTTATAGGTTAGATTTTGTTTTTATAAATTCAAAATAGTTGCTGTAATATACAAAATGGCGGTACAAACGAAAAAGAAAATTTACGCACCCTATTAAGTGGCATATCATTGGATAAGTCTTTCAAAATGAAGACGATGTTTCATTGATTATTTTACAATCGGAAGCTCCGTTTAAACATTACACAACCTGGAAGTTGTGTAGGTAGGATCTCTAGTTTTACTGCAACTCTAACCATCATAGACATCTATAGGTCTCATCAAAATAGTGTTTATCGATAGGAACTAACAATTAAACAGAACTTAAAATTCATCAATACATAAGTAAATAAAAAAAATAGGTAAGTAATATAAAAAATAGTTTCCCATTGAAGAGAAATAATTAATTAGTTCGCTTTTTACGCAGTCGGGTTTTTTGATTTTTAAAATTTAATTTTACTTGTTGAATATTATGATTGAGATTAACTCGTTTTTACTCCGATTAGTAAAATGAAGCAGAAACTTAAGATTAAAATCCATGTTGGTGTAATATTGAAGTAATATAACTGAATTATTAACATGTGCAACAGAATTTTCAAATATTAACATGCAAGGAAGTTTTGGGATTGGCACATCCGACAAGTTTCTTTTAAGTCCAAATCTGTAGGCATCTCTCCGACATTTATAAATAGAATTTTGATTTATTAATCTAACATTTAAGAGGTCTCAGGACTCTTAAAATTGGAAAAAAAAAGGCCATTTTCAACATTTAATATCTTAAAATGTAAATGATTTTAAGACAAAATTTTATATTGGTATGAAATATATAAGTATGTTCTTTCATTTCATGTATTTGAAAAATTACAAGATGCAGAATTACAATTTACAGTAGGCTCCAAAATGTCAGACATTTGACGAGCGTAAAATCGGCATAACAGATTATGCGCACGATTACAAAATAAATTTTGCAAGTAGAAGGAAAATTTTGGGTCCTACTTATGCTTCATATTGTAATAATTACTCTGAACCTAAATAAATTTGTATTTAAAGCATTTTTCTATTTTTAATACAAAGTTGTATTTAGTTAATGCAAAATTTAGAAATTTTCAACAGTATAATCACCTATAAAGAATATATTTCTGACCAATAAGAAGGAAATTTTAAGTTCAGTTTATACAGACTAACATGAAACATATATTTTGAAAATTTCATGAAAAAAAAAATCCAGAAGTTTTTGAGATATCGTGCGCGTTATGCCCAAAAACGTCATTTGGAGAAAATTGACTTCAAAGTTTCTGAAACGCCGCTTCAGCTATTGAGCGTGTATAATTCTAAAAGGCATAACTTCTGTTCTAATAGGAATTTCAAGGAAACATTTATACCAAAATGTTCAGAAAAGATAGTAGTTTAATATATAAAAAAATTAAAATTTTGAAAATTTTAAAGCTTTAAGAGTCCTGAGACCCCTTAAAGAGACTATTATCAAAATAATTATATGGATTCTCTTTTGAAACTTTAATTTTAGAAGATGTAAGGAATTATGCGAAAATAATTTATTTCATGAAATGTTTTCGGGATATAAATCTTTAAAAAAATCATAAAAATTTCATATAATACGCACTGTACTAAATAACATATAACATAACAAGTTCGCAAAAGAATCATGTATCAGAATTAACATGAGTATTATTTAAATAACATGTAATAGTTACTTTTAAAGTTGCAGATTAATGCATGTTTTTAAAGACAACTAAACCACAGTCAAATATTTTCCTTATTTGTGCAAAATGACTTTAAACTAGATATGAATAAAATAAACATAATTTCTTTTCCGCATTCTTGTTGCAATGTTTTTTGCCCTTTATTTATAGTTGTTTTTATCAAAAATGTTAATAATTAAATAATAAATAATTCAATAATACTTCAATCCAAGGCACTGCAACTTCTACTTTCAGCTACCCTAATAATTAAAGAATAGACCATTCCATTCAAGTAACGTATTTGTATGAATGGAAGTGCAATTGAAAATAAAAATATTCTCTGACGATGGCCGCAGTAATTGCAGGCCGAAAGTACTAAGAAGTTTAAATAAAATGTATAGTTTTATCTTGTAATAGCTCTAGTATTATTTTCTTGTCGCCTTTTAAGTAAAACGGTGAGCTTTTTAAAGTTCAGATTGGGTATTTTGTTAATAATTAGTTTTTAACTAGTTGGATGTGCCAATTCTAAAACTTTCTTCTATCTCATGTCAATATTTCATTTTAATTAGTTTTATTAGTATTTTTATTAGAATTATGCATAACTTCATACACTTTTCGATGGAACAATATTGAAATCTGCACAAAAATCGCTATTAAAGCGCTCCGTTCCGGCGGAATTTTTCCAAATTCAGGGAGGACGTTCTTGCCATGGCAAAAACATACACAAAATTTTTGGTTCAATTCTATGTATAACTTCATACACTTTTCGATGGTACAATAATCAAAAAGCACAAAAATCGCTATTACAGCGCCCCCTACCGGCGGATTTTTTTCCAAATTCAGGGAGGATCTGCTTGCCATAGTCAAAAAGTTAAAAAAAAAAAAAAATGGTTCATTCTATGCATAACTTCATACACTTTTCGATGGTACAATAATCAAAATGCACAAAAATCGCTATTACAGCACCCCCTACCGGCGAAATTTTTACAGGTTCGGAGAAGACCTTCTTGCCATGGCCACAAACATACACAAAAAAATTGGCTCAATTCTATGCATAACTTCCTACACTTTTCTATGGTACAATAATCAAAATGCACAAAAATCGCTATTACAGCACCCCCTACCGGCGGAATTTTTACAGGTTCGGAGAAGACCTTCTTGCCATGGCCACAAACATACACAAAAAATTTGGTTCAATTCTGTGCATAACTTCCTACACTTTTTGATGGTATAATATTCAAAATGCCCAAAAATCACTATTACAGCGCCCCCTAACGGAGGAATTTTTCCAAATTCAGCGAGGACCTTCTTGCCATGGCCACAAACATACACAAAAAAAATTGGTTCAATTCTATGCATAACCTCATACACTTTTCGATGGTACAATATTCAAAATGCACAATAATCGTTATTACAGCGCCCCTACCGGCGGATTTTTTTCAAATTCAGGGAGGACCTGCTTGCCATAGCCATAAACTTAAAAATAAATTTTGTTCAATACTATGCATAACTTCATACAATTTTTGATGGTACAATGGCGACACACGGACATACAGACACACGGACAGACGGACACACGGACAAATAGACATTTTGTATAAACATGTTTTTTGTGATCTCTGACCCCTAAAACGTGTAAATCCGTCGAAAACCGGAAGTCGAAAAACATTTCGATTACAATACTTTCTTCTATTGAAGATAGAAGAAAGTAAAAATTGGTTTCTCATTTTATTAAACTATAATAATTGTTCCCAAAGACGAAAATAAATGAAAATATTTTCAAATACAGAAAGTGAACACATTCGATTAATTGTTTTATTTGCACGAAATGACGAAAAAGCTAAATGACTGCCAAAATAGACAAAGAGTTTACTTTTCCCATTATCGGTGAAATATTTCTTTTATATTATTTAGAGATGTTTCTCAGAATAATTCATATATAAATTTTAAAACCGAGGATTAGCATTTAATTAAATTGTAATTTCATCTTCAAAGATGAAAATAAAGGCAATCCTTTTTCTTGGAGATAAACAAAAATCAGTCGAAAATTCCGTTATTTGCACGCTAAGACGGTAAACTAGATGACGACCAAGATGAACATTCAATTTACTTTTCGCATTACTCATGCGATATTTCTTTTTATTTATTTGAAGATATCTTTTTTTTTTTCTGGAGAGCAATTATACATAAATTTTAAAAACGAGGCTTGTCCTTTAATTAAATTGTAATATTTATTTTCAAATATGCAAATAAAGGCAATTATTTTTCTTAGATATAAATTAACCACTGTCGAATAATTTTGCCATTTGCACGAAATAACGATAAACTAGATGATCACCGGAATAAACTTCCAATTTATTTTTCGCATTCTCATTGGAATGTTTATTTTACTTTATTTAGAGTTAATTATCTTATGCGGGTGGACGCAAATTTATGTATTCAGCTTGACAATAAATATTATTTACATACATATTGTTCTAAATATACACGGATATTTATTTAAGACATTCAAATCAAATGTTGCTTATTAATATTTTTTCATTAAAAGAAACATTGTTTAGGTTCTGCAAGAAAAATTTTAGCTTGAAAATTTCGAAATTCTTAATATATGAAAAGAAGATGCTATTTTGAATTATTAAATGCCGATTTTTAAAAATAAGTATTTAAATTGGCTAATAGGGGAAAAACCGAACGTGTCCAAAGTAGTGACGAGCAGAAAGAATGATTTTACTATTGGAATGAATCATTCGGGCATGCTCAATATCATAGCTGACAAGCTTTCCTTTTTTTTATTCAATTTCTACAAAGAATTGTGTATCTTTTTTTTTAATTAGAATTAATTTAAAAAACGTCTAAAAGCTTAAAATTTTTATTTTCAAAATTTCTAAGCGTAAAATTACGAAAATTGGCAACTATTATTTTATTTATCTTTTGTTACTAAAATTCTGTAGGTAGTTAAATAAAAAAAATATATACAAAGATTGGAAGCTATGTCTTTACGCATGCCCGAATCATTGATTTGATATCAAATTATTCATTCTGCTCATCACTACTCTAAACCAGATTTCGAACCAGTGTTTGTACACTTTTTCACTCTATTGTTTTTACGCATCTTAGCCAAGTTGAATTAAAAAAAATAAAATCAGCAGCCTCTAAAATTTCAAAATTGCAAAAATATACGCTTGTTCCAAGTTGAACATATGTATATTCAAGATATATATATATGTATATATATATTGGGGGGGGGGGGTATCAGATTATTTTTGTACCGTAAATTAACGTTTATTCTAGGGGAAAGGAGTTGTACACCTTGCACGAAAAAGCAAAAGTGTGCATAGGAATAATAACATAGTGCACTGAAAATGTGTTCTGGACAATTAATAATGATACAGCGATTTGATAAATAAAACAACACAGCACTATGTTATGAAAATCTAGGATAACAGCTATCGTAGAGAATACAGATGATAAATTACCATGGACGTAAAGGAAAGCGTGAAGAAAGTGTGACTGATACACCGCGAAAAACGATATTCAAAAAATATCTGTCCCTGACTAAATTTCTGTGCAGTGTTTAGTTATGTACTATCCTCTTTGCCACGAGCGTCCTTTGGATAATTTTTTATGACTAGTATTTAGTATTTACATAAGGAAGTTTTTGTGTGATTCAATCGCAAAAATAGTCTAATTAAAAAATACATACTTTATCAATCATATTTACTGGTGGAAATTTTCAGGGATTTTTTGCACCTTATGTGTCATGTATACGCGACGAGGCTTTCATCACTAATATTCATAAGGGATTTTTTGCCTAATTTTTGGCAGAAATTCTGTGATTATATAAAACAAAATTTGCTATTCAAATTTATTGTTGGGTATAATTAAGGATTCCAAGTTATCTGTACGTCATGTATACGTGGCAATTATCGCGTAACCGTTAAAGGGTGACAAAGTTCCGCTGAATGGTCCATTAAGCGCTATTGAATACCTTACATGCGAAAATTCTGTAATACAATATAATAAGCTGAAAATAATCGCGTCCATACTTTATTCCTCTATACTAATTCTTAAGCATTCGTTGTATTAACCCATTTTCGGCCAAAGGTGCGTAAACGCACCATTTCAATAAATAGTTTTTTAATAACACTGACGAATATTTTTTACTAATTTTATTTTTCTGCTATTTTTAAGGGTTCTGGAGACATCTATAAAATATCAGTAATTCAATTGGAGTAAACACTTTCTGTTGAGAAATTTTCAAAATACGCTAGACTTTTTAAATTGAAACGGTTATTGATAAATTCGACTTTTTGAAAATGTTCCATTATTCCACTTGAGATTAATCATATGTTTTTATAATGGATTAAAGTTACAAGTTCTGTAAATAAAATAATAATAAAATAAATTTCATAAAGATTTGGAAAAAAATATTAATTTTAAATTTAATGGTGTGTCATCGCACCATTGACCGAATGCATGAAAATGCCGAATGCATTTTATTTCTCAAATAAAATATTATTTTTCATGCACGAAACTTTTTTTGTCTTAAGGGGTCTTGTACCTTTTAAACGGGTCGAAAATTAACGAAAAACTTCAAAGTTTGAATTAGTCTATCTTCAAAGTATTTTTATGCATAAAGATGAAATTTTGGATATTGATTAAACAGATTATACTTTGTAATATGCTACTAGAAATTTATTAACCCTTTACAGAATTTGTTTATTGTTGAAATCAAAATAGCTCTTTTTTTTACCCCATAATTCATTGCGCGCATGATATCTTGAGAAAGTATGTAGGGATTGGCATGAAATTCGGTAAAGATACTAAACATATATGTGTGTTTAAAGTGAAGTACTGTTAGGCTGAAATTATTTCATTAACTATATAAAAAATATTTTCGTAAAAAAAAAATAAAAATTTTGTATTTTTAAAGAATAAAAATAGTCATAACTAAAAATATTACCATTGTAAATACTTAAAAGTAGATCATTTTAAACACACATATTTGTTTAGTATATTTACCAAATTCCATGATAATCCATACATACTTTCTCACGATATCATGCGCGCAATGACTTATGGGGTAAAAAAAAAGAGCTATTTTGATTTCAACATTGCACAAATTCTGTAAAGGGTTAATAAATTTCTGCTGGTAGTATATTACAAAGCACAATCTGTTTAAGCAATATCCAAAATTTCATCTTTATGCATAAAAAGGCTTTGAAGATAGACTAATTCAAACTTTGAAGTTTTTCGTTAATTTTCGACGCGTTTAAAAGGTACAAGACCCCTTAATGAATGTAATTTAAGCATATTTCAATGAAAATAATACTACATTTTTTTTAATTTCTATGCCTGGCCTAAAATGAGTTAAGCTAAATTATTTTTTATATTTTTCAGATCCTCCAGCTGTGTTTGTGACACCAGATGGCACTGTTACAGTACAAGAGACTTCAGTTGTCAATATCACGTGCGTTTACGATGCAAATCCACCAGATGTCACAGAAATTGTTTGGTATAAAAATGGAAATCGTATTCAGCGTGACACAACACAAAGGTTAGAAACAAGACACCCACTGTCGGCAGTTTTGGCTCTCTACAATGTCTCCAGGCATGATTCGGGAACATACACTTGTCACGTTAGAAATGCATTCGGAAAGGGAAATTCTACATCAATGGCCGTTCTTAATGTCTTATGTAAGCTCATCTTTACGTTTTTTTTTTTTTTTAAATATTTTAATAAATGCTTAAAATTGATTATTTTATATAAAAGAAATTTATTATTCTAGTGATTACAGCAGTTTCAACATAATGTATAAAAGATGTTATATATATTCTTTACATAGCTGCCAACTTTCCGTTATTGTAAGTAAAAATAAATATAGAGTGTGACCTCGCAAGAAATCAAGCAACTTGAAAAACCCGGCATCAAAGAAATCTTCCCAATTCCTTTTTCTTTTTTTTCTTTTTATACACTTGCATCTTACGGAAAAAAGAAGGATAGTCATTGTTTATAAATTTAAAAAAATAGGGTTTGAAAGCGATATATTATCGGACAGCGAGTTCGCTGACGTTGTGCTAAATATAACTGTGGATAACGCTAGTATCAGCTCATAGGAACGAGGACCAGGAACCGGGAGAAAAAAAGTGTAATTGGAAAAATGCATAAATTTGACAGGAAAAATAATAACTACTTTACAGAAACACGACTATATTTTCCTGAATCGACATTATTCACTTCTATAAAATCCAAGAAAGACTTATTAAAGAACTAAAAAATTGAAGCAAATAAAACTGACGTTGATCTTTAGGAAACTACACGAGAAGAACGAGACTCCACTATTTATTAGACTTTTCTGCAGCATAGAAAATATTAAATAAAGTAAGTTTTTTTAAATATTTAATTTTATCTTTTTCCCCCATAAATATTAATTAAATTATGAATAAAAGTAGAATTAAGCTAATGTCAGATGAACGTCTATTTTCATGCTTTTTGTTTCAACACGGAAAAGAAACCCTTGTTATCTAAGGTGGTTTTTTTTTCATGTTGAAACAAAAATAGACGTTCGTCTATTCGAGCAAATAGACGTTCGTCTGACATTAGCCTTAAGGACATCGGAAATACAATTTTTTTTTTTTTTAGAAATCCGTAATTTTCAAATATTCTGTATTACCTTTGTTCCGAAGATACTGGATTTTCGAGGATATACAGTGTACAGTGAACAGAAGGTAGTTCAATGGGCTTCCCATTTGCGAAGCAAATCCAGGCCCTGTAGATGAGTAAATGTAGAGCACATCATGAAAAAGAAGTAAAAAATGTATAGCTGTAGTGTGTAAAGCAACTACGTATGTTTTAGTATAAAAAATAGTAGATATAATAGTAAAAATGGAGAGAGAAAAAGAGTGGAGCAGCCGCAGCCAATCCAAAATAAGGAGGGCAGGGCTTCACTGATTCGTGAAGTCCGCAGTAGAAAATCAAAGGATAGTTTAAAAAAGTATTGTTCAAAGTTCCGAATAGCCAAAAAAAGCTAACAAAGGCCAATTCCTTCAATAAAAGACACTTTTAAGTGACCATATATTATAAAATAACAATAATAAAAATTTAATGAAGGGTAGGAGCCATAAGCAAACTTATGCCTCAGTACTAGAAGAAAGTTTAGAGTTACCAGCTAACATCCCGCTGAAGGCTAGAAGTTTAGAAATGGGATCTTTTTTACTTTGAATATGTTCTAGGACACTGTTGAGTTTATTGGGATTTCATTAAAAGAACTTACACCGAGTTCTTGCTTTATTTTAAGTAAGATTTCAGCTATCGAAGGGATAGAACCTGAAAATTCATGCAATTCATAGAGCTGCTGAGCAGGAGGCGGTGCATTAATTACAGAAGAATTTGATTGTTGGGTGGTAAGATAACGTTGTTGTCTGGCAGGGATTAGTAGATACATTATAAGTAGAAGAGAGAGAAGGCATAGAAGATGTGCGACTCGTTATACCGTTACCACCAGAAGCAGTAGAGCCAGACCCGTGGGCCTGACAAGTCATCATTCACAGAATCACAGGCAGGATCAATCAACTGCTTACACACACGCTCTCCGGTAATAATTTACCCATATATATCTAATACTGTTCTTTTAATGTGAAAAACAGTGATTCTTTCATTTAATCAAAAATATGTGTTTATTATTTACAATATTTTCATTGTTAAAAGAATTAAATTTCTGTACTATTTTTTATATTTAAAATATTTAGGTTGTGATTCTTATAAATTTTATATGTATCATAAATTATTTTATGTGTTATATCTTTAGCTTAATAATCTAAATAAATATTTCTCATGTTTTCTTAAATTCCATTGTAAAATTAACGTGTTTTTCCTTTACATAGTCCGATGTATGGTGTAAAGAATTAACACAATTTGATAAGAATATGTGGCTGATGCATGCTTCAGTATGATATTTGAACAATTACTCGATAATATCTTTGGAAAAAAACTATTTTTTAAATAATTTAAACCTTTTATCTGAAAATTTAAAGCACAAATAATCGTATATTTTCACTCACAGTGTTCGTTCCTCCTGTATTATAATGACTATGAAATTAGATAATCTATTTATTAAACTGTGGAAAAACATTGTGTTATACTTTATTGTGGAAGATAGACTTAAATAGTGTCAATCAACATTTCAGCGAATTAGATTAGCATGTAAGCTGGCAAGCTAATTTCACTACTATCCAATACATCGAACTGAGTAAATATTAAATCTATCAAACTTACGCATATACAGAGGGCTGCTTCTATGGCATCTATTCTCTAACATACTGAATTGAGAGAATCTATTGCAAGCTTCTACCCCTACACAAAGCTGTTTCTATAGCATCTGCTATCTAGTACAAATTGGGTAAATACGGAATCTATTCCAAACCTACGTCTCTATTCAAAGTTGTTCCTACAGCAACTTCTATCAAAAAAGTATTAAGTACATATAGAATCTATTCCATACTTTTTCCCTACAAATAGCTGCTTCTATCATAGCTATTAGGAAAAATGAATTGAATAAATATAGAATGTATTACAAACTCACTTCTCTACACAAATCTGCTTCTACAGCATCTGCTATCAAATACGAATGGGTTAAATAGTGAATATATTCCATTCTCGTGGTTCATCACAAAGTTGCGTCTACAAATTTCACTGTAGAGTAGATTATGAATTGAGTAAATGTTGAATTTAATACAAACGGCACGTTTATACTCATAAGTGCTTGTACAGCAACAGAAAAGATTGTCACAGGTTGATGTGTAATTTTGCTGTTTCCTTAAAAAAAAATAAAGGATTATTCTACTATTTATACATTTCGGTTCAGCAAATGTACCTTAAAATGCGTAAATTTCTCATCCGAAAAGCTCTGTTTTGTCGTGTCACAAACGTTGAAACTTAATAAAGACAGTCCTGTCAAATAGTTTGAGTTCAACACAGTTCAACCGAAAACTTAAAGAAGGCACGGAAATTTTCTCAAAAACTGAATGTTAGCAAAATATTTTGACAAGTACAGGAATAATATCATGTCAAAAACCTATGCAACCTAATCCAGCAACATATGCTTAGATTTTATCTGACAGAATTTAGTCTCCTCATGGAACTATTTATTTTTTTACTAGATACTGCTTTGTAGATCAACGGCGTTAAGATATTGTACGTTCTTCTCATATGTATACAGAGACATTGAAATAAATGTATATACACCGTTCCCAAAATTGTTTTCTTCAGTCCGGATCATCTTCATTGGTAGCATGTAATAAATATTGGAATGTAACTTTTCCATTTACAACGTCTTAAAATGCGATGGACACTCGATTTGCTGATGCCAGTTTCATGAATTGTTTATCTTACAAAAGTTTTGAATTCTTTGCGATAAATTTCCAGTATCCTTTCCTGGCTGGAGAGGCTCGTTGGTGTTCTTGGTCTTTCGGAAGGTTGTCTATGAACATCCTGAACAATCCCATTCTTTTGAAACTTTTCTTTTATCCGAATGCTTGTAAGTCGGGTAGGTAGATCTGCCTGAAACTCACTGCGATATTGTATTTGTAATTTTGATTTTTTTCATACTTCCAAAAATATTTTAACACAAAATTTATTTTTTCAAATTGTTAATCTTGTCCATTCTTTATTTCCAATTAATAACACCATAAAAAGAAAGAGAAATCAGATTGATATGGTCCATTAAACTGTGTATGCATTTTTCGGGGGACTATGTATTATTTAGAAGCTAAATGACTAATTTATTTTTTGAAAATTTTAAATTGCTCCACCAGATACGGTATGGAAACTGAAGAATTAAAAGTGATATATTATGTATTCGAATTTTATCTTCACTTTTTAGAAAGCTACTTAGGACCACACACGATTGAAGTAAAAGAGTAGTATTTCTTTAATTTCTGAAATTACAAGATATATTGCAATTTCTTTCCCACAAACATTAAGACGAGTACAAATCTATTTGCTGCGTTTGGCCGAAAATTCACAAATTGCAATCAGTAAATTATCTGTTGAAATTCCTGTAATGAATCTGCATTATGGTCAAAATTCTACAGCGCAGCAGAGTACCTATAAAATATTTCAATTAACAAACCAATGCATGTATGAAAATCATGTTCATTACTTGGTATCATTTTTACAATAATATAACAAGTAATTTAACGCATGCTTTAATTAAGCTGAGCAAATTTAAGTGCTTTCTAGTCAAAATGCACAAAGTTAGCAAGCTTAGCAATAACTTATTATTTATTATTGCACAATTTTAATTAATCATAATTTTTAGTAGAATTTAAATGGACTTATGTATATTAAAGGAGAAAGCTCATAATATATTTTTTACCCACTCCCAGATGTGCTAGAATGATAAGAAATATGCCTCAGGTGTGTTTTGACTGCAATACAACATTTCAGTATTTTTATAAATATACTATAAATTAATGTATAATTTTTATGCTATTTTACCGTTAGTTGAGGGTAAATAAATTGCCAAATATTTATTCAATCTCATTGCACAGTAAGTTATAAGTTAAAAACGTAACGTTAATTATGCATTCAACTAATGCACTCGAAAATATGCAAACTGGCCATGAAATTGCAACAATAAAATATATTAAATACTACAAAGTCGAAAATAAAAAATATATAAAAAACAATGTGTGTAATATATTTATGCATATATATAATATTTTAAACACGGTATTAGCAATTAAAATCTTGTTTAAGGATGCAATTCAGTTTTCTGCAACAGTTATCTAATGCATATATGAATAAACCAACAACTGTGGATCTAAAAATATTTTCATTATCAGGTGTCATTACAATTATTTATTGAAGTTCATTGAAATAAAAAACTACTTATCGTAAATTAATTATTCAACAGTTTAGACATCTAAGTTTCATAATATTGTTATGTGAAACATCGATAGGCATTTAATATAATATACATTATGTAGTTTACTTAAAACTCCGTTTTTCTTCTAATTAAAAACTTAATTTTTTTATACAGAATTTTATGCTTGTTATTCGTTACAAAAAATATCTATTTTAATTTTCTTTTAATTAATAATCTGAATAAAAAAAAATCAATTTTATAATTTTTTTTTAAAGTTAAAAAAAAGTGTCAAAGACATTAATATATTCCAACGTAATTTGATAAATACAGTAAAAAATAGTCATATTTCAATATTATTTAAATTTTCACAAATTTTGAATATTAAAAGACATATTTTTCCAAACAAAATCTAGTATTTTTCTGATATTCTTCTTTTTTGAAACAGATATGTTCCTAAAAGTAATAGAACTTTTTTTTATGTTAGAATATTCAATCATAATATACTAGAAATGATATTTTAATCACAAGGCTGCATTAAAATGTTTTTTCTTTCTTTCTTTGAAATTTTATTCACTAAAATTAAACATGAAAGAACAAAATAATGCACTTTCGTGTTTGCAAAAATACATTTTTTATAAAAGTGGGGGTCGTAAGTATTATTTACTTCCGAAATAACTCATTTTCAAGATTTAATTAAAGACACTTTGGGTTCTTAATACAAATCGCAGGTGATAAATTGTTCAACATGCAGGCATAACACTTAACAGTTACATAAAAAAATGTATTTTTATGTTAGATGTGCGCAAATGTTACCAATAGCATTTTTATTCCTTGCCAATACCACCTTTTATTTTTTGCGTGTGTAAATTAAAAACAATGAATTAATGTTAAATTAGAATGTTTTGAGTTATGATATTATTTCTTAGTATTTTTTAACGAAATGCTTGAAAGGCATGTTATAAATGTATCAAATATGCATTCTAAGTGTATACATTTAAAATGAAAGATAAATGTTTTAAATGAAATGAATAAAAGTTTATATTTTAAATGAAATGAACGCAATGCAAATGATGAGGATGAGAGCAATATTTGGCATTTTATCACCCGTGGCTGAGTAACATAAAAAAATAAGAAAATTTTATTGTTTCAACTTTAAATTCATGAAGAGATTTTTTTTTTTTTTTTGGAAAATATATGTGCATACTTCAATTTAAAAAATAATTTTAAAAGTTTTGTCAAGTTTTATGTATAAAAAAAAATACCTAACACTTTCAGTTCTCACAATAAGTTCTAACAGAATATTTTAATTTTTTAAATTGCTTTAATTATTTAGTCTTTAGATATAAAAAACATATAAATATCAACGATTTTTATTTGGTTGTTATGCTATCTCACACAATGAGCTCTGAAGTGACGATCCCTTGAAAATTGTCATTCAAAAGGCCCCTAAAACAATTCTACTAACGACAAATTTTAATTAAATGTCATTACGAACGGTTTTCCTATCATAGAAAACACAAATTTCATACGTTTTTGAAGTGTCATAAATAAAAATGGTACGAGAAATTTGAAAAGAAATAAAAATCCGCGGGCTATAACAACAACACTGTGAAATCAATACAGATGTTTCTTAATCTAGAAAGACGTAATATAACTACTAACAAAAAATATGTAATAATCTACATTCAAGTTAGAAATGTTTCTCAGAAGCGTTTTTTATCTATAGAAACATCAAAATCCAATATATTTACAAAAACAGTGTTTATCAGCCCGGAATATAGGTTTTTCGGAAGCTAGCTATTCCCATGTAAACATTTTCAATTTCCAACAAACATGTTTTACAGAAAAACATGATCATTTAACATTATTAACATTAACAATAAAATTAATAGTAGGGTCAGGTGGGGGAAAGTGAGACCATGGGGTAAATTTAGGGTATATAGAAAAACACCTGTTTTTTCCTTTTAAATGAGGATATTTATTTAATTCTTTTTTAGAGAAATATATTGACATTATGGCAAATATTTTTACTTAAGTTTTAGAAGCTGGTAACAAGTTTACTCTTACAAACTATCTTGTTTATGCTCATTGAATATTGTGTGCTAGTTTAAGCTTCTGATAAACGTCCTTCTAAAATCATTCTTAACTATCGGAAACTATTAATTTTAGTTCAGACTTGTAGAGGGATATCTAAGGAACATATCTACATAGAAAGTTAAAAATAAATTTTATAATTCAATTTATTATGAGTTATTTTCTGAGGTGGGGTAATTTGGGAGTATGGTTAGGCTTAGCTAAGTGCTGTATAATAGAGATTTTTTTTTTTACTTCTGTATTAACTTTAGTAAATATCTGATGCTTTATATTTTATATATATTACAATGACCACAGACATATAAATTAATTACAGAGTAAGAGTGATTAGGTTCTAACCAATGAAACTGTTTTGGAAAGGTTTTGCTGAAGAAAATGACCAAGTAAGAAAAAAATTATCAAGCAAATATAGTAAAGGACATAAGAAATACAGAAAAAAACTGACAGTAAGGGAAAAAAATCTAACAAGAAAGGGACATCCAAAATCCAAAAGCTTAGTAATTATGAAAAGTAAAATGAATGAAACAGTATAATATAAATGTAGACTTTAAAGAAATAGAGCAATGTTCATAGATAGAAGTCGAGTACCAATCAAAAAGTCAATCAGCTAAATTCATCAACCAAATGATAAAAATAAATGCACGCATTCTACCACAAAGTATTTGACTATTGGGGGACTATTACACTTTTCTTGCTACAGATGACATGAAGTTTGTGTAGAGTTCAGCAGTATATGCTGCATATAAAGTGAACCTAATTTTGACAGCCATGTACATTATTTCTTTAATTAAATAACATGTAAAAAAATTGTGTGTATTTGTATATTTAAAAATAATTAAGATATGTTTATTTCAGCGAATTCTTATTTATAAAACAATATTTAAATATATTTATTTAAATACAGACTAATTTTGGAACTACCCTTACTTTTTCACACCATGGGGTAAAGTGGGTATATCAAAACATGCAATTTTAAATGTATCACTATGAGAAAAAAAAATCTAGCAAAATTGAATTGTTATGGTTCATATTTAATCTATATGAATCCAATGCATATAAAATGCATCAAAAGTTTCATTAAAATAAATTTAATTGTTTGGTTTCTGGGCCTTTTCTAAAAAAAAGCTCCCACTTTTTACTCTTACTTTCCCTCATCTGACCCTATAGATTATTATTCTTTTGTTACTTTTTTATGTGAAATTTAATAACACAGCTGAAAATGTATGTCTGAAAATTGATAGTATCGTAAAAACCGAAGTTCTGCTTTAAGAAAACTGTTTAACAGATCATAAAAACAACTCGGAAACGTTTCCTAAAATCAGTGGCAGCAAAAGAAACTTTCTTTGTATAAATGATTCTTTAAACCTCGAAAGTGCTATGCTTTCTGAAGTGTCTATTGATTGAGAACTTCTTATGAATAATTGGTAAGGCATAGACGCTATTGTATATATTTTGTTTCATGGCTATATCATATTTATATAGATAATGAAACATTTGCATTTTCTTTAGAGTGAACTGTTGGATAGACATCAACAACTCCATTGGTAATCTGGTACTCCCAAAAAGCCAATAGGTGTGATGAACTATCCTGTGGTGACTTTTACAAGAATTACAGAGCAAAAAAGGATTAGTTTCTTTGGGGGCCGGGTGTATTTTCAACTGGATGGTTCAGCAGGAGTGTTTAAATGGAAGCTTCAATTGGAGGGTTTAACGTGAGGGTTCAACAGGTTATTTTCAACAGAGAGGTCTATTAAACAGTTTGTAAGAATTGTAGCATTAAAAAATTGCAAGTAAAGTATTTAAATGTAACCTTCATTTTACGAATCTTCGTGTGTATTTTTGCAAAAATGCTGATCAGAAAGATATATATATAATGGAACCGCAACCTACAGGTTCTATATTCACGGAACAGATTTAGATATGCATCCGACGGACCTAGTTGCCCCAAGACATCTATCAGGAACATACATTCAGGACATGGAAGAGCAGCGTCCTTCGCACGTACTCTTCATGCACCCAAGGCAATCGAAATCCGTATCGTTACGAGAATCATCCCAAGCAATAGAGAGAACAATCAGATACCTTGAAAACCCCTCCCCGGATCATCCGAGGATTCAAATGGAACCGGCCACTCACAAGGGAGCCGGCTGGCCCTCACGACCTAATCTCATAGTTCGCCTAGAAAGATTTACTTTAGTCGAGTTTTCGGTAAGATTTTGAAAGTGGAACTGTTGGATCGAAAGTTTGAAGTTGGCACCCTTAAAAAATAATATTTTATGACATGGAACATTTTCAAAGAATTTCTATTTCAAAGGGAATTTTTCCCTTAGTAATTTTTAAAAGAAAGTTGTCATCAACATACGTTAGTTTACGAATACATCGCATGTATAAAAATCTCCACCATTAGATATCAGTAGAACTATTTGTGTTTGTTTTAAAAAATTCCATTTGTATAACGAATCTCTTTACATAATATATGGCTGCTGATTCTCCCGTTTTTTAAATTACTATTTTCGAATAGTAATATCTGATCTATTTAATGGCACACCAACACACACATACACAAACTGCGATGTAGTTAAACGATGACTTCTAATCGGAAATAATGGTATTCAAAAAACGAGAGAGTTGGCAGCACTGTAAGTAAAAGTTCAGAACTGTATCTGTCGAAATTTCATATTAATCGATTTCTGTTAAAAATTAAATAAATAAATAAAATAAACCATAAAATAGGTTTTGTATAATTTATTTACATGAAATTCTGTTTTATTTTAAATATTAACTCTTTATCTAAATTGTGCTTTGAATATAAACTTCTAATCTAATTTTTATTCTAAATATAAACTAAATGTCTTACTTTATGCAAAGTTTTATTGTGTTTGTATTTTTATACAGAATATCTGTTTCAGCTTTCTTCTAATTAATAACTTGAAGTTATTTTATATTTTTAAAGTTTACAATTTTAGAATAACGGTTACCAAAAAAAAAAAAAAAAAAAAAAAAATGCATTGTCAAAGCCATTAAGAAATTCGGAAGTAATTTGATATGTAAAATGAAAGATATGGAAATTTAAAGAATGCTAAAATTTTCAAAGGTTCCGAAAAATGTAAAAATACAAAAGAAAAAAGTACATAAATAAAAATTATCGTATCTATTAAGATATGTTAGTATTTTGCGTAAAATATATTTTTTCTGTTGTAACAAATATATCTTTTAAAGTAACAGAACTATTTAATATTGCAATATTTAATGAAAAAGATACTTAAAAGTACATTTTAATCAAAAGACTGCTTTTATGTTTTTTATCTTTCTTTGAAATTTTATTCACTATATTAAACATGAAAGATTAAGTGAGACTCTTTCATGTTTCTAAAAATTCTGTTTTTATACAAGTGTCGTTTGTATGTATTATTAATTTTCGAAACAGCTTATTTTCCAGATTTAATTAAAGAACACGTGCTTTAGTTATTAATACCGATCAAGGGTGATAAGTTATTGAACTGGCGAGGTAAAACTGTTACATGCGAAAAATTTTATTTATTTATTTTTAAATTTCAAGTCACGGTTTATTCTCTGTAGAAGAAAAAAAAAATGCATGTTTATATATCATTTGCTGAAATAATTAAGAAATCTTCTGAGCAAAATGAAAAATGAAAATAATACATGAACTAGAATTTTATAAGTTGGTAAAATCAAAATGCTTCCTTTAAAATATAAATTTATTTTGTATATATTTTACATATGTGTTTAAGTGCACTGTACGTATAGATGTTTTGTTGATGTAGCTTTAAAATTTATGAGCAGAAATGACGTAAAAAAAAAGAAAAAATTTCAAATTTACATGTATCACATTTACAGTGAAGTAAGCAGAAACTGTATTGAATTTTCTTTAATAAATTTAAGTTTATAAATTTAATGCTCAAATATTAAAATTCTAAAAGGAAAAGAAAAACCATAAAAATTAGAGTACTTTTATTTCATTAATTATTCGTTCTGTAAAAATCAATAATTTTCAACTAATTGCATTATAACTTAAAAATTGTATTAGAGGGGAAAGAAGTTTTCCTAATAAATATAACATTTTCTTCTATCACGATTTAAATGAGGAAATTATTGTTTCATTTATAAAAATGAAATTGAAAAAGAAAGAATAAATATAGCTTTTATGAAATACGGCGATTAAATAATAAATCTAGACTAAGTCTGAATTTTAAAATAACAGTAATAGTTATAATTTTTTTTTCAACAATATTCTCCGATATCCATAACTTTCTCAAAATTTTTAATAATATATATATAGTTTTATTTTAATATCCAATTTGCACGCAAAGCTTACTTATCATGAATTACTATTCCTTTTCAGAAACTCCGAATTCATTCCAGAAATTCTGAACTGTAATTTTTGCTTTATTTAATGACAGACGTTTCGTGAATTAATAAAGTAAAAATTATCTATTTGGAAAGAATTTACCGGTATAAATTCGGATTTTCTGAAAAAAAAAGGAAATTTCTGAAATATATGCGTCTGTGATGAAAACCAATTAAATTACTAGTTGGACACAAAATTCTCATTGCATTTTTATTTTGGTTTCGATAACAAAAGATGCACAAAGTCTCATTTTATATAGAGAAACATGCCTCCGTTTTCAGAGGTGAAAAATCATAATTTAACATACAGAACAAAAAACCTTTTCAATTATACTTTAATAAGGCCAAAATATCAAGATGTTGTGGCCAAAAATATTACCACTAAAGGTAACATTCAACTACATTAAATGGTATCTAAACTTTTTGTGCAGAGTTTTAGATAGATACTTCTCGAGCGGAAATGTGACGATGTCTTTTTACTTTTGCATAGAATCTGATATTCGAAAAATAACACAAAACTCGATTACATTGTTATTATGTAATTTTCTAGTTCAGTTTTGCGCTTGTGTATTGACGTCATTATTATTATTATTATTATTATTATTTAAACCTTTCGAGGGCGGTGTACCCTTTAAGCGTCCTAACCGGGGTTTTCCGTCGCGTAATCTTTGAAACCAAGGGCTGATTTAAAACAAAACTGATATTAATGCTATTTTTTTTTTTTTTTTTTCAGTGAATAAGATAATTAAATATGTAAGGTATTCATAAACAAATCCCCATACAAATAGTTTTCATAGGTATTATTTTTATGAATCATTAAACATAAAATAAGAAATAGGCCGGACGCTTAATGGGAAAAGGACACCTAATTTTAATTATAAAACGGAGAAGTGACACCAAGAATATTTAATTAATTTCCTTTTATTATGTACGTGAAAATGAGCAAGTTCTTATTTTTTAATAAATTCGTTTATATATTCTGCTGCCAGTTCATTATTTCATCAGTTTATAAAGAGAATTACTCCGCGCTGGTAAGGGTTAAATAATTTACTTAACCTTTATTGCAATATTATTTACTTTTATTTTGATAAATACAGAAGACGATATCCATTAAAATAATCGCAACATTTACACTTTAAAATGGATTTTCAAATGTCTTAAATTTATTTGACATGCACAAATATCCATATTCAACATATTCCATAAATACTGCTAATATTCTCTCTGGCTTCCAGCGAAAACAAATAAAATTAACGATATTTTAAAATTTTTGAATTATTTATTTAAAATGTGCTTTGTATTTCAGTTCCTCAAGTGGTGCAAATATTGATTTCTTCTACCGTTGTCTCAGAAGGAGCGGATCAGTCGTCAGTTACCCTCACATGTGAAGCTGTGGATGGGAATCCTCGAAACTTCACCACAGTCCGTTGGTACAGAAATAATGAGCTTGTTAATGAAACATCGGAGCCAGTTTTGCACATCAAATATTCCACGAGAATTCATAATGGAAACTATTCTTGTGAAGGATTTAATGCAGCAGGATGGAGTCATAGGTCTAAAGCTGAAGAGCTTATAGTTCATTGTAAGGAAATAGGCCCAATAATACATATATTTATTTTTTGCTGTATTTTTTCCTTTTATTTTCATGTAATTAATATTTTGAGTGAGATGGCGTTGTTGTATTTGCAAGAAAAAATAGTAAATTATTAGGGACAGAAAAATACCATATTACGTTAAATGTAATGACAAAAAATAAATAAATAAATAAATAAATAAATAAAAAATAAAAAAATAAAAAAAGAGAAAAAAAAAAACGTAAAAAAAAATATATATTTCTGTAGCACAAGAAATGGGACTATAGTTTCAAAATTTGAAATTCTTCATTATAAAATTAGACATAGTATACATATTAAGGAAGTCCGTTCTAATCGAACCAATATTTTCTGTGAGAAATATAAGATTAGGAGGCAGATTACATTATTATATTGTATAGATAGATTTTATCGCATATTAAATATTTAAATTTAAAAATATAGAAAGCATCTAAACTACATTATGATCAATTAGTACACACCTGAGTCAGTTTTGTACATTGAATATTCCACGAGAATTCATAATGGAAACTATTCTTGTGAAGGATTTAATGCAGCAGGATGGAATCACAGGTCTAACGCTGAAGAGCTTATAGCCTCAATTATATATATATATATATCAGAGATTTTATAGAGATATTAATATTTTGAGTGAAATGACATTGTTGTGCTTGCCAGAAAAAATAATAAATCTTAAGTAACAGAAAAATACCATATTAGGTTGAGTGTAATGATAAAAAACCTTTAAAAAGTCATATAGGGGGCATGGGGCATGAAAGGGACATTTTGACAAAAATATTTATATTAAATACATTTTTAAAGTTATTTTCAATATTATGTATCACATTTCATACATTAGGTATTTGACTTAATCTATGCACAATATTTAGTCTAGATTATTATTATACAGTAAAATATTATAAAATTTAAAAAAGTTCCTCTCTGTCCCATCCATCCTCATAGCAAGGATGAATGGGACACAAATATGGATGGATGGGACACAGATATTTTCCTACCTGTATTCAATGTTACCTAATTGAAATTTATAATTATAATCATATATGTAATTATATTTGCATTATATGATCTTATAATATGGCTATTACATCTCAGTGCTGCTATTCGCTTCTTTTATAGCAGTTTAAATTGTAATGCGAACTTCGTCTGTCTATCTGTTCCCTTTTCCCACTTATGATACATTTTAGATATGGAATGAAAGAGAAAAATGTCTTTGAAATACGGCATAACTAATATTTTCCATCCACAACTTATTAATTAATATTAATTAAATGTATTTTAGATATTATGCACAAATGAAATTATGTTAGGGGAAGTGCGATTTGGGATTTATTTAAGCACAAGTTTAAAATTAAATATAATTTTCCCCATTCGATCAATAAACATATATTATTTTTAGCAATTTTATATATTTTGATAAAATTTCAATAGCAATTTTTTGATAAACTATTTAACCTTTATTAGAATACAATAATTAAGATCCAATATAATTTTTAATAATAAACAACCTACATAATACGAATATGCTAATAATTAACATAAATTATTAAATTATAAACCTATATAATATTTCTTACTTAATAAATAAATTTTGAAACATGTCTAGGGATGAATGAGACAGTTCCATTCATCCACATTTGAAATTGGCCCAATCATCCCTATGATGCATGGATGCAATTATCCGCCATTTTACCTCAGAAATTATTTTGTCACAATGTGTTGACAAATGTTTTAAACAAATTTAACAAATTTTTAACAACCTGATTTAAAAATCAGGTAAAGAAATATTTTCAAAGCGATTTCGGTCAATAAAAATATTTCTTAAAAAATTACGAAATTTAAATTTTTATACAGTCTCCCGGTCCTATTATATTATATTCATTCATTTTTATTACAAATATTGAACTTCCAAATTAATAACTAGAACATATCTTATTTTTTTATATTGTATAAGATATTTGAAAACTTCAAATGTAAAAAAAAAAAAAAAAAAAAAAAAAAGTTATATTTTAAGCAGAGTTTCAGAAAATACAACATTGAAAAAAAAAAAAAAAAAAAAAAATGAAAACAGCCTTGTTGTTTTGCTTTTTGATCTAAAGCACTCTGTGGGAGTGCCATATATGAGAATAGAAAGGAACAAAAAAAGTTGATTGCCAGAAATATTGTGAATGCCCCTTCCATATCTTGTCCCTTTCATCCCTTATTTTTTAGCATAATAAATAGAACTATAGTTTCAAAATTTTTCATTTTGTGTTACATAAAATTAAACATCGTATACATATTAAGGAAGTATCTTCAATTGTACCAATATTTTGTGTTAGAAATTCAAGATTAGAACTCTATTTACATTATTATATTATACAGGGTGTCCGGTCTTAACGGTGTCCAATGGCTAATTCCTAAACCGTTAGTCATAGACATATAGTTCCAATTACAAAAATGTTTTAAATCAGGTAAAGAAATATTTTCAAAGCGATTTCGGTCAATAAAAATATTTCTTAAAAAATTACGAAATTTAAATTTTTATACAGTCTCCCGGTCCTATAAGTTATAGTTAGTAAAATTTTCCTATTACACTGGCAAGTAAGACAAAAAAGTCCCATTCATATAACACTAAAATTGAGCGAGTTATAAAACTTTAAAAATTCATGACTTATGCCACTTTTCTGCTCTGAAAACAAATGAGTTCGGCTTGGCTTTGAGTGGTCACATACGAAGTGCATAAAGTATTCGAAGATCTTATTTCGTGTGTATCTGCGCTTTGGAAAAAACCGTACAAGTATTACGATTAAGTTAACATTTATTAAGTTTCAGATTGGCTAAAGTAACATATGTTTTATTTTGTCAGGATTTGAGACCAATTTTCTTTTCTGATTTCTTTTAACAAAAATTATGTTATTTTTATAAGTTTTTATGTTATTTTAACGATCGTATGTATGTTTTTCCAGTTCAAAATTTGTACCCGAGCTTTAACTCACTTTTAAATATCCGATCGAGATTACATTTTACATACTGGCACAAATCCAATAACAATCTAATATTATTATGATTTTCGGTAGTTACCATTTATACTTATTTTATAGGATAACACAAAAAATTTCGGATAGATTACCGCCAAGAAGTTTAAGAAAAAGTTTTAGATTAGATAATACAAGACTGCGATTGTTGTTTTTTTAAACTTTTATGTATTTTTTAACACTGAATCCGAAAATTACATTAATTTTTTTACCATCATGTCAGGCTATTTCGCAAATCATAAATTGTCAAATTTAAAGAATAACAAAAATCGAATACTATAAAGTAGAGGAGATGGTTGTATTTTTTAACTTTTGATAATTGATTTTTTTGTACTTTTTAGCACTGAATCTGAAAATGACCTTCATTTTTAACCATAACGTTAGAATTTTTTTGCAAATCGTAAATGTGTGAGTTAAAATATAGCGAAAATCTCATACCATAAAACATATGTAAAACTTTTTTTGTTTTATTTTATTTTACATTATTTTATTTTATTTTATTTTATTCAATAATTTATTCGATATTTTTGCTTATCCTGGGATTCTTACAGCTAAATAGCTGATTGGTCCGATGGGATGAGGGAGAAGATTGAATTTAACTTTTAACTTTTTAACTTTGAAATTTGTGAAAAATCCTGATGTGACGGTTAAAAATGAAGGTCAATTTCAGATTCAGCGGTACAGAATACATAAGAATCAATTATCAAAAGCTAAAAAACATGACATAACCCAACTTTTGCAGGCTAGTGTAATCTAATAGTATTTTTAAATACGTAGCATTTTGTAAAGAATTGAGGCTGGTAATTTAGCATCATTTTATTTAACAAAAATTCTGTGTTTTCTTTCTTCTTAAATGTTTATTACAAATTGTATATTTTGAATTAATGTGTCAGAATGATTAAAAATTTCAAATTTATATTGCAATGTTAATTTTACTCTCAACCATTTTTAAATATATCTGACGAAATTATATTTTGACTAAATTTGTGATTGACTCCCAATTTGCAGAAGAAAATATGCTCCAACTTTAAACAGCTATTACTCGGTCAATTTTAATCGTAGAATAACGGGACTTTTTGTGTATTACTTGTCAATGTAAAAGGAAAAATTTACTAAATATAACTTATAGGACCGGGGGACCGTATAAAAATTAAATTTCGTATTTTTTTAAGAAATGTTTTATTGACCCAAATCGCTTTTAAAATATTTCTTTCCCTGATTCTAAAAATTTTGGTAATTGGAACTATATGTCTATGACTAACGGTTTAGGATTTAGCCATTGGACACCGTTGAGACCGGACACCCTGTATAGCTAAATTCTATCACACATTAAATATTTGCATTTTAAAAAATATAGAAAACATTTAAACTTTATTATGTCCCGTTAGTACATTAAAAAAAAAAAAAAGTGTGTATTACTGAAATACCGGAGCAAATTTTGCACATCAAATATTCCACGAGAATTCATAATGGAAACTATTCTTGTGAAGGATTTAATGCAGCAGAATGGAGTCACAGGTCTAAAGCTGGATAGCTCAGTTCATTGTCAAAAAATAGCCCCGATATGCATAGCCCCGATATTGTTTGTTGCTGTTTGTTTTATTTCTTCTCTCTGTTTATGTAAGTAATATTTTGAATGAAAGGGTATTTTTGTACTTGCCAGTAAAAAATAGTAAATAGGACTATTAGTAACAGAAAAATACCACATTATCTTGAATGAAAATATGAAAAACCCGAAAAAAGTCATATTTGTTTTAAAATATATGAAATGTGACTACAGTTTCAAAATTCGAAATTATTCATTTTTCATTATATAAAACAAAACATAGTATACATATATCTGGAGCCCCTTCTAATCGTGCAAATATTTTCTGTTTGAAATAAAATAGGATTAAAAGGTTATTTACGTTATTATATTGTGCAGCTACCACATTAGTGTATTTATTAAATATTTACATAAAAAAAATTGTGATAAGCATCTAAATGTCATTATCGTTCCTTAATGTATAAGTAACGTGATTGTTACTAAAACATCGGAGCCTATTTTGCACATGAAATGTTCCACGAGAATTTATAATGAAAACTATTTTTGTGTAGGATTTTATGGAGGTTACAGGTCTAAACCTGAATAGCTTATAGTTCATTGCAAAAAAAAAAAAAAATAGCTTCAATTATGTATATTTTTTGTTTGTTTTTTTAGGTGCGTTCGTGATTATATAAATAAGTAGCACATATATTCATCGTCTGGTCAATCCGTCTGCCTGTTTCGCTGCCCGCATAAAAGAGCACAAAAATTACCCAATTCACTCGTTAGAAATTTAATATATATATTTGTTGCAGACTTTTGTCGAGACATTTCAAATTTTATAAAAATCTAATCAAAATTCAAAAAGATATTAATAAATGTTTTCTTCATTCTATTGAATCCAATCATACGTAATTATTTCAGTGATATCCCATGATGGTTAATTATTCTAGATTGTCATGTAGATTACGTCATATTTAGAGCTCTTACGATAGAGCTATTGAAGCAATCGGTAAATTTCAGTACGACAGCGCAACCTGTTGAACGATTTACACAAACAAAGTAATCATCAATAGTTTATATGATAGACTAACTGAATCTATAGTTTTATTAAATTCCGTTCATCAGTTCTTGAGATAGAGAGACCACAAAATGTGTGCCACGTACAGACAGACAGAGTCTCAGACTCACAGACAGAAATATTAAAAAAATAGTCAAATGGTGTTCAGGACCTTCTAAAAAAAATAAATCCGTCAAAAACCGGATGTCAAAAATGTCCACGAATCCAATACTTTCTTCGTGTAAAGATAGAAGAAAGTAATAACAGGCAGAAAAATAATTACCAGATTTATTTTAATCCTAAGCAATATCTTCGCATGCAATGTAGGTTAATTAGTTTAACTAAAATAACTGAATTTTTAGGAAATCCTCCGAAGACATTTTTGACTATAACATTATGAGAAAAGAGAAAAGGTCGAATTTCTAATCATAAGAAGTGAAATAATAATACATAAATTTATTATTGCAGCATATTGTGTAGTAGTATCACAATCTTCAATTTATAAATTGCTTTATATGAATGCATTTTTGAAATTATTCAATTAAACTGATATATGACAATAATAACAGATTAAAAAAAAACAGCTCATTGATTTAAAACGTTTTTACTTTTTTTTTTCATTTTTTTTAAATCACTGTTTGACATAAATTGAAACTGAATATAAACACTATATTATTTTCAATCCGTATTTGCTGTTTGATTGATTTTTATTTTTAACTTTAGATACTCCTGGTCCTTCTTCAATATTTCAACAGCAAGACCTTGCAGTGAAAGGAAGAACTGTGACGTTAGAATGCCGTGTACTTGATCTTGGCCATCCTCAGTCGACGCTTTTTGAATGGCGGAAGGAAGATGTTACACTTAACGAAACTGGTTCACAGCTGCACTTGAAGCCCGTCACTGTGTCAACGCAAGGCAATTATTCTTGTGCAGCTGTGAACGACATTGGTCCAGGTTCTCCATTTTATTATCAATTATCAGCCGTAGGTTTGTATAAAAACTTGCCATCTCTTAAATTGTATTACATATTGATTATCCCATTCATATCTGTTATTTGTTATTATGATACTTACGTATTATTCGTACTATGATGATAGTTAGCTGAAAATAGCTGACAAATGCCAATCGTGTTCAAAACAGTAATTTACACATTTGTTAGTTTTTCGTGACGGAATAAAAAAACTTGTTAGACGTTAGGAGAAATTTGTTAGCCTTAACAGCGACTATGTTGAAAAATAAATATAATTTTGAATATGATTTTGAAGCTTAAGAATAGTACTTTAATGTGTTTTTTTGTCCGATCTTGCTATTTGTTTTTATTCGCGTTCTACAAGCATGTGTGCATTCCTTTTCAGCTTAACCTCGTAATACAAAATAGTAATTTAGTATATATTTATTAATTACATAACGTCAATGAAATAGTTATATATAAATACTTCTGAAGTTGCCTTTAGTTTGGTAACTAGATAATTTAAACCATGCAGTTACAGTGTGATTAAAAGGAAATTAAGGGTTACTGCAATTACTGTTATTGGCGTTATTATTTCAGCGTAATATCTTTCTGTTATGGGTAGAATGTAAGTACACTTATTATATATTTCAATATATTTTTAACTGACTAAAGGGGAGTTAGTTTCTTTCGGAACCCAGTTTTGTATATCTTACCACACTTTTTACGAATCAACATAAATAAATAGGTTTTACATATTTTGGAGTAAATTTTTTTGAGATTTCAAAAATAAAACACCAGCTCTAAATAATTGCCACAACATATGGAATTTAAATAATATAGTATATATATTTAACAATATATAAAAATTACACAAATGTAAAAGAAAAATTATGCACTTACCTCTCTTTCTTGCAATATAACTTTTTAAATGTACATAAGCAAAACTAGACTTTTATATCAAGTTAAAGCTAAATAACACCTTTTTTCTGTAAACTAAAACATTGAATATATCAAGTGTTTTATATTTTTTTTAAATAAAAAATTTGAAAATTCTTATTTAAAAAAATTAAGTATTTATCATGCTAAATTTTTATTGAAAAAATTATAAAACATTTGATAAGTTCAATGTTTCAGGTTTCAGAATAATGGTGATGTCGAACCAGGTTAAGACGTTCACGGTTAATACGCGATCCCGCTTAATACGTGGTTTTTTTGTTATTGCTTGAACTTCGTCCGTAAGGCTAATGCAAAAATTTCACTTTTAATATGCGAACGTTATTACGCGATGAATTTTTGGTTATTTGAGGGGGGGGGGGGGAATCACGTTTAAGATGCGAATTCATTGATCAAGATGCGAATTCCTTCTCTTTTCTGGAATGCTACCCATTTAGCTGATTTTATTATTATTATTATTATTCATAAAAAAACACTGTTTCCGAATAATGTTATTTTTTTAATAACAGATTAATTAAAGCGAAAATTACTAATCGGAAGTAGTGGTAGACGTTTTAATAAAACAAAACCCCGCTAAATCAGCAAAGTTCAAATATTCTTTGGTCTTGCCTCCTAGCATTCTTTGTCTCTCGTGCTTCGTGTATGTATGTTTTTACTGTAGTTGAGAGATATAGACGATTTCAGGTTACTCGTATACGTTATAAAAATTATGATTAGAGGTGATCATACCTACTGTTAGTGAGATTTTAAATTTACATGGTATCACCGCTATCTTTTATAATGCATATTATTGGCAACAAAAAAGAAACCTCATAAAGATTAAACAAATACGACGGCGGATAAATAATTCTTAATTCTTGTATGTTTTCTTTACTTTTTGCTATGCTAACAATATTTTTTACACGAAGATTTATAATGGTTTTATTCTGACATTAAAAAGAAGGACAAAATATAATGGTACTCATTATTAAAAGTACTGCATACGATTTAAAAAACTGGGTTTTGCTTCAAATATTTATTTCCTTCTGTTAAAAAAAAAATAATCTAGCAGTAAAGCTATTTTTGATGTTTTATTTTTGGTTGCAACTTATTAATTGACAATAACGCCATGTTGGAATCCATATTTATTTTCGATAATTATTCCGGTCGGTACTATAAAATGAACTTATCAATTAAACATGAATACAATTAAATCTTAATCTAACTATAAGTAAAAGACACAATATTCGACCGTAAACATATAAATGTAAGCTCTAAAGTTCATTTAGTCGATTAAATGTTTAAATAAGCCCAGTTCCTGCAACATTATACAAATCACGTTTAATGCGCGATCCCTCTTAATACGCGAATTTTGTCCATGCCTTTGAAACGCATCTTAACCAGGTTTGACTGCATTTAACTTCAATTTGATATAAAAAATTAGTTTCCCTTATGTAGTTTGCAATTATCTATTTATGTAATTTTTCTTTTATTTTTGTGTATACATTATATATTGTTTGAAAAATATATATTGTTTAATTTGCAAATCTTGTGGCAAATTTTTAGAGCTGGGGTATTATGCTTGAAACTAAAAAGTTCACTGGAAATCATGAGAAATTTATTTACTTATCTTGAATCGAAAAAATGTGTTATTATGAGCAAAATTTGTCTCCAAGTGGGTACTAACAGCCCTTAAAACATTTTTCTTTTAACCATTTCAAGAGACAATTTAAAAAGTTTTCCTTTATGTTTTCTCATATATAACAATACTTAATAACTAGCAGAATCACCCGGCTTCGCCAGAGGTAATCTTTGGGGACTAACGGGTAAAACGAAAAAAAAAAAATGCAATATCCTACAAGTACAGCAATCACAATAATGGATTTATATGGATTCACGACATAAATCGTTAAAACGACAGTCAGAAAAAAAATGACGTTACATTAACGCAATCACAGTGTATTATCAGCTTTATAAATAAGGTTGCAGGTATTCATTGGCAGTTGTAAGAAAAAAAAAATATTTTCTTGAGAAACAAAAAAAAAATACATACACCAAATTACGTAGAATTTATTGAAATGTTATTCTGAATGGTTTCACAGTACAGCCTTTATTTTATAGGTAATGAACATTAATTGACGACGAGCAAGTGGCCTCCATTTATAAAAAAACATCCTTATTTTCTGGGCACATTACAATAAATGAGAAGTGTTGTAATAATAATAAAAACCCAATTATGGAAATTTTGGTTATATTTTTACATTTTTACAACAACAAAAAATATATTTCTGAAAAATGTAGACTTTTCAGCATATTTCGAAAAAAAAGTAGTAATGAATAAGAAATATAACTATAACTAACTTTAAAGTATGCTTGAAGAACTTTCTTTTACAAGAGGGATGCATGCTAAAGAACACAGCGTGTCCAAGAAAGGTCTCTGTCATTCTAAACAATAATAACAAACATACAAACAGGCGAAATGGAATGCAGCTTTCTGCAAAGTAATGAAAACATCTAAGAGTTTATTTTCTAAATTATTAGTTATTCAAAAAATAAGAGTTAATTTAGAAAATAACAGGATATAATTAACAGTCCTTACTGTTAAACCGCAAATGCTAACCCTTCACTCCGCGATGTTTTTTTTTTTTTTTTTTATTTCTATGAAAAAAAAATTATTTGAAATCTATATATCGGTCTAATAATGGGAAAAATAATAATAAAAAGGAAATTTCAAATTTTTGGCTAAAATTTAATACTTTATGGCATGTACCCTATGTGCACAATTAGGGCTTTAAAATATTGTATTGCTATATTTTACAACTAAATTAGCTTAAATTAATTAATTTTGTCTTCTTAACATTTTGCAATTTTTATTATATAATTATTTTTAAGTATTCAGTAATAATAATGTAAGTAAATTTTATCTTAATAGCTTGATCGATTTTTTGTTTGTTTGTTTGTTACCGAAGAACAAATTTAAATTTTTTTTGTCAAATGTAGCCATCTGACATGGCCAAAATAAGTGATATCCCATTCTTTGGGTTGTTCTTGATCAAAGATAGAGATCATATTGGACAAATTCATGGCACATAATAGGTATTACAGTGTTTTTAGGTATGTGCCAGATGTGGCAGGTGGTGCAGTGAAGGGTTAAAAAACACTTTCAGGGAAATTGAGTACAGGTTCCACATTCTTCGTGCTACTAACATACAGCTACATTGAAGGTACCGTAAAAAAACTCTTACATTTCTTCATTCTTTTGCAGCAAAATGTATTTCATTTCACCTATTAGTATTTTTCTCTTAATGTTTAGAATAATAAATATCTTTCTCTGACACTCGTGATAACTGTCGATCCGTATTACATATCTTATGTAATAATATTCTGTCGAAAGCAATATAAGACTTACTATCCAGGCATTTAGTTCGGTCTAGAATTTATAATGCTTCACTCACCAAAATCATATTCGTCGAATTTACACTAAAACCTCTTCACATTACACAATATACAATGCAAAAATTAACGTGCCAGCATGATTGGCATATTACATATCTTCTCCATAACGATTAATATCCTCATGTCAGTGCATTATTATATAACTGAATAGGACATAATACAAGTCGAGCCTGCATGCAAATAACTGCAGTTCTGTTAATTACTGTATCAGATGTACTACACAGGAAATATGTAGATAACCTACACCACAACAAGGAAAGGGTGTTACTCGTGTGATACGTTGCATAGGATGCAATAAATGGTTTACCACATAATGAACTGGATTGTTAGCAGTCTAACTACAAATTGGAAGCAAATTTAATACACTTTAAATGCCTTTATCATTTCAATTAATGTCTGAAATATCTATATAATAATTTGGATTATTGTTTGTTAAATAATATATAGATTGATGTTTGTACGTTCATATAGTGATATGTACAATAATACATGCAAGAGAAAACTAACCGAATTATAGAACAACAATTACTTTACATTTGTACACTAATTCGATTTTTTTTTAAATTTTTAGTATTCTACAAGGCATGCTATTTATTAATTTGATCACATAATAAACCAATTCCTTATGTTATTCATATATACTGTAACGTGGAAAATCATACAAACAAGTGAATTCTGATAGGCTATTATATTTTATACCAATTCTATTGTTTAATACTCTCGCACTGTTTCATTCTTTTGATTTTTTAACATTTTATATAATAGCTATGATATATCATTAATTTTCGAAACACATATGCAATAAATTCTATATTCTATAAGACATTGCTTGAACTTTTTTTTCATGTAATATTAAAAAATAATGTATGTATATATTTTTTTACACACAATATTTTTCGTATATTAAATAACATATTAACTTTGTCATGTGTATGGATTGTGGAGAATATGGTGAGATATTCATGAATATTTATTATTTCTCTTCATTTAAAAATAACTCAATAGGGAATTGCTTTAAATCTGTTTTAATATTATTTAAAAATATATATACATATTTAATTTTTACTTCCACGTCTATACGAGGACGTTAGTTTCAAAATTTGCCTTATCCAGAAAATTAAATTTTGGGAAATCGCGAAAAACCTCTGACTGCATCCATTGATTTTCCTTGTGAACCAAGATTTTACAAATCAAGAAAAACACGATAAACCTAGTTTTTTTTTTTTTTTTTTTTTTTTTTACTTGCCTATTGTGGTGTTTTTTCGATGTGATTCACCAATCGAATATGATAAAATAGAATCGAATTTTTTTTAAATTTTGGATAACACAAGTTTTGAAACTCACGTCCGCGTGTATTTTCTTTAAATAAATCATATCTATTTATTTTATTCTCTTTAATGATTGTGTTAGATCTTGTCAAATGTTCATGAACATTTATTCATTTTTTTATCGGATTTTTATACCATACAAAGTGAATGACTTCAAAAGCTGAACTCAATCTTGAAAATCGACTTTCTCCTTCACTATTGCAAAATCGAATAGCAAAATAAAATTTATAAAACCAAAATAACATTTGAACAACACTTAAAATCAGAACATTCCAATTTAAAATCTGTAAAGTCGATGCCTAGTTTGAAAATTTATAATTTTGTTTTCATACATTACAAAAGCAATAAATATATGTTAAGTATAATTATATAATGAAGTAGACGTTTTTGAAGTAATTATTAAGAAATTGAATTACTGTATGTGCTCGCGTACTTTTACTTTTTTAAAAAATCCTTTATTCATTGTCAAAACTAGGGGCTAAGAAAATTCCTCTCTGTTATTATTTTTTTTTCTTCTCCGAGAAGACCAACAATAGCAAAAAGTAATAACTTTGTGAAGAATGAAGATAAGCTTTTACCAACTTGTTAATTAAACTTATATAGGGTGTTTTAACATTCAACAGCTTTTAAAAAGCTTTAAATCCATAATATTTTTTTCTGAAATATTCTATATCTATTTTGAAATAAAGTATTTTGAACGAATTTATATTTAATATTAAGTATTTATTAAAATGTCTTAGCTATCATAAAGATAATCGTTTCTTTATGTACTCGTTTCATCCAACGTCATAATTTCATCCTTAAAACATTTAATATCAACAAGTAGGAAGCATGAATTCTGCTTTTTTAGAATCTAGTTTGCCCCGATGAAAAAAATATAGATAATACAAAACATATTTCAATTTTAAGACTTAAAATATACGCTTTTATTTTATATAAAATGACGTCATTTGCATTCGCTGAAGAATTCCACTTTGACGATCCAACCTTGAACAACATCTGTAGAAAAGTATACATATGGCGTCACTATCGATGAATAATACACAAACCCAGCAAAAAGCAATACCATCATTCAAGAAACTCGACAAAGTATCTAATGATTCTTATGCTTTTTTTTTTTTTTTGTAACATTGATATGGATACTGAAAATTAAATATAGTTTATAATAGCAAAAGTTTTTATCAGAAATCATTCATTTGTATTTTTTTTTTCAAATTTTGGAAATTGTTATTACACACGGATTAAAAAAAAATACATTCATTCAGCTTTTTGATAGAAATTAAGTAAATGCGGACAAAATAATTCCCACAAATATTCTTTAAAATACATTTTTATAATAGAAGATATTCTTGGAATAGCACGTATTTTAATTAAATATTGCTTTCAGTTTTTTATGAGAAAATGGCAACAAAAACATATAGTAATCTACTATTTCCCTTTTACTTTCTACAGATAGGGTGTACTTCAATTACATTATTACAAAAACTAGAAGATAGCCCGTCAGAATGACGTGTTTGAATTTTCAAAAGAATGATATAGCATTGCATTATAAAATGAATTATGAAGTTATAAATTTTATCTTATCTGACTAATAAGGCCAGGTGGGGGTAAAATAGTTATTAAAACAGCCCATTTATCATTGAAACTTAATTTTCAAGAAAGAACTTCACTCACGAAATTTGAAGATCTACTTCACAAAAACATTCAAATTAGAACTAATAATGCTATTTTAAAACATATTGTCGATTAAATTTCGTCTTCGTTCATTGCTTTAAAAAAAATCAATAACCTTCATTTTCTTATAAATCGGAAAAAAATAAGAGTCCTTCACTGATTAATTGCCGATAGCTGACGCCAAAATAATAATTATATAACTCAAATTTTAAAAAGTTCAAATCAGATTAAATCCTGATTTTTTTTTAAATGCTTAAAGAAACCTGTAATAAATTTTAATCATTAAAAATGATCCTTTATCCCTTAAGTAAATTGCAACTATTAATTGCATTAACAGATTTTTTTTTTCTCAAATCCTTTTATTAAATCACAAATTTATTTTCCCTACAAAATACAAAAATGCAAAATTTTATTTGCATTGCTAATTATATTTTATAAGAAATACTATTCATTACCCCCCCCCCCCCCCAAATGTCTTCAGAGCTCAAATAATTTCAAAATAAACTTCTTTTCTATTTTAATTACGATAAATGGCGCCAACAAGCACAAAGTTCGCATTGAATGCGATGCAAACGAATGTTTACTTATGGAGGGAGCGATTGAGCTGCCAAACTAATTTCAACTGAACTTATCTCAGAATATATACATAACTGAATGCAAGTCATCTCTCAAATGTTAATTTATTTTGAATAATCTTTCTAAAAATGTAACTTTTATGAAATTTTATTCGAAAAAATAATTTTGAATAAAAATGGCCGAATGGAATACGATAAAGCGAAGTGGGATCCGGATGAGTTCACTCCGGAAGCGTTATACACTTTGCGCTATTATATATAATGAAATTAAAAAAAAAAAAATGATAATATCTCAAAAAAATTGGGATGCGTTTTTAAAACAAATTGCATTTAAAAGAACATTTTTTCCTTATACGATGGTGTAAAAATTGAAAATGTGCGATGTTTAGAAATTTAAAAGATTGCAGTAGATTATCAGTATTTAACCATACAATGGTACACCTGCTTCGTTTTGCGTGTGGCTTATGGCTAGGTGTAACTTTATTTTTTAGTCACGATACTTTAATTGTTGCCTGAAAGAAAAAGCATATCGAGCACTAGCAAATTGATATAGTATGTACGTATTTTACTCAACCCACGTTTCGTGGAAAAAAAAAAAAAAAAAAAAAAAAAAAAAAAAAAAAAAAAGGAAACAATTACGCCAGTAATTACAGTAATTCACAATTCTAGAAATAAGCTAAATACACATGTTGAAAAATACGAATTCCAAGCCCCATGCTATTATATTTATATAGAGTAATTTTTTTTTTTTAATTCAAACCTTCAGATACTCTTCACGCAAATAAGAGATTTTTATTTCAAGAAATTTCTTAAAAAAAAAAAAATAAATAAGAGATGTAAAAATACGCGCAAGTCTAAATTATGCGAGTAAATAGCAGTATTAAGAATGTAAAGAGATTCTTTAAATATTTTAAGCGGTAAAGAGAATAATTAACCAAGTCGTCGTTTATAATGAATTAAGAAGCATAAAATCTGCTTTATATCAATTAAATTAATCATGCCATCTCTTAAGTTAATGAAAACAGACATTAAATCTTCAATTACTTTTTAAAAACATGATATATTTTATGAATTTTCAACGATAAACGTTGTTATGTTTGAGGTTTGTTAAGTTATAATCAGTGCTTATTGCAAAAGGATTTGTCAGAGAATTGTATAACTTAGATGTTTAACATGCTAATGGTAATGTGATTTTACTGTTTGCTTATCAAAGATCATAGCAACTGTAATATAACCCATCACCATTTCATACATTTAGTTTTATCACACAAATACCCACAGTTGCTAATTGCAGATTCTCTCACACAATATTATGTGGATAAACGTTCTGTTACACAAACGTGCTTCATCATAAGTTAGGTGAGTTTCAGTGTTAGAGACTGGTAAATAGTAAACATAGCATGAACACAGCTTCGCATAAAACTAAGTTTAATATTAACTTGATGCAATATTGATGCATTTCGCGCACAATACATATGTTGCGTCAAATAATACATGATCATGATGTGTATTTAATGATGTACTTAAATCGTAATGAGAGCATGGAATTCTCGTATATAAAGGATTGTTTTGATATACATAAATAGAGACCCACTTATAAACATGCGTTAAAGTTAGACACAGATATTGTCCTTTTATATTAAAGACTGAATCTTCTGGGTTTGTAATTATCAATGTGTGAAGGTATTTAAAAAGTTGCATTAATCAAAATTTATATTTTCTCCTCGAAATATATGCACAACAAAATTATTTGCAGAATTAACTCAAGTCTCAAATCTTATCATTAATTCACTTATTGTTATAGATAAAGGAGTACGATTATAAAAATCATTACATCAAATTTTGGTGGTAACTATTATCTTATAATAAGAACTATAAGAAAAAAAGTTAATCGAAAATAATTACATTAATTATATTTTTACTTAGTTTTTAGTTTTATGAAAAATATATACTTTTAAAACTATCTCATAAATGACTTTGGAGATCCGAAAACGGATGAGTACACAGGACACGGTACAACTTTTAAACTGGCCTTGACAGGAATAAAAAATATATGTAATATTATATAGCTTTTTTCTTCTTCTGAATTGTCTGTTACGTATTTTATGAATGCAAAATGTAAATGATTACATGTTGATTAACTTTTCGTTTTGAGTCACCTTTCGCACATTTCGATTATTACTAATTTTTCGAAAATAACGATTATAGTAGGAGTAATGTCCGTAACATAGCATCCCTTTTTTAAATTTTATAATCTTTGGTATTTTTCGATTTAATTAAAGACTTTCAAATGATTTTCGTAAGTGCGTTATTGATTCTTCCTTCCACATACAATCAGTTCTATAGCCCCAATAATAAAAACATAAAATATATAAAACTACAAAAGGTACATTTAAGACGTTTGGAAAAAAGTTTTCCTAATATCGCAATACGTGTAATCTTAATATCACATAGTACGATATTAGGAATACTTTGTGTAGTAGTCATAAATAATGGAATATAGAAGGCAAATAAATTTAAAGAATATCTTATATTGTTATTATATTTAATAAAGAACTCATTTTATTATTGTACATATTAAGCATTCTTTGACTTAAGTTTATTAACTTAATATTTTATTAATTTCTTTAACCCCTTAATTCTCGCTCCGAGATATTCTCGGGCTGTGTCTTTTACTCAATTGTTGTTTGATTGTTATTGTTTGATTCCCACCAGTTTTATAAAATAGTGAAATTGGCTATATTTTAGTATAGTTTTACCTGCCATTAAATAAGGTGAATATTTCTTTTTCATAAAAGTGGTGCCAATAAGCAATTTGAATTATTTAACCGTAATTTAATTCGAGCGTTAAGGGGTTAAATAATTCTTATATATATATATATATATATATATCAAGTTTTTAATTTACATATTCCAATTTTGTTCATGTTGTTCATTATTACGGATCTTGCATTGATTAATTATTTATTTCATTCAATTTATATGGCATGGTAAATTTATAATTTTTGGATTATAGTTGATTGGGTAAATAAAGGAATTCAATTTTTAGCTTATTGCTGGATTCTTTGACAGAAATCAACTATGTATTGCTTATATTTGTATTTCATGTACCCCTAATGAAGTGAAATGTAATATAAGCTATCTGATACATCGATTCAATTGATCTTATATTTGTTTATTATACGTATGTTAATGGTTCAACATTATTTCGCTGGTTATTTGTATCTTTTATCTTTAATTGGTTATTGCATCAAATATGGTAGTTTTTCATATGTTTTAAATGGATTAATCGTCCCCAATATGCTAGTGTATTAGTGGTATCATACTTGATTTTGTGTTGCAAGTCATAGGTTCCATTTTTATTTTGTATAATGTCAATGTAATGTATTGATGCTAAATTTATTAATTTTATTTTTAGTAAATAGAAATACATGATGAATTGTAATTATATAATGGTTATAAATACATTATTATCATTTAATTCTTAAGTAGTTTTAAACTACACTTTTTCTAATCCCAATGGCTCACGGTATTACAAAACGTTCAATCAACAGACTGGGTGTTAAGTTGCTTTCAAGTAGGAAGCCCCTCAGTGCTGCTCTACTGTTCAGTACTGCTTTACTTTACATTTTAAATAGACAAAATTTCTGAATTTATTTGGTTTAGAAAAACTGAAATTTTGGCAGCTATGTTTTTACACATACTTTGTCATGCATGATAGCTTCTTTTGGATCAACGCACTTGGTTTTCGAATTTTCTTTTCAAGCAGCTGGCAGGGCTTTAGTTATGTGAACGTTGGCTCATATTTCTTAAAATTAACAATCTCTAATTTACTTTTATTCATTTCAAAGATATTAAGTGTAACTTGCTCACCTGCAAGTTAGAATCATTCTTGTAGTAGTTTTCAGATCCTCTTCTTTAGATCATTTGTAGAATATTCACTATGTTAAAATTGCCGCTAGCACAATTTAAATGATCCTGACATGATCTCATTACAAATTTCATATAGTTACATATATTTTCAAACATATAAATCTATTCGATGACATACAAGCATTTTTGAAGATATTTGAATGCTTATGAATTCGATTACCTCCTTTTTAACTTTTATGTTCATAAATCTTACATGGTTAATATATAACTTTTGTAAAATATTTGTGTTTCTCTACTTGAAATCAAAATCGGAGGTTTTTGTTATCCACTTAGAACATCAGTATGACTCTTAACGCATATAAAAACAAAATATATTGTTTAAAATCGTTTATGAAAAGTAAATCTACGAATATTACCTAATCTACGAAAGTAATACGTTTTGTTAGTAAAATATAAATACATAGCAAATTAGTGATTCAATTCGGAAATTTTTTTTGTAATCCAGTATAAATTTTATTATTTTTTCTCAAAATTGTATAAAGCATAATGAATTTTTTCATCATTTTTGTAAATACATATTAAGGATTATTTAATGCCTAGAGTTACGAAATTTTAAGTTATGCATGATCAAATAAAATTTGATGAATATTATACTTTACCTCTGTACCGCCATATCAAAATATAGTTAATAAATTTGCAAATATTTTAAACATTTGAGAGTGCAGATTTCTATATTCGGAATGTCGAAGAAGGTAATGTTTTCGCTAGATTTTTAAACCAAAAATTTCACTAAATTAAAACTTTATTAACTAAAAATATAATTTATGTGCTTGTTAGTGAAAATATTCAGTGAAAACTCACTATATAAACATATTAAAGGAGATTTTACAGTATTCAGATACATAAATATTTTCAAAAACTTTATAAAACTTTTGTATACATTAGTTTCTTTTGTATTATAGTTAGGTTATTTTCAATTTATTGAACTTGCAAAGCTGAAGTACCGAACAAAATTTAAAACGAACATAAATACTTTATGTTCAGTAATAGCTTTCTTCCAAACTTGCATTTGGTCTTAAATCGTTGTATTCTAAAATTGAATTTATAAACCATTGCTAAGCATTCCCGATTTGTTATAGGGCAAGATTTATGTAAATTACATGTTCTTTAGAAATGTTTCAACTTCTACATTTGCTAACAAGATATTGCAATTGATTTAACATTTGAATGGTAATCTTCGTTAACTTGGAAATTCTGCTTTGTCAATTCTGACCATAAATCAAATTTTCAGCTACAATTACTAGAAATTCTTTTCGAATAAAATTTTGAAATGGTAATATATTCAGTATGTATATTAAATTATGTCTTGTAGAGTAGGAATATTCAGAAATCATCTATGTTCTTTAGTGAACTTCCCTTAATATATGGAATAACTATGGTGATAAATAACTCATTCAGGAGCACATTGAGTTTCGAATTATACTTCAATACCAAGTGAATTTCTATCATGACGTGTGGTTAATTTAGACGCTTAGGTATTCATTAGACCTGTCACATATATACTCGCCCCCTTTCTACTACAGATTCTGCACATATTCTCATAATCAGTGAATATTTATTTATAGGAGAATTATAACGGGGTAAATTAACGATAGTTATTACTCTGGTAGAATGCAAAGTAGAGGTATTCATCCTTTTTAAACTAAGACAGCCGCACGTAAATTTTATATTAGTCACACAAACTAGTTAAAAGTGAAAAAAAGAGAATTTTTTTTATTTGTTTCGGGCCTCTAGTTTATTAAATGATAAAGTTCTACGGAAATTTTATAAAGGGAACGTAATGTTTAGTAATATAGCTTCTCATTTTAATAGTTTTGTAACTCATGTTGTAATACTGTAATTATTTTATTGGATGACGCTTAATAACTACAGAAAACATCCTCTAATCCGACACGTTCGGGATTTGAATCATGCCGGATTACGAATTTTTTTCCGAATTACAGGAATGTCGGGAAAATGTGTAGAAGTTAGAATTGGACACAAAATCTTAGTAAAGCATATTTTTTATTATTTAAACAGTTTGAATAGAATTTTAAAAGTACTCAGTAATACTCAATAATATAAAGTATAACATGTGTACATGACTATAAAATGAAAACATGTATTGTATTCCTAAAAGGCAGGCTTACTCGTAGAAGCCATCTTACACAAATCTCGAAGATAAATTTGTTTTGTAGTAGTCTTTTCTCTTCTTTTTTAAGGAAGTTGTTTCTTACGATGTGGACTTTCAAAATTTCTGCACTAAGAAAGCTTGATAACTGTAATTCAAGGCATTAGCTGCTTGGTTACTACTGATATTGTTTAACTTGTCCACACCATCAAAATCGGCTTCAACCCACTTCTTTATTTCATCTCAATTCACTTGTGTTTTCGAAAGTTGTGCCAGATTATCCAGCATGCCGGACCACAGGATGCCGTATTAGAGGATGTTTACTGTATTAATATTAAAAAGGACTTATTACCTTTATTTACCATTATGTATTTATTTATATATCCTTAATTTAATCTCCATTGCTTTTCATGCATTTTACTATATTTTGTAGTTAAAAAATTTATTAAAATTTTTAAAATATGTTTTAAAAAATAACTTCTCTATAATAAAGTTTTAATATGTGTTCCTAAAAGTTTTTCTATTGCGTTTTATACTTCCATGTTGGAGTTTGTTATATTCAACGAATTTTTATTAAACAGTTTTTCCTTACAATACATATATATATTTTTTTTTAATTTAGAAGTACCATTTCCTTTGTTAACTAGTATATAACCTATAGCTGCCGATTCCCAAAATTTTTAAGGAGCCAGTGGCTCCTAAACCCCAAAAATTCAGTCCCCTCTTTAGCTTCTAACCAAAATCTAGTGGCCACATTGTGAAACAAACTCATAAAACAATAGTGTTTACATGGAAAATCTTAACAAAAACACTCAGGAATTCAAAATTAAAATTAGTTTAATTAATAAATAGACACGTGCAAAAAAAAAAAAAAAAAACACAAACTGATTACAACAAATGTATATATTTAATTTAATCCTAAAAGTTCTTGAAACCTTCAAATTAAAAATGTATAATATAAATCTGGAAAAATCAGACGATAAAGTTGGACAAGATACAATTGAATAACAAAACATGCATAAGCTAAGCAGTCATTATAATGGGAAATATTAGGAAAACTTTATTTCTTATTTTGATTTTGTCATATAAAAGTATATATATATAAAAAAAATAGCAATGTGTAAGATTATTTTGCAGTATAAAAATCTTGCACTTGTAGAAAATATTTACAGAGCAAGAATATATCTCACGTTAAGAATTTTTTCGTGCGAGTTTTTTTTCTTTTTGTTCTTTTTTCTTTAGATTTCGGAATCCTCTATCCTCGAGACTCCATGATCCAAAGCCCTTAAATAATCTCCATCGCATCGGGAACTGTGTACTGTCTCGTGAGCAGATCTGCAGTAAAGAAGTATTTATTTTCAACTGTGAATTTAGGGCGAAAATTTCGAAGAAATGCTTGCTTTCACTTATGTCCAAAGGAGAAGCTTTACCATTACGTGCTTATGTGCCGAGCTTCGTAGCTGCTAAGCTTTGTAGTGGAGCGGACATGCACAGAATTATATTCGAACACAATGTTCGGCTAGAAAGCAGTGCATCACAAGGGCAGCGTTCACAACGATAACTGAAATCGCAAAAATACCCTGACTTTTTATCAAGGTCATACTTGATCTCGGTCAGTGAAAAGAGCAGGTGCTTTTCTATTTGCAAAAGGAAAAAATAAATAAAAAAATTCCGCGACGGGGATTGGGAACATTGGAAATTGATCTCTGGCGACTAAGACACTGAAAGTTAGTCGCCACAGTAAAAAAATTAGTCGGAGATTGGCGACCGTAAATCTGCACCTATAACACCGTCAAAATGGGCGGAATGTGAAGCAAGAATTTTCAAAACAGTGTTTAGAAGTTTAGATAACGAAGAAAGAATATCGAGGAGAAGAATGACGATAGGATTTCAACCACAGGGCTTGTACTTAAAAATAGTATTCGGATCCCGGCGCTTATGCTCCCAACTTAAGCATCACGTGATTAGATGTAGTTTCAATTTTTGATTATAGATGGTAGCATCAAATGTAATCAGGTATTTCCTTATATCATTTCTGAGATTGAAAAATTCCACATGATCAATGAACATGAATAAAAATAAGTAAAAAAATGCTCGTTGACAAAGGTATAGGCCTGTTTTTTTCTTTTTTATTTTAAGTTCATAGCAAAAAAAAAAAAAAAAAAAAAAAAAAAAAAAAAAAAAAAAAAACTTGTATTAAAATAGCTACATTTATGACTACAGCAAATATATTATGTAAACTACAATTTAAAATACAAAAACTTGAAATGAAAAATATCTTCTTTGAAAATATCAGAATACATCCCAAAATTTAAATATTATAGCATAAAAATTACATTGTAACTAATATTATATTATGGAAAACTAATGTTTAATTCCATAAAACCTGTTATAAAGTGCATATACATATTCATATTACCGAGTGGAAGACCTTTTATATATATAGTATTCTTTACTCAGCATTAATTTTGGTGACTTACAAATTATTTTACTACCGAGAAACACTGATTATGAATTATTCTGTAGCACACTAAATAGCAAATTTGTAATGATTTTAATCTGCATCATTTCTCAAAGTAAATTGCATAATAAGTAAACTAAATTGCAAAAGTGATGTTTAATTCAAAATTGTAACTATTAATTGTATTAATATGATGATTTTTTATCTCTACAGACTTTCTATGTAAAAACGGTATTATAGATATACCTAATATTTAAATTACAAAAAGAATTGATAGGAAATATTAGTTTTAATTCCCATGCCTTCAAAGCTGATAAAATGCTTAAAAAAAGTACAATTTCAATATAAATTTTCTTTCTTTAGATTGAAGGCCGGTTGATGGCGCCAAAACAATTTTTATCAACGGAGACTTAATCCAGTACAAAATAATTCACAGGAATGATTCACAGAATAATTCATTGAATTCAGCTGATACTGAATACAAACTTACTGTTTATAAATGAAAACGAAAGTGAAAAACGCATTTCAAAATATTTAAAGGCTTTAATATGCTTTTACAAATATTTTTAAGAGCAGAATCGGATATCAAGCGTATTTTGTTTTTTTTTTAGAATCGCTCAAATATTCATTCATTTGTTTCTGGATTTAGAATTTGTATTTCTGAATGGCAACCTGTTGTTGGTAGCTGGTTATTTTTAATTTAGAAGTTAAAACATTATAATCGAATAGGTTTTTAAGAAAATGAAGAATCAATGATGTAATATATATGATACAACGTATATTATTGTGAGTCGAACAATTGCCTTTACGGAATCTTTTTTTTACGGAAATCGGAATGCTGAAGCCTAACATGTCCGCGATATGTTTTTCTTACAAAAGATTATTGGGATTCAGATGAGTTCACCCCAGAAATGTTATACTTAGCGCTATTATATATATAATGCCAATTTCTCTTAATAACTCATATGGGTTGCCATTTTGAAGCATTTCACCTGACACTAATACAGACTTCCTCCCCTCCGTAATATTTAGTATTCTTTAATTTACTGTTAGACCTGCTCCTTTCGATTACAGTTTCAGTGTGCAAATCACCGTGATGTTCAGTATTTTTAAATGCCATGAAAAGTGTTCTCAAAAACATCGTAGGTCACGATACTCATGATTCGAAGACCATGTCCGAAAGTCTGCACTGTCGTATAAACAGGTGAACATTATCGGATTAATTTTCAAACTAAACTATAATTAATCTATAAATTAAAATATGTAGACATGATTTATTTAATTATAATTCATTCGTCTACTAATTTCTTAAAAGTATGTACTGCATATTTGATATTTGTATGACACATATAATCATAATTAAAATTACATCAAATTTAATGCTCCTAATATTTCGGTATTACGACAATCTGTATGAAACCTAAACACAGGTGCTTTATATTGGAAGAAAGAAAATCCCCAAAAGAACGTATACTTCTAATTAATGATAAAATTTTAGCATAACGAAAGTTAAACATTGGGGTTCTAAGCTTGAAAAAAGTTATTGATATTTTGTAAGAATTAAAAAATAAATATTGAACATTTAAAAGATAACTCTTTTAATATGTGTAATCAGATTCACTGTCTTTATAATTCACTTCTTTTTTAATGTCATAAAGTAATTTCAGCAGTAGTTTTTTCACATCTGCTATTTATTTGCAGTAATAACCATAATTATTATATCGAACTTAACGTACGTGATATTTCGGTGTTACTAGCACTCTTTTCAAATTTAAATGCACGCGCTTTATAGAAAAAGAGAAAAACAAACATGAAGAGGAATAATTTCCTTTAAAGAATAAACCTTAGAACAATGAAAGCTATACACTAAGGGGAGGATTGAAATAATGAAAAAATGTATTTGTTATTATTATTATTGTTGTTGTTGTTGTTGTTAGTGTTATTATTAGTATTGTTACTATTATTGTTACTATTATTATTATTACATTGTTTGAACCTTTAATAATGTCATACAGTTGGTCACCATATGAAAACTCTTGAGTTTTTCGATCTTACCGGACTAAAACGTTGAGCATTGCAAACCGACATTACATGCAAAGGCTAAACTTTAAACTCAGTTATCTCGAAATACTGTTTTCCAGCGGTTTTGCTACGGTAATTTTGAGCAATTTAACAGATTTACATATAGCTTTATATTTTTTGCTTAAAGGATATTATTTTTTCTGAAAATTATAACGCAAAAACAAACAAAATTTTTATTCAAGTTATAGCAAAACTTTTATCAATTTTCTTAGATTTTGAATTTTTAAAATTGTTGTACAGTTTTTTATTAAATTATTTATTTATTGTTAAAGTATAATGACAAGAAAACGTAATACAGTGTAAAGAAAAAATAACGAGTCGAAAATGTGGAATCTTGAAAATCCTGGCAAAACTAGTTTTGCAAGATTAAATTTCCGTACAATATTTAAGGGTCAATATTTGAAAACTGGACAATTTCATTCGAGAATTTTTATTTTTGAAAATTAATGTACCAACTTCCAAATACAATTATATACTATGATACATGTTTTCATTTGAATGCTGAATTTTTTTATATCAAGGATGAATATTTTATGCGTAGGGTGAACTTTTATGGAAGAAAGTGTCTGTTAACACCATAATCATTGTCTAATAATTGGAACTGAGATGATGGGGACTGAGGGGATGTTTTTGTCTTAACAACTTCACAGCCATTTTGTTGGATCATTTTGCACACATGTAAATTATTAATTGTGCCATGTGACATTTGTATGTTACATAAATAAATTTGCAATAAAGTTTTTTTATAAATACAAATTTAAATATGGGGACTTGAATGATGCTATAAAAAATACTCATTCCTATTCAGAACAAAAACTAAATATTTCTAATTATGAAACAAAGAGAAGAACGACTTACCTTCATCCATGGTGGCTAGTTGAACTTTAGTTGCTGTTGCAATAGAAATAATTCTGCCAGTGCCACCTAGTATCTGCTAACCTAAATGTGGGTTTAGAGGAATTGAGATGATGGTCAACGTTAGGGACAAATATATTTACTACAATATTTTACTCTACAATCTATACTAATAAAGAATAATTATATTTCCCCATACTGTATATATATATAGGTATAAATATATAACAGCAAAAGTTAATAATATTTATAGAAATGTTTACAGCATACATTTAATATTGGATATTTGTACCTGGGAACAGGGGCTGAAATGATGATTTCGTTTGTTTAAAGCTTAAAATTAATTATTTATACATCATTATATGTCCATTTATCATTGGTAATTGCCATAAGAATTGTTAACATATATTACATTTTTCAGTTTTTTGTTTTAGTATAATCAATGAAATATTATTGGCAATGGACGAAAATTATCCAATTTTCAGGTATTGACCCTTAAGGATTTGCTATTCTTTTTTAGATTAAAAAAAATATTTTTTATCTTTCTAAAATATAAATAAATGAATGCCAAAAGATGTAACGTGTTGACTAATTATAGACTTCGTAATCTAAAATCAAATTTCAGGCAATTCAAACTTCAGTCAAACTTCAGTCAACCGTTGTGGTCTCCTTAATTTAAATTAGGGTTAGCAATATATTTTTTGTTATTGTTTTGTAATTTGTTTTCAAAATAAATATTCAAGATTAAAAAAATAATTAAGTTCTAAGATATGTAATCAGATTCAGTTTCATTATTATTAATTTCTTAAAATAGTTTTAACAGTAATTTCTTCGCACCTGCTATTTAGATGAGGAAAAAACGCCATAATTAATACTGCGTAAAAATTAATTAGGTTACAAACGTACTAGTAGCGGTGTTACTTTTCGGTGTTACTAGCGCTCTTATCAAACCTAAACATACATGCTTTATACTAGAAGAAAAAAAAAATGAAAAAGAGCGTATACTTTCCATTCATGATTAAATTTCAACATAACGAAAGCTTAGCATTAGGGTTTTAATACCGAAATGATGATGTAAATGACTTTAGCTTTGATACGATTTCAGAGCGGCGAGCCTCCTTCCGATATCACGGGCGCGAAACTTTAAGCCTTAAATCTCCAGAGATTAATCTACTGAGATTACGGAGACATGTATTACAACTGGAACGTGTAATTTCGTGAAATATCCCCAGACCATTCATATTCAAAGATGGCTTATGATGCATAATAAATATTCCTTGAAAATATTTGGAGGCTAGCGTTGTGTCTCAGGAATTCCGCGTTATTCATGGCAAAGGAAAGGGATTGTTGGCTGGCATAAGTAATGGCTTATTTTAAAGGAAAATGATGGATTAGGCTCCGCTGTAAATGGTGTGTGAATGCTATGATGCGTAGATTAGCGGAGTTTTCTGTGCTAATGGTGTTGGTAATTATGTTTAATGTGAATTTAACTTTAAAAAGATTTGAAAATAAATATGCAAATTTCGCTGGCGCTTCCGAATTTGCTGATCATGTAAATCATTTATTTTTGTTCATGGCTTTATGAAATTACATTATATTATATTTAGAATTAAATACTTGTGAGTAATTTGAATAAACATTAAGTTTCAAAACTAATGTTATAATAATAAAGATTATAATAACTGTTTTTAGTTATTAAATGGAGGTATGAAAAATAATTAAGTATTCTTTGCAACTGCATATCTTTTAATGTATTGTTGAATATATTAATGATATATTTATAGTTAAAGGTTGAGTAAATAAAGTTGTTGATATGAAGTGTTTTTATTGGAAGGTTTTAAATGAATGTACCTAGTTTACGATTAATAGCAAACAAAATATAACGTAATGATTGCAAAAGGGGCATGCCTTATTTATATAGCGATCATGCTTACAAAATGGACGAAGCCTGTCAAATTTACATCCACGTAAGCAGTGATGCCACGAGACGAGGCTCTTTTGGAAATATTTTTGTTTAAAAATATAAAATCGTATATAAAACTTCGAGGTTCGGTTGGAAAATCCGACAGGCTCAGGGACAGTCATCTGAGGTATACGCTGCCGAAAGTACTTGTGCCCCAGACTTTACTATGAAAGATTTTCATCTAAAAACAACGGTATCACAATAGTTTATTCTAGGTTCGTTTGGGAAAAAAACGAGCAAACGAGCAACGTAACCAGATATATCTAAAATAATCTCGGGTAACAGCAGGCGAGTCTGCTAGTTGTATATATATATATAATATAACGCATTTAAATATGTTTTAATTAAAAAATAAATCTGTGTCTTATTAAGATCTAAAGAAAAAAAAATGATTGACTGGAGAAAATGAACAAATGAAATAAATGACTGAGCGATATAGTTTCTTAACTTCAAAGAAATTGGTCAAATAAACAAAAAGAAATAGACAAATTTTATTATCTTTAGATGCCCCTGCCTACTTAACCTACAATAAAACGAATTAAACATTCTTAGATTAACTGCTTTGATTCAAGAGAAAAAGACTAAAATATTTTTTTATATATAAAAAAAGTGGCTATATATTTTTTTATTATTTTCTATTCTAAATTATAGAAATAGCATTTATGAGTAGTTTAGGATCAATATTATGATAATCACGTAACATGGTATTTTGTAGAGGACTTCGAGCAGCTTGAAAAAATGTAATTCTATAAAATGTTTTGTGATACTTACATCTAATCTTCTTTTATTTTTAATTATGAAATATATGATATAAGCAAGTCAATTAAATATATATAGAAAACTATATGTAAGAGAAACGACACATTCACCTTAATACTTTAAGTTAAAACATGAATACATTAAAATGATTCTCAGTTTTTATTACTAAAATAGGTGCTAAAAATACAATTAACAGGTTTTAAAACGTTAAAACCAATAATCAGATGGTAAAAACTTCCCGAGCGCTTTCGACCAAACCCTGGTCATCATCAATGGGGTGAAAAATGAGAAGAAGACCTTCAGAATGCATACCGGTATAAATAACGCAGGGCGATTCCAAAAACTGTAAAAATGGGAGGGGGGGGGGAACGGATGAGTCCATACAGCTACATTGATCATTCCAATCCAAAGATTCCATTGACTCCAAGTAGACCAAACCAAATGCTCGGTATATGACAGGACAATGTATCATTACAACTGTTTCTACCTCTGGTTAAAATTTCTATAGACTCTCTCAAAATACGTGTGTTAAATTGATTTGTATGTGTGATGATCCTTGTTTTACTAAAAAGGATGTCAATATCAGCTTCTAAATTTAACCGAGCTAAAGCTGTAGATGGTTTCCCCTTTCCTATATCAGCCATATGTTCTTTCAACCTTTCCTGTAGCCTTCTGGTTGTCATTCCAATGTATGTAAAAGTTCTATTATTATTTTTATATCTGAATGGGATCATATAATTTCCTGCTTTGTCATATGAATTAACTTAAGCATATGAATTAAGCAAGTCATTCTAAAAGACAAAAAAAAAAAAAAAGGTTCTTTTTTGGTGCACGGTAGTTAACTTATATGTTGATTTTACACAATACTTTTTAAATATGCATTTAATGGAAATGGATGATTCTTTGTTTAATTTATTATTTTTTTAATCCATGTGGCTATCGATGTATACAGCTAGTACGTGGTAGAACTAATTTTCTCTAACTATCGTTATTTAAATTGGGAATGTAATAAATATTTTATTCATTCAATAATTTACTTCTTCTTCCTTTGAAAATTTTTTATCTGTAAGTTAGATTTCATTAATAAATATATATATTTGTTTCAAAAGCCAAGTTTCAGTTACTGTTACGAACCTTTCATCCACTACAATAAAATTATGTGAAATAAATTCCAAATTATAGCTGTATTACTCACATAATAAAGTAATTTAAAGGAAGGAGGACCATTTTAATTTCAGTTGTAGGTAGTTTATGTGCATTTTCTCGTATGTCATTCATTTTGAAATGTTCTCACTAAACTAGAAATGTTTGTAAATTTTATGCATTGTTCATGATTTACAACGAAAGCACCATTTAGATAATTAAAATATGTTTTGAATGCATATACGTAACGCATGTTTTGAGATATTGACCGCAAGTTTCATATTCTACACTAAATAAACCTGACATCACGAAATAAAACATTTTGAATTCGTATTCCCTTTTACACTATTTTTAAGGATGTTACCCCTACATCCTTATAAAATACTTTAGTAACCAGATAATGAAAAGCACATGCGACGACCTACGTAAATTAACTATAGATATTATTATCGTTTTGGGTTAGATTTATTTATAAATTCTTTCATGTTGGAAGAGTATTTTTTTACGTAGAGTGAGGCATTTGTATAGGTATTTAACTTTATCATTATATTTAAATTGCTTTTTTAATAAAAAAAAAAAAAAAATCACTCCATTTTTTTAAACTCAAAGTATTGATGCCTTGAGCCTATAATTGCATTCCTAGAATTTATTTCATTTTAAGTTATTAATAAATTCTGTACCAGCTACCTAATTCAACACCCTTACCATTTCAGCCCCACCTGCATTCGTCAAGCGTCTGCCAGAACGTGGTGGAGTGTTGCGCAATACAACTAACGTCCAATTATCATGCCATGTTGAATGCCATCCTATCTGTGAGCTGGAATGGCTTCGGAATAACGAAAGCCTAAGAGATTCCATCGTATTCGAGAGCAAGACTTCCGTCCATCGACCTGATCCACGTAGAAACCTTTTCAGTTCTATCAGTTCGATTTTGACGTGGAACATGAGTTTGCTGCCTGTAAACAGTTTCGATTACGCCACATTTACATGTCGAAGTTCTGGAAATGAAATCGGTCCAGGGATTTCTAGCACGATGGCTTTCAGAGTTGAATGTAAGTAGATGTGTGTATTTCTGATAACAAAAGAAAACAAAACATTATCAGTAAACATATTTTTGTGAAATCAACTGCTGTGTCTAAATGATTCTGATTATACTTGTTAGGTTAAGTGTAGAAAGTCGAGAATGTTTCAAGTTGAACATCTTGTGTTTGATGAAATAAATAGCACTTCTTTACATGCATTTAGATATTTTTTCTCGATTCTCTGCTTTATCAAAAAGAATAAATTTTCTTAAAAAAATAATAATGAATAACAGAAAGTGGTGACATTATGTATATTATATATTAGGGTGGGCCGAAAAAACTTTTTTTAGAAATTAATTTTGACATAGTTTGCAAAAGTTGTGTAATGGGTCAGTTAGAAATCAGAAAATTTTTCATCAATATTGCTCAATATTTAAATGCGCATCTGTAACATTGAAAACAGAAAAAAGAGAAAATCGTTTTTTGTGAAAAAGTATATTTTGAAGAAAATTCCAAAACTTTTATTAGTATACAGTGTAAATGTTACATAATGGGCCAGTTAGAACCTACAAAACCTTTTATCAATTTCTATCAATATTTAACCGCACCCCTCTTCCATAAAATATTGGAGAAAAATGAAAAATATATTGGATTTTCTAAAAAAGTGTGCTATGAAAGTCATTTTTTGAAATTGATATTGACATTATTATTTTTCATATTAATTTTAATTAAGCATATTTTTATTGAATTGCACACAGACAGAATACAGATTAGAACAAAATCTATAAATTTGAAATGCAATTAGTAAAATCGTACCTCAAGTAGAGCAGTGGCTAACATTATTACAGCAGTACTGGCAGATTTCGATTTAGTTTCGCCTGAGAAAGAAACTTATATAGTTGATAAAAACAAAGTGAAAAGGAACTAGAGAAAAAAATGAAACAACTAAGGGGTATGATTTAACACTAGAACGTCCAGCTGGTATCAATTCGACACCGATCAAATGACAAAATGTCGATTCGAACCAGAATTTTTTTTTTTTTTTTTTTTTTTTTTTTTTTTGTAAAATTAAATAAATTGTAACTTCATGAAACTCGGTTGCATAAATAAGTGAAAGTGTTTTAAATAAAAAATCTGGTGTTAAAATGTTTTTATTAAGATTAGGTAAATTTTCCGGACGTTCTAGTGTTAAGGGCATTTGAAGTGTCACCTCTTAAGAGTTTAATTTTGATGGGCGCAAAGATGATACTTTTAAACAAATATCTCGTCCTCAAAAATTAACATCAGAAGCGCATGTAGCATTAATATAGGAACCAGATAACAAGTATAAAGGTCATATATCGTTAACTGCTCGTGTAAAAGTAATTTTCCCAGAACAGTTTTTTAGAAAATCCGATATATTTATATTTTTCTCTAATTTTTTTATGTCAAAGGGGCACGGGTAAATATTGAGAGAAATCGATAAATTTTTTTTGTGGGTTATAACTGACCCATTGTGTAACATTTTTATTGTATGCCAATCAAAATTCTGGAACATTTTAAAAAATATATTTTTTCCCAAAAAAATATTTTTCTGTTGTGTATTTTTTGTGTGTGTTTTTCAATGTCAGAGGGGCGCAGCTAAATTTTGAGCAATTTTGAAAAAATGTTGTATGAGTTTTAACTGTCCCATTACACAACTTTTGCGTACTATGCCAAAATCAATTTCGAAAAAAAAAAATTAGCTTATTTCGGCCCACCCTATTATATATACATAGTGGTATCTTCGATGTTCTGTTAAGTTCCGGTTCATGTTCCAAAAGAAATATATATTTTTTTTCAGTTTCAGATTTTTAGTTGGGATTTGTTTTAAAGTAATAAAATTATTTACATATTCGGTACTTGTTGCATCATATATAATTTCTTCTTTAATTTTTGTCTTGTCTTAAACCACAAAATGAAAGTAACACCCATATTGTTTTTGACTTTGGAAATTTATAAAAAATCTCTAGAAGAATAAAATAACAATTTTTTAATTCTACTTAAATAAAGGATGCTTAAACAACCATAGATGCTTCAACGCATCTTTCAAGTTAGCGAAATCACTTTTTGTACGTGCGTATAGAGATAAATGTTAAATGTGAAAATTTGTACAAAATATAAACATAATATAGTAATAATGCAATATAATATAATGAAAAATAGTCTTAATTTTTAGCTCTTTATCGCTAACCTTTCAAATGTCATTATTATTCGTTCAACGCTCGCAGTTGTAATGCCAAATAAAGTTACAATGCCTTACTGAAGTACCGAATACATTCCTACACACATGCTTATTTCGAATTGATGAATAATTTGAACATAATGATAAGCTCATTTTTTTAAGCGTGTCATTCGGTGTAAAAAATGCATTTCGTATTACTTTTATAGTTTCAAAATGTATTTAAATTTCACATTTTTATTCAAATTGACAAATTTAAATATATATTTTTTAACATGCATTTGTGCGCACAGAGATACATCAGCTAACGAAGATAATTCTTTTCGGAACATTCGATAGCCGACATCTCTGTTAACCGAAATATGATTTCTTCTATAATTTATATGCAACATGGCTGTGTTGTCTTATCTTTCGCATCCAATAAAACATTTATTAGCTGAGATAGAAAGACACAAGCGGGGGGGGGGGGGTATTCATTAGTTGAAAAGTTCGATAGCAAAAGTACTTGTTATAAGAAGAATCCCTTTAATTTTTTTAGGTGACATCTATTTTAGGTTGCGCCTAATTCCAACAAGCATATGTCTAATAATAATGCACAACTAAAACCAATTTGCATAAGGTTCGACTAGCCCCAAAACATACTTTAATTTACTCTCTGAACTGATCTCTGGGAAATTTTTGTTTCCTAAAGTGAATCAAAATTATTTGAAGACAGAAACATTTGTAAAAGAAGTATGTTTAAAAAAAAAATCTAAGAATATTTCTATCAAAACGTATATTTTCAAACACATTTTATCAAAAAGTATTTTTACACAGAATTACGAAAGAAAATTTAAATTAACAAACTTTTATATGCATTTAAACGCAGAAAGACACTAGATGAATATAATTGATAACATTCTCACTTCCTTGTTAACTGCTTTTTCATAAATTCATTTTTTATTCTAATTTATTCGACTGTATTTAAAATTGTTTTAATTTAATGTTGTCTTTTATAAATAAATGATTAATAAATTGATAACTGGGGGTAATTGTTTCATTTTCAATTGATAATAGTCTTAAACAAATTAATACAAATGCGGTTTTAATTTAACTAACATTTTATTACACTGTTATTCAATTATTTTAAATTCAATTTCGAAAAAAAAAATACGCGTCTAAATTTTAGTTTCTTTTAACTCTATTAACATTATGAAATTTTCTATTAACAATAAATTTACTGAGACCACTATATATTTTTTACTTAAGCGACATACTATTTAAAAGTCATTAAAAAGTGTTCCTGAATATTAAAATAACGCTTTACATGTCGGACGACGTATTCTTATTTATAAAATTTCAGATACTGATAAAAGCAGTTTTCTTACTAAACCGAATTAGTCATCAGGCAATTACAAGCGTGATTTAGCAAAACAATGTCTCTGAAAGAATATGTCAATTCTCTTAGAAAAGAAAACTGGATTGAATAGTAAAACTAGCTTATTGTATTTCCGACTGTCATTATTAGAGTCTGCAATATATAAAAAGGCAAATGTATATATGCACAGCAGATTTTAATTATATATTTTATAAATGCATGTAAGTTTATTAAATTCAACGTGACTATTGTTTTTTTTTTATGTATATATACTATATATATATGTGTTTGTGTCTGTGTGTGTTCATTGTAAAACAAGCAAACGTTTCTTACTTTACGGAAATATAATGAATACAAACGAAAATATATTTAAGCTTAAGTAGGCAGCTTTAATTCCAGTTGTTAATGTAGGGTATTGAAAGTAAGAATACTGTGTTTCTTAGGAAGCTCTTGCCCATTTCGACGGATAGTAATACGGCATTCATGTATAACCTTTTGATCTTTTAAATTTTGTAGGAGTTTTTACTTTACATATAGCAAAAGTTCTGGTTTCGATATTACAGCACGGCTTGCATTTAGAATTTGAAGTGCGTGATCAGAAGCAGAATAAGAACCTATTGTATTGCAATGTGCGAGAAGTTGTTACTATTTGGCTGAAGAAAACTCAGGAATCATATCTCCAGGCTGCAGTTTTTTAAGTGAACAAGCATCACCCAAAGTAGAAATAACTGTTTTTGCAATAAAAACAGTGAAGTTCTTAAAAAAACTATCAGAAAGACTATCAGTGCATTTAAACATACAGAAGGGAATGAATGATATCTTATGCAGGGTGGCGAGTGATCAGGGAAAAACTCAGTGAAAAGGGTGTTAAATACCAGTATTTTGTTAAAGAGAAATTCGGCTTCTTTAATCCCTTTATACTATTTGAAGTATTTTCAAGAAGACAATACTGGTAGTTTCTACTTTTGTTTTTTCCTGACCACTCGCCACCCTGTTATGTACAATTTATTGCTCGCCACATTAGAGAGGAACAGAAGAAAGTGAAGTACTTCCGTCCATAACTGAGATAAACAATTCATGCCCCGGGAGCACCACCCACTATCTCATTTACATTTTTATATTTTTGAATGACATTTTTGCATAGTATAAATCAGATCGACATCTAACATGGTTAGGTTTTACTTTTTCGATTTTCGTTGAAGATTTTTTTTTTTTTTAATGAAGTTATTTTTACTTTAAGAACCAGTTTGAAAAGTTAATGCAGCCTCATTAGAAAAACTACTGTAACAAAATTGAAAAAGTAGAAACTAGCTATTTAGAGGTCGACCTTGGATATCTTAATACAAAAAAATCATTTAAAAATTTTATAATGCGACCGAGAAATTTGAAAAATACACACATAAGCTTAACATTAGCGTGCGAGTTTCTTTTCATGGTTAGCGTAGACTTTTAATTTGGACAGAAACTTGAGTAGAGAATTTACGAATATCCGATTAAGGGAATTTTTACGATATAGTGACATTTTTTTTCGTGAATTTTGAAATTTTTGCGATTTTTAATGCGATTTTTCGTTTCGTTGCGATCCGCGGCGATTTTTTTAGCATTAAATTTTTAACTTAATATAGTCAATTATGCCCTATTTTCAATAAAGTTTATTCGGATTTCGTAAAGCAATTTTCGATTATTTCGTTAATTTCTTTTGCGAGTTTTATTGTGTTTTCGTGGTTTGCTATGATATTTTCTCATTAGTAAAAGTAATCCAGTTTCAATTTCTAACCGAATATAGTAATGTTTTTTTCTCTTTTCGATGAAGTTTATTCGAAAACCGTGCTGCTATTTTTTATTGTGATATTCAGGGCTTTATCGCAATTCGAGATGTTTTTTGACGGAACCGGACAACGCCGAGCTGGTCAGCTACTCATTTAATAAACACATTATTATGCTACAATGTTTGAAATAATTTAACAAATTTATTTTAATCACTCTCATTAGATATAGTTTAAATTTATCTGATTACGGAAATTTTGATTAATTTACGGATTTAGGGAGACATCTCGTAAGTTTAACCTGTGATAATGTCATTTGCGATAAAAGTAAACATTCATTTAAGATTTACGTCTTCATTCGCAATTATGTGCAATACATATTCATATGAGATTTGATTTCGATATAAACTTTCCATGAACTTCACTAATCAACATTAAACGACAAACATTAGGCACGGGTGAATCATTTAGAAAGCCAATTTAAGTAATCACAGTCATATTAAAGTTGTTACAAAAGGTGATATGGTATTTTCTTCGTATTACTGCTATTATAATGCATGCTTTCGTAGATTTTGATAATTTATACCAATTTATATCATTACACAAATGTCGAAACTTCAATTTATTCATGGCGTGAAATTCCTATCAATCGAAGAGTATATTTATGAAATTAATCTATTTACTATACAAATAGATATCTTAATTTAATCATATTATATAAGTATGAATGAATGAAAAATGTTGAATAATTTACAACTTCAATTCAATTTTCCAGGCTTTGACAGAAACTAAAATATTTCTGACACAAAATTCTATAACACTATTCCTACCAGTGTCAAATGACACCTGTTAAGATAAAATCAAAATATTAAAAGGCGTCATTTGACACCGGTAGAAAAAAAGTTTACGTATATATATATATAAATGTTTGTCACTAATTTCTAAGTTTTTCAATTTAGGCAAATAAAAAAATGTATAACTTTTGCGTATTTTCATTATATTGCTCATATTAACACTTTTCCTTGATGTAAATTTTTACACTGTAAGTTAACTCAAAATCAAATGTAGGAATAATTATATTTTTGTCAACAATTGTTATAAAATTATGCATAAAAATAATTTAATATCAATAATCTAAAGTTATAACAGGCTAAAATCGAAAACTACAGCTTTAGCCACACTACATAGCAAAGATCATTTACAGATTGATTTAAAAAATAGTAGAAAAAATTAATTATCCATCAAAATTTTATTTCATATCCATTATCCAATGATCAACAGAAATCTTTTTGCTCAGCGAAAATACTTAAAATGATACAGCCTCAATGGAATTTACCTAGAATTTGAAAAGTGATGCTTTACAAAAAAAAAAAAAAAAAAAAAAAAAAAAAAAGGATAAATAAAGAGTTATACAACGCAGTGAAATTGTACCAAACTCTGCCATTTTAAATACAAACATCTAAGTTCGACATTTTTTTTTTTTTTTTTTTTTTGGTAAATTTTACCTTAGGATACCAAAGAAGATACACGTGATTTTCGAAATATAAAAGTTTAAATTTTGAACTCCTGAAGTAAACATATAACAAAGAGTGTAGGTCTTTAAACTCAAAAACTACATCGCGGAATGAATGATTAATATAATGAGGTATAATTTTCGCTTTTCATATTTGAAGGTTCTAAAAACCGATTGCTGTTAAAAAAAAAAAAAAAAAAAAAAAAAAATCATATATTTTTCTATAAATCAATATATATATGTTACGGCCAAAATCCGGAGCTTGGCCAATGCGCAAATTGGCCGGCCAATTCGTGGACTAGCCGAGATTCATTGCTAAAACCTGAAGTACATGAAATAAATAGCATAATTCTTGTTTTGGCCGGCTAATTCGCGAACTGGTCGGGAAGCCTTAGCGAATATACGAAGTGTTCAGCAATCGGTATCCACACCCGATAATGTGTTTCTTTTAGCTTTCATGCAGTTCTCCATATGATCTACAAACCTGGTAATGCTCTACAAAAAATTAAATTTTAAAAGCCTATCACATCTGAAAACGCACATCAAGCAATAATGATTCATAGCCAATCCAGAAACCAAATTATTTGAGTGACTTTGTAAATGACCGACAAATTCTACCTAGTCAATAATCTATAGAAAACATGTTGTAGAACATATTAGTAATGTATAACAGTTTCATTATGTTTGAAGTAGTGTAACGTCATTAAAATACCCTATAAACGATTTTTTCCCATGTATCATAATTCTTTATCGAAATTTTTTTGGGCGTCCCTATAAACGTACTATAATGACGACTTAATACTCTAAAAAAAAAAAAAAAAAAAAAAAAAAAAAAAAAAAAACCATGTTGCTCCGCACATGTGTGAAGCACAACATTAAAATAAAGCGGAAAAACTTTTCTCCTTGATGATATTGTAACAAAATACTTTTGCGTGTCGCTGTTAATTAACCAAAAATACTACGCACTTCACTTTCAATACCGAAATTAATTTATATATAAAAAAAAAAAAAAAAAAAAAAAAAAAAAAAAAAAAAAATGAACAATTACAAGACAATCCGAGTCTTTACTCGAGTTAAAGCACGGACACGCAAATGGCCAGACAAATTGAATTCATAAACACTTTCAACTATGTTAGAAAGGGATAAAAAGTAATAAATTGTCTTCTATATACCCATTTCACGAACTGGCCGATCGAATCTGGTCAGTTCGGATTTTGGCCGTAACACACACACACACATACAGTGTGTCCACGTATAACCTGACCGACCTTTATTTTCGCAACCATTGGTCCTAGATGCATACTTTCAATTACAAAAATGGTTTAAATAAGATAAAGAATTATTTTTAAAACGATTTGGGTCAAGAAAAAAATTTATTAAAAAATTACGAAATTTAAATTTTTATACGGTCCCCCGGTCCTATAAGTGATATTTAGTAAAACTTTACTGTGACACTAACTAGTAAGACAAAAAAAAGTCCCATTCAACTAACATTAAAATTGACCGAGTTATGAAACTTTGAAATGCACGACTTAAACCACTTTTATGCGTCTCAAAACAGATGATTTCTGCCATGCTTTCAGGGATCGTATTTAAAGTACTTAAACTTATTTCAAGGTATCTGCGCTTTGAAAGAAATCGTACAAATATTATGATTAAGTTTTATTAGTTAAGTTTCAGATTAGTTAAAATAATTGTATTTTAACATATGTTTTATTTTGTAAGGATTTGAGGCTATGATTTCATTTAACTAAAATTGTGTTATTTTCATACGGTTTTATTTAACTTTCAATGATCGTCTTTCCAGTTTAAAATTTGTACAAGAACTTTAACTTACTTTCAAAGGTCCGATCGAAGTTAAATTTTACATACTGACGTAAATCCGATGACAATGCAATATTATTATGATTTTCGACTCTTACCATCTTATACATACTTATATTAGAGTATAACACAAAAAAATTCGGATAGTTTACAGTCAAGATGTTTAAGAAAGAGTTTTAGATTAGATAATATAAACCTGCGATGGTTGTGTTTTTAAATTTTATAATTACATTTTATGCATTTTTTAACGCTGAATAAAAAAAATACCTTCACTTCTAACCAACATTGCAGGATCTTTCGCAAATCGTAAATTTCCCGGTTAAAAAATAGCGAAAAATCTGATACTATAAAATAGATGTAAGACTTTTTATTCGGTTTAATTTTATTTAATTTAATAATTTATTAGATTTTTTGGCTTTTACTGGGTTTCTTACAGATAAACAATTCGGGGGTCCGATGAGGTTGGGAGGGGAGGAGGGATCCATTTTAACTTATAGCTTTTTATATTTAAAATTTGCGATTTGAGAAAATTCCTGACGTGATGGTTTAAAATGAAGGTCATTTTCGGATTCAGTGCTAAAAATTACATAAGAATCAATTTTCAAAATCTAAAAAACATGCCACAACCCAAAGTTTGAAAGACAGTGTAATCTAACAGCATTTTAAAATATTTATCAGTTTGTAAAGAATTGAGGCTGTTGTTTTTCATCCTTTTATTTAACAAAAAAATTGTTATTTTTATCCTCTTATGATGTTCAGTACAAATTGTGTATTTTGCAGTAATATGTCAGAATGATTAAAGATTTCAAATTTATATCGCAATGCTAATTTTATTCTCAACCATTTCTTTAATATATCTAACGAAATTATATTTCTACTAAATTTGTGAATGACCCCTAATATGCAGTAAAAAGTATACTCCAACTTTAAACAGCTATTACTCGGTCAATTTTAATCGTAGAATAACGGGACTTTTTTTGCCTTACTTGCCAGTGTAACAGGGAAATTTTAGTAAATATAACTTATAGGACCGGGGGACAGCATAAAAATTTAGATTCTGTAATTCTTCACTAAATTGTTTTTTCGCTTCAAACTTTTTTTAACTTAACCCTGCACCTAATTTTGACCATTTTTGTAATTGGAAGTATGCATCTAGGACCAACGGTTGCGAGAATAAAGGTTGGTCAGGTTATACGTGGACACACTGCATATGATACGTATTCACTTGTATGATATAAACATATCGGTCTTAAGCAGCATCCATACACTCGTTATCTAACTCAACCGAGAAATCAAAGTTTTGCAGTCGTAAAATCATGGCTAAGAGTGGAAGATCAGGCCGATGTCCATTGGTAGTTTCCCGGAAGTAATAACTGAAGCCTTTAGCTTCATGAAATATTTATTAGATGATCGTAAAATGCGTCAAACTCCACTAGCAATATTCTACCCAGGTTCGAGCAGTTGTTGCGTCGTAAATAGAAACCACTAGATGTTAAATATTATAACAGCATGACGAAGATACAGTAAACAAAGCTCTCCAGGTGACATAGGTTATTTAAGAAAATCAGTAATCGTAATATTCTCTCTCTCCCAGTCAATGAAACAGGTTAAATACTTGCGAAAAAAAAAACACGCGTGCGAATACATTATCAGTGAAAAACCAACTCCGTAAAAATAGCCGGAAGGACGCGACGAGAGGCAGGCTACGATAGGACTTAGCTCAAAGGGAATGCGGAAGCACGCGTGACGTCAATGATGAACTCTTTAGTCTCGGCGTCAATTTTATAACGTAAGCAAATGTTGCCGCGCTTGGCAAGGAATTATGGAATATGGAACATCATAGAACAAATAATATTAAATACATTCGAAACAAAAAGAATTTAGTTTCAGAATAAAATTTAAAAAAAGTAATTTAATGGGTTTTATAAGATTAGATGAATGGATTTACAGTTTCTAGAATAATAAAAGAATACGCATTTAAAACATGGCAAAAAGATAAAAGATATTTAAGATAGTATTAAAGATAATTAAAAAAGTAGATATTATAATAATTTGGAATAGTTTAATTAAGATAAAAGGGCGAAATTTTTTATTATTACATATGTATACATAATTTTTTTAATGCAATACGGAGTGTATCCCATGAATAATTTAACATAAATCGTTTTCTAGAAGCTCCAACTATGGATATCCAAAATTACAGTTCATTCTACCTAGCAGTTTTGCGTTATGTTTAAAAAATTACCCGTATTTAATTTATTTTGCAATTTCTACAAATATACTTAACCTTAGGAGTTCTAAATTTTAAACTTTATTTTTTTTCTAAACTACTAGACCGAGTGGACTTCCTGTTTGATATCCAATAGTAATATTTATCGAAAATGCGATATATGATATTAAAATTATGTGTTCTTATTACAAATTTCAGAGTTTGGTGCATGTTAACTACGAAGACGACACCTCATTTATATAATATAAAATAAATGAAGAGATTATTCCCTGTCGAATGGCTATTTCCATTGTTTTTTTCTGTGATGATTTTTGGTTAAATTGTAGGGGGGTGTTCGCTCATTTTTGGGGGGCGGGGGAGGCGACTGTACCATAACTTTTACTTCATCAGCTTTATAATCATTATGTGCAATGTTAAATACCTCTTTCTAAAATTTTTAACGCCATATCTGAATTCATCACATCAAAAAATGTCAGCAACAAGATTAATTTTGATTAACTTTAATTTTTAATATATATATATATATATATTAATTACTAATAGTATGCCACTCTTAGTTTAATGTTTTTGATTGTCCCATATTCATTCTTTATGGATTTTTATGGATGTCTGAAAATAATCCACATTCTATATTTGTGCGTTTTAAGTAATGGGATTTTAAGTATTATTTAACCTTCTATATACTTCCACATGTTTGTTATTTCCTGTTCATTATATAAATATCTTATATATAATTCATAAAAATAATTTTTAGATAATTTTTAATAATTATTTATATTAATTACTGAATTTATTTTGTTTTATAGCATATAGATTTATGCTATATATTATCAATGTTCTAACATTATTTAAACTCTTAGTTTACTTTAAATAATTTAGCTAATAGAACATATTGTATGCTTTTAAATATTATTAACAATAGTTTTAAATACTTTGTGTGATTTATATTAGGTTTATAATTCTCTATATATAAGGATTTGTTTGGTTTTGCTGTTTAAACAGTTATTTACATTCACAAGCTTGCAAATTTTTATCTTGCGATAGATGTTTAATATAATTATTAATAGATGGCAGCACTAAAATTGTATTTTCAGATTGCTTTAATTTTTATTTATCTAGCTCCATTTCAGTTATAATTTATACATCCAGGGTGTATTTTTAGCTAAATTTTGACGATATTGTTAAACTGTTATCTATTAATTTCATAGTGCATTTTAAATAATGTAATTAATATCTATTTATCTTATATTAGATTAAATTTGTTTTACAAGGTCTTTCAAATTTTATTTCAAAATGTATAAACTGCATCCTTTGGTATCATTTACTGTGATTTCTTAACTGTTTTATTCACCTTAATCTTTTTGATATACTGGAAGACATGTGCACATGGATTTTTGTAAAATACTGAAATATTAATCGGTATGGTATTTATTATTTCTATTTTATATCCTATAAATATTTAAATACGTTTTATTGATTCTTCCATTTCATATTATTTGTTTCTATTCTGCTTTTATTTTTAATCAATTCACTTGATTTTAGTGGTTGTTCTATAATTCTCTATGTTTAAGGATTTGTTTGGTTTTGCTGTTTAAACAGTTATTTACATTCAAAAGCTTGCAAATTTTTATCTTGCGATAGTTGTTTAATATAATTATTCATAGATGGCAGCACTAAAATTGTATCTTTCAGTTTGCTATATTTTTAATTATTCTAGCTCCATTTCAGTTACAAATAATACACCAGGGTGTATTTTTAGCTAAATTTTGACGATATTGTTAAACCTTTATCTATTAATTTAATAGTGCATTTTAAATAATGTAATTAATATCTATTTATTTTATATTAGATTTAATTTGTTTTACATGGTATTTCAAATTTTATTTTAAAATGTATTAACTGCATCCTTTGGTATCATTTACTGTGATTTCTTAACTGTTTTATTCGCCTTAATCTCTTTGATATACTGGCAGACATGTGCACATGGATTTTTGTAAAATACTGAAATATTAATCGGTATGGTGTTTATTATTTCTATTTTATATCCTATAAATATTTAAATACGTTTTATTGATTCTTCCATTTCATATTATTTGTTTCTATTCTGCTTTCATTTTTAATCAATTCACTTGATTTTTGTGGTTGTTCGGGCACAGGGGAAAATTAATTTTAGCTTTAGCTTATTTTTCCAACAGAAAACAACCATTTTGCTTATATCATTGAATTCTGTGCCCTCGATAACGTAATTCAATGTATAAGCTTTTCAATTTTTGTCGGTGTCCACTTTTTTCTTTTTTCTTCCATAATAATTCTTATAATATTTTTTAATACTTACAGCTTTAATTCATAATAATTGACGGTGGCAGGTTATGTTTAATTAATGGTAATATATTAGCATTCAAATTACTATGATGCATTTGCGCAAGTAATTATGAATGTATGCTTTTTACGATATTTTAAATATCTTTTCATTTTGAATGTCAACAATTCATTTTGATGTATTTTTTCCTTAAGGTATCTTATATATATTTTAATATATTCCCAGGTCGCTAAATTATTTAGCAATCTTTTAAATATTATACGCTTAGATCATTGCTGCAATTAGCGCACAATCTATGTGTATTATCAATAAGATTTCTACCATGTAGTTATCTGATACCTATTTTAGGATTCCATTAATTTTTTCATTCCTATCATTGCAACGATTTATTTAATGTTTTTTAATTTTCTAGTTATGATTTTATCTGAATTTTCTTGTAGTTAGTGTATGATATTGTCCTATATATTTTCTATTTGTGCTATAGCTTTACATAATTCTGTAGAGATAATCATTTTACATATACATTAATATGGTAGCAATAATTATTTCTATTCAAAGATTTAATGTTAATTTCCTTTAGTTTAAATTCATATTACTTTGATCTGAGTAGTTAGTTGGGTAAGCGTTTTGGTTGTCTTTGCATGGTTATAGTTGTTCTTGGATTTGGATGTTATGCGGATCTTTTTAGACTTATTTGTTATAAAATAGTCTAGTGGTTTCTTGATATTATTCATCTACGTTATTTGGGTTATCATAAATTGGTTTTGGATAATTTGAAGATTGTTTCTGCGTTCTGCTTCTATGTTTGTAAATATTGTATATATATATTTTTTCTTACTCAAGTTTTATTATTTAATCAAGGCTAATTTAATTAAATTATTAATTTTTATTATTAAAATTTCTTATTTTTATGGCAATTATTGCACTTTCCATACATAATTTTTATATGGCAGTTCTTAGTAAACATCTCGATACCGGCAAGATACACTTAGCATCTATGCAGTGTAGTGCCCGGTACAGGAATAATAATTGGGTTGTTCCTGGATCGTCATCCAGCGACCATTTATACTCTCCCCCTCGTCCTTTATTTTTTCGTAAGTGCTATGATTCTCGGTGCAAGACATGTCCATACGCTGCTCAGACACAAATTGTCTCAGATCCTAATTATTCAAGTTTTTGTAAAGCATTTAATGTTATTTATAGTATAAAGTGCAACTTATGTAATATGAAATATATTGGTGAAACATCAGGTCCAATTCATAAACGAATCAATCATCATCGATCAGACTCTAATAATAACAAAGCAAAAAATATACAATCTACAGCTGAAATTCAACATTTTCATAAACATCTATTTAAAAATACGACAATTGAAATCCTTCAAATTCTAAAAAATAAATCAGAACGTCTTTATATGGAATCATCATATATGAAATATTATAACACAATATATCCTTATGGACTTAACAGTGAAGTATTTAACAGACCTGTCAAAGTCTTCACATCTATAAATAACAATATTGATTATTCTCCAATTTATCCTACTCTTAATCATAATTTAAATGCTAAAACAACACGTAATAAACGCGGAAAGGGTTCATCATCAGTTGTAGTTTCCAAAAAATCTATCACAAAACAAATTAATGATCTTCAACGAAATTTCTTAGAGAATTATAACTGGTTGTTAATTCGTAAAAACATCTTTGCTATTAAAAAGAAACAGCTGGTACAACATTTAAATGTCTTTCTAAGTAAATCTTTCTCTAAACATTTCTCTGATATTTACTTTGACCTTATTATGAGTAGGGTTAATCTTTTAAATATTAATATACAAAAAAAACACAAAATTCAGAACATGAATACTCAAATGATAATTACTTTTTCAAATCACATTTTTAATAAAATTAATATCAATTCTATAATTAATGATAAAAATTGTTTTTTTCCTATCAATAATCTTCATATATCAAAAACCTTTAAATATCCGAATACAATTGGAAGAAAAATTTTTAACTATAATACATTTTCAAAAAATACATCTGCTGCAAGTACTTTTCCGTGTAACTGCAGAGACCCCACTCTAAAAAAATACATAAACAATGATCATGGACATATAATCACTGGAAATCTTGATATTGTTCATGATTTTAAATTGAAACAACTAATGGGTTATGGTACTAAATATAGACTTCCATCTAAATTTAATGTTAAATCTATTATCAAACAGTTTACATATGATATTGATATTTTTATTTATAAAATTTCTATCTCTTATAATAAGCCTATTGAATATTTTAATCAATGGAAGATATTAGTAATTGAAAAATTAACTATGGCTTTAAAAAATAATATTGCTGATTTGGTTTCTATTAATACACAGCATTATTTCCAACAAATTACTAAATTACAAAAAAACTTCGTTATTACATATGTAGACAAATCTCCTAACAATTATGCTATTATATGTAAATCATATTATCACCAACTTCTTACAAATTCTATTTCTTCTAATAAGTCTTTTCAAATAACTAATGAAACTGTTATTGTAAATAATCGTAAAATTCGAAGTTATTATAAACTTTTAAATATTTTATCTACTAATTTTAATTATCCATATTTAGTTCTTATTCCCAAATTTCATAAAACTCCTATTAAATTTAGGACTGTTACTATTGGTTGTAATACATATAATAATAAAGCCAATACACTTCTCTTAAAAATTCTTAATCAAATATATGAACTTACTACAAACAATGATAATACACATTGTATAAAAAATAGCTATCAACTTGTTAAGATTATAAAAAATCTTCATTCTGTTTGTAATATAACGACATATGACTTCAAAGATCTTTTTAATAATATAGAGCTATTAGATTTACATAAAATTATAAATGCATTATTTAAAAAGTATTATAAAAAACTGGAATTACCATCTTATATAGATATTGCATATTTTAAATCTTTAACTAACTTCATTATCTATAATAATTATATATTGCAAGATAATACTTTATATTTACAGAATGTCGGTATACCACAAGGCGGTTGTACTTCCAGCTTACTCTCAGACTTATACTTATCTCATTATGAACGCAATTTTACTAATAATAATCTACATTTATATCGTTATATTGATGACATCATTTTAATTGAAACCGATCAATCTGCAATTACTCGATTTCCAGTTGATTATCCCACTAATTTGGAATTAACGGAAAACCTTTTATCTAACAATACAATTAACTTCTTAGATCTAAAAATTACAATAAAAGACAATAAAACAATCACAGATTTGTTTGACAAACGTAAAGAATTTAAATTCACAGTTAATACATTTACAAATTTTAAATCTTGTCTACATCATTCTGTATTTCGTAATATAATACTTAATCATTTATATAGAATAAAATGTTTATGTTCTTCTCCTCTAATTAACAATAATATTAAAAAACTAATTTATGATGCATTAAATCATGGTTTTCCAAAAAAATTCATATATTCATTAATATACAATTAGTACTTTTCTTACATGATCTATAAACACAAATTAACACATGCGTAAACAAAATTACAAAAAAATTATAAAAAAAAAAAAAAAAAAAATATCTATAAAAAATTAAAAATTGTAAAAGAATATAAAAAAATATTATAGGATGGTTGGGTGGGTAGATGTTAGAGTACGGAGGAGGGTGGTGTTGTCTGGATAATACGCAATGGTTAATTATTTATTAAAAAAAAAAAAAAAAAAAAAAAAAAAAAAAAAAAAAAAAAAAAAAAGCGGGGCTCTTGTATTATTACTATTTTCTTGTTATGTATTTTATGTGTATGTTGATTTGATATTTTATATGTAAGTTGGAGATTTTCATTAATATTATAATTAGCTTAATTATTCATTAATCTAATTTACAATTATTTGATATTAAATTTTAATTTACTTAGGACAATATCATATTAATTACTAATAGTATGCCACTCTTAGTTTAATGTTTTTGATTGTCCCATATTCATTCTTTATGGATTTTTATGGATGTCTGAAAATAATCCACATTCTATATTTGTGCGTTTTAAGTAATGGGATTTTAAGTATTATTTAACCTTCTATATACTTCCACATGTTTGTTATTTCCTGTTCATTATATAAATATCTTATATATAATTCATAAAAATAATTTTTAGATAATTTTTAATAATTATTTATATTAATTACTGAATTTATTTTGTTTTATAGCATATAGATTTATGCTATATATTATCAATGTTCTAACATTATTTAAACTCTTAGTTTACTTTAAATAATTTAGCTAATAGAACATATTGTATGCTTTTAAATATTATTAACAATAGTTTTAAATACTTTGTGTGATTTATATTAGGTTTATAATTCTCTATATATAAGGATTTGTTTGGTTTTGCTGTTTAAACAGTTATTTACATTCACAAGCTTGCAAATTTTTATCTTGCGATAGATGTTTAATATAATTATTAATAGATGGCAGCACTAAAATTGTATTTTCAGATTGCTTTAATTTTTATTTATCTAGCTCCATTTCAGTTATAATTTATACATCCAGGGTGTATTTTTAGCTAAATTTTGACGATATTGTTAAACTGTTATCTATTAATTTCATAGTGCATTTTAAATAATGTAATTAATATCTATTTATCTTATATTAGATTAAATTTGTTTTACAAGGTCTTTCAAATTTTATTTCAAAATGTATAAACTGCATCCTTTGGTATCATTTACTGTGATTTCTTAACTGTTTTATTCACCTTAATCTTTTTGATATACTGGAAGACATGTGCACATGGATTTTTGTAAAATACTGAAATATTAATCGGTATGGTATTTATTATTTCTATTTTATATCCTATAAATATTTAAATACGTTTTATTGATTCTTCCATTTCATATTATTTGTTTCTATTCTGCTTTTATTTTTAATCAATTCACTTGATTTTAGTGGTTGTTCTATAATTCTCTATGTTTAAGGATTTGTTTGGTTTTGCTGTTTAAACAGTTATTTACATTCAAAAGCTTGCAAATTTTTATCTTGCGATAGTTGTTTAATATAATTATTCATAGATGGCAGCACTAAAATTGTATCTTTCAGTTTGCTATATTTTTAATTATTCTAGCTCCATTTCAGTTACAAATAATACACCAGGGTGTATTTTTAGCTAAATTTTGACGATATTGTTAAACCTTTATCTATTAATTTAATAGTGCATTTTAAATAATGTAATTAATATCTATTTATTTTATATTAGATTTAATTTGTTTTACATGGTATTTCAAATTTTATTTTAAAATGTATTAACTGCATCCTTTGGTATCATTTACTGTGATTTCTTAACTGTTTTATTCGCCTTAATCTCTTTGATATACTGGCAGACATGTGCACATGGATTTTTGTAAAATACTGAAATATTAATCGGTATGGTGTTTATTATTTCTATTTTATATCCTATAAATATTTAAATACGTTTTATTGATTCTTCCATTTCATATTATTTGTTTCTATTCTGCTTTCATTTTTAATCAATTCACTTGATTTTTGTGGTTGTTCGGGCACAGGGGAAAATTAATTTTAGCTTTAGCTTATTTTTCCAACAGAAAACAACCATTTTGCTTATATCATTGAATTCTGTGCCCTCGATAACGTAATTCAATGTATAAGCTTTTCAATTTTTGTCGGTGTCCACTTTTTTCTTTTTTCTTCCATAATAATTCTTATAATATTTTTTAATACTTACAGCTTTAATTCATAATAATTGACGGTGGCAGGTTATGTTTAATTAATGGTAATATATATATATATATATATATATATATTATTTACATGAGCCATACGTATTTATATTTAATCTAAACACATCTTAGTTTAAAAGATTACACAAATGATTGAAGCTTTTGCATTAGGTAACTGTAGCGCAAGATATGCATATACAATACCATTTCAATAATATACTTTAAATGGAGTTAAAACATTGTTTGCATAAAAAGAAATGATATATAATAATTTTATTATATTGACAATTCATCTACATAAATTAATGTTTATATTTTATTTGAATTGGAAATATTGGACATAAAATAGTGATATTGATAATAAACAATTATGCTTGAACCTTTAAGGTAAATTTAATGCAGTCTTATTCGTATGAGTGAAATAGGTTAAATTTATTATATAACCTTATTTTATTTTATTTTATATTTTAAACAAAAACCTCATGAATAACATTAATTTTAAGATCACTGTTTTCAGTATTTAAAACTTATTACTATACTTCTTTTCTATGCACTGTCTGTATTCGAAAACTTCAAAACTATCATTTTACACATTTTATTTTACAATCGAGTTTATACAGTATTTTAATTTCATGCTTCAATAAATCCTAAAAGTTTATCTACAAACATGCAAATACATTTTTTGAAACATTAAAAGTATTGAAAATTAGTTTTGAATAATTCTGGATGAAACTTCTGTGAATTTTATTGTCAAAGCTGATTCAGAGTAAAGAAATGTTTAAAAGTGTATGATAAATTACTTGGTTTTAAAAAATCACTTTAAATATCTTAAAGTTTATATCTGGATGTGCATTTTTTTTTATGAATTACCTTTTATGTCATTTTCTATGTTTATGCTAAAAATATTTTTATAGCTTTGTGTACAGATTAAAAGAAATTAATAATTTCAGCATTATACTGGGTGATTCTAAATTAATTGTACAAACTTTAAGAGTTGATAGAGGACACAGTAACAATCTTTATTTTAAAGGAATGCATGAGAACAAATGGCGCGTTGAGGCACAAACAAAAGAAAGAGACACGAAAAGAATGTTTATTGACAGCATCTTTGAATTGTACTATGTTTTCAATAACTGCTCAAACTTGCCTGACCAACAGTAATATATGATGGCAGCATTAATTGAGAAACTGGTCTACAGATTCAAAGATGCCAGGGTGCATACGTTGAACAGTAAAGAATATTCGAGGGACGATAACATTCTGAAATAACATAAACACGTATCTCCAATCCATCATACCTCAAAAGTGGCATCCAGGCATTGGTAACAACAGAGCTGCAATCTGCTGGCTCCCCTTCATGCTGAAACCAAGTAAACATGCGAATGGTGATCAGAACCAGAGATGTCACAGGCGACTATTTTTTATTCTATTTCGCACCACTTTTTTAAAACAAAAATATTTTACATATACTTTGACTACATTTTGGAAAAAGGAATATACTAAAAAATTTATTTTGTAAAAATAGTGATGCAAGCAGAATTTAAAAATAGTCGCCTGTGGTTCTGGCGACTATTTTTAAATTCTGCTAACTGGTTCTGCTAAAACTAACTAACATCGTAGTTCTGGTAGAACCTCTTTTAGAAAAGTACGGCAACAGCTGCCTGCCTTTGCATGCTGGACAAGTCCCTTAGCCACTCTGATATCCCGATTTATTGTCATTCGATTACTTCGTATGGGGACATTCGAACAGTGTTGTTTATGCAACTGCACTTGACTCTATTGACCATCTCGTCTCTTGAATATCCCTTGCTGCAGTATGTGTGGGTGAAATACCTGGCATCTTTCAATCTGTACAATAATCGTACCATGGACGCTGCCAGACATGTGTTACTACTGGTTAACGGAGTTCTGAAAAGTTATTCTAAACATAACATTTTAGCTAATAACGCTGTCAATAAACAGTCCTTTCATGTCCCTTTCTAGTATTTGTGCCTCAACGCTTCCCTTGTGCCCACACATTCCATTTACAAAAAGTGATTGAAACAATATTCTCTATGAACCCTTAAGGGGACCGGGAAAGCAAAATTCAACCAAAAAATCGATTTTTAATTTTTTATATCATTAAAAAGTTTAAACTTTTATAATTCCAGCGATTTGTCACACATGTTTTTATATATAAAAAAAATAAGTGTTGAAATTATTCATTCTTTCTAAGATTATTTCACAGCTTAATGGCCTTTTAAATCTTTAATTGACTTTTTCTCAAAACTTGGATTTTTCATGTTTATGTTCATTTTTTTTTCAATATCTATTAATGATAAGAACTCAGATTTTATTAATACTTATATTATGTTATATTGTATACTTTAACGCAGGGATTTAATGATTTGATGAGAATTATTTATTTTAGGCTGTGAAATCTTACCAAAAATGCTAATTTAAAAATGACTTTCAATAAATAATTAATAATTAATTTTGAGTTTCACTTAGAAAGAAATGGTCTGCTAAAATACGTAATTCATGTTATTCTAATTACTCTAAAAAATCTAGACCTCTATCTTTCACCATTTCTGAGAAAAAGGCACATAAATATGGTGAATTTAACATGGTAGAAATAGGGATTTCCTCGTTCCCTTAAAGTTTGTTCTATGAGTTTGGAATCACCTTTTATTTTTAATGGATATACTTATAGATATGTTCGGTGATCTTTAAGGTGTTTAATCGTTGGTGTCACATATTTTTGATCTTTCGAAAGCATTAAAAACATAAATTTATGCACATAAAAAATACCGTGTTTATTACTTGCTTAATTATTTTATAAATTTTATAATATAGTACATAACATTAAAAGTTTTATTCCTCTCAAACTTATATTTCCGTAAAAAGGAATCAATGGTTTGGAATGTGGCCATTTATTTCTGAAACATTCATGTATTTTTTATATATAGTTTTTCAATTTAAATCAATGCGGTTGACACTACAATAATATAAATGACACTAAAATAGTCCTTAAATATAGACATACACAAGAACATGAAAGTTGTATAATGTTTTTTCGAAATATTAATATTTTAAACTGGAACTAACATTGTTTTGAATATTGTTTTTAGAAATAAGCAATGTTTCTTTATTAAACATATACTTTGCTTCTATCTAATAATACTATTTCAAAAAAAAAAAAAAGTTTTTGATATAAATATCAGATTAAGTAAAATAAACATTGACTAGTTAATATTATAGAGTTATGTAATATTAACTCACATAAATAATTCTTTTTAGGTGCGTTCGTAATTATATAAATACGTAGCACCTATAGTCGTCGTTCAGTCCGTCTGTCCGTCCGTCCGTCCGCATATAACAGAGCAAAAACTACCCGAGCGAATTGTCTGAAATTTTAAATATATAATTGTGGCAAACAGGGACAGTCAAAAGTTTTCCGCTACATTACGGCCAATGGGAATAAATGATTGCAAGTGCATTTTAATGATGTTGCAGCCTTCCGAATAGTCTGAAATTTTAAATTTATTATTGTTGTAAAATTTTGTTGATTCATTTCCAATATTATGAAAATCGGATGTATAGTTTAATGACAGGGACGGGACAGTCAAAAGTTTTCCGTTACGTGACGGCCAATAAAATAAAAAAAATAAATAAAATATTTCAAGTGCATTTTAATGATGTTACAGCCTTTCGAACAGAATGAAATGGTTATGCGCTGATTGAAGTGCACTAAAATATACATTCAGTACAATATGCGGTCAAAAAATATTTTTAAATCTAGTTATAGTACGAACGCACCTAATTTGCCACGTTTGACGAGCAATTTCCAACTTATACTTTGAGTCACCTTGAATTTTAGTTAAGGATTGGCGATATCTTGTATTCATGCAACACAAATATTCTTATCTTGTTTGTTACAAACGGTTCAAAATTATATTCGCATTTAAATGATTGCTCATTTTGTTTGATTATATATATAATCAATTTTTTTTTTTTTATGTTGATATCATAGATGTTGCACCTGCGTTTAGCTTATAGTTCCTGCAAAGATAAAATAGTACAATTTTTACGGAATCTGTAGCAATTTGAGCCTGAAAAATCAAATATAGATTTAATATTTTTTTAAATATTGTTTTTATTTCCTACTTTATTTGGTTAACCTTTATTACCTTTTATATTTTTCCCTCGGACTACCCCCCCCCCCCCCCTCCACCACACACACACAAACAAAAGAAAAAAAAAAGCGTAAAAAATTACAATAATGCATCCAACCGCATTTAAAAATCATTAGTTTTTATCCGATATTCTTTTAAAATGCTTCTATATTTTTACGAATTTAGATCTAACTAGTCGGATGTGCGAATCCCAAAACTTTCTCCTTTCTCATGCATGTTAATATTTCAAAAAGTTATTACTCATGTTAATCCTTCAGTTTTATTAATTCAATACTTCACCAGCTTTGATTTTCATTTTAAGGTTCTGCTTGATTTAAGTAATATGAGTAAACGCGAGTTAATCTCGATGCATGCATTAAGAAATGAATTTGTGAAAATTCTTTCCTAAATGCTTAACGGGGGGGGGGGCGAAAATTATAGAACATCTGGCCATATCCAAGCAGCCGTTTTAGGTAGGAGCGTGAAATTCTAGAAAATAAATCTACTAAAAAAAACAATTAAACATGTATTTCAGTGATTTTAGAAATTCTGCCCCTAAGAGGTTTAAAAGTGGGAGGGGGGGGGGGTTGAAGAATTTAAAACATTTGGCATATCTTAGTAGCACTTTTATGTAAGAGCGTGGAATTCCAGAAAATAAATATAGTAAAAAAATAATTAAACATGTTTTTCAGCAATTTTAGAAATTCCCCTCTCAAACGGTGTTAAAAGGGGCGGGGGGTCGAAAATTTTAGAACATTTGGTCATTCCACCGCAGCTGTTTTAGGTAGGAGCCTGAAATTCCAGAAACTAAATCTGCTAAATAATTAATTAAACACGTATTTCAGAGATTTTAGAAATACCCTGTAAGGGGTTAAAAGCGATCGAAAATTTTAGGATATCTGGCCATATCTCAGCAGCCATTTTAGGTAGGAGAGAGAAACTCTTGACAAAAAACTTCTTTAAAAAATAATTAAACTCATATTTTAAGGATTTTAGAAATTCCTTCCCTAAGAGGGTTAAAGGGAAGAGGGGGGGGGGGATCGAAAATTTTAGAACACTTGCCCATACCTCATTAGCAGGTTTAGGTAGAAGCGGTAAATTCAAGATAACAATCCTACTAAAAATATAGTTAAATAGAGTACTTCAGTGATTTTAGAATTATTTTGTCTATTATGTCGCCAACATCGACTTTGAATTACTTTTACGAATAAGATATTTAATTAGATATTAAGAATTTTTTTTTCATTTTTGCTAGACATTCTTCGTTTGATTCAAGTTTATTTTAGAGAAACCAACCAGTATAGCGGGCAAAGGCTGCTAGTATTTAATAAAATCAATGTTTTTCGTTATTTTGTTGTACTTCAGCTGCTTGCGAATCACCGGCATAGCATGACGCGAAGTTCTCGTTCCTGCACGAGTCGTCGATGTACAACAGAACTGTGAAAAATCGAGAAAATTACGTAAAAATTGCTATCACAGCGCCCCCTTCAAGCAGAATATTTTGAACTTCAAGGAGAACTTGCTTGTCATAGCAAAAATATATATATACATGATATTTGGTTCAATCCTATGCGTAACGTCTTACACTTTTCGATGATACAGAGCAGACATACACACATACGGACACACGAAAATATCTACTTATACATGTTTGGACAGACGAACAGACACTTTGTAAAAACTTGTTATTATGGTTCGCTGACGTCTAAAACGTGCAAATCCATCGATAACCAGAAGTCGAAAAAAAAATCTCTATTACAATACGTTCTTCTTTCGAAAGACAACGTAAAAATACGATTTTACAAACCAAATTCTTATTTTTATCAAATTCAGCTGGATTTTACTGTTTTTGTATTTAATATTGTAATTGTGTAATTTCCAGTTTTCCTGTCAGGTTCATCGAACACGTCCGGTAACCGAGGGTTAAATGTGTAGTCTGAATACTTGTTTTAAATTATATATATGTATATATATAAACACTCTATATAACGAATTTTGAAAATAATTCTTTTGGTCAGCTCTGTTTAATTTTAATTTCTTGTTTATTTGCTACTTGCATTTAAATAAATCATGTTAGTTATTATAAACAAACATTTGAAATACATTCGAGCTTATATATTTTATTTCATGCTTCATCAAATCATAAACATATACGAAAACCTATAAATAAATATATTTTGGAATATTAAAAGTATTAAAATCTGCTTTTGAATGCATGAATGAAACTTCTTTCTGGGAAATTTAATCTAAAAATAAATTTAGAGTGGAGTATATATAACAAGTTTTATGGCTTCAGAAATCACATTAAATGTTTACATCTAGAGATGTATTGAAAATATATGATCTCATCTTTTTTGGATGAGATCATATAAATAATAAATAACCTTATAAATATAATACCTTTCATGGTATTAAGTAGCTTGTGTCAAACATATTTTTATAGCTTTGTATACAGAGGGAAACAAATGTTCAGAATTTTCAGCTTTAAATTTTAAACGGATTATGTTAGAATGTTGCAGCATGGAATAAATATTTAAATTAAAGAAATATAAAATTATGAACCTTAAAAATTCACGGAAAATTTTGGTATAATATTCTCATAACTTTTAGAAATTTGTTGCAGAATTTCCAAACTAGTATTTTTTTCAAAACTTATAGTTTTGTTAAACTGAAACTGTTATGTCACGAGTGTTACTGTTTACTTACATTATTAAACAATTTTTTAACTTTTATTTATAGGAGTTAATTTTAAATAAAAGATGCCAATACTAAACATGAAGATTGTTTAATGCTTTTGCGTAGAACTGAATTTGAAGCAATGTCTGATATTTACATTTTTATAGGGGCTTTAATGAAAAGCAATGTTTCTGAAACCTTGCCGTTCATTAGACCATTTGTAATATGAAACATACACACAAAAGATTATAATATGAATATCTGACTGAACAAAATAAGTAGCCACTAGTAAATATTACAGGTTTGATAACATACATATATACGAGTGTACTATCGTGCTTCGCCCTCTTCGTTCGTCGGTTTTATTTTTAAGAATCTCGAATGAAACAAACTTCGAAATAACTTCGAATCAGATGTACTTCTATCTAAGCGAACCTAGGTTTGGTGTTCCTACTTACATCGGCAGCGTAGACTGGATGCACATGTCGACCATGTACGTCTAAGGGATGTCGATTGAATTTCTGATTAGCAGCTATGTAGTAAAACCTTTGAATATGTGGTAACTTCTGAATTAGTTCTCTTTTCAAGGGTAAATAATACAAATATACCCATGTTGATAATTGAAAAGAGTTCACTAAATAGAGATGTCCGCTATTCGGAACTGCCCGTTACTCAATTTCTAGTGTATGGAGCTTTACGCTTTATTTTCGAACCAATAATCCTATTTGTAAATGTGAAAAATCGAAAACAGAAAAAAATGTGTTTTCTAGTGTCAGGTTCATGTTACCTGTCTCATTCGTGCACCCTTTTAATAAAATATTTTGGCAATAAAGCATCGAGATAGGTAAGCTGCTTCTTAAGTTATTAAATTTTGATAATTTTAACACTGTATTTAGGATCATTATTATTTTTCATCATTAAAAAACCATATACGAATATATATATGTATTACAAAATTTAAATTTTTTCGCCAAGATTAAAATTATTTTACATAAATTTTCCTTTTAGTAATATTCCATGTATTATACCGGTTTCTTAAGTTAAAACTCTAGTCTATTAATCTCCATGAGATCCTAATCCATCCAATAATATTTATTCCAAATTGCGTAAATCTAAAAATGGCTCTAACCATTTATATTTCTTTAATAAAAACTTTTATTTTTAAATTTCTATTGAAAGTTGCAATTAATTCCCGGTATATCGAAACCCTCTAAAATCTTTATTTAATTGCTAAAATATTATAAATCAGAATTTATCCCTTCTAAAAAATCTATTTATTTAAAAATCATTCGTTTATTAAAAATTATCCAGGTGTCTAGTAGAATATTTCAATGCTTAAAAACTTATTCCGCGACAATAGATTCATTTGTTTTGATCGCCCGGCGGGGAAAAAAGCTATTTTTAGATGCAATCTCGAAAGCAGGGACTAAAATTTGTTTACACTTACTGCATCTGGATTCAGAGATAAAGAAAATTCTGGACAATGTTTCGCGCCCAGAAACTTTTTTTTAATATTAATTCCATATTAACCAACCGGAAATACTAATAAGCCGCCAAAAAAAAAAAAAAAAAATGATTATGATTGGGAGAGAAAGATTAGCTGACTAATTTTCTAACTTTGAGCCGAAGTATTATAAGTACAATCGCAGAGGCGGATACGGAGAGTCTTCGAGAGGTTTTGTGAGAGGTACTATAACGCATAAATATTTTCCGCCTTTTAGTAATTAAATAATTTATGTTTACAAAAAGGAAAATAAAGTTTTTCAAATGAGTACCAGACGGAAAAAACAAATATTGGAGGGTAAAAGAAGAACACGAAAGTTTTTTTTTATGTAGAATATAAGAACTCAATTTTTCATTAAATTTTTTTTTTATGATTTTTGAAACATTTTACAATTTCTTTGTGATCCTTTATCTGCTTATATTTTGTATGCAAATATGTTTATTGTTGATTTAGTCATACGTATTTTAAGGTTTTTAATTATTTTAAGTCGAAAAAAGTAAATAAATAATATACGATTTAATTTACCTTTTATTTAACCCCCTCACTGACAAGCCCGTGTTAATACGTTCACTAAGCTTCAGGTTTCACTGCAATACAAAGTATATTTAAAGTAATATAATTCTAGTGATTTAATGTATTTTAAATACATCGAACAATGATTAATACTTCCAAGGATTGCATTCATATTCGTTATTAAGTTTTTCTATAAAATGTTGAAAGAATAATCTTTTTTTAGCATTTAAAACAAAATGCATAGAAAACAACATTACATTTTTGCCCTTTTCCAAGGCTGTCAGAGGGTTAAATTATTTTATGCTTACGTATATACAAGACCAGTAACTCCTCAGGTTAGTTTCACTTTGTTGGCTAACTCTATTTACATGAGAGGATCACATCCATAGTAGACCAATTCCATTTTGAAAGAAAAATAAAAGACAGATAGTCCATTTAAAAAGTGCATAAAATTTGTTTTATCTACTCCCACACTGAATCAAGCCCGTTTTCACATATACTTTCTCATATGTGACAACTCTGTACAGACTTGTTTCGCTGTGGGAGTGAATAAAACAGATTTTATGCGCCTTCTAAATGGACTATTTCATTTTTTTTTCAAAATGGACTTGGTCTACTATGGTTGTGAGCCTCTCATACATAGGGAGAGTAGCCGAATTTGGATCACTTCACTTATTTTCAGGTGTAACTCACTTATTTTTTCGAATATCTGCAAAATATCATTACACAGGGTCAATCTATTCATCTACTAACTAAATAAATATTTAGTTCAATTTCTTTTTAAAAATCTTAAATTTTATTTTAATTTGAAAAATTTGTCAAAAGTGGTCCCAATTCAGCAACTGATCGCCTAAATTGGATCCCCAGTCTCCTAAATTGGACCAAATAATATCAGGTTGTTTTAATGACTAGGGAATATAACTAATTTTATTAAAAGCAATGTTTGCGATTAATGAAACAATCAAACAAAATAACAGCAATGAAATATAATGAAATCAAATATCTGAAAATAAGAGTAATTGTTTTAAATCAAAATGTATTCAAACTATAAATCAAAGTTATCAGTAATTAAGAATAGAAATTATGGAACTAATTCTCAGTTACTTGAATATCATGTAAGGGGTGATTCAAAGCTTATACATGAATTTTGTTTATTTTATTTTGTTTTTCAAAGTACACTAAATGGAACCGTGTATGGCAATCTGAAAACTGAATCGTTTCTGCTATTTTATTTTTCTTACAAATTAGGCAAAACCAATCATCACTGTCTAGATTTTTCTTTTTAGATTCTGAATTATCAGACTTTATTTTTTATTTATTTATTTATTTATTTTTTTTTTTTTTGCAACAGAAGTTTTCTTTACATTATGTTTGTAGTTATTCTTTTCCATCATTTTCTTGCTAATTGCATTACACCTATTTTTTAAATCTCGATGTTCCAATTGCTTTTGTGCTGTGAAAGCTTTCTTTTTGTCTTTTTGTCTTTCATTTCAAGGTTTAGTTTATATGGCGATGATGTCTTTTGGCTCCCTCTGCACTTAGATTTAACTGAATTTAGCAAGGGAAATAACATTTCTAATATTTTTTGTTCTTTTGGGGAGGATTTGTAGCTGCTGCCTTGTTGCAGGTCAATTTCTTCACAACTTACTGTCTGCTTTTTGATTCCTATATCTTAAACAACTTTTGCTGTCACGGGTGTTTTTCTTCCAGCCAGTTTGTCTATGTCTTTTTCAACATTTTCATCAAAGTTTGAGATTTTATGCGTTTTAATGGCAAAAAAGTATAATTCCACCATCCAGAACCGTAAAAAGTCTTCCATCACAAATATCCTGCTGGAGGAAAATGTTTGAATTCAACTCTGTAAATCAAATATGCCGTAGGAATAAAGAATTCGAAGAAGATAAATACAATTACATACAAGATAAAAGACATTGCAAATAAAATTTATCGCATAGACATGTGAAAATACTTTTATATTTATGTAGGCCTAAATTGGATAAAAAAATTAATCTAGATATAAAAAAAAAACTTGCATGGAGATAGTAATTCATTATAAAAAAAAAAGTGTACAAAGCGACCCGTCCTCGAAATTCATTACTTACTTTTCAAATTTATGATAGCATATCTGGTCCAATTTAAGCAACTTAAATTGGCCCAATTACGGCAACTGCGCCATTTCTTAAAACAGTTAATTTCAAGACTAAGGGCAAAAACGAAATCAAACAAATCCGCGTGAAAAATATGCGCAATACACAGATGAATTCATATATGCATATAAAAACATATCAACTTACCTTAGTTTTAAGATATTCACTTACGTTCAGTAGGAAATAATTAGATCAAACAGCTAACATCAGGTTTTCTTAAATTGACTGAAAACAGCACGTGGTAGGTGGCTGCCTCTTCTAATCATGAGTGACGTCATTCTGATGAGTAGGATTTCAGCGGTAGATGGAGTCTCTTCCTGTAATTAACGGCAGAATGGCAACGGTCCAATTAAAGCGGCGGTCCAAATATGGCTACTCTCCCCTACACACACACACACATATCTATATCTATACCTACATATAAATAAATAATATATATATATATATATATATATATATAATGCTATTAAAAAGGTGCAATAAAAACAACCCAGTGGATCAGGCGCAACGCAATTTCTTATATGCACTAAGTAAATATACCTCTATCAAAAATTATGAAATTTATGAAAAAGAGGGTGCAAAATACAACAAAAAAACCCAATGAACATTTATAACAAAAAAGCAATAAACATACAACTCCTTGCTCGTCTGAAAGTGCGAGAAGTCAAAAAACAGGTACCAGAAATGGAAATTGAATCCTCACAGGTTTCGCAAGATATGGCCAACCCCCATACTCCAAAAGTGTAAAAAGTCATCAAAGAAACTTAAACTTTTAAAAACTTAACAAAACAAAACTGCTTTAAAATCATAAACAACCAACCAATTCAAAATCAGTAGAATAGAATTTAACTTATAAAACATAATGAAATAATATATCAATAAAAAATTTTATATAACTAAATCATTAAGTAACTAAAAACACTGAACATGTGAGAAAGCCATATCCCCGCCTTGACTCGTGAAGACTTGAAAAACTTATACCTTTAAAATATCCACTACATTCCACATCATCTCTCTAACAGCAGGAGTTGCAAAGCCTTAATCCCAGTTAGACCAGCATCAACTAGACTTGTCTTTCCGCCATCTTAATATTCATAAATTCCATTCCAGTTCACTTCAGGTTCAACTTGAAATTCATCAAAATGCAGACGTTCTTAAAAAGACTTTAGTCCACACTCTTCATATACTCAAGCAGTTCCCTCGGCATCCATTACAGTGTTTGGCCGCTTAGCTGTTGCCATTTCAGAAAACTTTTTTAAGCTGATTTACATAATGAAAAATAAACTTGTATGGAAATAAATTATTGTAAAAAAGATTAGCAATAAATTTAAAAATCTGCGAACTCAAAAATTCTTTACTGCTACAAATCCTATAAAATCTGTTAACTTGCCCCAAAATAATGTTGATGGAAACCCTTTTACTTAAATTTGAAAACTAGTGTGGCATTGATTATCAAAATTAAAAAAATCCCGTTTATCAAAAAGTTTAACTAATATACTATTATCTTTAATTAATAGATCTAAATCCAAAAAATTAACATACAAACTATCAACAGAAGCCTTATTTAATTTTAAACATTGAGGATAGATATCGTTAATCGATACCAAGAGTTTGTCATCGAAGACGATTAAGTCATCGATATATACCTTAAAACTGCAAAACTCTTATTACTGTTTAAAACATAGTTAAGTCCATAATAAAAAAGAAAAAGATATATAGATGTATATACACACACACATATATATATATATATATATATATATATATATATATATATATATATATATATATATATATATATATATATATATATACATATATATAATAAATTTGAAATCACAAATATATGAAGAAATTGGTAAAGTTCTAAAGATGATTTAGAAATAAACATAGGAAACCAGTATGTAAAATAAGAAACTATGAATGGCTCACAGAATCGTCAGAGGCGCTTGTGAGTTCATTCACAGAAGATGTGTTCTTTCATCCAATTTTGTCGGCATTAAGACTAAAATGACAAAATTTAGCTCCTTATAACGCAAACATTATAGAAAATGGATAATAAAAATCTAAGAGATCTAAAGAAAGATACACCTCATACAGGATTTTAAAAATTATTAGAGCACAATACCTGAATTACATACTAGGAGTCAAAACTACAGCATATCGGAATGAAAACACAGTTAAGACTATTTTAACATGTGAGCTACAGTTGAGCATCTGGCTGAAACCTATAACTGTGCTGACATCTGGTGTGAGAAAAGAAAAATATAAATTGGAACTGCATTAATAACAATAATGTTTAGTGTTGTCATCTTTAGCCCAAAAAAATAAAAAATAAAAGGAATGAAATTGATTGAAGAAATCAAGAAAAGACTTTTAGTTAAAGTAGAATGAAAAAATAGGAATAAACTTAATAAGTGCTGAGTGAATACAAAATAAAATAAAGAATAGGAATAAATTAATACAAAAAAAAAGAAAAAAAGAAAGAATTATATAAAAATAAATAAAATTGCAATTGATTAAATTAACTATTTTAAAGACAAAATATTGTAATATAAAAAATGAGAATTTAAATAACATATATATATATATATATATATATACAGCTTGAACTATTCAGATGGTACAAACATTTTTTTCACTTGCTATTCTATTCAAATCCTTTTAGACATAGTTTAAAGTTCTATCATTCATAAACTATTTCAATTTCTAAAATTTCGTTTTTAAAAATTAAACTAACTGAAATACATTTAAAAAGGAAAACTTTTTAAACTGCTAAAGATATAGTTCAAAATGTTATGAGTTTAATTCCTGTTACTGGCTACTTGTATAATAGACAGCAGATTTACTTATATCTTAAAAGTTTGTGCCTGAAAAAAATACAGATGAAATATTTCCGTAAATATGTATTTTTCAAAAGATAAAACAATTGCACCGTAGAAAATTCACGTAATCTATAGAATACAGAGTATCTATTCAATAATGTCCAAGTTTCAAAGGTATATTATAACAATTTAATTTACTCTATTTACAACAAACCATACATCACATTGAAGGTAAGCTAACCTATTTTTTCTTACAAACGTTCAATTTGGGCACCTTTAGATATACGGTACACATCCAACTTAAAGTGTAATTCTTCCCACACTTCGGTTAACAAGTCCTGAGTAAAGGAAGAAATAGCCTCTTTAATTATGTGTGTTTATGGCGCATGGGGGGATCACAATTAAACTTTAAACGAAATGCACGTTGAACTGAAGTTACACATCTAGTTTTAGCAAATTACGGAGCACAAAATGCTTTACGCTCAGGAGTACCCATTTTGTTTATGTGACACTTCAATTGCGTAAATAACAAAGCAATTCTCGCGAATGCGCTTACATAAAACTGTTTGAGTTACTCTTTATTTGTAACCTTGAACCAACACTCTACAACACTTACAGTTGATACTATAAATATTTAAAAATAGGACATTCTTTAAGGACTCCCTGTAGAATAGAATTTAATAATCCCAGGTGGAACAGTATACATTTTCTGTACTTGCTAAAAGATTTTGAAGTTCTTTCATCTGCCATAAATGTCGAAATACAGGAAGGGCCAAAAATCCTGACCACATTTTAAAATCACTGTTTGGCGTATGAAAGGCATTTACAAATACTCTTATCATGAATGGATATTTTATTAAAGCAAATAAATAAAAAGAAAAAGTTCAAAAATGTGCACTTAAATAACGAGGCTGCTAGCTACAAGTAATAATAATAACAATAATAAGATTTGTGAACTCTAGATAAATCATATACCGACCATTAATCTTATTTAACTGACTAGAATACTTCAAAGTGCGCGCCTTTTGTAGCTTGAGCAAAAATCGAATCAGCAAATATCCCAAATACCGTAGTTCATTACACATTTTTAAATATAGTATTACAACATCCAAAATTATTTGTCTGTAACTTTTTATCTTGTATTTCTAATTCTTTTTTAAAACTTTGAAAGTACAACATGATCTGTAGGCAAGATTTTGAAAAATATCATTTTTTAATTCACAATAAAAAAAAAAAAAAAAAAAAAAAAAAAATCTGTAGTTCCACAGATGTAAAGTTACATGCTTACTAAACTTTCATCTGTAGCTGTACAAAAAAAGCTGCAAATCTACAAAACTAGTTTTTGTAAAGATACAGAAATCTGTAACTTACAAATGAATCAGCTAAAATTACAGTCATCTTACTAAAATTTTATCTGTAACCCTGGTTGCATTTACATGAAAAGTTCTGGGTATCTCAGTTTCCGAAAAAGTTCTTAGTAACCTTACAGATTTCTTGATTTTCGGCGCAAAAGTGTGTCTGTTACATGAACTTTTGTTGTTGCCGTTACGTAAAATGTTGTTGGAATACCAATTTCCTAAAAAAACTTCAGTAACTTTACAGATTTTTTTTTTTTTTTTTTTACAGTGTTAAAGAAAACGTTTGCCCATCGGAAGCATTTTTGTTGAAACTGCATCTTTCTATGCTAAATGCTACACTTTTTCATTGCCTTTTAAATTATTTCACGGATTTTTGGCCCTTCCTGTAATTTGATAAGCAATTTGTTTTCCTCATACATTTCTTTTAATATCCAAAACGATTCCAAGGAATACCTTATTTCTGAATATGTTGACCCAAACATTAATATGAAACTAAATTAAAATCACATTATCTGCTGTATTCAATTTCATTCTTTTATCATAATATTCATAATTTTATAAATAAAAGTTTTCGAAACAAGATATTATTTAAAATTCATATATATATTTTTAAATACACCAAAAGTAATACATAAAATATGTAATAATATATTCTTTATTTAAAACCACAATCTTTAATAATAAATGTAGCTCTTTATGTAAAAAACAATTTTCTTGGAGAGATATTTCTTTAAATGCACAAACGATAATCCTCAAAATAAGCTGCAATGTTTATTTCTTAATGTTAAGTACACTGTAAAAAAAAATCTGTAAAGTTACTAAAGTTTTTCTAGGAAACTGGGATTCCTAGAACTTTTTATGTAACGGCAACAACAAATATTCATGTAACAGACACACTTTTGCGCCGAAAATCAAAAAAATCTGTAAGGTTACTAAGAATTTTTTAGGAAACTGGGATGCCTAGAACTTTTCATGTAACTACAGCCAGGTTTACAGATAAAACTTTAGTAAGATTACTGCAATTTTAATAGATTCATTTGTAAAGTTACAGATCTCTGTAGCTTTACAAAAACTAGTTTTGTAGATTTGCAACTTTTTTTGTACAGTTACAGATGACAGTTTAGTAAGCATGTAATTTTACATCTGTAGAGCTACAGAATTTTTTTTACAGTGTAATGCACATATGAATTTCAAATAAACCATAAGCTGGATGAAAATTATAATATAAACATAAATTCCAGTTCACTAGATGTTTCTTATATAATAGTAAATATTTTCAAACTTTATATCCATTCAAATGCAAATTGATTTTTAATTAAAGAAAACTAATTTCAAAGGTTTTAACAATAGTTCCTGAACATTTTTTAACGGTTTTTATTCTTAGAAAAGTTCTCTTTGAAAATAAAAGCTAACAAAACTTAATATAGCAATATATATAATATGTAACAATATGAGTTTTTAGATAATTGCCAAAAAGCTTTTCAACAACAATATTCAATTATGCAATTTCTTTTTGTATTTTTTAACTTGATGTCGGAATTTAGTACTACTCAACATTTTGGTATGCAGTTAAAAAAAATGTTTGAAACTTAGCGAAGACATTATTCATACTTAGAATAAGCCTTAACAGACATGATATACTCTGACAGGGAAAATTAGCTAAAAACAAACTGATACATCATAGATAGGTGATGAAGCTAATGTGTGACATTTAAAAATAATTACGTAATAATATTCCAGATGTTAAAAATTTGTTTAGAATTTACATAATGTTAGTGATATTTAGTGAACGAGAATACTAAATTTACAATTATCCCAAAATTCATACATAGTTCGTAATTAGACTCCGAACTTTAATAAAAGTATTAAGGGAAAATATTAGACAATCGCTTGCTTTACTATTATTTGCCTTTTGAATCTAGAATTTCCAATAGAATTTAATGTAAGTTTGTATAACTTATTCCTGAAACATATTATAACTTTAAATATACAATTAGTTTATTTCATTTTAATTAATAAATAGTTTTTTAGAAAAAATCCAATCGTCCGATCTTACCCCATTAACATGGTGACATACATTAATCTTATGGGAAATATTAAATTTTATTTCGAAAAAGAACAAATTATTATATTTTGTGTCTTTTACTAAAGATATTAGCTAACAATTTTTAATTTATAAGTGCAATGATTTAAGCATCTTAACCTTCTTTTTCCAACATGTTTTTTTTTTCCCCTTAAAGACTGATTAAACAACAACAACAACAAAAAAACATTAATGTGAATTATTTGCTGTTCATGAGGTAAATAAATATGTAAAGTAATAAAATAAAAATCCCCATACCAATGCTTTTCACAGTTTTTATTGTATGAATGGTTAAAAAAATATATACAAATACTTCCCACATTTACAGAATTAATATTTCAAACAAAATAATAATTCTCTGCATTACATTTTGAAAAATGATAATCACTCTTGTCTTTGTAGTTTTGTTGTTGTGTAGTACTGTTCTTCCTTCAAGCTTTCATTTATATTAAAAATGAATATTTAAATTAACTGCGCTTGAAAAGTTCTAAAAATCCAATCTGCATTCTAAGTTTATTACGTAAAACTGTGTAATGCTATTAATATTTACAATTAGATCCCTCAAATTCCTTAAATCTGAATTCTAAAGTAAGAAGAAATAGGAGAGAATAAAATTCTTATAAGCGGGAGACTCAAATTGTTATTATTTGAATCCTAAAAGTTCGAAGGAATAATCGAAAAAAAAAATAATTCTGACAAAATTCTAATGTGAAATAAAATTTGTCTTTATAAATAATAAAAATTAATCTATAAATTAACTGCACTTGAAAAGTAAGAAAAAAATCAAATCTGTATTTAAAGTTTATTATCGTAAAACTATGTAATATTATTAAAATTTCCAATTAGATACCTCAAATTCTTAAAATGTGAATTCTAAAGTAAGAAGAAACGGGCGAGATTAAACTTCTTTTTAGAAGAAGACTCAAATTCGTGTAATATGAATCCTAAAACTACAAAGTAATTATCGAGAAACAAAATTCAGACAAAATTATAATGTGAAATAGTTAGCATTAGATTGTCTAAAAATGTAAAAATCTTCTGTCAGATAGCCACTCCGATGAATTAGTTCAAAGCTCCAAATGTCATCCGATGACTTTTCTAATGCCCGATTACCAATTATTTAATCCTTTTGATGTCTGTTATTTAAAAATTTTTACTCTTAAATTTGTCCGGTGCCGTCTTTTCAAGTGTTTCATTTGTAAAATAAATAAATACTTATTCATAAATCCCTACAAAAATAAGGATAAAAATGAACTGAGTTTGAGAATATAACAAAGGAAATTCCTATCCTAAACTTATAAGGGTAGTTCTGTATAATGATACACGAATTTGAAATCGCATTAATTTCCTATAACTGAAAAACTAAAGTGTGAAGAAATTTATGAGACATATCATTATCATCGAAATGTTATATTAAATAACACTAATACAGTACGACTTCAAAAATCCAGCGTTCAGAAATCCGGCATCTTCAAAAATCCAGTATCAAAATCTTCTTATCCCTTCCTTTTTTCTTTTACACTTTCAAGTTATGGGAGCAGAAAAATAGCAATTTTTTATGAATTAAAAACTTCAAGTGCGAAAGTAATAAATGCCAAAAAAGAATATTTGACTGTCTTTTCCATTTGTCAGAGGTGATTTTGAGGCTTTAGAGAAACAAGGCTGTATTTCCGAAATAGACATTCGTCATTTGTATAAAATACGGGAAAGAAAAGTTAAAGAACGACCAAAAAATTTAAAGCAAACAAAATTGACATCGGTGCGTCCGAAATTACACGAGAAGAAATAATATCACTCTTTAATGGATTTTGTTTCTGTAACATAGAAAATATCACTGAATGTAATTTTTTTATGCTTGATTTTAACTTTTTCTTACATAATTATGACTTAATAATGAATTGAATTATGGCTAAAGGCACCATTCAGAATTTAGTGCTATATATGATATCCCTAGTTACTACTTTTTATATTCCTTCAAAAATCCGGCATGGACTCGGTCCCGATGATGCCGGATTTTTGAAGTTATACTGTATTATCATTTTAATGGAAAAAACCTATTTTAATTAATATACTAATTTTTTAACTGAAAAATTGCACAATGCCTTTAAAAATGCATTATTACATTCGTCAAAATGTTTTGTAAACTAAGATTTAAGATGGGAATTAATAAATGAGAAATACAATGTCAAAAGTGTAACATAGAATTAAAAGTATCAATAACTGTAGCAAAATTAATATAAATATTATATTTTTATTGATCTTAAAACTCTTTTTATTTGGGATTTATTGAAATCCAGTAACAAATCATAACGAAAAGAAATATTCCATGAAAAAAAAATAATAAAATTGTATTCCACTAGGAAACATAAAGACATTTATAATGCAAGAAATTAATTGATCCTGAAGCTATAAATCGAAGTTTAGTTTTTATAAGCACACGAGAAAAAACCCACATAAAATGTAGGAACAGACGCAAAAATAACAAGCTAATGAAAAGCTTGCAAATTTTAATATTTCAATAAATAAATTCATGTGAAGTAATTCATTTTTCATGAAATTAGTTTTCTATTAATTGAGATATGCAATTAAACCAAAAAAATCTCTAAGTAAAGTTTTTAGAACTGTGTTTTTTTATATGTATTAGTAGCGTAAATAATGTTTTTTATCAAATGGTTATTCTTTTTTTTTCATTCATAATGAAATTTTCTTTTTCGAAGCGTGCAAAATTTTAGTTCTCTTGGTTTAATTGGAGCTGCTGGATTTTAGCTTTAGAACACCTTAGGGATGAATCAGATGCGTCTCTTAATATCCTGTTACTAATTAACTCGCAAATTAAAGCAGATTACGAGCATATTTTTTCGCGCGTAGTTTTATGCTGTGGAAGAAAAAGCGCATAAAAAACAATTATTGTTTTAATTAGCTAAATTGTTCTGCTGCATTCAGAAAATTCTAGTTTTTTAAAACATGTTTTCACAGTTTAGTAATATCCATTAGGCCGCTGAAAGAAATTACTTAAGAATTCAAATTAACGAATATTATTTAATCTTAATTTTTGGCATGAATAATTCAATCAGTGTTGCCAGATTGGTGACTTTTTTAATTCAGATTATTTGACTGTCACCACTTTTTAAAAATAGTATAATTCGCCTTATTTTTCAGAATTTTTAATCTATTTTTACACAGGCCAAATATTTCTATTTCGAAAAAGCGGTGACAATCAACAATCTGGGGACAAAAAAGTCCCCAATCTGGCAACACTGATTCAATATATCGATTGGCACTTGGGAAAATGTGAAAGTTGCTCAGATGTGTATTTACTATGCACAGTAAAAAAAAGAAAAAAAAAAGGATTAAAATACGAAATTGTATACAGACAATCGAGACGCCAGTTCCAATTCTGTATTTTAACGGGAAAATTTCGCCGTAAATTCCAGAAATACGGAAATTATTCTGTAATTTACGGGAAAAAATTCCGTTAAAATACGGAAATAGTACACTGTTAAAAATTTTGCAGCATTCTGGCTGGTCATTCGACCGTTTTTTTTTAAAAAAACGGTTTCATAACCATAATTTAAGTATATTCTGACCATAAAATGGCCAATAATATAGTCAGAATAGTGTTAAAATTACGGCTGTGAAACCGTTTTCGGAAAAAAACGGTCAAATGACCTGCCAGAATGCTGCAAATTTTTAACACTGCACTGGCGTCTCGATTTCCAGTGCTATTTCCGTATTTTAGTCCTTTTTTTTTTTTTTTTTTTTTTTTTTTTCTCAGTGTGTAATTCTTATGAATACAGAAAATAAAACAAACAAAATGGGAGTATAGATTTTATTTAACAGATCAAATTTTATCGTTTTTCATGTTATTTAAGTAAATTTCAAAAACAAAGGTTTTTTTCCTTTTTTTTTTTAAAATTATTAATAGATTAAGAAAAAACGAGATAATTGAATCTTTGCGACACAAAACTATGTAAAATATTTAACAATTTCTCGCGTGGAGGAAGGACATGTCGTTTAGGTAGTATTTGATGGATTGGATAAAATATCGTTTGATTGGTAAAATTAAAAAAAAAAAAAAAACAAAAAAAAAACGAATTCCGAGCTTGCATTTTGGTTAGAGGTGTTCACACGCCTCGTATGTTTTTCTACATACCACTAAACAGTTTTAAAAAGTAACTCAAAATTTTCCCAACCCAACTTTATATCACATTTCCAATACTGTTATTTAAATTTAATTTTTAAAGAAATAGGTTATAATGCATATTGAATGTAAGTCAGGCATGGCAAAACAAAGATTTTGTACAAGTTCCACTATTTTACATGCAAATTATTCAAGATATATGGGTTTTTATACTTATTTCTTTATTTTTTCGACAGTGTTTGTATATAAGGACGGGAGTTTCAAAACTGGCCGTATCCAGAAAATCAAATTTTGGGAAATTGTGAAAAACTTTTGACTGCGTCGAATGATTTTCATTGTAAATCAAGATTTTACAATGCCAGAAATACACGATAAATCTAGTTTTTTTTTTTCAGATTGTAGTGTTTTTTCGAAGCGAGTTCACAACAGAATAAATTGATAGAGAAAACACGATTTTTTAAATTTTGGATGAGGTGAGTTCTGAAAACTCACGTCCTCATTTATATATATATATATGTATATATATATGTATGTGCCGGATGTCCTAAAAAGGACTGACTGATTTTCAAATTCAATAACTTGCAAACGGTGATATATATTTTAAAAAATCTTGCAGGAGGGTTATGCATAAGGTCAAAAGTTTTCTTACAGAGATTTTCGATTTAAGTTCGAATTACAAACAATAGATGGCGCTGCGATCAATGGACGCTAAATTCAGGCTTGATTTTTGGTATTTCGGTACCCATTCAATACATTTTAACCTCCTTTTCCACAAAGGCTAAAAAATAGAGCCTGTATTTAGCGTCTATTGCTTACAGAGCCATTTATTGTTTGTAATTCGAACTAAAATCGAAAATCACTGTAAAAAAACTTTTGACCTTATGCATAACCCTCCTGCAAGAATTTTTTATATATCTGTCACCGTTTGCAAGTTATTGAATTTTAAAATCAGTCAATCCTTTTCCCGGCATATATCTATTATAAGGCAACATATATTTCTCAGCCTTGCTGTTTCTAGCCACGCTGTTCCTTTTCCTTATCTTTTCGAAACAGCTGTTTCCAGCTTTTCATGTATTATTTGTGCATTTTTAAAAGTTGGTTTTTATGCTTTTTAATTTTAGATTTCTTTATACACAAATGGGAAATGGAAGTCAAAAATTGTCATACCTGTTATGACAAATATCCCAAATAATAATAATAATATTAATAATAATCTAGATAAGAAATCGAACAATAGTGAAATATTTAAAAGTAGTGAAACATTTATAGAACTAAGTCAGAATTATCTTGCTCATTACTTTAGTTTTCACAAAAACTTATAGTATTCCAACCTTCAACGAGCCATAACACGCTAAAAAATTCAATAGTAGGGCAATCGTGTATAATACTCGTTAAAACCAGAAATAAAATATTTAAATTTAAGAAATATGAAAGCAAATTTCAAAACGAATCTGTGAGGATTTGCACATTTTGTCAGAAGCATTATGACTATACAGGATAAGAATAAAACTACTCATGAGCGACAGAATTTGGTTTTTTTTTTTCAACCATGGAGTCAAGAGAAAGATTATGGATATCCCGATGAGGCCATAAATAATTGAATTAGATAAGATATCGTGCTGCCATCTATTTATAGAAATTGCAAATAAATGGGAATAATGTAAAATAAAATAATAATAGGAAGGACAATAATAAATGTGGTTTAAACTGTATAAAATGTAACTCAATTTATGTGAATACAAACGATAAAAATAAAAATAAATGAGGATAATATGATTAAAATATAATTTATTTTTTAATAGATGTATAAATAAATTTTCAATAACAGATCTGAATAATAAATTTAAAAAAATCAATATTTAAATAAAAATTTCCATAACTGTGCAGAATAATAAATTTGGGTGCTTTATAAAATTTCTTTAAGAATTCAAAATAATAAATATATATAATAATGTTTAATTTAAATTTTCTCTAACATGTATAATAATAAAAACTGGTAAAATAGTATTTAAACAATGTAGGATGGGGATTATAAAATGACATTTGCTTAAAATTTAATTAAACCTGAATTGAAATGATATAGATATGAGATTGCTGTGTGTGTGTGTTTACATGTATATTCAATTATTGAGAGGAGAGTTAAGACTATGATTTTTAGATAACTTTTAATTATAAACAATCTGAAACAATACACATTTTTTTTCTATTTATATATTTTATCATTCAATCGGAGTTCGATTAATATTTGCTTTAATTTCAACAAACTAATTTATCTTTCAATCCATCTTCTTAATAAAACTTTATTTAAATCCTAATTTACACAAAAATTGCGCAGATATTGAAGATTGTGCAATAATTCAGGTGTAAAACTACATTAATGGACTTAAAATTATTCTTTCATGATAAATGAATAATAATTTATCTTGTCTTATAAATAATCATGACTTATAAGTAATATTTAATTTTTATTAATTTATTTTAAATTTACCGTCTATTGAAATCAGAATTTTTTTTAACGTGTAAATGTTATTACTTTCAATGCTTTCACGCTTACAATTTCATAAGAATTGTTTTTTTATTTTTTTAATGCCTTTAGGTAATAGTTAATACTTTTCTAGTATCACATTTTTAATTAATTCAGAAATAAAAAATATTTTACGCCTTTTTTGCATGAAGTTTGTAATAAAAATATATGTGTAAAAAAAAAGTATTTAAATTGCGGTACTTTCCGCTATATGCGCAAAAAAGTATTAACTTTATTAAAAAAAAAAAAAAAAAGCAACATACTTGTTTACTAGCTTGGATTTATTTTCTGTGAAGTGAATATGATAAAGAGTTTATTAAAATTAAAGAGGTAAATAAAAGCAAGCTATATAAATTTAGTTTCAAAACTAGTAACTAATGTAATAATGATAAGATATTTCCTTATGAATTCTGTTATAAACAGAAAGTTTTAAAAACTGTACTTTATTATACAACACTAGAATGTTTACGTATACATACGTATAACAATAGGATTACATATAATTTACATGCTTTTACAAAATTTCTTTTATAAAATTATTACTTTTAATGATATTTCATAAATTAATAATATCTTTATTTAGACATTTCTTTACATATTTCCCTGAAATTTACAAACATTAAATAATTCACTAATTTGCTACATTCACAAATATTTTTCTAAAACACAAAAATTGTTCAAAGATCTAAAAATCAATAATGAAAATGCAAAGAATGTACACCGTTGAGAAATGTTACGGAGAGCGCTAGACATCATATCACACATGATCTAAACAACACATATTAAATCCACAATGTTCCAATAAAATGCAAAACATAAAAACTTAAATACAGTAATACCCCAATTTACGCCAGCAATTTGTTCCAAGATTAACGACTTAAGTCGAGGTACATTTAGATAAGTAAAAAAGGATGAGTAATAAAAATTCTCTAAAATATAATGAAAATATTCTATTGTATTTAGAGATTATGTTACATACATTTAACATTAGCAGAAAAATGCATTTGCAATAAAAGAATTTGGAATAAGTCAATAAGTTGTTAACTTACAATTTATTTTTCTTCTAGCAGGCCCTTTCGAGTCTTTGAGGGTGCGAAAAAATCTTGCAATGAAGTTTGAATCGATAATGTTTTTCTTTTTAGGTGCGTTCTTAATTTCATAAATACGTAGCACCTATAGTCGCCGTCTGGTCCGTCCGTCTATCTGCCGGTCCGTCTGCCCGCAAATAATAACTCAAAAACTATTCAACCGAACAGTTTGAAATTTAATATATAGAATCGTTTTAGAATTTCGTCTAGTCATTGCACATTTTATAAAATCGAATCAAAACTTAAAAAGATATTAATAAAAGTTTTAGTCATTCTGTTAGATCCTATCATCCGTAATTAGGTCAATGATATACATGGTAGGCAATGATTCTAGATTGCCATGGTGATTACGTCCTATTTAAGATGGAGTGCTATTATTTCCGTACTACTGAATTTAATATATATAATCGCAATAAATTTTGTATTCGTGCTTTTTTGAATAAGAGTGCAACAGCTGTTGCACCAAGATCTGAATATTTATAAAACTAGTTATAGCACAAACGGAACTCATTTTCCACGTTTTCCGTGACAATTTCCGACTTGTTTACTTTTAGAAGCTCTTTGTAACAGCAGAGTGAGTTTTCTAAGTTTGTTCTAGTCGGGGTACTACTGTAAAACATTTTGTTTTAGAATAAATACATCAACGGTAATGAAGAATCATAAATATATAAGTTAAAACAATGAACTGACTATTTGGCTAATCGAAGAGTTATTGGGCCTGATCTAATGTGGATCCCTTTTTACTTTCTTCTATCTTTACAAGAAGAAATTATTGGATTCGTGAAAATTTTCGACTTCCGGTTTTCGACGGATTTATACGTTTTAGAATGCCCTGAACACTATTTGATGGTTTTTAGAAAATATCTGTCTGTAAGTCTGTCTGTCATTCTGTCACTCTGTCACTCTGTCTGTCACTCTGTGAGTCTGTATGTGACAAACATTTTGTGGGAGCTCTATCTCAAGAACTAATGCACGGAATTTCATAAAATATTATATTCATTTAGACCTTGATATAAATTGAACCTGGTTAGTTTTTGGGGAAAACCGCCCAATAGATGGCGCAGCTATGCGGCATTTTTCACGATTTCTGCAATATCTATACCTCAAGAACTACTGCACGGGTTCTCATAAAACTTCAGATTCAGTTAGTCCAGGGTACAGTTTGGTGCTGATTAATTTTTGTGAAAATCGTCCAACAGGTGGCGCTGCTATGCTGCATTATTCATGATTATTGCAATAGCTCTAACTCAAGAATAAATGCACGAATTTTCATCAAACTTCAGATTTAATTAGTCCCTGATATGAATTAGTGTTGTTTAATTTTTGTTGTAAATCGCCCAACAGGTGGCGCTGCTGTGCTACATTTTTTGCGATTTCCACAATAACTTTATCTCAAGAACTAATGCTTGGATTTTCAACAAACTGCAGATTCAGGTATACCTTGATATCAATTAGTGCTGTTTATGTTTTGGTGCAAATCGCTCAACAGGTGGCGCTGCTATGCTACATTTTTCAGAATTTCCGCTACAGCTCTATCTCAAGAACTAATGCATGAATTTTCATCTAACTTCAAATTCAGATATATATTGATATGAATATATTGATGTGAATATATTGACTACTTTGTCAAAACATTTTTTTCTAAGCATAAATATTATTCTGCCTCAATCTCAGCGTGCCTCAAATACCTTTTTTGGGTAGTCAAAAAATGGTACTTGACACGTGTCTGGCACAGTTTTTGGGCCGACTAAAGTGTCTGTCATTTTCAAAATATTTTTTTCTAAGTTTAAACATTATTCTGTCTCAATCTCAGCATGCCTCAAATACCTTTTTTGAGTAGTCAAAAAATGGCACTTGACACGTGTCTGGCACAGGTTTTGGGCCACGATCCTTCCGCCAGACATTCGGTTTTGTATTCAGACATTACAAAAGAAGTGTTGCACAAATTTTCAGGGTGCCTCAAATACCTACTCAAAAATGTTCAACAGCTCTCCTACTAATACGTTGTATAATTTACACACAACTACACAGATACTGTGTAATATAGGAAATATTAAACTGTAATGAAAAGAATAATTTTAATAATTTGACGCGTTGTTTTCGATGTTTGTAAAATCATCTACATGATAACAGCTTGATTTCATATCTGCAATGGCCCTGAATGTTTTCATATCTTTACCATTCTTAAAGTCAAATAAATGCAGCTATCGACATTTTTATTCGACTTACTCAATTATTCAAGATTGTACTTGGATTTTACTAATTATTTGAATGAAATAATGAAAAAAATTCAGATTTCCATAGTACATTTTAAAACAAGAAAAAAAAATCCTCTTTCAAGCATAGACTATGAAACACTTCCAAACTTTTAGAATAATCTGATAAAAATTCACGCTGAAATATGACATCTAATTGAACTATTTGGAAAATCAATACACATTTCAAAACTCAATTTCAGCAATTCCCATCAAAAGTCACAAAATTATACGATTCCTTTAAGCAACTTTGTATATTATATATAGATTTGATTATTTAAACTACTCACGCGAAAATTTAGTTCAGTGAGAAAATACATACCACATTTGAAAATTCTCCTTTACCAGTTTCCGCTAGTAAGGAGAATGGTACGTGAATTCTTCTGTGCAGCCCTGCATACGAGGTATAGAATATATAGACAACGACTAACATGTAAAAAATTTGTTAAATTTAGAAAAGCATGCCGAAAGTGAAAACACACTTCAAGGAGTTATTGCTCAAAGACAATTATGTAACTAATTTCTTTTGGGTGTCCCTGTAATTGAACGATAAATGCGATGTATGTCCTATTCTATAGTAATCATCTCGTAAGGAAATTCAATGATTTATATCAATTTCTATACATATGAAACAGCGTAATGTCATTAAAATAAAAAAAGTTTTTTTTCCCATTGACCATCATGTAAAAGAACCGTTTTGATTGCCACTGTAAATGAAAAATTAATTTCTGCACTCTACATATTTAATATCGAACATGCCATGGTAAACGTCAGTAGCATGTATCAATTGTATGAAAATCCGAATATATTTATTAGAGTTAATGCGTTGGCCGACTGACAGACGACCAGACAATTCGAATTCATTAACTTTGTTGGAAAGTGTTAAAAACACAATGTTTCCTAATTTAGTAAAATAGAACTTAATCATTAGCGAAAATATAGAACAACCTCTACTGAATTACACATGATTCCTAAAAGTATTCTCTGTCTTTAGAAACCTTAGAAACTTACATATTTTCGAGATTTAAAAAAAAGTATTGTTTAAAACATAGTTTCTATTGCTGCCATTGATTTTCGGAAACGCTACAGCATAGTTTTTATATTTTATTAATCAGTTGTCTCAATCCGGAATATAGCTTTTACGGTTGGTTGGTTGTATTTATGTTGGCCAATTATCAGCACGTGGGACATAGGCCCTAAGAGGGGGAGTGCCTTCCGTGGAGGTCTTTCTAAATAAAACCTAACCCGTATTAACGCTTGGAGAACCAAGGTTCGAAGAAAACTACGAAAACTCCGAACGATTAGGCCGATGGGCGCGATTGGGATCGAACCCAGCACCTCCCATCTACCAGCTTCGAGAGCAGAACCTCTCGGCCACTGGTGGGGCTATAGCTTTTACGGAGGCTATGAATTATTAGGAAGACATTTCCACGTTCATTAAACATGCTTTACAGTCAAACATGATAACAGCATTAATATTAATATTAACATTAACATTAAAATTATTTTGTTAGACTTACATGTATAAGTTTTAAAAGAACTTCTTACAACACCATAAAAAACTTTTAACTTTTAACTTTTAACTTTAAACTTTGTTGTAAGAAGTTCTTTTAAAACTTATTGATTCACACCAGTTCAAACTTATTTGCTTTACATATATAAATTTCATAACGTTGCTAAAAATGTTCATTTGTGAAATGATAGCATCCTAGAAACATATATTCCGATTTGAGAAAGCAGACTAATAGAATTAAAAAACACTCGGAACCGTTTCCGAAAAACTTCCCTTTTACAAATACTTTTTAACTCTTGGAAATGCTTTGATTTTTGTGTTTTCTAATGATAAAGACCACTTTTTGGAATCATGGGAAATTCGGAAGTGGTTGTTGTATATTTTCGTTCTTGGCTATATCATATTTTCGTAGATTCATAAACATTTGCCCTTTTTTACAGCGTAGGCCAGACGGCTGCTATGAAAAACTCCCCCATTAAAAAAAAAAAAAAAAAAAAAAAAAAAAAAAAAATACACACATTCTTCTCACGTTCTTTACTATTTTCATTTACTCTTTAAATTAATACAAAACAAATTAAATATTTTATTCCACTTATTCCCACAATTTAAGAAATAAACGAAAAAAAAAACGAATATGTTTTAATAGCTCGTTTATTCCTGTACTCATCGCGCAAATCTATCTAATTGTTGTTTTTCTTTACGTTTACGTAAAAGAAACTTATTTTATTACACATTTATTTGTTTTGTACAAAAGAAAAAAGAAAAGGATTAATGCTGTGAAACCTTCAAATCTTCGCCAAAATAAGTTAATTACGGTTTAATACTACAAAAATAATGTTAAAATCATTTTTTAAATAAAACAACCAGTTTATTATTTCTTTATAATAGAACCAAAAAAGTATAATTAAATCGTAATTTACAAGTGTTTTAAAAACTGTACTACTTTAATTTTTTGTTCTATTTATTGCTCATAAAAAATATTTTTTTCAGCAAAAAGTATTATCATTAATTTTCTGCAGAATTTTTAAAGTAAAATGCATTAGAAATTGCATCTGAAATAGAATGTTTTTTAAAGCAGATTTTGTTTATTTTCTTCATAAACAACATATGTTACTTATTATTTTCTATCATTAGGAACAAAATGATAATGAAAAACTTAATGTCTCTTTCAGTAAAAATGGATATAAATTTACAGACTTTGGTTAAAAAAACAGTATTTTCCTAAAAAAAAAAGCGTAACGTAAAGAATCGCTAATGCTTTTATTCATTAGAACTTTCTGAAAATTTCCTGAGGATAAAAGAATTCAAATGTGTCATAGTGGAATGATTTGACATTATCCGTATACTATTTAAAAAATACTATTAGAAAGCTAGTTTAAAAAATAAAAGACATTTATTTATCTTTATTGATATTATTTTTATGCAAGTGGTTTATTTTGACAAATTTTAGTTTAAGAATTCCTTTTTAAAACTTTCCAACTTTGTTGAAAAGTGTGTATAGATTCGATTTTATATATGTCGGTCTGTCTGCATTCAACTAGGGTATACCTAAACAGATTGCCAGGATGTGCTATTGGGGTTTCATATGGGACTTTCTGCATAGTAAACGATGTTTGTAGTATCCATAAATCAATTACTTTGTGCGAGTTTTAAATCTATAAGGTATAAACAAATTTTTTACAACGTTATTCAAACGCACAAATATGTACAACACCATGACATAAAAAACCACATACTGCCGTATCAAGGATTCTTCGATCCCTTTCCTCAGGGTAAAAATATAAAAATATTAAAACGGGTTTACCAAGGGGATTCTTGAACCCAATTTAATATATATATATATGTTACTGTGAAAGACCGAAATTGGAGAATGTCGATTTTCATCGGTGAATGTCAACATATACCAAAAACGTCGGTAAAAAAAGGAATATTTGATTATATTCTTGTACATTCGGACTATCACCGGTGAATGTCCACAATCACACATATGCTCTGGTGGAGGTCGAAAAGAGAAGCGATGTTTAACAGAGAGGCTACAGTCTGTCGCCAAATTCTTTGTTCTACTGTGAATCAGTCAGCTTTTTCAGTTTTATGCTAAGTTTGATGGTGCGCGCAACGTTTTCTTAAATTTTATTTTTTTGTTTAGTATCCTAATTTATATTGTATAAATGCTGCAGTGAGTCGTGATCTTTTTTTTATTATTTTATTTTATTTTATTTTATTTTATTTTATTGAAAAATTAAATACTTTAATTGAGAGAAAACGAGAAAACAATTTTTTTTTTCAAGAACACTACTCTAAAATACTTTCTGAAGAGTTTTCTGCTAAAACTAAATGCAGCGTTCATAATCACAATACTTAATAGTCGTTGAGCCAGGGGCTCGTGCGGTTTCATGTCAGCGGACTTGGTAAACTATATATTTTTGGATTCACCACAACAACAGCACCTCATTTATCCATGATACTTTCGAAACCAGGGTAGCTTATGGGCGCCATGTTGGAAAATGGCCGCCGTCATTGAATCAAGATTTCAAGTGGTTTCATGCAGCGGGCTTGGTAAACCATACATTTTTGAATTCACCTCAACAACAGCATGTCGTTTATCCATGATACATTCAAAACCAAGGTAGCTTATAGGTGCTATATTGAAAAGTAGTCGCCGTCGTTGAGCCAGGGGCTCATGTGGTTTCATGTCAGCGGATTTGGTAAACCACACATTTTTGGATTCATCACAACATCAGAATGCTATTTATATATGATACATTCAAAAACAGAATAGCTAATAAACAGTATATCGAAACTGGTCGTCGATAAACAGGATGATGGAAGATTTCTTTGGTTTTGCATGCTATTAAATTAATTGGGCATTTGAAGAGACAATAAGTAAAGACATGTAGGGGTCAAAAGGTACAACGAAGTTCAGTCAAAGACCTGCCACAGTTGAGAGATATTTTTGATATCAGGTCAGCATTTCTTCACATGATTCGTGAAAGAACCAAAATTAGTTCTACATCCAGATCTCTTTGAGCAGGATCCAGAAAGACGAACGTGATATCTCATATTCACAGAACATGATTACCAATGAATGGATAAATCTAGACATTGTAATAGAATCAACTGGAGCAATGACAAATCTAGAAATTGTCGAAGACATGGTCAAAGCTCATTAGATAGGTGGAGAAACTTACCAAACTTTCAAGAGAGAATATCTGTCTGAAGACTCAAAGCCAGACGGGTTTTTCAAACCTCTAAAGAAAAAGAAACTAAAGACATTTTCTAACTTTAAGAAGAAACAGAGTGTAAAATTTAATAAATCAGAGTTTGTTGCCTAGGCATAAAGAAACCTGTTTGTTCAGATGACAGTCATTAATTTCGATATAAGAACTGTCTTTCCCTACCACCTAGGGCCTCTTACATAAGCATTAGCAACACTTGATGGCTTAATGCGAAAAACTGAAAAATCAAACTGATGGATATTATGACAAAATTGCGACGGCTGAAAGAATGCAAATGATGATGTTGTTAATATCATTGACGGATTGTGCTTTGTTCAAAGCTACCACAGGAACTACAGTTATTTGGACAACTAGCAAAGAATCTGTTTTCTAGAATAATACAAGATTCTACATCCTCTCAAAGAATAGATGTTGTATTTAATACATACAGGCTGGTGTCAATAAAAATAAATGAACGAAAAATATGAACTGTTGGTAATGCTATGTTATATACTCCTGGACACACAGTACGAAAATGAAGCAGTTTCTATCTGATGAGGAGAACAAGAAAGAACTTATGCATTTCATTTCTCAAGAATAGCAAAATGAACATTATCTGAAATAATTGAATACACGAATGATGTACGCTATCTACGGAGAAAAATGCTATAAATTCACGAAATAACTAGTTGAAGAAACTGCTAAATTGACCTGCTTCCAAGAAGAGGTTATACGAGACTTTTATTTCGCGCACACCATGATTTAGCGCCTGGATTTAAAATTATTATTATTATCTCTATAGGTACTGATGTGACAGCTATGACACTGTTTTCTTTAGAAAACGATTTAAAAAACTAGAAATCGTTAATATTTGTAAAATGTGGATCCAATGACAGGGTAAAGTAAAGTACCACAACTTGAGTGAGATGCATGGACTTCTAGGTAAAGCGGTATGTAATGCATTCACTGTCGGGTACAATACAGTAAGTGCTTCTGCAGGCAAGGGGAAATGATGATTCAGAATACTGAATTTCGAAATGCGCTTAAAGCGCTTGATACTGAAGCTGATATATCAGAGGAAACAAAGAAATAACTTGAGTCGTAAGTTTGACATCTCTATAATGGAAACACAAATACTCAGACATCAATGAATTGCGCTATATTCCACATATTTTTTTGTAAAAAAAGGAGTCTATGGAGTCGCATCGCATTCTGCCATTTAGTAATATACACTCAACCTATAGATAATGCGAGCTAATTACAACCATCTTATTTGGATGAAGTGCCCACAGGATGATCCTGATCTTCCATCTGCAGATAAATGTGGTTAGATTTTTGGAACAGATAGTGAAGGGAAAAGGAAAAGGCTATCTAGAAGTCCAGTAAAATGGCAATACTCCTGCTCCTGAAGCTATTTTGGAACTGATATCGTGTTCTTATTTAAGAACACGTGTCTCACCATCATATGCGTGTCTTTTTAATAACCTCAGATATCCACGCATATCCAGAATATAGAACTGTTCTATGACGATGGAAATTATTTGAACACAGGAATGTCAACCGATAATGATGACAGCAGTGAAGAAGACTAAGAATTCTGTTATTTATTAACCCGCTCGGTACCAGCATCTTTTACATGAATTTTATTCGGTTTACACCACTTTCTGTCAAACAATTAAATTTAGCTTAGCAATCAAGAAAAATGTCTTAATAAAATTAGGGAAATTTTACTTTTCATTTTTAGTGGTATCAAAAGCAAGCGATGGAAGCACGTTTTCGAAGGTGCATATATGCACCCGTGTTCCCTAAGGGGTTAATTTTTAACAGACTAAGTACAATAGTTTCACCAGTATTAATTTTTTCTTGAATTGCTGTGTCTTACCACATAAAAATAATATGCATTAAAATGCAAAGCAAGATTTCGGTATTCTTTCATCGCAAATGTCTTTGAACTGTTCATACCATTGAAAATGTTAATAAACATAAAGTTAAATGTAAAGATAAGCATCATATTAAAATAAAATCTTAATAAATATATACTTAGTATAACGTTTTATGTTTAACAATATTTGTTCTTTCCATTTTGTCATTGAAATATCTTTAATTATGCGATACTGGCAAAAAAAAATCATATGTATCTATGTGCGATAAATGGCGCTCATCTTTCCAATATGGCGTCTATAAGCTACCACAAATTTCATAGTATCATCATAAAATGAACTCCTTGGACCAATGTGAATCCAAAAAGGTATATATCACCAAGTCCTCAGAGATGAAACCAAAATCACTATTTTTGGCTTCTGGCTCAACGACTATAATCGGTTCGGATTGGACACATGTATTTCTCAGTTTATTTTTCTGGTATTAAATATTAAATATTCTGAAGTACTTATGATATGAATTCGATCGCTATTCATGGAATCATGAAATTGTTACTTGATTCGTTCGGGGTGAAGTGTCCCATTAACCCTTTCAGGGACAAATAATTGTGTTTTCGTAATGTTGATTTCACACCGGAATAAAAAAAAAAATCAAAGTAAGGCTATTTTACAACTTCTTTCCATCAAAGTTATAAAATAAATGTGTAATTGCATGTTTCTGGTACAAACCTTCATTAAAATTAGGTGGCACATAATATATTCCACCGCCCCTCAAACGGTTAAGAGAACACTTCTTTTCATTTAGTATTATTTTGCCTTAACCATTAGTTTTGTTATTATCTCCATGTAGTAATGATAGTATTCTAATTCTAATAATATTATACAGGTGAAAGTGGGAAAAAGTATGGGTGAATTCAACATTAAAACATATGATTAAATGCCTTTGACTTCATTATCCGTTACATTCATTTTTTTTTTCCTAATGAAGTAAAAATTTCGCTTAAGTTAATAAAATTTACATATTTTATTTGTTTCTATGAGATAAAAAAACGTATAAAAATAAAACCTACTTTCAGTCAAATGTTTCAACTTACAGTTTGTACATATTTGTGCAGTGCTTTCAAAAAATATTTTGCGATTTCACTATTAATATTTCTAACATAGAATTTTTACAATATTGACGTTTTGTTAGAGATTATAAAAATGTATAGTAACCTTTATGCAGCATTCACGTTTCACTACAAATATTTCTAAAGTAAACCTAATATTTTTATCAATATTGGTATTTCAGTTCAAACGCTAGCGATTAGTATTGAAAACTGAGAGTAATTTTATATTAAAGAAATACCTGAATTTTTTAATAATAATTTTTGCTTTGTTTAATGGCAGATTTTCATTGAATAAATGTAATGAAAATTGCCATTAAAAAAAAAAAAAAAAAAAAAAAAAAAGTAGTAGATATTTTGAATCTAGAATTTCCACTAACTTGCCAACTCTGTTTGTGATGACTAAAAATATTGGCCAATTTAACAATACACCTGAAACAGTTTTTTCGGGTAATTACGTTTCTAGATTTTTATAATATTTATTAGCAAACAGTAATCTTTGCCTTATTTGTTATCAGAATTCTTCTGGCAAAAATACTAATAGGAGGAAACAGTGGTTATAGAAAAAAAAAACAGAAACACAATCACTCCATTAAATATGTAAAAATTATAAAACTTAAGTAAACTATTTCTATATTGTAAAAGAAAGAGAATTGAATGGATAATGGATACATTACTTGAATCAAAATTCTATCATTATTACATTGAGATAATGACAAAACTACTTGCTAAGACAAAATAATACTCAGTGGAAAGAAATGATCATTTCAGGTCTCAGGACTCTTAAAATTGGAAAAAAATGAAAAAAAAAAGACCATTTTCAACATTTAATATCTTAAAATGTATTTGATTTTAAGACACAATTTTTATTGAGATGAAAGATGCAGAAAATCGGAATAACAGATTACGCGTACGAGTACAAAATAAATTTTGCAACTAGAAAGAAAATTTTTGTGCCTATACTTCAGATTATAATAATTAGCCAGAACTTGAATAAATTTGTATTTAAAGCATTTTTATATTTTTAATTCAAAGTTGTACTTAGCTAATGCAAAATTTAGAAAATTGCACAAGTATAATCACTTAAAAAAATGTTTTTTGAACAGCAAAAAGGAAATTTTAGGTTCAGTTTATACAGACTAATAAGAAACACATGTTTTGAAAATGTCATGAAAAAAATCAGGAAGTTTTGAGATATCGTATGCATTATGCCCAAAACGTCATTTGAAGGTGAGTAAAGTAATTATTTCCTGTAGCTTAAACTTCTGGTTCAGTTTAGCGTTTGCCCTTTCTACTTTCTTTCTGTACTATTTAAATGTCCGTCAGTTGATTTAAAACAAGGCTTTTTCTAACATGCCGATTAAGAGTTTTTTCATAATATTAGGCCTCACAACTTCAGATTTTAAATCGTCTCTACGAGATTGTTAAAGAAAATCTGTATTCTGGGGCCGAGCCAGGCCCGGACCTTATTTTTTTCTGAAGGCTCGGCTGGGGCAGGACCAAACTATCTTTTCGATACCGAATCGGGACTGGATTCTTTCTTCCTAGGCCGTCACGGGGAGTATAGTTAGTACTTTTGGTCCCTCCTCATACAAAATAATTTTTAACCATGTCAACGTAAAAAACTATGTTTTGAAGAAATTCAGTCAGTTCGGTCCAAACTCGGGCTTAGATTTCAACTTTTTTTACGGCTAGGCCGAACTTTTTTTTCCGTGGGATGGCTGGGCACAGGCCTGGATATTTCGACTCGTGCAAACCCCTAATGCAGAACTCCAGCATATTTTGAAAGGAAGTTTAAAGTAAAATCCGTACGCTGCTATTTTATGTCCAAAGGTGAAGCGCTGTCTTAAATCGATGTTTGATAACTTACAATTTGTGGATGATCCCTGTCTTGCATTCAAAATAATCCAATAACTCGTCGTTCAGAGGCATGGATAAATGATGTAAGTCACGAATTTTGGTTTTCAATATCTCTGCGAATTTTAGAGATATCGAGATGATTTTTTTTTTGTGTTTAATTAAGGAATGTATAAACAAAAAATTCCTGATTGGAAATTTTACTCTATGGGGGCCATATAAAAATTCAATTTTTGTATTTTCTCAAATAGACCCATTCCCCCTATGGAGTTTCAACTTATCTAATCAAATTTTGCACCTTTATTATGAAACTTTGCAATTGGAAGTATGTGCCTAAGTGCAATATTTAAGGAGATAGCCTTATTGTTTCGGTAGTTATGAATCACACTGTATATATATTTTTTTTCGCACTGAGGAAGGGGATTCAATAATCTTTGAAACTGCCGTATGTGGTTTCTTATGTCACGGTGTTGTACGTCTTTGTACATTTGAAAGTTGCAAAAGGTTTGTTGCTTATATATTCAAGTCTGTACTACTTACGGTACGTTTACAGATTTACTCAAAAGAATCCCGTTATATTACAGTCTATGAGAAAAATCGTTTGCGGTGCATTTTATGTTGATAGTATCATAAACACCTATTACCCGGATCGTTAAAATTGATAAATATACTATAAAAAAATCATTGGGAAGCATTTCCGCATATCAGCGCCAGAAAAATAAGCTTTGTTTTTATAAATGCTTCTTTAAATCTCGAAAATGAATCGATTTTTGATGTTTTCAAAGAGAAAGATTCTTTTTCGGAGTCATGGGTAACTCGGAAGGGGTCGCTGTATATTTTCGTTCATTGGTATATCATATTTTCGTAGATTAATAAACCTTTATATTTTTTATAGTGTAGGTGAGATGGCTTCCATGAAAAATATACAAATTCAAAACTAGCATAATTACACACATAATTCTCACATTCTTCACACACTATTTTCTTTTACGCAGCAAAATAATATAAAAACAATTAAATATATTATCCAATTTATTCCAACAATTAAAAAAAACAGAAAAACAAACAAAACAATGATGTGTTTTAATAGCTCGTTTATTTCAGTACTCATCACGTAAATCTATCTAATTGTTCTTTATATTTTCGTTGTAAAAGAAACTCATTTTATTATACATTTATTTGTTTTGAAAAAAAAAAGAAAAAGAAAAGGATTAATGCTGTGAAACCTTTCAATCTTCGCGAAAACAAGTTAATTACAGTTTAATACCACAAAAAATGTTTAAATCATTTTTTAAAGAAACAACCACTTTATTATTTCTTTATAATACTACTAAAAAAAGTATAATTAAATCGTAGTTTACAAGTATCTTTTAAAAAGTGCACTAGTTTAATTTTTTCTTTTTATTTCTCATAAAAAAGGTGTTTTTCAAGGAAATGTATTCACGTTAATTTTCTCCAGAATTTTTAAAGTAAGATGCATTAGAAATTGCATCTCAAATAAAATACTTTTTTACAGCATATTTTGTTTGTTTTCGGCATAAATGGCATATGTTACTTATTATTTTCTATCGTTAGGAACAAAATGATAATGAAAAAATTAATGTCTCTTTCAGAAAAAAAATGGCTCAAAATTTACAGGCTTTGGGAAAAAAGCAATATTTTTCTAAAAAAATAGCGTAACTTAAAGAATCGCTAATGCTTATATTCATTAGAACTTTTTGAGAATTTCCTGGGGATAAAAGAATTCAAATGTGTCATTGTGAAATGGTGTGACATTATTCGTATACTGGTTAAAAAATATTAAAAAGTTAGCTTAAAAAAAAAAAAAAAAAAAAAAAAAAAAAAAAAAAAGAAAAAAAAAAAGCAATTTAAGAAATTACAACGACCATTTCGAAAATGATTTTTTCAAAGACTAAAATTTAATATTTCAAATGAAAATCAAATTTCAAATTATTTTTGCTTAAAAAGCGCAAAGACCAACTTAGTGAATTCCCGGCCGATTCTTTTTCATTAAGTTGGTCTTTGCGCCTTTTAAGCAAAAATAATTTGAAATTTGATTTTCATTTGAAATATTGTATTCAAGGCGAATGTTTCTCTCTGGAAAAATTTCCAAATATTAATACTAAAATTTAAGACATAAAAAACCGCACGGAGTTGATCATACATTACGTACGCCATGAATTAAACACTAATAGTGTTATTACACGTAAAACTTGCAAGCGACAAAAATCGCCTGCGACTCCTCAGATTTCCTGACACTTACGTATTATCCACCTGAAACTTGCGTATTATCCAAGCATTCCATTGGCTGTTCGGGAAAAGGCTTTTCCATCGTCCAAGAAATCTGAAGACCCATTTTAAATGAAATTTCATTCTTAAACTTCTAAACATCCCACAATATTACTTTTTACACCATCGTATAGAAAATAAAAATGTACTTTTAAATGCAATTTGTTTGAAAGCTGTATCTCGATTTCTTTCTGAGTTATTATTATTTTTTATTTTTGTAGTTTTTATTACTTTTTTGTCATAGTGGCAACAGAAGTATCCATCTCTGTTGTAAGTAAAGGGAAATACAGATTACTGTATAGACCAATCAGAAAACGAATAAAATGCGGATTAAACCAATAAAAAGCTTCAGATATGATTTGATTTCCTACCTTGACGAGGACAATAACCATTTTTCCAAATGGTTAATAAAAAGTTAGCTTAAAAAAATTCCATTTATTTATCTTTAGTGAGGTATTTTTACTTAAGTGGTTTATTTTGGGTGATTTTAGTTTACGAATTTATTATTTCTTTATAATAGTACTAAAAAAGTATAATTAAATCGTAATTTACAAGTGTTTTTTTTTCTTTCCAGTAAAAAGTATTATCGTCAATTTTCAGCTGAATTTTTAAAGTAAGATGTATTAGAAATTGTATCTGAAATAATTTTTTTTTAAATAGAAGAGTTTGTTTATTTTCGGAGTAAACGACATATGTTACATATTATTTCCTATCATTAGGAACAGAATGATAATGAAAAAAATAACGCTTCTTTCAGTAAAAATGGCTCTAAATTTACAGTCATATGGAAAAATGTACTTTTCTGAATATTTTTCCAAAAAATAACGTAACTTAAAGAATCGATAGATCTTATATGCATTTGAACTTTTTTGAGAGTTTTCCGAGGATAAAAGAATTCGAATGTGTCATAGTGAAATAATTTGACATTATGCGTATGCTGATTAAAAAATATTAGAAAGTTACCTTTTAGAACAATTATATTTATTTATCTTTAGTGAGTTATTTTTATGCAAATGGATTATTTTGACGAATTTTTGTTTCGTAATTCCTTTTTAATACTTTTTAATACTTTCCATCATTGTTTTAAGGTGTTTATCACTTCTGTTTTCTGTTTTTGAGTCTGTCTGTCTGCCATCTATTCTTGCCGTCACTGAGGTAAATTTAATCAGATTGTCAGTAAATTGATACTCGTATATTTTATACGGGTTTAAAGATTTGTAATGAAAATGAAGTTTGTATTAATTACGGTTCGTTTACAGGGACACACAAAATAATCCACTTACCTTAAGCTCTGTGACAAAAAAAATTACTGTGTATTTTAATGACATTACGCTATTTTAAACCTATTAGACCGGGAAGCGGCAGCTCAGACAATCACCTCATCGAGTTGAAGGTTGAAATTCCAGAATTAGTTAAAACTCGATTCGCATATGAAAGCGCAATCCGTCTGCCAAGTCATATCTTTGTGGAAAACACAGGGAAACCCGATTTTAGCGGTTGACTCGTAGGTTTACTATTGCGTTTTCCTGCTCCCAGTACTCTATGTTTTCATTCTTTTGGGTGAAGGATGGTAAACCTACGAGTCAACCGCTAAAATAGGGTTTTTAGGTATTTTCCACCAAGATATGACTTGTCAGACACATTGCGGTTTAATATGCTAATCGAGTTTTAACTATTTGTCGAATTTCAGACGCGAACTCGATGACGAAATTGTTTGTGCTGACCGCTCCCGGTCTATATTGAAATATATATTTATATTACTGAGTTGTACTACAAGACACTTACTATAGAATACACAGAATATGGTGTGCTTAAAGTTTATATATTTTTTACACGAACACTCAAGCGAATATTGCTTCTGTACAGCCTATGAACAATTATTGCTGGAAATGCTTTTTAGTTTTGGTACAATTCGTTAAACTTAGATATTTTTTGCATAATACTTGGTGTATATAAATTATATAGATCATATACCGGTGTTTACAAAAGTTGCCAAGTACATTTCTGATTATTAAAGGAAATCACTGAATGGGGAATTTAAACTCTTCTATACCTAACTTTTAGCATACGTACTATGTAGTATACATACAAATCTATAGATAATATAGAGGGCTGCGCAAACAAATTCGGCTATTTTCCCGACAATTCACGGTAATTGTATAAATTGAATTTTCAAATGCATTATGCAATTTCCTAATTGTTATTTAGACATTTTATTATTATAATTTATTATCATTATTTAGATATATTTACCTCTAACTATCTAGTTCAAACTATAATACAAGCTCTGCAGAATTCCTTCAAGACTTTCTATTTCCAGTGAGTTCGTAAACACTCTGGAGTGACTGGGAATGAGATTGCTGACAAACTAGCTAAAGAGTCAAAGCTTGCCTCCACACCACCAGCTATAGACGTTAGGTTTTTTTCATATCCAGCTTCATATCATAATAATCAACTAAATATATTTGTACTTCAATACTGGCAAGAAGAATGGGATTATGCCCAAACGGACCGCTATACATACAGCCTTCTTCCAAAAGTATCTAATAAGCTATTACTACACCACAGAAATATCTATGTATTCGCGACAAATCACGGGCCATTCCCGTCATACATCAACAACTAAGGTTTTATCTCAGAACTGTACCTGTGGCCAAATAGGAAATTCACTGCAATGCATCCTAAACTGTACCTTAACCTCACACTTTCACCTTAGAAAGGCAGAATCAACATAATTATCATCGTAGTTTTCCTTAGTCTTGAAGAAGTATAACCTACTTTGGAAAATTATAGATTGTGTTAGACTAATTGAGCATAACCAATACACCTTTCAAAATGTCTTGCTGAAAATTGACTAAATGTTCTGATAGTTTCATAAATATGTAAATTTTCACTTAAAACTTCCACAGACTATGAACTTATTCTCCTAAGAAGAAAATAATAGTAAATAACCTGTACAATAGACTTTGTAAAACTTTGCCTGAATATAAGTTGAGAGATGTCTAATGTGCGTCGCTGGGTGGGGCTAGTAGAGCTTTAGTCATTGGGTAGGCCTCCTCACCTAGTTGAACCGTGTTTATTTAGACATCATCTTTCACCTTAATAAAATGGGAAGTTTTGTTACAGTATTCTGTGTTAATTTTTTTTTTCAAAATCCATGCTGTACACGTGAATTTTCGTTCTTGATATTTATACTCAGTTAAAATATTTTTTTCATTTCTCTTAAAGCTAATAGAATTTTTAAAGTTTTATTTGTACAATGAATTTCAAATGCCTTTTAATATTTTAAAAGTAAACAATAATTGCACACACTGTGATCTCAATCACATTGAGATCGCAAAAATATGTTTGAAATCATTGATTTTTATAATAAGATATAGCTTTATTATAAATTAAGACCTTAAAAACATTTCTTGAAGATAGCATTTGGAAAGTTATTTTCATCATAGAGATAAGTGGATGATTTGTATCGAATTTCGAACATTTCAGACATATTTCATGCGTCTTGGTATCCTTGATGGATAAAGACGAGTCGGTTCAACTGTCGACACTTTTATTTCGTATGATCTCGCTATGAGACGCGCCAGAGAATGTGACGCCAGTAAGACAATGGTCATAGCTATAACAGCGACCTGAAAATGGCATCTTTACTTCGTCAAATTAAAACTCTCAAGACCATCGATTCATGACTCCATTGTGAAGTTACCTTCTCAATTGTGACGTGACCTTGGTTGATTTTTGAGTCATTTGAACCGCATCTTAAAATGGAATCTATCGACTTTATTAATGACTCATATTCAAATCCACGTATCAAAGTGAACAAAAAGAGTTGAATTTGGGCAACACTGATTCCACATTTTAGTCACTTTTAGACAAGGTGCTATTATGCCTAGTCAAGAATTTTAATAACCGATAGTTTGGCATAGCTGCAATGCCATATAACAGAAGTTCTTGTTTCGGTTAAGGGGGTAGGATACCTTTAAATCTGCAAAATTTTCGAAATTTTTTTAATTCATATTTTGATTCCGTAATCATTTCTGAACAATATGCAAAAAACCGCATTAAAAATGCCTATTAGTTTACTAATTATGGCTATTTTATTAAGACTAAATATTAAGACTGTATAGGATAATTAAACTTTGCATTGCGTTTATTTAAAACAATGAATTTTGTTACTGCGCACAGTGTTACTAAAAAACTATGCATGGCAATCAAAAAAACTTTTTACCACATATTCATTACTGTATTATCTACAACTTATAACCAGAAAAAGGTAAGATATTATTTTATTTTTTGTTTTTTCTTTGAAAATATCCTTAAAAAAGGGAAATTTTTTAATTTTTTGTTAATTTTTTAATTTAGTTAATATTTTTTACAAATATTCTGGTTTTAGTATAAAGGTAACAATATTATGTATTTATTTCCACCAAATTTTCTCTTTATATGCATATTTTCAGATTTTATCATGAGAGCAAGATTTTTTTCTCTCATTATCATATATTTTTAAACTTATCATTTCTATATTTATTTAGGGATTTACAAGTATATATATATTTTTAAATATAAATATAAATATGAGCTTTATATTTAAATGAAGTTTGATTTTTATTTTGACTTATTACACAAGTTTTGAAGCTTGGAACATAGTGGTATTTTTTTTTTCTTTTTCGACGTGTTCAGAGGTATCCTACCCCCTTAAAACAGAACGTGCAGAATTTTTCTTGTTTGCTCGTGAATCAACCGGTGACCGTCTTATTCCGTATAACCATATTTCCAAACATTTTACTCTGCCCATTAAACGCTTCTTCTTGTTTCCATGAAATGTGAAGTGTATTTTGAGACACCTTTTATAATATAGAACTATGTTCTTCCAGAAATAAAGAAGGCATAAGTACATAAGTAAGCATTAAAACTTATCTAAAGTAAATATCATTGCTGAATTAAGAATAAATTCTTATACATTGAACTTGACATATTTAAAAATGTAAAAAAAAATTACTGATTAAATATTTTATTTAATTTTTATCAAAGAAAAAGTATCCTGATTTTCATGGAAGATATTTCATGACTTATTTAGATTAATATCAACATTTATTTTCCTTTCACATACTAAAATATCTCTCAAATTATATTATTACTATTCATATAAAAAATATATGATATTATGATATTTTATATTAATTACTAAAAGATATTTAAATAATGCTTGTGTATAACTACTTATATATTTTGCTTAAAACAGCTTGATATCCATCGGTGCTTCAAAATTATTTTTATGCAAATTACATTGGTTTTTAAATAATTCTAAAATCTGAAGGAATGTATAAGTTTTGTCGATTTTAATTTGCGTTTTCTTCAAACAATATATATATATATATATATATATATATATATATATATATATATTAAATTTTCAAATAAATTAATTCCATAAACTTGTAATTTAAGTAAAATAAATATGTAATTTAGTTAAAGTTTTTATTTGTCTGTACTTTGGCAGAAAAATAGTGAATGTCCTAATTCACCGTTATCTATTCATTCATATCAGCAACCTTTTCTATTTTCCTACCACAAATTTGGAACAGAAAAAAGGGCTCACTGAATCATAAATTTTTGTGATGTAAAGGCATTTCTTTGTTCAAAATTAATGGTAGTAAAAAAGAGCAAAACTTTCAAGCTATCTTTATGTGTACAAATCAATTTATAACAGCCGTAGATAGATTGAAACTATTCATATGTTCCCAGTTTTTTACATTGCACAATAATGGACATAGTTAATAATTCGTTTAATAATCACAATAATAATTTCCTGTGACATCAAACCAATTTATATATTGATAAGTAAAACAGAATATAATATTAATGCCACCACTTTGTAATATTCCCCAAAATTAATATTTTTTAATCATAATTTAAAATATATATGTATATCGCATTTTTCTAAAAACGCCGAATACAATCTTTGGCCTTATTTAACAGTAGCCAGTTTAACAGAGCCTTTAGAAATAATTGAATAAATTTTACACTAAGGTATAGGACTTAGTATTCAATTAAAAAGAAAATAAATTGAAATGTAATAATATACTTTTACATTACGATGAAATTAGACCCGAAGAAAAGAAATTAACCCCTGTCCAAAATCATAGTCTGGAAATCGGTAGGAAGCGTTAATAATAAAATTCTATTTTTATAATAATTAAATGTTTGTGGAAATAAAAATTTTGTACAGTAAATAAAAATGGTAATAATATTAAATACAGGGTGGATACAAATGATGGACCTAATTTAAAAAAAAAAAAAATCATACTTTCGAAACTGCTGCACATAATTCAATAAGTGATACATGAATTTAAAGAGAAATATACCAAGTTTTTTTTCAGTTACAAATGTTCGATGTGTGACCCTCTTGTTAAACGGCATATGTCCAATCTCTAATCCAGTTCGTTTCAAACACCAAACACCGTAATTTGTACTCACTATGTGTATCAAGTCTGCTAATAATTATGTATGCATATGAATCTTAACATTAGAAATTAATGATTGAATAAAAAATCCAATTATACATATATATTTTTTTTTCTCTAGATCCTCCTGAAAACATCCAGATATCAGCTGTTCGGTTAGAAGTAATGGAAGGTGAAATTCTGGACGATCTAGTGTGCAGTGCTTCAGCACATCCGCATGCCAACTTCATCTGGAAAGTAGGTGATCATGTTGTTGCACGTGGACCAGTGCTCTCATTCAACTCATCATTATCCAGATCAATGGGCGGGAACTACACGTGTGTAGTGATGAATCGACATGGGACAGCAAGAGCGACGGTTTCTATAACAGTTTTACGTAAGTCTATATGAAACATTACGTTTTCATATCTCTTTACATTTATCGAATCAACTGTTTTTTCAACCATTTCTCAATAATGAGTTTCTGAAAAAGAAAGTACGTGAAGCGAGAAAATATATGTAAAGTTAAAGGTGGATTTATCTTAGCCCTCAAATATCATGTGTTGCCTTTTGGCAACATACCTAATTTAGTCTTCTAATACACTATTAGAATAATATTGAAGCTCTAATGCTAAATATTTCTAATAAAATACATACTGAAAATATTATTAAATTAATTTTCAACATGTAGATAAGAATAAAGATAGATTATTTTTTTGAATTGATACTACATGTGCTTTTTGTTTTGTTTGGAAGTTTGCGAAATATCCTATTTTGTTCTGCCGTGAGCAAGTAAAATTTATTCCTTATCATAGTTTTTTAAAATTCATGTGTCTTTAATATTATAGAATTTTATCAATGGAAACTATTTTTCCAATTAAAGCCCAGATGTTGCCGATTGGCAACAACCTGTTGTTTAGCCATAAACAATGCTTAAAACAAAATATGATTTTTAAAAATATTTTTCCCATGATTTATTTAAGAAATGAATGCCGAAAAACATTTCAGATTCATATTTTAAAAATCATGAATTTAAGGGTTAGATTTCAAAATTCAAAAAAGTCTTTCAAAAATCAAATTGTTTGAAACAGAAAGGAAATCTGGATTTTTACATACTATATGGTACGCTTTAAAATATTAATTTAAATAACTTTTTCTGAGTATTTATACAATTGTTTCTTCTATAATTTTTTATGAATAACGGAGTGGTGTATCATTAAATACTACACCTACTTATTTAGGCACAGTTTTAAATATTATGTAAAATGTTAATTTAATTAAGTTGTATACAATTATCTTTGAAAGTTTACCTCAGTAATAAATTGACCCATCTTTAAATATCTCCCTTTAGATAACTATAAATAAGAAATTTAAAGAGAAAATTAGGCCAAAAATCTTTTTTCGTTCTATTTTACGTCGGCATTAAGGATAGTCCATAGTTAAGTGAGTTAATTATCACCCATAAAGGGCTTTGTGACATTCAAATATATCTCTTACAGAGATCTCTAGGATTATAAAAAAAAGTATGAATCACAAAATTGCAAATAAAAACCACACCCATTGGTTACTTTAATACAAATAAAAAGCCTTCATTTAGAGAGTATAGGATTGAAAATTAAAAAATCACGTATTTAGAATATGGTAATTGTCACGTATATGGCGATTGCTTTATAAAAAGCCAAGAAAGAAATAATATTATACAATAAATTTATTGAAAACAAATGCATTTCAGGCAGTTGAAATACATTTTCCTCCTAAGTCCCCAGAGAAATATTACGTGAGACCACAAAAACATTTTAAAATGAGTGTAAAACAACTCCGAAGATGTGTCAGTCTATAAATCAATGTTTATGATATGCAAGCATTTATTAAAAGGGACTAGAAGTTATTTTAAAAATTCTAGAAGCATTTAAATTAATTTAAAGAGTTTTGTTTAGTGTTTGCTAAAGCCTACACAAGGACTGGGGAGTTTATATTTCACTTATTTTATGCAGACCTAAAATAATTTTTAGCCAATAACGTTCCGTTTCCTTGCTATGTGAGCGTTTCAAACTAGTAATTTCCTGCAAGACAGATAGAGGATAAGCTCAAACCCCATAAAATATAACCATAGAGACATATCTTATACATTGCAAAAGTTTGACATTAAATAAACAAATAACAGCTATAAAACAGCTATACAGAATCTATAAATAAAAATAATAATGCATTTAAAAAATTTAAAACTAAAAACTAAACCTTCACGGATCTATTGAGAATTTCAGCTTTTATTCGTCTTGTGTCCTGGGTAACTGCTATAACTCGTTCAGGTGATCAGGTTAACCCGGAATGTTGGCGTTTAGTATCCAAGTAAACTTAGTACGTGATTTGTCCACCCCGTCGGGAAGGAAGGCTGAAATATATTTAAAATTGTAATATAAAATGCCCATCAGTTTTCTCTCATTTATTTGAAATCCTTTAATAATCCATTTTGTAAAAAGCATGATACTAAAATTTGCCAATTTTGCATAATTTCTTTTTCAGTGCTTTTTTTCTTTCAATTGTACATATGTGAATTCCAGTACACGAAATTTGAAATAATCCAAAGTGTACTCACTTGAATTCTGCACCGAATATAATGGCCGTGAATATAATATATATCCATTTCAAAAGGCAAAACGTTTAATAACATTTTAAAATATAAAGCATTCAAATTTTACTGCGTAAGATCACTGTGTAAAAAAAATACAATAGCACAATTAAAAAAAGCTTCATTCATGAATATGAGACAGAATTTTAGACGATAATTTTACGAGTGGAAGAAAAAAAAAGGTTGAAGAACGTTAATCAGAGAAATATAATTAATCATTGCCCATGATTTATTATCATTCTTATCCGATATTTTTTTCACTGTTCTGCGAAAATATGTAATCCCATTGCATGAAATTTGAAAAGATTGATGATATATAGTATCGGTTACAAATCTTTACAAAAAGGAATATAGGCAATCAAAGAAGAAAAAAAAATAAGAAGACCGTTATATATTTTAATTTCTAAATTCCGACTCGCATAAATAAATAAATAAGATGGAAATAGTAATTCGATTCTCATGTGTTCTTTCGATATATATATATATATATATATATATATATATATATATTAAAGGTTAGGGGCTCATTTTGACACTGAAATTGCACTAAACTCTGCAATCTTCAATATTTTCACGTGATATGTAACTTTACTAAGTAAAATATTCTATAGCATATGAAAAGGGAAGGCGTTCGGTCCAGTAGTTTAGATATTACGAAGGTTTAAAGATTTGAACTACAGTAATGTAAAATTCATTTGAACATGTTACAAAACATATTGCAGTGCGGGAAGTTTTTTAAGTAACAAATCAAAAACTATCATACGGAATGAGCTGCAATTTTGGATTCCCAGATTTGAAGCTTTTAAAAATCATTTTATGCTAAAAAAATTATTTAAAAAAAATCATTTAAAATTTGTTAATGCAGTTTCGAAAAAAAAAAAAAAATTCTGGAACCTTCAATTATGTGAATCCAAAATTGTAGCTCATTCAATCAAGTAGTTTTGAGTTATGCGTAAAAGCTACCAGTGTACCAATCTGTTTTACAACAATTGAAAATGAATTTAACATTAGGTGTTCCAAACTTTAAACATTCATACTTTTACGGAATGTACAGACCTGATAAAAATGATTTCCACGACTAACCCTGCTACCAATTTTCATATAAAAATGCGACTAATACCAATAGATTAGTAATAATGACGACTAATTAATACAGTACTTACATTTCGCTTAGGGGGTAATAATAATGAATTTTAAACAAATCACTGTGTACATCACCTACTCATTAAACTCGTAAAAAACACACCATTAATTTCGACATATAACGCAATCCGACGTGTGTACACCGGTTACTGCGTATAACGCGCACGAAGAATTTCTGAATGTATTTTTTTTTTCGAGTTTAAGGTGTATTATCCTTATAAGACGCATTCCATGCATTGCAAAGAAATCTTCATTTAAAATTTCCCGTAAAAATACAGTAAAGAACATTGTAAAAACTAATATAATAGCTACTACGAACATAAAAAACCTTTTTGTTTATAAAATGCATGCTTAATAATAAAGAAATCTTTTTTTTTTCTCGTCTTTTATTTAAATTTTTAATCTTTCAGTTTCAATAAATGTGCGGGCTATACCCCGAAATATACGGTATAAATACTATTTTCATATCAAACTGTAAAACATTTTAGAAAACATTAACTTCTAAAATATAAAGTTTTACTACCTAAACATATATCTAAGACTGTAGCATTATTTACAGGGATTTTTTTTTTACATTATTTTATGCAAAGTAGGCAAATTTCACGTAGAATATTCCACTCCTACCCCCGTAAAATGATTTCAAAAAAACCAATTCGTCAGCGTTCCCCAGGGAAAATAGCATACTTCTTTTCTTTCCGAACCAATTATTTAATGTTTCGTGTGCTTTTACTTCCTTAAAACTGCTTGGTTATGAAAAAAAAAAAAAAAAAAAAACGAATTTTGATAATTAACGGCAATTTTTTTACTTCTTTTTTTCTTTTCCAAAGTAAGGAGAGATGTTCAATATATGTTAATTTTGAAGGTATTGTAAAGAAAAAAAAATGACCGAACTGGGCAGAAAATCCAAAATAAAAAAAAGAAAAAAAAAAGGAAGTTTAATCAGTTCATCAAAATAAAGAAGAAAGTTCAGTAATCACGGAACTTTAAAATGGTAATTGTTTGAACCTTGATTGCTCTTGCAAATACTCTCATTTATTTTATTCTTCATTGATTGATATCTTATGGTCCCATGGCAAAACGAAAGATGGATTATGCAAGATTATTGTTTGTAGTTGAAGAAGAATTTTTTTTTATGTAGTTTCATCTTTTTATGTAATTTTTTTTAATGTATGTTTTCATACATGGACAGATTTTAATCAAATTATGCTTCCAACTTTTTTGTTCTTTTTTTTAAATTCTTAACATAGAAATATCTTTTATTTTAAAAACAGATTTGAAATTCGAACTTTGCCGAGGTTATATTACTTTGTAGATATTGGATATTTTCCCCCGTAGATTGATAAATAATTTAGTTTTTAAACATTCCAATAAGACTGTTTGCCATTCAAAATTATGCATTATTTATTATTTTTTTTCTTCTTTTAAATTAAAAGAATTTCTTATGATTGCCTTAATACATTAAACTTTTGAAATGATTTTTTTAATGAAATTTTAAATTCTTTTAATTGCCTTCCCTTAAAAATATCTCCCATTATTTAACCCTTAATTCGATATGCATGGTATTCTAAAATTCGATCGACAAATTAAGAGGGGTGGTAGAAGGTATCAAGCGGATGAAAACTTAACACATTCCAATAAGACTGTTTGCCATTCAAAATTATGCATTATTTATTATTTGTTTTTCTTCTTTTAAATTAAAAGAATTTCTTATGATTGCCTTAATACATTAAACTTTTGGAATTATTTTTTTAATGAAATTTTAAATTCTTTTAATTGCTTTCCCTTAAAAATATCTCCCATTATTTAACCCTTAATTCGATATGCATGGTATTCTAAAATTCGATCGACAAATTAAGAGGGGTGGTAGAAGGTATCAAGCGGATGAAAACTTAACACATTCCAATAAGACTGTTTGCCATTCAAAATTATGCATTATTTATTATTTGTTTTTCTTCTTTTAAATTAAAAGAATTTCTTATGATTGCCTTAATACATCAAACTTTTGAAATGATTTTTTTAATGAAATTTTAAATTCTTTTAATTGCCTTCCCTTAAAAATATCTCCCATTATTTAACCCTTAATTCGATATGCATGGTATTCTAAAATTCGATCGACAAATTAAGAGGGGTGGTAGAAGGTATCAAGCGGATGAAAACTTAACACATTCCAATAAGACTGTTTGCCATTCAAAATTATGCATTATTTATTATTTGTTTTTCTTCTTTTAAATTAAAAGAATTTCTTATGATTGCCTTAATACATTAAACTTTTGAAATGATTTTTTTAATGAAATTTTAAATTCTTTTAATTGCCTTCCCTTAAAAATATCTCCCATTATTTAACCCTTAATTCGATATGCATGGTATTCTAAAATTCGATCGACAAGTTAAGAGGGGTGGTAGAAGGTATCAAGCGGATGAAAACTTAACATAGAACGTGGTGTCGCAAAACACTTATTAAGTCACAAAAATCAGGGTATTTCATCCTAATTGAAGTCGGGTTGACAGTAACAATTTTGCGGGGAAAAATATTGGACACTAGCAGACAGGAATTCTGCTTTTTCAGAATTTAGTGTCGCTCCCGATGAAAAAAAAAATATATACGTATATAAATATAGGTAATACAAAACATATTTCAGTTTTAAGAAATAATTCAGAAATAATTCATCTATATTTTTTCAAAATAGTACGTATTTTAATTACATTTTTTTTTCAGTAGTTATGGGAAAATGGAAACAGAAAGATATAATTACTATTTTCCAACTATTTTTTCTTTACTTTCTACAGAAATGGGGTACTTGAGTTGCCAAAATTAAATAAATGGCGCTAAAAACTACAAAAAATTCATATCTCAAAAATAAACGGAGATACAGTTTTCAAACAAATTGCATTAAAAAGTACTTTTTTTCCCAATACGACGGTATGAAAATCGAAAATGTGCAATGCTCAGAAGTTTAAAAAATAGCAGTAGAGTATTTAACAGTACAATGATACATCTGCTTTGTTTTATGGCTGGCTTATACAACGGAACGTTATTTTTCTGGAGACGACACTCTATTTGCTCTTAGAAAGAAATAGCATAGCGGGAGCTAAAAAATGTAACGATGTATATCTTGTTTTGTATGAAATGTGAGAACATCAAAAAAAGTTTTGGAAAAATAGTGTGCTCCAGCAATTGATGATACCGTATGAAATTGCAATCGCAGTTCAAAAAGTGCAGCGTCAAGTGCATACTGCTGGCGCGCATATGGAAACTTCTATCACTTTTTCCATGTAATCACGTTTACAACAAAGGCGAGAATGTCTATTAAAAGTTTTATTATAATGTACTTTAGTTTTCTGAAAGTTATTGTCGTCAACACAAACTGAATTAGGGCAGAACGCCCTGTAATTTGGATTAAATACGTGGTTTCCGACCTCATGTTCTACGTCAATTTTTCATCTTCTTGACGTCTACTATCACTCCTCTTAAATTGTCTGTGAAAACTCGGAACACCCTGTACATAGATATATGTAGTAGCGCTCAAAAGTATTTTGACAAAGATAATAATTGACTTAAATAAAAGCAATAATAAAATACAAAAATCAATCATTTATTTTATTTAACCATATTCAATGTTTTACAGAATTTTAGCAAATAAACTAGCGTCCTGCAAGTGATACATGCACCCGCAAATTCCATTTTAAGTCAACCCGCAACCCGACCCGAAGCCGCAAAATTAATTTTTGGTAACCCGACCCGAACCCGAGATATTTCAACCCGCACCCGATCGAATCCGCAATATTTCAACCAGCAACCCGACCCGAACCCGTAATGAAAGAAAAGTAAATCGTGTTAAATAGAGTCAAACATCGGGCCAGGTTATCCCGAATTTTGTTTTTTCGGCTCGAAATGAATCTAATTTTCTTTTTGCAGGTCGGGTTCAGACTAGAAAAATTCTTATATAAGTTTTACATAATTATGAGGGCAAGTCAGTATAAGTAGGTCACAAAAGCCTAAAAAGAACGGGAAAAGATAAATACTTAAAAGGCATGTTTATTTCTTTATATAATCGTGAGTTACAATAATACAATTGTCCCATCTTTTTATGAGTTTTCTAATACCTGCTGCATAAAAGTCTTTCCACTGCACTCTCAGCCAGTGTACTTCACACTCAACGTCTGCATCAGTCGGCTGTAGGCTAAACCAGGTGAACACCCTGTTACAGTTGCTAATGCTGTCTATTGTTCTCCAGTCAGCTCAAACCATTTCCAACCGTCCGCACTGTTTCTTCTGTCGCAATGTCAACAGGACGACCACTTCGTTCTTCGTCAACAACTTTGGAACGCCCCTGCTTATCTTGTATAACTGTTGTCTCATAAATTCGAAATTGTCCATCTTACAGTTGGACAGTGCTGCCACCTATTGGCATATTTGGAAAAAATTTACTACTAATTTCGACCTCTCATATCGGTTTGTGATCTTCAACCTTTCCCTCGTATTTTCCTATATTTAGATTTTTTTTCTTTTTTGGCAGTGCAGGAATGTAAGTTGTTGAACCTTCGTACGTAACCTTCAACATGAGAGGCGCCCTGTTCGTATATCGCCTCTTTCTTCAAAAGTGCGGCAACTAAAAAATTGGGTTTTTTTGAATTATGACTGTCGTTCTATTTGGATTTAGCGCCTCTACCAATCACCTAAAGTACCAGATAATGCACTGAAAATCCGGCCACCAAGTAACAGTTGCGTTTTCAAGTTGGCCATTAACCCTTCCATAGCACAGAAACATTTTTTTGTATTTCCTGAAAACGGAGTTTTTTGAGACATGGCACTTTTGAAACAACGATGCGATATGTCAGCACTCTTTGATGTATAAGATCAGTTTAACGTCCCATATGATTCCCGGCATTTGATCACGCACAGGTTGAAAAAATATCTGCTAAAAACAGTTTGATGTGAATGTACTTGGTCATTAATATATAGAGGAGATTTTGTAAGAATTGCTGAATACTGCTCAGCATCTTTGACGGAAGTTCCACTATATCACAGTAATTTGTAGCGAAAATTTTTGTGGCACTTTTCTTTTCTATTTTCGTCATTAATTTGGAAATCTAAACACTCTTTTAAGACTCTACAATGCAGAGATGTCTTTTACAGGCCCATATCCCTTTCTCTGGGGTCATGTTAATCGGTTTATGCAATCGTATTTTTCTAGCTTTTGTCATGAAGATGTGAGGTCAAGAACAGCTAATTAGCAAAACTGTCTAAAAATTATTTAATAAGTATAGGAAAAAAGATCTAATAACGATTTTTTAACACTCTACAACGCAGAGATGTTTTATAAAGACCCGTATCGCCTTCTCTGGGATCCTGTTAATCGGACTTCTCATACCTGTTTGTGACTTACTTACGAACTCTTCTTCGTAGATGAAGTTTTTGAATGAAAATGTTATATTTTCTATTGTTATTTTGTTCTTAATTCTGGCAATTCTCTTTTCTATTTTACTAATAATAAACGGAAAATAATTATTTTTTCATCACGTTAATAGATTTTCGATTTGATATATAAGTTTTCTTTTAAAATCTTTAAAATGCGATATCCAAAACTTGGAAATTAATAAATTTAAACTTAAGTTAAATTACGTTCTATTTATTGAAGTGTCAATAAATGGAAAAGTGTCAAGTACCTATTTAAGCAGAATTTCTAAGACTAGCTCTCACTGTAATGATTTTCGATAAGTATCCCTTCGTTAGTTTTAACTATCACTTAAGCATACGTCGAATATTTACGATTTTTACACTTATTTCTTGCCGAAAAATATACTGTTTTGAAAGCTATCATAATACACTACATAAAATAATTATAATACTAGTAATAATCTAACATATTTTTTATTTATCTAAATTAAAATTTAGTTTAGTTCTATATTGTATGAGAATTTATCTCACAGTATGCAATGTGTTTCATAATTATCTGTTAAATAAATATTGCAATCTCTCTTTAAAAAATAAAAAAAAGAAAAATCATCGCATTTTTTATCAATTTATTTTATTCTTCTTCGAAATGGTCATACAACTTTTCATAAAAAGAAAATACGTAAAATAATTCAGAAATTCTTTGAAAAATAACTTAAAAATACATTAAACATGTATAAACGCATCTAATGTAACATGTTTCGTTATGAAATTCTCATTGAAAATTTAATGATACATATTTTACCAGGAAACGTTCTAATGCTTTACTGCATTTGTTTTATATGTTTGTTTTTATTTACCTTAATATTTATTTTTTAAGAGATATAGCATTTTTGTATATATAACACATGAGTACATAGTGCAAATTGCACACTGCAAATATTTAAATTTACAAAAAAAATATTTAAATGTTTATTGATAAATATAAAAATTTGAATGATACACAAGAATGAAAAAAAATAATAATAAGCGTTTATTCTATAGCTGTCGAATTTCACCACAGACCATCATAATAATCCTTAGAGAAAAAAAAATATTCACAAAATAAATTATGGTTAAAACTGTTTGCTCTATAGCTGCCGAAGTTCAGCATAGTTTCTTATAATAATCCTTAGAGAAAAAAAAATATTTACAGAATAAGTTATGATCGAAGCTAAAATTTCCTTTAGTTCTTCATCTGTTTACTATTTTACAAGTGTAACCCATACAATAAAAAGCTGCCAATCTAAAGAACTTCATAATTGCTCACATAATTGATTTATATTACGATCACGATTATTATAGTCATATTTTTATCATTAACTATACAAGCAATACAACAAATATTTTTTCAATCAAACAAATATAACAAATATTTCTTCGAATAAATCTATTTTGCAGGGTAGTTATTTCAAATAAAGTATTTTAATAGTTATTCTTCTAAGTATTTTAATAGTTATTCTTCTAAGTATTTTTAAAGTGGAATTTTTTCTGTTTGCCATGTGTTTAATTTAGTGATTGTTTCTGACCCAACACATTAATCCTGTTTTAAGCAAATACTGGTTAACCCGTTAGGTTCCTGGCATCTAAATTAATAGGAAATGTGTTTTCATTGAATGTTAGTTTGTCTTAAAAATTATTTTTATTAGTTTCTATATGTAGTAATGGTAGTAGGTCCATACAATTTTTATCATGACTTCACTAATATTGCAGAATGTAGTAAAAATGATAATAATAATAGTTTCCTTAATTCTTTTTACTGTTTTTTTTAAATCAAACATACATTTCACTTTTTAAATTTTAAATAGGGACTACGTTTCCGAATAAATTTGTTGTATAAAGTTAAAAATACTTTAAAGTTGTTTTGATGTAGTTTGTTTGATGTAGTTGTTTTGATGGGTTGTTTAATACTGTTGTAATACGCCGTTTTTCAAACATCTTCAAAAATCCTTTCTTAGGCTTATGAATAGCAGGAAAAGTAACTGTATTCCTTAGATTTCAGAAAATTGTATGTTCGTTAAATCTCATTAAATCCGTATTTTTGTGATTTAGATAGCTATTTTAAATATTATTAAATTAAAACTAATTTTCTTGCAAACTCGAACACCTTAGGGTTAAGTTTAATCATATTATTTTAGCACTGAAATCTCTGAAGTATTTTAATCTTGCTTTTGACATATAATCGGTGTTTAATATCATTAATGATTGTTAGATTATGTCTAAAGATATTTAAACTTTATAACTATCTTATGCATGAATTATTTTTAAGTGCATAAAATACATACTTTGCACTTAAAATATACTTTAAAGCGAAAATTCAGAACATATATAATGTTGAATTTTGAATAATTTTACATTTATTACAGAGTTACAAAATGACCTCGATATAAAGACCATTAAAAAATTATCAATAACAGTTCTGAGAAAATTTGTTTTGATAATGCGAACTTTAGGCGTCTGATTAAAAGGGAAAAAAAAGGGAAAAAATAAAGGACAGATTTTCGAATTGAACATTTAAAAAAAGAAACAGCTATTCTATACATTGTTATATTTCACAAACAATGCTGAATTTTATATGGCCTGTCTACACGATAAAGTAATACGCAGATCGCTGGCGCAGGATGTTTTTTTTTTTTTTTTTTTTTTTTTTTTTAATAATATCTCATGCGAGTTATAGCATCATGCATAAACAGATCAAATTTAGGGAGTGTGTAATATATTTAACCATGTTTATTGAAACTTTTCAAAATTGTTTTTAGTTTTGTAAAGACTGTAGAATCCTTGGAGATTTTTGCAAACAATATTGTCTTATGTTAGTTGATTTACTTACAATTTATATTTGAATATAGAGATTTAGCTTAAATCAAGGACCGAATTCTAAAAAAAAATATTTTCAAAACTTTTACGTATATTGTGCTAAATGAAACATGAAAATAAATGAAAACATCCCAAGTTTTTTTTCCATCGCTCAGTAGATGGCAATAGAGTGCGGTAATGAAATTAAAAATGACGTCAATGATAGAGAAATGTTTTTCCTGCATAAGGATATATGGAATATTTTCTTGTGAGGTTACATCAGAGATCTTGTTTATGAACCACCATTGCCAAAAACACTCAAATAACTTAAAGAGCTGTGTAAAATGTGTTTATCGAACTTGATTACATATTAGAATTTTATCGTATTGCGAAAGGTTAACACATGAAACATTTGAAGTTGAAAAAAATTAAAATGGTTTTCCATATTTTCATATATCGTTTATTATACTGTATGTAAAAATTTTGAAAATATAAATTTTTAAAATTTTTATGCTAAACCTATATATAACACGAATCTCCAAAAAATTAAAACACGCTTTAATTATTTACCCATTGTCCAAAAGTAGGCAGTGTAAATAGCGAAAGTATTTAAAATAAAGTAGAAATTAAGATTTAACCCCTTGGGGACGAGCGACCGGTATACGTGCTGTGTAAGATGCACAGAATCCGTGATTATTCTCACCAGTAAATTTTTCTTGTAAAATTTGCCTAATTTAATCCTAGAACTTTCCCAATTCAATTAGGCAAAAATTTATTTCTGTTTTGAAAAACCGGTGATAAAAGATTAAAAATTCTGTAAAAGACGCTCGTCCCGAACGGTTAAATGCTTTAATAACCCTACTATTCATTTTCCAAAAGTCGTAATTTTTAATTTTTTAACGATTCCTGATTCCTATATTTAGAGAGAAAAAAATATTCCATACTCTGAAAAGATTAATAAAAATACGATTCATCTACCACCAAAACAAACTGAGTTATTATAATTTGAAATTTATGAAATTTCGGAACTTTCCATTAACAAAAATCCATTTTTTGTTACTTTTAAGACATAGAACAAGAGAAAGGATATTAAAATACAATTTTTATACTAAATACGTTTTAAAATTCCTCTTTTTGAAAGTGTATTAAATAATAATATTAAAAATACTCAAACATCGATTCTTATGAAGTTTAATGTAAAATCTTATTCCAGATGTTACTGTTATCTACTTTGAGTTCCCTTGATATGCTTGAACTAGGTATCGATTACTAACATCTTTGCCAAAAGTGTGTCTCTTGGTAAAATCTTCTGTATCTCATACTCTAAAGCATTCTTCTTTCCTCTTTATTTATTTTATGAGGAAATAAAGATGTATCTTTGAGACTTGGGTCTAGTCTGTTTTCAAATTTGGCATTATTCCAAATGCATTATATTTCTGTTGATAATTCTAGTAAGAAAACTGTTCTAGATACGGTGAGAGATTAGAAAGAATCTTTAATACGTGACAATATTTTATCAGCTGAATGTTTGTGGTTATTAGTAGATATACTGTCTGTCTGTTTCTCATGTCTGTATTTAATAAATGCCTTGATAGATATTTTGATAAATTGAAGATGAGTGTTTCGAACATTATTTTCATAAATGTTTTACAAAAATGTTTATAATCTATAATTTTAATATTATAGTAAAATAAATCTTTGAATATACATTTAAAAATTTTTAAGCACTTTAAAAAACTTTTATTTCTATAATATATATAATTTTTTTCCCTTAGATTCACAATAAGGGTAATAGGATTTCTTTGTTTTCTATATTGTACTCGCGAGCAATGACGAGTACTTAGATGACATATATTACAGTCATTCAGGGTAACTTTGAACCGCATTTTTTCTATTTTCGTAAGACACACTCTTATTTTAAGAATATGGTTGCAACTATGGGCATAAAAGGGAAGAAATGATCCTAAATTATTGTTTGACTATCAAAAATTAACGAATAATAAGGATAAAAGCAACAAAAAATGAATTTTTACCCTGGTTCAAAGTTACCCAGCCATTTAGGGTAACTTTGCACCATATGATAAATATTATCTAAAATAATTCATTATAAAAAAAGTATTATTGTTAGGACAACTTTAAACTCCAAAAAATGTTTCCAAATGTGTAAAGACTCCGAATTTACATTTCCCAACATCACAAGATTTGTATAATTTATGATATTAAAACAAATATTATGCATAAAAAAAAGTGGAAGAAGAGAACCATGAATATTTAGAAATAAAAAAAAACTGCTTATTGTTCATATAAAACATAAAAATGCAGTGAAAAACAATTTTCAATGTTTTAACTCAATAATATACCCATTGTTAAAGTAATACGTACTAGTACTAGTATTATTCAAACAAGAATAAACAAGTTGGAAATTGCTCGTCAAACGTGGCAAATGAGGTGCGTTCGTACTATAACTAGTTTTTAAATTATTTTTTGCACCCCATATTGTACTGAATGTATAAATTTTTGCACTTCATAACGTGCATAGTCTGATACATCCTTAAAATGCACTTCCAATAATTTTTTCGGAACACTTTTGACTGTCCCTGTAATTAAACTATACATCCGATTTTCCTAAAATTTGAAATGGCTCGACAAAATTTTGCAACAATTATATCTTTAAAATTTCAGATCATTTGGAAGGCTCTAATACCATTAAAATCCACTTGCAATAATTTTTCCCATTGGCCGTAATGTAAAGAAAAACTTTTGACTATCCCTGTAATTAAACTATACGTCCGATTTTCCTAAAATTTGAAATGGCTCGACAAAATTTTGCAACAATTATATCTTTAAAATTTCAGATCATTCGGAAGGCTCTAATATCATTAAAATACACTTGCAATAATTTTTCCCATTGGCCGTAATGTAAAGAAAAACTTTTGACTGTCCCTGTAATTAAACTATACATCCGATTTTCATAAAATTTGAAATGGCTCGACAAAATTTTGCAACAATCACATATTTGAAATTTCAGACTATTCGGTTGGGTAGTTTTTGCTCTGTTACATGCGGACAGACGGACAGACGGACGGACAGACGGACGGACTGAACGACGACTATAGGTGCTACGTATTTATATAATTACGAACGCACCTAAAAACGTCGAATGTATGAAATGTCAAATTTGAGTAGCTCCGCCCCAAAAAACGCCTTTAAATGAATTTTATGTATTTTGTATTTTGCGCATATTTGTGAAAATATTTACATGTTAAATCTAATGCACACTTTCGGCATTTATATAAAATATGGGAAATTTTTGACAATAGCACATATAATTAGTAAATTATGAACATCAGTATAACTTTGAGCCGGCTCAAAGTTACCCTGAAAATGTGGTAAAATGTTAATGCCTTTTTATTTTACATTTTATTAACTATTAATAAGTAAATAATCACAAAATATTAACACATTTACAACATTTAGATAATAATATGTCTTATAAATGAGTATATTGTTACTTACTATGAAAATTTAATTGGATTACAACAACTTCAAAACAGCATTCAAAATTAACTTGAAAACAGTACTTCACAAAAATAGTTAGATGATGCAATTAATTGCGCATAATGTTGCTAATTTATTTTCTAAAATTAAGAGAAGAAATCCCAGTTTAGAACCTTGCCAACAGAACACAGTTCTGGAGTTTGTTTAGTCTTTTGGAGTCAAAAATATTGAAAAATAGGAGGTGGTGCAAAGTTACTCCCCATGGTTCAAAATTACCCTGAATGACTGTAATTGATTTTCTATTATCCCTTTCTTATCACAACCAGATTACGAATATCTCACATTTTTAATACGTACGATTTTTTCCTTGGATTCACAATAATGAAAGTGGAATTTCAGGATTGTGTATATTTTACTCTCCAAAAATTGCAGGGAATTTGAAGACATATGGTAAGATGGTTCAAAAGTGCGTGGTGTACAAGAGAATGCAGAGCGATTAGCTAATCTCAAAACAGAGCTTTGCATTTAGTTACATTTTTAGACGATGTAATGATATGCTAAGTTTATAATGAATAGAAAACTGCGTATGTTTTAGAAAATTTTAATGATTTAGAAGAGAAAGAGTAAATTTGGCTTTCTCGTTATAATATTTAAGATTTTTAAAAACAGGATCGTAATAAAGGTTACAAAGCTATTTTTTTTATTAAGTTATTATTGAACTACCTGTGACCTAAGTAGTTTGAATTTTCTTATACATAGATGTCATTACTGATATTTCAAAGATATATCATATATAGATATTTCAAAGATTGGGCGAGAGTGCGTACCTGCTTTTGGAAAAACTACTACCGTTGATATTGCAGGATTTAAGCAACGGCCCTATAGCCTTTACTATATACTGGCTTTGCAACATGCAGCATCACTGGATATTAAAATAGAATTTATATACTAAATACGTTTTGAAATTCCTTTTTATGAAAGTGTATTAAGTAATAATATTAAAAATACTCAAACATCGATGCTTATGAAGTTTAATGTAAAATTTAAGACCATTACAATCTAAACGTGTTGAATCACATATGTCACTTGAACCAGATAGCACTGAGATATGATGGAAAAAGAATAGCTTTCAATAGAAAATCACACTTCAGAAAAGGCAGAAAGTTTATGTAAAGAAAAGACGCACGCTAAACTAAAGTTCTGAAATAAACCTAACTTCGGTTTCGTCTCCGTCTTCAAGAACTTCATAGTATGTCAATTTAACATAGTTGTTATGTATCCACAGTCATATGTGTTGCGATACTATAATAAGAGTAGCTGAAAGTCTGAATTTTTATGCAGTTCATTACACAAAAGACAGTTTGAGGATGACGCTACGATAAAAAATTCAACAAAAGGATTTTACAAAAAAAGTGTGAACGTTAAACCCAAGAAACAAAAACCTACACGAAAGAAAAAAACTGTTCACATGTCCAGTGTGTTAGAAATTTATAGCGAAGCAATTGTAGAGGGTTAGATCGAGTACATTTCTTGCAGTCTGGTGGCACGAAGCATGCACAGACTTACGCAGGTCGTTGTCACCACAATGTTACGTTTGTAAGTAAAACACTTCCTTTTTAACATTGCGTACTCTTGCAGACATTACTGCGCACCCTTATCATCAATGATTGTACAAGAGTGCACATTCAGGAGGATAATATTTTTGCAAATAGTACCAAAAAGGTTTCATATAAGTTTATGAATTCAAATTTTTTTTGTTAGCTTAATAATCTAAGTTTATAAATAAAGTATAACATCATCCCTTAAATCTCTCCATCTATTGCTATTTAATGAAATAGCTAAAATTCTCACTCTAGCAACACAATATTAATTAATTTTGTGCTGTCACTTTCTTACCACATCTTGAATACGAAAATATCACACGTTGATTATGAACATAAAATATTTTATTTAAATAAAAATGCTCAAATTCTTGAAATGCCTTTCTGTAAAGTAATAAAGATGATTTAAAAATTCTAATTATATAATTAAATTTGATTTTGATTCAAAATTATTTTTTAAATAACATTGATGCACTACAATACATAGATGGCAATTGATTTTCTATTATCCCTTTCTTATCACAACCTGATTACGAATATCTCACATTTTTAATACGTACATTTTTTCCCTTAGATTCACATTAATGGAAGCGGAATTTCAGGATTTTGTATATTTTACTCTCGAGAAATTGCAGGTAATTTGAAGACATGTGGTAAGATGGTTCAAAAGTGCGTGGTGTAAAAGAGAATGCAGAGCGATTAATTAATCTCAAAACAGAGTTTTGCATTTAGCTACATTTTTAGACGGTGTAATGACATGCTAAGTTTATAATGAATAGAAAACTGCGTATGTTTTAGAAATTATTACTGTTTTAGAAGAGAAAGAGTAAATTCGACTTTCTCGTCATAATATTTAAGATTTTTAAAAACAGGATCGTAATAAAGATTACAAAGCTATTTTTTTTATTAAGTTATTATTGGACTACCTGTGACCTAAGTAGTTTGAATTTTCTTATACATAGATGTCATTACTGATATTTCAAAGATTGGGCAAGAGTGCGCACCTGCTTTTGGAAAAACTACTACCATTGATATAGCAGGATTTAATTAACAGTCCTATAGACTTTCAGGAATTACCTTTACTATATACTGGCTTTGCAGCATGCAGCATCACTGGATATTAAAATAGAATTTATATACTAAATACGTTTTGAAATTCCTTTTTATGAAAGTGTATTAAATAATAATATTAAAAATACTCAAACATCGATGCTTAAGAAGTTTAATGTAAAATCTAAGACCATTAGAATCTAAACGTGTATAACCCCATATGTCAGTTGAACCAGATAGCACTGAGATATGATGGAAAATGAATTGCTTTCAATAGAAAATCGTATTTCAGAAAAGGCAGAATGTTTATGTAAAGAAACGAAGCACACTAAACTAAAGTTGTGAAATAAACCTAACTTCGGTTTCGTCTCCGTCTTCAACAACTTCATAGTACGTCAAATTAACATAGTTGTTATGTATCCACAGTCATATGTGTTGCGATACTATAATAAGAGTAGCCGAAAGTCTGAAATTTTATGCAGTTCATCACACAAAAGGCAGTTTGAGGATGACGCTGCGGTAAAAAAGCCATAGAAAAGTCTTTACCAAAAAAGTGAAAACGTTAAACCCAAGAAACAAAAACCTACACGAAAGAAAAAACTGTTCACATGTCCAGTGTGTTAGAAATTTATAGCGAAGCAATTGTAGAGGGTTAGATCGAGAACATTTCTTGCAGTCCGGTGGCACGAAGCATGCACAGACTTACGCAGGTCGTTGTTACCACAATGTTACGTTTTTAAGTAAAACACTTCCTATTTAATATTGCGTACTCTTGCAGACTTTACTGCGCACTCTCCTCAATGGTTGTACAAGAATGCACATTCAGGAGGATAATCTTTTTGCAAATAGTACCAAAAGTGTTTCTTATAAGTTTATGAATTCAATTTTTTTTGTTAGTTTAATAATCTAAGTTTATAAATAAAGTATAACATCATCCCTTAAATCTCTCCATCTATTGCTATTTAATGAAATAGCTAAAATGCTCACTCTAGCAACACAATATTAATTAATTTTGTGCTGTCACTTTCTTACCACATCTTGAATACGAAAATATCACACGTTGATTATGAACATAAAATATTTTATTTAAATAAAAATGCTCAAATTCTTGAAATGCCTTTCTGTAAAGTAATAAAGATGATTTAAAAATTCTAATTATATAATTAAATTTGATTTTGATTCAAAATTATTTTTTAAATAACATTGATACACTACAATACATAGATGGCAATTGATTTTCTATTATCCCTTTCTTATCACAACCTGATTACGAATATCTCACATTTTTAATACGTACATTTTTTCCCTTAGATTCACATTAATGGAAGCGGAATTTCAGGATTTTGTATATTTTACTCTCGAGAAATTGCAGGTAATTTGAAGACATGTGGTAAGATGGTTCAAAAGTGCGTGGTGTAAAAGAGAATGCAGAGCGATTAATTAATCTCAAAACAGAGTTTTGCATTTAGCTACATTTTTAGACGGTGTAATGACATGCTAAGTTTATAATGAATAGAAAACTGCGTATGTTTTAGAAATTATTACTGTTTTAGAAGAGAAAGAGTAAATTCGACTTTCTCGTCATAATATTTGAGATTTTTAAAAACAGGATCGTAATAAAGATTACAAAGCTATTTTTTTTTTATTAAGTTATTATTGGACTACCTGTGACCTAAGTAGTTTGAATTTTCTTATACATAGATGTCATTACTGATATTTCAAAGATTGGGCAAGAGTGCGCACCTGCTTTTGGAAAAACTACTACCATTGATATAGCAGGATTTAATTAACAGTCCTATAGACTTTCAGGAATTACCTTTACTATATACTGGCTTTGCAGCATGCAGCATCACTGGATATTAAAATAGAATTTATATGCTAAATACGTTTTGAAATTCCTTTTTATGAAAGTGTATTAAATAATAATATTAAAAATACTCAAACATCGATGCTTAAGAAGTTTAATGTAAAATCTAAGACCATTAGAATCTAAACGTGTATAACCCCATATGTCAGTTGAACCAGATAGCACTGAGATATGATGGAAAATGAATTGCTTTCAATAGAAAATCATATTTCAGAAAAGGCAGAATGTTTATGTAAAGAAACGAAGCACACTAAACTAAAGTTGTGAAATAAACCTAACTTCGGTTTCATCTCCGTCTTCAACAACTTCATAGTACGTCAAATTAACATAGTTGTTATGTATCCACAGTCATATGTGTTGCGATACTATAATAAGAGTAGCCGAAAGTCTGAAATTTTATGCAGTTCATCACACAAAAGGCAGTTTGAGGATGACGCTGCGGTAAAAAAGCCATAGAAAAGTCTTTACCAAAAAAGTGAAAACGTTAAACCCAAGAAACAAAAACCTACACGAAAGAAAAACTGTTCACATGTCCAGTGTGTTAGAAATTTATAGCGAAGCAATTGTAGAGGGTTAGATCGAGAACATTTCTTGCAGTCCGGTGGCACGAAGCATGCACAGACTTACGCAGGTCGTTGTCACCACAATGTTACGTTTTTAAGTAAAACACTTCCTATTTAATATTGCGTACTCTTGCAGACTTTACTGCGCACTCTCCTCAATGGCTGTACAAGAATGCACATTCAGGAGGATAATCTTTTTGCAAATAGTACCAAAAGTGTTTCTTATAAGTTTATGAATTCAATTTTTTTTTGTTAGCTTAATAATCTAAGTATATAAATAAAGTATAACATCATCCCTTAAATCTCTCCATCTATTTCTATTTAATGAAATAGCTAAAATGCGCACTCTAGCAACACAATATTAATTAATTTTGTGCTGTCACTTTCTTACCACATCTTGAATACGAAAATATCACACGTTGATTATGAACATAAATTGTTTTATTTTTTTTAAAAATGCTCAAATTATTGAAATGCCTTTCTGTAAAGCTATAAAGATGATTTAAAAATTCTAATTATATAATTAAATTTCATTTTGATTCAAAATTATTTTTTAAATAACATTGATGCACTACAATACATAGATGGTTGTCTATTATTCGATAATCATAAATTCATGCTTCAGAAGGAAGGTCGCATTCCTGAACAGTTTCTAATATGCCGTTTTTTTCGATGTATAGCTCCACTCTTTAACTATCAAAAAGCATGAAAATAAATGTTTCGACTTATGTATGGGTTATAAACCTTGCTATTCAACTATCACAGTTTGTATCTCCAGTAATAATTCAGAGATAAGTGTCAAGTTGTTTCTCGATTTCTACATATATTTGTATAACAGAATTAATTTTTTTTTTTTTTAAGAAAACATTAATAGTTGGCTAAGTACGTTTCATTCGGGAGTGAATTAAAGGGTCGATTGAAGGGGTTGTCAAAGGGTCACTGAACGTCATTCGGCATAAAAAAATATAGGTTGGACTTATACAATTGTAAATAACATAATATGTTTTCGCATATATTCTGTTTCTAGTTTGTGATATCTTCATTTGCTTAACGAAGATATCCATTACAATCATGCTTACCAAACGTGTGTCTCTTGGTTAATTCGTTGTAACACATACTATTTAGATGTATTTGTCTTTTCTCTCTATTTACTTCATTAACCCCTTCGAGACCGTCAGTTTTTACACAAATTTTATTAGGCTAGCACCACTTTTTATTAAAAAGTTACCTTTACTTAAAAATTAGTAAAAATGCTCTAATTAAAATAATTAAATATTACTTTTCTTTTTTACTGGTACCTAAAACAAATTCTGTATGCTCTTTTTGAGGATGCATATATGCAATCATGATTCCGATCGAGTTAAGCAGAAAGAATGTATCTTTGTGGCTTTGATCTAGTTTTCTTTTAAATTTGGAATTATTCCAGCTGCATTATGTTTCTGTTAACAAGTCTGGTCAGAAAACTATTTTATATAATCTGAAAGATTAATCTGTGACCAATATTTTATAAACCTAGTGTTAGTTTTTGTTAGTAAATCACAGTTAATAAGTAAGCTCTTTCATGTTTTGTATTTAAAAATTTTAAATAACTATGTAGAATTAGTATTTATAGGGGGCTCCAAAATGTCAGACATTTGTCGAGCAGAAAATTCGTATAACCGCTTACGCGCAGAATTACAAAATAAATTTTGAAACCAGAATGAAATTTTTTGTTCCAAATTATACTTTAGATTATAATAATTAACCTGAACCTAAATTTCGATTTAAAGCATTTTTTATATTTTTAATACAAAGTTGTATTTAGCTAATAAAAAAATTTCAAAATTTCTACAGTGTAATCACTTAAATTTTTTTTAACAATAAAACGAAATTTTAGGTTCAATTTATACAGACTAACATGAAACATATGTTTTTGAAATTTTATGAAAAAAATATTCAGAAGTTTTTGAGATATTCTGTGCGATATGCTCAAAAACGACATTTAGAGAAAAAAGACTTCAAAGTTTCAGAAAAGCCGCTTGAGCTATTGGGCGAATATAATTCTCAAAGCCGTAACTTATGTTCTAATGGGAATTTCAAGGAAAGAATTATATCAAAATGTTCAGAAAAGATAGGTTTAGTATAAAAAAAAAATAAATTTTGAAAATTTTGAAGCTTAAGGGTCTTGAGACCCCTTAAAACTGGGAGTAGGTTATAGTAAGTTGTTGAAAAATATATTTCAAGTTCTTACATTTTTTAAAGAATTTTTTTTTTTTTTTTTTTTTTTTTTTTTTTTTTTTTTTTATGAAAATGAAGCATATTAAAATTTGCCCCTATGTTGACAACACTATATTTCCAATTTATCGTATAAATATAAATTATCTCCTTAATATAGCAAGTATTAGAAATATTATTTGACTACTTTTCAATTGTCTGTTACCATATTCTTGGTGATATTTCGCAAATCGCCTATTGGAGTGCATCGATAAATCTATTTGATCTGAGTCAAAAGAATCTTTTTAAACAAATGATTATTTGACTTTGTTTGTATGCACATGTTTTGTTTGCAAAAATATCATTATTTATACCTTAAATACTTTCATTGTAATATAAGAAAATTCTAAATATAAGGATGTATAAAAAAATAGGCTACAAAAGTAATAAAAAATATTTATTATCAAATATATCGAAAAGACAAAAAGGAATTAAAAGGCATACTTATCCATAACTTTTCTACATAGACACCAAATCCTACTTTTCATAATTTTGGAGAGGAAGCGTCAAAGAGATCGAAATGAAAAGAAGTTTAAAAAAGATGTCGGGCTTGTACCACTTTGAAAAGGCTACATGCTGCCATCGAACGCAAATGACCTGGCAGGTTAAGTGATGATGTCATCTTTCCCCATGACATTACCAGTTCATACTTCTCGTCAAACTAAAGAACTGCTGCAAAAGTTCAGATGAGAAGTCTGGATACAACCCCCTACAACCTCTCAAAAAACAGCCAACATTTGACATCCAGTGCATATTTCAAGTCTCCGAAATCGAAGGTAACACATATCTGGAACAGACTTTTCTTGAAACAAAGATGTAAAAACTGCTACCAAGAATAAACTCAGCGGGCAGGGACGCGATTTCTATCAAGCTGCGTTAAACAAGTTGGATTGCGCTCAGAGTATGACTAAATAGTTTTAGTGATAATGTGGAACACTGATCGAGAATTATGCCTCTTAATTCCTTTTTGCATTTCCGGCTATTGTTAATAAATAATTTTATATATTTTTTTGTAAACCTTTTTTATCCATTCCCGTATATATTATTTATGTTTTATTATTATGGACTAGCAATGTAATAAGCTGAAAAAATTAACGTATGTTCTAAATGCTTATTTAAATCTGATTTTTAAACAATAAAAAAGTTTTAAAAAGCACTGATATATATATTAAAACACATTTAGATTTTTACTTTTCGGTTATCACACAAAGACAATATTTCTAAAGATGAATTTCAGAAGCATATCATGTCTAATCCCAGATGTTACCGTTCTCTAATTTATCCATTTTGATATGCTTGAACTAAGCATCGATTACAAACCCATCTTTGCCAAAAGTGTGTTTCTTGGTGAACTCTTCTGTATTTCAAGCACTAAAGAATTATTCTTCCCTCTTTATTTATTTCATAGGGGAATAAGGGTATATCGAGTTGAATCGTGAATCGAGTTTGTTTTCAAATTTGGCATTTTTCCAAATGCATTATATTTCTGATGACAACTCTGGTAAGAAAACATTTTTAGATGCGCTAAGAGCGTACAAAAAATATTTGATACTTGACCAATAATTTATTAACCAATTGTTTATGAGTATTGGTATGTTAGTTGCTTATAATCCAATTGCACATACATTTCTGGATTTAATCAAAGCCATAATATGTATTTTCATAAACTGAAAATGATTATTTTGAACGCTGTTTGGTATTAAGCACTTTCACAAAAAGATTATAATGAAAGTAGCTTATAATAAAGTATGGAAAATGCATTCAGAAACGATAATTATTTATCGTAGATCATGCGTTTTGTGAGTTGTGACCAGGGATGGCAAATTAGCTTCCATTTTAATTCCGAAATTTAATGTTCACACCAGAATTGATGAATAGTATTTTATGCTTAATTCAATAAGAGACATTAAGCGATCCTATAAAATAAAAATTCCTCTTACAAAATTTCCGGTATCAATTTAAAATTTTAGATTAAAATCAGAGGCCAAACTGGCAACCCTGGTTGTGATGCGTTTGTTACTGGGTTAATTCTCGGGGTTGTAAGATAGTCATGAATTTGAAATAATGTGAGGTTGCTGCACGATGTCCTAAATATAGCCATCCTAATACTTTGTGTTCCATTCTGTGAATTAGTCATGTGATAAGTTTATCCTGAATAAAAAAAAAATAGATTGAAACATTTGTACAACCGTGAAAAATATTTTCATGACTAGTTTGAATATTAAAGTAATTGAAGTTATAATAAGTTTGAATATTAAATCGGTATTGATTGGGATTTTGTGAAATATTTAGTACGCTACGAAAACCACGTCTTTTAATTATTGTTTTAAGTATTTTATATCATACAGAACGTATGAATATAGTGCCCTAACATATAAATAAAGAAACAATTCAAACCTGAACCTTTGTACTTAAAGAACCTTCAACATCAAGAACGCTAAAATCATCTAAAAGAATTACTCTGTTTCAAAATGTTTTTACTGTGTAACAAGAATAACACTTTGAACATGATAAAGTATGTATAACTCATGCAAAACGTTAATGTTTCCAACCTACGAGATAAATGAATTTTATAACAAGATTTTTACGGATACTTTCGAATACTGCCTTGGCAAAAAGACAAATTATTTGTCTTCATTTCATAATCATTTATTTAATAGTAATTTGTGTGAAATTACATTTATAGTATGGACAGAAATGCACATCTATTAATCATTTGCTACTTAATTTGCTGACTGTGGTCAAAGAATCAGAAAGATTTCAGGCAATGTAAAGTGTATGATTTTGTTATTAGTTAACTTTGGAACGCTAGCGAACAAAATATTTGGCTACTGCATTAACAGAAATGGAAGTACTATACCTTTAACAATCATATTACCAAGATTTTTAACAGTCATAGAAATAATACTTATAATTATTTTTTGCTACTGCATTGCTTACAGTTATTTGCAAATCCAATGCTTGCATGTATCATTGCATGTCTGAAAACTAACGTACAATCTGTACACTTACAATCGAAATGCAATCAATGTCTGCATCAATGTATGTATTTCAGTGTCGAATGAGCATTTATGATGCTGTTTATAATTTTTAAAAAAAGTTAAAAAATAAAATAAAGCGGCATATCAAGGTATAAAAATATGGCTGATACCAATCGATTTGTAATAACGTAGTATGCTAATTAAAGTCTAATTTTGCTTAGGTGGTCGTCTGTAAAAGTAGTTATGTTTAACATTAAAATGTTCCGTATGAAGAACTAAATTTAACATCATATTTGGAATCTTAATATTTGGAAAAATTTCCAGAGAGAATCATTCGCCTTGCATACAATATTTAAAATGAAAAACAAATTTCAAATTAATTGCTTAAAAGGCGCAAAGTCCAACACAGTGAAAAACATGCCAGCAAAGTACCAACATTTTTTTTTTCATTTGAAATATTGTATGCAAGGCGAATCTTTCTCTCTGGAAAATTTTCCAAATATTAATATACATTCAATCGATGCTGGATTTAATTAAGTTTCGTCTTTGCCCCATGTCGGTGGCTCACTGAAAAATATTCAATCTTGTACTGCGTTTGTAGCCTTGCAACCTGTAATAGTGAGACGTTCCAGGCTGGGTGTTGTTCCATGTGGTTTAGTCGGTAGAACGTCAGCGGGCTATACTGATGACCCGGGTTCGAGTACCGGCATGGAATCTTTTTCACTAGGTTGGCCTTTGCGCTTTTAAGCAATTGATTTGAAATTTGGTTTTCATTTGAAATATATTTGGAGTCTTCAGTAATATTTGCTTTAGAATACCGTACATGAAAACATTCGGTCATGAAGTTTAGAAATTATGTAAGCTTAAAGTTCTGAATTATTAATGTTAAAGTCATTTTTATCGTTGCAAAACAAATAATAGTACACGTATATTTTACAGTATAACTAAAATCCACTTGGAAGATATTGTTGTAATTTTGTATTCGCATATTTCAAGCATCTGAAAATTGACTTCTGTTAAATATATATGTTATATATATAATTAATTTTAAAATATATGTAGGATTTAAACAAAAATAGGAATAATAACCCATATATATATATATTTATACATGGGTTAGTATTCTTATAATTTAAAAAAAAAAATTTTTTATATCCTATATATATTTAAAAATTAATTTTGAGAAACAGCATTACACCCACGTTGTTTTAAAAAAAAAAAAAAACACTTATAAATGATTTAAGAGAAATCAACCCTAAAGTTGCAAATATGGGAATGTAAAAGAGCCTGGTGATGCTTCTTTAATTAACAATCCATATTCTAATCTATTTTGCAAAGATTAAAGATTAATTTAACATTATGATTTCCAAATTCAATACACTCATATTTCATAAACTACTTGACCGAATGACTTCTCATTTATATCCAACTGTAAAATGTACCAAAGAGTCTAAATAAAATGTCAAATGTAAGTTTTCTTATGTAATTACTTATACCATATGTTTTCATTCTCTAATTTTAGATATCTTGACATATGGTATTATCTGGCACATATTTCGCTCTTTTATGGCAATTTCTTGAATTCCAAAAGTAGCGGGTGCCAAAGATATGCGATTTTTTTTCTTTTTTTACTAATCATTATTTTTGAAGGAAAACTTAAGATGAATATAGGATTTTATTCCATTAATGTTAAGATTAAAGAAAATGTAACACATTTAAAACTTGCTGGGTGAATAGTTAAAAAATAATACTTCATATATTTGAAGAGAATTTTACAATAAAATAATAAAAAAATAAATTTTTATTGAGCGAAAACATAAAGAAAAGAACATATATATTAGCTATTTAATTTTTTTTGTGTGTGTAAATAAGGCTTTTAGTATATAAAACATGAAAATGAAACTTAAACACATTTTATAAGATACATTAACCATTTCTCAGCCATCAAATGATTGCCTATTCACCCCCTTTTTTTTACATGAGAGGCTATTGTTTACGCTAATGTCAAGCTGGCGTTTTATTGACTGCGAATCCTGCTCAGTCTGCATTCATGTAATAAATGAAAACAAATCAGCACTATAAGAGAACTAAGGATATCAATCTAATAACTACAATACTTTTTTTAGCAGAGCCGTAGTGCAGCTGGAAAGAAAAGATCCCAAGAACAACAAATTAATACAAATAAAGCTGAAATATGGAAAAAGAAAATTATGATGACATATTGCCGAATCGCTCAATCTTTATTCGAACACAAAGTTAACTCAAGCAATTTAAAAGGAAATTCTCAAACATTTTAATCGAATATTTTATGAAGAAGAATTTTATTAAATTACTTTAATTGACAGTACTGACATTAATATAATTTTACAAAGTAAAAATACACTGCGAATGGTTCCTGAATAATGGTGTGCATCTGATGCCATAGACATCTGTTTCTCTTGATTTAAACCCTATGGAAAATGTGTGGAGTCAACTGGTTAGAACAGTTTATTCAAAAGGAAATAAATATAACACAATCTCAGAGTTACAAGCTGCTATCATCTCCACCTGGAAAAGAAATCAACAAAACACATTAAAAGGCTTGGCCCGCTCCGTGGCCGACCGTGTTATTGCATCAATTAAAAATTCTGTTGCACACACTGGACCCAAATCTATAGTTTTGGTTAGTGTTTATATCATTATTCAACACGTTACAATGGTTTAATTCGCTTTCCTTAGTTTAAAAATGATCATTTTAGTTATATTTTGCTATAAAATATAGGTGTTTGTGCTATTTATAAATTTCCCCAGTCTTACGTTTTTTTGTATACCAAGACGTTTCCTAAATTAATAGAAATGTAATATAAACATATGTATGCTAATCACTTATAATGAAACAAAGCTAAAAAAAATGCTATAAAAAGTGGTATAATAAATTTATTTAGATTAACGCTCATTTCATCGCACAAACGGCGACATTTTCAAAATCATTCATGATAGAAATATTTTTGCAAACAAATATAAAAAACAATAACTGGGTAAATAATGTCACGAGACTTCATGCATAATGAAAATCAGTGCAAAGATAAAACTAGTCGTTGGGGGGCACCGTAATAACTATCCATCATTGATATACATAATATAAAATATGAAAATAAAACATGTGATACATGCTAAGCATTGTATCATGTTACTTTATTCATAATTTAATTTACTTAGACTCCCTTAAATATAATTAATATAATCCCTTAAGCTAATATTGCTTTTTGTTGCATTAAAATATCTCAATTTGTTGATTTTCTGTAAGCAAGTAAACACTATAGGTTTACAGTGGAAGTCTATGGGAATTTGGCGAAATATTAGAGAACCGCCAATTTGGCTACAATTTTGGCGACTAATTTTGGTCGTCAAGTTGGAGACAAACTTGGGGGCATTTGGCGACAGTACAGGATCCCCCTATAGTAACCCCCCCCCCCTTACAGGTATGGAGATGCATTAAATGCTTGACATTTACGAAGCAATTACTGGCATCTAATCTTATAGTTTGGCGATAGTTTTTGGTTGGCGTGTAGAACCGAAATGCGTAAAAGAAACATCCTTATAACTCGAAAAATCATAATAATATTAACTAACAGTTTACTGCGTCGGATTAAGCGTCTCATTTCCAATTAAAATATATCTTTGAATTGAAATTTGAATGAAATACAGGGTCATGGAAAATCGAAGAGTGTGAAAAATAAAATTACAAATATCTCGACAACTAATTATCCGATCGAGTTCATTCATGATGCAAAATTTATGTTTTTTTATTGTCTTTTATATCCAATCCTTCAAATAAACAATTTCGAAAATTTTTGTATACCTTCTACCAGAACGAATATTTCGAGAGCCCGAAAAAAATAGTTCCGGTTAATCGAGGTACTGATATTCAAAAGGCTTCTTCCCATTGTTACTTCCTAAGCACACGCCGAATTTCAAGTCTCAATTTGTTCGGGAGATAGAGCGTTGACAGACACACATACATACAGACGGACGGCAATCCCCCCCCCCCCCTAAAAATATGTTTTTCGGAATCTCCAGTGTCTGCAACGTGTAAATCCGTCAAAAAAATTTTTTTCGATTTTTAAAACGATTACAAGACTTACCGTATACTACGTATGATTGGTAAGTAATAAATGCAAGGATTATGTGTCCCTTGAGTTACCTAAAATTTGGAAAGGGAATTTGGAAAGAATTGCTGTGCTCTTTTAGTAACAATAATAAAAATTATTCCACGATCGTAAATAACCTCTTTCATTTTATTTTATGTTTGCGCTGATTTTCATCATGCATGAAGTCTCGTGACATTATTTACCAAGTTTCTGTTTTTAAAATTTGTTTGAAAAATATTTCTATCATGAATGATTTAGAAAATGTCGCCGTTTGTGGGATGAGATGAGCGTTAATCTAAATAAAGGTACTACAGCACTTTTATAGCATTTTTTAGCTTTGTAGAAGTGTAATATTCCAAATTTACGGGCAACATTGTAGCATATTTATTTCGGAAACGTTTCTCTAATTATTGTAGAAATATTTTCTAAGATTTCCAATCATTTATCTCGGAATGACTTCTATCAATTATATGAAGATTTCTAGAATCGTGTGTAAGCATAATAACACATTAAATGTTCGCTGACATATCTGTTTTATTAGGGATTTTTCTGAAATTTTGACAGTTTAAACACTTTTCTGTTACCACAATCTTCGTATATATATATATATATATATCTTCGTGGTCGTGGATCTTTCGTCTAAGTTCATTAATGCTTGCATTTAATGAGGAGAGAGCTATATTTATAAACACAAAACTCAATATCTCATATTCTACGTGAAACAGAACCGAAAAACTGGCGATAAATAACAATTAATAATAAAACTTTGTATAAATTACCATGAAAATATAAAAATTCACAGGACGGGGTTTCGAGCTGGAAATTTCTCTATTTTTTTCTATAATTATGGCAACACGTTCCTCTGCTGCATGTACTCCTCTGTAATTGGTGTTTACTTTTCAGCTAGTGCCACCTATCGCATTTTTGTAAGCCCTATGTTCTATCTTTCAGTTCATTTGTGACCTTGTCCCATTACGGACACGTTTTTACTTCAGCTGATGTCGGGCTGTTCAAATTTACAGCTCGAAACGTGTATTGTATGTTTTTATATTTTTATGGTGATTTATAAAAAGTTTTATTATTTATCTCATATACTCTTTTATATAAATTCCATCAATTTTTCGTAAAATTTTTAATTTAACTTAGTAAAGTGCTAAAAATGGTCATTATAATTTAAAAGCAAATCTTTAAATAATTTACAATTGAAAAAGAAAGTTTTAAATCTGCGGCAAAACATTTTTTCCATACATTTTTAAATGCAGGAATCTTGAAGGAAAATCTCTGAACCACGTGAACGCTTATCCAATAACTTATTCCAGATGTTACCATTCTCCAATTTCAGCTGTCTAGATACGCTTGAAGATGGTATCGATTGCAAACATCTTTGCCAAAAGTGCATGTCTTGGTAAAATCTTCTGTTACTCATGCACTAAAGCATCCTTCTCATCTTTGTATTTTCTTCATGAGAGAATAAGGATGTATTTTTGAGACTTAGATCTAGCATGTTTTTAAGTTTGGCATTATTCCAATTGCATTATATTTCTGTTGACAACTCTAGCAAGAAAACTGCTCTAGATATGGAAAGAAAGTAGAAAGAATATTTAATACGTAACCAATCTTTTATCACACTGTTGTTTGTGTTAAATAGTTAACCTATGTATGTTACTCTTAATATATACGCCCTGACATGACTATTTAATATCTTCAATCTTTTTCTGGTGATGATTATCAGGTCGCAGTTTTTATTTTAGCTCTTTTTTTTTCTAAATTGTGCTTATCTTACTTATCTTATTCTTTCCTCTTGGATTTTATTGAAACATTCTTCATATATAAAAACAAAAAAAAATATTTGTAAATAGCTTTTAATAAATGTTGTTCATAGCTGACGCTTTGTAGATTTCATTTAACTTTTTTGTCACTCTTCATGTCTCTTATATAACCACACTAATCCTTATTATAACTACAATAACTAATATATTTACTGGCTTAAAAAATAATCTTTACTATTATATTACTTTTTTTTTTCGTTTTCATCTTTTTTTTTAAAATCTTTCCCTTAAACTGGATAAATATTTATTTTTGTCTTCGTTTCTTTAAAGTGTTAGATTTTTCATATTTCTCCTGTTGCATTCTCTTGCAATAGTTTCTTTCTCCATGTATCGCTCACCCGCACATCTTGCAAAAATTCATTTTGAGTTTTGTTGCACGAATGTATTTGTTATACTCATAGGTGTGTCTTTCTACAGAAAAACTTTCAGATGTGTAGTTATACGAAAATTTGTAGAATTTAAATCAGCGTTTAAATATAAATTTCAAGCATCGTGGCTTTATTGGTAGTAGTCTTATCATCTCCAAATTTATTCCCGCACTTTTTGAGGCAAATTAATTTTTCTTTTTTTAATTCAATGTAAATATCTGTTTCTAAAAATCAATGAACATTCTGGCTATCACTTAGGATTAGCATGATTTGTCTAAAAATAGGTGGTAATTTTCCTTACCGTCCCATCCTTACCACCCCTTTTTTCCTATACCGTCCCTTTTTTTTTCCTTACCGTCCCTTCTTTAAGACCCCTTTAAGAGAATGTTATACAAAAATTTTGTACTAAAAATACTACATTTTTAATATTTCTTATTTGAATATCCCGTGGGTACTATGCAAATTCATTATAAGTAAAAATTTAGAAGAAAGTAAAAAGTTATAGGGTTAATATGGTAAGGACAATTAAACTCGAAAGTTTAACTTAAACCTCAGTTAAATAAAAAAATTTTCGCTGCTGACCATTTTTTCTTTATTTTGAATCATTAAGGCATTCGTCTATCAGATTAAAATGTTATTTTAGCAAGTTTAATTTTGTGAGATTTTTTTCCCCCCCAAAAGTCAAAAGATTGTGAGAATGCCCCTTATGCATAATTTTATGTTGCTCAGAAAGCATTGTTTAGATTGAATTCTTGTATAGATAATGTTCATATGATATTCTGACATTATATGAGAATTTGATTGAAAATACAGTTTTTCATTTAATTATAAATATTTCTATTTTATAATTTTCTTCTTACAAATAACCATTTTTGTGCAGTTACATTTACAGTATCAGTAAATATTTAAAATATACGGTTAAATTTATGTTCTTTTGAAAGCAACTTTTAGATTATAGATCTATTAAATGGTGTTTATGCTGCATTCTGAAATAAGCCATTAGTATTTGTAAGGGATTATTTTGATTGGAACTGCTGTTTTTTGTTTAATCCCTAAACAGATTTTAGCGAGCACCGTTCGCGCAAAAAGAGTTTGCTTGAGTCGTTATTAAAATCTTTTGAACTTAACTAGTTTTTAACTATAACTTTCGATTAAATAATTGGCAGATATTTTTTTAATATAAAATAAAGATATTTTAGTATGGAAATTGCCATTTTTCCATATTTTAAATTTATCGTGCCAAAAAATGAAACTGTTAAGGTGTTAATTAATTTTTTATTAAAATTTTGAAGATTTTTATATTTTTTTCTCTTACAAATAACCATTTTGTATGCAGTTACACTTGCATCTGCAGTAAATATCTAAAGTATATGGCTAAAATAAATAATTATAGAAAAACTATATTTCAAGTTGAACGACAGATTCACCTTAATAAAATAAATGAGAAATATGAATATCAAATTCACAATATATATCTTTACTTAATAGGTAATTAAAAACATTTGTATTTTAGCACATATTAAGTAAAGACATATATTGTGAATTTGATATTCATATTTCTCATGTATATGGTTAAATTTAGGTTTCTTTAAAAACAGCTATTAGATTGAATTCTTATGGGTGTGTTTAATAATTGTTAATCAGTAGATTGTTTTGAGTCACCAAGCTAAAACAAGGGTGGTGAATAATTCATTATGATAAACAAGCGAACAAAAACAAGCGTAGTTAATAAATCCTAAAGCGTCGAGCGGCTGAGTAATATTGAAAATTTTGTGTTAATTTCAGTGCACCGTGTGCTAATTCTATGTTAAAATTCTTAGCTTTTCAATAAACAGATTCCAGTAAAGTTTCCGATAAAAATTAGTAACTATCTGAAGTAGCTTTCTAATTAGATTAGTATGGGAATTTTTTGTATTCAAATGTTTCAAGTAATATATTTAAAACAGTATCATATAAATTCCATCGCGTAAGTTTTTAAATGTAAAATGTTTAAGTAAAATGGTAAGTAAAATTATACTCCCAAATTTAACTTAAACCTCAATTACATAATAAAATTCTCCCCGCTGACCATTTTTTCTTTATTTGGAATCATTCATTCGTCTATCAGTTTAAAAGTTATTTTAGTAAGTTTAATTTCACCAGATTTTTATTCCTGAAAAGTCAACATATTGTGGGAAAGCACCATATGTCCCCTTATCTATTATCTTATTCCAGATGCTACCATTCTCCAGTTCCAGATATCTTCGTACACTTCAACTAGGTATCGATTACAACCATCTTTGGCACCAGTGTGTATCATACTAAACTTTATGTAACCCATGCACTAAATTCATATTTTCTTGCATTTACTTCATTACGGAAGGCGGGCATATCTTTGAGACTACGTACTTATCTTGTGTTTTCAGGATTGTCATTATTCGAGGTGCATTATATTTTGCTGACGATTGTAATATGAAAACTTTTCTAGATACAGCAAGGGTCTAGAAAGAATGAAACAAAATGTATAAACGTGGCTAACATTTTATCACTCCGTTGTTTGTGGTTGTAGCTATATATCGCATTTTTATTTATACAATATCATAAAATATATGTTGATAAATAGAAATTGTACAAAATTTTATAGACATCCGTTTTTTTTTTGTTTTGTTTTTTTTGTTGTTGTTGTTGTTGTTGTTTTTTATATTAATGATTGATTTAGTTCTGGAAATACAATACAAAAAAGTGTTTAAAAGTTTTTGATTTAAAAAAAAAATATATTGTTTCCGTAAAAAAGATACGTGTATGATGAATGTCATCGTGAATAATGTTAATTGCGTACATTTCTAGTCAAACATAATACGTGGTTATTTTTACAAGAGTTATGGAATACTTGAGAAAATAAAAATTAATCATTTTCAACCATATCTTTAAAAGTCACACATATTCACAATTTAAGTTAAATAATGCTATAAAAAGTGATAGAATATCTTTATTAAGACTTTCGATCGTTTCATCGCACAATCGGCGACATTTTAAAAATCAATCATAATAGAAAATATATGATAACGAAATAAATAAAATATATGATATTGCAAGAAACAATGGATACAAAGAAAGCACCATAGAAAAATTAATTAAGAGCTTGAAGAACAAAAAGAAAAGAAATTTCAAGCCACAAAATTCCACGTTATCCACTTTACAATATTTTCCTGGTTTCTTCGAACGTTTAAAATATAAACTCAATAAATTCAATATCTTCCTAGTCGCAAAACCATCCATGAAAATAAAAAAATATAGTATGCAAGAAAATAGATCAAATTGAGTCCAACCAATTAGCAGGAGTATACGAAATACCTTTCACCAAAGAAGATGGAACAAAGCAATTTTATATAGGTATGACAAGCAGAAAACTTAAAACTAGAATCAAAGAACATATAGCAGACATCAAATACAATAGAAGAACCACAGCTTTGGCCAGATTATGCAGCGAAGAACCTTTACAGATTGAATTAAAAATAGCAAGTTAATTTATCCATCAAGATTTTATTTACCATCCATAGTCCGAGAATCAATAGAAATATTTTTACGCAACGAGAATATTTGCAATGATTCTGTGTCCCTTGATTTACCTAGAATTTGGAAAGAGATACTAAGTAATTGTAGAAACAATAGTAAAAATTAATCCACACTCGCAAATAGCCAAGTTAATTTTATTTTATTTTATGTTTTGCAATGTTTTTCAGTATGCTTGATGTCTCGTGATATTGTTTACAATGTTGTTTTTAAATTATGTGAAAATTAATCCACGCTCGAAAATAGCTAATTTAATTTTTATTTTATTTTATGGTTGCAATATTTTCATTATGCTTCATGTCTCGTGACATTGTTTACTATATTATTGTTTTTAAGTTATGTGAAAATATTTTCTATTATGATTGATTTTGAAAATGTCGCCGATTGTGCGATGAAACGATCGTAAGTCTTAATAAAGATATTCTATCACTTTTTATAGCATTATTTAACTTAATTTGTTTATAAGTGATTATTATACATGTTTTCATATTCACAATTTTAAATTTTATTATAAACAATATTACTATATTATGTTAACTATATTTATTTTTATACCTAAACACTTACGTCATATAATTACTCACAATATATTTGTGACGATTTTATTAAACTGTTGCTCTTTGATTATTATATATTTGGTAATTGCTAAAAAAAGGTTTCATCATATTATACTTTCACGTTGCCATACAAAAAAATGCACAAAAATATAAAATTTCTTTCCGAATTAGAATTTTTTCAAACGAACAATTTAATGTACTACTCATTTAAATTTCATTCAAATATTAAGTACAGAATTAATTAAGAATTCGTTAAACATTTTAAAGTGAATCACTGTAGAGGTACTTTCGTATTTAATTAGAATTTCTCGGTTTGTAACTTAATAATACAATCGATTACTAGTCATATTGAAGGCTAATCAAACGGTTTTGAAATTTTCGACTCAGTGAATGACTCATTCTTAAACATTTCATATTTCATACCTAGTATGCAACGTATGAATTTAATTTTTTTGATACATATTATAATGTTTATAAATACCCGGGAATATACCCGCGCTTCCTGTGTTGCAGAATATAGATGAAAACAATTTTTTTTTTTTAAATAGATAACTGTAAATCGATTTCTTACATTTAATTTATTTTTTAGAATATGCACAAATAAACCAGAAAAATTATATTTCTTTCTAAAATAGCAATTATGTGTTTAAATAAACCCTAGAAACGTATTAAAAGTAATAATTTCGTATCGACGTCGCCCCACGGATTAACAGTAGAAGATATCACCAAAGAGCACTATTTACAATTAACCTTTTTGATTCTGATTATTTTATTAGTTTAAGTGCGTAGCTTAATTACATGTCTTAAATTTGTGTTTTTATGTATGATATTTTATTTATTTATTTATTGGTGAATGTTTTAATTCCGTTATGGAAACATAAGGTGGGAACAAATGTTATGTTATTTATATTAATTTAAAAGCAAATGGATTTATTTTTTGCTGCATGCGAATGCCATAGAGATATATTTCAAAAAATTCAAGCTTGTTAAATATTTTGAAACAATAAATATTGAGTTAATGGCGATGCAATTTTTAAACAATTTGCGATACAGTCTTCTGATAAATTTCGATTGAAAGTAATTTTTTCCCCTATTCGGCGGCGTAAAAAATTAAAATGCACGATGTTTAGAAGTTTAAAAAATGGCAGTAAAATTAAAATTTAATCTTCTGGTGTTGCCACCGTCCAAATACGTGAGCATTACGCACGGACACGTTTGTCCTTTATAATATAGATATAACCCATAAAAATTCTTTCGCATTAACACTTTTGAAAGTATTTGCATCTCATTTTATCTTATTACAATAGCCCTGAATTGTCTACTTTAATTATATGTTATAATCTTTACTGTTAATATTTTTAATCATACTTAAAATATGGAGAATTTATTTGGATTATTAATTAGTTTATATATGAAATAAATTAACTTTCAAGTTGCCATTAAAAATCTTCTAAATTTATAATTGTAATACTTTGTTGACTCTTATCTTTTTTTATACTTGTACCACTTATAATGCATAAATATTCACTATATCTTTTTTTTAAATTACACCTCTACTATTAATATGTATTTATTTAAGGTATGAAAATTATGATTTAAAATTGTACGCTGTTTTACTGTTGTTGTACCACACAAAAAGAGTTCAACTCTGTAAAGTTTCAGACCTGATTTGAATGTTTCTATATGTTCCTCTAATAGGTTCGTGAATTAAATTTATATCACATATATAAGCATATATTGGCGTTCTATAAATATTTCCAATTAAAATTCAATGTAAGTAATTCTGTATATAATTAGAATTTAACTGTTTATAGTTTAATAATCTTATACTATAATCCGAGCAAAAATTGTGTGTGTATGTGTGTGTGTGTGTGTGTATGTAAATTTTATCTTAAAAACGGCTCTAGCGATTTTGACGAAATTTTGTAGTTTACCATTTTCGGGCATGATAAGACCATTGGGCTAGGTCACGTGTTCGAGAAAATTCGATTACTGGGTCATTATGGGTCGTAATGGGTCAAGGTCAAGCTAATTATATCTAAAAAACGGCTCAATCGATTTTGACCAAATTTCACATCCAACCGTTTTTCGACACAAAGAAACTTTTGGGCTAGGTTACATGTTCGAGAAATTTCGATTAGTGGGTCATTTTGGGGTCACTATGGGTCAAGACAGTTTTATCTAAAAAACGGCTCTAACGATTTTCACTAAACTCTATATTCTACAGTTTTGGATTACGAGAAAACTATTGGGCTAAGTCACATGTTCGAGAAAATTTGATTACTGGGTCATTTTTGGGTCACCGTGGGTCAAGCTAAGTTTATCTAGATAACTTCTTTAACGATTTTGACGAAATTTTGTATCTAACTGTTTTCGGGCACGAAAAGACCATTGGGATGGGTCTCGTGTTCGAGAAAATTCTATTAGAGGGTCATTTTGGGGTATAATGGGTCAGGGTCAAGTTAATTATATCTAGAGAACGGCTCAATCGATTTTGACTAAATTTTGTATCTAACTCTTTTCGGGCACGGAAAGATCATTGGGATGGGTCTCGTGTTCGAGAAAATTCGATTAGTGGGTCATTTTGGGCCATAATGGGTCAGGGTCAAGTTAATTATATCTAGAGAACGGCTCAATCGCTTTTGATTAATTTTGTATCTAACCATTTTCGGGCACTAAAAGACCATTGGGTGGGTCTCGTGTTCGAGTAAATTCGATTAGTGGATCATTTTGGGTCATAATGGGTCAGGGTCAAGCTAATTATATCTAAAGAACGGCTCAATCGATTTTAACTAAATTTTGTATCTAACCATTTTCGGGCACGGAAAGACCATTGGGATGGGTCAGGTGTTCGAGAAGATTCGATTAGTGGGTCATTCTTGGGTCACTGTGGTTCAAGCTATTTTTATCTAAAAAACGGCTTTAACGATTTTCACTAAACTCTATATTCTACAGTTTTGGATTACGAGAAGACCACTGAGCTAAGTCATATGTTCGAGGAAATTCGATTCGTGCGTCATTTTTAGGTCACAGTGGGTCAAGCTAAGTTTATCTAGATAACGGCTCGAACGATTTTGACGAAATTTTGCACCCTACTGTTTTCGGGCACGAAAAGACCATTGGGATGGGTCTCGTGTTAGAGAAAATTCAATCAGTGGCTCATTTTGGGTCATAATGGGTCTGGGTCAAGCTAATTATATCTAGAGAACGGCTCAATCAATTTTGACTAAATTTTGTATCTAACCATTTTCGGGCAACAAAAAAACCATTGGGATGGGTAATGTGTTCATGAAAATTCGATTAGTGGGTCATTTTTGGGTCACCGTGGGTCCAGCTAAGTTTATCTAGATAACGGCACTACGATTTCACGAAATTCTGTAATCTTTGGTTTCCGGCACGAAAAGACCATTGGGATGGGTCACGTGTTTGAGAAAATTGGATTGGTGGGTCATTATGGGTCATAATGGGTCAGGGTCAAGCTAATTATATCTAAAAAAACGGCTCAAGACATTTTCACAAAATTTTTTAATATACGGCCGTTTCTGGTCATGAGCCATTGGGCTAAGTCACATGTTCGAGAAAACGTGGGTCACAATGGTCATTTGGGTCACAATGGGCCAGGGTCAAGCTAATTGAATCTAAAAACATGCTCAAAACATTTTGACCAAATTTTATATTACATATACCGCTTCTGGACATGAGAAGAGAATTGGGCTAAGCCACATGTTCGAGAAAATTCGATTAGTGGGTCATATTGGGACAGGGTCCAACTAATTGTATTTAAAAAGCGCTTCAAAACATTTTGATATAATTTTGTATAATATTGTTTCCGGGCATGATAAGAGCATTGGGCAGGGTCGCACGTTCAAGAAAATTCAATCAATGTGTCATTTTGGGTCCTAATGGATCAGGATCAAGCTAACTGTATCTAAAAAACCGCTCAAAAGATTTTGACAAATCTTTGTACTACACCGTTTCTGGACAAAATAAAACCATTAGACTGGGTCGCATGCTCAAGAAAATTCTATTAGTGGGTCATTTTGGTGATAATGGGTCGGGGTCAAGCTAGCGGCATCTCAAAAAGGTTCAAACAATTTTGGCCATTTTTTTTGTTATACCGTTTCACAGTACAGAAAGACCATTGAAATAGCTCACATACGTCGATGAATTTCGGTTAGTGGTTTTTTGAATCAACGTGGATCAAGCTTATTTTACCTAGAAAACAACTAACGATTTTCACTAAATTTTGTATTTCATTGTTTTGAGGCTCGAGAAAAGCATTGTGATAGGTCGCATGTTCGAAAAAATTCGATTAGTGGGTCATTTTGGGTCACTATGTTTCACGGTCAAGCTAATTGCATCTAAAACAGCAAGAATGATTCAGTGGGAAAAATATATCGAGATAAACAGAAAGCTAATCTTGACCGAGCTTAACTCGGTCCTTCCTGCTAGTGTAATCTATTTATAGTTATTGGAAGTATTCAAATGTACAGTCGTGGAAAAAAAAAGTAAACACCCCCTACTAACTCCTCAACAAATTATCGTAGAAGAAAGTTACTGGTACCAAACGATTGGAAATAAAGTCTACTTTTAAATGATGCATATAAAATTTGCTTAGGGGGGCATCTACATATTAAAACGAATCCAAACTTCATTTTATTTTTCAAGGACAGTACCCAATTTTAACAAGATATTTCAAATCTTAGGTTCAAATTATGCCTAGACACCGAATTTCAAGTCATTAGAATGATAAGTTTTTGAATTATAAACATTCAAAATTTAGAGCTTCTAATGTTAAATTACATTTTCATATTTTTATTAATATCTCCAGAAATTATGCTCCGATTGCGCTAATTTTTTTGTAGCAATAATACTCATATACCCAAACATAAATACGCTGAATTTGCAATTTTTATTATTTTATGATATGAATTATGAATTATGAAATTAATATTCGAAAAAATTATGAATTGCAACCTACAATTTTTTTGATGGATTTAGATTCTTATTTAGATGGATTTAGATTTAGTCCTGCTTTGTGTGTATCCGAAATTTCACATTTTTCTTCCAAGTAGTTTTCAAATTATGCTTAAAAAATGGCAAAATGATGGTTTAAGGGGCCGTCTATAATAGAAGTCACTAGATATTTTGAAATTTCTTCTGCTGCATTGTAATCTAGCAGGCTTCAATGACTACTTAAGGTGCCTTGATCAGGATGGGGGCTCTCTCGGTTAACAATCGATTTCCGAACTTCAATTTGGATACAGCCCTTAAAATACGCTCGTTTTAAAATAATTAATTTCTCAGAAACTTATGGTACGAATTGCAAAAAAATTTGTTTTTAGGGTAATTGGAGGATGTAGAGTTCATTTATGATGCCAGAATTGTGTACTGCTATTGAAAAAAAACAAAGTTATGGTTCGTTTCAATATGTAGATGACCCCTAAGCAAATTTTATCTATATCATTTAAAAGTAGACTTTATTCCCAATCGTTCGATACCAGTAACTTTCTTCTACGATAATTTGTTGAGGAGTTAGTGGGGGTGTTTACTTTTTTTTTCCACGACTGTACTTCTCAGCTTTTAAGCTTCAAACGCATTGATCTAGGCATTCTTTAACATTTAGTATTTGATATTTGCTAAGTAATGTATAATTTTAAATGGTTTTATACATTTTGTTACGTATAAAATAATTTTCAATGTAAGCTTTCAACCTCGGAATAGTTTACATGTTATGACATTAGAAACTACGTACAGGATCTGCCCTAACAGTAGTGAGACTGATTCCACAAAATTCGTTTATTTTAAGATAATTTTACAGAAGCTTAATATTATTCAAAATACCCTCCTCTTGGATCAATTCACCGTTGCCAACGGCCCTGCTTCCCATTTACGTCAGACTGGAAGTCCTCAACTGGAATGTTGTTCAGAACGCGCGTTACGTTTTTTTTTTCTTTCTTGTACTCCAGATTGTCAAAACGAAGACCTTTTAACCTCTTCAGACCCCAGGGTTTATTTTCATATATTTTCTTACTTAGTTATGAATTTATATTCGCAAAGTGATAACTAATAAAGATTGGAAAGCAAAAAAAAAAAAAAAAAAAAAAAAAATAATTTTTGTACATAAAATTTGATATATCATATATGACACAATAAATACATTTTTTGATATTTTTTTAGGATATTTTCTTTTGTTTTGAATGGAAAAAATAATGAAAAATATTAAATAATCATGCATTTAATAAATTTTTATTTTTAACGGACTCTCCATATGGTATTTTAACGAATAAAAAAATTATTTACTTTTCGTTTTTGTATATTTCCCTCATTTTTGCTGCAAGCGATTTTTAAATCCCATTTTATGGCAGAAAAAAGCACTATAACAAACAATTTGCTATTTTGCTTTAGTTTGGCTATCTTTGAAGATTCCATTCACACCATTTTCATTTTATTAATCCTTATTTATATACAGGGGAAAAAATTGTAAAGATGTGCATCCTATAGGATACTCCAGGTCCGAAGAGGTTTTAAGCTGAATTTTAACCGAGGTAATAGAATAAATTCCGGTGGTAACAGATCGGGGCTGTTTTGCCAGGAACTGAGTCACTTTAAATTATGTGTTGGAACCAACATGAAAGAACTTTTCCGCATTTGAAGTTCTCGCGTGGCAATTTGATGCACAATCGATTTTATAAGTCCCCACGTTTTCATAATCATTGGGACGCTCATCCGACGATCAGAGTCCGAATGCGTATTAATTTTAGCCACGTTGTCTGAAAATCGAGAACCAGATGCACGCTCAGCTTGTTATTCTCCCCCAACGTCCCCTCTTTCTCCTTTGACTGCTGTCCCACCAGTGGCTGAGAGGTTCTGCTCTCGAAGCTGGTAGACGGGATGTGCTGGATTCGAACCCAATTGCGCTCGTCGGCCTAACCGCTCGGAGTTTTCGTGGTTTTTACTCGAACCTTGGTTTTCCATGCGTAAATACAGGTTAGGTTCCTTTAGAAAGACCCCCACGAAGGGCACTCCCTCCCCCTTTCGGGCCATATCGCTAGTGTAGATAATTGGCCGTCATAAACAACACCAATACCCCTTTGACACCTACATCCTTGAGCCTTGGGTAAAGTATCCTTCCCGTAGGCTTCTTGTAAAATGGCAAGCGTCTCCGTAGCCAATTTGTTTAGTTTTAGACAAAACTTTATGGCGTATTGCTGCTCTATACTCCGCTGCATTCTGAAAACCCAACGCCACTTTCAAACACGAGCGAATCGTGCACTGCAAAGGCTCAAAGCCACTGAATTCCGCCAAAGTGTGTAAATGACAGCCCCCACCGCACGTAACGCCTGAAAACTCCGCCTCTTTTTCCTTCTGCTTCGTGCGAAAAATTCAGTCTCGTTAACTCATTCATATGTTTAACTATACATAAAGCAGAGTGTTTATTATTATTATTAACGTTCAGTTGAAGTAAAATAAATTAACCCATTTTTCAAGATAGCTTTGAATTTTTTTTTTTAATCGTATGTTTGAGTCTTAGTTTTTTTAAATATATTTTCATATCTATACATCTTATTCAACATTTATTATCACAATTATTCGCATCTTATTCAACAATTATTATCACAATTATTCACTCTTTTTTTTTTTTTTTTTTTTTTTTTTTTTTTTTTTTTTTAAATACGATTATAATACTTCGACTATACGATTCTCTTAACTACTCTATTTACGAAGTATACTTTTATTACAATTATCTTTCACGTTCCAATACACACACACCAAAAAAAAAAATACAATGCAATAAAAGTGCTTTCAATCTAAATATGTTTATAAGATTCTCTTATGTGTTTATCAAAAAAATTAATATTAAGTGTACATTCTGTAAAGAAATCGCTAAATATTACCAAATGAAATTGAATATGAGTATTTTTTCTTTTTACAGAAATTTCTCAATTTATAAATTTATGAAAATGTCGATTAATAATTATACTAAATAATATTTAAATAATATATTATTTTTATTAATTCCGACTTAATCAACAAGATTTTTTTCAATTCCATAAAATATGGCTGAATTTAAATTATCTAATGGATTCGAATATTGATGGAAGGCATAAGCTTTAAATATATCAAAATATTCTCTCTTCATTACTTTAGAAACTGCATATATAATTTAATCATCATTTGATACATTTACAATATTTACTTTAATTATATACATTATAATCTTAACAACGAACATTTCTATTTAAACGTAAAAGAAGGTTATTTTTATTATAATTATCTATTAGTTGACATAATGAAAATTAATCTGATTTTAAAGATTATATTTGAAATATTATCACAAAATTTCCCTGATTCAAATTAATTGAATTAACGTTAAATATATGTAATTTTAATTCCCATATCAGTTATTATATACAGTTATATGCTATCCCATTTCACGGATTACACTTTGCTATTATTATATGAATGTTATGAGTTTGCTAATTATTAGAAAAATGTTCATCATGTTTTACATTCACTTTTCCGTAAAATCAAAATACAATTACTTAGAACTGTTTTCGAAATTTGAATTTTTCTGTAAAACACTCTAGTGTGTTTATCTACTGAAATTAGCACAGAACATATTACACTAAAGGTTTGTAAAACATTTACAAATGAAGTTATGTGCAATTAATTGTGTACTTTATTTTCATTTAATATTTCTAACTTAATATTAAATATGATTATTAGTTATACAAATTAGTATTCTACACAAACCTCTCAGTTTTTAAATTTGTGACCCACTGAAGAAGAGAATTTTCAACATTTGACAATTCTTATTTATATAGGCACACACGATTAAGTTAAATGTTCCAATTCCGTTTATTATTTACATACGAATTAAACTTTAAGCATGTTAAAGTACTTTCATGTGATTATCTGAGAAAATATTTGATTATCTCATATATCTGTTTCTCATATTTAGATACTTTTACTTAGTTTACTTTAATTATACACGGTGTCCGAAAAGTTTACCTCTGATTAGAAAATTTATCTATATCCACTATAAATAATACAAACGTGTGAAACTGGTCCGAATTAAATTTTTATAACGTAGCGAAAAAACAAGACTCAATCCGAGAACGTTTGACTTACATTACAATTAAATTTGCAATTTTTTTTCCGAGGCAAATTGATAGAATTCGCGTTTTTCCCTCCCAATAATTTCAGAAACTGACGATTTTTCAGCTGCCGGTTAATGAAATTTTCAATTTTTCCGCGCATCATTGAAAAAATTCGCGATTTTTTCCAATTCGATCGGCAAAACTCGCGATTTTCCCGTGGCCGATCGAAGAAATTTGCAATTTTTTCCGCGCCTCATCGTCAAAATTTGCGCTTTTTTTTTCACCTGATCGACAAAATTTGCGAGTCTTAAATGGCTCACGAAATTTTCAATTTTTGCAGCGGCAGATTGACGAAATTCACGACATTTTCCTGCGATCTATAGACAAAAATTGCAATTTTTCGCAGTTATACATTGACGAAATTCGCTTGTCATACGCTAACCCATCGCGGGCCACAGGTTTTGCATCCCTAATTTAATCGATGGGGAAGTAGATGCACTATTTTTTTTTTTCTTTTTAACTCAATCAACATCTGTGAAACTGCTGCCGAAATGTTGGAAAACTCTTCAAATGTTCCGTTAAATTCTTCTGTAACGTGTTTGTAGTGTGACAGTCTCAGTGTCCTGGAAATCGGAAACGATCACAAATTAGGGAAAAGCTCAGTGTGTTTTCTGATATCACGATGCCCTTTTGGAATTTGTAGTTACTATGAGGCCGTGAGCACTGATTTCGGCATAATGTGAATTGCATATGACAAAACGGTCTCGGGTTACTAGAGAGCGCACTGAGGTTTTTTTTCTGAATTGTGAACGTTTCCAGTTTCAAGAACATTGGCACTGCGACCCTACACCCACGTTACTGAATCCTTTAACAAAACACTTGGTTAGTTTACTAATATTCTTGCACCCGTTTCCCACATCTATCTTTTATATAGCGGATTTGAATAAATTTCGTAATAAAAGGAAGGAAATAAGTTTTGGACACCCTATACATATAATATTCTCAATTACAAAAATTTGTACGCAAACACAAAAGGAGATAATATTTATTAAATTTATCCATTAGTTGAAAAAACAAAAGATAATGCAGTAGAATCTCGATTATCTGAAGTAATTGGGATCGACCATCTCTGGGAAAATCAAAATTTTCGGATAATCGAGAATGGTTCAATTTTAAGATTAAGGTGAAATAGATGCAATATATCTTATTATGGTAACAACAGCTTAATACAAATAAAGCAATAGCAAAAAAGAAACTACAATAAATTACCTGAATTTTAATTTTAAAACTAAGTACCTTTTACATATATCACAAGCGTTTGAAAAAATGTTTTGTTTGTCGCACTTTCGATTGCCTTTGCTTTTAAGCTCTATCATGGAGTTTTTTAATATTATTAGTTCACCAGTATCATAGTCTTTCTGCTGCTACAGCCATACCAAACCTTTTGCAAAACATTCAAAAGTATTAGAATTGCTAATTTGTTCGTATTCTTCGTTCCACATCGAAGCTTACGGGAGCTCAAGTCAAATTCACAGGAACTCTAAGAAAGGCGATCGAAAATATTTATATATACTCGTAGTTCGGAAAGGACCGCTTGCACACAAGGAATATGATAGTTAAATAAGCTTTCAAAATGAACTTTGTACACCACAAGGAATGTGATAGGAATTTTTTTTTAAGGTTTCAAAATGGATTTTGCACACAAGGAATGTGAAAAAAAAAAAAAAAAAAAACTTAAAAAATGGATTTCGATTAAAAGAGTTTCGGATAAAAGAAGTTCTACTGTAGTTTAATTTTGAAGATTGCGTTTAAAATATGAGCAAAGGAAAAATCCTGACTCATTTTATTATAATTAACGTTAAGTATACCTTTTTTTATTTCGGATGTCATCTATTACATAAGGTTTTGGCTAGCCTATTTGTGCTGTTTGCAAATTCTTGTATGAAAAAATGCAGTTCTATAATATTGTTTTCCAAAATTTTAATTCTTCCTTAAATACTCTAATGTGTTTACTACTAAAAGTAACACACACATATTAAATACATATTCACAAAAATTTGCTTAAACTATTGCCAAATGGAATTCAGTATATTTTCGTTATTCATTTTAATTTCTGGTTTATAACTTAATAATGAAATCGATTATTAATAATACGAATTGTTATTTTAGAATTTACTCCCATTTTTTTTAATTTCTAATTTACTGAACAAGATATTCTTCAACATTTTATAATTCATATTTATAAAGGATGATACGGTGAATTTAATTTCTCTAATACATTCTATTATTTGCATAAGGTGTAAGCTTTGAACCTGTTAAAACACTTTCATATGATTACTTTAGAATGTATGTATTTCATTTTCTCATATTTATATACCTTTGCTTTGTTTACTTTAATTATATATGTAATAATCTTAATTACGAACATTTTTAGGTAAACATAAAAGAGGATGATTTTTATTAGAATTATCGATCTGTTGACACAAAGAAAATTAATCTAATTTTCAAGATTACCTTTAAAATATCAACAAAAAGTTCGTGTGACTCACGTTAATTAAATTCTTCGCCGGGACAGTAAATTTATCTGTAAATCATTTGTAAAAATAAATCTAAATAGGAGAAAACATTTTGAAGTAAATGTAAACAAATTATTAATGGTGAAGTGACTTAATATGTAGTAAGTAAATTTACATAGTTCAGATATATTGCGAATAAAATTGAATTAATGCGATGTATTTGTATATGGAGGGAGATTTGTTCATTTATGACAAATATTTAAATAAATAAATTCATACTTCCGTTTGTTTACGTTATAGTATGATGTGTCTTTCTTTTTAATGTAATTTATTTGACCCTTTAGCGGAAATTATATATTTATTAGAGTTTAAATGTGTTGTATCAAAAATTTTATATCATCTTACTAGATCTAGCCTTTTAAGTGTCTTAACTGTGTTAGGGGCACATTAGTGTTGAATATATATCTGTTATTTCTCTCTAATTTATCTCCTCCTTTAATTATTATTCTTTTTTATCTTTTTTTACTAATTTATTTCTTTTTATTTATTTATTTTTCAATTCCTACTATTAGTTCACACTCTCCCTATATTTATTTATTTATTTATTTATTTATATATATATATCTTGTTAAAAATTTCAATCGTTAATAAAATACTTATTATTCATCCTACAAGTTGAAATAAATTTTTTTAAACTTGTACTGGATGACAATTGATGTTAATACAGTTTTTTTTTCAAATATTAATTCATTAATTAAATTTTAATTAATTAATTTTAGTTTTACATGAAAGACAAAATGGTGGCCATTGGTTATTGAAGCATTTAATGCATCTTCATACCTATAAGTGGGGTTACCATAGGGGGGACCCTGTTCTGTCGCCAAATACCGCCAAGTTTGTCGCCAACTTGACGATATATCGCCGAATTTGGCGTCAAAAATGAGTTGCCAAAAGTGACGCCAACTTGGCGATATCTCTAATATTTCGCCAAATTAACACAGGCTTCCATTGTAAACCTACTTGCTTATAGAAAATCAACAAGTTGAGATATTTTAATGCAACAAAAACTAATATTAGCTTAAGGATTATATTAAATTTTTCTTTGATGACCTAAGTAGGAATTAACTTTAAAAACAAACATTTTATATTACTTGTTATTTATTCATTTATTTATTCTATTCTACTTCTTCTTATTATTATTATTTTAATTTACTTCTTTTATTTTATTTGAGTCTTGTTTATTTCTTTTTCCTTTTCTTTTCTGTTATTTTTTTTTATTATTGTTTCAAAATTATCCTCTTCTGAATGTGCTCCTCTGTGGTTGGTGTTTACCTTACAGCTGGCGCCACCTGTCGCACTCTTTGTAAGATCTCCTCTTTCCCTTTTCTGTTCATTTGTGACGGACTGTTATATTTTCTAGTCCTGTTTGTTGTTTTGATTTTATTGTGATTTATAAAAAGTTTTGTTATTTTAATTGTGTTAAATAACTTCTGAATTCAAAGGTGTGATTTAACAAACAATTATAAAGACACTTCATAGCTGCATAAGGTAAATAAATATGTAAAGTAATAAAGTACAAATTCTAATACCAATAATTTTCATAGCTATTATTTTATTAATTACTAAAAGCTATTATTTTATGAATCGTTAAAATTTTAAGAATTGTTAAGTTGCTTTAGTTAAACTCACTAACTCACAAAAAGACTATTTATTTATTTTAATGATTTTGCAGCATATGGAAGCATTAAATTTTAATTAGTAGTATGTATTTTCTCTAAAACGGTGCTTTTTAAAGGCAAAGGCGCAAAAGTTATCACAATTAATTAATTTCAGATCAAAAATCTATTATTCATGTTATTCCAATGAAATTTCTAGAAGTTTCCCTTATATGGAATTATATTTCTATAATATATTTCTTACCTGTTATTAGCTATATATGAAAAGCAGCGACATTTGTAAAAATAACGTATAAAATACATTCATTTTGAAACAAATGTAAATAATTTATCAAATATAAAATGACATATTAACCCTTTCGTGACCGCTACTTCAAAAGAAGTATATAGATATGCTTTTGTAAGTGTAATAAAGAGCTTTTGCATTATTTATGGAACAATGGAACAATGTTAGCGGGTGTTTGGATTCCCTAGTTGCTTGGCAACTTTACATCCAGGCTAAATATATATCGTGTTACAATGCAATGGGAGCCTTAGAAAAAAAGATAGCTTAAACGCGGCTAGTAACCACATAAAAAAAGAGAGTAAAAGTTAAGAAGATAGACAATTTGAAAAAATTGTTAGTATAACTAGTTATCATTTATGAACAGGTACTGAACAGGTAATCAGCATTGAGGGGTTTCCTAGCTGTTATCAGCTTAACACCCAGGTTTTTTCTTATTAGATAACTTAAATAACTGCTTCAAAAAAGTGGTGAGAACTGAATAAAATTTATGTACGGGACACTTGTCGGGAATAGGTTTTATGAAGTCCATAAATTCTCATTGTTCAGATATATTTATAAAAAAAAAATTAAATTTATGACATGACATACATTTGTATATTAAGATAAGTTTGTTCATTATTGAGAATTATTCAAATAAATGAACACATTCTATTGTTAATTTTTAATAAAATTCTACTGTACTTTTCATTTCTGTTTCAAAATTGCATCAAATAAAAAATATTTCTCCTTTAAGGCAAGAACATCCTTTAAAACAAGTACATAATTACACAAACGGTTATGTGCTATATCAAACACAATTTTACGAGATTTATTAAAAATAATTCTCATTTTATTCTGTACAAATGTTTACATAATATTTAGTAGATTTTGGTTCAGTCATGTTTAATAATGTACTCTATTATCTATGTCTATTGGCATACAAATGTACTGTGGATTTTAAGATCACTTTTATAATTATTATTTTACGACGTTTTACTATAGAATATAGTTGAAAAATAATCTTTGATAGTTATTAAATTTAATGATAAAATGTTTATTCTATTAAAGCTACAAGTCGAAAATTTGTGCAGTAAAAGCTGTGAAAATATAACTTGTCTATAAAAGAAACATTTTGTTGTCCGGGCGAAATTAATACCATACATATTTAACTGTTAATACCTAAAGCTCCTTAAAAAGAAATTGTCTTCCAGTCCCTGGTGACGTGGCTCTTTTCAAACAATTTATAGTATATGCTCTTTCTATGAGGTGCTCTTGTAGTCTTATCTTACATTTTTTATGTTTAAATACGTCTATAAAGCCTTATAAAATTAGTTTAAAGAACTGAGGCATTGAGTTGTTTATACTTCACCATTCAATGCCAACTAAAAATCAATTCTCCATTTAATTCTCATGTTCTCACATTGAAGCATTTTGAAGGAAACATTTTGGGCCTTTTTATACTTCTTTTTTCAATGTCTTTGTAAAAATGAAAAAAAAAAATAGACGTCATTTTTTTTTTACTTCTTGGAGAATAAATAACGTTGTTTATATTGAATCAATACTAAATGTTACAACCAGATATTTTTATACCTTCCAAACTTTCTCTTGCTCTTTTTTCTCATGCCATTCTGATGTTGTCTAAGTTTTGTGTTTATCGTGATTTGTGAAATGTAAATATTGCATTTTTATCGAGATTTATCGACATTAGAATAATGTTTGGAGTTCTGTGTGTGAAAATTCTCAAGAATTATTTAATCTAATGCTCCAGTTCTCGGTAAATCCTAAAGGGGCGAATTTATTTTCTGTTTTCTCCATTGCCTTAAAAAAATTGCAGAGCTTTCATGCCCATCTGTTTACTTCTTTGAAGAATAATGAAATGTTTACATCTAATCAACACGTACTGTTCTTTTTATAATTGTCCAAACTTTCTTCTTCTCTTATACACTTGAAACATTTTTTGAAGATGCCTGATATTTTACCAATATTTCTAAAATGCGAGTACTGACATTTTTTGACAATTTATTTTTCGTAGAAGAGTTTTAGGAGATTTGTGTATGAAAACAGTCAAGAATTAATATCTCTACTGCCCTAGTTCTGAATGCACCCTAAAGCGTGTGCATTTATTTTGTTTCTCCATAATCTTTAAAAAATATTCCTCGGAATATTTATGCCCATCTATTGTCTAGAAATTATTACTCCAGTGCTGCAATTTTCAGTTCATCGTAAAGGGTGTGCTTTGTTTCTCCTTTTACTTCATAGTCTTTAAAAAATCTTTGAGATTTCATGACCATCTATTGACTTCTTGAAAGAATAATGAAGATGTTTACATCTAATCAACACTTACTTTTATAAACAGATTCTTTTTATAATTGCCCAAAATTTATTTTGCTCATTTACAACTGAAGCATTCCGACGATGCCTAAGTTATCTGTTTAGCATGATTTGTAAAATGTGAGTACTGACATTTGTTTAACGATTTATTGTTCGTAGAAGTGTTTTAGGCGATTTGTGTATGAAAGTTCTCAAAAATTAATTACTCTAGTGCTTTTTTATTCTTTTCTTTTCTCCAAAGTCTTTAAGAAAATCATCCTCGTAATATTCATGATCATCTATTGACTTCTTGGAGGCAGGGCTTAATTTCTAACAAAAAAAAGTACCGGGGTCCTAATATTCTGCGATACTGCCGGTACTAACAACTGTACCGCCCCCCTCTCCTGTCACTGAAATCTGCATATTTATATTTCATACACTATTTTCAAAATTTAAAGTATTTTTTATTCTTTAGAAAATAAAAATTTTAAATATATCTATTAGCATTCCCTTAACTGTCAAATAGTTATTACTCCTTCCGAACTAATCTTTCCCTAATTTTGATGCTAATTAATTGCAGAATTCTGTGATTAAAAAGTAAGGATTATGGCTCAGAAATAGAGTTAGCACAAAAAGGGATAGTTTGCAGCTATGCATTTTTTATGAAAAAAAAATGAATGAAATTTACAGAAATTAATATTTATATGCTGAAGAACAATCTTTTTCAATTTCTTATAAAAGGTGCATATCTTAAACAATAATCGATTCCTTCCGCATAACAATCTTTTATGGCGAGTCCCTAAAAATCAGATTAAATTAAAAATTTTCACACCGTTACCAAAAAGATTCGAGGTTTTCATAGAAACGTAGTAAACACTGTTCGATTGCTTTCTATCAGAATAAGAATACATGGTAATTATATCTTCTTACAAATAAAAGTGACTTCGTAAATGTGAGGAGCAGAACCTTAGCATGGACAGCGTTCATGTTGCAAAATAAATAGTAGAATCACTAATGTGATTTTTGTACTCATACTTAATAGAAGACAAAAAATCTCAAACAAACAAAAACTCAAGCTGGTGCTTGTTGGTAAAAAACAGAAAATATTCTTTTCAGGTTAGATATCTAAATAAAAAATAAAATAAACCAGCCAATTAAAAATTATCCTACTGTCACAAAAGAAACTCGCACTGAAAACAAATTCATTGTTCAGTCTCTTGAGTGGCTCCGTTTTCAACATGTCGCGCCATCAATGCCAGAAATTTGCATATATCACCAGAATAGGAAAATGTTATTTCTGTTTTCCCTTCATTTTGACCAACTTAACATTAAAATGATTTGAAATAGAACACAATACGTTATTTTGAAGGAGGATTTTTTTACCTATACAGGAATAAATAAAATTTGCAACGTAAGACAGATTGAGCTTGAGCCAGTCCAAGCCCAAAAACTGATATAAAATTTGAGACAGTTTCATCTTCATCTCCTACGTGTGTGATACATTACGCCACATATAAGTGTTTTAATAAAAAAGAACTCAAAAACTTGAAGATTCGAAGGCAAGGAAAGGGTAATTTAGATTTCCATTTTCCGGAAGCACTATTGCACTGGGAGCCCTATATTTATGAGCTCCAGTAAATTACGACCAATATTTAAATATTTACCCAATACAGAGAAATACCGGAGCTGGGCTCCGGCGCAAATTAAGCCCTGCTTGGAAGACAAATGAAGTTGTTTATGTTTTATCAACACTTACTGCTGCATCCAGAACTAACTGTCAAACTTTTTAGATGTGATTCGAAGTTGCCCAAGTTTTGTATTTATCATTTGTAAAAGATAAATACTGACATTTTGTTCTAATTTATGGGAATAGTTATAAGAGTTTTATGTATGAAAATTGTGAAGTGTTAATTACTCTAGTACTTCAGTTCTCAATGCTCTTTTAGGGGTGTCCTGTTATTTATTGCACATTTTAAAAAAAATATAATCTCTCTGAAAAGATCATGTCAAACATTTGACAAATTGGAAAACTAACAAAAGTGTTTACACTACACAAAAGTGTTTCAACACTTACTATTATAACCAGATGTTTCTTATAACATTGAAAACATCCTCGTGCTCTTTTGACTCGTGAAATTTCGACGTTACTTCAGTTTTATGTTTATAATGAATTGAAAAATTCGACTAATATCACCTTTTTCAAGATTTTTTTGTCGCTAGAATATTTTCAGAAGTTCTGTGAATGACATTTCTTAGTAAGTAATTGCTCCAGAGCACAATGCATATTGTACTGTGACCTACATTATAAAACAAATAAAACAAATTAATAATAATAAATAACATTATATTTCTATTTAGAGATTGAATAACTAAAACGATTTGAAAAATAAAAGATATATTCAGCTAGATTTTATGTGGGGTATGAAGGGTTAAACTTTCACTTTGTAGAAATAAAAAAATATAGCGTAAACGTAAACGATGCAAACATTGATTCCCTGAGCAATTCTAAACTTAGCTAATTTCGCACCGATGTCTTTGTAATTCCATTTATGAAACAACTGTCCTTTATTTTATGAAAAAGGCATACATACTATAATTTCTTATTTCATACGAGATAATGAGCACTAAATAATTGTACGTATGATGTGAATAAAAAATGTCTAAATTTTATTTTTATTCGATAAAGTTTTTTTCTATTCCTCTGGCACTGGTCTTAATACTTGGTTTACGGACACGGTAGAAACTTTCTTTCGCTCTATAGCTGATTTATAAAGCAATGAAAACGAAAATTTATATGCTGGACATCATCCAAGTAATGCATTATAGCAATAAGTAATGAAATATTATTCCATTTTAACAAGGATTGGTAATATTTCAATGCAATATATTTAACAAATAAAGTTGCATCCGTTATTCACCATAAGTATACATCTGTCATGAATATATAAAACATAGTATTCTATTTGTTACACAGATAATGGAACAGTTTGCCTCTTAAGCTGATAAATGAAACTCTAAAGATTTTTATGGGATTCTAGCACAATGTTATCTAAATTTACAATGAAAAATAACTGAGTGATTAAAAATGGTGTTGTAATCGATATTATCTTAATTATAATTCATAGTATTTAAATGTGACCAAATTACGAGAGGATAAGATAAAATAATGTCTTTACTTTTAACTATTTGATGACATAATGTATTCTAGCAATAAGCAATGAAGTGTTATTTCATTTTTTAAATGAAAGAAATAATTTATTGAATACTTATCGAATAATGTTTCATTCTATAAGAACATGTTATGTTTTATATTAATAAATGACCAAATTACCGGAATAAGTATAAAAATATTATTTACTTTAAAAATGTTATGATTACTTTATTGTATTATATTTTTAAAATATTGTTTCATTGATTATCCGATATAAAGTGAAACACCGATCTATCGTTGCCGCATCCATCGTTTTCCCGCATTGATCGTTTTATTTCTATGGTCCCTGCGCAAATCACATTTAAATAATGTTAACTAAACCCGCATACATCGTTCTTCAAAAAGTCGTTTTCCCGCATTCATCGTAGTGAAATTTTTCTCCACACTGAAATGAAATTGAAGATCAAGCGGATCCAAATGATACAAAAACTGGAATTACTTCTTTTATCCAAAAATAACTCATTTGTGCTGTTTTACGGAGGGGGAAACATCGATTAGCGCTGTTATTATGGCATGTATGTATGTGTAAATAACTGAATGTGCGTGTGCAGTGCACGTGTTTAATTTCAAAAGTATGAGCTTTCAATTTAATGCGTTCTGCGCAAAATTTTGTGCGTTCTGTGAATTTTAAGAGTGGAAAAACAAATCTGAACCTTCGAAGAAAGGTTTCACATCATAGATGAGGTGAAAAGGAATCCTTTTGAAAACAAATTGACATCGCTAAACGTTTAGGTATACCGCCATCAACCCTGAATTCGATAATTTCGAAAAAGAAAGAAATTAGACAGCAGGCTGAGAAGTATGGAACTTCTGCCAAAAAGAGAAATATTAGCAAAATGTCTACTTATACTGAGTTGGAAAGACTTCTCTTCACTTGATACGAGCAGGCTTGTGCGTCAAATATTTCTGTGGATGGGAATATTCTTTGAGAGAAGGCACTTGAGATAGATGCCTCATATGGCATGCATACTTTTTCTACATCAAATCGGTGGATTTGTGTCATTTTAACATTCTCCATGGACTGATATCTAGGAAAGTATGCAGCGAAAGTGCCACAGTAGTAAATACTGATGCCATAGAAATGTGGTTCGAAAAACTTGCGAAATTACTAGAAGGATACAAGGATTGTGACATCTATAATGCAGACGAAACAGGCCTGATTTATGAATGCTTGCCAGAGAGAACGCTAGCGTTCAAAGACAAGTCTTGACATGGTGGTAAAAATTCCAAAAGAAAGATTTACAGTGCTACTATGCACATATAAGGAAGGTTCTGATAAACGAGTACCCCTCGTTATTGGTACATCTGCTAGACCTCGATGCTTAAAGAATGTAAAGAAACAGCCAGTAGCTACCATTTGAATGCCAAAGCATGGATGAAAAACGATATTTTTACAAAATTTCTGCATGACTTTGATCGATCAATTTGATTTTGATCGCTCAAAAAAGGAAAATAGCTCTATTTATAGGCAATTCTTCAGCTCATTCACCAGATACATCGTCTTTGAAAAATATAGCAGTCAGGTTTTCTCAGCTAATAGTACATCTGTCGTACAAGCTTGAAAGTCGTACACCTTTTGAATTAAGTAATTTTACAGGCGAAAGCTAGTGAAAATATCTTTATGTTTCATGAAACAAGCAAAAGACCTACTCCAAAAATGGACCTTCTGCAGACTTTTAATTTCGTACTTTCAGCATGGCATGAAGTAAACCTCTCCAGCCATCCAGAATTGCTTCGTGAAATGCGTGTGCGAAAAATTGGTAAAGAATGCTCAACAGAAAGGAAATAATTTAATGATGATGTTGACGATAGTGCAGATGAAGAGTGGTTGCGTGTAGCAGAGGATGTATCTGGTGTGAAATTTATCGACTATATTTCTATTGATCAAAATGTTGCGACGTGTGGTGTCCTAAGCATACACTGTAAAAAATCTCTATTTTACAACAAAAAGTGCTAGCACCCCGGCTGCCCACACAGTTGCTGTAAAATTTACAAGCTGTTGCCTTTAAGAGTTCTGTAAAATTTCTAGAGTCTAGGGAAAATCGTCTTGCTATTGGCGGCATTGTGCACGTGACAAAAAGAATTCGACTTATACTTCAATTGTTGCTTGAATTCGAATTCACAGCATCGGTCCTTGAAAAATGACAAAATAAAGTGCAGGAAAAATTACTGTATTTTACAACAAAAGGTGCTAGCACCCCGATTGCCAGCATAGTTGCTGTACAATTTACAAGCTGTTGCAAACTGTAACAAGCTTGAGAATTGACAAGCTTGAGAAATTTTAAGAATGCTGAAAAATGTCTCAAGTCTAGGGAAAGTCGAGGTTGCTATTGGCTACACGATGCATGGGACAGAAGAAATTAGATTTTTACTTCACTTGTTAATTATTTGAAAAAAACGTTTAAACACACAATAAAACAAGCAAATTTGATCATACGTATACGTTTCGTGAGTACTAGGACTCACATTCTCAGTGTAAAAACTTTAAAAACTTTAAAAACAATATCCCCCCCCCCCCCCCAACTGCATGTACGGTGAAAAAACCCAAATGTCAAAACATATGGAATATAACATAAGTATTTAAAAAAAATCTGAGTTCTTAAGTTTAATAGATATTGAAAAAAAGGAACATAAACATGAAAAATCCAAGTTTTGAGAAAAAGTCAAAGATTTAAATGGCTATTAAGCTGTGAAATACTCTTCGAAAGAATGAATAATTTCAAAACTTTTTTTTTTTTAAATCTGTAAACGTGTGTGGCATATCGCTGGGAAGATAAAAGTTTAAATTATTTAATGATATAAAAAGCAAAAAATTGTTTGAATTTTGCTTTCTTGGTCCCATTAAAAATTCTTTTTCGGTTGGGAGGGGTCGTCCAAGTAGTAACTCCGGGCACTTACAGTATTTTTAAAGATTTATTTCAAGATGATCACTGTACTAAAATTAATTAAAAAGATCAATAATAAATGTACTTAAATTTAGAAAATTTTCTTCATATAAAGCAATGTCTATTACCATACATCTGGATATTCTGTAAAATAGTATATTTATATATTTTTTATTCAATTTTTGAAAAAAAAAAACATCTATGTATGAAAGTTAATTTTCGATTATTTTTTTATTACATTAATCATACATTTAAATATTATGTAAAAAATAAAATTGTTACTTAATAAATCAGTTAAAAGAGATTCACTTCACGAAAACACTTAAAATTTTAGGCCATTTAATCGAACGTGCAAAAAATTAACTCTGTTAAATGTCTTTGCAATTCTAACTGAATAAGGAAATAACTCAATTTATTATTATTATTATTTATTATATTTATTAAACTAAATTATTCTTAGTTTAATGGATTCGTTACGTTCTCTGATGAGTAATTCATGTATACCGTATAATACAGCATAAAACGTGCTCCAGGATACAAGCTTAAATGAATTTGCTTACGTAATTTTAGGTATATTCGCCGTATAATACGCACCCACTTCTTTCCAAAGAGTGCTTCGTGCGATGTGCAGCATAGAGAAAAAATAAGTATATTGTAAAGTACGATGGCATATTAATAAGCAACGTACAGAATGTAAAAAAAAAGTAATTAATGACGAGACGAAGTGAAACAGAATTGAAAGTGTTCCCAATTCTCATTTATTTTTTTTTCACATAACTTCCATGCATGTTGAAACATTTGCCCCAACGATGGACTATTTCGAAAATTCCGGCCATATAGAAATCTGCCGCCTGCGAGAAGAGCCACGTTCGCAAGGCCCATTTTAGTTCGTGGTCTGAGTCAAATACCTTACTAGTGGGGAACTTCTTCATGGGGTCCAAATAGCTTTAAATCGGATGGTGTCTGTTATGGGCTCTATGGTGTGTGCCCCAAAACTTCCCAACCGCATCACTGCAATTTTTCAAGAACAGTGCGATACATATGCGAGCGAACATTGCCGTGCAACGGTCGAATGTTTTGAGTTGACAATTTTCTTTTTGAAAAAAGAAATCTTATTACAGCTCCTTGCTGCTTCGCAGTTGACAATGTAATCACTAATTTTACTGCCAAGTTAATGGTGACTGACAAATTAGATTGGTACGTGCATTACGCTCAGCCGGTAGAGCCCTCTAGATTATTTTTAGTGAATAATTTCATTTTTACTATTTATTTTTTAACTTAAAAATTGACATGTGCGTTACTTATTAATACGCCCTCGTATAATTAATGTTACTATTATCAATTACTATTATTAATTACTTTTCAATGTAAATTTACTCGAGGTGTGAGTCCTGGAGAATTATAATTCTAAACAAATTGAATATTCCAACAACAGTATTTAAAATTTTGCTTACATCCATATCATATACATCTTCTGCTGACATGTATTTCCAAAGTCATATCGTCCACAACACATGTATTTCCTATACACATTTTCCTGGCGTCAATACCACTAACACAGCAATGCTTTTTCTAAATTAGTAAATTTCACTGATTTAATATATCAATGAAACATTTTTTTTTTCAGAAAATGTGTGCTGAAAAAAGTAATAATATAATAATATGGTTAAATGATAACAAGATGTTAAATAAAACATTTATTGTTCAAAATTTTAATTAATCAATATCTTTCAATTTGCGAAACATAAGGAAAATATAAATTAACTGTAATAGACTATAATACTTTTTATAGTAACTGTTTTGCTTTAAATGAATTTAGAAAGACTTTAGAATTTCAAATGAATTTTCCACCAAATTCCGTAAAATTCTGATGATTAAAAATATGCAAAAAGGGCTTTTTACTGCAACCATTTCCCATTAAAGAATTCAGTGTTGAAATCTTTAAATTTCTAGTTATTCAGCTTGTTTTTCTCTGATACAAGCATATGGTCAAAAAAGCTAAATCTTTACCATATACTTTTCAAGTGACTTGCTACATTTTTTGGAAGATCCTGAAGATGCATTTCATAAAATTAAGAACAGGATTTTCATTAACATAATATTAAATTTTTTAATATATATATCTATATCTATATTTATATATATATATATATATATTATTGTATAATATATAATATAATATTATAATATATGATATAATATAATATTATATTATATATGCCGGGTGTCCTAAGACGGACAGACTGATTTTAAAATTCAATAACTTAAAAACGGTGACAGATATTTAAAAAATTCTTACAGGATGGTTATGCAGAAGGTCAAAAGTTTTTTACAGTGATTTTCGATTTTAGTTTGAATTAAAAACAATAGATGGCGCTGTAAGCAATAGGCGCTAAATACAGGCTCAATTTTTTGGCCTTTCTCTTCTTCCATGCGAAAAAAGGAGGTTAAAATGTATTGAGTGGGTCCCGAAGTAACAAAAATTGAGCCTCAGTTTAGCATCTATTGATCGCAGCGCCATTTATTGTTTGTAATTCGAACTAAAATCGAAAATCACTGTAAAAAACTTTTGACATTATGCATAACCCTCCTGCAAGAATTTTTTAATTATCTGTCACTGTTTGCAAGTTATTGAATCTTAAAATCAGTCAGTCCTTTTTAGGACACCCGGTATAATATTGTATATTAGTATAATATATATTTTTTTATATTCTATAAAATATTAAGGAAAAAGTCATTATTACTATATTTTTACATATATCATAGCACTTTATTTATTTTTTCTTAAACTAATTTTTTTTTTTTTCTTTTAAGACATTGGTGATTTTTCTGTACCTTTTGTGGAAATGAGAAATTACAGCGAAATCTTTATAATTTCAAAGTAAAAAAACAAAAAACAAAAAACAAAAACAAAAAAAAAACACGGAAAGGAGTCCAATTTGTGGATTTTATTTAAAAGTAAATAAAAATGTTTAATATATTCAATGAGTGGTGATTTCCCTTAAGATTAATAAAATAATGGATTTGACAATAGTATATCTATTAAATAATTTATCTATATGTCACTTCTCAAAGAATTTTAAAAAGAAATTAGAATATTAGGGAAATATGAATTGTCTGAAATGAACTCCTTGGCATCAGGCAAAATACTTTTAAAACAGAAAGTTTAAATACAGAAAAGCAATTCAGGAAAAATTTGTTTTGCGGTAAAGAATAATTGGAGAATTTTACTTTCAAACACAGAAAATTTATTGATGCTTGAAGCAACGCACATTAAGCTTCAAATTGTTTTACAACGAAATAATAAATGTACTTAATATCCATTGGGAAAATAATTTTCTAATACTACTCATCTCGATAATGTATAAAATGCTGTTTTTCAGTTATTGAACTATTAGCTAATTTGTTTTAAACTATTTGTTTTAATATTAAGGTTGATTATTTAGTTATTTTTCATTTTTCATTATTATATATTAAATTACAGTTTAAAGATGTACCTGAAAGAGAATGCTTTTGTTGAATTTAGAGGTAGCAATATAACATTGAGGAAAATAAAAAGAAATTTAGTCATTTTTATCCGACTGCCAGCAGAAAAAGTTGATAATATTTTTAACTTTGATTATGTAATTTACTGTATTGCCGATAAAATACACTGTAAAAAAATATATATTTCTTAATTCACAAAAACATAGTATAAACACGAAAGAAAACATACAATATCCTCTTCCAAATTTACCAAGTCCGAAAAACTTGTTCTATCTTAAGGTTGTTTATTTCAAATGTGTAATAACCCGAATTTTTAAAGCATTTAAAAAAGATATATATTTTCTCAAGAAATTGCACTGTAGGAAAATACAAATGTCCCTTAATCTTAAAAAAAATATATAACCACGAACGAAAATATATAATAACTTCTTCTGAGTTACCAAGACATCGACAATATTTCCGTATCTTTAAATATCATAAAATTTGATTTATTTTCCAGCTTTAAAAAAGCATTTATAATAGTAAAGTTTATTTTGTTGACACTGATTTTCGGATACGTTTCCGAGTATTTTGTATAATTCATTAATAAGTTATCCATTTGTTTTCTGGTTATTCATTCGTAGTTAGATTAATTAGTTTCATAATCTTAAACCGGAATATCGGTTAGAATGTTGTAAACTCCCAATTCAATATTTTCAGCTGCATATATACATGCAAGCATAACAAAAAAATAATAATTTTAATGTTATTGTTAATGTTGTTTGTTTATCATGTTTGTCTAATAAATATATTTGTTGAACATTTACTTGTAAATTGATAGCATCATTAAAACATATATTTATGTGTGTAAAAATTAATTAATACACTATAAAACTACTCAGAAATATTTCCGAAAATTAATGGCAGCAAATGAAATATTATTTTTATAAATGGTGAAATATTACTTTTATAAATTTTTACCAAGGTTTCTATAAAGAATTAACACTTTCCTGAATTGTGGTTTACTCGGAGAAGGTTATTGTGGATTTTCAATCCTGACAATATTACAATTTCGTAGATAAATAAATATTTGCCATTCCTATATAGTGTGTTAGCTGTTGAATTAAATAAATGTGGTACTAAAATGAGGAAAAGGTAAGAAATACCTTTATTATTCTGCATGACTATTGACTCTTGATTTATTAAAAATAACGTTTTGTCATGATAATTTATTTTGAAAATTGAATTAAAATTTAAACATGGATAAACCAGAAAAGCTCAAATCACCTTTGCTCACTTGGTGTCATACAGTTAAACACTATAGCTATAAAAGCTATGTTTAGTTGAGTAACTGTATAGCTCAAACATCTCTATAAAAAGCATAAATTCAAATTATAAGAATTTAACAATTCTTCAATAATAGTAAATACTCAATCTTCAATCATAGTAAAATGTTAGTGAACAAATAATAAACAAATGAAACAAAAATTTAAGAACAAATTTACATGAAATTGTAGTGTTATAAATATTGTAATTATTTGATTATATGATAAAAGTGGAATAATTGTGCCTTCTTTTGATTTGTTTCCAAGGAAAAAAATTGTAAAATGCCATGTATTTGTTTTGAGATCATCAGTAAATACTGCGATAAAAAGTGTTTAAAGTGTAAAAAGTTTACTTGTTATGCGTTACGATTAATTTTAAGATTATTTAATTTTAATTAATTTCAATAGATTTTTAGGGCTCCAAACTTAAAATAAAACAGGAGCCATTATAAGATCACTTCTGTGTCTGTCTGACCGTATGTCCCAGCCATTGTACTCGCAAAATATGGAACGCAGAAAGTTCAAATTGTCTGAAGTACACTGTTAAAATTTTTGCAGCATTCTGGCAGCTCATTCGACCGTTTTTTGAAAAAACGGTTTCGTAACCATAATTTAACAATATTCTGACAATAAAATGGCCAATAATTGTGTCAGAATAGTGTTAAAATTACGGTTGCGTAACCGTTTTCGAAAAAAAAACGGTCAAATGACCTGTCAGAATATTGCAAATGTTTAACAGTGTAATAAAGTCTATTGATCCACATATTTATAGATTATTTACCATACACAAATATATTCAGGAAAAATGTTGAGGAGCTAATTAAATTACTTAAAAAAAAAAAAAAAAAAAAAAAAAAATTGTTTATCGTGTGGGGTATCGTGGGAAAGCTTTCGTAACGGCGAACTCAAAAATACATTTCATTTAATTTTTGGTGTTATATGTTCAGAGATATCGTCAAAAATGTAATGCTGAATATATGTTTCCTCCTCACCTTTTCCGCATATACTAAAACTAAAATTACGAAAAAATTAGGAGTAGTTGAAGTTGAAGCATACATTCGAAATTGATTTTTTTCTGCACCATTCAAAAAGTAGTCTGTTGAAAACTTTAGTTTATAATTAAAACAGTTAATAATAATGCATATTGAATAATTGCAATATATTTCTGTCTTTCTTAAAACCTTTTTTAGTTCTGACATTGTAGTTCGGCTCAAGTCATAATGTTTCAAGTTTGAATACTGTGTCAGGTCACCGGTCTCTGAAACTAGACCTGCACACTAAAATAAAAATGGCGCACCGCTGGTGGATATTTTTCAGTGTTTGTATGGTCCCTTGAATTTGAATATAAATAGTTTACAAAAGTTTTCTTCGCTTTTTTCTGATATTAAATAGTTTAAAGAAAACGTTTATCACTTTTACTAAATTCACGCAACCGTGCAAATGCTTAAGCGGACATTGGACGTTAAATATTATTATTATTTTTTTTTTTTAATTTTCAACATAGAGATATGAAATTTGGTGGAAATGTATATTTCACCATAAGTGTATAGAACAGCTTATAAGAAATGTTTATTATTGTAGTTTTAATATATTCTTTTGCATTAAAATTTTAAAACGAAATTTTAAAATACTCTACGCGTCTCAATTATTTTAGATAGTTCCTCGATTTTGCATTATAATCACTTAAATCTATATTACAAACAAATCTGTCTAAAATCTGTGCATAATTTTTTAAAGCCTTTGAATAGTTAATGTTTTATAGATTTTTTTCTGAATTCCATATTGATTTTCATCAAAATTTTGCCTTTTAATATATTAAAAATCAAATTTAATTACCTTAATGAAATCGAATTTCAAAATGCGTCACAGATTCTTTCGAAGAAATATCATCATTCTTTCTTATCAATTTTATAATTTTCGATCAAAAATTAATCATTATCAAAACATAATCGCATAAAATTAGTGGCTGTCATTGTTGGATATTTCCCAGTGTTTCTATAGTTCCTTGAATTTGAGTACAAATAAATCATAGATGTTTTCACCTCCTTACTTTTCTGAGATTTAATAATTCAAAGAAAACTTTTATAAAATACTGGTATCTGAATTCAAGCGATTGTACAAACTCTTAAAAAAATCCGACTACGAAAGCCGACATTTTGTGTTAGCGAGTAGGCTCAGTATTCAGGTATAGGTGTTCAGGACTTGCTATTTGTAATTTATCGGATTCCCGCTAAAGAGAGGTTCTGAACTTATTAAACTTGTTTTCAGAGAATAGTTAACTTAACCGCTTTTAACTTTAAAAACTCATTACACACACACTTTAAATCAGTGGTTCTGAAACTTTTTGACTGGCGGAGCCCTTTTTAGAATGAATTTCTATGGCGGAGCCCCTGAAGTTTACCCGTACCGTGTAAGGTAACGTTTTTTAGGTGCATTTCTACTGAGCACAGGAAGAGGGAGTGGATAACAATCTAAACAATTGTGCATTGTAATGGAAATAAAATTATATTTTGAAACTGTTACTGAAATACTGAATTTATTTTCAATTATTATCGATACAGATGGAATTGAAAAAAAGTATACAAACCTACTGTTAAAAAACCTCTAAAACTAAAGAAATCGTAATATTTGCTCTACAATAATTTTTACATTATTACAGTGGCGAACAGTAACGCATAAACGCTTAATATGATTGGACTGTTTTGGACAAATGTCTGAATTCAGGTCCAGTTCATAGTAAATGCAAGCGAATGATTGGTTCTGAATTTAAAAGACTACTTTTAGTATAACGATTTGGTTTTAAAGTAAGATTTTTTACACTACACTGTTAAAAGTTTTTGCAGCATTCTAGCAGGTCATTCGACCGTTTTTTGAAAAAACGGTTTCATAACCATAATTTAACTATATTCTGACCATAAAATGGCCAATAATATGGTCAGAATAGTGTTAAAATTCCGGTTGTGTAACCGTTTTCGAAAAAAACGTCAAATGACCTGCCAGAATGCTGCAAATTTTTAACAGTGTACTACATATACCAAGAATTTTACTCAAATTTTATAAAAATATTTCAGAGCAATAATTTTCATTTAAAACTATGTAACTCTCTTATTCAACTTGTTTCTGTTTAATTAAATTTATTTATTTTATGAAAGACTTCTGGTTTAAATGACAATATTTTCATTTGTTACCACCAAATAACCGGTTGTTGTTGGCATATTTTGTGTAACTTGCTATGAGATGTCAAATCAACGGGGTCCACAGTGTTTCAGTGACTTTAAGCTTTTTTTTTTTTTTTTTTTTTTTTTTTTTTTTTGATAATGCTGAACACATTTAGAGTCCTCCAAAGCAGCTGTTAAAAAAAGTAGTTTGAAAGAGTTTTTTTTACAAAGCTGTACACTGTTAAAAACTTGCCGCATTCTGGCAGGTCATTTCACCATTTTTTTCCGAAAACGGTTACACAACCGTAATTTTAACACTATTCTGACCATATTACACTGTAAAAAAAATCTGTAAAGTTACTAAAGTTTTTCTAGGAAACTGGGATTCCTAGAACTTTTTATGTAACGGCAACAGCAAAAATTCATGTAATATCGTCTGTTACAGGAATTTTTCTTGTTGCCGTTACATAAAAAGTTCTAGGAATCCCAGTTTCCTAGAAAAACATTAGTAACTTTACAGATTTTTTTTTACAGTGTATTGGCCATTTTATGGTCAGAATATAGTTAAATTATGGTTATGAAACCGTTTTTTCAAAAAACGGTCGAATGACCTGCCAGAATGCTGAAAAATTTTTAGCAGTGTAGGATGCCCCTGAATATTTATTTGTATACTTTTTTATCAGCTGCTGTTTGCATTATTTTTTTAACGAGAGGGACGTAATCGATATCATTGTTTGACTCACAATCTAACCAATACGCGTTTCACCTTAAAAGAAGACGAGTTTGGTAAATGAATCGGAAATTATGATAAATTTTTTTCATTTTGCTAAACATATTGGAAAAATATGCAATTAGAATTCACAATCATCATTAGTTAAAAGTTTTGCCAGTTTAGAGTTCTGGTTCTTCTAATATCACCTCTGCAGTTGCAACAATCGTGCAAACGCTCTTTATAGATAGTACCATCTTACTTCGGTATGTAGTAGGAGGGGCGATGCCGGCATCCAATAACTTCATACATAAGCTTAAAAAGTTTGCTTTTAAGAGTTCGTGACTTTATATAGTTTATTATTTTAATGGCAGCATTTAACCTTTTCATAAGTTTAGAAGACATTTTCCTGGGGATAGAGTGTATCTATAAAGAACGGAATAAACGGTGCTACGGTGCTTTATCATCTTTAATTTTTGTAGTGGCATTGTGACCTATCATTGCTTTCGCATCATCAGTGCATTCATATGTGTTTTCGTATATATTAATCAAAAAAATATTTCGTTCCTTAGTGCGTTGGTTTGTAGTGATCTACAAAAAATATGATCCTGATAGCTTTGTGAAACCTCTTTCTGACTGGCGTTAGTAAGACGCTTAATTTTAATTAAGTTAATGTTCTCAAACACCGTAATAATAGAAAAGTCAAGTTCAGGGTGCACGTTTCAAAAAGTCAACAACAAAAAAAAAATTCCTGTAACAGCTTACAGGAATTTTTGTTGTTGCCGTTATTTAAAAAGTTCTAGGAATCCCAGTTTCCTATAGTATTGCCAGTGGGCGACTTTTTTAAAATTCAGATTTCTTGATTGGCACCACTTTTCTGAAATGGTAAAATTCCCCTTGTTTTCGTCTTAATTAATTATCATTAAATAAGGTGAATTTTACTATTTCAAAAAAGTGATGTCAATAAAGAAATCTGAATTTTAGAAAAGCAGCCCACTGGCAGCACTGGTTTCCTAGAAAAACTTTAGTAACTTTACAGATTTTTTTTACGGTGTAGAATACGTAACTGAAAAATACTAAAAAAAACTGCTAATCCTGTTACGTCAGTAGGTTAGTTCATTTGTAGTGCAAATTTTGTACATCTGAAGATGCTGTTAAGTGTTATTTTACGGCACCTGTTATAGAGTTAATTTAAGAAAAATGATCTATTTGACAAGGAAATATTGACACTAAGTTAACAAACTTTTCATAAAGCAAATTCATAATGATGTATATTTTACGAGGTTTATTAACAGTTTTTAGAGTCATATGATCTTCACAAACTCATGCGAATCGTTAAAATATCAGATAAGCTCCATGGGGTCATAAGCGTCGACATAACGGGGGCGACGGGGTCTAACAAGGCAAACTTCTATCACTAATTATAGAACATTATTTTTGCCCTAATTAATCACAGTGATTAAACATGACAAAAGGAAAAATTTAAATTCGTTTTAGAAGTATATCTTCTTGCCTATTTCGCACCCTTGAAGTCTGCACCTATGTCGAGGACATTTCATACACTGTAAAAAAAAAAAAAAAAAAAAAAAAAAAAAAAAAAACTGTAAAGTTACTAAAGTATTTCCAGGAAACTGGGATTCCTAGAACTTTTTATGTAACGGCATAGAACTTTTTATGTAACGGCAACAACAAAAATTCCTGTAACAGACGCTGTTACAGGAATTTTTGTTGTTTCCGTTACGTAAAAAGTTCTAGGAATCCCAGTTTCCTAGAAAAACTTTAGTAACTTTGCAGATTTTTTTACAGTGTATTTGTTTTAAGAAGTGTTTTGATATTTTCTTTCGAAGCATGCATACATTATTTGCTCTTCATATTGAAAAAAATCAGGAGGTTTATCTTTCAAATCAGACTGATTTCTTACGGAATAATGACTTAATTGAGTATGAAACGTGGAGTCATTGGATAACACTTCATCTCAAGTCTCACTGAGAGGAGGACTTGGGATATTCAAATATCCAAATTTTCCTTCAGAACACAATTTCTGTTTTTTTTTACAGTAAATATACGTTTGTTTCTCCATGTATCGCATTTTTTGATCGGAAAACGTAAAAAAAGAGCGTAAATTACTGTTTGCACATGAATTTTTAAAGAAAATAAAATTTAGTTAATTAAAAGTGTTCAGATTGTTGAAGTTAATCATCATCAGTGTATAAATAAATACTTTTGTAACAAAAGAATCTGTTCCCAGGTTTGAAAAAATAAAACTCGCTTTAAATGTGTTGGTTTCGTTCAATTTTCATTATTTTCCTAAAGCGCGGCAGAGTACAGTTTGGGAACCTCTGCTTTAAATTATCTTCTAAAATATTCTATCATATTTAATATGATTAATTTTAACACAATTATTCTGGTAAATATAACACAAAAATTATAATTTTCCAACTGGGTCAAAAAGTGTTCATGTCAGGTGCTTGGTTCGAATTCTGATCTGAACACAATTTCACCAAATTGGGAAAATTCAATAAATCATACGTTTGTGAGCTGAGTAATTTAAATATAAATACGCTTTAATGTGCAAAAAAGTGAAGATTAGGTATACCTTGCGACATCCGGGCTTCTTTTAAGTGAAAATAAAACAGATTTATTAAACAATATAAAGCTTTAAACATTTTGTTATTAAAATACACAAATTCAATTTATCACTGTAGAGTAAAATCCCATTTGAAGAAGTTAGTGCTTATGTGCAGAGGGCGGCAGCCTGATGTCTTCAAACTGTAAACATCATGATTTGATCCGAAGTTCTAACTACTAGATCAGAACAAAAAAAATATTAGTAGAGCATTTGTTTTAAACCTTTCAAGTATTAATACTTGAATTATCTTTAATAAATGATAAATTATTAATAATAAATGATATTAATAAATGATATTAATAAATGATATAATAAATGAAAATAAATAAAATATATGGAAATAAAATAAAATAAATGGAAATAAATAAATATAATAAATTAATAAATGGTATAATAAATAATAATATTAATAAATGATAAATAAATGATAAATTATCTTTAATTTTATTTAGCTGCTGTATAAGTTCGAAAGAGAGATATACAGTGGTTTAAAAAACCTTAGATTTTTTTTCAATTCGGAGATAGAGACAAAGCAACATTTTTTAGAGAGAAACTAGGATCGTAATCCATTTAATCAGTCAAAAAACAGGTTATTTAACACGTTCACGCCGGCGCCGTGGGTCACACTCGACTGCCTTCGAGCTGGCAAGTTTCCGGCCTTTCGGATATCAGTATTTTAATACAGAAAATGTTGTTTTATTTAATTAGAGCAATTGGGCGATTTAAAGGAACAACATTTTCTCTAAAATAATAGTGGTGTGCAAAAAGCCGGAGACCTGACAACTCTTAGACAGCCGAGTGTGACCCACCGCGGTGTTAACTCAAATCAAAACAATCAAAACAAGAATGTTGTTTATAACTTTACCACAAATAAAAGTATTGCATAAAAATTTTAAACAAACTTAACTTAAATTGAGCAAAGTGCAGTAATATCAAGAAGCATGTAATACGTTTATCACTATGGTCGAATGTACTGACAATTAAATTATAAAACACATTGAGTCCAGTAATTTGTATTTAGATGTGGCAAATGACCACTTCTGGTAATTCTACAGATATTGTTACAATTCAAACGAAATAGGCTCAACTTGTAGAAATATTTTGTTAAAATACTTTTATCGTAGTTGGTAAAACGAACAAAGAGTGAGAATTCTGTATTTTTGATTGAAAAAAATAAATTACTATCCTGCTTATCTGTACAAAAAAATGCGTGTTGTAGTCTACTTTCCGGGTATTTACATTTTTATCTATGAGAATTTAAACTACCTTGCATAAAAGTTTAATTAAATGATCTATGTTTTGTGATAAGCAGTGTAAAATGCTTACGATGTCTTTCAAATCTACTGAATAAAACTACTCATATCAATTGTTATTTTGGAAAAAATATTATTCATGTTTAAATGGAGGAATCGTTCATATATACACTGGTTTCCAAAATTAAGGACCAGTCACAAAATGCTAATTTTTAAATAAGCGAATGTTCAAAACGAAATAATCCAATTAAAATAATTACTATCCCTACAGCACAGCTAGTCCATATAGCATCTCATTCGTGTCTTACATAATCACAAGTGTCACAGTCACTACGGTGAAACAAAAAATAGGAAATATCACACGTCTAATTACTAGTCTCAAATGATCACTATATGTGACTCCACTGAGGCGTCAATGTGACTGCTGCTTTGTGACGAGTCAGCAGGTGACTTTACAAAGTAGTTACATTGTAACTCTCGTGTGACTGTCATATTTAGACTCAATTTCAAAGTCATCATGAACGTTGCATTATGATAAGTCACCAAATAATATCACAGTATAGTCACATGGTGACTTTTCACAAAAGAGCACAATGGTGACTTCACAGTAGTCTCTCTGTCAGCTGAAAGTCATCATGTGACTTTAATATTACATTATTTGGTAATTTATCGTAATGAAGCGTTCACGATGACTTTGATTTTGAGTCTTCAGATGGCAGTCACATGAGAGTCACAATGTAACTACATTCTAAAGTTACATGGTGACTCGTCACAAAGCAGCAGTCACAGTAAGTTCTCAATGGAGTCACATATAGTGATCATTTGAGACTCATAATGAGATGTATGGAATTTCCTATTTTTTTGCTTCACCGTAGTGACTGTGACACTTGTGACCGTGTGTGACATGAATGAGATGTTATATGGACTAGCTGTGCTGTAGAGAAAGTAATTATTCGAATTATATTATCTCCTTTTCAGTATTCGCGTACTTGAAAATTAGCATTTTATGATTGGTCCTTAATTATGGACACCAGTGTATTTCATGTACTTTATTTACAACAATGAAATAAATTCGATACTAAACGTATATTTATAAGAATGAAATATTTTGCCTTTTCATTTATTGTTCTTATTCTATTATATTTGAAATACTGATATTAGAAAAGTGGAAAATGCTTCACTGCTCAAATCACTGCATTCGAAAACTCAGGGAAGTTTTTAAGTATGATAAAGACATAAAATGTATTTTTGAAAAAAATAATATAGGAATAAAATTTCTCTCCAAGCAGTGGTTGGCACTATGCCATAAAATTTAAAAGCTTTGAACAATCTTTGATAGTTTACGACCAATCTTCATTGTGATAAATAGATGCAGATGCTCTGTTTACAAAGAAATACATTTGAAATAGAAATAAATTTCCTTAGTTCAATGCATGAGATTTTATGTAATTTGTTAAATATATTTATACATGCCAATGATATAAAGTTTTATAATACAAAGATAAGAATTTAAACATTTAATTTCAAGATAAAGAAGTTACATTTCTGTATTGTATATGAATAAGAAGAAAGAACTAATATTTATTTGCTATTTCAGCTATTCATGTTTTTGTCAATCTCCAAGATAAACTGCTTCTTTTTAAATTTACAAAGGCATTCATAACTATTCATGCTTCATTTAACAACAAAAAATATATAATTTGTATTAAGCTTTTCTATAGTATCTGATTGAATGTTAATTATCATTATTAATTTAAATACACATTCGTAAAATTAAAATAAAGTTTAAGTTACTCAGGATGGTCAATGTTAAAAATAAAAGTAAGTGAGAGATTTCAGATCGCAGTAGTGAACACGATGAAGATAAATTTATTTTTCGGGTTTGCGTTTTGCATTTGTTTGAGCAGATTTCCTTTTTGTTGTTGTTCGTTAGACTAATTTTATGCACGAAGGTAGATCTAAAACAAGATTACAACAGTAGTATTTAAAAAATAATAATTGTGGAAGAAATATATTCGATCAATTGGGGACAGATGGCACTAATTGTTTTACAGCAGTGATGATAGTGTATGTTCGCAGACGCATCAGAGTGAATAAAATGACAAGACGTTTAAAAAAGGGGTCTCGCTTGGAGGTGCGAGGCGTGATTCGTTTCTATGAGCAAATAATGTCTCCGCATATGAAATTCACAATCAAATCGTGTAAGTTTACGTTGAAGAAACAACGAGCAGACAACATGTAGCTAAATAGAGTCGCTGTTTTCAATCGGGCAGAGAAGAAACGAAAACCGCAATAGGGTAGCAAGCGGCCGTCCAAGTTCTTCAACGACATAAATCAGCTCGGTACGAGCTGAAGAAATGATCCAAAATCTTGGACTAGTAACTGTGTGTGCAATCACTTCAGAGCTGGGTCTGAGCTGTGATACCGTGCAACATGTCGTTGCTGATGTGTTGTGATATTCCAAGGTTTGTGACGTCTGGCTACCACGTCTGTTAGCCGAGGAGCAGAAAGCCACACGAATGATGTGCAGCCGCACGTTTCTTCAGTGTTACCATTCTGATAACCAGCACTTCATTGATCACATATTATATGTGTATTAATGTACAAGTAATAAAATTTAATATAAAATTTAAATGGTTGGTTACCTTTTGGACAAAACAGAAGTAGCTAGCCTTCCACTATTACTAAGAGTGTGTTTGTTTATTTGTTTGAGAGAGTTAGTCCAAGAAGTTCTACGTGGAGATAAGGTAAAGGCTTTGTTTTCTGATTGTGAGATGGGTGATTCGATTCTCCAGGCAACCGCGTGAAGTTTCCGAAGGTTACTGCATTGCGCTGTATATTCTTGTATTGCTATCTGTCTAGTGGGTCATGTATAACAAGAATTGTTTATTGTATGAAATAAATAAATAAATACATATGAAAAATCGTTCAATAGAAAAACTGCTAGATATAGATAGACCTCAAAGCAACTATCCAACTCTAACTCAAACTATTGCGAAGCTCTATAATGCAGAAATAATTTGGACGACGGAATCTAATCTGAACGGGGTCAGCGTGCAAAGTTTTGTTAATCTCTTATACAGTATCCACTGAATAATTAAATTTAAGAGAAATTTGACCGAGAGAGTGGAAGTTTTCTTTTCTAGAAAAGGTTACTGGATATACGGGGTGATGTGTTTCACTAGAAATTTAGCCTAGAAATTCTTGGTTCTAGAAAAAGATATATAAAAAAAACTATTATATACCATAACTGTGTATTTAAAAATATTTGACTTTCGAACCCGTTTCATATTGGTGAAATCTCAGTTTCAGTTACTCTTCATCTATCTGATCGATCCGATTTCCCGGTACCTAACTTTTTTTTCAAGAGTAATTTTGAAAGCATGTCTACATGAAAAAACCGCGCATTGTGTGTGAAGTTGCCGGAGAACACCGATTTCGAGTGCCCCTTGGTGACACTAAAGGTCCTGCCAACCTCCTTTAGAGAGGTACAACGTCTGTGGGTGGACGTTTATACCCAACATATTTTAGAATATAAATATGACATGAAATTGCATAATTTTCATTTTTCTTGTACAATCGTAAAACCAAAATTCACCACGAATACCTATTATTGAGAGATTGATTATAATTATAGAATAGTGCAACATTAAAATAGTTGTTTACCGAGTGCTGCTTGTAAAATATCCCACTGTTAAGTTCATAAACTTAATTTAATATTAAAATTTTCGACTTATACGTAACATCCTTTGATTTATATATATTGATAAAAATCTCCGATATGGGCACCCACTTTTAATAATAATAAATTAAAACGTGTATTTTATGTCTCACTAACAAGGAGAGGGCCCGAGGTTGGTCTCACCGAATGCGATGAATATTTGTGTTTTGATAGAGTATAGTTAGTATATAAATATATGACCGCCATAAAGCGCAACACCCAGGGGGTCTTGAGAAAATCAGTCGCAAAGTTTAAGCCACAATTTATAATCGGATAAATTTCCTGCGTTGGCAAGCGGCTTCGTGGCATAACGGTAGCATGCTGGATGTGAGTTTTTTCAACCCGGGTTCGATCCCGGCTCGGACTTGTTTTTCAGAAAGAAAATTTTTATCAATCATTTTCGAACCGCAATTTAAAGAATATGTATAATAATTTAAATTTACGAAAAATATGAATTAAGTGTATGTTTTGTAGCATATAAGTGCTTTTTTAACTACGAAATTTTGCATGTTTAAATATATAATGAAAAAAAAAAGAAACCCGCATGTTTATATGTTTATAGACCAGAAATCTTTTGTTGTTATTTAAAATTATTTACAGTTATTTCAATGAATATCTACAATTTTTAACAGAGAAATAAATTAAAATAAGTGAACAAATATATTATTTACATTTTGTTTCCTCTTTGAAATATTTCATGGTTTATTCAAAATATGCTTTTATATTTTTAATATGATTTTTTAAAGTCTGGGATTCTTTATTTTTAATTAGAATAAGTGTCTACGTAGTAATTTCTTTCGGAAATCTTTTTTTTTTTTTCTTGTTTAATATTTTTATATAAATCAGTTTAATTACATAAATACAATTTTAGGTGCGAATCTTTGCATGTTAATATATTTAATGAAAACTAAAGATAAAATAAATAAATAATAATAATAACAAATTTAAAAAAAAGTCAATTGGAACATTTATAGACCATAAAATTAAGCTATTTTTAAAAATTATTTACTGTTATTTACATAAATAAGGTACTACTTTTCACAGTGAAATAAATGTATCAAATATATCGTTTTTTACCAACTAGCTTTTTAACTTTTAAATTTTTAAAATCTTGGATGCTTATGATTATAGTTAGAATATCTGTCTTTGTGCTTAAAAATAAGTTCTAAAAGATATTGAACTGCTGAAAATAGTTATTAAGTAGGTAATAATTACAAAACCAAAAATCAGAAATAAAAAAAGTCATATTTAGAATTTAAAAAAGCGTATTAAAAAAATCATGAAATATTTGAAATACTTTCATATAGAAACAAAATTAAAGTAATATAATTATTTACACATTTATATCACGTGTTTTAATTTATTTCTCTGTAAAAAATAGTAGATTATTCATTGAAATAACTGTAAATAATTTTAAATAACAACAAAATATTTCTGGTCTATAGACATATAAATATGCGGGTTTGTTTTTCATGATATATTTAAACATGAAAAATTTCGTACTTAAAAAAACACTTATATGCTACAAAAAATACGTTTAATTCATATTTTTCGTAAATTTCAATTATTATACATATTTTTTCAATTGCGATTCGGAATTGATTGATAAAAATTTTCCTTCTGAAAAACAAGTACGAGCCGGAATCGAACCCGGGTAGAAAAAACTCAAACCCAGCATGCTACCGCTATGCCACGGAGCTGCTTTCCGAAACAGGGAATTTATCGGATTATAAACTGTGGCTTAAACTTTGCGACTGATTTTCTCAAGACCCCCTGGGTATTGCGCTTTATGGCGGTCATATATTTATATACTAATCATACGCTATCGAAACACAAATGTTCATCGCATTCGGTGAGACCAATCTCGGACCCTCTCCTTGTAAGAGAACACAAACTTTAATAGGAATATTTTTTTCGATTTGTAAATAATATAAATGTACAGAAACGTTTACATTACTAGAATGCTAGATCCGAAGTTTTTAGCCAATACGCAAGAGCTCATTCCACTGTTAAAGTACGGAAGTGATCCACAAAGTAGCGACCGTTTGCCTGTAAAAAGTTTAAATACAATTTTTTTTCAATATTCCCCTACATAAGTGTAGCTTACTTTAATTACCCACATAATCAACCCTAAATTTAGTCATTTGTCATATCTGCTTAGGTGCTTCACAATCCAATTGATGTACTCAGTTGCCTTAAGTCCTGTATTAAGCCAGTGGTTCAGTGCAGTATTCAATTCATTATCACTTCCAATTATGCACAAATTTTGTTGAAACCAACATGTTCTAACACAATTTCACCAGCCCCACTAGTGGCCTAAAGGTTCTGCTCCCAAAGCTGGTAGACGGGAGGTGCGGGGTTCGAACCCAATCACGCCCATCGGCATAATCGTTCGTAGTTTTCCGTGGTTTTTTCGAGCCTTGGATAACCTTGAATAAGGTTCCCTTAGAAAGAGCCTCAAGAAGGGCACTTCTTCTCTGGTCTATATCCCTTGTTCAGATAATCGGCAGCCATATATAACACATAAGACATAACACAATTTCACCAATCAAAGAACACGAAATGTGTGGGAAAGTGGGGAATCGAGAAATGTACAACTCATCGAGGGCAGTTGCACATCGCTTTCTAACATATTTCACGTTCTTTGCTTAGTAAAATTGTATTAGAACATCTTTGCTACAACAAAATTTGAGCGCGATGGGAAATGTTGATGATTTGACGACTGCTGTAAACATCTGGCTTAATACAGGTCTGGTGGAAGCTGAATATAAGATTGTGAGTATATAGCACCTGAACCAATATGTCAAATGCACAAATGAAGGGGTGATTATGTAGTGATGTACAGTAAGCTTCAATTATGTATGGTAATGTATTTTAAAGAAACGTTTGTTTATAAGGTTTTTACAGAAACTTTTACTGTTACTTTTTGTATCACCCCAATACATACATCATTTCATTTCTACTTGAAAAAAACATGAAAGAACTCCAGATCGAAAAGTTATGGTGTTATAGTCGTAAATCATATTTTATTATCATAAATATAAGCTATATCTTTTGATTTGCAAATTTTTAATTATAAACACTCTGAATTCTGGATGATAGAATGGCTAAAATTTTAAAAAAAAGTTACTCTTTATAATAGTTACTTACATAATATTTACCTTATAAATTCATATCTGTTCAGTTTACTAAACCTGCGAATTCAGATATGTGAAACCTCTGTAAAATGGAAATGTAAATGTACTTATTTTGAAAGTCTTGGTTATTATTGACTTTAAAGAACTTTTAAAATACCAAATAAGCAAAACCGTACTGGCGATGATGACGAAAATAACATAACAGTCTTTTTTATAAAAAATGTGGAGTTTTCTGTATTTGAACAACAACAAAATATATTTTACAGTAAAATAGAACCCAGCTGAAAAGAACTTATTAAGGTCGTTACTTGTGAAGGTTCGCAAAATTTCCGATTATCCAAAAATTCGATATAAATAAAATTAGAAAGGAAGAAAATAAATATTTTGTATGTTGTTCTATTCAAAGTAATACGCTAATATGCATGCTAAAAATATTTTTAGTTTTAATATAAACATTCAATTTATTTTTCCTAAAATTTCAAATAAATGTCAGCACAAATGTAATTACTAAAAAAAGAAAAATATATATAAGCCGATAATATGCCTTTATCACATTACCTAACAAAATCACTCTTAACCAAATAATAATAATAATAATAATAACAATAATACAAACGAGTTACTAAATAATTTAGTGACATTCATGCTTGAAGGTGACAGATGAATGCCAACGATTATTAGCTATTAACTTGGACTACGTTGAACCTCATTACCGATCATGTAAGAGTACGATTTGAGGTTCCAATGCGGGTTAAGATATTTACATTGGATTAAAATTATTTCGTCAATGTTTAGAGGGAATTATACAGAAAAATGCACTCAGGTTTATTAGACCATAGGGTGTTACTAGTTCCATAAGTGGGAAAGTGTTTGAAATAAGCAGTGCATAAACTGTGCTGAGGTATTGACCTAACTAACATCAGCAATATATAGTCATATTGACCGACAATATACATGTGACAACACTAACTAGTAACACAATACAACCAGGAGTTTTTTAAAACGTTTATTAATTTGATCCAACTAGCTCCAAATTAAGATATATATTCGTAAGAACGTTCATTTTCTTCTTCGAACTTTTACTATATTTTTACATATACAGCATTTTACGCGTTTTACACTTTTACATGTTTATTACAACATTTACAACATATTGTTTACATATACAACAGATGTATCTTCATCTACGAAAATATTATATAACTATGAACGGAAATATACGATAACCTCTTTCGAGTTACCCACGATTCCGAAAAGCTTTCTTTATTTATATAAGTGTCAGAACACAATATATTTTCCATATTTAAAGAATCATATTTAAAAACAATATTTTATTTTGCTACCAGAGATTTTCGGAAACGTTTCTTCTGAGTTGACTTTATAGTAACATTAATAATTGTTTTCAAGCCAAAATATCATTTTTTAGAATGTTATTAATTATCAATAAACCATATTGAGAGGCTTAACCGATTTTATACATGAAAGACTAACAAAATATATACATGTATATATATTTATATATAATTTTAACATTAATGTTAATGCTGTCAATTTATCATATTTGTCTGTAAAACATTTTTGTTGAACAAGAAAATGTTTACATGAGAATTGATATCATCCTAAAAATTAACATTCCGTTTCGAGAAAACTGATTAATAGACTAAAAACTACTCGAAAACTTTTCCGAAAATCACTAGCAAAAAAGACGAAAGACACATTTTTTAAACGTATAATTGCTTCTTTAAGTCTAGAAAATACGAGGTACGACCCAGAAATTCGAGGACAAAGTTTAAAAAACCTTACTCTCAATAGTTCACAGCACCGAAGCACATCAACATTCAAAGTACTCACCTTGGACGACGATACACTTTTTTCAGCGTTCATATAACTTCTGGAAGCACTGCTGGAAGCCATTTTCCGCAACTCCCGTAAGACTTCTTGCGATGCTGATTTTCAGTGGTCTTGTACCTTTTAAACCCGTCGAAAATTAAAGAAAAACTTCAAAGTTTGAATTAATCTATCTTCAAAACCTTTTTATGTATAAACATGCAATTTTGGATATTGATTAAACAGCTTGTGCTTTGTAATATATTCCCATTAGAAATTTATTAACCTTTTACATAATTTGTGTATTGTTGAAATAAAAATAGCTCTTTTTTTTAATCCAGAAGTCATTGCGCGCGTGATATCTTGAGAAAGTATGTATGGATGTCATGAAATTTGGTAAGGATACTAAAAAAATATGCGTGTTTAAAATGAACTACTTTTAAATATTTACAATGGTAATATTTTTACTTATGACTATATCATTAAAAAAATATTAATTTTTATTTTTTTTTACAAAAATATATTTTTTATACAGTTAATGAAATAATTTTGGCCTAAGAGTAGTAAGTTCATTTTAAACACACATTTATGCTTAGTATCTTTACCAAATTTCATGACAACCCATACATAATTTCTCAAGATATCATGCGCGGGATGAGTTATGGAGTATAAAAAATAAAAAAAAAAAGCTATTTTGATTTCAACAATATACAAATTCTATAAAAGGCTAATAATAATTTCTAATGACAGCATATTACAAAGCACAATCTGTTTAATCAATATCCACAATTTCATGTTTATACATAAAAATGTTTTGAAGATAGACTAATTTAAACTTTGAATTTATTCGTTAAATTTCTTCGCGTTTAAAAGGTACAAGACCCTTTCACTTTATCTGATGACACAAAACGGCGTCCTTGTAAATGTTTTTTCATTAATGGGAACGGGTGAAAGTCAAACGGAGCTAGGTTCGGTGAATACGGGGAATGTGGAAGCTATATTGCGAGTTTCGGCGAGGGATTGTTTTAACAATTGGGATCGATGTGCTGGTGCGTTGTCGTGCAGAAGATACCAATAACCACTCTGCCAGTACTGAAGCTGTTTACGACGAATGCATTCCCTGAAACGACGTAAAATTCATAAACCAGCGCAACATTTTCCGCGTTTCGTCCAAGGTGTTCATCGTCTTCGATGGATTCTGGGCCCTCTTTAAAATGTCGATGCCATTCGTAAACCTTGGTTCTCGCCATGGTAGATTCGCCGTATACCTTTCTTTGCATTTCCAAAGTCTCCTTTGGTGTTTTACCTAAGCGTTGACAGAATTAAGCGTTTCAGCTCTGTTCATGAAAAGCCATTTTTCTTACGTCGCGGAACAAAAGTAACTAACTTCGGAAGATAACAGCTGTGTGTGCGGTTCGGTCACATGACATGGGCTAAAACAACCTGAACATGTAGGGGAGGGTTGGGAGAATTCATTTCAAGCGTTTAACTTTAACTTGCTTCCGCCGTCAGAAATGGCCGCAGTCCCAGAATTTTTGGATCGTACCTCGTATATTTTCTTATGTTTCAAATTCTAAAAAAAAACAAAATAGATTATTCTATATTTTCGTTTGTGGTTATATTATATTTTCATATTAATTCATTTCATTAAGTGACATTAGTATTTCTTTATAGTGTAGGTACAGTACTTTTTGTGTCAAATTTATAATTTGTGTCAGTTTTGTGGGTATTATGATTTATATGAACATTTCAATAATTATACAAATGAACAAAAGTATGATACAACAAAAAGAGCTCCGCTTTAACACGAAAATCCGCTGTAAAATTAAAATTATAGTTAATGCCGTTAAATAAAATCTTGTTTCCAATAATACGCATTATCCATAGATGAATAGAATAAATTTGTTTAAAGGAAATGGATAAAAAAATATATATATATATGTTTGTTTTCTGAAGGCAAAAACAAAAGGAAAGCATTACGTTTTTAAAATATGGTTGCAGCAAATTTGAATATCTGAATATTTATCAAAATTTTAATGCAAATCCGGCATAATCAGAGTAGGATTTCTGTTCAGATTACAAAAGATTAGAAGGAGTGTTAAAAAAAATCATACATATGAAATCTCCAAGGAGCAGTGTAAGGCTAAAACATATTATATAATAACAAAATTAATATTTAAATTTTTAGAAACAAACAGGAATTATATTACTGATGTATTAAAAATGAAACTTTTATAAATGTTTCAACTTAAACCACCTATGGACTGTCTTTTAAAGGAAATATTTTGTTTTTCAATAAAAATAAACTGATCAGCACACACATTTTTTATAATTGTGTTTTAGTTAAAAAACAATTCCTTTTTCCTGCAATCAATAAGTATTTTCAGAAACAAATGATTAGTTATTAAAACTATATTCTATGATATTTTTTTGCCTCAAATTACTTACCTAACAATGTTAATATAAAAAATGATTGCAATGCTCACGCAAGTATTAGGTTTTGTGTATCACAAACTTCGATATATTTATTTTACAGATATAAAGCATTTTTAATGTGCTTATAACCTTGAAGCATATTTGAATTGTTAGAGTCTATACATTAGCATATTTAAAAATAAATTTGAATTTCTATTAATTCAGTGCATTTTAAATAGGACGAACGGTAAAAGAATAGATTGGGTAATTTCGAGATATTGAAATTGACATTTTTTCACAGTTTATAGAATTAAGAGTATATGATATATCCATTGAAGAAGAGTAAACAAAATTACCGGCTTTTAAAAAAATATACTAATAATGAACGCTGATCAAAATAGATAAATTTTTACCACAATTATTCCAATTGGCAAACAAATCACTTGAGATTTAAATTTCGAACTGCACGAAAAATGGCCGAACCGGGGATCTTTCGGCTGGAGCAGCTAATGCCCTACCCTCTGAGCTATCCCGGACGAATCTGGTCATGTGATTTGTTTGCCAATTGTAATAATTCTGTTAAAAAATAATCTATTGTAATTACATATCCATAGTTTACTGGAGTTCCCTTACCTGCGATTTATTCTGCTGAGCTGATTCTGATATCAGACCAGATGCTGTAATCAATAAGTTTTGCCTGGTGAATTAAATACACCAGGTTCGTCCGGGACAGCTCAGATGGTATAGTATTTCCGGCACCAGCCAAGAGATCCTTAGTTTGAATCCTGCTCCGGATATTTTTTCGCCCAATTGGAAATTAACATCTCATGTGAGCTGTTTAAAATGTTTAATATATTTCCAGAAGGATAAATAAAAAACAATAAAATATTAATGTTTTTTGTATCAATAAACTTTATAATATTTCTTAAGATACTTAATCTGATTTATAATGCTTCATTTTAAATACTAGATATTTATTTGTGTGTATATTTATATACATATGTATTATATATATTTTTTCTTTTCATTACTGATTCCACAAAACAAAACAAAAAAACCCAGTTAATTTGTTTATTTAGAAAATAAGGTCAAATCTCATAAATAAAACACATTTCGCGTAATGCAAAAAAGTTGATTGAAAATGCAAAATTTCCCTATATATTGTGATTTGTCTGGAATCCAGGAAAGGGAACATCATTATAGTTTTTATCGAATTACAATCTTCTCCTAAATTGCATGCACTATTTAGTATTTTTAAACTCGTAAAATTGTGCATTATTGCTGGAATATTGACTTCAAGTCATTTAACACTTTAATAGCAATTTATCTTTGAATAAAGCCCTTGAAAAATAACATTGTTCCTTGATCGCATTTTCAAGGATCATATATCGAAATGGTTTCTTCAATTACTGTTGATTCAGAAAACATACCTAAAGAGATACTTATAGGTATTGAAATATATAAAAAGTAATATAATTCATTCTGTATTTAAACTTTTATTATTTTTTATTTATTAATTAATAATGCATAAGGATAACAAATAATGTTTTTTTTTTCTTTTTTACTTCGAAAAAATTCAACACAGTGTTCACAAACAATTTTTCAGATAAAAAATATCTATAATGAAAAGAAGTTAAAACGAAAAAAATTCTTCAGCTTTATGAATTTACCTGCCTTACGGATTCTAAAGAACATCTATTTATGTACAATAATATATTAAAAAGAATAAGTTTGGTATGTAGGGCACAACCTCTTTGACAGATATGTGTTCTGAAGAGTTAATTCGATATTCATTCGAAAAAAAAAATAAAGCTTTAAATTTAAATCTGGGATGCCATATCATTTATTTTTGAAAATTGTTTTCTTTATGGTTTTATGTCGCTTCTTTTCTTTATTGAAAGGAAAATGGCTACAAAATGCCATTTTAGTTTTTATAATCGTCAAGTAGTTGCTGGAGGACATGAGACACAGAGAAAATACTACAACATTTGTCATGTTAAATTGGCTATAAAAACTTTTTAATATGAAAGACACATATATTGATATTTTTTTTTAAAGTATGTAAAAGCACTATTCATCATCAGAATAATTATGCATATGTAATACATCAACAGACACAGAAAACTTATTCCTGGCTAAATAGGCGTAATCAATGCTAAAGCTACAGGCATGCACGTATCTGCAATAATATTAAAACATCATCGCTTAAATCATCGGAAGTCTTTTGTATACATTCCGTAAAAGGGACTCGATTATGTTCATGTTCCTGCAATGCTACTCTAAATGCTTTTAAAAATGCTGTCCATAATTCTTCAGACAAAGTTTGGTTGACCGAGATTGTTCTTATATGAGTCTATAAATTGTATTTTTTCTAATTGACTTCTCATAATTAAAACTTTAAAACAGAGTGTTACAGAGTCACAGAACCTTGTTAGGTAGGTCTCTTCCCTCCGTTTAAGATAAATTTTAAGCATGTAAATATAAAAAAAGGAGGTATAACTAAAAATGTTATTCGACGGGGATTCAGGATGGGAGGCAGAGAATCTCGCAGTTAAAAAATGTTATATATTATATGTAAATTTCCAACTGGGCGAAAAATGTCCGGATCAGGATTCGAACCCGGGACCTCCTGGCTGAAGCCGCCAGTGCTCTGCCATCTGAGCTATCCCGGACGATTCTGGTCGAACTTTTTTACCCAGCTAACCTTGATGATTACAGCATCTGGTCTGAAACCTGGTTCAGCTCAACAGAATAAATCTCAGGTAATGGAACTCCAGAAATAGCTGGATACGAAATTATATTAGACATACATCTAATGTCCCGGGTTCGAATCCTGGTCTGGACATTTTTCGCCCAGTTGGAAATTTACATCTAATATATGATTTGTTTACCAATTAGAATAATTGGGTTAAAATTATTCTAATGTAAAAAATGTTATTTAAATTCTCTATTTTAAAATGCTCTACTATAAATTTATTTTTTTCTATTTCTTTATTATTATTAACTTGCTGCAGTGCCTTTTCTTGGGATATGTTTGAAAGTTACCTTGCATAATGTTTTCTGGTAGAAAATTCCTAGTTTCTCAACTTTTGGGTTTTAAAATTCCGTTTGATAAAAAAAAAGGTGTGTCCGAGATCGCTATCTCAACAGGACGACCACTTCGTTCTTCGTCAATAACATTTGAACGCCCCTGCTCATCTTGTACAACTGTTGCCTCATAAATTCGAAATTGACATCTTAAAGTTGGACAGTGCTGCCATCTATTTGTATATTTGGAAACAATTTACTACTAATTTCGACCTCTCATATCGGTTTGTGATCTTCAACCTTTCCCTCGTATTTTCCTATATTTAGATTTTTTTTCTTTTTTGGCAGTGCAGGAATGTAAGTTGTTGAACCTTCGTACGTAACCTTCAACATGAGAGGCGCCCTGTTCGTATATCGCCTCTTTCTTCAAAAGTGCGGCAACTAAAAAATTGGGTTTTTTTGAATTATGACTGTCGTTCTATTTGGATTTAGCGCCTCTACCAATCACCTAAAGTACCAGATAATGCACTGAAAATCCGGCCACCAAGTAACAGTTGCGTTTTCAAGTTGGCCATTAACCCTTCCATAGCACAGAAACATTTTTTTGTATTTCCTGAAAACGGAGTTTTTTGAGACATGGCACTTTTGAAACAACGATGCGATATGTCAGCACTCTTTGATGTATAAGATCAGTTTAACGTCCCATATGATTCCCGGCATTTGATCACGCACAGGTTGAAAAAATATCTGCTAAAAACAGTTTGATGTGAATGTACTTGGTCATTAATATATAGAGGAGATTTTGTAAGAATTGCTGAATACTGCTCAGCATCTTTGACGGAAGTTCCACTATATCACAGTAATTTGTAGCGAAAATTTTTGTGGCACTTTTCTTTTCTATTTTCGTCATTAATTTGGAAATCTAAACACTCTTTTAAGACTCTACAATGCAGAGATGTCTTTTACAGGCCCATATCCCTTTCTCTGGGGTCATGTTAATCGGTTTATGCAATCGTATTTTTCTAGCTTTTGTCATGAAGATGTGAGGTCAAGAACAGCTAATTAGCAAAACTGTCTAAAAATTATTTAATAAGTATAGGAAAAAAGATCTAATAACGATTTTTTAACACTCTACAACGCAGAGATGTTTTATAAAGACCCGTATCGCCTTCTCTGGGATCCTGTTAATCGGTTTATGCAATCGTATTTTTCTAGCTTTTTTCATGAAGATGTGAGGTCAAAAACAACTAATTAGCAAAACTGTCTAAAAATTCTTTAATAAGTATAGGAAAAAAGATCTAATAAAAACCTTTTTAAGACTCTACAACGCAGAGATGTCTTTTACAGACCCGTATCGCCTTCTCTGGGCTCATGTTAATCGATTTGTGCAATCGTATTTTTCTAGCTTTTGTCATGAAGATGTGAGGTCAAGAACAGCGAATTAGCAAAACTGTCTAAAAATTCTTTAATAAGTATAGGAAAAAAAGATCTAATAACGACTTTTTTAATCTCTACAACGCAGAGATGTCTTTTACAGACCCGTATCGCCTTCTCTGGGGTCATGTTAATCGGTTTATGCGATCACATTTTTCTAGCTTTTGTCATGAAGATGTGAGGTCAAGAACAGTTAATTAGCAAAACTGTCTAAAAATTCTTTAATACGTTTAGGAAAAAAGATCTAATAACGACTGTTATTCTTCTAAACTAAAATTCAATTTAAAAAAAATATATATTTGAAGTAAAGATGGGGGAAAAAAGGAGTTACCAAGATTTGGAGTGTCAGATAATTGCTAACTGCTACGACTTTTGGCCACCAATTATTTTTAATAGTTATCTCCGTCTTAATTAATCGCAGAAATTTGCTATTAAATAGGACCAAGACAATAAAAAGAACTGATGACCAAAAGCAGTAGCAGTGTTTAGCTATTGTTTATGGTAATGTGCAATACCAAAAAATTTAGACATATATTTGCAAACTTTTTGAAACATTATTTTTAAAACTTAGAACTATCAAGATTTTAATCAACAAAATGTATTCAAACTTCCTAGTCATTATTAATTAGGTTAAGTGAAATGACTTTACTTCAACATTTTTTTAACTGGATAGACACCAAAACGAAACGTATTACACTTCGTGTCCTAAAAAAATACTATTCACCAAAGTTTAAAAAAAATATATGACATTTTTTTTTATAATGATACCAAATTTTATAGGGTTTTTTAGAGCTTAGATTGTAATAAATTATCTACGACACTTTCAAAACATTTTTCTTCCTTTAAATTTTAATTATATTCCGCCATCTTACCAATCTTAGAGCTCTAATAAAAAATATAAAATAAATTAAGTTATTCGTCTGTAAATCTTCCTACCGCAACAAGAAAAAACTCTTTCAAAGCGAAAATAAAGGTGGTAAAGATGTCTCAAGGCCTTCTAAAGTTTTTCTTTTTAATCCCTTGTATAACAAGAAAGACACTTGCAGCTTTTCGGGCGTAAAAACACACGGTAAAGTTCAGGAGCTACTGCTCATAGAAACTTTAACGCACCATATGGTTAAAAAAAAAAAAGACTCAATAAGGAAGCGTATAGTGTACTTTGTTTTCACTTATTGAATAAAATAATAAAAAGTATAAAAAGTTAAGGATATTTTTTGAAATTAGAAGGTCGAATGTTTAATTAATTAAGTTGTTTTTCTTTTTTAAATGGTTTTCAATGAATGGTTCAAAATTTAACAATACACCGTTGATTTTAACACAAAACTCCTAAAATACACTGTTGATTTTAACACAAAACTCCTAAAATGCACTGTTGTTTTTAACACAAAACTCCTTCTTAAAGCTATCTTAATTCAATTAGTTTGGAGAAATTGACTGCTATTCTGCGTAGGAAATTTATAAATAAAATTCTGTAACAAAACATTTAAACTTACGCATTAACTATCTTATTATTAAATTAATATTTACTGAAATACATCGTTTGAATGTTTAATTATTAAAATTGTTTTGTATTTTATATGGTATTTTGTAAAAATGTTAAATTTTCAAAATACACCGTTGATTTTAACACAAAACTCATAAAATACACTGATGATTTTAAAACAAAACTCCTAAAATACACTGTTGTTTTTAACACAAAACTCCTTCTTAAAGCTATCTTAATTTAATTAGTTTGGAGAAATTGACTGCTATTCTGCATAGGAAATTTATAAATAAAATTCTGTAACAATACATTTAAACTTACGCATTAACTATCTTATTATTAAATTAATACTTACTGAAATACATCGTTTGAATGTTTAATTATTAAAATAGTTTTGTATTTTATATGGTATTTTGTAAAAATGTTAAATTTTCAAAATACGCCGTTACTTTTACCACAAAACCCTTTCGTAAAAGTATCCTAACTCAATTAGCATAAACAAGTTGACGGATGCTCAATGTAGGAACGCATGTACACAAAATTTTGAAATCGATTTTTTTATAACAGAATATCGAAATGGTGGCAAAAATTATGCTATTATTAAGATAATATTTATATAACAAGTACCAATTCAATCTGTGGTATATTATGTTTAAAAGGATATGAATGTAAAAAAGCTACACAAACCAGTACATAACAACACCAAAGTGTTTTGATTAAAAAGGCTTGGTGACATTTACTGCATCATTCACAACTTTCCATTAAAAATAATTGAGATGTCTGATGCACCATGTGTAGGCATATTGAATGTCGGAAGTAATTGGGAGAACCGTTTTTTTTCTAACCTTGTGGTTAAAATATCGTGAATAAAGATCAGAGTAATGAATAATAGTTTTTAATAAAATTTCATATTTTTTTCAAGCTTTAAATAATTATAATTTTTTAATCACATAGTGTTATGTCGGGAATGAAATACCTTCGGTTCTTTAACGCATTAGTTGTTTGTTGTTTGGACAATAAGATTACTCCCCAGTCGTATTAGATAATAATAAAAGGATAATTAGAATTAAGTAGATTTAAACAAATATATAAACACGAATAAGGACATGAATGTCGACAATACGAAATCCAGAATTGGTTAGATTTTGGAGAGTTTGTAAATGTGATCGCCATCCAAGCCGCATTTTAAAAAATGAAAATTAAAATCATGAATAGAAAGTAAAGTAGGGTTTTTAGCTAGAAAACTTTTTGCAAGGTAGCTTTTAAAAATACCCACGTAAAAATAAATACAGAAAGTTAATATAAAGAAAATTATACCTAAAATAAGCTTAAACCAGCATTTTCAAGGTGGAGAATTGAAACGACAATTGTTTTTTCCGCAGCAAGGTTCTATGCCGTTAATTTCCGTGGAGAAGAAAGAATAGTTTGTGTTCTATTATTTGATCTGTTATTCTACTATTTGTGTACGATACTTGAACGGAAGGTTGGTTGGTTGTATTTATGTCGGCCAATTATCAGCACGTGGGATATGGGCCCTAAGGGGGGAGTGCCTTCCGTGGAGGTCTTTCTAAGGGAACCTAACCCGTATTAACGCTTGGAGAACCAAGGTTCGAAGAAAACCACGAAAACTTCGAACGATTAGGCCGACGGGCGCGATTGGGATCGAACCCAGCACCTCCCGTCTACCAGCTTCGAGAGCAGAACCTCTCGGCCACTGGTGGGGCACTTGAACGGAAGGAGAATTGATTATCTTTCGGACGCTAACTCCACAGTTTTCTACTAGATGGCGCAGTATGAGATTTCAGTCAGTAGCGTATGGCTACTTTACTATATATATAGAATATATATACATATATATACACACGACTCAAAAAATTTCTTTTACATCCGTAAAATAATCAGAATATTTGTTCGAGTTAACCCCTTAATTCTCGCGCCCATGACTTTCAAGGGCAGTGTAGCCTACTCTTTTTTGTTATCCGACTTATTTGACTCCCACCAGTTTTTTTTTTTTTTTTTTTTTTTTTTTAAATAGTGTAATTGGGTTTATTTTTGCATCATTTTATCGGACATTAAAGAAGGTGAATATTTCTACTTCAATTTGGTGCCAATCAAACAATCTGAATTTAAAAAAAAAAAAAAAAAAAAATGTGTCCTAGAATTATCGGGCTTAAAGGTAAAAATTATAATTCAAATAAAAAATAAATATTTTCATTTAATTATTTACAAGTAACATTTTGTTTTTATTTCTTTGCGCACTTTTTTTCTGGTTCAAAAATCACATCACTCAAAGAGCATTGCTTCTAAGTTTGGAATTACTACCTAAGGGTTGTAGTGTTCGACACAATGTTCTTGCAGCAAACTCTTTTTTCCTTGAGTAAAGTATATTGTATTTTTATTCGTTTCATAAAAATACCCAAGAACATCATTTTATTTGAATTTTTTTCCATGGCACTAAATTTATTCATACAGCTTTTTATATGTATCGCAATAATCTGTTAGCTGTTGTCTAGAAGTTTCTATTTTGAAATAAATAAATAAACTTTCAGTTTATAAAAATAGAAATGAGGACATTAATTTTTTAAGTAAAATAAAAAGTAATGAAAGTAAATGAGGAAATAAAAGTAGTTAAAAGTATCTATAAGTAAATATTAACTGATGTAAAAGCAAAGCATGAAACAACATTTAATTAAATAAGAGACATAGAAAAATGTATGAATTCTGATTTTTTGCTAATAAAAAATAAGATTTTCTATAAGTATAAAAATGATTGTTTTCAAATATTTATAAAAATAGATAATGAAATATAGCTTGATAAGAGCATTGTAAAATATCGAAAAGCTTTTTCTGATATTTATTAATGTTACATTTTATAAATCAGTCTTTTCAGAAAAATTAAGTTATACTATAGGGGAGACCGAGGCTAGTTGGCTACAGGGGTAAGTAGACGCTGTCCTCATAAATCGCCTGTTTGTGGGTAGATTGCGTAATCAGTCTCAGAGTACCTTTCTTATTGCTTTTTACAATTCTCATTGTAGTTTTGCATCGTTACCTATGTGCAGTGGACATTTATTACGATTTTTCTGTTTTTTGCACTCATAAGTAATTTTTTGTTGCTTCATTCTTTTTCTAATTTCTAATACTTATCTTAATAATTGCGATTTAACTTGTACAGTTTTTTCTTAGTGTATGAGTAACTAACTGTACCTACGCCATATGTGATTTACTTGGATTATTTATGCTTAGAGGATTACGTGCCCCTTTTGTGAAGAAATTTATTATGGGGCAAGTAGGCGCATTGAACACGGGGCAAGTTGGCTCGGTGTATAGGCAACTTGCCCCGGTATAGGCAACATGGTATAGGCAACTTGCCCGTGACGGGGTAGGTTGTCGCACAATTTTCCTTTTAATTTACGCTTCCGCTAAACAGAAATTACAAAAGCTACAAACTCAAAACTCCGGCTGTTTATAGCCAAATGTCTGTTCTTTAAAAGTGCAGTTAAAGTTCGTTAAAAAACTTAAATAAAAAATTTATAAAAATAAAAAACTAAAAACTGCGCTTACTAGCGCTATATATACATACCCCCTATATATACATATACATACACGTCTCCCCTATATATGCATAAATATTAAAAATAATAATTAATCTTTGGACATCATACGTTATTGTCATTTTCTTAATTTATCTTATTTTTATGTGTAGAGATTCCTTAAGATAAATAAGTTACGTAGTATACTAATATATTTAAAACGCTATACGTGTGATTTTTTAGCAATCGGAGAATTTATTTTGATATAATTGTTAACATAGAGAGGAGAAGGTGTAAAAGCTCGCAGAGCAGTGTGGATTAAATGTGTTATGTGCAAAATGTAGGAAACTTAGATTGTGCCGGGCTGAAAGAGCCAGTTATGTTTTCGATTTCTGAAAATGTTTTTTTTTCTGTAATAAATGGGGCATTCTCACAATCTTTTAACTTTCATGTCCCTGAATAACAATTTTTTATTTAATACACTTTTTTGTGTTTTTTTTTATTTCATATACTTGGGAACATCCCATTGCATGATTGCACAACAGTATTAACGAGATAAATAAGTTTTGGACGATGTTGGGGGAGGGGGGGGGGTCCAAACACATGGAAAACTCATCTACCGTCCTGTGTCCCTGATGCTGCTTTTGAAGTTTGGAGCTGTCTGGATAAAATTGTTTCAATAAAAATAATTCGATGTAATTTTTTTCTGAAACTGGAACTATTGTTTTATATAAATATGTAGCTAAAAATTAACCAGCACACATTTTTAGGTTTGATATTATTTTTAGAACTCTGTCCCTGGGTTTTAGATTTTTTACCATCCCTCTTCTAAAATTATACAGAAAATCATTTCAGATGCAGCCAAAGAATTTTTTTCAAGTTTTTTTCTCATTTAGAAGTATGTTAGAGAAAGAATATCTAAAATTCTTTGACATGAAATTTACTGCAGAATATAAATCAGCATTTAAATATCAATTTCACGCACCGTGGCTTTATTGGTAGTCTTACCGACCCCAAGGTTTATTCCTGCACTTTTCAAGGTTAAAAAAAAAAAAAAAAAAAAAAAAATCCAATGTTAACAATTGTTTCGAAAAATCAATGAGCATTGTAGCTATCACTTAGTCTTAACATGATTTTCCTAAAAATAGGTGGTAATTTTCCTTACCGTTCCATCCTTACCGTCTCTTTTTTTTTACCATTTCGTCCCTTTTTTACCATTTCGTCCCATTTTTACCATTTCGTCCCTTTTTTTACCTTACCGTCCCTTCTTTAACACCCCTTTAAGACAATGTTATACAAAAATTCTGTATTAACTGTAGTACATTTGTATTATTTCTTATTTGAATGTCCTGTGGGTACTATGCAAATTCATTATAAGTAAAAATTTAGAAGAAAATAAAAAGTTATAGGGGCAAAATGGTAAGGAAAATTAAACTCGCAAGTTTAACATAAACTTCAGTTAAATAAAAAAAAAATTCGCTGCTGACCATTTTTCCTTTATTTTGAATCATTAAGGCATTCGTCTATCAGATTAAAATGTTATTTTAGCAAGTTTGATTTCGCCAGATTTTTTTTTTTTTTCCAAAAGTCAAAAATTGTGAGAATGCCCCAAATAAATACTCCATTTTGTATTGTTTTATCCTCTTTTAAAACATTTTAAAGTAGTTTTTGTGATCTTTTATGGAGAGGGCCCATATATGCACCCCATTTTTTCTAGTGCTCTTGTCAAAGCTTTTTATAAATTTTCGTTTTTGAATTAAAATAATTGACATCAATCATTGTTTTGCATCCTCACATTTAGTAAACTTGTTATAGTTGTTAATGAAGGTCAAAAATCCGAATATTTTAAAAATGAAAGTCACTTTAAGTCGAAAACAAAAGAGGGTGCACATATTTACACCTTTTCCTCTACTCTTATTAAATTATTTTATTTAATATTGTGATAATAATGCACATCCCATATTTCAGGTCATATCCTCCATCAATTTATGAATCACGGAGATCACAGACAAGCAGTTTATTTATTTCTTAAATTTACTACTGAATAGAATATATCATTTCATTTGGTTTAGATCATCCTATTTTCTTACTCAAATTCAAAGATTTCTGAAATAACGCTTACTGTAACTTAAAATTAAAGATTGCGTTCAACTACATATTTGAGAAGTTATCCAAATAATTGAAGTACAGAAGTAATTTTATTGAAAGAACTAGTGCAAAATTAACCCTTAACTGCTGTGACACATATTGTCGCATAACTACTGTGACCGATTTGTGAGACCGCTTAATCTAGAGATGAATAAAAGGCTTCATTAACCTATGAAATACTATTTATGTAAAAAAAATTATGTACAGGACTATTGTATTTAAAATTTATCTATTCAGAAGTCTTTAGTGATTGTACTAGTGTCTAAAAGAAACAAAATTTAACCAGTATCTATAGTTAAACTGAAAATTTTAAGTTAAACTCTGAAAACTGAAAAAAGTAGCGGTCTGTGACACCGCTAACAGCAATTAAGTGTTAAGAATGTTATAGTTTTCCTGTTTTTTAAGCATACATACAATCGCTTCAAATATGAATTTTCAAGTTGTAAGATTTTTTTTTTTTTTTTTTTTTTTTTTTTTTTTTAAATCTACAAATATGATAATATGAAAAATGATGTAAAAAATGATAAACTAGTACGACAGATATAAAATATTGAAAGAAAAAATGAATCTCGTAACATGTTATCCCGTTATTAAACACCCGTTCTAAACCAACAAAGGATAAGCAGAGACGGAATAAAAGAAAATACAAACTAAGTTAACTGCATGTTGGATAGTTTCACTTTTTAACTTGCTTTAAAACTCGTGTTGCTTCTGCTTATAATATTCATATTTTGGCAGAAAAATTCTTGTTACTTCTGTTTATAATATTTATATTTTCGCAGAAAAATTCGTTATATCAGATTGCATTTTGATCTTTCATTTTAATTCATAGTTACCAGAAATAATAAAATGTTTAAGAAAATTTTTACATATTGTTAAAAGTTTTTTTTGTTTTTAAGATTGATGATTTTACAGGAGATTACTGCGATGAAAAATTGTTTTTTGAAATCTGAATTTTTTTTATATCTGAAAGCTTCATTTATAAAAACTGCTTTTAGAAAAGGTTTATACTATTAAATTCACGAAATACAAAACTTTCAATAAGAAATCATATTTACAATACAGGGTAAAAGTTTATCCAATAAAAATACGCGCTTTAATCACGTGATTTGTCAAAATATTCCTTTCTTTTAAGATTTACTCTTCTAAGTTAGGAACACATGGAACAAAAATTATCCCTTTTTGACTAGATTATACAAAGATATTTTTGTTTTATAAATTAACATAAATAAGTAAAGAAAACACTCATTACTAATTTTAACGTACCTTTCAAAAATTTTAACTATTCTCTTTCAAAATAATTTATTAAAAACCTAAGCGTTTTTCTCTATGGTCAATTTTAGTGAATAGCGAAACTGTCCATTTGAATGCAACTTGCTTAAAAAAAAAAAAAAAAAAAAAAAAAAAAAAAAAAAAAAAGAAAAGAAAAGAAAAAAAAAAAAACATGATGCTTGTAATTATTTCTAATGTCAGTATGTCGACAGACAATTTTTTTTGTTCTCTAGAACAAAATATTCATGATGCTTAAATATGTTAAATGGGATTTTTATTTCTACCCATTTTTGAAAAAAGTACTTTGATCAAGATTTTTTTGGCCGCATATTGAAAGGAAAAACTAATTTTTTTTTTCAATAAATCGGAAAATGATGATAATCCATATTATTTTTCTATTTGTTCTTATTATCCACAACAATGGTGTAATTTAGTAGAAACCGTTACGCATATGTAAAAAAATCACAAAAAAAATAATATCTCGAGTACTAATTTTAATTTTTAAATTTCGAGAGCTATTATACCATCCTTAGGTTCTTACGAACAATTTGTGTTCATTTTAAGCCATAATTAATCCTATTTTCGAAGGCATAGAATGTAAAATACAATCACACATTTACATTTTTATATTATAGAAGCCTTTTTGACTATATTTTTAGGTCAGACTTATTTCTTTTCGGACTATAGTTTCTTGTACTTAAAAAACAGTGTTTAATAAAGATTCTTTTGTTTTTATTTTAAATTTGAATGATTGAATTGGGCTCGTTTCTAACTTATTTACATGTTAGATAATTTAGAAGACCTAAAAAAAATCTTTTTTCTCTTTTAAGAACGTACTTCGGAGGCTGGATTAACACAGGATGTGCTTAGATTTCCACTCCAGTCTCAACTTAATTAAAAATAATCAAATAATTGTGAAAGTTCTAGAAGAAAACGCAACCTAATTAAATAGACTGCAGTCAAATGAACTAAAACGGTGCAATAAAAGGAATCCGGTTAACCGAGATTGATGAACAGAGCACTTTAGAGAGCATTTCATTTTTTTTTTAATTTAACTTTTTTCCCACTTCGCTGAGTTATTAGAATACAGGAGCTCTTAATTTTCAGCTTGATTTGCATAAAACTAATTTTCCTGCTACCCCGAGGGTTTCAGCAACTTTTTCCCCAGCATTCATCTTTTGATGGTATTGTTTAAACAGTTTTTGTTTGGAATCTTTTGACGAAAGCTAATTAATCGTATCAAAAATTATATATATAAAAAATCTTTAAAAAAGTTGTGGTGATTGGAATTTTTTTGGTTTTAAAATTATCAAAATGGATTTTTTTAGAGTCTGAAAAGACTTTGCTTATAAGTTTGAGAAAACCAAATATTATTTCAGTTTTTTTAATATTCAAGAAAAAATCACTTTCCTTTATTTATTTATTTTTTGAGAGAGATTTTCTTGCTTTTCTAAGGATATTAAAATGAACACTTATAATTTCATTTATTGAATTTAAGTTGACATTCTGTTTAAGAGTAGTACCTGGTAAATAATTTACAGTCACTGATAATTTATAATCGGTGGTATCATATGATCTACCAAGTGTATCTTATTTCTGAATAAAATTAACTAGAATATGTAAGTATTGATATGCTCAGTTATATTTAATTATTTCCGTTGCTTCATCTGTAATGAAGATTTTTACATATTATTTATAGCACGAGAAAATTTCTATAGTATGCTGATCAGAAAATATTTTCTGGGATGAATAGTACCCTAAAATTATACTGTGCTTCCACGAATTTAGTGTTTAATGATGCCTTGGTTTCCGTTTAGTCACATTTGTATTCTGTATTATCTACAATTTTAGATGCATTTTCAGTCTATAAAATTATCCCCCGCTTTCCATCGTTTAAGGAAAAAAATATTTTATCTACAAATTGCTGTACTACTAAGTTATTAGGACATTGAGCTGTACTCTATGTCAAAAATTCGGGATTTCGTTCAATGATTATCCTCCTCGGTTCTGAAATATCACATGTGACACTTCCGAACCGAGGAGGATATAAAGTAATCGATTTGATTTATTTACATTTTTATTTTACTTCTATATAGCTTAATATTTTTGGCTTTTCAACAAAACCAATAATAGGCAGGGCTGATGATTGTTTCCTCATAAAATAAATGTTATTATCATCTGAATTTGAAATATGCATTCCCGACAATGTGTCTAAGAAAGTATGAAAATTTTATAATTAATTAACTTAAGCACTTTACAAGAAAATATTTTGACGATCTGTATATCATTTAATTAATTAAAGGCCTTCAATTTGTCACTGCGTAATTTGGGCTATCAATAATTAAATCGACATTTTAAGGATGTTGATAATTTTTGATCCGTATTTGTGAACCACAATTACCAGCCCTCTAAAGTATCAATTTCAGAAAAGGGCTCCTTCTGTTATCTATGGTGTCTTTTTGTTTGTCCAACATCTGTTAATGTGTATTCGCAGTGTTACTTTACCTTCGGGTTTGAAGTGGTTAAATCAGCTTAAATGATTCACATAAATAACTTTAGAACAAAAGAAGACTTTTATTAAAACTTTCTTGTGAGGCAACATTTTTCTGCTAATAGTAACATTCTAAAAGGTGTCTCGAAAAACCAATCTTCACACCTTTAATAAATCATTTTTGATAAATCAAAAAAACTAACTCTTTCACTAAATGACAAATTATTATACTGTTGAAATCACTATATAAAAAGTATTCAACTTTATTGCAATATTCTGTAAAAGAACTTTATCCAGCACCGTTAAATTGTTGATGCTTACTAAACAATAACGATACACAAAGTTATCAAACCTATTTTACTGTCTTTCAAAATTTTTATGGTTGAATATTTTTTTGTAAAAACATATCAGATATTTCATATTGTTATTTGTTAATTCAATTGCTCTTAAAATTATGTTTTATTAATTTGGTAAAATATGATTTAGGAGCCATATTGTTTTCATAAACTTACTGTATTAATAGAAAGAAATAAAAATCATTATTCATGGTGCATTTCTTAAAGAACCGGTTACCCCTTAAGGACAAATACTGGCCCAAATTTAGGTGACGAATATACGTACAATTCCATGTGGCCCTAAAATATTGCCCTAAAATATGGCCCTAAATAGTTTGTTGCCCAGAAGAACGATCCAAATTAGTGGGGCATTTGTTGTTTTTTAATGTTGGCATATATATCCTTCAATTATTCAGCACATTTCACAAAATGCCAACTATGGCGAACTGTGTCTACTTGTGTAAGATTTTCAAAAAATCAAAATCATAATTCTATTTGCATTATATTTTGATGGAAATAACTCTCCTAAGATAAAAGTATCAGCTGTTATAAACCAAAAACTATTAATATAATCAGTTAAACTTGAACACGCTGTTAATCTGAAACTATTATAATTAGAACTAGAATGTAAAAAAAAAAAAAAAAAAGTGTGTACCCAGTGATGGCAAATAAAAAAAATATATTTATATATCGATTTTTCGACATATCGTCAATGTACGTCGATATTCAAAATATTTTCGACAGAAAAGATCGATACTTTTCGATATATTTATATATTTTCCTATAATTACTTATTATTTTATAGACGGAATGCCTTATTTCTATTTATGTTAAGAGATTTTTTTAATAACTTTTAAGTTTTCTACCAGATATTTTCAACACTAATGTTAATACAGCCGATGAAAGTATTTCCGTTATCTTTGAGGCAAGATATTTAAAATTATTTGCTTTGATAATTCTTGACACTCAGAAGATTTCATTTTCTGTCATTTTATTTCGAACTTTACAAAAAAGACTCACAACTAAAACAGTTGTCACTACAACACCTATATGTTTATCATGATAAAGCATAAAAAATTAGGTAAATAAGTTTTATAAAATTTCAAAAGGATTTATTTGCGATTTCTAGCATCGCATATTGATAAATACAAAAGTACGGGGGTAGTTCAATAATTATTGCCAAGTGTCTGTATAAAAAATTATACTGTGATGGTTGATGTGGAAAATTGAAGTCACACTTAGAATTTACATAGATGCCTGGCTATATGCTCAATTTCAGATATGTAGAAGCTATATTAACATATTTTTCATTTTTGGTGTGAGAAGTGGCACCTTGCTTTAAAGGGTGGTTGGGAGGGGAAGGGCTGGTTTGGAGATTATGGGGCTAGATTTGTGACAGTGGATGAGACGTGAGTACATCACTATGATCCGCAGTGCAAACAGCAGTAAACACATCTCATCTACTGTCACAAATCTATCACAAAACAGCTTCAGGTCTGACTACATAAGCTCCAAAGCAGCCTCTACCCACCCCCCTTTCAGCTAGGTGCCACCTGAAACTAAAAAATATGTTAATATAGCCGTTACGGTTCTGAAATTGATCATATAGGTATCTAAGACATTACGCTTCAGTATTCCACACCAACCATGGCAGTACAAATATTTTTATACCCACTTGGAACAATAACTATTGTACCACTCTCGTATATCAGATTTTGTATTTGCATAAAAAGTTTGAGACGTAGAGTCTCGAAGTTGTGAAACATATTTTATTATTATTTTTTAAATGATGAGTATTGAATAGTTTGTTGAAAAACGTATCAGATATTTCATATATATAATTTTTTTCAATTTAAATGCTCTTAAGGGTTTTGCCTACGTTCGGAGAGTGTTTGTTTTTAAAGTACAACATCGAATAAATGCACATATTTTTAGTTTAATTGTAATATTGAATGATGGAAAAACATACAATACTAGCAATCACTTCATAACAATTTAAAAAATTAATTTTTGCCATTTTTTTTAGCAAAATTTCCTGCTTACGCCAGACAACGTCCAATGAATTGAACTAAATAGTTTTTAATTTCTGTGTACTACATACTACTATTACACTTACCTGTGCGCTGAACTAGCAGTTTTACAATATCTTCATAAACGAAATCATTCACGAAATATTTCAAAGTATGTAAATATATATATATATATATATATATATATTTTAAAAAATTACAATTTTTTTAATTCTCAAGTACCTATGAGATAACTATATTATCATATAGCTCTTACATTCTAGTTCAGAACATAGTGAGTAATATGGAAAGCATTCTGACAAAATTTAAATGAAATAATTAAAAAACTATTTAGGTAAAGAAGTTTATCGTATATGGAAATAACTGAAAATATTATTTTGTAGAAATTGCATTTATATATTTCTTATGTATAAAATTAATCTAGAAATGATAGTTAAGGTTTATTAGTGTATTTATGTAAAAATGGAAAATAATCATAAATAGAAACATTGTTTACATATCTCCTGGCCTTCCTGATTACTTCCGGTATTTCACTCATTACGTCCTGTTTATTAAAGTGACCATAACTCCTCTTCTAGAAATCGTAGAAATAGAATCAAAACAGATATGGAATCATAAAAGTTTGTTCCTTCCAAAACAAAGTGAAAATTTTCAGTAAAATAGTCAACTTAATGTAGATAAATACCTTAAAAAAAGTTTTATTAATTTTGTAAAATATCTCCAAACTGTAATTTTCGGAACCGTATTACATCATTAAACCTAATTAATCATTAGCGAGAAAAAATCATAATACAAACAAAATTACCTCATTTACAAATTCTTCAAAATTTATTATTCCTAAAATTCACAAAAAAAAAAAAAAAAAAAAAAAAAAAAAAAAAAAATTACATACCTATGTATCTATGATATCTTGCGAAAAGAAAAGTTATTTGAGATCCCGATGGAATAAGAACGGCTTCTTCCGTTTCTGATTTCTTTAATGTTATATAGACAAAAATCGTGTAAACTACGATAAGATGGTTTTTTGAGTACGTAGAGAATACCTAAAATTCTTAGTCATATTAAACAACTAAGCCAATAAAAGAACTTTACTAATTTTTTTAATCTTTTTTTTTTTTATGAAAAAAGTAAAATATATTTAGTTAGGTTTATTTAGACAAATTCTTAAACTTAATTTGTAGATATACAATATTAATTTCTAAGAAGCTCCGATATATCGGATGTGAAAATTCGATATATCTATAAGTATCGAGACTCTAACATCGTTGATGAAAAAGAATTTATTTAGCCCGATATATCAGTATTTTTGACAGAGCGATAGCTTGTTATCAAAACTGTGTGACTATTTTTTAAATTCTAACTGGCCCCACTTTCACATAGCAGAAATCCTTAACAGACACATTGACAAAATTTGCAAAAGAAATATTCTTCAAAATTTATATTAGAATAATACTGGTGCAACAGAATATAAAAATAGTCGCCTGTGGCAGGCCTGAAATTGTACTGGAGGAAATTTCTAAATGTGATCATCATTTTCTAGAGCTTTGTGTAAATCTCTCAAATTTCTTTTAAAAGTTTTTTTAATGAGTTTCGTCTAATGCAAGCTTAACCTTTAACCAGCATTTCATTATTTTTCTCATTTTTAATCAGCATTACTATTAGAAAACATTTATTCTTCTTCCTTTAGTGGCTTTTAAACTTGTAAAACCTTATCAACTAAAACTCTCATTGAAAAAAAAAACTACCGATTATCTGAAATGGTATTTAAGCTTAAAATATAATTAACAGAAATAATAGCTAATAGAAGTTTTACGCTTTTAATAGTCTTTACCTGTTTACTTATCGGTTTCGTATGTACTTATTAAGACTAGCTGAAATCCGCAACGTAAATAAATTATTAGGAGCATGAATTCTGACCCCATCATGTTACATTCTAGAAAATTCATAGGAAATAATGGAAATAAGCTTAAAAATGAAACTTTCTACATCATTTATATTGCAGCCTTTTAGTTAGAAAAAACAATCCACTTATAACTTCGTGATCTGAAAACGAAATTACAGTGTGATGCGTAAAAAGCATATGAAGTAACGCATCTATAAAATGCTAGAAAAAATTATGTAAAAGACTTTAAAACTACTTTTTTTTGCAAAGTTATGTGCAAAATGCAATTCTGTGTAATGAGATTGCGTAGAAACTAGGGTCTCTATCTGCTTAGTAGCTTTAGGTATTAAAGCTACTCCAAAAGGGATTTTCTTCCTGGGCTATTTTAGTTTGGGGATTTTCTTAATTTACAGTAGCATACTCATTTTCGTCATAACAGAAAAACTATGTATATTCATCTTGTATATAAACTTCGCAATAAAAATAAATGTGTTGATATTCTTTTTTATGAAAAAAAAATATCAGACTGTAATGTTTGATGATTACTTTCACTGCTTAATTAAGTTTCTAAAATAATATGTAATATCCTTAACCTTCTCAGTGAAAGCGATCACGACTTTATAAGCTTTTTTTTAATAAATAAAAGTAAGTAATGAAAAAAATATATACCTATGAACATTTTGATATATCGAACATTATTCTCTCAAATCATAAGATATCTTGAAATATAATGTAAAATTTTCGCAAAAAGTGATCACAATTTAACAAGCTTATTATTTTTTTTTCGTGAAAGTAATGCAAATTATATATATTTATCAAACTCAGATATACCGAATATATATATATATATATATATATAAACTTTCCGTACAATTATACCATTGAAACAAGTGAAATTATGAAATCAATATTAAACACATCAGAAATCAGATACTACTTAAATTGTATATTCCAATTAAAAACCTTATAAAAAAAAACAAAAAAAAAACAATTATGCATACAAAAGAACGCTTATATTGCGAATTACGTCTTCAAGGGCACACAATTTGCATATGTAAGCAATACAGTCGTTTTCCGTAAATATAAATATATATATATATATATATATATATATGTACATACCAGTGGGCTCAGCCCCTGCTCGCTGACGCTCGCCAACCCCCGTGAATTGCTATGCGATCCCAGCTCGCTTCGCTCGCCCGCCACTATTTGTGTCGACTCTAGCCACAATGAGTGCTATCATAAATCATTATAATGTATTAATTTACAAATATTTTTAATGCATAAAAGTAATGGAAAACTTTGTTGAAAATGTAAATAAAAATGTGTCATATCCCATCCTTGTCGCCACTTTTATATCGCCACACTCTTATGAAATCGGCTATATTCTCTACTTGCTTCCTTGGTCGTTTCTGGAACTTAAATCGTTCCACAATTTCACTAGGGCGTGGTGAAAAATGATCCTTAGCTTTCTTGTGGCGATATAAAAAAATGTAATAAAAAAACCCTTGGAAACAGAATTAATTAAAAACCTTAGTGAAAACACAATAAAGAATATTTTTAGTTGGGCCGCTATGCGATCTGATAAAGCAACATATGAGATTTACAATTATTTTTAATGTATAAAATTCATGGAAAACTTTGTACGAAAATGTAAATAAAAACGCATTTAGGTATCTGCCAATGGGTATAAAACATTTTAACTTTATGAAAGTTACAAGTTTTTGAAATGAAAAATAATTCATAAAAAAGAAAAATTTGTTGAAAAGGTAAATAAAAATGTATTTATCAAAAGTTTGGTCCTATGATTTGTTGATCATCATTGAGAAAGCTAAGCGAACTGGAAATTGACGCCGTTTAAATTAAAATGGCATGGTAGTGTCAGATGGGGTCCTTCTTCTTTCATTTTGCCTATAGTATTGAAAATCCCGGCTTAAATTCATTTAAAACTATATTAAGACGCTATAAAAGGTACTACGTATCACGCTAACAAATTGTAAAAAAAAAAAAAAAAAAAAAAAAAAAAAAAAAAAAAAAAAAAAAACGTTTTTGCTTGTATCTAAATACAATCTTGGATCAAAAAGCGGATTCGCTGAATTCCTCACGTCACTGCAAAACGGACCAATAGCAATTGTAATCCATGCATCCCTCAAACGGTTTCTGTTAAAAGAGAGATTCTGTCTGGATTTTGATTTGCTGAGTTGGTTGGAACATATGACCGTAACTTAACCAATGAGAATCGTCGCTGCGGCTGTTGCCAAATGGCAAGCTACAAATACAGCCTTTTTTTCGCGCTACGAGAAATATATATATAGATATTAGAGAAAACATAATTTTTGAATAAGGCGATATTTTTTTTTATTTTGGATAAGGCGAGTTTTGAAACTCACGTCCTTATGTCATTTAACTTATGGTGATGTGAAAATTAAAAATTCCCCCAAACTTTCACAATTAAATTAATGTTAGTGTACGATAATTAACTCAAAATATTTTCTATTAAACCCGATTATCTGATTCATGTGACAAAGATCTAAATAAGAATTTTCTTCTGTTTAAATTCAAATTAAAAGCTTTAAAGTAAGACTTTTAAAATAAATTTTGGAGGATATTCAGCATTTATCAATCGAGTGTTTACCTTCATTTCTGTAACAATATTTATTTATGTATAAGTATTTTTTGTTATAAATTCACAGTTTAAAAAATATGATGAATACAGAAAAGGAGATAAACATTGATGCATTGTGCAACAATTTGGAATAAGCTAAAAATAATGATTCCCATAAAACGTGCATCAACTAACAATTAATAGACAAGTGCTCCCCCAAGAAAGAAAGACTTACGCAGCCGCAAGAATTTGTTGATGCATTATTTTTGCTAAAGTACGTCGTAATACTCATTATCTATTATCAGTTAAACAAACATAACAAAAGAATAACTTGTATTAATATTGTATTTTACATATTGATTGTGTAAAAAGATATGTTTATTAATGAAACTTACAGCTGATCAAACAAGCGTAAATTTATTTATTAAAAATTAAAAAAAAAAAAAAAGTATTTTTTTCGAAGAACAAGATCACATTTTAGGTAGCTTTCAATACAAAAAGCTACCTATTTCAGCCGTTCGGAGGAAAGCGATTTCAAAAAATTTTGGTATATTTTCATCGATCATGAACTCCAGACCCCGAAACCACCCTCCGTTCAAATGTTGATACATATATATATATATATGATCTTTGTCACATTGTAACTCTCGTATTTATGAACCAATTTGGATTTAACTTGGGGTAGTGCATACCAATGCCTCGGCTGAATTCGTTGGCCAGCTTCATCCGCCCTCTTGTTTAAAAATGGTGGCCATTTAATTTTTTTTATTTAAAATTTGAAATGTGTTAATTAAAATTTGAAATTCTTATGTGTCTGACGTTGATGTAAAGATTCCGAAGCATCTTTTGTTTCGTCTATATCTTAAAAAATGACTGAGTTATAGCATTTGAATTTCTATTGTGGCTGACATTTTGAAACGACATGATTTTTGTCACGCGATAACAGGCGTATTTATGAACCGATTTGTATGTAACTTGGTGTGTATATAGTACATACCAATATCGCGACCGAGTTCGTTGGCAAGCTTTATTTGCTATCTTGTTTCAAAAGGGCTGCCATTTAAAAGAAAAAAATTAAATTTAAAATTTAAAATGGGGTATCAAAAAATTCGAAAATGAAAAAGATTTTTTTTATGTGTTTGACCTTGATACAAAGATTCCGGAGCAGTGTTTGTTTCGTCTATATCTTAAAAAATAATTGAATTATAACACTTTGAATTTCTAGCATGGCTGACATTTTGAAACGACCTGATATTTGTCACGCGATAACACCTGTATTTATTAACCTAATTCTATGTAAGAAGGCATGTGGATAGTATATGGCAATGTCTGGATAAAGTTCGCTGACCAGCTTCATCAGCCATTTTGTTTCAAAATGGCGGCCATTAAATTAAAATATATATATATTTAAAGTGAGGTGTAAAAAAATTAGAAATTGAAAAAGGTTTCTAGTATTTGACCTTGATATAAGGATTCCGGAGCATTTTTTTTTTGTCTTTATCTTAAAAAAGGGCTCAGATGTAGCAGTTTGAATTTCTAATGTGAGTGACATTTTGAAAAATCTCATTTTTTGCCTGCGACAACACTCGTATATATCAACCGATTCCGATGTGAGTGAACTTGTTCACAGGAATTACTAAGGTCCCGACCAAGTTCACTGTTTATCTTCATCCACCATGTTGTCTTAAAATGGCAGACATTTCAAGATATCGCCGAATTTGGCAACCAAATATAAGTTACTGTAAATAACAGCAACTTGGATAAAGCTGACTAATTTCGCGAAATTCTCCTTCATAATGATTTAGTATTGATAAAAATTATCATTGAATCTCCTATAATCGGTTTCCACTAAATTGAGCTTCGTGTGTTTGAATAATATAAGATGGCTTTTTAAAAATAAGGAATATGAAAGCTACCTCTTCCTCCCGGCACTGGCCGAAAGGCCTTTTTTGCCTATGGTCGTTAAAAAGTTGATTGTCTTATAATAAATTGGCAATTTATAGATGTGTATATTAATTTTACGGTAATATAAAATTAATAAATTCCTTATGTAAATCTCATGTATTTATGTTTTACAGACCGTCCTTTGTGCTCTATGTGGAAGGATTATACAGATGAAGGAAGTGTAGTACTTAGCTGTCGATCTTCAGCCAACCCACCAGCTTTCAATTTTTCCTGGTTCAGAAATAATGAATCTATCTTCAGCGAGGCAAAAGATTCCACACGGCAAGAAAGCATTATTGCATTATCTGGGACAAATCCTAATGTATACGGAAGATATTCCTGCATAGCTGCCAATGACATTGGTGCATCAGATCCATGTTACTTAGATTTAACAGCTCTGCCTTGTAAGTAATATTGCTATATATTATTCAATATTATTGCTGTATTGAAATCATTTTACACCAAAATATATGCAATTCCTGTTATAAGTATTCACAAGCCGATAAAGATTAAATATTTCATACGTTTTAAGCATTATTGCAAAATACAGTTTTTCCTTGTTTTTATGGTTCCCTTCTACTGATAAAAATAACATCTTATATTATAAATATTTGCAAGACGATATAGATATCGTTCAAATATTTAGTCAAACATCCGTATGAAATAACTTAAAATGCCATACAAAACGACTTTTTATGTGTGTGGGAGGCGGAGGTGAGAATTTTAAGCGAAGGAAAGTTATATGTAGGAAAATATAATGCATTTCTATGTACAGCTTAGAGTAGAGGAAAAATGGCACTCAAATACAACTATAAAATGCTACACTTGTGTTTTATTGTATACATTTTATTCTTGTTAAAATTGAATTAGTATACCTATTACTCTCCTTTTCTCTAAAATAAACTTATTGAAATTACTTTCTTCTTGAGAGATTATATTTTAAAGGATAAGAAACCATAAATGAGAGTAAGATTTATTTTATATTTTACTTAACTTGATAATATTTACATATAACTATGCAAATCTATTGTTAGTATAAATAAGTATGATCCAAAGTTTAAATTTACAATTTTTGAATAGATTTTTAGAAGGTTTTAATATTTCTATAAGGATATATGGGAACGTCCACTGTTACTCTTGTGACCATTCGTGCAGATTTTTACAAATACTTGCAATTATTTTACTATAAAATATAATTAAGATAAAAAGAGATATAACCAGTAAAATACTATTGTGCTCCACTCATTTAATATATATCTAATTTGCAACAAAAAGCATTTCCCTTGTCTATATAATGAATCAAAATTTTGTTACTCTTGTGACCAGAGTGTCACAAGATTCATTTAATACATAAATAAGTAATTTTTTTTGTTATAAATTAGATATATGTTTGTGTGTGGAGCACAGTGGTATTTAGCTGGTTATATCAATTTTTATCTTTCTTATATTTTGTAATAAAATAATTGGAATTATATATGAAAATTTACTCTAATTATGGCAAGAATAACGAATGGAAGTTCCCATATATAAGGTTCTTAAAAAATTATCGAGGTAACGGTTATCTTAAATGTTTCTTAAAATCACCAATATTTTAGATTCCTAGTAAAACTGTGAAATAAAATTACCCAAAATCTAGTGTAAAAGCTCAAAAATATCATACATTTAATTTTTTTTCTTATGTTAGAAAATATATTTAGAAACAGGAAAATACATCCCCTTCACTGATTATCATCAGCTTAACACATTGCTTTGTTCTTTAGGCTGATAATTAGATACATATATACACACATATATATATAGTATATATATTATTTTATCAAATACACCACAAAAGAATTACTTACCGAAATAAAGTTGTCATCACAGAAAGAAATCGTGAATTCACGAAGACTACCCTATTTCATCAATCAGAGATTTTGCTTACAATGTACTTCCGATATCACGTAGGGTGTTATTATTGGGATTATTGTTTTAGGAAAGTCCAGATTCCAATAAGCCTGGAAGCTTTTATCTCATATCCCTTAGAGAACGAACTGCATTAGGAAGAATAATACTGGTACAGTTCCCATTCTGTTTCCTTTGGGAACGCCAGTGTTAATGAAGGTGGTTATAACTGCTTGGCAAAATATCAACAATGTCTTAAGATCCTGTTTAAAACAATGCGAAAAGTTTTCAAGTGCGACAACGGAGGGAATATTATAAAAGTATTATAAAAATATATTAAATGTTAAAAAAAAATTCAAATTATGCTTTTAAAAATATCCAAATTACCAAAGCAGCAGAAATTTTATCTATTTATAAATAACTATTCGAAACCCATCTTTTTAAGTAGAATAGATGGAATATCTATTTTATAGACAATATTTTAAGCATTTAGATATTTTCTTGTTGATAATAAATAAAAAAAAAAAACTTTGCCTATGCCTGGGAGGAGTACTGTGACCGTTAAAGATTAAAATTAAGCAAAACGTAATATGTATTTTTTGTATTAAATGCTCTGTAGTTACTACGTCATTAGGGGTCTCGGGACTCTTAAAGCTTTAAAATTATCGACATTTAAATTTTTTTAGATGTTAAACTCCTATCTTTTTTGAACATTTTGATGTAATTGTTTCCTTGAAATTCCTATTAGAACTGAAGTTATGGCTTTTACATTTATACACGTTCAATAGCTGAAGCGTCGTTTAGGAAACTTTGAAGCCATTTTTCTCCAAATGTCGTTTTTGGGCATAACGTGCATGATATCTCAAAAACTTATGAATATTTTTTCATGAAATTTTCAAAACATATGTTTCATGTTAGTCTGTATAAACTGAACCTAAAATTTCCTTTTTATTGTTCAAAACAATATTTTTTTAGGTAATTATACTGTTGAAATTTTCTTAATTTTGCATTAGCTAAATACAACTTTGTATTACAAATATAAAAAAGCTTTAAATACAAATTTATTTAGATTCAGGGTAATTATTGCAATCTGAAGTATAAGTAGGCACCAAAATTTTCATTCTAGTTGCAATACTTATTTTGTAATCGTGCGCGTAAGCTGTTATGCCGTTTTTTTGCTCGTCAAATGTCTAACAGTTTGGAGCCCCTTGTAAATGCTAATTCTGCATCTTATAATTTTTTAAATACAAGAAATGAAAGAACGCGCTTATACATTTTATTCCAATTAAAATTAAATACATTTTAAGATATTAAATGTTGAAAATGGTCCTTTTTTTTTTCTTCTTTTTTTCCAATTTTAAGAGTCCTGAGACCCCTTAAGCGTTTTAACATGAAACCAAAAGTAATAATTTCTTTACTGTAATCAAGTGTGATGTTAAATTGGCAATATGTAGTACATTTCTTTTAAATATAATGAATAATTGCATATTTTTTATTCTTTCTTTAATGTTCATATTTTATTTTTTTTTTCAACAAAAATCGAGGGAAAAAGGCAATTGGAATACTTGTGACCTTGGAATACTTATAACATTGATTATATTATAAAATTTAAATAAGAAAGTAATAGAAGATTCTTTAAAAATTGGTTAATGTAAGTCAATTGATGTGTCAAAGTTTGACTGCAAATCTAATAAATATACATGAAATAATTTTTCCTTAGTACGTTCGATATGTAATAGAAGCCAGTAAATTTTTAAAATACACAGTGAACACTTTTATATTTAAAACAATGTTATACAATATTCTCTAAAACGTTTGAAAGAAATTTTCAGGATATTTTAAAACTAGACTGAAAATTTAATAAAATTAGCACTTTTAATGCATTTTATTTAATATGTCCTCAATGCAGAAACAAGTAAATCCCTAAAATACACTGTGAACACTTTCAATTTACGAAAAATTATACTATTTCGAAAGAAAAACCCGCTTAGTTATCATTATTTGTATTTTACAAGATGTTACCCCCTCTCCCCACCTATGGTTACAGTAACGAAATATCACATTTAACAATTCTGACACGAGTAGCAAGATGCTATGCTGAGAACTTTATAAATGCTGATTCATTATATTCTGCAATATCCAACTCCTACATTAACATTAATAACATATGGGATTCTGATGCCACGTATTTCGCATCTGTTATAACGAGGTCAATTGTAATTCAAGAAAAGCTGATCCTGCAACATCTACTTGAATTTTCAAATTAAAGTGGCGGCGGTATTTATTGCGTAGTTCCATGTTAAATATGTTCAACATCTTATGGCATTTCACCTAACATTATATAATGGAAACTAAAAAAAAAAAATACATTTTAATTTATTATTACTATTACAATTTATAACTTGATATGAAAATAATATTCAGATGAAACCTTCCGACATCCATATGAGGAATAAAAACACCCTAATTTACTTTTAAGTTTTTTTATAAACATTTTTGTGTTTTAGTTTTGAAGCTTTTGGGTGTTTTTGAAATTTGAATTTGCTCATCATTTGGAGGAACATTATTTCGATCGATATAATTTATTTATTGCTTTCAGAAAGAAAATCTTGGCCTAACAAGGAGAGGGCCAAACTTGTTAAGGCGTCTCAGGACTCTTAAAGCTGGAAAATTTTCGAAATTTTAATTTTTTTAGATGTTAAACTTCTATGTTTTCTGAACATTTTGGTATAATTGTTATCTTGAAATTCCCATTAGAACAGAAGTTATCGCATTGAGAATTATACTTACACAATAGCTGAAGCGGTGTTTCCAAAACTTTGAAGTTATTTTTCTGCGAATGACGTTTTTGGGCATAACGCGCACGATATATCAAAAACTTCTGAATATTTTTTCATGAAATTTTCAAAACATATTTTTCATGTTCGTCTGTATAAACTGAACTTAAAATTTCCTTTTTATTGTAAAAAAGAAAATATTTTTTAGGGGTTTAAATTGTTGAAATTTTCTAAATTTGGCATTAGCTAAATATAACTTTGTATTAAACATATAAAAATGCTTTAAATACAAATTTATTTAGGTTCAGTGTAATTATTATAATCTAAAGTATGAGTAGGCACCAAAATTTCCATTCTAGTTGCAAAATATATTTTGTAATCGTGCGCATAAGCTGTTATGCCGATTTTCTGCTCGTCAACTGCCTGACAGTTTTGAGCCCCCTGTAAATGCTAATTCTGCATCTTGCAATTTTTCAAATATTTGAAATGAAAGACCATACTTGTATCTTTCATTTCCATTTAAAATTGTGGCTTAATATCAAATACATTTTAAGATATTAAATGTTGAAAATGGTCCTTTCTTTTCATTTTTTCCAATTTTAAGAGTCCTGAGACACTTTAATGAGAGATTTTGATTATTTTTATATAAGTTGTAGGGTAGAGACCCCTTAGAGTCAGGTTCAACGGATTTTATCCAACGCTCCTTAGTTCTTGAGAAACTGGGGGGGGGGGGGGGGTTCTAATAATAGTTCACAGCTTAAATACTTACATTGCCATCGCAATGATGGGTTGGTCATAGCTCAGTTGGTACGGCGTTCGCTGGCTGATCTGCGGGCCCGGGTTCGGTACCCGTCGGACAACATTTGTTTTTCCCATTTTTCTATGTTTTATAAATATAGTCTTAATTATAATTTAATAATTCCAATTACAAATTTTAATATCATACATTAATTATAATGTTAACAAACTTAAATTTATCATTTTTTTTTATTTTTAAACTATTATTTCTCATCCTTTAAAGAGGTTTAAAAAGAAATTGGATCTATTATTGAATGATGAAAATTCCAAAATAGTGACAAAATCTGTTGTGGTGCCATCTAGTTATGAAAAAATAAAAGAAAATTTAAATAAAATAAAAATAATAGCACAAAAAAGATAGAGGTGAAAGCAAAATAATTGAAAGCGCAAGCATAAGTATTACAAATTAAAAAAGAAAAAAATCTTTAATATGCAAGAAATCGGTTGTAATTTAATTCTGATGCAAATTTTTAATATAATTATGCTTGTTACATTAAAAGCAGAATAATAGTATTATTGCATTGACTTCCTTTGTTAAAGCAATGAGTAAATGGTGTTTCATTAAAATCACGAATTGACACAATTCCTCAATATCATTGGCCCCACCAGTGGCTGAGAGGTTCTGCTCTCGATGCTGGTAGACGGGAGGTGCTGAGTTCAAACCCAATCGCAGCCGTCGGCCTAATCGTTCGGAGTTTTCGTGGTTTTCTTCGAACCTTGGATTTCCAAGCGTTAATACGAGTTAGGTTCCCTTAGAGAGACCCGCCACGAAGGGCACTCCCCCCTGGGGCCTATATCCCTCGTGCAGATAATTGGCCGTCATAAATACAACCAACCAACCAACCTCAATATCACCCCATCGATAAATAATATATGAAATACATTTTTAAAAAATTAACAGTTTTATGATGTTTTATACGACTACTTAGTTAAAAGTAAAAAATTAAACAGATTAAAATTATAATTGATATACAATATTATAAATTTTAATTGTCAATGAGATTATTAATTATACTTACAAGTATATTTATAAAACAAAAAGTGAGAAAAACAAATGTAGCACATTCAGGTGTCGAACCTGGGCCCGCGGATCAGCCGGCATACGCCATACCAACACAGCTACAGCCAACCTATCATAGCGGTTGCAAAGTAAGTATTTAAGTTGTGTACTATTATTAGGACCGCCCCCCCCCCCGGTTTCTCAAGAACTAAGGAGCGTTGGATAAAATCCGTTGAACCTGACACTGAGGGGCAACATATATTACCCTACAACATATATTAAAATAATCAAAATCTGTGATTAACAAGGTTGGCCCTCTCCTTGTAAAGGAATACAATCTGGGCTAATTCAAAATTATACAAATCATTTTCAATGTGTTTCGAACGTTTTAAAAGATTAAAAAACTTCTTCCTACGCTTTTTATGCATAAACAGACATTCACACACACATATATGTAATATATTTTGTTTCGCAAATAGAAAAAAAATTGATTTTCCCAATTAAAACATTTTTTCATATTTTTTTATTTATAGTCTGAAATTTAAAAAGTTTAAAGTGTTTAACATTTTTGGGAAAAGAATACCAACTATATCCGCGACAACTATTTTCGCCACAACTGTGAATATAGAAGATATTTGCACCTAAACTTCAGGAAAGGCTGAAACAAGTGCATGTATTCCAAAATCTTTAAAAAATTCTTAAAGTAAATAAAATCTGAATCATCCATGTATCGGTCGCACCGTCTCAGAAACATTAAATTTGAGAAATAAGTGTTTAAGAAAGAGTTCGACAAAATTTGTTCATTTGAGTCAAAGCTTCTAATGCTAACATGTAAAAAAAACGACTGATATCCACTTAAATTTAAATAAAAATTTAATGAATTTTGCAAGAAGGATTTAATCTGTTGACGTGAAATTTATAGATATTAAAAAATTCAAAAGTTATTTAAAATAAAAATGTTGAATCAATTATGACAATCTTGTACTTCATTCGAAAGAAAGATGTATGAATGTGTTAACATCAGAAAATTTCAGCCTTAAAATTTTCATTAATGGTATGAGACTCAGTATGATACTCCGTATTGGTTCTTTCAAATGTTAAAATTTAAAAGAATTAATGCATATACAGGGTGTTTAAAAAATATACACACAAAACGCTCGCACAAAAACGCTATTTTGTCGAAAATATACTGATGAAGTATCGCTTCCCGATTGCCTTTTTAATTTTAACAAAACAAATATATAAGAAATGACAATATTTAAACAAATTGTTTAAAATGTACAACATTCATTTTCACACAAACATCCCAACTCGTGATCACAGATTTTATGGTGCGCCGCAGGAAACTTTGATCTAAATCTTCCGAATCATTCATAAGTTTGCATCGCAGGCAATCCAAACGGAAGACACTCTTAATCTTCATCTTTTCTTCTAAGTAGCTTGAAGTAGAGAAGTCGAGTGAGATAAGAGCCTAACTGTTTTAACGCCATTCATCCTTTATTAACTTTCCAGCACATGGGCATTGAGGAAGCCAAAGTCACTTTTACTTAATGTACATATGCCCAATCATGCCGGAAGATTCCATTAGGGTTATTTAGCTTCCATGGGGCCACAATCAGTGTCTACCCTTGGTACGTCTTGGCATTAATCTTTACATTTTTATCAACAAAAATTAAATTTTATTTATTTATTTATTTATTTTTTAGTGGGGTAATTTCTTTCCAAACTTTTAATCCTTGCGGGAAAAGCGATAGCGTGACTTTTTCGTCTTCCTGCTTTTCTGTGCATTAGACTTATCCGTTGTTGATCATTCCGACAATTGTGCTCCTTCTCGATCATGCAGATTTTCTCATCCCACAAGAAAATATCGTCCACGCGGATCCCCTTGTAAATTAGGAGCATCTCGTTAGTTTCTTTAGCTTGGCATCATTTGACAAAACGTTAGCAGCAATAAAAACTATTGCTATGAAGTCCGAGAGGAGTGTTAAAGATATTATCCACCCTTTGGCGAGAAATATTCAGACTCTTTCCAATTGGGTTTAGACTTATGGGATTATTTCGGGTAATTCTGTTGTTGAAGACGGTTCAAATTATTTGGGTACTCACAGAAGGCTGGTTTCATTTTTACATGAACTTTTCCTACTGATTTCTACTGTTTAAGGATATTTTAGATAGTTTGAATTGGGATTTGGCGAGATGCAATTCTTGTATGTTTTCTCTTCATTTGCCGCCAGTTGAGCAATGGCTAAACAATGAACATTAGGTTTCATTAACTCTTTTAAATAAACAAATAATATATCACAAGAAAGTCCATAAAAATGCTACAAAAATAGAAAGAATAAGCATTGTTTGCCCTACTTTAGTTCTTAAATATCAACGTCAAACAACGTGCACATTAGGGTGGTCACAACATGGGAAAAAAAAAATTAACATTTTCTTCCGGAGGACCCATCTAAAAGTTGCCAATCAGTTAGAAAATGAGATTGGCAAAGTTTCAGCTCACTTGAATAATATTAACCCGTGCCTCATCGAGGTTGAATTCTTGAAAATTTGCGATTTTTCGCGAAAAACCGTAGTTTTTCTTTCATTATTTCAAAACTATTTGTCTTAGAAACCTGATTCTTATCTTATTTCATAGAAAATGTTGTTGCCTTGAACTTTTACTCTCATCAAAGCTTATATTTAATGACATTTAGTGTTTTTCAAGTCAGTTTATGAACCACACCCTTAAACTCTGCATTTTTGAAAAATAAGTCAAAAATGAGAAATGAAAATTTTTTTATTAAATTTGATGTTATTACTTTTATTATTTGCATTAAAAAGCAAAAGAACTCAGACAATTTTTGTAATTGTAACAATATTTCACGAATTATAGTTAATTATTAGTTATCCAGTTCCGTGCATGGAAAGAATTCCGAATTTGTGTTCCAGTTGAAGCGCATTTAAAATGAACCTCTGAATTTCGCTTTACATTACAAGGCTGTTTTTATTACCTGCTATCATTACTTATTTTTTAAATTGACGAAACAGTCCAACCCCCATCCCCTCTTTCGGTATCATTGTAGCAATGCAAGGTTTTTTTATTAGGCCACATGCTCATCAAATCACCGGCAGTAAGTTATCAAGTAATTCTCAAGTTTTATGTATTTTGCTTCATAATAGTCCCAAGTTAAACTGAGCATCAGAGAAGCTGCTAGACTTACAGTACACACACCAGTTAATCACAAATTTTAATTTTAAGAAGAAATGTAATAGGATTTCGCAAACAACTATTTCGAAAATACAGAACTGAGTTCATCAAAACAGATTTCTCAATTCCGATTTACAAAGAGTTTTTGTTAGCTACGATGTAAAACTGTTTCCCCATTTTTTGAATAAAGAAAATGTTTACAATTATTTATTCGAAAGAGGAAGAAGTTGGCTGTGGATAGCAGTTTTAATTAGTTGTGGGGAGGAGGAACACTTAATATGAGTTCCTCACATTAAAAAATAGTATCGGAATAACTCGGGCAAAAACTGTATTTTCAGCAGTTGAAGAGTGGGTGGAAGTTGGTAAAAACCAGGCAATGTGTTTTGATACCACTACAGTAAACACGAGTCGCCTCAGAGGAACTTGCATCGATCTATATCAATTATTAAAGTAAAATCTTCTGTATTTACCATGTCACCACCATAATTTACAAATTAACATAAAAGCTGTTTTCAGCCAGCTATTTAAAATAAGATTCAGATTGGATGGCCCATGTTGGACCAGATTAAGTATGAAAATGCTATTGATGGTAAATTATTAGATATAAAATACTTAATTCAGAAGAAATTTCAAGCTTTCTTATAGAACATTAAAAAAAGTAATAGCCCATGGGTGATTATAAAGAATTTATCTAACTTTGTTTAATTTTTACAGTATATCTCCTCCAAAAGGCATCCAATTTCAATTCATCGACGATGGATATCACAGGTCATTTATTCTCTCAAAATATATCTTTTTGGGGATCAGTTTTCATTAACAAATTTAGAAAAAGAAGGTGTTAGAGACATTTTATTATTTATAATCAATATTTATGTAAAATCATGGTTAAATGCTTCCACTTCCCCGCAATCAATACCTGCAATTATTAAAATCACTTGTTGAGTACAGAAAAATTTATAAATTGCTTGCAGACAAAGCACTCGCTAAAATGATAAACCACCTTTCGTATCTGAAATCTGTTCAAGTTGCATTTTCATTTTTTGATAATACTTTGGGGAAAAAAGTGAAAATAAGCATGGCTGTAAAATTAATATTATTTGAAAAAGAAAATGATGTCGATGATAGGAATGTAAGAGCAACAATAGGTTTCAACCAAGTGGATTATTTATTGAAAAAATAAGTCGATGTTTTTGTTTAATATAAAGCTGATTTTTTTTATTAGAATGTATATTAATATACAATTTCTAAATACTGATCCCGATGTATGATGTGAAAATAATCATTATTTGAAATCAAGAAAAATACTGAATGATTTTAAGGTAACACAGCTGAAACGGGAATAAAATTAATCCATGATTTCAATTCCAGTTTAACAAAAGACGAAGAACAAAAACGTTTCTGCTAAAAGTTGTATCTGAATGTAGAAAAACATTTCAAGACAGATCTTACCACCTTAACATGACAATGGGGTATATGATGTAAGGGATAGTAATTTCTTTTCCCTATAATGCTTCCTTTCTTGTAATACAACTTTAATAATAAAATGCATTTTAAAATTTTTGTTCCCATTTTTATACTTTCTTTGCCCGTTTTCCCTTTTAAATCTTTCAGTTTAAACTTCAATATTTGTAATAATTAAAACTTTTATTATGTACAAAATGAAAAAAAACAAACAAAAAAAGAAAAACAAAATGTTGAAAGCAGACGAAAGGGAATGTTACATTGTTTTTCGCATTTTCATAAGAAGTCAATTTTTAGAATTCGGATCAAGTCTGAAACTGAAAAATGCGCATATGTTTAAAACTATACATTTTTACAAAAATTTAGCGCGTGGTTTTTCAAAGCAAAAATATTTTTATATGAAATGAGATCAGCATTATGCTTCTAAGTTTAATTGTATTCATTTCATGACGAAAAAAACAGCATTTTTTTCGAAAAATCACGTTTTTTCCGAACTTTGACCTCAATGAGGCACGGGTTAATATTATCCAAATGAGCTAAAACTTTTCCAATCTCATTTTCTAACCAATTGGCAACTTTCTAGGGGTCCCCCGAAATAATCCGAAAATTGATTTCTTGTGACCACCCTAGTGCACATACTTTCCAGTCGCCCTGTATTGTTTATATTATGACTGTACATAAATTTTCATGTGAGCTTAATATTAACTATCAAAATACAATGATAAAGTATAAAAGACAAGAAATACTTTTTTCATATTTCATGTTTCATATACAACAAATATTTATTCAATTATCATAACCAACTTGGAAGACAGATAGATGGTGATGCCATTTGAAGCAGCTGAAATAGCTAGATGAAGATTATGGTAACGAATAAACATTCAATAAATGCCATGTGCTTACTCAGATTTTTTAGCTTAATATCGTCGTAAATTTTTAAAGCTGTAATAATTATGAAAATGAAGAAATACTTATATACATAGGTGGGTACTTAATAAGTTTTTACTATTAATGTTAACAATTTACAGAAATTACTCTTTTGATAACATTGTTATTACTATTTTATTTTTATTTTACATGAAAAGGAATTTCTTCGTCTTCTCGTAAAAGGAGGGAGTAAAAATTCTCTGTTCAAACAAGCATTAGTAATGTGTGTTTGCGTCTTTAAGCTGCTTTAAATAACAATGCTAACTGTTCGATTTTTCCTAGGAAAAAAAAATCCATAAATTGATATTTTATTAATGTAGAAAAATTGTCGTAAAACGAAAAGGTTTTTTAACACTTTCAGGGACAAGCAATTGCGTTCCTGCAATGTTAAATTCCCACCGGAATTTTAGAAAAATTTTATTTTAAAATGAGGAAAAGCAATTCTGCCACTTACAATTATTTGTTTCCACCAAATTTATAAAAGTAAGATTAAATGAAATATTTCTGGTGCAAGTCTTAATTAAAATTAGGTGGGATAAAATATATCCCACCGCCCCTCAAGCGGTTAAATTTTATTTTGCTTCAAGAATATGATTCAACACATTTCTTTAATTATAAATCTGTATTTTTTTTTTTTTTTTTTTTTTACATAATTATAGGATCTGACGTAAAATTACTGCTTATAGAATATTTCTGATGCGTCATTGCTAAGTCCTAAATTGCTAGTTACAAACATATATATTCGTCATATACAGGGTTAGCATAAATGAATAACCCGATTTAAAAAACTTATATTTTCAAAACTATTACACATACTGTAATAGGTGCACTGCAAATAAGGGCGTCTTAAATTCAGACACATATGTGACTGAAAAAGTAATTCAGACACTTAAGTGGCTGAATATGGAATTTCAGACATCATAGGTATCTGAAATTAAGACACTGAAGTGTCATAAATGATCATGGTATAAACACTGTAAACTGAAATGTCTGAAATTCAAACACATAAGTGTCTGAAACTAGAGAGTTCAATTTTCAGACATTTTAAAGTGTCTTAATTTTTAAGACACGTGTATACGTCTGAATCGCATCCATTTTTGACCAACCTGCAAGTTTGGCAATATGCAATCAATTTTTCACTGTTTTTCGAAAGTTTTATACACTGTAAAAAATATCCGTTACAATATGGAAATTATATTGCTAATTGAGACGCCGATTTACGTATTTTAATGTAAATTTTCTTCCGTAAATTCCAGAAAAATTTCCATCTTTTGAATATTTCTGTATTTAAAATTTTCCATTTAAAAAGTAAAATATAATCTTTCAAGAACAAATCCACATATTTCGAAATCAGAATTTTCTAAACTCACGTATATTAGACATGATTTATTTATTTATATTCAAACCAGTGCATTGGCGCACCTACTGGGGGAGTTAAGGGGGCTGAAGCCCCTCCCAGACTAGACTAGATATTATTTTTTTTAATTATGAAAGAATATTATTATTTTTTAATAGGTTCGTAAAAAATTGGAGTTTTTAAGAAGATATTAATTTTGTTACACATTTTTTTTTTCTCTTTTTTAAATTTTATTATGTATTTTGAAATTATAGCATGTTTAAAATTTTCTTAATTATAAACATTAATTACTTAATTATACTTAAGTAAATTAATTAATTAATGTTTTTAAAATTTACTTTAAAAACCAATTTACTTAATTATAAATTTAAGATTTAGTGCAACTTCTTGCTCACTTTAACCTTCATAATATTTTAATAATTTAATAATAAAACTTTAAATTGTTTGGTTGCAAACACACTTTAAAATTATCCAAATAAGGAAACACACCAAAAAAAAAAAAAATCGCAAAAACAAAGGTATATTTTAGTACAGTATTTCATTATTTAACATCTTAAAAGCATTAGGAATTACACCAACCAAAACTTTCCATAGGTTTCTCTGGCTTGTTACGACGCTTGCATTTTTTTTACGACTACAACACTGCCTAAAATATGCTAGTCCCCTCCAAATCGCAATTCTGGATGCGCCACTGAATCTGTGGGGTATCCAAAGGTTATGCTGATGCTACAGTTCTTTCTGAAATTTATGGAAAATGTCAAGTGTAACTACGAAAGTTTCGCAAAAAATTAAAATGATTTGAAAATAACCAAAAGCTGTGGCACCATCTATATTGAATAAGAGAAGTAGAATTTATTATTATTCTGCGCATTTAAGGTTTTGATGGTGTTTTAAGAAGTTATTTTAGTTCGTTATTATTATTATTTTGGAATTATATGGAATATTTCTGAATTTTTTTATTACATAACATTTTAGCTAATGATTGAGTTATTGATTTTATTCAGGAATGACCTCATCTCACCGTGAGAAAATTAGTCTCATCAAAAAATTTTAACCTGTATTTCAATCGGAACAAAAGGGAGAAGAAAAAATTATGTGCGCAAAAATAAAACAATGATTTTTATCATTTTTGAAGAAAAATTATACACAATATTTATATCTGAGAAATTTTGTTCAGATAATAGGAAGGAATTAATGAGCCCACTTAAAAAATTTTGCCATATATTCAACCGATCAGAAGAAAAAAAAAGAAAAAAGAATCAAAGAAAACATAACACTATATTCCTTCACACACTTTTATATACACATACCTTCGCATTAAAATTAAACACAGGCTTTGGGCAAAATGATATGCATTTTTTTAAAAAATGAAAAATTGATTTTATTTTTAATGGGCGTTGAATTACGCCCCCTCCCCCTCCCCCCACCCACACAACTGAAACGGGGCAAGCCCGAATTAAATATATATATATATATATATATATAACATATATACATATGCACTGTTAAAACATTTTAAATATTTTAACATTTCAAAAATAATGTGTCATCTTTATTAACAATAATATTTCTGTTTTGAAAATTTCTTCGTTAGAAGTAAAAAAAACCTTCTGCTAATCTTACATTGCAGAAAATTAAAAAGCAAAATATTCAAAATTCTAGAGAGAAGATGTGTAAAATCGTTCAGAATTATAAGTAGATTAACAAAATATTTACAATTACCGTAAAATAAATTGTGAGTCATAAATAATTAACAATATTTGAGATTCTCAGCTGTGGAGGTGTGGCCGAGAGGATAGGACGGCTAGTCCAGAAACTACGAGGTTCCGAGTTCGTATCCTCAAGGGTAAATGCAATATTGTTAATGTTGTAAATTGAGTTAATCATGTAAAATGTGCGAGACCCTGTATTGAAATACGTGTGTACCCTTCCTTTTTTAAAAAAAATACAGAAATTTCCAAAATAAATAAATAAATAAATAAATTTTTTCCGGAAATTGAAGAAAATTTTCATTAAAATACATAAATAGTACTGGCGTCTTGATTGGCGGTACATTTTTTTTTTTTATTTTTTAAAGGATTTTTTTTTGTGTATAATGCTCTCCGAAAAAAAGGTGAAAAAATGGATGCTTTTGCAGAGAAATAAAAGGTGGTCAAACATGGATGCATTTCAGACATTTGAAAAGTCTTAAATTTAGACACATACAATCGTCTTTAAAATTTAGACACTTTAAAATGTCTCGAAATTGAACACTCCGTTTCAGACACTTATGTGTCTGAATTTCAGACATTTCAGTTTAAAGTGTGATATTTTAAAATAAAGAAGAATATTCAGAGTTTTTTTTTTCCATTTACAAATGTCCGATGTGCAAATCTTACCTAATCTGTAATCAAGTTCGTTCCACATATTTGGTGATTTTGCACAGTTAATGACTCCTAATGCAACACTGGTGCATTAAAACACTAAATAATGCAGAATTGATGTATCTGTACATATTACGGTCTTGAGTCAGTGATGACTAATAATAATAAACAGTGAACTTCATTGCAATAAATAAAGAGTGCCTCATCTGAGCCGATGCAGCTGCAAGCAATGAGTAATGTCAATGAGCAATGTTGAAAATTTCCGAAGGAAGAAACGAGGTTTTTGGAACAGATAGTTTGGCTCAAGTTATGGTCCCGGCCAAATTTTCAGCAGCGTTTTCGTCGAACAAGAATGTTCCGCGAAATTCTGATTTTGATACGAAAATGAAAACCAAACAGTATATACAGAATTACTTACCGGTAAGAACTAGACGAGAGCATACTAAAAGTGGTTTCTGTGATTTACGAAAACAATTACTGAAAAAGTGTATAAATTTTAGAATCGTTTCCAAATTTATGTCCCTTGTCTATTCCTTATTACTAAGAAATAAAGTGCTTACAATAAAAGAATAATTAATTATGTTGTAATTTGCAATGAACAGATTATTCTTTTTGTGGAAACCAAGGGTCGTACGCTTAAGGGATTTTTTCAGGACAAATATCACTAATTGTTTACAGAAAAATAAATCTAGGTTAAACGCGCGAAATTTCGCTTTGTTTAAGAAGAGATTTTTCCATAAGAAAATACTAGTACCGAAGAATTTCCCGGACGTGAAATTTCAGGACAAGTACGACCCCTGGTAGAAACCCATCCAAACCTGGTATTTTTAAGTGCGTTCGTAATTATATCAATACGTAGCACCTATAATCGTCGTTCAGTTCGTCTGTCTGTCTGTCCCCCGTCTGCATACAACAGAGCAAAAACTACCCAAACGAATGGTCTGAAATTTTAAATATATATTTGTTGCAAAAATGTTTCGAGTCATTTCAAATTGTATGAAAATAAAAGATACTATACATTAATTACAGGGACAGTCAAAAAAAATTCCGTTACATTACGGCCAGTGGGGAAAAAATATTTCAAGTGCATTTTAATGATGTTACAGCCTTTCGAATACGATTAAACTGATATGCACTTATGGAGTGCACTAAAATATACATTCAGTACAATATACGGTGCAAAAAATAATTATAAAATTAGTTGTAGTACGAACGCAACACATTTGCCACGTTTGACATTCAATTTTCAACTTGTTAGATTTCGCGTTATTTTTAAGACAAACATCTCTCCATAGTAGGTAAAAAACGGAAAAAAGTATATTTAACTTTACTAAATTAGCATAAACGTTAAAGGGAATTTGAAGGCAGCTTCGTAAAGTTTTGATTTTACTGTCTCATCCGGAATCATCCATTACTTTCAGTTATATTAAAGAAGGATTTTCCAGATTTATTTAAACGTTTTGGAATCGTGCTTATCATGAATCATAGGCAATTATTCTAGAATTATACTTTGTTTTAATACTAAGCAAGCAAGATAAAAATAAAATGTTCTCATGGTCAGTAACTAAATTCTAAATCATTTATATAAAAATATCAAAATCGTGTGTATTGTTCCGGGTGTTAAGTTTTTTTATTTTTTTATTTAGAAATAAATTTACTATTTGTAAATGTCAAAGATTAGATCTTTTGCGTTTTTATTTAAAGCTACCCAAGTACAAGCTTTTGTAAAGGCAAATAAATATATATTGAACGAAATTAATGATATAATAAGAACAAACAAATAAAATATATTTCTTAAATAAATTTTATGGATTTATTTGACATAAAACAGCAACAGCATTTACAACTAAAAATAGAAGTTGAAATTATGTTCTTAATATAATAAATGAAAAAAAAATACACATTGCTAATCCAATTCTTATATTACGGTTTTACATTTCACTAGTATAACGTACACTATCGCATAAGAATGAAGAAAAGATATTTTTCGGTCTCAGAAAAATTATTAAAATAATGCAAGAAACATGAAGCTTCATAGGTAAAAAACAAATTACATATACAACAATTCAGCAGTGAATTTTTACATACAACGTAAATTTTTAGACACAACCATAGAACATTTTTTTTAAAACAAATTATTCTACTCTTGTTTTCGATTCTTATGAATAAAAATACAGTGTCATGTAAGAAACGAAATTCTATTTACATGCATCCATGGATCACATGGGAGGACCTGCGATCACAGGAAAATGTCATTCGAAAAGATAAATGATTTGTTATTCGTGAATTGAATTGAAGCAAACGGTGCTCTGAGATGATGGAATATGTTTGAGACGTTGTTGAATAGTGGCTATTCTCTTCTCTTTTAAGAATGTTTTTTCGTTAAAATGGAGTAATTTTGATGCATAAAAATTAAAAGAGCTTTAAGTTCCGTTTCTTTATTTTATCTTTGGAATATGAAAAATAATACTTTAGAAAAAAATAAGAGATTTTGGAATAATTTATCCTTACATGTACTGAATTTACTCGCCTACTTTTCCTATACTTGTTTTCTAAAAAGATAAAGTAATTTTATATACAGTAGAACCTCGATTATCCAAAGTAATTGGGACCGACCATCTTTCGGAAAATCGAAATTTTCGGATAATCGAAAATGTTTCCATTTTAAGATTAAGGCGAAATATATGCAATATTTCTTATTATGATAACAAGTACTTAATAAAAATAAAGCAATAGCAAAATAGAAAGAAGAATTAGCTGAATTTTAATTTTGAAATTAAGTAATTTTTACATATTTCACAAGGGTTTGAAACAAGTTTTGTTTGTAGCAGTTTCGATTGCCTTTGCTTTGCAGCTCAATCACGAAGTTTTTTTTAATGCTATTAGTTCACCAATACCACAGTCTGTCTGCTGCTCGAGCAATGACAAATCTTTTACAAAACATTCAAAAGCTTCAGAATTGCTAATATGTTCGTTTTCTTCGTTACACTCCGTAACTTACGGGAGTTCAAGTTAAATTCAAAGGAACTCTAAGAAAAGGGATTGAAAATATTTATGCGTACTTTTATTTATTATATTGTTAAAAACATTCTTAATTAACATTAACCTTAATATTTTCCATTCCTGTTAATTGTCGCGCTATCTTCTGTTATTGAAGTAGTGATTGTAATATCACGGTTGATTGTTCTAACTCATTTGTACGCTTTTAGGTATATATTTATTTAAACAAAAGTAAGATGTGGAGGAAGAGTCATACTTTAGAACTAACATATAAAATTTTATTATTTAAAGACATAGATTAAATTGATGAAATTCTTTTTTAATATGTAATGTATCTAGATGAATTCCATTTACATGCATAAATTAATCACACGAGAGGTCGTGCGATCGCAGAATATTGTCATTCTTATTCACAAAACAAAAAAGAAAATTCTTTCTTGAAAAAAGAAAAATTTCTTTTTATTCACAAAAAAGAAAAATATTTCTTATTCAGAAACTGAAACAAACAGTATTTACTCTTAAATGATAGAAAAGTTTGAGATAATTTTGAGTAGTGAACATATTCGTACTTAAGGGATGATTTTACGCTGAAAATACTAGAATTTTGAAACATGATGAATTATATATATATAGACACTGGTCATCAAAATTAAAGGATAATGAGAAAAAATATGCTCACTGAGTTAATGTTGCAACCAATGCCCAATGCTGCAATTATGTATGTTAATTAAATACTATTGAACTCAAAATTGCACTTCCGCGCATACATTAGCGCCAGAAATATGCAAATTAGATGACTGACAATGTGGTGCGCAATGAACGTATGTTGGAATTCTGGCCTGTAGTGTTGTTTAAAGTGAGTGTGGTGTCTGAATGTGATCAGCATTTATTAGTTATGGCTCAAAGTCATCATTTAAGCTAAGGGTCAAAAGTGGCGAATAATTGGTAGAATCGAGGAAGGTCAAAAACAAATGGCGGTCGCCGAAGTTTTGAATATCCCTCAAAGTGTGATATCAAGAGCTTTGAGCCGCTTTATAAGCACTGAATCCGTTGATAGACAGCCTGGTCAAGGTAGACCAACAGCAATAACTGCAGTCGAGACCGTGTTTTTCTCGTTGTGGCTCGAAGAAATCGCGAAGAGACTACAAGAGATTTGGTTTCAGACATTCAGGCTACCACATAAACTTGAATTAGCCGCTCTACTGCTGTACGAAGGCTTAACAATTATGGACTGTATGCCAGAAAACCAATTGTTTGTGACCCACACACTCCAGCTTCCAAATAGACCCGTTTAAACTGTTGCTGTAGTCATGTTCAATGGAGCTAAGAAGACTGCGCTCAAACGGGATATTTCACGGACAAGGGAAGGGCTATTTGCGTCTTTCTTCATCTCTCCAGATAAAAATACGTCTAGAATCAGCTTTCAGACTATACCTAGACTCGTCAGTAAACAATACTTGAGCCCAGTCTTTTTGCCTCAATTGAACGTCACGGGAGCAGCAGTTTAAACGGGACTCTTTGGAAGCTGGAGTGAGTGGGACACAAATTATTGGTTTTCTGGCATACAGTCCACCTTTGTTAAGTCTTCGTGCAGAAGTAGAACGGCTAACTCGGGTTCCTATGGCAGCCTGAATGTCTCAAACCAAATCTCCTGTAGTCGCTTCGCGGTTTCATTGAGCCACAATTACAAAAAACAATCTTCGGATGCAGTTGTTGCTCTTGGTCTCCCTTGACCAGGCTGTCTATAAACGGATCCAGTGCTTATAAAGCGGCTCCAAGATCTTGATATGACACTTTCAGGGATATTCAAATCTTGGGCTACCTCCATTCGTGTTTGAACTTCCTCGATTCTACCAATTATTCGCCACTTTTGACCTTAACTTAAATGATGCCTTTGAATAATAACTAATAAATACTAATCACATTCAGACACCACATTCACTTTAAACAACACTACAGACCGGAATTCCAATATACGTCCATTGCGCGCCACATTGTCATCATCTGATTTGCATATTTCCGGCGCTAACGTATGCGCGGAAGTGCAATTTTCAGTTCAATAGTATTTAATTAACATAAACAATTGCAGCATTGGGCATGGTTGCAACATTAACTTAGTGAGCATATTTTTTTCATTATCCTTTAATTTTGATGATCAGTGTAAATATATATATATATATATATATATATATATATATATATATATATATATATGTTAATTAAATTTTGAAAGGGTTCAATCTTAAATTAATTATATATATTTTTTTTCAAAATCGTATAAGAGCTCTGTGTCTTAAATCTTTCTGATTAATAAGAAATTAAATTACCAATTATAAATTTTTAAAACCTTCTTTAATTTTTAGCATGCAAACAAAAAAAAAATCTTTCGCATTTTTACATTTTTAATTTGGTTGAAATTTGAAAGTACAAGTATATGCTAAATCAATATGGGTAAAGCTAAGTTATTTTATAATCTCAGAAAAAATATATATATATGGGATGAAAGAAATAATCCTTTTTATAAAAATAATAACCTTCAAAGACACTGAAAATGAGATTTACAATTTCATATACAACGTAAATATATATATGTGTGTGTATAATATTGTTCATTGCGGATGCTTGTGAATAAAAATGCAGTGTCATGCAAGGATCAGAATTCCATTTAAGATGCATCTATCAATCGCGTGTGAGAATCTCCGATCACAAGAAAGTGTCAATCCAAAAAAAATATATTTTGCAAATCGCGAAATGCTTTGAAACAAACCGTCCTCGGAAATGATTGAATACGTTTGAGACAACGTCCAATAGTCGCCATTCGCTTCTGCTGTAAGGGGTCAGGTAACTTGAGACTGACAAATTAGATGTAAATGTGGACCTAATATGGTTTGCAACAACTCTACGCCATTTAAACTTTTGAAGTAAAACTATAAACACTCATCGAAAACGATAATGCTAGCTGATAATGTTCTGAGAAAGAGTCTGGTGCATATAGTCCTTCAGGAAGTCTCAGGACTTTTAAAGCTTCAAAAATTTCGAAATTTCAATTTTTTTAGAAGTTAAACTCCTATCATTTCTGAATATTTCTACATAATTGTTTCCTTGAAATTCGCATTAGAACAGAAGTTATGACTTTTACAGTTATACCCGCCCAATTGCTGAAGCGGTGTTTCCGAGGCTTTGAGGTCATTGACTAAAAATGACGTTTTTGGACATAACGGGCAGGATATCTCAAAAACTTCTCAATATTTTTTTCTTGAAATGTCCAATATAGATGTTTCATAAACATAACCTAAAATTTCATTTTAACGTTGAAAATAATATTTTTTTATATGAATTTATTGTTGGAATTTTAAAAGTTTTGTATTAGCTGAATTCTACTTTGTATTAAAAATATAGAAATGCTTTAAATACAAATTTATTTAGATGCAGGTTAATTATTATAATCTGAAGTAAAATTAGGCACCAAAAGTTTTATTCCATCTGCATTTTTTTTTTTTTTGTTTTTTATAATCCTGTGCGTAGTCTGTCATACCAATTTTCTACTAATGTCTTACAGTTTGAAGCACCCTATAAATATTAATTCTGAATTTTATATTTTTTTTAAATATGTGAAAAAAAAGAACACACTTATATCTTTCATAACTTCTAATAATTGTGTTTTAAATTCATATACTTTTTGAGATATTAAATGTTGAAAATGATCTGTTTTTTGCCTTTTTTTTCAATTTTAAGAATCCTGAGACCTCTTAAAAAATCGTTTTGAAAATCAATGTTTTTTGCATGAAACTAACCTTCTTAAGGGAGAAGCACAACTAAAATAAACTAGAAAAGCTGCCCTTTTCCTATGTCTGTGCAATAATAGAATCTGTATAACTAATAAGCAAATGAAGTGATTGGAAAACTTTAAAACAACAGTAACAGAAACAAAACAAACTCCTCCCTAAAAAACAAAACAATTGTCTAATAGAATTACATTTAATGTAATTCTTCAAACACACGTAAAATTTATATGACTTCTGGTGGTATTTTCCACATTCTCTGCCGATTTATTATTTTTTTTTTTCATTTCCAGAACTTGAAAATATAACTGCTAAACATTAATATCACACGCTACATTTATTATGTAAATAAATTTCGCAAATGTTAATTGCGTAGTTATTTTCCATATTAGTCATATATTTTCACCTTATCCAATTTAATCGTAAATTTCGCGCGTCATAAAATGTCAAAAATTCATTCAGAAAAAAGTTATGAAATATTTGTAGGCTCTATAAAATATACTCCTCCCCGTAAAGCTGCCTTACACCGTGCTTCCATCCATCAAAATTTTATTTTTAGAACCTAAGATAATGATAGAATTATATTGAACGTATAGGCTGTAATATATAAGATATATCCCTCGGAAGAATGTGTGAGAAGTTGTGTTCCGAAAATGAGGCGTGAACATATTTTTGGAGAAAGTAGAAGTTGTAGTGTATATATATATGTATGCGTGAGGATGGGGGGAGGTAATCTATGATATCCCATTCACATCTGAAGAAAATAGATCCAGAGTGAAGTATTTGTAGAGTGAAATAACGCTGATTGTGACGGAACATCAGTCACAAATATATGATGTTTGTCACCCATATTTGTTTTCATGATTATACTTGATGAAATTTCGGAACGGAGGGAAAAGTTATACGTCGCGGAAAGAAAGTTAAATGAGATTTTTTAAAAGTACGATAGTGTTAAATAAATGATATTTGCTCCATTAAACCAAAGTAAGTAATAAAATAACAAGGAGATTTAACAGAATTTTTATGTGTTTTCACATTTCTCACACGTTTATTTATAAAAATCCTGATTGTTTTATGGTATATGATCCTAATTGAGTAAAATGTTGGAATTTAATATAATAATAGTTTTACTTGTAACTTTCATGCAGAATTGATGATATTAGTAATTCTGATAATGACATCGATTTTTGTCCCTCATGATTCTTTTCTTTAACCTACTTCATGAAATCTCGGAGGGGTTAGAATTAGTAAACTTTATATGTCGTGGACAGAAAGTAAATGAGATGTTTAAAATCTATAATAGTGTCAAAGAAATAAAATTTTGCCATCAAACCAAAATAAGTAGCTAAATAACTTTACAGATTGAAAAGAATAATATGTTTTTTTGTATTTTTTTGTTTTCTTCACACTGTTATCTAGATAAATGTTGATTTAGCAAATAAAGCTTTTATGCAACAATATTAAAAAGAAGAAAAACCAACACTTAAAAATGCCCAAATAATGCATGAGAAGCAGTAAACAGCTGTTTCAAATCTACTAGCGAGATTCTTCTTCAGTGCAAGATAGGGGAAAAGGAAAAGCGTGCTAGAAAAAGCAAGGCTGAGCAAAATGATAAACAGAGACGTGCTGGCTTATATACCCTATGCGGGTAACGAAGGCACCAAAAACAACAAATGAGAGAGAAGCAGTGGAAACGACTGGGTGGACAAGTAGCGACATCTACCGGAGAAGAAGAAAAAAATAAACCACAAAAGGGGAAATGAAATTTCTGCTTTCCAAATACTTGGAAAATCAGAAGTACTTGATAAGTCATTCACTAAAGAGTGAGAATTTTTAATGATGTAGTAAGCTTCCCCAAAATCAAGGTCAAGATTAGAAGAACATTTTTGGATAATGATGCCTGAGGAAAAATCGAACCTATGTTGAGAAGACCAAGAATGTTAAGCAATAGAAGAACGTTTGAGCTCTTGATTTTTAACATAACCTTCATGCTCTTTTAAACGAAATCCAAGAGCACGCTTAGTCTGGCCAATATAACGTTGTTGCTCTGCTCCTTGTTATTCGTTGTGAAAATGACTTTCAGACTACCGTCTTTCGTAAACCATTTGCTGTCAGTCTCCCACATCACAGGTATTCTTCTCATTCCTCTAACCAGAAATTCGCTGCTTTCAATACTTTTGTTTTTGGTCTACCAATGTTTGTTCCACTCCTTAGTTACTTAGTGCTGAACTTAATTACCTCAAAGTTATTGCTGTTGATCGTGTGGTTATTCCTCTAATATTATTGATTCTATTTATAAGAAATTGACGAAATCCGTCCATTCTGAAAAAAAGCATTCTAATTCCAACTCTAATACTTCAGTTGTGTTACCATTTTTTCCTTCAAGTTCAGCAAGTTGTTAAAATCTGAAGAAGGTTTGATTTTAATGTCATTTTTCTCCTGTTAATGAAATCACTTTTTTAAAATCTCAAACTCCCCGTTGATCGCCTAGATAACCGGGGTATTTACTAAATTTCTTGCCATTCTGACCTTTCTTATATTAGCCAGAAATAAACGTTCTCTTAGATTTCGTTTAAAAGAGCATGAAGGTTATGTTAAAAATCAGGAGCTCAAATGTTCTTCTATTGCTCGACATTCTTGGTCCTCTCAACATAGGTTCGATTTTTCCTCAGTCATAATTATCCAAAAATGTTCTTCTAATCTTGACCTTGATTTTTGGGAAGCTTACCACATCATTAAAAATTCTCACACTTTAGTCAATGACTTATCTAGTAATTTAATTTCCCCTTTTTTGGTTTATTTTTCTCTCCTTCTCTGGTAGATATCGCTACTTGGCCACCGTTTCCACTGCTTCTCTCTCATTGATTGTTTTTGGCGCCTTCGTTACCCGCATACGTTGTATAAGTCAGCGCGTCTCTGTCTATCATTTTGCTCAGCCTTGCTTTTTCTAGCACGCTGTTCCTTTTCCCCTATCTTGCACTGAAGAAGAATCTCGCTGGTAGCTTCGAAACAGCTGTTTGCTGCTTTTCATGTATTGTCTGTGCATTTTTAAACGTTGATTTTTCTGCTTTTTAAATGTTGAATGTTTATTCAATTCATAACCTTTTGATACTTGCAGATTTATGATCATAAAAAGTGTTCATCTATTGAACGCCACCGGCTAACGAGCTAACTACACGGAATAAATATTTTAATACAGTAGTGATAAAGATTTAAAATATATACTTGTAGGCATATGCGTGACTCAATTTACACTATACTACGTATCCTAAATTCAGCTAAATCTAAAACTGTATTTGGAAAAACAATTATATTTAAATTCTATACGAAAAAAATATAAATGTTTTTTGAAAACTGAAACCTTGGTTAAAATAACTAACATTATCCCATCATTTACTCAGTTTTTGCTTCGAGTTCAATACTGATAGTTCGAGTTCAATACTGTCTTTATATAACAGACTTAATAAAAATGTCAATATAGAGAGTGTGATAAGAAATCACATGAGCCGAGCTGTCAGTATTCGTTTACTAAAGAAGTAAAGGCATTAGGTGTTTTAAAAAAGCAGTCAAAGGCATAACGTCGCCTATCTGTGTAGGGTATGTCAGTTTCAAAACCATATTGTTGAGAACATGTTATAAAATTGCATATTGGTCATGTCTGCAAATGGATTTCTCAATTCGAATTCTACAATGGTCGTTGATCCTCGAAAATTCAGATTTTATTTGGAATTTAAAGTTCAAAAGATTTTGCTTGGCCACATATCTTTGCATGGTAAAGATCCTCTTTTTATTAGAAAAAAATGGAAAAAATCTCTGTTAAACATTTCATCCATGTTAGACTCATAAGGAGTTCTATTAACAGCACTTTCGTGACAGGAGTACCTTTTACTTCTTTTAATTTTTGCCCCACACCCTCCCCCTTTTTCCACCCACACCCCATTATTTTAGAAATTCCCCCTTTATTTAATTGGGGAAATGATGGTGTTAAATAAGTAAAAAATTGCTGTTAAAGAAAAACAACAAATTTAAGAATATTGCGCAACGTACTTGCCGCTCGTTCCAAAGGGATTCAAAAGCAACCTTCAGAACCTGCGACAATTTCATTTTTACTCGGTTATCAAATATAAAGTTCATAGCATGGTTCTAAAATACAGCAATAGTCTGAAAAACAACATTATTTTCTTCAAATATTCGATAGATTCTATCTATCCTTTACAAATTTTATTGTGTTCCAAGTGAGAGAATATTTTTTGCTCTTTGATCTAATTTAATAACACATTATTTTTTTCTGCTTTCTGTTAATGTATCCGTAGCGTAAAATGCCACAAAAACTATTTATTTACAATGAAAAACAATTTTCAATTGATTGTAATCCTCACTTAAGGCTCGATTTTTTATCCTGTAACAAATGTGACACTATTGAAAAATACAGATTGATTATTCTTAATAATATATTTTAAGTCTATGTTATTAATCTAAATGTATGCAAAGTATGTTTTCACCCACTTAAAATTCTTGCTTGTGAGGGTTAAAACTTAACCACTTGGGTACATTTGACGACTGAGACTCGTCACGGATTTGGCCACTAGCGCTTATTTTAATATTTTATTCATACCACTATTTAAAGAAAAAAAAAAAGTAGATTTTCTCTTGCAAATGTTATCAAAGTATTTATGAAAGATTTCTGTTTAATGAAAGTGGTGGCAAATGGAATAGGAAAAATGCCAGTGGCAGTCCTGAAATAAATCCGTATCCAAGGGGTTAAAATACCTCATTTTCACTTTATTTTATCCATAATAGAAGAAAGTATTCTAGTCGAAATATTTTTCGACTTCCGTGTTTAGAGGAATTTACGTGTTTTAGGGGTCAGAATCTCGAGAAACACACTTCTAGAAAACGCCCCCTCTGCCCGCGAGTCCGTCTGTGTGTCCTCTGTGTATTATCGAAAAGTATATTGAATTATTCATAGAATTGAACAAAACTTCATACTTATGTTTCTGATTATGCTAGTAGATTCCATTTGAAAATGAGGATAACCCCTTGGAAGGGATGCGTTGTGAAAGCGATCGTTGTATATAATTCAGTATTTTTCGTAGATATTGTGTACATTGGTTGCTCATGCAGCTTCTCATCTAGGGAACCCGGCCATTCGCAAGCAGCTGACGTACAAGTGGATGACGAAAAACTTTGATTTTAATGAAAATACAGTAGATCACCGGTTATCCGAACCGATCGGGACGGAGACCGATCCGGTTAATGAAAAATTGGTAAATTTAAAAATCAGCTATGGTAACGTTTTTTAGGTAACTGCCCATCACACTTTTTTCCAGGCTTAGGACTGCCAAATGTAGGATTGCACAATTTAGCATATTAAAAAGAGCGTGTTTAGATTTTTTTTCACTTTTAAAAAATTTTATTTCCTACAAAATTGGAGCAAATTTATACACAGAAGTACAATCGTGGAAAAAAAAAGTAAACACCCCCTACTAACTCTTCAACAAATTATCGTAGAAGAAACTTACTGGTACCGAACGATTGTAAATAAAGTCTACTTTCAAATCATGTATATAAAATTTGCTTAGGGGGCCATCTACACATTAAAACGAACCCAAACTTTTTTTTTCAATGGCAGTACACAATTGTGACAGCATAAATGAACTCCACACCCTTCAATTAGCCTAAAAAACGAATTTTTATGCAATTCGTACCACAACTTTCCGAAAAATTAATTATTTTAAAACGAGCGTATTTTAAGGGCTGTATCCAAATTGAAGTTACGTACTCGATTGTTAACCGAGAGAGCCCCTTTCTTGATCAAGGCACCTGAAGCTCCACTCAAGGTGTCAATAAAGCCAGTTTGATTACAGGACAGCAGATTAAATTTCAAAATATTTCCTCACTTCTATCATAGACAGCCCCTTAAACCATCATTTTACCGTTTTTTAAGCATAATTTGAAAACTACTTGGAAGAAAATAGTGACATTTTGGTTTTCCATAAAGCAGGACTTAATACAGCTAAATCCATCAAAAATATGTAGGTTGCAATTTATATATTTTTCAAATATTAATTTCATAATTCATAATTCATATCATAAATATATATAAAAACTGCAAATTCAGCGTATTTATGTTTGGGTATATTAGTATTATTGGTACACAAAAAATTAGCACTCTAGGAGCATAATTTCAGGAGATATAAATAAAAATATGAAAATGTAATTTAACATTAGAAGCATTCAATTTTGAATGTTTATAATTCAAAAATTTATCATTCAAATGACTTGAAATTTGCTGTCTAGGTATAGTTTGAACCGAAGATTTGAAATATCTCATTAAAATTGGGTATTGCCATTGCAAAAAAATGAAGTTATGGTTCGTTTTAATATGTAGATTGCCCCCTAAGCAAATTTTATATACATCATTTAAAAGTAGACTTTATTTCCAATTGTTCGGTACCAGTAACTTTCGTCTACGATGATTTGTTGAGGAGTTAGTATTGGGAGTTACTTTTTTTTCCCACGACTGTACACATAGAAATTATTACATGGATATATACATACACTGCTGGAACAAATGAGAGTGCAGAGAGGATGGGGGACCTTATTTCCCAGGACACCAAGGAACAAAAGAAGCAATTTTTGAACCCCGTTCAGAGCATCGGAAGATAATGGCAATTTTATTATTTCAAGATTAGGGAATGGTTATGTTACTGTTAAATATCGTTACATTCAGCGGAATGTACCCTACAGCGCTAAAGAAATTTCACTTCAAAGATTCTGGAGGAGACCGAAAAAAAAGTATGGTCCTTGATCGATCCGGTTAATCGACGTCTGGATAATAGGCGCTCTTCTGTAGTTGTTTTTATTAAAAAATATGATTGGGATTAACTTTGTACGTGATGTACTGGCGCAGATTTGTGCTCAAGTTTGTATAATATTAGCAAATCTTCTGTAATGATTTCTGGTGTCGATAAATATAGTAACATAAATTTTCTGATAAGAGAAAAATGATCAATCTTAATTTTATGGTATTTTACTAAGGCAGCAAATGTTTGCATTTGTTTCACACGGTAATTAAAGTTTGGAGGGAGGCGGAGGTGTTTTGAATCAGGATTTCATTTCTAGAGAATTCGTCTCACAATTTCCCATTTTTATCATTAAAATACCATAGTGCGTATTATTCACGACTTGTGATTTATTTTGTTTTCCTCTATAAAAATAATGTGGCGTATTTACATGGTACAGAATTTTGGAATAAAATGGGTTTTTGGCACTTTTCACTTTTAAAGAATTGAATCTAGCAAGAAAAGTGAAATTTTCAAAAGCATTTTCTGGCAATCGTTATTTAAGTTTCAAAAACGTCATCAGATTATTATAGATTTTTGCGATAAGAACTAACGTATCATGTGCAAAACGATTTGTATCATATTTACACAAACCAATACATACCCTGAAAAGAAATTTGTGTAATTTGTACATAAATAATCCATATAATAATGTAATACAATATATATAACATAAAAATGTAATAAAAAATAAACAATTTTCTTATTGTTCGCTGTTTCACGTTCGTTATAATTTATTATATTTGTTGCGAAATCGCATATTCTTCAGACATTTGCCATGGCAAAATTGTGCCCTTTTTTATATATTATGCGCGAAATATATATTTTTTCTTTTTTCACCTTTCAGAAACAGGGTGTGACGCATTATACACGAATAAATTAGGTAATTTTAACAGAACTGGTAATTAACTGCGTTTGAGGTAACTTTTATTCTTTCAAAATGTAAAGAAAAAGAAAGAAACAATTAACAAAATCAAAAGTTATTTTTTAAATTATATATTAAAATTTAGATAAACCGTTATTTGTTATGAAAAATGTAAAATTACAATATGAACTACACTAAATAGCAAGTTTTATGTGAAAAAATAGTTACGGAAATTTTTCAAAATACATAATTTTTACTTGACAAATTCCCTGCTATCCCTGTACTAAGTAGTTACTAATTCAGAAATACGCACGTAAAATAATAAGAAAATTTCTTAAAACCTTCATTGCTGTGAACTAAACTTACATAAATAATCATTGTAACCTAAATAAATTATTTATAAGCGTGCTTAATATAAAAATTTCTGAATGGTTTATTTCTAAGTGCGCGTTAAAAATAAGTAAAATTATTCGCATCAAATCATGAATATTCAGAAGCTATTTAAAGTCATGAAAATTTAATCACGTTAGTTAACAACTTTCATATAAATTTGTTTTAATCAAATTTTAAATATTCTACGACACAACTCTTACATTTGAGCATATCAAAGAAAACTTTTTTATCTGTAACGTCTTGTGCATTATTCAGGGATTTCTAGATTGGAGTTATTGAGATTCATTTGAGACCGTCTAAGCCCGCAAGGTAATTTGCTTAAATTAACTCAAAGAAGTTAATTAGTACATGAAATTAAGAGTATTAGCCAATAATTACATTTATCTCTTACACGCTAGAGATACAAAATGTAGATTAAATGGACAAAATAACGAACACATTCCAATTAATGCAAATTGGCCATACCTTACTTAGAAAAATATATATATTCTGTTTGTACTTTTGCGGTGTATAAATTCCATAGAAGCAGCGACAATTTAGAAAGACTGGAGGACATATTCCTCATGTTATAAAACTTTTTCATTCATTTAATTTTGAACCAAATTTTGTATTCATTTGGGAATAATTTATACGATATTAATGCAACATTTATTACGAAATAAATGTAATTGTAAATATAGTCAAAATGTTTTTTATTCTACATAGACAAACATCAGCATCAATTTTTATTTATTGGTTGTTTATTTATTTAGTTTGAGGTTTAAGAAAAGCCACGTTAATGATGTTTAAAATGGAAATACATGATGTAATTATTTTAATTAAATTCCCTGATATGCTTTAATGCTCATTAAAATGAATGAGAATAAGAGTGTAGTGCAACTTTTTTAAAGCGTTATTTTAGAAAATTAAAAAGCAGAATTAACATTTTTTTACACGCTTTTATTTATCTTAATTTGATTCATGCATGTTAACGATGGAATTTTTTATTCGACTTTTCACTCAATTCTTGATTTACTAGAGGCCTACAAAATATGTACATTTGTATGTTCACGGTGACAACGCACATGGCTGGAAGAATTGCTAAATTTTTCTACATTTCCAGCTACTCCCTTTTTTTTAAATTAATAAAAAAATAGCTTGGGTTACATGAAAAACTGAATGATGGCGGTTTATTTCATTGCATCATAGACCGTGCAATTTCAGAATATCATTATTTATTTGTTTTGAAAATGACTAGGGAAGAGTTGAAACATGTCAGCAGTCAAATAAAACTATTTACTGTTTTAAAAATTTTAATATTACACCTTTTTAGCAATTAGTAATATGTTATTAAAAGGTGTTAATTTGCTATATATTTTCCTAGTTATATTTGAAATAACTGTGCATTTTCAAATTATATACTAGATTCTAAATAAAAACTAAAGCAGGCAATATTAGGTGATACGAATTTGAAAATTTCCAACTGAGCGAAAAATGCCCAGGCTGGGAATCGAACCCAGATCCTTGGCTTACAAGGCCAATGCTTTTCCGTTTAAGATAACTGGGCCGACAACCAGCCAGCATATTTCGCTCAGAAAACCTTATTGGTAGAACAATAAGGTTCAATCAATCAGGAATCAATCAAAGGTTTTTCAATCAGGAATAGGATTTTTCAAAATGCTATTAACCTCTTAACCCTTCATCCACGCGATACTTTTAATGTTAGGTGATGTTTAAAAAAAAAAACATTTCCTCCCTCAATAACAGAAATAAAAATCCAAAATGTTTATTTTTTGCATGCTGATAAGCTTTGATGCAACTACTCTGTAAAAAAAAAAAAAAAAAAAAAAAGACAAAGATTTTTTTTTTAATTTTCAAAAATCTAATATAAAAAAGAAGTAAAATATATAATAGCTACTTCCGAGTTGCCCATTATTTCGAAGTGATATATTTATTATTAGAAACCAGTAAAACTAATATATTTTTTATATTTAAAGAAGCATTAATAAAAGTATTTTTTTCTCCAAATCCGTTTTTCGGAAACTTTTCGAAACATTTTTAAAGTGTACTTATCAGTTTTTTCAATCAGGAATATGATTTTTCAAAATGCTATTAACCTCTTAACCCTTCATCCACTCGATACTTTTAAGTAAAATTAAAATAACTTGTTATACATTTCTTTTAATGCATCAATAAGTAGTAAGTTTAGAAGGAATTATAGATGCATTACTTTATTTTGTTCCGAAAGCATTATTGGTTACACGAAACAAAAATATTTTTAAAAGGATTTTGCCTTTTCATCATTTCAGTATTCTTAGCGTTGGGGGTGGAGAAATTTTTCAATTCGGAAATATTTCTATATTTCTTTTGTAAGAACATTATATTTGTACATTTCCTAATTCTACAAAATGCCAAGAAAAATATTTTAAATAAAAGATTTGAGTGGGGGTTATGAATGTTGCACAAATCCCTATAAATTCAAATTTAATTAATCCTTCTGAAATTTCTTAAATGATTATGTAAATCTTCCAATGTAGTTTCAATAATTCAAGAAAAATACTTTAGAAAATAAAATTTTCAGGAATTCATAATTGAGTATATAAAAGGTTAAGAGATTAATTCTTTTGACACAATAAAGTAAAAATAAGGAACATATACCATTTTTATCATATTAAAATATTCGGCTTATACATCCGATATATGTGTCCCATTTAATAAAGCGAGTACTGTAGTTTAAAATTAGTGGTGTCAAAAGCTTTTAATAACGAAACAAGCAAACTCTTCTTTCACGTACGGTGTACGGACAAATTTGTTAACCCCTTAAAGAGAGGTTGGATATATTATTACCCACTAATTTTATCAAGATTTCCACCTGAATCTTTTAATCGAATATAATATTATAACTTTGGAGAGAAAACTTTGTAAAATTGCTTTTCCTTATTTTGAATGAACAATTTTCTAAAATTCTAGTGTGCATTCAACATTTCAGAAATACCCATGTCCCTGAAATGGTTAAAGCGTAAATTCGCTATTAAACATTTTCAGCTATGTAACTGAATTTATACATGCAAGAATAACACAATAACATTAATTTAAATGTTATTGTTAATGCTGTCAATTTTGCATGTTTTTCTCTAAAGCATGTTTGCTGAACATGCTTAAAATTTCGTTTACATGTTAGTTGAATAATGTTTACTTGAGGAATTGATCTCATGCGGTAAACCTATATTCCGTGTTCAGAAAATTGACTAAAACATAACTTCTCTCGAAAGTTTCAGAAAGTCAGCGGCAACAGAAGAAACTTTGTGTTAGTATATGCTTCTTTAAATATCAAATATATATTGGTTTCTAAGTATGTTGAACGCTATATAGAATCTTTAGTAACTTGATAGAGGTATTTGTATATTTTAGTTAAGGGTTATATTATATTTTCGTACATAAAAGAATATTTATCTTTTTTTTTCTTCTTCTTCTTTTTTTTAACAGTGTACTGAGCAGCTGTCTAATTTTTATTGAAAGAATGGATTACTGCGACATAATTTTTTGCCAATCGCGCCTGAAATACCCAGAGTGCCTTCCCGCGGTTTGAGAATACATCATGAGAATACATCATGATCACGCACGATTATATTATATAACATCACTATACTATAATATTAAGATCAACCATAATATTTCTTAACAAACTAAAAATTACCATTCATTATTTATTATTTATTTAATGATTAGGTAATCAAATTTAGCAGAATAACATTCAGATGGGATACAAATATGATTTCTTTCATACATTTAGCTTTAATATGGTTTAATTTAGTTTTATAAATATTTTGTTTGAGATATAATTCAATTGGATAAAAGTTTCATTTGAGATATAATTCAGTCTGAAAAGGTTTCAGAACAAATCAAAATTTCCAAGTTTCTCAAAGCTTGAATGTAAAGCTTGAATGTCTGAAAAGATTATTTTTTAAATGCTTTTAAGGGAAAAAAAATGCACATTCATCTTTTTTTTAATTCTACACAACAATTTATTTTTTAGCCGCCACTTAGTTATCAATCTGATTTAAGAATAAATGTTTGAGCTTGAATTTAAAGAGGTTTTTTTTTTTTCGTTTTTCCAGAAGAGGCTTCTTTTTTCACCTTTTATCAAATATTTTTGCCCTACAGACGTGTTTGTCTGTCGCATTTGTATAGTTTCTGCAGGCTAAAGATTTTCCTTTAAATCTACAACTTTGTAATGTCATCCAATTAAATTAATTTGGATGCTTGCATTCAATAAAACTAGAAAAAAAAACAACGAGAGTTTTTTTTTTTTTTTCGTACATTCTTGAATATTATTTCCCATTTCTTTTTGCAACCGTGCTTTGGTGATCTCAATATCTTAATTATTTCAGGGTCATCTTTTATTTTAATTGTTGTCACACCTTTTGTAAGTAAAGCCTTGAATATGCTATCTTAGTTGATTGTTTTAACTCATTTGTGTGCTTTTCTCGTTCATATTTTTTTTTTAGCATCAGTAAGATAACAAGATAGGGTCTTAATTTGGAGAAAAAATAAAATCGCACTGTTTAAAAAGTGTTTTTAGACAATAACATCTTTTTTTTTTCTTTTTCTTTTTTTTTTCAAAGTATTGTCATTTGTATAGATAGCGTCACGCTGAATTTTAAAATTGTGGAGAATTTCGATTGTCAATTTTGCAAATATTGTTATATTACTGGCGTGCCTTAAAACTAGTCATGTATTGATTAAATATTGATCTAAATAGCATTAACCAAAAATAACAAAAATATATATTTACTATTATACACAAAAATGTGTTTTTTAAGCAGCCACTTAATTAAAAAAAAGTCCTTCCGGCCAGTGCCGGGAGGAAGAGGTAGCTTTCATAATCCTTATTTTAAAAAAGCCAACTTATATCATGCAAACACATGAAGCTCAATTTAGTGGAAACCGAATATAGGAGATTCAATACTAATTTTTATCAATATAATGAATGAGAATTTCGCGAAATTAGTCAGCTTTATCCAAGCTGCTTTTCTTTAAAGTAACTTATATTTGGCTGCCAAATTCGGCAATTTCTTAAAGTGCCTGTCATTTTAAGACAACATGGTGGATGAGGCTAAGCAGTGAACTTGGTCGAGACCTTAGTAATTGCTGTGCACATGCTCACTCACATCGGAATCGGTTAATATATAGGAGTGCTGTCGCATGCAAAAAATCAGATTTTTCAAAATGTCACCCACAATAGAAATTGAAACTGCTATATCTGAGACATTTTTTAAGGTAAAGACAAACAAAAAATGCTCCTGAATCCTTATATCAAGATCAAATACTTAAGAAAGAAACCTTTTTCAATTTCTAATTTTTTTGCACCTCACTTTAAATATATATATATTAGGTAGCTTTCTTTACAAAAAAGCTACCTATTGCAGCCGTTCGGAGGAAAGCGATTTAAAAAAATTTTGGTATATTTTCATCGATCATGACCCCCAGACCCCGAAACCACCCTCCGTTCAAAATTGATATATATATATATATATATATATATATATATATATATATATATATATATATATATATATATATATATATATATATATATATATATATATATATATATATATCTGACCTATGTCACACTGTAACTCCCGTAATTATGAACCGATTTCGATGAAATTTGGTGTGTACATAGTACATACCAATGTCTCGACCGAGTTCTTTGGCCAGCTTCATCCGCCATTTTGTTTCAAAATGGCGGCCATTTAAAATTTTTAAAAAATTTTAAAACTTGAAATGTGGTACCAAAAAATTAAAAATGGAAAAATATTTTTTTCTTATGTATTTGACCTTTATACAAAGATTCCGAAGCAGTTTTTGTTTCGTCTATATCTTAAAAAATGGCTGAGTTATAGCATTTTGAATTTCTAGCGTGGCTGACATTTTGAAACGTCCTGAATTTTGTCACGCGATAAAAGGCGTATTTATGAACCGATTTGGATGTAATTCAGTGTGTACATAGTACATACCAATCTCTCGACCGAGTTCGTTGGCCAGCTTCATCCGCCATTTTGTTTCAAAATGGCGGCCATTTAAAATTTTTTTAAAAATTTAAAAATTGAAATGTGGTACCAAAAAATTGAAAATGGAAAAATATTTTTTCTTATGTATTTGACCTTTATACAAAGATTTCGGAGCAGTTTTTGTTTTGTCTATATCTTAAAAAATGGCTGAGTTATAGCATTTTGAATTTCTAGCGTGGCTGACATTTTGAAACGTCCTGAATTTTGTCACGCGATAAAAGGCGTATTTATGAACCGATTTGGATGTAACTTCGTTTATACATAGTACATACTAATGTCTCGACCGGGTTCGTTGGTCAGCTTCATCTGCCATCTTGTTTAAAAATGGTGGCCATTTAAATTTTTAAGAAAAATTTAAATTTGAAATGTGGTACCGAAAAATTAAAAATTGAAAAAATATTTTCTTTTTATGTGTTTGACCTTGATAAAAAGATTCGGGAGCAGTTTTTGTTTCGTCTATATCTTAAGAAATGGCTGAGTTATAGCATTTTGAATTTCTAGCATGGCTGACATTTTGAAACGTCCTGATTTTTCTCACGTAATAACAGGCGTATTTATGAACCGACTTGGATGTACCTTGGTGTGTACATAGTACATACAAATATCTCGACCGAGTTCGTCGGCCGGCTTCATCCGCCATCTTGTTTCAAAATGGCGGCCATTAAAAAAATTAAAAAATTAAAAAATTTAAATGAGATACCAAAAAAATTGGAAAGTGAAAAAGATTTTTTTTGTATGTGTTTTACCTTAATACAAAGATTCCGGAACAGTTTTTCTTTCGTCTATATCTAATAAAAATGGCTGAGTAATAGCATTTTGAATTTATCTTGTGGCTGACATTTTAAAACGACCTGATTTTTGTCACGCGACAACAGGCGTAATTATGAACCTATTTGGATGTAACTTGGTCTGTACATAGTACATACCAATGTCTCGACCGAGTTCGTTGGCCAGCTTCATTCGCCATCTTGTTTCAAAAGGGTTGCCATTTAAAAAAATTAAATTTAAAATTCAAAATGAGGTATTAAACAATTGGAAAATGAAAAAGATTTTTTTATGTGTTTGACCTTGATACAAAGATTCCGGAGCAGTTTTTGTTTCTGAAAATTTGTTCTTTTGTTTATATCTTAAAAAATGGTTGATTTATAGCACTTTGAATTTCTAGCATGGCTAACATTTTGAAACGATCTTGTATTTGTCACGCGATAACACACGTATTCGCCTATTTCGATGTAAGAAGGCATGTGGATAGTATACATCAACACCTCGACCAAGTTCGCTGGCCAGATTCATCAGCCATCTTGTTTCAAAATGGCGACCATTAAATTAAAATATATATATATATATTTAAAGTGAGGTGCAAAAAAATTAGAAATTGAAAAGGGTTTCTTTCTTAAGTATTTGACCTTGATATAAGGATTCAGGAGCATTTTTTGTTTGTCTTTACCTTAAAAAATGGCTCAGATATAGCAGTTTCAATTTCTATTGTGGGTGACATTTTGAAAAATCTGATTTTTTGCATGCGACAGCACTCCTATATATTAACCGATTCCGATGTGAGTGAGCATGTGCACAGCAATTACTAAGGTCTCGACCGAGTTCACTGCTTAGCCTCATCCACCATGTTGTCTTAAAATGACAGGCACTTTAAGAAATTGCCGAATTTGGCAGCCAAATATATGTTACTTCAAAGAAAAGCAGCTTGGATAAAGCTGACTAATTTCGCGAAATTCTCATTCATTTTATTGATAAAAATTAGTATTGAATCTCCTATATTCGGTTTCCACTAAATTGAGCTTCGTGTGTTTGAATGATATAATTTGGCTTTTTTTAAATAAGGATTATGAAAGCTACCTCTTCTTCCCGGCACTGGCCGGAAGGACTTTTTTAATTTAATGGCCGCCATTTTAAAACAAGATGGCTGATGAATCTGGCCAGCGAACTTGGTCGAGGTGTTGATGTATACTATCCACATGCCTTCTTACATCGAAATAGGCGAATACGTGTGTTATCGCGTGACAAATACAAGATCGTTTCAAAATGTTAGCCATGCTAGAAATTCAAAGTGCTATAAATCAACCATTTTTTAAGATATCAACAAAAGAAATATTTTTCAGAAACAAAAACTGCTCCGGAATCTTTGTATCAAGGCCAAACACATAAAAAAAAGTCTTTTTCATTTTCCAATTTTTTAATACCTCATTTTGAATTTTAAATTTACTTTTTTTTAAATGGCAACCCTTTTGAAACAAGATGGCGAATGAAGCTGGCCAACGAACTCGGTCGAGACATTGGTATGTACTATGTATAGACCAAGTTACATCCAAATAGGTTCATAAATACGCCAGTTATCGCGTGACAAAAATCAGGTCGTTTTAAAATGTCAGCCACAAGAGAAATTCAAAATGCTATTACTCAGCCATTTTTTTTTAGATATAGACGAAAGAAAAACTGTTCCGGAATCTTTGTATTAAGGTCAAACACATACAAAAAAAAAAAACTTTTTCATTTTCCAATTTTTTGGTATCTCATTTAAATTTTTTTATTTTTTAATTTTTTTAAATGACCGCCATTTTGAAACAAGATGGCGGATGAAGCTGGCCAACGAACTCGGTCGAGATATTTGTATGTACTATGTACACACCAAGGTACATCCAAGTCGGTTCATAAATACGCCTGTTATTACGTGAGAAAAATCAGGACGTTTCAAAATTTCAGCCACGCTAGAAATTCAAAATGCTATAACTCAGCCATTTCTTAAGATATAGACGAAACCAAAACTGCTCCCGAATCTTTTTATCAAGGTCAAATACATAAGAAGAAAATATTTTTTCAATTTTTAATTTTTGGTACCACATTTCAAATTTAAATTTTTCTTAAAAATTTAAATGGCCGCCATTTTTAAATAATATGGCGGGTGAAGCTGGCCAACGAACCCGGTCGAGACATTGGTATGTACTATGTATAAACGAAGTTACATCCAAATCGGTTCATAAATACGCCTTTTATCGCGTGACAAAATTCAGGACGTTTCAAAATGTCAGCCACGCTAGAAATTCAAAATGCTATAACTCAGCCATTTTTTAAGATATAGACGAAACAAAAACTGCTCCAAAATCTTTGTATAAAAGGTCAAATACATAAGAAAAAAATATTTTTCCATTTTCAATTTTTTGGTACCACATTTCAAATTTTAAATTTTTAAAAAAATTTTAAATGGCCGCCATTTTGAAACAAAATGGCGGATGAAGCTGGCCAACGAACTCCGTCGAGAGATTGGTATGTACTATGTACACACCGAATTACATCCAAATCGGTTCATAAATACGCCTTTTATCGCGTGACAAAATTCAGGACGTTTCAAAATGTCAGCCACGCTAGAAATTCAAAATGCTATAACTCAGCCATTTTTTAAGATATAGACAAAAGAAAAACTGCTCCCGAATCTTTGTATAAAGGTCAAATACATAAGAAAAAAATATTTTTCAATTTTTAATTTTTTGGTACCACATTTCAATTTTTAATTTTTTTTTAAATTTTTAAAGGGCCGCCATTTTGAAACAAAACGGCGGATGAAGCTGGCCAACGAACTCGGTCGAGACATTGGTATGTACTATGTACAGACCGAATTAAATCGAAATCGGTTCATAATTACAGGAGTTACAGTGTGACATAGGTCAGATATATATATATATATATATATATATATAAATTTTGAACGGAGGGTGGTTTCGGGGTCTGGGGGTCATGTTCGATGAAAATATACCAAAATTTTTTGAAATCGCTTTCCTCCGAACGGCTGCAATAGGTAGCTTTTTTGTAAAGAAAGCTACCTAAAAAACAAAGATTTAAAAATAATTGTTTGTGCTTCAATTTGATAATACAGATATTCTTAAACTTTTTTTTTTTTTTTTTTTGAATGATTCTATTTCTTTTCATTTTCTTCAAATATCTTTTCATTACAGGCATGTTTTTGTCACATTTGTAAATTTGCTGCTAACTACAGATTTTCTTTCAAAACTGCAACTTTGTAAAATCATATAATTGCATTAATTTTGATGATTTCATTCAATAAAACCTGAAGGGTAACAATAATTATTTTTAATACATGCAGACTTAAATATAATTTCCATAATATTTTTCATTTCTTCCCTAACCATGCTTTGGTGATCTCCATATTTTAATCATATAAGAGTCATCTTTTATTTCAGTTCTTGCTGTATCTTTTTTTTTTTTTTAAGTCTTTGATTACGCTATCTTAGATGATTGTTCTAACTCATTTGTGCTCTTTTTACGTTCATATTTTTTTAGCATGAATACGATAATGATTAAGAGTGTGTTAATTTAGAGAAAATTAAAATTGCATTGTTTAAAAATGCGGCTTTAGATAATGATATCTTTTTTTAAGTATTGTGATTTGTATAGGCAACGCCGTGCTTTTATTTTTAAAATGTTGAACAATTTTGCATGTCAGTCTTGCACATATTGTAATATTACTAAAGTGAATTGAAACCACTTATGCCTTGGTTAAATATTGATCTAAATATTAAAAAGCAAATAAATAAATAAATAAATAATAAATTATGCATTTTTTTTATTATTATTCTAATTATAAATGTGTTTTTTTTAGAATTCAATTATTTTAAAATTAGATTTGAAAATAAATATTTGCGCTTGAATATAAGAGTACAGATTTTCTTAAATGTTTTTTTTCTTCTTTTCTCTGAACAGTCCTTTTTCTTTTCCTTTTCATTAAATATGTTTTCACTATAGGCAAGTGTTTCTGTGGCATTTGTTTAGTTACGGCTGACTAAAATTTTTCGCTTTAATATCACTATTGTAACATTCTCTAATTATTTTTTTATACTATCGCCCAGTAAAACTAGAAAGAAAAGACTTAATTCAATTGTATTTTTTACGCACATTCTTGAATCTGAATTTCTGCACTATTTTCAATTCTTCTTGTGACTGTTTTTTTTTAGGGTTCCGTACTTAAAAAGTAAAAACGGAACCATTATAAGATCACTCCTGTGTCTGTCCGTCTGTCTGTCTGTCTGACACAGCCATTTTAATCGTAAACTATGGAACGTGGAAAGTTCAAATTCGGGGAAGTAATAAAGACCATTGACCCACATATTTTCAGATTAATAAACATTCGTAAATATATTTAGTAAAAAGGTTTATGGGGCTAATTATGCTACTTGAAAAAAAAAATCTTTTCTTTGTACATCATGTGGGGTATCCTGTGAAAGCTTTTGTAACGCTGAACTCAAAAATACATTCCTTTTAATTTTAGGTATTATATTTTCAAAGATATTGTTGAAAATGTAGCCCAAAAATATGTTCCCCCCATCTAATTCAGAATCTACTGAAACTAAAATTATGAAAAAATTAGAGGTAGTAGACGTTAATATAAACCTTGCCGGAAAAGTATAGCGATTACCCTAGGTCACATAGTTTTTGAGTAATTAGCATTTTTCTGTTATACACAAATTTCGATTTACGGGCATTCAGAAAAATTGTTGAGCATCGCTAAATATACCTATCGTTGCAGAAGAATAAAAGCATTGTTGATAATGATTTTAGAAAAAAATCATCGGTAATTAGCTGAGATATTAACCCTTAAAGGTACGGGCAGTTTGGACATACACAAGGACAGGGCGGCGTACTCTATGCCTAGTTAACGACTTTTAATGATATATATGTGTAATGTAATGTCCAGTAACAGCATAAAAGCAATAAACGTCAAATTGTTAAAAACATACTAAGGGGTCTCGGGACTCTAAAAAGTGGAAAAAATGTAAAAAAGACCATTTTCAACATTTAATGTCTTAAAATGTATATGATTTTAAAACACAATTTTAATTGGGATGAAAGATATAAGTATGTTCTTTCGTTTCACGTATTTAAAAAATTGTAAGATACAGAATTAGTATTTATAGGGGGCTCGAAACTGTTAGACATTTGTCGAACAAAAAATTGACATAACAGTTTACGCGCAGGATTACAAAATAAATATTGCAACTAGAATGAAAATTTTGGTGCTTTCTTATACTTCAGATTGTAATAATTTCCCTGAACTTAAATAAATTTGTATTTAAAGCATTTTTATATTTTTAATGCAATGCTGCATTTAGCTAGTACAAAATTTTGAAAATTTCAACAGTAAAATCACCTAAAAAATTGATTTTTGAACAATAAAAAGGAAATTTTCGGTTCAGTTTATACAGAATAACATGGAATATATGTTTTGAAAATTTCATGAAAAAATATTCCGAAGTTTTTGAGGTATCCTGCGCGTTATACCCAAAAACGCCATTTGGAAAATAATGGCTTTAATGTTTCGGAAACGCCGATCAGCTATTGAGCCGGTATAATTTTAAAAGCCAAAACTTCTGTTCTAATGGGAATTTCAAGGAAACAATTATATCAAAATATTCAGAAAAGATAGGAGTTTAACATCTAAAAAAATTAAAATTTCTTAAATTTTGAAGCTTTAAGAGTCCTGCGACCACTTAATCCTTTCCGGCACGGAGTAATTCTATTTATAAACTTATAAGACAATGAACTGACACCAGAATTTATAAACGAATTTATTAGAAAATGCGAACTTGCTTATTTTCACGTACATGATAAAAGGAAAATTTTAATTAAATATTCTTGGTGCCATTTGTCTGTTTTGGAATTAAAATTAGGTGTCCGTTTCTTAAGGGCATCGCCCTCGAAATATTTAATTAGAATGAATCGCATAAATACTGTGATATTCGCGATAGTTTGCATTGATTGTATCTCTCAATACGCCTCGAGTGACTTTAAAAGTTAATTAAACACCTATCTGGAAAAACGCGGCACTGACCAAGGCGGTGTTGCAACTTTGAGACCTCAATTCGAAGCGCGCTTAGCACAATGCCAAATTTAAACTTTGAACAAAGGTTTTGTTTTAGATACACTGTAGAAATAAAGGTTACATTTAGTTTCATGAAATGCCAAATGAAGTTAAACTATGCACTGCCTTTATTGTCAGTACCGAATTAAGTTCTTCATAAACAGATTAGGATAATATTAAAAAAAGAGTTATACGAATAGCTATATTTGATATTGTTCCATATATCTCTTTGAACTTTCATGGTATTCCCGATTACACTTTTCTAATATATACAGTTATACCGAACCCTACGTTATATAGTTTTCTTTTAAATCTTAGTATTCTTTTAACATTTTTTTCCCTTTAATAATACAATTACAAATTCATATATTTATTCTACGGAACCCTCTGTGCGCGAGTAATGCTCGCATTTGACCGTTTATTTTTATATCTACACACCTTAATTATTGAATTGTCATCTTCAATTTTCATGGTTGCTCTAATATGTTATTAAAACTTTGATAATGCTTTGTCGGTTGATTGTTCTAACTCATTTGTAATATTTTCACGTTTATATATTTTTAAACATTCGTAAGATAATCAGTTAGAATGTAAATTATAATAGAATAAATAACAAAATTTTATTCTACAAAAATGTTTCTTTAGCAATCTTACCTTCCTTTTTTTTTCTTGTTGCTGTTTTATGTATTTTCATTTGTATAGATAACATCATGTTTTATTTAAAAATTATGAAGCTTCAGCCATGAATTAAACATTAATAATGTTATTACACGTAAAAATTGCAAGCGACAGAAATCGACTGCGACTCGTACATATTATCCACCTGAAATTTAAGTATTATCCAAGCATTTCATTGGCTGTCTGGGAAAAGGCTTTTCCATCGTCAGATTTCCAAGAAATCTGACGGCCAATTTTAAATGAAATTTCATTCTTAAACTTCCTAAACACCCCACAATATTACTTTTTACACCGTCGTATAGAGAAAAAATTGTACTTTTAAGTGCAATTTGTTTGAAAGCTGTATCTCAATTTGTTTCTGAGTTATTAATTTTTTTGTAGTTTTTAATCCTTTTTAATCATAGTGGCAACAGAAGGCTCATCCATCTCTGTTGAAAGTAAAGGGAAAGTACAGATACTATATAGACCGATCAGAAAACGAATAAAATGCGGTTTAAACCAATATAAATCTTCAGATATGCTTTTGATTTCCTACCCTAACGACGATAAGTACCATTTTTCAAAATGGTTAAAAAAAATATAGGGTAAAAGCACCAATAGTCGGCCACTTAAGCGTTCTCTTTAAGTATATAGCTCAAAGCGTAATTAAAAAAAACAATACAACATTTTTAACAGTGACACATGTTAATGTACACTTTTCTTTTACTGTTTCAGCAATTGTTTAAAAAAAAAAACTGATTATAGTTTTTATTTATAAAAAGTTAAACTTAAAAGTAGCAAAGGTCTAGTAGTCGGCCACTCAATTCTAGTGTTCGGGCATCACAGGACCAGTAGTCGGCCACTTAAATGCTTTGTTATTTAAATAACTTACAACACTTTAATGATAAAATGTGTTAATTTATTCTTTTCTTATATTATTGCTGTAATAATTTAAAATATTATAATAGTATTTAACACTTTCCAACATAGTTTAAAAGTGTTTGTGAATTTGGATTGTCTTCAGACTGTCCGAGTTCTAACACTCGCAAATATATTCGAATCCCCTTGAAATTTTTGTATGTTTTTGACGTTAACAATAGCACGATCGCTATTGAAAATAAAGTGTGTAGAATTTATAGTTCATCTACAGGGACAGTCAAAAATATCTCGATGCATTACGCTCAATGAGAAAAATTGCTTCAAGTTTATTTTAATGATGTTGGCCATTTCAAATATAATGAAATTGATATGCATTTATGAAGTGCATATGAAGTGCATATGCATTTATGAACTACGCATTCTAGACAATATGGAGTCCAAAGAACTTATTATTAATTTATAGGGCCCCGCAAAAGTATTCCTTTACATAATAGTGTCAGGGGATAAGCAGTTTGCAGCGTATTTTATTTCTCTTATACTACATCAAATAGAATGAAATTGATATACAACATTACCAAGGCTTACTACAAAATACTCGTTGTATAACATGATATGCATAGCATTTATCGTTCATTTACAGGGAAACACAAAAAATTCGAATACAGTACTGTATCTTTCTATTAGCAATAATTGCTGTAAGTGTGATTTTGTTTATGACATGCGTTTTTAAGTTTAATTAAACTTACAATACGGTGTGTATAACTGATATAGATCATATACAAGGCTACACAAAAGAGTTTGTAAGCTTTGTGGAGTATCAGGGTGAATGGCTTAAAAGAGGCTTTTATGCTCTTTCAAGCTGAACTATATTTAGTATACTAAGAGATGTTTGTATAATATAAATAAAACATATACTGGGCCACGCAAAGAACTGAATACATGACCTCCCAGGGATAATAATGTGTAGAAGGATCATTTCAGTAGTTTTAACCACGTTTTAGCCTTAGTTAAATTTTAGCTTAATATGTGCGGCATATAAAAATCTATTGGTAATATACAGGGCTGTACAAAATAATTCAAGTATGTTTCCGTATAGGGGTAGAAATTGCTGAAGGTAAATTTTCAACCTGTTATGCATTTCCTTACTATACTAAGTTTTATCATACTATGTATAGAATGATATACAATTCTTTAGATTAAATACAAGACTGCGCAAAAGAATTGAACTACTTTTTCGGTTATGGACCGTAATCTGGTTTTCAAAAGTATTATGCCTTTTCTAAAATGTTTACTCTTTTTACGGTATAAAGAAGCTCAATTTAGTTGAAAAATTCTGCAAGTCATGGGAAATGATTTTATAATCTATTCTTCATGCAAGATTTTTCATTCTTGTTTCATATGGAAAGTAAAGTTAAAAGTACCAAATTATCTAGTATCCTTTCAAATTTTTTGTTTAACCGTTGTAGACTAGGCTGCGGGCAGAGAAAAAAATATTACGTCATCCTGTTTCAAAATGAAATTATGATGTAGGACAAGATTATTAACAGAACATGAATGACTGATCTGTCAATGCATATCTTATTGTGATATCAGTAGTAGGGAGCGCCAAATCGTAATTTTAGCGTTACTATCATGTCGTCGAGTTTCGGGATGAAATTTTAATATGTTGCATGTCTCGACTAGTACAATGCACATATTTCAGTTTATCTTGGGATTTCGTGGTTAGATATTTGCAGAACGAGGCGCCAATTCTTCATTTTCGCGTTACTATCTCGTAATCGAGTTTCGAAATGTAATTTTAATAAGTTGCATATCTCGAATAGTACATTACAAATATTACAGTCTGTCTTGTAGTATCTTTGAACAATATGAGCAGAATGAGGCGTCAATTCTTATTTAAGGGAAAATATGGTTTCTTGTTCAGTTGTTTTCCCTTATTCGATATTTTAAATACATGTGACAAAGCAATCGTTTGTTATCATTGTTATTTTAGTAGTTATCTTATTATTATAGATTTGTGATTTTATAGTAACAGTCGTTTTGATATAATTATGCGATTTTATAAAAAAAAATCTTGTTTTTTGCAATCTTTTTTTCTTGTGATGAATGCATGGGCGCATAACGTTCATCAAAACTAAACCTAATCACTGGATGCACCAACTTCATCGTGCAGCAGCCTCAAAAACGCCCTAAATTCGCGAAATCCACGATCATAAACGAAAGAAATTCGTTAACGCCGCAATCAGTAACGAACGTATGAACGCATAGCGCTCATGAAGACCGAAGAAAAACATCACTGGATGCAGCAATCTTGTGCAGCAGTCTCTAAAACGCAGTAATTCGCGAAAGTCACGATCAAGAACGAACGAAATTCGCTAACGCCGCAATCAGTAAAAAACGTATGAGCTAATAGCACTCATGAAAAAAAAAAAAGAAAAACATCACTGGGTGCAGCAGCCTCGTCTTGCATCAATATCTAAAACGCAGTAATTCGCGAAAGCCACGATCACGAACGAACGAAATTCGTTAACGCCGCAATCAGTAATGAACGTATGAACGCACAGTGCTCATGAAAACAGAAATAAAACATCACTGTGTGCAGAAATCTCGTCGTGCAGCAGTCTCTAAAACGCAGTAATTCGCGAAAGCCACGATCAAGAACGAACGAAATTCGTTAACGCCGCAATCCGTAACAACGTATGAATCCATAGTGTTCATGAAAACCGAAAAAAAAAATCACTGGGTGCAGAAACCTCGTCGTTCAGCAGTCTTTAAAAAGCAGTAATTCGCGAAAGCCACGATCAAGAACGAACGAAATTCGTTAACGCCGCAATCCGTAACAACGTATGAATCCATAGTGTTCATGAAAACCGAAAAAAAAAAATCACTGGGTGCAGAAACCTCGTCGTGCAGCAGTCTCTAAAACGCAGTAATTCGCGAAAGCCGCATCACAAACGAACGAAATTCGTTAACGCCGAAATCATTAACGAACGTATGAGCTAATAGCGCTCATGAAAACAGAAAAAAGCATCACTGGGTGCAGCAACCTTGTCGTGCAGCAGTCTCTAAAACGCTGTAATTCGCGGAAGTCACGATCACGAACGAATGAGATTCGTTAACGTCGAGATCTATAACGAACGTATGAATGCATAGCGTTCATGAAAACCGAAAAAACATCACTGGGTGCAGCAACCTCGTCGTGCAGCAGCATTTAAAACGCAGTAATTCGCGAAAGCCACCATCACGAACGAACGAAATTCGTTACCACCGCAATCAGTAAAGAACGTATGAGCGCATAGGGCTCATCAAAACCAAAAAAAAAATTACTGGATGCAGCAACCTCGTCGTGTAGCAGTCGCAAAAAGGCACTAAATTTGCGAAAGCCGCAAACACAAACGAACGAAATTCGTTAACGCCGCGATATGTTACGAACGTATGAGAGCGTAGCGCTCATCAAAAAAAATATCACTGGATGCAGCAACCTCGTCGAGCAGCAGTCTATAAAACGCAATTATTCGCGAAAGCCGCGATCACGAACGAACGAAATTCGTTAACGCCGCAATCATCAACGAACGTATGAGCGCATAGCGCTCATGAAAACCGAAAAAAACATCACTGGATGCAGCAAACTCGTCGTGCAGCAGTCTCGAAAACGCACTAAATTCACGAAAGCCGCAATCAGGAACGAATGAAATTCGTTAACGCCGCAATCAGTTACAAGCGTATAAGCGCTTAGCGCTCTTGAAAACCGAAAAAAACATCACTGGGTGCAAAAACCTCGTCGTGCAGCTGTCTCAAAAAAGCGGTAATTCGCGAAAGCCGCGATCTCAAACGAACGAAATTCGTTAACGCCGCAAACACTAACGAACGAATGAGCGCATAGCACTCATAAAAAAAAAAAATCACTTGATGCAGCAGTCTCAAAAACGTACGAAATCCGCGTTCACAAACGAACGAAATTCGTGGACGTTGCAGTCACTGACGAACGTATGAGTGCAAATCAATTTCATTTAACTTGTGCATGAATGATATTTATAAGTCTTTTCACCCGGCTGCCAAGAAGGGTTATGTTTTTCACGCATATCTGGGTATGTGGATTTCTTTATACCCTCGAAACATCCCAACGGCTGGATGGATTTTAATGAATGAGGTCTCTATCGATTCGTCTTAACCGTCCGATGGTTATAGGCTAGATATTGTTTTTATCAATTCAAAATGGCGGCCGTAAAATAAAAAATGGCGGTAGAGGCGAAAAATTTTTTTGCACCCTATTGTGTGGCATACCATTGGATAGGTCTTTCAAAATGAAGACGATGTTTTATTGACTATTTTACAGTCAGAAGCTCCGTTTAAATATGACACAACATGGAAGTCGTGTAGGTAGGATCTCTAGCTTGACTGAAACTCTAACCATCATAGATATCTATAGACTTCATCAAAACAGTGTTTATAGATAGGAACTAACAATTAAACACAACTTAAAAGTCATCCATACAAGTAAATAAAAAAATAGGTAAGTAATATAAAAATAGTTTCACATAGACGGGAAATAATTAATTAGTTCGCTTTTTACGTAGTCGAGTTTTTTGATATTTTAAATTAAACTTTTACTTGTTCTCATTTTTTATGAAATCTAAACACTATGAAGACAACACTGTGAAGTCTAAAAATGCAACACTAAAGTAAATAATAATGACATCGTATGAGCCAGGGCAAAGTGCAAGGGAATTTCTTGGGCGCATTTGGGATAAGAGCCGTTTTGAGGGCCGCGATTTAGACGCTATTTTATTACCCAACAGGTGGGTAATAACGCTTAATAGCATTGGTCAAGAAATCATGCCACTATATTTTATGAATAGCTATCTGCTAAATTAGTCTTCCTTGTATACATAATCAATAGGTTACTGTATCAAATCCTATATTTGTTTGGGGGAAAAAAATCTAAAACTAAGCCGTAAAAATTGGTAGAATTTTAACGTGGCGTTATTAGCCCAGAACACATTATATATCGTGTACATAAAATAAAATGCAAGTAAAAGGTTACATAAATCTCAAATTGGGATAATAAAATTACGAAAAAAATCAAATTATTAAAAGTAGACTCAAAAAAGTGAAATAGCCTTTTAGCCAGTAGTCAACCGTGGTGGCCGATTACTCAACATGTAAGTAAATATAATACCCAATAGACGGCTATATTAAAATTAATTAATACAAACACACTTATTGAATTTTGATACTGAAAAACATTAGTTTATTAAACTTTTTAACAGTAGAGTCTTCTAAGTTTAGAAAATAATAAAAAATAAATTAATACTAGTCTTTTAAAAATTTTGTCATCGGTTAACAAAAAATACCAAAAACGGTTATTTGACCGCAACCAAATAAAAAATGGCTGATTACTAACGCAATAAAAATACCCACAATTATTTGCTGATGGCTTATGACGTATAAAGGATGGCTACATATAGGGGGATTGTAATATTTCATTTGAAATCAAAAATAAGCAATTCATAACGTATTTTATCTCAAAGTGGCCGACTACTGGTGCATTTACCCTATATTAAGAAATATAAAAATTTACTGGCAAGTTAAAATATTATTTACTAAAAAAAAGTTCTACTTGGTTTTCCATGTCTTTAATTTATCAATTTCGCTTTTAAATTTGTCCGGTTTCAATTATTCCTTTTTTTTTCTTCCTGAGTTCCGCTAGAGTCTTAGTCCGATTTCACATTTTCAGTTTTTTAGCCCCTAACTATTTCTTTCTCCCAGCTTATTTTGTGTCATCTCCAAAAAATAACGTTACGTTGTATAAGCCAGCCGTAAAACTAAACAAATGTATCATTGTTCGATTAAATAATCTATAGTAATTTTTTAAACATCTAAACATAGCACATTTTCAATTTTTATACCGTTGTATTGGAAAAAAAAAAGAAGTACTTTTAAATGCAATTTGTTTGAAAAATGTATCTCTATTTATTTATTTATTTTTATATTTATTTATTTATTTTTGTAGTTTTTAGAGCCATTTGCTTAATAATGGCAACGGAAGTACTCCACTTCTGTAGAAAGTAAAGGAAAAAAGTTCTAAAATAGTAATTATATATTTTTCTCGCCATTTTCTCATAACAACCGAAAGAAAGGGTAATTAAAATACGTGCTATTTTGAAAAAATATAAACGAATTATTTCTGTTAAAACATGGAGATATTATAAACTATATTTAATTTTAAGTATCTTTATTAATGTTACAAACAAATGAAGGCCTATGAATCATTAGATAGCCGTTTTTCTTTTGTCCAGTTTCTTTAATGATGGTTTTTTTTTTTGCTGCATTTGTGTATTATTTGGAGATAGTGACGTCTTCTACACAGTTTTTTGTAGCTATTTAAGAGTGGATCGTAAATGTGGAATTCTTAATCGGATGCGAATGGCATCATTTTATATAAAATAAAAGCGTGTGCTTTAAGTCGTAAAATTGAAATACGTTTTGCGCTATTTATATATACATGATTTTTTTTTCATCGGGGGCGACATTAAATTCTCAAAAAGCAGAATTCCTGTTTTCTAGTTTCTTTTCTTCGGTATTCCGCTAGAGACTGCTTCCGGTTTTTAATTTTCATTTTTTTTTCCTTTTCTTCCTGGCTTCCGATAGAGTCTAGATCTGGTTTCAAATTTTATTTTATTTTATTTTATTGCTGGCTTTCAATAGAGTTTGAGTTCTGTCTCAATTTTGTGCCTGATTATCTATGTTTTCAATTTACTAATTTTCCTTTTAAATTTGTCTGGTTTCAATTATTCACTTTTTTCTTTTCAACCTGACATCCACTAGAGTCTGTGCCCGGTTTCAAATTTTCAGTTTTTTTTTCTTTTCTCCCGTCTTCCGCTAGAGACTGGTTCGGGTTTTAATTTTTTTTTTCTTTTCTTCCTGGTTTCCGCTAGTGTCTCGGCACAAGGATATGGTTGGGCCGCGCGAAAATGCCGCTCTCCGCGAATTCCACTCCACAGTGAAAATTCCACAGTGTACTCCACTTCAACAGTGGACAGTTTTTCTGCATGAAGCTGTTAATGTGTCTATCCATATTTATAGAATTAGAGATACAAGTACTGTTACCAGGTATTCCGACTAAATAAGGGCACCAAATTTCTATATACCAGTATTTTAAAGTAATTTTCTTTGCCTTATCTATTGACAGAATTATATGCTATTAAAAATGGCGAAATAAACTCTAAGAAATTAGTGGTTTCCAGAAAATATGAAGAACCAATTTGCGCGGAACACCTGGCAACATTAACACACAAAGTACACCATGTCTTTTAGGAGCCTCTCCATTTCCATATACTTACTGGCTGGAAGTACAAAAAAGCTCAGCATGCAAAACATGAGAGTACTTCTCCATATCTTTTAAATATTATAAATAATGTTGATCATTATAAATCCATCGACTTTTCAAATGAAAATTATATCATAATTTTTTAAAAATATTTTTAAAAAGGCAATCAAATAAGGTTCCAATAAAAATTTGGGAAAATGTCGAGGCTTTCTTGGATTAGAACAAAATCAGAATTTATTACTATGCAGATTTCCACTTTACGTCAAACGTAGTATGTAATTAACATTTGTCAATTTAATTAGAATAAATAAATGGTTATGGGTAATGAAGCAGTTTAGCTTATTTATTCTTTTTGAAAATTTGTGGATTAAACTTGGTAGTAAATGCAACATATATTAAAAAAAAAAAAAAAAAAAAAAAAAAAAAAAAAAAAAAAACCTCTTAAATAATAGCTGAAATGCCCGTTCATATAAAATATGAAGTCTTGGCTGGTGTTTTACGTCTATCTGACTATATATCTCCGATAATATTCTTTAAAACTGTCTAATTTGAAATTCAATGACATGGCTTAGCAGACATTTGGAATTTAGTTTTGCCTTTAAAAAATAGCCTTTACATTTTCTTTCTTTCTTTCTTTTTTTCTTTTTTTTTTCTTTTTTTCTTTTCTTTTCTTTTTTTTTTTTTTTTTTTTTTTTTTTTGATAGACTTGGTAGACGTTTTCTTTAAAATTTTCCAACTTTAATTATGCAAGGTAAATCATTACATTATATAAATTCATGAACGAGTTAAAGCAGAATATGTTGTCATTTAAAATGCTTATCTTTACTATAATACGATAACAGTCTTTCAAAAAATTATGTTAGAATTCGTAATCTTCAAGGTTTTTAGTATTATATTTGTTATTAAAATTGCAAAAAGAAAAATAACAATTCTTCTCACGTTAAACCATTAACTTCCGTCTTAATATGACCGTTACTCTTCTGAAAAGAGTTTTCTTACCAAATATTTCGCATGCTCGGTCACTTAAATTGATGCATAGTTCGCAAAATAAGAAGCTTTGAACAGCGAAATTTCTGAAAGAGGCTATTACTTCGTAGATTTCCACATGGTCGACATAATGACCTCACTGTGTCTACTTAATGAATGATTAGTTGTCGTTTTCTATCGCCTTGCATGGGAACTGTTTGTCGTGCAGAAGAAGAGAAATGTCGTTAGATTGCCTCCGCAAAATAGCCTAATTCAAAATAAAGTTTTAGAAGTTAAATTGCGCAAAACAGGTAAATATTTAACATTTGTTAAAGTAGTTAAAGCGACATTTGTTAAAGAGTAATTAGTCTTAAAAGGAAGACTTTAAACAACTTAATTATTTGATTTAAAAAAATATAAAAGTAGTTTCCTATTGAATTTAATTTACATTCGCATGCTTTTTTGATTTATTTCTCAAATAAGGCCAATCGTCTACAGTCAGCTGGACTTTCAAGTCTGTCAGTTTATCGAATCCATGAAAACCATTGCAAACATCATCTGATTAGATTGACATTTAGTAGACCTTAATCAAATACATGCAAACAACAGCAAAAAAATAGTAAAATTTAATAACCTGAAAAAAATAGAAAATTTCTTTTTATAGTTTCATGTGTTATTCTTATGTTTTTGGCCCCACCAGTGGCTGAGAGGTTCTGCTCTCGAAGCTGGTAGACGGGAGGTGCTGGGTTCGAACCCAATCGCGCCCGTCGGCCTAACCGTTTCGGAGTTTTCGTGGTTTTCTTCGAAACCGTGGATTCCCATGCGTAAATACGGGTTAGGTTCCCTTAGAAAGACCCCCACGAAGGGCACTCCCCCCCCCCCCCCCAGGGCCTATATCCCACGTGTTGATAATTGGCCGTCATAAACACAAACCAAACCAATCTTATGTTTTTGATTTTGATTCTCATCATTTTAAGCCTTGGTGTGTCATGCAAATTTTCATAGACTAGAACGACTTAAGGGAACCAGGTAAGCTAAGTTTGGGGAAAATTGATTTTTACTTTTTTATATCAAGTAGTTTAAACTTTTATCTTTCCAATGATGTGTTTCACATGTTTATATATATATATATATAAAGAAGTGTTTGAATTATTCATTCTCTCTAAGAGTACTTCACATCTTAATGGCTATTAAAATCTTTAATTGACTTTTTCTCAAAACTTGGATTTTTCATGTCTGTTTTTTTTTTCAATATCTATTAAACTTAAGAACTCAGATTTTTTTCAATACTTATATTATGTTATATTCTTTACTTTAACACGGGGATTTAATGATTTGTTGAGAAATATTTATTTTGGGCTGTGAAATTTTACCTAAAATGCTAATTTAAAAATGTTTTTCAATAAATAATTAATAATTAATGTTCAGTTTCGCTTGGAAAGAAAATGGTCAGTTAAAATACTTAAAATATGTTATTCAAACTACTCTAAAATATCTAGACCTCTATCTTTCACCATTTCTGAGAAAAAGGGTACATAAATTTGGTGAATTTAACATGGCAGGGATAGGGCTTTGCCGGTCCCCTTAAAATAAGCAATCTTATTGTTATGACTGAATGTTTCTAGTGTTAACAAAACAAATTATTCTGACAGTAAGAAAATGACACCATTAGTATATTTTCAGTTTTTATTATTATTATTATTATTATGGGAAATTGTGTTAGCATCAATAATGTAATATTTACAAAACAAAATTATGGCTATGTGTGAAACCTATATTAATGCAATTACCATCCTACCCTATTTTATTGTGATTAAGCATTACGTGATGACATTTTCATACATTCTAATGCGTAATGTTCTCAATTTATTTTATTTATAATATTGTTTGTTTAGTTCAATTTATAAGGTCTGGAACTTTTATTAGAAAATTTAGAATATTTTCCAGCTGATACTTTATTTCAGTATTTTTTCTTGTAATTATGAAAACTATTAAAATGATTAAAATTTTCAGCTTAGTGCAAAACTGATCACCTTGCAAAATTCATGGTAGTTCTGGAAAAAAGCTTACTATATGTTTTTGGGGTCGCTGAATCCGAATTTTTAACTTCCCACCAAAATTTCCCCCGGCAACCCCCCCCCCCCCTTCCCAAATTTTGGTAAAATGCCCCAAAAAGGGTTTTTATTTAAAAAAATGCATTTTTTTATTGTTTTAGAAGAAAAGTAGCTAGAAATTCAATTCAGAAAGTAGACAAAATTTGCAACAAATTAGATAGATGACATTATGACTTAGGAGGAAGGGGAAGGGGGATCTGTCTCGGAACATGCGCGCGGTGCTGCGTGAACTAAGTTGCGCAATTCCACTTAACCACTCACATGTTTACATTCGCCCTCCCATCTCCCCTCCGAAATTTCTCTATAAGGTTTACTTTAAGGTTTTGGGGTCTCTGAATCCAAATTTTTAACTTCCCCCCCCCCAAAAAAATAGTTGTTTTTAACTTAAATTTCTTATTGTTTTTGGGAAAAAGCATTACAAAATTCAGAAACTAGACAAAATTTGCAACAAATAGGATATATGACATTATGACGTAGGAAGAACGAGGAGGGGGAGGGCTGCCTCTGAACATGCACTGCGGCACTACGTGCACCAAGTTATGAAGTCCAGACAATAGGGGATTTTACCTGGAAAAATTAATGCTAGTTCTGGCTTTCGACTCACTTTATGTTTTTTGGGTCGCTGAATCCGAATTTGTAACTTCCCACCAAAATTTCACCCGGCAACACACCAAAAAATTGATTTTTTGAAAAAATTTGATTTTTGAGAAAAGCGCGCGGGGAATGTTCCGAGGCAGCCCCCTCTCTCCCTGTTTATCCTACGTCATAATGTCATATATCCTATTTGTTGCAAATTTTGTCTAGTTTCTGAATTTTGTAATGCTTTTCCCCTAAAACGATAAGAAATTTAAGTTAAAAACAACTATTAGGAGGGGGGTTCGGGGGGGGGCTAAATTTTGGGGGTAAGTTAAAAATTCGGATTCAGAGACCCAAAAAACTTAAAAGAAACCTTATAAGGAAAGTTCGGAGTGGAGATGGGAGGGCGAATGTAAATGTGTGAGTGGTTAAGTGGAATTGCGCAACTCAGTCCATGCAGCACCGCGTGCATGTTCCGAGCACATCCCCCCTCCTCCTTCATCCTAAGTCATAATTTCATACATCTAATTTGTTGCAAATTTTGTTTACTTTCTGAATTTCTAAATACTTTTCCCCTAAAACAATAAAAAAATTGATTTTTTTAGTAAAAACCTTTTTTGGGGGCCTTTTTACCAAAATTTGGGGGGTTTGCGTGGAAATTTTGGTGGGAAGTTACGAATTCGGATTCAGCGACCCAAAAAAATAAAGTAAGCCGAAATCCAGAACTACCATTAAATCCCTATTGCCTGGACTAATCGTAAAGATGGAGATTCATTATTTCAAGGCTTTAAATTTTTAAAAAAACATTTTCGTTTACTAAATTTAACCGATTTTTAATCATACAAAATATCTTAATCTCGTATCTGGCGGTGGTTAGGGGCTGTACATATATAACGTTATTATTTTAGGGGGTGGGGATGGTCTGGTAATTCATATCGTAAAATATCTCTAAGAGGAGTGGTCTTTGGTCGTTTGATATCGTTATCATTTTTCATTCGACCAATTTTTTTTTTGTTTCTTTACTTAAATACAATCTGTTTTTTTTTGTTTTTTTTTTTGTTTTTTTTGTTTTTTTTTTGTCTATTATCTAATTTTATGAAAATATGTACAAAGTTAATATTAAAACAATTAAATGATTATAAAATCATTTTTTTCCAAAATATGGAGTAACCCAACGTTCGCTATTCCTATTCTACTGCCATATGCGCATATAATTTGTTTTTACAGAAACCCGCTTCGAAAAAATATTTGTTATATTTCATACTGAAAAGACTGTCTACTTGTTTTGTTTATAAGAAATTCTTCTTTGCTTATCCTTGTTCACGAAGCAAATTATTGCGTGCAGTATTACTGTGGAATGCATTATATAACAAAAAAAGGTATTATAAATTACTTTTAAATACTATTTCTTTAAAGCAGTGTTTCCCAACCTTTTATCGCTCACGCTCCACCGAAGCATCTGAAAAATCACAATGCCCCCCCCCCCCCCGCCCTCCTCACGCACATATTCTGTCAACTATATATCTTATTCGAAAATCGAATTTTATTCACCTGATGGAAGCCTAACAGAGTTTTAATGATAGCTATTCAATTCACATTTCATAACTTATCATAGAGCTGAATTTTCTTCCACAAATGTGTTTTTAGTATATTTTTATAAATGGAATAAAGGCTATAAATCTTCACTTTTATGCCAAAATAGCTTTGTTGTGCCTTCCCAACTTACCTGAATGTTTAACAAAAGTGTTATATACCTGTATTTTTATTGTCCCAAAATCATTTAAGAGACTTTCATATTTAGTATTAAAATTCAAAATGATGACACATTTTACATTGGATTTTAGTAACTTATTGACAGTTGTTGGAAAATTCTTGGACACCAAATTTCCTTTCCATGGATAACAAAGTACACAAGAAACATTTCAAGATTCTGACCTTTATCAAGTTTAAGTAGCCGTTATTCTGCATCAAAACACATGTATATTTTCCCCTCTCCATTTATCGTTAATTAACTGCCATGTGCTATCACATTTTCAAATTTAAACTGTATATGTTATACATTCATTTACTGTGTAGGAGGCCTGCACTACAGCCATAGATATTTACAATTTATCCATTTCCTTATTTAATGCTATTAAAAATTTTAAATTTTTATAAAGTTGTTAGTATTAGTTAGTTTTAGGTTAAATATGTTAATAATAAGATATATGGCAATAAGATTTAAGTATACTCTTAAGTAATTTCAAGTGTAGTTCAAAGGTATTAACTTCAAGTGTAGTTTCAAGTTTCTTTATGTTACATACAGCAGAACGAATAGATAAAAATAGATCATTCGATAAATAATTGAAAAAATTGTAAAATACATTAGAAACCATAAAAGCTATAGAAATTTTTAAATATAATAAAAAGAGAGAAGGGGAACAATGGAAAAATGCAAAGCGATATAAGTAAGCGTGCAAACTTAATGCTGGAATCGGGCGTAAATTAACACACTTGCGCCATCTTGCGGACGGAGTGATAATCCACATACGCGGCCTTTTAGGGCGGTGCATATTTTCTAAATCTTTAGCCACTCTGGAAATGAACTTTGTTTTGCCACATTTTTTGCAAAATAAAGGCGTATCAAGAGAGGAATCCATATGCACATGTCACCACGACGTTTTCTTCGCCTTGCCAAATCGACTTCATTTATTAATCAAGCTGAAAGAAACTTTATAATTTTAGTGGTGTGAGTAAAAAACAGTTAGGTATTTACCTGTAATTCATTCTCCATCCGCTACGTGGCGCGTGACCTTGATTGATGTGACCTCGCTTTTAATCTTGCGGTTACTTCTTCCATTTAAGATAGGACGCTTATTTATATCGCTTTGGAAAAATGTGAGCAGCTGAATGGATTACCTAGTTGCGTTGCAACTTTACATCCAGTGGATAGGTGATTGTGTTGCAAGGGCATTAGGGAGCCTTAAAAAAATAATGTTTAGACGTGGCTGGTAGCCACAAAAGTTAAATTTACTTTTAAGAAAAAGAAAAGACTAACAAAATATAACAAAGTATATAAGTACAAGTATAACATATGTGAAAAAAAAACAAAATGCAATAATATTTGAAAAAAAAACTTGTTCATATAATTATTCTGGTATTTATTCTATTTTAACAGTTTAATTTTAAGCTTTTTTTTTTAACTTATTTATTTTTAATTTTGCATATTTTACTTTTATATTTAATCTAAAACCTTACTTTTCTGAAAAAAAAAAAAAAAGACAGCGGATGGGTTGAGTTACAAATTTGAAATTGCCCCCCTAACGAATCAAATTGCGCCCCACGTTGGGAACCACTACTTTAAAGTGTTATGTTATATAATGTTATTTCATATGTAATGGTGGTATTTTATTCACTTCTTCTCTTCATTTAAATGAGTAAAGTGTTTGAATAATAAATGTATAAACACATCTGTATATCATTGCAAACGTATGAAAATGAAACGAAAGGAATATAAAAAGAATTTTTGACCTCAAAACGATACCATTGGGGGGGGGGGGGGATAGAACAATGATAACATTGAAAATGTATATATATATATCGTAAGAGGGGAGGTGTGCAAAATTGTTAAAAACTGATAGCTTTATATACTTACAGCATCTTAGAAAAATTCGAATTTAGGGACGAAAATTTAATGAGATCTCTGGGATTAACTCGAATCGGTACTTCTGCATTAAAATTCCAGAAACAGAAAAGAATATGCAGATCATCATAAAAATTTCGTACAAAAAAAAAGTACATACGTTGCATTTGATTACCACTATTTCAGAATAGTAATAATATCCCTATATAATCATATAAAATCGTTTAAACTTCAACGATTAAAAAAGCTAAAGATTGATATTTGGAAATAGTGATTCTCTACAACAATGATCCGTAGGAATCTTGATAAAAGGAATGCATCAATCTATCGCTTTGTATTTGTATATTATTAAGGTGGCAAGATAGAGTATTTTCCATAAGATGTTTCTTATACAACAATGCACAGTTGCCAACATCACTTAATTATTCCGGACTCTGATACAAGTTAAATGTATTTTAAACAATGAAATCTTATAAACACTTTATATAAAGAAGACACATTTCATTATACACACTTTTCGGTTTTAAAAATGGTTGTATTGACTCTGTCTCCTGAATAATTAAGAAATATTGGCAGCTATGCAATACGTAATAACCTAATTTTACATTACTTGATAAAACTTAAAAAAAAATAAAGGCAGTTAACAGTAAAATATTTTTTTTTTGTTTTTATGTCTATAAAATAATTAAATTTCTTTTAAATTATCTGCATTAACTCCGGTACGACTGTTGTGTTTAAAGAAAAAAATAATTCGCTTAATAAAAGTAATCTTGTGATTTTGAAAGAAAAATTATTTAAACAAGTATATAATCAATTTAGCTAATATTTGAAAGAATTTTAACTTTCGACAGGAAGAATTTTTACCCGATCTTAAATGTAAATATAAGAGCACCTTATAAATTTTACATAAAGTCAAAACTTAAAATGTATATCTAAATAATGAAATGGGTTGCGACTATATCTCAGTTCCTTATTAGCATAAAAACCCAAGAAAGGATTCTTTACAAGATTTAAAGAGCATTTCGTGTAGGCTGTCAAAACTTTGGTTGGCGCTTTGCCCATGGCTTTAATCAAACCCAATACGCCTGAGGCCAAAAGCAGGGAATCTTTAATTCCGTAAAAAGACAAATTGAATATTTTGTTAATGAGACAAATCTGCACTTTGTTATGTGCTCTACAGAGCCAGGGTTAAAAGATATACGACGTCCCTTGTGACACTGTGGAAAATAAAATCTTTATGATAAGCGATGTGAGTGTTTAAGTAGGAGCATAAAAGATTAATTGGAATTTCTTGTTTCTTGTTCTGTCATGTCAGCCTCCGATGTCTTTCTCAGGCTTAATTAAAATCTAAAATATATTTTTATCAAGTGATATTGAATAAACAAATTTAAAATGACTGGTTTCTATTAAGATCCACATGCTTTTTGAAGATTTATTCACAGAATATTCTTTCGTTATTTTAACAGTAATATAATTGTTTATTTTTCTGCACCATATTTTTTAGAAACTTATTTTTGCTTTTTTTTTCAAATGTTTATCAATTTAAATTATAATAAATATTTTAACGCATATAAAGTTTTAAAACTGTTTTTATTAGGCTACGTTCCTGTATTTAATATGAATAAAATGAAAGTTAAATAAAGTTTATGCAGATTTTATAAATAAATAGGATGCACAAAATTATTAATAATTTTAAGTTAGTAAATTAATACACAACGTTCAAAAATAAAGTTTTGTTGTGTTCTATTGAGCCAAACGTACAGTGTATAAGGCATCACCTGTTGACACTGTGGGAAATAAAACATTTATCATAAGTGATATTTATATTTAACTATGAGTATACAGCATTAAGTGTAATTTCTCCTTTCTTGATCTGACAAGTCAACTGCCAATGTCTTTCAGGAGCTTGATAATAATATAGAATATATTTTATCAAGTAATGTTCCGTTTTAAATAATTTTAAAGTTTTTTTCCTATTAAGCTCGATATATGTTTGAATATTTCACGTGTAAAATTCTTTGCCATTTTATAAAGGAGATAATTATTAAATTTTCGGCAAAATATTTTTAAAACTGATATTTGTATTTTCGTTTTGAAATATGCATTAATTTAGATTATATTTAGATTACCTTAAAACTTTATCACGTATAAAAATTAAGAATGAAAAAATTTATTCCATTCTGAGATTTATACAATTTTAGATTGTTTTATTCAATAATTAAAGTTATTGGATTATTTTTTTATATTAAAGCAGTGGTTCCCAACGTGGGGCTTAAGCCCCACCGGGGGCAATTTGACCTTCTAAGGGGGCAATTCCAAATTTCTTACTCACTCATTAGCTATCAGTTTCTTTTGGGAAACTAATGTTGTAGACTAAAATTAAATGGAATACAAACAAAATTTAAGAAATCAGTTTTTTATTGAATTTTTAAATGTTCCCTATCAAAATTTAAAAATATATTTAACACCAGAATAAATATGCGAATAATTTTTTAATATAATGTGATATTTAAATTATTAGATTCACTATAATTTTTCTGGCTTACATTTAAAAAAAAATTCGTAATGCTTTCGATTATTTATTGAATGAGTTTTCTACTTGTATTCACGAAGACAATTAATGATATTGGGAAAAGGAAAACAGAGACAATGTGTTATGCGGAATAATGGCTACTTAAATTTGATAAATATGAGAATCTTGAAATACTTCTTTTGTATTGTGTTATTAGAAAGAAAAGTCCTTGTCCAAGGCTTTTTCACGGAATCTTAATAAGTTACATGAATGCATTATAAAATGTACCGTTAAATGTAAATGTCTATTAAGATATTTTGGGAAAATAAAAATCCAGAACATAAAACACTTTTCCTTAACATTGAGTTAAGATGGAAAAGTACAACAAAACTGGTTTTGGCATATAGGCAAAGATGTATAATCTCATTGCATTTATAAAATTATGTTAAAAACACATTTGTGGTAGAATATTCACCTCTTTGATAAGTTAAAAAAATTTAAATGAAGTTATTGTTAAGGTTCTATTACACTCCTACCATGTGAATAGAGTTCACTTTATAAAGAATAAGAGACATATATTACAGATTAGGGCGGGGGGGCATAGTGACATTACAGTTGTTTTGGTGGGGTATGGCCTATAAAAGGTTGGGAAGCACTGCATTAAAGGAAAGATGAATTTGTAGGGTAAAACCTCTAGATTTTATATTGATATTTATCATTCAGACTACCGCAGGGATTTACCATGCGTTTATTTAAAGGATTGTTGTATAAAAAGCAATACAACTACAGAAGGATTACTTTGTGCCTTTCGTATAAATATGATCTCTAGAACTAGCGTTAAATTCCGGGAGTGGCATTCTCGCCCGGAGCAATGAGATGTATCTATCGGTAGATTTGATTTTATGTTTTCAATGGTCAAAAATTGCAATTTCCCACGCGATCTCTATAAGGTCCCGCCCTCGAAGCCACAGAAATCCCTGCCTGCGAAAATTGTCTGAAATAAACACTGTACAGAACTCAGTAAAACGTTGCTTTGAGTTTGACTGGATTTAACTAGGTTCTGGATTCTGGTATTTAATAAATTAACTAATATGAAATAAAATGTATTTAAAGAATATCTATTAGCGATTGATAATCTTCGATTTATTTCATCCAAGAGCTTCTGACATTAAATAAAACGGAAATTTTTATTTAAAATTAGTGCCATTAAACAATACAAAACAATTCGCAGCTGTGAATTAAGTATTACGTTCTTTAAAATTTAAATAGAATAGGAAGATAATGCGCAGTCGTTTGTTGTTACCAGTGTTAAACTATCTCTTTCGATTCACCATGTTATAATCCCAACATATTTTACCATTACTTATTTGCTTCGTCTAAATGAATAACAAATGCGTTAAATTTCGATTTCTGAGCAAATGAACTGACTTAATGTTTAGTATTTTCAGATTAAATCGAAATTACGACATTATTAATTAAAAGCTCATTAAGCATAATGTAATGTTCCCAAAAGTTCAGCTTCGTCTTTTGCGTATAAAAATATTTTCTTTTCCTCACAGACTTTAAATAATGTCGCTTTACATAATTGTTTTACGAAACTCTAGTAAATTTTTTTGTTCATTTATAGGCTTAACGGTTTTCTAAAATGTGTAACTTCTTGAAAACGGTAAACTATTTTACACTATTTAATACAGATGCGTAAAATCCATTTTAAGCAATTTAATAGTGTTTTCGTGTTAAAAATGATAGACTCGCGGAATATAATTATACCTTAAACTTTTCAGATTTTGTGACTTTAACCCCTTAACAGTGACATTTGTTTTCTTACAAAAAAATTAAAAATGGGGCTGGACACCACTTTTTTCATACTAAAATATTTACCTTACTTAATCGAAAAATATCTGACAATCAATAAAGTTTAATTTAAATTAGTGGTATCAACATGCTTTTAATAAGGTAGCAAGCAAATTGTTCCCGTTTCCCGCAAGCAGATTACCCCGAATCCAGTTCGGGCAACACTGCTAAGGTGTTAAGAGAAATGATTTCTGAATGAATTTGGTTTAAATATAAACGCATTTAAGAATTCAAACGTTTATTGGCTTTCATTTATTTCACGTAAGTTTCAAAGAAGAGAGAAAAATCTATTAATTTTCCCCATTATATTATATTTCTCTAAGAGCGCTTTGCTGTACTGTGTTGTATTTTAACGGATAAAAAGAAAATAAGAAATTTTCCTCAGCATATTGTTAGCTCTGTTACTAATTAATTCATACTCTTTATAATTATAACACTTTGTTCCTTCACATCTTAATATGATTCTGTTTTATTAACCTAAATATTAATCAAAGCAAAAACATGTTACCAGGGGAATAAAATAAATCATATCATTCAAAAGAATGTTACGTAATAAATTTATTTTAATTTTGCACGTGTAAGAGGGTTCAATTGAAGTCAAATTCAATATATGCGTATGTATAATTTTAACACAGACACAGTGTTTGATTTAATTATAACTTATTCAATAGATAAAATACAAGTATTATAAGTAACATACCTAAAACCTTTTATAAAATCTATGTGTGTTGTCAAAATCTTTTATGTCTTGACAAATGCGGTCGTCTGGTCGTTTTTATCTAAGAACTACATTATTTAATTAGATTCTTTATTTATATTTTTTTTAGAATAACGATTGTGTTTTTGTGGGGTTTCTTGTACACATTTGAAGTCAGAAATGAGCACAATCGCGTTGTTTCCTTCCTCCTCCCCTAACAGTGCGCGACTTGCAGTTAGGGTAAGGTGCCCTATTATTGATCCCCAGTCGCTTTTATGTCCTTGGAAGTTGTAATTCTCTGTGAAAATCTACCAAATTTGAATTTTACATAGACTAACTACCCACGCACATAGAAACACAGGCAAATGTCGTACAAAACAATTTTAAGAATGCGAAATATTGTTTTTTCAAAAGTACCTAAAAAATGCAAAAGAAAAAAAACCGTCCCAATTTCGTTCCCCCAAAAATTCCAATACGCCGAGGCTTAACTTATAACTAACAAGGAGAGGGCCAACCTTGTTAATCACAGATTTTGATTATTTTAATATATGTTGTAGGGTAGAGACCCCTTAGTGTCAGGTTCAACGGATTTTATCCAACGCTCCTTTGTTCTTGAGAAACCGGGGGGGGGGGTCTAATAATAGTACACAACTTAAATACTTACATTGCAACCACAATGATAGGTCGATCGTAGCTCAGTTGGTAGGGCGTTCGCTGGCTGATCTGCGGGCCCGGGTTCGGAACCCGAACGCACTACATTTGTTTTTCTCATTTTTTGTTTTATGAATATACTTGTAATTATAATTTAATAATTTAAATTGCAAATTTTAATATCATACATTAATTATAATGTTAACAAACTTAAATTTATCATTTTTTTAAAATTTTTAAACTATTATTTCTCATCCTTTAAAGAGGTTTAAAAAGAAATTGGATCTATTATTGAATGATAAAAATTTCAAAAATCATGATAAAATCGTTGCGGTGCCATCTAGTTATGATAAAATAAAACAATATTCAAAATAAAATAAAAATAAAAGCAGAAAGAAGATAAAGGTGAAAGCAAAATAATTGAAAGCGCAAGCATACGTATTACAAATTTAAAAATCTTTAATATGCAAAAAATCGGTTGTAATTTAATTCTGATGCTAATTTTTAATATAATTATGCTTATTACTTTAAAAACAGAATATTAACATTATCGCATTGACTTCCTTTGTTAAAGCAATGCGTAAATGATGTTTCTTTAAAATCACGAATTGACAAAATTGCTCAATATCATTGCATCGATAAAGAATAGTATATGAAATAGATTTTAAAAGTGATTTTTAAAAAATTAACAGTTTTATGATGTTTTATACAACTATTTAGTTAAAAGTAAAAAATTAAGTAGGTTAAAATTGATGTACAATATTATAAATTTTAATTGACAATGAGATTATTAATTATACTTACAAGTATATTTATAAAACAAAAAATGAGAAAAACAAATGTAGCGCATTCAGGTATCGAACCCGGGCCCACGGAACAGCCGGCAGACGCCATACCAACTGAGCTACGACCAACCTATCAGTGCGGTTGCAAAGTAAGTATTTAAGTTGTGTACTATTATTAGATCCCCCGGTTTCTCAAGAACTAAGGAGCGTTGGATAAAATCCGTTGAACCTGACACTAAGGGGTCTCTACCCTACAACATATATTAAAATAATCAAAATCTGTGATTAACAAGGTTGGCCCTCTCCTTGTAAATCAAAATTTATTTGTAAGTGAGTAAGTAATTTATTTTACATTAAAATAAGGCACAAAGAAATGTACTAATTATCAGTGGAAGAATAACATAACGAAACATTATCCATCCAAACGTGAGGAAAAAAATTTAAAAAGATGTCATGAAAAAGCATTCCTAATTTCGGACCCGGGACGAAAATAAGTACTGCAAGGGGGACGAAATTGGGACTGTGCTGCTTCCGAATATGACGGAGCTTCATTTCCCGTAAGATGAACTGAGCGTCATAAAACTCAATGTATGCTACTGTCAGCATCTTACCAACGTAAAATACATGCAATGAATAAGAAATAAATAATTACAGTACAGTAAATAACGTTCTACAAACGACGTAATTAGAACTCGGATCTTCTAAAAATAGGAAATTCGCCGTCTTTAAATTATGTATGTGTCTTTGCGAACGAAACTTTCAACACTGACCCCTTTAACCTCCCGTCCCCTGTGCTTTGCGTCATAAATGACGTCACCTTCGCAGAAGCGCAGAAATTAAGGAGGCCGAAATTAGGAGAGGCGACGAAATATGGGCACTTTACCCTATATTCTTCTTATTCGTACTTTTATTTGAAGAACCACGTTTAAAAGGCATTTTCCGTCTCATGCACAGAAAACATTATTCTTTTTCGCTCTAGCCATCTAGTACATCATATAATTACATTAGAGTACGGGGATTCGGGGAAGTTTTCAATAAACGTAAATAATCCTTCATATTAATGCAAATTATATCAATGAACCGAGTAATATGAATTACTATTATTTATTTCTAACATAAAACAGGTAGCACGTTTGCTTCTATAATAAAATCTATATTTTAAAATATCATACTTCAATTATTATTTTAATTTTAAGTCTATATGATACATTTCAAATTGAAACGTAATTTACCAAACGCATTATTAGAACGTAATTGAAATGTCACGAAACGCTTTTAACAAAATGTTTTAATTTAAGTAATTCCGTTCTTCAGGCTAGTTGTGAAAGTGTGAAACACCTTACATGCAATAAATCTTCAACTTCTCTTAATTTAAAAATTTCCATTTCCGACATTCATTTGAGAAATTAAATTTCCAGTGTACAGAAATTGTATTAGGAGGCGTCTCTCTACCTTTTAAAATGGGATTGGAGGGAGGGGCGAAGATATTCGATGAAAGATGTCTCTAGAATTTCTGTAATTAGATTCATTTACTTTTAAGATGCTTTGTCCGAGTGTGTTGAAGTTATTATTCAGTCAAGTATGATGGTACAAAGGAGCTAGCGTATGCGAGAATCGTAGAGAAAATTAAGTTTTATCTGTTTTAATTTTATAATTTTATATTATACGTAGTTTCGTTATGGTTCTTTGAATGTCGTAAATGAGATATTAACCGTATTCCTTACTAAAATGGATTAATAATTAGTAAGTTGGAGTATATTTCTCTGTTAAATGTATGAACCAACATTTTACAGGAGACCGAAGTGATACATCAAAATTCATTGGATTAAAAAGTTAGTTTCGCTCTGTTCATTCCAGTTATTGCCATGATCCAATACAGCTGATAAAAGAGAGTTTTATTGGTAATTTTACGATTATTTTAAAGTAAGACTTGGATGAAAATAGAAACGTTTCATTAACATTAATCGCTTTAAGGCTCACTTTGATTCCAAAATTTAGAAGTTTTGAGTTTTTATCGTATTATTGAAACATACCGTAATGTAATTAAGGCAGGAATGTGGCATTATGATACACTTTTATGCATTTTATTAAATTTATAAAACTAAGAATTTGCAAACTATTTTTTAAAAAAGTTTCATTTCAACTACCTAGAAAGAAGTAAAAAAATAATAATCATATACATATGATGAATAAAAAATAATATAAAGGAGAGTGAAAACTATGTGTTTAATTGCATTTTTTTATAATTTAAAATTTTCAGATAAAATTAAAAACACCTTTATCTCTCTTGTCTAAAAAATTTGTTACATATCTAAATACGTAAGAGATATACATCTCTTGCGTAATTCGATGTTAGTTCGAAAGTCTAGCCTTAAATATTCTGGACGAATTAGAATCCATTAAAAGAAAACCTTGTTTATGACAAGTTTTCACTAGATTACCATAACTTCTCAAAATTATACAATAAAATAAACATTTTGCCAGGCAAATAATTAAAGTAAACGTCAGCATTTTACGAAAAGTTTATTAATTTCAATTTGTTTTGAAAAGGGGTGGGGCAGTTATAAAGAACTGCACTGTTAAAAATCTGCAGCATTCTGTCCAGTCATATGACCGTTTTTTCCGAAAACGGTTACACAACCGTAAATTAACACTATTCTGACCATATTATTGGCCATTTTATGGTCGCAATATAATTAATTTACTGTTATGAAACAGTTTAAAAAAAAAAAACGGTCGAATGACTGGACAGAATGCTGCGAATTTTTAACAGTGTGTATGAGCAAGCGGTATGATATCGTTGTGACCTCAAAATCTTCATATGACAAATTAATTGTCATAATCACTAAAACGACTGAAAGTTGAAATCATTATTTCTCCGCAATATGAATATAAGAGGATCACAACTTCATGTTTTCACTGTGAAGGAGTCGAGACTAATGAAACAAAGGGACTGCTTTAGTCACGTGATGTTGTTTTCGAAAGTAAGGGTGCAGGAAAAGCACGAATGCAGGTGTAAGAAAATACGTTACTCTGACGGCTCGATGCATGAAACTATGAATAAAGAGGTACTGACATATCCTTAAAATGTTAAAGTTTTCACTGTATTTGGTTGCGCAGTGGCTCATTAGCACCAGTAAATTTGAATGGAAAAGATCTCCTTATTTAAAAGCCTTATTAGTGCAGAATTTTAGTCATAATTATGGCCAGTTATAATTAAGTTCACTTAGGCAGTCTTCAGGCTCTGCGTTTCCACTATATTAGTACAACCTAAAGAAACTTTACTCAGTGTCAGTGAAAGAAATTATAATACCCGTGCCAACTTCCGCCAGTAAAAACGAAAAGAAAATCTTACCATACTTGTAAGTGAAATTTTTCATGAATAAGCCGCTAGAATAAAGCGAAATTGGTGGAAGTTCACTCCTGCGATAATCAGAAACTGTTGATCCGGTGCAAAAAATCAGCTTGTGATAAAGTCCTTAGTCAATTCACTCGCAACTGGTAGCCTCTACACTATACGTCTCCTCCTAATTATTCCATTGACTGAAGCAAGACGAATAAGCGGCAGCGTGTTTATTTTGCGTTAGTTTCGGATAGAGACTATAGCACGTTATCACAAAGCGGTTGATATCGACATCAGAGTACTTTGTATTACATATTTTTACATATAGCATGACAACAATGTGTATTGTAAAATCTTAATGTGGTTCTAGATGTTTTCACATCTTGGCCATAATCAGGAAATTTATCATTTAAGAATTCATTTGGTTCTACAATTTTCTGTTCGTTACTTCTGCCCTTGCATATTCCCAAACCAAATTCATCCGACGCCATCGTAATTTTCGTATGATATAACTAAAAACTTTCAATACAATATTACACCTCAGATAAATTCACATATTTTTCTCCGAAAACGGTTTCCATATTTTCAAGGGTTGGGTTGGGTGATATATTTTCGGTCTTCACAATACGGTTCATCCATAGTGCAGTTTACAGTGCAGTTCATTCATGCAGTGTGAATAAACTATATTGAGTGCTGTAAGAGTTGGTGTACAGACATTATGGACTATTTGCATCTGAATCAAAGGACATCCCCATCCTGATTACATTCAGAGAACTTGTCATTTTTTAATGTAAGGGCTTCTGCAGTTTTCTTCTTTTACTGCTGCGGTCATTTTCCCAAATTCTTTTTATACTACTCAATCTTAATTTTCGTGTTATACAAATAAAGTTTTTCTATATTACATGAACTCAGATAAATTGAGGTATTTTTCTCTGAGATAATTTTCAACAGTTTCAATGGGTGGATGAAATATTGTTGATGTTTGAGATGGGATTTATTTTGCCTTTCTATCCATTAATTTACAAACACCCCAAAATATTCCACTGGCTCACCTGTCATAGCCCTCAAATCGTTAATGTATTTCACTAAACGGATTGCATACAGTCGCGAAGAATTAATCTAGTATTTCTCTACTTCAATTTATATAAAAGTTAATTTCTAAATATTTATACTAAATTTCTATTTCAGCCCCAGCTGGATGGGTGCAGTTACTTTTGCAAGAAGAAAATCTGTTAATAGTAGCCGGAGTGGCTGGTGCCATTGGAATTCTGCTCATTGTTTTGTTAACTACAGCTGTAGCAATAGTACTTAGGAAAAGAATGAAAGGTTTGTATTGCCTCTTTATGCACTTAAACAATTAAATACAATATTAACATTTTAATTTTAAGTAAAACGACAAAGCGCTCTGTGACGAAGGGGCATTTTTGGCTGACCTTAACAAAGCGGTTTTCATTGCTTATCGGGTCGGTTCACAATTCTCAGTCAGGGATTTTCCTGCTTATTTCATCTATTCATAATTGCTGGAAGACTATTCAACATTCAGTTCCCGGATCGTTTCGGTTAAGAAACAGCACATTTTGCGTAATTTGAGGATATTGATTTACAAATATATTTTTATAAAATATAGTTATAAAATTACAATTGTAATAATTATATATATTGGTAATATAGAAATGGAGATTCCTATAAAAATTATTGATTTAATTATAAATATTAAATATATATTTTTTTAAAATTGTTTTATATTTAAATACATGTAAGATTCCGTGTATATGAGTTTGGATCCCAAGAGATAACAAAAGAGAAGTGCTAGCTAGACGTACTGACGTCATAGCATGACTACGAGAAGAAAAGACGATTTCTTACAGGGTATCGTACAAATATATAAGTGTCAGAATGATTTTATGACTAAGGGCCACCTAGATTTTATGGGTCTGCAATTTGACACAAGGAGGAGACATAATTAAAATAAGCATATGCGTGGGACAGTTGCTGACTCGAATTTTACAGGTCGGGCCAAGAACCCTACAAGATTATCCCACAGTCAATAAGGAATGGATCTTAAAATTGATCCGCCTACCAGCAAGGTATGATTTTTGGAAGAGAAAATTTTGTATAAGTCAGTCTATTAAAAATATTTAGAGATGTAACAGCCTAACATCACTAGTGGAGCTACGAATCAAGACGGATAATGGATCCTAGATTGAGGAGATTACTCTTAAGCGCCAACCAATGCGAGGATGAATGCCGTCCAAATCCCTTCTTGTGATGCTGCATAAAGCTATTCCTGTTGCCGCAAAATTCGAGTAGATGTCTCGTCAAATTTCGGAATCAAAATGCCATACGCATCGACTGCTCTGATGTCCCGATGTGTGAATGCATCTGAATCATCTAAAACAAGATACTCTTCTAATTTTCTATAACCACAATTTTATTACCCATTATCACTATATTTTAATATTGATATTATAACGGTATTGTGGTGACATGGGATCCAAACGAATAAAAATGAGGTTTTTAAATAATATAATTAAAATGAGTAATATTAATTATTATGATTTTAAATGAGAAATAAGGTAAAGTATTTTACTAGAAATTGAAAATTCATGTATAATCTAAAACTATGAAAAGCAGTCTTAAATTCTGCTTATATTCTTTTAGTAAAATCTATGTGTTTGTAAATATTTTTTATGTTTAATTTAATGTAAATAAAATTATTTAATTAAGAGTTAATTCTCTGCTATTCTTTTAGTGTTAAAATTTAATGTGTGTCATTTTACCTTTAGATAAGTTTGAGCATAATTCATAGGTGGAAGAACCCTCCTAAAAATTTACAACGCAAGCTTTTTCTTTTATATTTGTAATTAATTAATTAGTTAATTGAACTTCAACACGCGAATGTTTATTTAATTTTGGGTAATGATTCGCGTTCCTCTTTCACTAGAATTAAAGATTATATTACGATGACTTGTTTATGACAATTTATTTCGGTATATTTAATTTATACAAAGTTTTTATATGGTAGCGCGGCTGGATAGTTTGGACAATGAAATTATTGTGTAAATTAAACAGGTAATAATTAGGTGTACATATTTGTCCAGCAATAATTTTAAAATTTCAAATTTTAGTTATTTTTAAGCAAAAAAGTTTCATTTTTTAATGATGGTAGTGCAGAAGAATGCTTTCTTACGTAGGCTTTTCATTCAATGAAAAACGCTAACTGCCAAAGTCGCACAAAGGTAATCGTAACATTTCTCACTCAGCAAATGTCTACAGAAGAGGAATGTACCAACTATTTTGCGGAGTTTTTGACCTTTACAAGGCAAAAGTGTTGCTAATTAAAATTTATCAAAAAACGAAACATTGTTATCAAAACCCAATTGATTAAAAAATAAATTATACATAGGATGTTGCTGACATGACGAAAAACTATAATTTACAAAAATATATAATATTAGACTAACATTAAGCTGTTTTTTTATTAGGTTACTTATTTTTGGTTTTATCATGTGCTTTTCCGATGCATTTTCTATTAAAAACGGAGCTAGATGACAGACAAAAAAAAAATGTTTTCTCATGCTGTTGGACCTATACAGCAACTTTACATAGTTCTCAAACTTTGGAAAATACATACAATTTTAATTTAGTCATGGAAATTTGTCGTTTGGATACACTGGGCAACTCAACGGTTTTATAATTATTAATCATAAAATAATGCTTTCTACCAAAGAAAAAATCGCCTTTGAAGTAGGCAAACATCTACTATATACAGCTGGTGATCGGTTCACGAACTGTTCGGTTTGCGACCAGATCGGTTAACGAATACTTTTGCGAGAGACTTTCATGTTCGGATAAGGATCACCTCATAAAACAAAGGCAAGAAGAAGCTGTGTTTAAAATTTGCCGACCTGTATTTATTTGCATATATTGTCGACTTAAATAGCATTTTAACAGTTTTATATGTATAGCCTAATTAACTGATTGACTACTGGTGGTTGGGATGCTACATTTTAGAACCCATAATTGGAACTAACTGGTTAAAATGATTAATTTTTATATTTCGTGTCCCCTTTTAAAGAAATGTTTTCAATTCCAAATTAATTTTTATAATTGAAATTCACTTCACAAAATATTAATAAGCCCTAGTTTCCACTTGAGCTTTATCGGCCCCAGTTGAAAACACTAGTTAGTATTAGGAAACTAAGTAGTTTTTGAAAGGACAAAAGATACAAATATATACGTTTTAATGCCGTAGTCAATGAATGTAATCCAAAAAGTTTTTACAAAGGACATGCCATCTATTTTTTTAATACGCCACGATACGGACAAAGCCATCAAAATATTAAACCATATTAAATAAGGACTTATAATAACCCTATTATAAAGAGAAGATTTATATTATTTTTATACATTTAGATTTTAAGAAAAAATTAATCGAATACCCATACAAATCTAAATTCTATGATCGGTTAACGAACACTGTTTTGTAACGCATTAAGTTCGTTAACCGATCACCCACTGTACTGTAATAGAGCAATGAAATCAGGTGGCATGACGTCGCACTATTCGTCACAACTGATCATAAGTTTCATAAGTGTAATTGTTAAGTATATAGGTGAAGTACGGGTCTTACATAGGAAATTTTTCCAATAGAAATGCCACTATTACGACAACACTGTCTTTATAAAAGAAATGGCAATAAAACAGCTAGAAAATTTTGTACTTTTATGTTAGTTGAGTTGAAATCTCGCCATTAGATAGATATATTTTTTCTTTCTTCCCAAAACAGCTTTACGTGCGTGAGTTAGAAACAATGATTTGATGTTGAAATAAAATGTTTTAGTTTATGACATTATTTATTATTATTAATACTGTTGTTGTTGTTGCTGTTATTTTAAACGAAATGTGTATACTTTTATTTGAAAAATATGCTAAAAATTTCAGACATGCATTTTAAATTAATGTTACATGTGTATTTCAAATTAAATTAGTCAAAGATTTATATTTTAAATAAAATTAAAGCAATATGAATAAGGTCGACGGGAACAATAGTTGTCGATTCATTACTTACGTCCTCCTAACGTAAAAGTACCAAAAATTGTTACCCATACTAAGGCGCTATTGGCAAAATCTAAACACGAGATTGTTAAGGTACTACTATTTCATGGCAATATTAGCATAAAAGTCTAAAATGTAAATTTGATGCAATATTGTGTTGATAGACGGGTAACAATTTCAGTATACAATTTATTACTTAATCTCTATTACAGTCATTTCTATTCTATATATATATTTAATAAAATTCTGGAATAGATGTAAAAAAATAACATTATCTCTTAGGATCAATTAGGAATAACTAACGACAAAATTTTGGTGGATGACAAAAATAAATAAATAAATAAATACATTCAAAGAAAGAAAAGAAAAACATTGCGAATTCTTTTATTCTAAAAAATTAAATGAAAATAATCACAAATTAAAGATATGAAAATTGCAATTTTTCTGCCGCAAAGGAATCATTGAATTTATTCCTCCATACTTATGTTTCTGAGTATTTTAGATATTTCTAATTCTTCTCAGATATTGCAGACAAGACTGATAAAGAAAAGACTTATGTTGTTTGTTTGTTTCGTTTATTGTCAGAAACAGCATGTTTACTAATGCATTAACTTTTTTTTGTTACAGCTACCAGTAAGGAAGTTCTACAAGCAAGGCATCAGTAAGTTGTTATTTTTTCCCCTTTCCCTTTAATATATTTTTAATATCGTATTTTTAAGCTAATAGTAGCTGTTGTCACGCGAAGAAGGTATTAAACATCTTATTATGAGATTTTTCTTTCAATCTCCAAGAATTAATTTTCTTTTCTTCACACAAAGGAAGATTAGGAAATTTAATCTTTTTTGCTTTCTTTTTGTTGCTTTCACCAATTTTTGGTTCTTGCGAAGCGAATGAAAGGGAAATACAGTGGTATCTGCAGCTTTTTATCTTATTAAATATGTGCTGTTTTGCTTGATTTCTTTTTTTTTAGATTATTTGTATGCTAGTAATCCACTGAAGATTACATTATGTTGCTCGCATTACTCTTCTAGTTGTTAAACTAAATAACTTCGCCTCCCTTTATTATGCTATCTAAAAGATTCTAAAACCTATTAATTAGAAAATCTTTCAATATGATTTTCTCCTTTAAAAGACATCGTTTATATGTATTTTTTAATTAAAATAATCTAAGTAATGAAAAATATGCTGTTTAATTATATATTAAAACAATACTACTGCTTTTATAATCGGAGACAAGCTGTATAAATGAGATCTTTACATGAGTATTTTAAACTTTATGACACTTTTAAAACAGGTTTCTGAATTCTTTTATTAACGAGGGCACAAGTTATTAATACTATTTAAGGAACAAGATACTTTTAAATTCATTTTTTGTAATTGCCCCTTAAATAGTATTTAATGACTCACTATATGAAAAATGACATATATTTATCAGACAAGAAATTAAGAAAAAAATTTTGGAGAAAAATAAGAAATTTTCCTGAATATTTTAAAGCGTTATCAAGAACTTTCAAAATGTACCAACCACACACCATATCAATTAAAATCACCAATATTTTTTTTATGCCGGTTTGGTTGACATATGCAAATAAAACTGTGCATAGGTTTTTGAAACTAAATATACGTAATTGGAAAAGTTAAATATAGTTAAATGGAGAAGTACGATGAAAAAATTATGAAATTTTCCTAAAATTTAGAAAATATATTTTTCCTTACCTGTATATTCAAATATAAGGTACCTGTACCCAATATGGATACCCTAAGAAAAATCGATTTTTTTCTCCCCGTGTACACGTCATAGGACTCCAAAAATATATAACCACTATATATCTTGGACTGTTGGCTATCATTATTAAAATTACTGGACTTGTAATTAGTCTGGTTTAATTTTAATGATAAAAACAAAAAATGCTTAAAAGTGTCCATATAAAGAACCACACCTGTCCCTATTATGGACATGCATGCCCATATTAGGGACAGGCGGCTCCTTATTGACCTGCGACACAGGGTGTATGGAAGGGCCATTCTTCCAAGGGATTTTAGAGGAGAGGGGATAAAAGAAATATATCTTAAAGTATTGAGGGGGAGGGGGGGGGGCACAGTAAATATCTTCAGAACATGCACTTTAGAAAGGGGTGTGTCATTTTCGGCTATGGATCTTCGAAGACCCATTTAAAGCACCTCAGTTACTACAAAATATTATGAAATAATATAGTTGTTTTTGCTTAGCTTTATTGCATCTGTCTGCAGAATTTACATCTGTTATTATTCAGTCCTCACAGAATGGACAAATAAAAACTTCTTCATAATGGGCGGTAAGTCCCGCACAGTCCTCGTGGACATATCTGCCGCATGTGATGCATAGCCGCATGTCTGCAACAGCATCAATACTGCTTAAGAAGCAGTACAAGCCCTCCTTTGTTGAGGAAGTCGTACCGCTGATACCTGTGATTTCGACAACAGATACCCTACTGAGGGTAGGCTTCTTTTGATATTTCTGCAAGGGCTTTTTGAAGCATTTTCTTCTTGGAGGAGGTTTTTTGGAGGATTGGAGGATACAGCAATTGAATCTGAAGATTCACTTGCTGTATTTCCAATGCAGACATAAGGTGCCCATTTTGGGAATCGGGCATAGTTTTACTAAATCTTGTAATAAATAAACAAAGCAAACATTTTAAAGCAATATATGCAAAAGCAATAGAAAATACGTTTTATCAGCTTTCTAGAATCCACTTTTCAATATTTAAATTAATTTTACCATATCTAATAATAATTTAAACTTACCTGTAATTAAGATCAGCACACAACGAAAAATCATCAGACGCCTATCTATCACTTTTTTCTACCACCTTCCATAATTTAACATTATAGAAATACCTCTTTAAATTAATTAAATTGTTTCTTTCCTGTTGCCACACTAAAAAAAATGACACAATAATGTGAAAAAAATAACGATAACGCGCGTATTTGGATTAAAAATTCAGATTTTCTTACTATGTTTTTTTATTTTTGAAATTGACGTCATTCTAAATAGAAAATGCACATATTTTTATATATAAAATAAAAACATTAACTATAAGAGCGGTAAAATAGCGTAGCACCTTAATTTGAATGTTTTTTAGATTAAATTATCTACTTTGATACAAACAGTCAAATTTCATGAAAACAATTTAGGATAAAGAAAATAAAGGGTAGATATGACGTCACATTTATCAAATCTTTTCAACGTGTATTCAAACTCATTGGAAATAAATGGCTCCTATATTTTGTTTACTACTTCGATTGTATACTGTGCCATATCTTATTGCAATACGTTATAGCTAAGTATTGTATTGATTTAGATTCAGTAGTTACATTTTCTGTAATTTATAGTAAAAAGTTTATTTCCCTTTTCAAAAAAATTCTTGACTGATGTCATGATTTAAAATTTATGGAAAATGACATCATTTCATCTAATCATTGTAGATTTAATATCTATTAAAGAAAAATTTAAGTTTACATTTAAGTGTGATGTTTTATTAGAGTGGAAACCCTCCTGACCTAATACTTTAATTAAAGCGTATAGTTACACGTAAAGTGCATGTTTTAGATTTAAGCAAATAAAATTTCATATTTTCCAAATAAAATTTTAGTAACTGCTACCTCATTTGGATGCATTTATTGTATGTCCCTCGTATTGTGAGAAATCGCATACTTCTGTTACGCGTGACAAAGAAAACATGTATTTAAATTTTAAAAAATTAAAAAAATTACCACAATGTGTCAAAATAACATCCTTTTGCGGAATTTAAATTTCGCGAGTTCCAAAATTAAAACTAAAAAATGTGTTGTTGCCAGAAATGTCAAGTTAAGGCTGTTCATAAAGTTAAGGCTGTTCTCAAATCCAAAGAAGAAACTTTCTGTCATATTTTTAAATTCATTTTTGTTCGGAAACGCATGGAAATGGCAGGAGTTCTTATTTAAAAACTTTGTAATCGAAAGATAGTTTCAGTTTCTTTGGCAAAGGTATAAGATCTTTCAGTTGGTATTTTGAACTGAATTTCGGTCTCAACACCATTTTTCAACATTTATCAAAAAATGGAAAACTCATTTCAATTCCAAATAGCTTTAATAATCAGGGCCTCAAATTTTAAGCCTTTACGTTGAATGAGTCAGAAATGTGTAAGTTTCGCGTTGTTGAGCAGGGAGCTGGAGAACCTTAAGCATTATCGCAGGTTAGTATTTTCTAATCGAGTTGCATGCCAGCTATTCACTTAAAACATGTCATTCTATATCGTTTTAAACAAAAGTGCATGCCATAATAGGTGTGAGGCACACTTATTAAAATACGAATACTCCAACTAGCGCGGAGTCCGATAAGACTAATCTTTCATAATTGGGTTCAAATGACTATATAACTTTGCCCTATAATTCTATGACTAAGCAACAAAAAACAATAAGTTACGCACTAAAATCTTCCCTGAAACATTAATAGGGCAAGTCGCATGGAAATCCGTTCTAAAGAATTCGAATTATATGCACTCGGAACGAAATTCCCATTTGCATTTTATATACTTGTTAGATTATTTTGAGTAGTTTGATTTGATATCTGTTAAATTCGTGTTTTATTTTATTTTATTTTTGGCGTTTTATTTTCGTTTGCTGATTTGGTTATTGAATATTACACGAAAACAAACAAATTTTGTATTATTATAATGTTTTTGAAAAATAGAATTAATATTTTTTAATTAAATTGCAAGCATATTTAAAAAATATTCATGCTTGAAAATTACTTTAAAATCTGTAAATTGAGATAAACATTACTAAGAAATATTACTGAAAGTACTTGTATTTTCTATAACACGGTGGAACAATCGAATGTGCTATGTTTAGAGGTTAAATTGCAGTAAAAGGGAAATTTATTGTTGTGTTAGGTTGTTGCCACCCAAAATATGATACCAGATTTACTCATAGACATGTCTTTTCTTTATACTATTGAATTAAGAGTAAGCCGGTTCATCTTTCGTAATCGGGTTGCACATACCTTTAAAAATATCCATGCTTGAAAATTACTTTAAAAATTAGAAAATTGAGATAAAATTCTCAAACAAATTTTATTTGAAAAAAGTTTTTTCAGTTCGACATTGTAAAAAATGAAATTGTGTGATGTTTAGAAGTCGGTAAAGGCACAATTTATGGGTTACAATTTATGGGCTCTGACGTAGTGTTTTTAGTTTATAATTCAGATATATACTATACAAACGAGAATTTCACTAAATGCTGCGCGATTTAGTGCATTTGTTTTTTTCGTATTGTCAGAAAAATCACATATTTTTCACTTCAACCCACCAAAGAAAACGCGTATTCTGTTATTAAAGCTCAGGGATTTTACTGTGATTGCAAGACAATAACATTATGTTTTTTTTATTGTCTTTCTAACTATTTGTGGATGGGAATGCACAAATTCCAGTTATTGTGAATGCCGTATTATTTCATTTTAATTTATTTTACCTGGAGGGCTCTTTATAATTGACATGGGCGAAGCCGGGTAGTTCTGCTAGTTACATATATTTAATGTTTAAGTATGTTCCTATATTCTGCAGCATTTTACAAATAATTTTATATTTATCATTTTAAACTGCCATCTAATTTTATTTTTAATACAGTATACGATATATAATTAGTATTTTGTTTCCTTTATTATATATTTTGTATTTAAAAAATGCAATTTAATCTTTAAACGGCTTTTTCTCAAAATGGCATCTTTTACTCTTGCGCGCATGATATCTCCAAAACTATTTGAAGTACAGCTTTAAAGTTTTTGCCCTACATATATATTTATATTATCACGAAAATGAATTAGGATTATAAAGCTGTGTTCAGTATGAAAAAAATTATCCGATTGTATGAATGTACAAATTCATTGTTTTTCTAATTTTCCTAATTAAATGTTAATTACTCTTTATGTAATTAACCGATTACAAATATCCTAGTTCAAATTATAGACCAGAGTATTATATTTAATTTAAGATAAAGTTTATACAAATACAAAAAAATAGCATAAGATATCGTGCGCGCAGTAAATGTTATCCAATATAAAAATTTTCAATAGCCCTTTGAAATTGATCCATTGAATTTTTTAAAATTAGAATATATCCAGATAAAAATTTTTAAATGTAGTTCAATATCACCTAAATAAACTCTAAAAATTTTGTGCTTCTATACTGGTTATTGTTTTCATAAAAAAATGCTAAACTCATGACAAATTTCGCATGTTTTATGACCCTTAAACGTGTACTGTTCCCTTAAAATATTCAGGAAAATTCTTTATTTTTCTGCCATAATTCATATAGTGTACCCTAGAATAGTATTTAAGGTGCAAATTTAAAAATAAATAAAGAATGACTTCGAATTCCCTTGTCCCCTTAATAAAAATATTGATACAGAGTTCGTACGCTTCAAGGACATATTGTCAGATTTTTTGTAAAGAATTATTTCCCTTATTTAATGAAAATACATTCTATCATTAGATGAAATGACCACTTCTTTACAAAATTTCTGGTACAAAAGCACCTAAAATTCCCTAAATCGTTTGATGTGCACAAACCCTTTGATAATGATAATGAATATTTAGTAACGTTGATAATAATGCTATTAAAAACTTACTAAGGCTCAGCCCTCTTCACGCTGACGCTCGCCAATCTCCGTGAAATGCGACGCAATTCACACTGTGACAGGTACGCCACGCCAGCTTGTCGTTTTTTACAGCAATTCTAACCAGAATGACTACTATTCATGGTCGTACGTGTCCTGAAATATCAAGATCAGGAAATTCTTCGGTACCAGTATTTTCTTATAGAAATTCTCTCCTAAAATAAGATGAAATTTCGCGAGTTTATCCTAAATATATTTTTCTATAATATATATATATATATTTATCTGATATATATTACCTGATATTTGTTCTGAAAAAGTCCCTGATGCGTACGACCCCTGCTACTGTCATAAATCATTTTCACATATGTGATTTACAATTTTTTTAATATAAAGAAAGTGAGTAAAAGAACAATTAAAAATACATTTCATTATTACTACCAATGGACTTAAATTATTTCATCATTAATAAAGTAAGAAACTTTTGAAATGGAAAATAATTAACTGAAAATTATTACTTTGGAAAAACAATTAATTTAAAATTTCTTTGAAAACACATAGTCAATAATATTTTCTCTAATAATATCTCACATATGCTTGGCAAGTTGACTAAATATAAACATTACGTTGTCTGATTTGTCTAAAAGAAACTCTTGATCAAAAAACTGATTGGCTGAATGCATTACGTGAGAGTAAAACGATCAAATGAGATATTCATAGATCGGACGAAAGTTTCGGCTGTGATTAAAAACAGTTCCTGCTCTAAATTTCAAATTTGCTGAATGAGTCACGAGACCATAAAATGAACCACTGAGAATCGCCTCTCCGGAAACCACGGTTGTTGCCAAACGGCAAGCTGCAAATTCAGCCTCATTTTTACACCACGTAAGAGAAATATATATAGAGAAAGAGTATCGTTACGTAAGTCATTGTCAACATGCACATACGGTCCCTGGTAAATCAAAATTATTACACTAGTTTACAAATGAAAAAAATAATTCGCAGATCAGAAAATAAAGCTAGTGCTTCCTCATCATGTATTACATTTTTGCTACAGAGCGTCGAGAAAATGCTGCAAAAATATTCACTTTCCTAAAGGGTCCAATTTTTCAGGTATATGAAAGTATTCAAAATGTTGATTAAAATTGCTGTACTTATAATTTATTTAACTAATAAAATCCTATTCAATATACCTAAAAGTAATAAAATATACCTGTAATGTCTTATATCAGAAGTTAGAGTCTTATATAAAAACAGCTACAAAATTATACGAATTTGAAACCTGAAGGGATAGAGCCTTTTTCATTACATTTTCAGTTTCAAAATTACAAATACTTTATTTAACAATCATTCCTTTATCTATACCGCAATTCTTTTGGAAAGGTGTTATTATTTGCTAAAATTTAGCCGGTAATATTTCAGATCTGTGCGAAAATGAATTTAAAACTATAATAATGTTTATTAAAAGAAAAAGTTTTTATAGTTGTCTTTCAAAATATTGTTTTAACTCCTTAAACATCCAACGCAAGTTCTTGCAGGAATGAATGACTATCTAAGAAAGTGATTCTTAAATAAAATTGAAATTATCGAATATTTTCCTTCGAAGAATTGTTGCAAATAATTCTACTTCTAAAAATAGAACATACAAGAAAGTTTCGATTTCACTTTTTCCCGCACTCCCAAATAAAAATTTACTGCTGACGTAGTTTCTCATTACCGAACATTTTTTAAAATAACTTTCGATGTATGTAGATAACTTATTCAGTTCCCAAGTTACTTCCTTTTTTTACATGTCTGAATGATAAACTAAATCCAAAGTTATATTTAAGCTCTTATAATTATGTTATTTTTATTCGCATTGAATTTTTAGCTATAACAAAATTAAGATCATAATCTGTAAAAATATACCTTCATTATATAAGTATAATTACCTCGGGGATTTTAACTGGTTAATTTGTTTTGTAATTATAATCGAAAAAGTTAACTATAATTGGATTTGCTAATAATTTTTCTTTCAATATCCCCGCATATTTTAATCTTTCAAACACAAAAGATTGTTAGATTTTTTTTCTAGTTATTTAAGATGTGAACAGGTATTAATAAAGTGATTATTTCAAAATGAGCTGTAAATTATGAAATCTAAAATAATGATGTATTTTTTTTCATATTTTAGTGCTTTATCAGGGATTTTTAATGTTTCTGGTTTTTTGACTATTAAAATATGACGCAAGACAATACAACAAAAAGTTAGAAAGGGAAACAGGGTGTATAAATAAGAGAAATAGAGGTATGACGTTTCTATACTTGTAAAATACTAAGAACAGTAAAGATATTATTATAAAAAATCTTTGACGCTATTAACAATTTAAGTTTTAATTGTTTCGGATGGATAATATTTTCATAAAATTAGATATTTTTTTCTTTATTTTAATTTGTGAAACAATATTGTTTTTTTAAAGAATAAAATTAATTGTAGATATAATTATAAAATTTAAATAACGAAGTAAATAATTAAATCGCTATAAATTAGAAAATTTAATACAATGCCGGATTATTTCGAACATTTCAGTCTTTCGACGTTAGTTGTAAATGTTTTGCGTACTTTCAGTGCAAAACAATGACACGTTACAAATTTCAAATAAGGAATAAGAAAACTAAGTAAATGGAGAGAACGATATGTAATAACAACTGTTGTAAAGAAGCATGAAATAGGTTGATCACTATAAATCATTTTCCACAAATCTAAAGGGTAAAAAAATAAAGATTCTGGTATAGCAACTAGCATACAGTTGCTCAAATGACGTCATAAGTCATTTGGGCGTAGTTGCTTTTAGAAAATTGATTATTTAAGATAAATAGAAAAATTAAGTGTTATCGTGTTCTCTTTAGCGGATTTTTAAATATTGCTTTTATAAATAGTTATTATTTATTTATTTAATCGCAGAATCTTCGGATTAAACCAGGTGGAGTTTCCGTTTCGCAAATACTGGTATTCAAATATTTTTAAAATTTCTGTGCAGATAATTTTATTTCTATTGATTTTGTTGTGTGTGTATGTAGAGAAATCAAGAATTTTTCGGGAGGAAATTGAAATTTTTAAATCCACTTGTTATAAACAAATAATAAATAAATAAAATGTGCAGTGCAAAACAATTAAAGATATTTTTTACAAATTTCAGTCTCATAAAAGTGACTGTTAATGATTTTTTTCTGTTTTTTAATGATTTTGATTAAGTAAGTACGACATATGGTGAAAGAGTTCGTAATTAGCAAAAGTAAATATAGGTCAATGTATATGCTAAAAGTTCCTGTAAAGAGCCAGTGTATCATTAAAAAAAAATTGCAGATAATTTGGATATTGATAACACATACTCTAATAAATAAGATTTTGATAGCATAGAATTTGATTTCTGTTCTACGCTACATTTAGTGGAGAATCTCTTCATACACTGTTAAAATTCTGTAGTAAACTGTCACTCATTCGACTTTTTTTGAGGATAACATTTCTTGACCTTTTATTAAGGATATCTGACCATGTTATTCACTTTAGATTGGTCAAAATATAGTTAAATGTAGGTTATGTAACTGTTTTCAATAAATGCCGTTGACTGACTGAACTGTTTGCTGTGAATTTTTAACAATGTGTAATATTTTTTGAAAATTTACTTTGTTATACTATTATTAAAATACTCGTAACTTAACTCAACAGGGCACTACAATAAAATGTAAAACTTCTCTGAAAATACACAAGTCTGTAACAAGGAACATAAAATTACGATGTAACAAGGAATGATTAAAAGAGAAATGAAGGTGAAAGCTTAAGGCAGTGCATCCCAACTTTTACTGATACACGACGCACCTTTAAGTAAAACATTTTTCCGACCTACCTAATTTAAAAGTGGGTATCAGTATGGAAATTATTATATGACCTCTATAGGCTATCAGCTATCCTATTCTACAATAAAGGAAATTTTTCATACGAAGGATACACTATAAATATAAACAAGAATTGGTAATCCCAATATGTGTAAGTGGAATAATAATTAAAACAACACACAAATTACAAAGATAATTAAAAATACGTTTAATTATTATCAAAACATAACATCAGTGAGATTTCTGTCACTGATGTTTACCGATAAGGTGATCCATATCAGTTTTAAAACTGGTTAATTTTAACTTTTTATTTTTAACACTTTCTGCACGAAGCTTATTTCTATACTTGTGTTTAAAAGACAGCAAAGTAGAAAAGGCACATTCACACAAGTATGTCGTCTTGAACCCCATCAAGGACCTCAAATCTGATTTAGATATTCTCGGTTATTACGCTATTGTATTCATCCGGAAGTAAATTAAGGATTTTCCATTGAAATATTATTTGATGTTAAAATTGTTATAATTTTTAAACAGATGCAAAAAAAAAAAAAGGGATATATTTTTGTGACAAACCTCGATTGTTCAGCGACGCACCAATACTTCTGTCGCTACCCAGCAGTGGATCACGACCCATAGGAACTTCCGTCGCTACCCAGCAGTGGGTTACAACCCATAGGTTGGAAACCGCTGGCTTAAAGTATAACAGCTAGACAGAAAGCATACATCTGTGAAAAAAGTCTTAAAACCCACAATAATTTTTAGTTTTGATTGTTTCGTGCCATGAAAATTTTCTCTGGATTGTATTAGATTTCAGGGTTCGTACGGGTCCTTGAATTTCCAGACAAGAAATTATTCGGTACCAGTATTTTCTTATGGAAAATCTGTCCGTAAATAAGGCGAAATTTCGTCCGTTTAAACTAAATTTATTTTTCTGTAAAAAAAATACTGATATATGGCCTTGAAAATAACGGTACCCGTAAGAACCCTGGATTTTTGACACTAGATTTATGACGCATTTTTATAATAATGTCGAATTTTTGAAAGATTGTATTTAAACGCTATTCATAAAAGTTATTTGATTAATGAACAGTAATCAGTCAATCAATAATAGTAATTTAAAGAATGCAACAAACAGTGCATGCCTCTTGCAATTTAAAGTCAGTAATTTGCAGATAAATATGCTAATTTTATTTATTTACATGTTATTTTATTATTCTTATTCTTTTAACCTTTTGTCCTTTATTATTTTTACAATTTCGTTATTTTTAATTAATTTCGGTGAATGTTTTAGTTATACAAATAAATTGGCCAATATATATGTTTTTAATAATAAAATGGAAACTTTCCATTTAGCCATTTTTAATTTCAATTAACTTCCTGTAAACTAAAAAGATTAAGTTAAATGAAAAATAATTTATTTTATCAAATATGTTTTTACGTATTTTAATCATATGTTTCATTATATCTTGCATTTTTTTCCTTGGGATATTGCAATATTTTGCTGCTTTAAAATGGTCTGAAATGTAACAAATGCGTCAATTTCAAGTTTTAATAATATTTTTTCTAATTTTCTTTCTTCTTATTTTTTTCAATTTTCTATTTACTGCTTGTAAGATTATTGTTTATAGTCTTGTGAAACAGCTCGCTAAAATATTTGTAATAATAGGTCTATTGTTATTTTAGCCCAGAAAATGGTGATAGGGCAGCAGACTGTACTCCAATAGGAGCATCACCTCTCTTATCCGGCCATAGACAAGATGACAGTCCACTTTTAAGAAAAAAATTTCCTGGTAAGCTACGTAAGGATAGATAATGTCATATGCAATATATCACAGCTTGAAAAAAAAAAGCTCTAATTTATTCTCCTAATGATAACTCCCGACCTATTTCAGCATTTGCTTCTTACAGCATGACTGTTATAGATTATTTTTTTCCCTCAAAAGAAAACTAAACATATTTTAAATGAAATTCTTGAACCTCCTGAGACCTGAAGCTAAAATAATGCTACAAATACACATTCATTGTTTTTACACAAAGAAAATGACATCATAGAAGACAGAAAGAACGCCTTTTCTGAAATCAATACTTTAGGGGTCTGTTAATTTAGGTTACAAATTATGGATCTAACATTATTAATCCCATTAAATATCAGTCTATTATTTTAAGTAACAGAATTTAACGCAATAAGAAATATAGTGACTTTAAACAATTGAAGGATGTACAAAGTCTCATTTTTTTATTTAAGAATTTAAGTTAAATAACTATAAAAACACTGACTTTCTTGGCCACACTGTCTTGAACGCACTTTGCAATCTCAGATGAAAGTAACATTCATTTTATAAGGAAACCAACATCGATGCTATTGGATTTAAAGCAAAATATATTGAGCAAAATTATTAAAGCAAAATTATTGCAAAATATATAAAGTGAAATCACAATTTAAATAAACCAAACAGTTTGGTATTTTTGAGTTAAAAAGTAGTGATACACATTTTTGTATCTCGGGTCTGAAGAGGTTAAAGCAGTGATTCCCAACCTTCTTTTGGCCATGCCCCACCAAAACATCTGTAAAGTCATGATGACCCCTCCCCCCACCGTGACTCTGTAACTAACGTATGCCTTTTATTATTTAAAAAGTGGACTTTATGCATATGGGGAAAGCGTAACAAAGTCTTAACAATTATTCATTTCACACTTTTTAATTTATCAAAGAGGTGAATCTTCTATCCTCAAATGTGTTTTTAACATAATTCTATATTTGCCATGAGGCATTTATACATCTTCAAATTTCGACCAAAAAGAGTATTGTTGTTACTTTCCAACTAACCTCAATGTCAAACAAAAGTATTATACGGTCTGCATTTTTATCTTCACAAAGTGTCTTGAAGAGACTCTCACATTTAGCACTAAAATTGATAACATTTAAATATTTTATAGTTCATTTTTGTAACTCTTTAAGAGTTGGTGAAAAGCTTTGGACACTAAATTTTCTTTCTATGGATAACACATTACACCTAAACATTTCAAGATTATGATCTTTATCAATTTTAAAGAGCCATTATTTCCCATCACATCTTCTATGTATTCCTTTCCCCAATATCAATAGTTGTTTGCCATGTATTAACTTATTTTAAAATGTACATGCCATGATGTAAATTGGTTTACTGTTTCGGATGCCTGCACTAGAGCCTTAGATGTTCACTATCTACAAATTTCATTTTTTAATGCTATTAAATATTTATAAATTTTACGAAGTTTGTAGCACCTCCTTTAGATATTCCAAATATTATTTACGTTAAATATATCCAAGACAGTCAGATTTATATATACTTTGGAATCGTTTCACCTGTAAAAGTTTCTTCGTGTTACATATAGCAGAGCAAATAGTAATAGAAGACTCATTCAATACATAATCAAAAGCGTTCTGAAAATTTCTAAAATATAGTAACCAGAAAAATTATAGAGATGTTTTGTTTAGAATATGTCAAAGAGTACCATTTTATTCGTAATACCACTATCCGCAGGGATTTGAAAACCACTTCCTTAAAACAGCGCATTAATAAACTTGCTAAAATTTTTTATAAATCTGTATACAACCTCCCTAACCAAATTATAGCGGAACTTCCCGACTACGAGGTATCCGACCCCACTAACAGAAAACGCCCTAAATACTCGCTTTTGCTTAACGATGAAGACTGAGTTTCTCTCACCTTCTGCTATACTTAACCTTTCTGTTTGTTCTGTCCTGTAAATAGTATTATATATATATATATATATATATATTTAAAAAAAAATGTTTTTCTGCTAGTTTTTTAGCATTTTATATTTAAACTAATGTATGGTCTCTGAAAAGAGTCTTTTTTTATGGGGCACTCCCCAGTAGCTTTTTCGTCTTTTCCTGCTTATTTTTTTGGAACTAATGGAATTTTTCTTTCTTTTTTAGTAATTTTTTTCTTTTCTTTGTTTTTTTACTTTTCAACATATGTTATACTAGTACTTATGTACTTTGTCATTTTTTGTTAGTCTTTTCTTTTTCTTAAAAGTAAATTTAATTTTGTGGCTACCAGCCACGTCTAAACATTATTATTTTTTTAAGGCTCCCTAATGCCCTTGCAACACAATCACCTATCCACTGGATGTAAAATTGCAACGCAACTAGGCAATCCATTCAGCTGCTCACATTGTTCCATTGTTCCAGGGTTGTTTATCTAATTAACTATTCTGGTGTTTATATAAACATTGGATTAGAGATTTTTTATTAACCCTTAACCGGAAACGTACATCTGTGAGATGGTTGCGTCTACATATCTACCCGTAATATTTTCTCTATCAGACATTTAAAAATTATTTTTATGCTGTTATATTAAAAAATTGGTCCTGTTAATGCATTACTATTAAAGATTAAATGTTTGAGTTCCCTATTTGGTAAATTATTAAATGTTCTGTTTGTGCGCGGGATTTTAACGTTTCCAATTAAGGGTTAAATGCAAATAAAACGACAAAAACGAAAAACTGATTTTTTAAATTTTGCTTGTATTTCATTTATTTTTAGTCTACAAGATTACTTTAAAAAAGAAACTTATAGAAATTGGTTGAGTAAAACATTTGGAATTGCCTCCCTAAAAAGTGAAATTGCCCCCCCCCCCCACCCTGTGGGGCGTACGCCCCACGTTGGGAACCACTGGGTTAAAGGATGTATTTTATTACACAATATTTAAAACTCTTTTTTTACATCATAGATCACGAATTCGTCTATCATGACCCCACGCTGGAGAAAGTAAATGGCCTTTATAGGAGTCAACAAAGTAGGAAAATGGTTGGATGACAGAGGATGGCGCAACCTGAAATAAGAACCACCCTCATGTAAAAGGTAATTATCATTTGTAATTCTATAACATATGATTGATCAATATTGAGAAAACGGGAAAAATTACTTAAATGTAATTTAAAATATTTTTAGCTAGAATTTTTATTTAAAACTACTTAACTTTTTAAAAATACTTTTTTATATTACTTCTTATGTAACGTTTTATCAATTTACATCCATAAGATTAATATTTTAGTTATTTTACGAAACATTTATTGGTTCTAATCGAAACAATTTCATTTGCCACTTATAAGAAAGCACATTCATAAGAAAAAAAAATCAAAGAAGTTTAAATTGTAAAAGAAGGGTGTTTTATATATGTATATATATATATATATACATATATATATATATATGTACAGGGTTGTTATAATTAAAGTTCGCTATTCAGAAGGCTCTAGAGTCGGTTCTATGACTACAAACGAAACAAAATTTCACTAGCATGTTGTTGAAGAGATGCGCTCTGCGAAAATCGAAAAATAAATTAGTTAAACATTTTGTCAATAGGCGCTGCGCCAATATTTAAGGCGATTTTTGCAGATTCATTATATCAATTTCAGTCAATCCAGACGAAGCACACAAATTTAAAAGTTTCAACAAACTTCGAGGAACTGTGAATTGTTATAATTAAAGTTCACCTAATCAGACAGCTCTAGAGCCTGACCTATGACTCGAAACAATACAGAAAAATGAATGTAATTCCATGTGATGTAATCTGCATCAACAAAAATAAAACATGTCGCTCGTCAACGAGGAAATAACGAAAAATAACATTACGCATGCTCAAGGAATCCTCCACCATTTTCAATAACGCATTCCATTCTCAGAATTGTGCTTTCTACAGCATTGCGTAAACTGTCCTGTGAGATTGAGCGAATATGAAGTCTAATACTGTCTTTCAAATCAGAGATTGTCTGACATCTGTCTTTAGATACAGAATCTTTCATAAATCCCCACAACCAAATATCGCATGGTGTTAGATCAGGCGATCGTGGTGGCCAGACTGTTTGAAAATAACAACTTATGATGCGGTCTTCTGTAAAATGGCTTGTTAAGAAAGTCCGAACTTCTCTAGTAATGTGCGGTGGTGCACCGTCTTGCATAAACACGATATTTTGAAGGCAACCTCGCTGTTGCAGCTCGGGAATCAGAAAATTTGACAACATATTGAGATACCTTCTCCCATTTACGGAACATGTCCTGTGGATATTAGTTCCTCAAAAAAATCATAAACATAGCTTTGAAACCGCACCACACCGTCACTTTAGCTGCATGCAATGGAACTTCTTGGACAACATTAGGATTCTCTTTCGCCCAAATTCGACAGTTGTGTGTGTTCACTTGTCCGTTTAAATAAAAATGCGCTTCATCAGTCCATAGAATATTCTAGGGCCAAGAATTGTCCACATTCATTCGTAAAAGAAACTGTAGTGAAAATGATAGCCGACTTTCGGTATCACCCTGTAGTAGTTGTTGCACCCTCTGAATCTTGTATGGATAGTAGCGCAAAATTTGACGCATCACTTTTATCACAGTGGAAATCGGCATATCGACTTCATTCGCAATAGCTGGAAGACTTGCATTACCAAGTGATGACTGGCTTGTTAATCCACGGCAGCAGTAGCAATATCTTCAATGCTAGAAATGTCTACCCTTTTTTGTCCTCTGCCAGGAAGAATGTCGAGTTTTCCTGTTTCCTCGAACTTTTTAATCATTTTGTGAACTCCACGATCCGACATTGGTCCCCGTCTAACATCTTCTAGTTTCTCGAATTCTCGAAGAGCTGCAGCTGCGTTTCTGTTATTTTGATAAAATAACTTTACAAGAAGTGCCTTTCTTTCAAAGTTACCATTCTCCACAAAGCGTAGATTCAAATGCTTTTCAGAAACGATCAATTGTTCCAGTGTCAAAGAAATCACAGACACACTTTATCAGCAAGTTTTAAATCGTCAGGTGGTTAGAAGGGTATTTCAAGTTTTCGAAGTTGCGACGTCACTTTGATGTCGTTCGTCGAAAATTTGAATAAAATGTGATCTTTTTCAAGCGTTGGGTGAAATTTTGTGATTTTGTGTGTTTCATCTGGATTGACGGAAATTGATATAACGAATCTGAAAAAGTTTACTTTTACCAACTGTGAAATAAAATTTCCTGTATTTTGTTTTTTACAAAATAAAGGAATCTGCAAATATCAGCTTAAATATTGGCGCAGCGCCACCTATTGGCAAAAATTTTAACTAATTTTGTTTTCGATTTTCGCAGAGCGCATCTCTTCAACTACGTACTAGTGAGATTTTGTTTCGTTTGGAGCCATAAAACCGGCTTTAGAGGCTTCTGAATAGGCGAACTTTAATTATAACAACCCTGTATATTCATTTGTTTTTTTTTCTCTACAAAAAAGGCATTTTTTTCTTGATTAAATCAGTTTGATTAACCCGTTCAATAAAGTTTCAAAAAAGATTTAAAATACTCACCGTATCATTATAGTTAAGGAACACACTTGGTAGAAACATATTATTGTTTTTTTTTTTTTTTTCAAAAAAGTTCAAATTGTGGAAAATGTGTCATTTAATTATTTTTTTTTTCGGTAAAGAAATGATATTCTTATAAATTCGTAGATGAATATTTTTCGTAAAAGTGTGTTCCATAACTGTAAGGATACAGTAATCAAAACGATACTCCGTTTTGAAACAATAAATAAAATTCTATGCCATATTAAAACATACAATGGAAAATGCTATTACATTTCTTTTTATGTGTATAAATGCTAATGTTTTGTACAGAAATCGAAGATGTACTAATTTAAGGTAGGATAATATTTTGAATATTTCAATAAATTAAAGGATTTACAAAATGTTTCCTATTTCAGAGTGTTCCTTTAACTAAATACCCTGTCTAAAGTAAAAAAAAAAATTAAAATGTAATATAATTATTTCAATAATAAAAAACTAACGGACAATAAAGAATTAAAAGGACTTTTTGACCATAAAACTATTTATATTGCAATTATATTTTTGAACAGAAAGTATTAAAAATAAAGATTGGATATCATATTTGGCGAATTTTAAAATTTAGAAATTTTTTTACATCGATTTTTTGCTTATGCAAATTTCATTCATTCGATGAAGCATTCCTCAACAACTTTTCAATATCTTTATATTTCACCCAATCTCTTAAAAGGATTCAGCTTTTAAAACTTTTTTTAAAATAAATGATTACATCTTTCTCTAATAAAAACCTATATCATTTTTTGCAGTGGATTTCTTGCTGATGCTACATTACACATGCTTTGAAAAAAACATCATTCTTTACTTTTTGTCAATACAAAGAAATTTTTCTCTTTTAGCTTGGTGAAAAAGACAACATTCATAGGGTTTTTTTAGTTTGCGTTTTCGCATCTCTCTTTTTTTCCCCCTACTGACGCATTTGTTGCTTCATATGCTGCTATTTGTCCGTTTTTTTTTTTTTTTTTTTATGCTTACCTGTATATAGAACTTAACTATTTCACTAACATCATCATCATTTTTAATAGTTTAATGAAACGATCGCTTACTATTGAGAACAAGATACTTCTACCAATTCTATTGCACTGAATTGAAGATAAAGTGCTTGGTTGTCTTTTTGATGTTTGATCAAAATATCACCAATGTTCAATTTCACTAATTTTGTTTAAAAATTGATATTAAATATACTTAAATAATTAAATTAATTTTACATAAAATGCTTATATCATAGAGATGGCAAGAATATTTTCGTGTTTTTTTCAATGTGAGTTAGGGGAGGTCCATAAATGATGCCACACTTTTTTTCAATATTTTTGACAGTGAACAGGATGTTTTTCTTTTTGTACAGTCTTTTTTTTTTCTTTTTCATATTAGATATGTACGAATTTTACAATTTTCAGTATAATATCTAAGGAACTGCACGGATCAATTTTTTTTCTTTTTTAAGTATGTAGTAATTAAAAAAAAAATGAAATATCCATATATTACGAGGCAAAAGAGCTAACACGAAGTCTAGATTAACTTAATACAATTGTCACAGAATCTACCGCGTAATAATCTCATATATTATTTATGATGTCGGATAAACTTCCAATCCATATGCCTTCCATTCCACATTTCCTGTCTTGTCATAAATTCAATTTAGAGTTCCCAATATAAACATGTTCCTCTTAAAACCACTCAATGAAATTTATGAGCAGTCATTAAACTTCAATGTCTGACGCTCACGATACTAATATGCTATTCTATTTGCGAATGGGCAAATCACAAGCAGCTGTTTGTGATAGACATCACTGTAATTCTATTGTATGCCATTTAGCGGTATGCAACTTTCACCCTTCTCTGGCTAATGGTACTTTTAGGAATCTGTGTACTTATTACTGCGTCTTACACAGAATAATAATAATAATAATAATGTGGTTGATATATTAGATATTACCTTAAACTGAATATAGATTAGTTGAAAAAGTGACATACACAGAGAAATTAGTATCTGCATGATTACAGAAAAAAAAAATAAAGCAGAATATGAACCATATGAACCAGGATTATTTAACAGAATATTTTTATTTTAATTTATATGAAATATTTATGTTCCTTAAAAAAAAAATAATACAGGAGCAGGGATAAATTCTTTAATGAAACTTAAAAATGCAAAACTACAACAAAAATCGCTAGCAGAATTCTTTTATATTTTAAATATGTAAATCATAAGTAGAAAAAGTTTTTATACTAAATATATATATATATATTAAATGAAGATTATGGTTTTAATTTCGAATTTAAAAATCAAATCTCGGTTTCTTAGTTTTTTTTTTTTATTTGCTATTTTCTTATTGAAAGACGAATATGTTATAGAAATAAAGAATAGTCGAAATATCAGTTGAATATAGTATAGTCGCATATATATATATATATACAGCCGGAATTCAAAATATTATTTCAAACATAGCCAATATCCTTTTTTTTTTTTCAAAAAAATTTAATGATGCAACTTTTAGTGTTATATTAATACATTTACATAACGTAATAAAAGAGGTATTTACAAGAAAATGTCTGCGATAAAAATATTAGAATTGTATAATCAACAAAGAAATATTTTTGGTTATTTTCTGTCAAAAATAATAGCAATAAATTTTTTCTATCCAAACCACGGATAAAATGTTTACTGGAATACATAACAATTATACTTTGTCTTGTTTCTCGGAACTTTTATGCAACCTTTTCTCAATCATAATAACATTTTCAATAGTTCTAACAAATTTAGAGATAGGAAAAAAATTAAAAGGAATGTTGAATTTAATTCTTCTTTGGTTTCGTGAATTACAGCACATATTTTTTATCTGTCGTAATAAAGCTTGAAAATACTTATCCACCAGTAGAAATCCCCGAATTTAGACTTTAGTTATAGCCTGAAATTTTATCACATGGTTAAAACAGTAAAAAATATTTCAAATGCGTTTACAATAGTGTCATTTTGCTCATATATTTAATATACCTTTAGCCTAAAAATATGTATTTTAAACATAAAACTCTGCTTTTCTCAAACAATAAATTCACTGAAATTCGCTATTTAAAGAAATAAGTAACCTATACTCATTAATTTTAAATCTCCGAACGAGCTTGAAAAGCAATATTGATAGACAAAATTATTGGATTAATCAATGTGCTACAATCTAACATCTCTAGATCTCGTATCCACAAAGCAGACATAGATACTTATCGATTATATAAGTGTATATATAACGCTGATATAAAACTATATTAAAATTAGAATTACATTTATAAGAAATTTGTCGAAATTATTTAGGAAAATGCACAAAATATGTAACAAAAATGAAGGAAATGTCAAAAGTGATTGTTAAATCACATATACCAATACTGATGTCAGCATCCTTTTAATCATTGTGCATACAAAACGTTCAAAGACGGTTAAGGGATCATACAAATGATTGAACGTGATTTGCTATTGGCAGAGTGCATTAAAGCACATTACTTGATTGAAATTGAAGTTAATTAAGAAACAATGAAAAACAAATCAGCAAATAATCTCAATTATTGAAGTGCGAAAGTCCACTGGTATTATTTAAACTTTGAAGAAATTTTATGAAAAAACAAACATAAACCATATATTTTTCTATTAAGTACGGGGCAATTTTTTTCACTTTTGTTGCGTAAGGTACATTATTTGGGCATATTACAAGGTGAATAAGTTCCTAAGTTAAAAAAAAAGAGTCAGTCTTTAAAAAATAAGCCCCAGTCTTCAAGAATTTTATCACATTTTTCGCTGTAAAAATTTTACGTTAGACCGAAATATTTTTTTCTTACTCATGTATTGGCGTAAAAAAACCGCAAAACGAATCAGAAGAAAATATTGCACTGCCATTCTATGAGAAACAGGCAGAATTTCTCTCTTTTGTGACTCGTACATAAATACCTATACTTATTAACTTGTAAGTTGTAAAAAAAAAAAAAAAAAAAAAAAAAAAAAAAAAAACTATTCATTAAAATTAACAAAAAACCCCTATATTTTCATATTAGCATAGTTGTTTAAATTTGACGATACAATAGCATTGCTGAAACAGCAGTAATATGTGGAAAAGCTGTTACACACGTGATATAGAATGGCCCTTTAATAGGTTTAAAAATTTCCGCATTTTAAACCCTAGACCTTAGTAAGCTGCCCGTTTTTAATACTAAATAAATAATAAAAGTAATAGATAATAAAAATTGCCACATTTTAAATCCTATACCTACGTAATCTGATCCTTTCAGGGCCATTCCATGAAAAGCTGACAAAATGTCCTGCGAGCGGCACTTACATAAATACCTATATTTACTGACTTATAAATGGTTAAATCATAAGCTAGGCATTTCAAATAACAAAAGACTCTATACTTTTATATTAGCATGGTTGTTTTAATTTGAGGATATAATAACATTGTTAAAACAGTAGAAATAATTAGAAAAGCTGTCTCACACCTGAAGTGGAATGACCCTGCAAAGAAAAAAAAAATAAATAAAAATAAAAATAAAAAAATAAATAAAGTTGCATTTTAAAACAACAACCTTTCTCTTTGTGTATAACCAAAATGCTGTGTTAAATGTTTTAATATATGTATCAGGTTGTGAATAAGAGTATACATAAGAACATACAAACAAAAATTACTTTAAAAAAATGTAAGTATATTTTGAAAGGTATTATACCGTTTCCGTTCTATTACAAAATATTATTACCTACCTATGTAATTAATACACTGTTAAAACCTTGCGAACCATTATGGAAATGCAAAACATCTTTTATAAGAAAAAGAACGCCCTATACTTTTTATTCCCGTAAATACAAATGCAAAATTAAATTTTTACAAAAAACATGTTTTATCATCCTTAGTTAATGTAAGAGTAAAATGGTAATGAGTACTTTTATCAATTTATATTTTATTTTCTCCATCGTTAAAAAAATTTCTCAGAAAATTTTAAGCTAATTATATTTATGCAAACAAAAATAGTAGTGTTCAAAAATTGTATCACATGTTTCCCTGAAACAATTTTACGTCGTGCCGGAATATTTTTTCTTACATACATATTGGCCTAAAAAAAGAAAAAGCAATCAGAAAACAATATTCCAAAGAAAAAAAATCAAGATGCATTTTTAAATAACAACGTTTCTTTAGTATATTAGCGAAATGCTGTGCTAAATGTTTTAATATAAGTATCAGTTTGTGCATAAAGGTATTCATAAGAACATTCTAACAAAAGTTACTTTTAAAAATGTAAATATAATTTGAAACATATTAAAACCCCTTCTATTTTATTACAAAACATTATTACCTAAATATGTAAAGAATGTAGAGTTAAAATCTTGAGAACTACTATAGAAATGCAAAACATCTGTAATGGAAACTAAAAAAGAAAAAAAAAAAAAAAAAAAAAAAAAAAAAAAAAGACATCATTGCTCTACACTTTTTTACTGCCCGTAAATACAAATGCAACACTTCGTTTTTAGAAAAACATGTTTTATCATCCTTAGTTAATGCAATAGAAAATGGTAATTAGTACTTTTATCAATTTACATTTTATTTTCTCCATCGTTAACAAAAAAAATCTCAGAAAATTTTAAGCAAATTATATTTATGCAAAGAAAAGTTGTAGTGTTCAAAAATTATATCACATTTTTCCCTGTAACTATTTTATGTTGTGCCAAAATATTTTTGCTTACACGCATATTGGCCTAAAAAAAGGAAAAGCAATCAGAAGAAAATATTCCAAAGAAACAACAAAAAAAGAAAATCAAGCTGCATTTTTAAGTAATAACGTTTCACTTAGTATATTAGCAAAATGCTGTGTTAAATGTTTTAATATAAGTATCAGGTTGTGCATAAAGGTATTCATGAGAACAAAAATTACTAACAAAAATTACTTTTAAAAATGTAAATATAATTTGAAACATATTAAAACCCTTTCCATTTTATTACAAAACATTATTACCTAACTATATAATGAATACCTTATTAAAATCTTTAGAACCATTATGGAAATGTAAAACATGTTTTATGGAAAAGTAAAAAAAAAAAAAAAAAAAAAAAAAAAAAGAAAAAAAAAGAAAAGACAGCATTGCTCTATATTTTTTTACTGCCCGTAAATACAAATACAATATTACATTTAAAAAAATTTTGTTTTATTATCCTTAGCTAATGTAGGAGAAAAATGGTAATGAGCACTTTTATAATCTTATTTTATTTTCCCCACCGTTAACAAAAAGATCGCCAAAAATTTTAAGCTAATAATATTTATGCAAAAAATAATTCCCTTTATTCTAACACACAATAAATATCCCACTCCTTTACACAGAACATTTAACATTTAATTTATTTCGGTATCTTTAAGTTGATTTACTGACTAAAATGATACGGAAATATAAAGTATAATGTGTTATTTTTAAAGTTAGTCATACAGAAAGTAATTTTTCTGAATATAAATAAGGTTTGATGGAAATAAACTTTTTATAGTTCGACTTCCTTGGATTGCCTGCCTTTTTAACAATTTTAACTAGAAAGAAGATAAAAAGTAAGCTTTAAAAGCTAAATTTCTGAACCGAGACTTGCTAATGAGAGAGAGCAAACCGTTATAGCACAGAAGCATAATTAACTATTGAAGGGAAGCTTTAAATCGTGTTACGATGTAGACAATTTATGACGAAAAGAAAGCCTGACCATCTCTCCTAACAGCGGAACGTGACTTTACTTTCTGAACAATTTCGGAACATTAGAAATTTTATTATGCCACACGTGTCTATGGAAGATAATGACAGATATGGACTCTAAAGAGCTTAATCGATTGGAAATGATAACATGTTTGAAAAATAGGAAACGACTGGCTTGCGTCATTAAACTTTTCTGTGTGGATATATCTTGTTTATGTTGTTTATGTAATGTCATTTCTGAACAATATTACTTAAAAAATTATGTTTTATGGTATGCAGATTTGTGTCCCCTTTCCTTGGAGTCAAATAAGAAAAACATGGAGGAAATGGGATAGCACAGAGTTATTAAAATAGTGCTTTCTATGTTGCAAGAGTAATTGCGATAGATGCTGCTTAAGTTTGTGACTTTTAAAATGATATTTCGAATTTCGTAACTATCAATCTCGACTTTAATTTTTTTCTGAATAAATTGGGAATAAAAATTTTACTATTCCATGTATGTTTAGGAAAGATAGTTGCACATGTCTCGAATGATTTTACTCGAATGATTTTACGGAAGTGACAGCCTTTTTGAAGCCTAAAAAATAGAAAATTTGGTTCATATTCAAGGCTGGAGTAGCACAGTTGAAGCCTTGATATGATTTAATCCAGTTGGAAAAAATATTCGTTCCATTCATATAGAAAATTTGGTTTAAAATATCTTAAGTAACGATTTATTAATTGTTATTAAGATAAAAAGAAAGCTCGGACAGTTACACTTTTCCACATGGGACTTCCTAATTAGAAAGATTAATCTGATATATAGTGGTGGAAATCAATTTATGAAAGCAATTTTTCCCAAAAGCTTCTAGAATATTCATTAAAAGTGAATGACATTTCATACATTATACGTGCTATATATTACAAAAATAAAATTTCATACATAATACTAAAGAAAAAAATAAGGTCAAAAATTAGATTTCCCTAACATACAAACATGGAAATTCATTTCTGAAATATCACAATTCATTGACTATTCTGAAGTAATATGACAAACGTTTACATAAAACAAAGTATCGTGACATGCGCACTAAACATAGCAGGCATTATATATTGGAATCAATACTTTTCAGTCATATTTTTCAGGATGTTTAAAGGAAAGGAGTTATCTGAGAACGAAAGAGCCAAGATCGATGCATATCTAGAATATGGAAAATCTATTACGGAAATCAATAAATAAATTAAAAGATCAGTTGGTGTGATATATAACTATTGAAAATATCCAGAAAATTATGACAAAAATATTTCTCTATTCTAAAAAAAGTAACTAACGCTGTCACCGCCGCCGGTTTTGAATTTTATGTGACCGGAGGTCTTTCTTTGTTAATATTAAGAAAAATATTGCATACTAAAATATGAAAATCGGTGGTATTGTAGAGAAATGCTTGATAAACACGCTGATGCAGACAGTTTTCAAATCGAAGAATTATTTTAAGAAACATTTAATGCTAAATTTAGACAAAATCGTTCCATTAAAAAAGTTTTATAGGAGGAGAAACTATACATGGAAATTTAATCATTTTTAGATCATTTTATACGTGAGACCTGGTGTGCAGACTGCATTTATTGTTTTTATTGGACTCATTTTTTGAGGTTTTATTTCTATTTTAAATTCAAATTTTCCGCATTTCGAGAGATATTTTTTACAAATTTTAGAAAATGGTATTAATTTAGACTATTGCCAACTGTATAAATAGCACAAACAATAATGCTTGCTTCAAATTAAAAATTTATTTTACACGTGACAATTATAAACAGAAAAAAATTTTCAAATTAGAATTAAATAATAAATAAACATAAATTAAATAATTACGCATAAAAAAGAGGAACTTATTGAAAATTACGTTATTAAAACTATATTTACACGTGAATTTTAAAAGAGAAAGGATATTGTAAAATAATAAATTCATTAACATGCATTAAGAAGTCTTAAATAGGAGAAATTACGTCATATTTGAGTCACATTACACTTATTATGTAAAATGAACAAAAAATAATATTGCAAAACAGTTTAAATTTAAGCAAAGAAAAAGAAAAGTTTGGTGAAAATTACGTCAGATTAAAAACGATACATTTAAGATGTCTTACTTAAAAGGACTTTCTTTTCACTTTGTTAAAAAATACCGGGAGACAAAGACTCTGTTTACTTAATTCATTTTATATTAGCTTATTTTGAAATGTTTAACTGATTTTATTTAATCAAAGATGAAAACAACCATTGTATCTTTTAATAGCAGCTGATTTGGCCTTAAAATTCCCTTTATGAAAGAGAAATGAATAGACACCCGTTTATAGGGAGATCGCCACTGTTTTTTAAATTATAAGTCAATCTACCGAAATCTTTTTAAATCCAATCAAATTAGCGTTCTTTTAGAGTCTGCGGTGGCTGGACGTGGGTTGGCTATCGTAGTTCGTAGGAGACAGAGCCCCCTAGTTAACAAAAAAGATAATCTACGTTTAACTAAGATGAGGAAAAGAGGCATTCTTAAACTAGCATCAAAACCCGGACACAGTTCAAAGAAGATTTGTTCAGACCTATCCCTTCCTGTTACTTCTAGAAGAATTAGGCAGATTTTTACATTCTTCACTGAGCTTTAGATGGTCGAAAACGAAATCTTGCAAGGCAATGTAAGTACTCACACTTCAAATGCAATAAAAGATAGATTGACGAACATAATATTGTTCTTTTAGACCATCCACCTATTAGTCATGATTTGAACCTCGTCGAAAACGTTTAGGGACATTTTGTTCGAATTGTTTATACATACGGGACGCAGTACTCATCACTTGTAGAATTGAAAGCTACAATCTGTCAAAACTGGAAATTAATTCACCAGAATTGCATTAAAAATCTTGTTTTTCCAGCGCCATTTAGAAAACAGACACTTTGATGACACTTTGAAAATTTCATTATAGATCTTATATTTTTGTTTATTATTATGTATGAAATTTTATTTTCGAAAATATTTTGTTATACTTAGCATGAATAATGTATGAAATGTTATTTCTTTTTTAACGAATATTATAGAATTTTTCGCTAAAAAACAGGTTTTCATGAATCAATTTCTACCACTGTACCACAAAAGCATAACAAACTATTGAAAATAATCTGAAAATCTCGTTAATATATAAGCAATTTTCAACAAAGCTATTTATACTAACATCTGGAAGGTAAAGACGTTCTAAATAAATCGAATTTTTTAGACATTTTAACATGCCTAATATGTGTATAAAAAATAACGACAGATATGAATTCTAAAGATTTTAATTGATTGGAAATAATAAAATGTTTCAAGAGTAGAAAATGATTATTATGAGTCATAAAGCATTTCAATTTAAATTTCTATTGAGCATATTTACACGTGATAGCTATAAAAAACCTATTGCATGAGATACAGATTTTTTTCCATTCATTTCAATTTCTGTTAGAAAAGGGAATGCAGAGACATAGAGTTCCAAATGTACTTGTTTTGTGTTATAAAATCTTTTAACTAAAACTAAAGTAATTTGGAAACAAAAAAAAAATGTTGTATGTACCACTGTGAATTAAAAATATCACATAAGACAACTAAAGGTTTTCATCGATTGGAAATACTAACATATTTCAAGAATAGAGAATGACTTTTTTAAGTCATAAATTTTTTCACAGCGCTGATACCCTTTTCTTACTTTTTGTTGTTTAGGTTTTTTTTTTCTTTTTGGTATATTGAAACTAGAACGACCAGAAGGAGTCTATTCGACTCCGACCAAATGATTAAATGCCGATTTCAACCAGAAATTTCTTCATAAAATAACTTCAATATAAACAAAACTAGAAGAATGGAACAATGTAAGGCTTCTCAATGGATTCTAGTTGCAGGGGAATTTCACATATAGTCTGCAGGTAAGCGTCTAAGTCATTAGGGAGCCAAATGAAAACAAAACTGACACAATTTAATTAAATAAATTAACTAGTTTAAAGCAAAAATTCGGGTGTAAATTTCTTTTTAAAAAGATTGAGTAAAATTTTCGGGGGTAATAGTGTTAAAGAAAAAAAAAGCAGACTGCATGAGATACGATTTTTTTTCTAGCTTTCGCAGGATTTTTTACGAAGTAGAAATTCAGGAAAGTTACTAATATATTGGTTTATATGTTTTAGGGATATATTTGGACTAACCAATATTGAAGTTGCTTAGATCGCAAATGATAGTGTGATTAATTAAAGACTGAACCAATTTTATATGTACTTTCTCAATAATTTGTGAACATTTAAGATTTTACTATGCCAGCAATGCGCATGGAAAATGGTGATATGCAACATAGAAAAATTTAAATCAACTGGAAGTTAAAATATGTTTCAAAAATAGAAAATGACTAGTTTGAGTCGCACATTTTCACAGTAAATAGCCAACATTTGTGTTGTTTAAATATTTTCTGTTCGAAGTACTAATGCCTGTAAATAGCAGGCAGCAACAGATGCATATATTTAAGTGCTTTTTATCTTTTATTAATAACAAGGTGGTATAACAACCCGATGTGTTTCATTTAATTTGCTTGAGATCTTATGATTTATATATATATATATATGTGTGTATTTTTAAATAGAAAATTAATTTTTATCATACGTTTACGAAACAACTATAATATTAATTTGATTAAATACTGAATTTCAGCCGTATTATAAGATAGGTTAAAAGTTTTTTCAATTAAAGTTATTAGAAAAGTCCATTTTAAACGCTTCATTGAAAGAAAAAAACCTTTTAAGATTTAACTATTTATTTCGGAGCTGGCGTAATGAAAATTAAATAAGTTTGATGAAATTGCACAAATATGCATCATTTGGACGAATTTATCAAGAAACATATCCGATTTACGAATTAAATTAAATGCTTACAAAAATGATATTTTTTTTCGCTCAATCATTCCGATGATACAGGACTTGTGTAAAATTTTAATAGTTTTAGTTAAGAAATATTTAGTTGAAAATTGTTTTTTTCTTTAAATTTATGCGGTCTAAATATATGGCAACAATTCTTCAGGATTCTCCGAATGAGTTTAAAAATGATTTTGTTCAGCATCCTTGGTTGAATATTAATAATAATAAAAACAAGTTGGAAATTGCTCGTCAAACGTGACAAACGAGGTGCGTTCGTACTATAACTAGTTTTATAAAAACTTTTTGCACCCCATATTGTACTAAATGTATATTTTTTTGCACTTCATAAGTGCATAGTCTGTAACATCATTAAAATGCACTTGCAATAATTTTTTTCCCATGCCCCGTAATGTAACGGAAAACTTTTGACTGTCCCTGTAATTAAACTATATATCCTATTTACATAAAATTTGAAATAGCTCGACAAAATTTTGCAACAATTATATATTTAAAATTTCAGACCATTCGGAAGACTGAAACATCATTAAAATGCACTTGCAATAAATTTTTTCCCATTGGCCGTAATATAACGGAAAACTTTTGACTGTCCCTGTAATTAAACTATGCATCCGATTTTTATAAAATTTCAAATGGCTCGCCAAAATTTTTCAACAATTATATATTTAAAATTTCAGACAATTTGGAAGGCTGTAACATCATTGTAATGCACTTGCAATAATTTTTCCCATTGGCCGTGATGTAAAGAAAAACTTTTGACTGTCCCTGTAATTGTCCCTGAAATTGACTGTCCCTGTGTAAAACTATACATCCGATTTTCATAAAATTTGAAATGGCTCGACAAAATTTTGCAACAATCATATATTTAAAATTTCAGGCCATTCGGTTGGGTAGTTTTTGCTCTGTTATAGGCGGACAGACAGACGGACGGACGGACTGAACGACGACTATAGGTGCTACGTATTTATATAATTACGAACGCACCTAAAAAAGCCTACGATCTCATATCTGTAGATGGCGATTTGTCGGCAGACGATTCTTTCACGTTTAAATAAGCTGATTGTGAAGATGAAAGTGTTTAAATTTAAGTTTTATTCCTTTGATTTTATTTCTTAGCCTTTCGTTGTGTTTTCATACTGGGTTTATAAAAACTTTAAAATGTAAAAAAGAGCGAAATCAAGGCAAAAAATACAAAGGAGAATATAAATTATTTTACCCAAGCAAATTATTTACTTTTTTCTCATCTTTATTCTTCTGTAACACTTATTTTCATATATTGCTTCATTTATTTCAACTAAAAGGGTTAGCTTTCATTTTTTTTTTCCTTTTTATTTTTATTTTACCTTCTTTACGTTTTTACCACTTATTTAAAAAGTGTTAAAGGCTCCTAATCATTAAAATGATACAGTTTCCAAGCAAATTATATTAAAAATTCTTGAACTTATTTATTTTTCCCTTACTCGGCGGTGTAAAAATAAAAAAATTTCAGTTGCATATATGTTTAATTTATTTTATTTTGTTTATTTATTTACTTATTGAGTTTTAATTTTGTTATACCTTTAAGACACAACCCGCACAATCGTGCGGGTTATCCATTAATTTAAATTGTTACTTCTGAGTCGCATGCAACAAAAACTCGAATCGAACGGTCGTTCTGGTTTGCAGATAGAGTAAAGTATCATTTCCTATCAACAGGTAGAGGTTGCAGCCCATGCTTTACTTTTTACAGGCATGACTAGCTTTGTTTACAAATACATAGGGTCTTAAAGGGTTAAGGAATATTAGCTGGAGATATATTCTGCAGTCTTTATATTGTTTTTAATGTGAATGGGTTTTTATTATTCTCCCGTAATAGAGCTTGCACGAGATAGAGATAGATTTAAAAAATGCATGCGTAAAAGATATTAAATAAGCCATAAAAAATGAGTAAATTGCGATACAGGTTTCAAACAAATTGCATTTGAAAGTACAACTTTCTTCCCTGTACAAAGGTGTAAAAATTAAAATTGTGCGATGTTTAGAAATAAAAAAAAAATTGCAGTAGCAAAAAATTGAAAAAGCAAAATTTTATCGTGAAGTGTTGCCGTTGGCTTAATGACGTTAGCGTTAAACACAGATACGTTTGTCCTTTGTAATACAGATATCAGGAAAATAATACAAAGAAACTAGTTGTCCCTGTCTGAAAAATGCTCAATATTTCTATATTTTTTAATTGGGTATATTTAAGATGCGCTATTACACATTTTCTTAGTAAAATTCACTAAATAATTTAAATTCTATTTAAAATCTTAATGATGAAATGATTAAATATGATTTAAAATCTATTTCCAAATGTCTATATAAATTTTTATTTTAATTCATTTCGAACACTGCTGTACAAATCGTTAACATTCTTTTTTTTAAATCTCTACTAAAATTTTTAAAGGCTAACGTATTTCAACTATAACTACGCAAAAAATTCGGTAATGCAATAAATGTAAATACATTATATAGGTTTTGAAAATGTTTAGCTAGAAATAAAACATTTTTTTTTCTTAACATAAACCACTTTTTTCTACCGTCATGTTGACAAATTCTTCACCAAAGTCAAAGACGAGTTCTATAATGCAATTCATAAAATTTTAGTTCCATTTCCATGTCATGGCGTTCTTTTCCATTTAATGTCTTCAGCCATAAAAATGTTCGTAACTTTTACGGAACGTAAAATCTTTTCTTCAAAATGTTAAAATGTTTTACGATCGTTCGTCTCTTTGTCCTAAAATCTCCAAAAGAATACCACATTGGACAGCTTTGTACATAGCTGCGAGCTCTTCCGCTTTTTTGTACCGCCAAAAATTAATAGAAAATTTTGTTTTATTTAAATGGCAGATTACGGCTATTTAATAAGTTAAAATTAACTTTAAAACTTGTGTAGTACAGGAAAACGTAAGATGTTGGCAGCTATGCTATGTATCAGTGTCAGCGGCTAAAATAAGTATTAAAATTATTATTATTGCTGCACATGTATTTTTAATCTTTTCAGCAAGATTCTTAGCTAGACTTGGCTAATCTTCAATCTGCTGATAAAAAGAATAAACTTTTGAAGCCTTTTTATCTTCTATGGATTCTTAAAGCTATAGTTTGATTGATATTGGGTACTAGATTGATAAATTCTAAGGTCATATATTATTTCTGTAAGAAGCTTAAAATATTTGAAAAAATATTTATATTAAAAGGAATTTGAAGATACTGGACAATAAATGAGGTTTCCGTTGTAGGGATTTTCTGGTGTTATAGTTCGAGCGTTTTGAAAAGCTTGCAAACTCATTAGTATATGATAATCTATTATTTAACTTCAAAATTATTCAACTTCTATTTTAGAAATGCGTTCAATAAAAATCATTGCGTCGTAAGATATAAGCAAATAGAAAATAGTAATAAAAGGTAATTTATTGGATTAAGGAAACAAATTTCTGAACTGAATGTATTTAATGATTTTTTTTTTTTTTTAGATTAAATGCCCCTATAATTTTATATATAGTTTTACAAATGTTTATTTAGCTATAATTTTACCATAAGGTCAAATAACATACGGCCAAATTTACCATAAGGTCACTCACTTTATTCCATATCAAAGCGTTTTTATCTTTTAAAGACCGGTGATGATTATTTAACATTTTCTTAAACATTATTTAAATATATAATATATTTTTCAATTGTTAGGGTCTCAGATTTCGATTCTTATTTTGCTTTAGTATAACGAGCTGCAAGCAAATTATGACATAACTGTTTGAAAATATAAATTATGTCTGTAATAAGCGTGAAAAACTGTCCTTCTTCGTAAAATATATATAACTTTTGAAGCAATTTAAAATTCACAGTCAAACATTTTTTACAGAGATATATCAGTGCATAGAATTATGCATAAAAGTTATAGATAAACTTTTTACATGAATTTATATAAAATCCATAAATATACGTAATATATAAATCTTTCTTATTTCAGAATATTTTGCTCCATATTCGACAATACCCAAATCGTCTATTTTAAGATACATCATAAGTATGTCTGTGTAATATCGATGATGTGGACTATCAAAATAGTGATAGTATTAATTACTTTTTGAAAAATACTTTTACAAATACAGAACACATATATTATTTCCATATATCTAATAAACATATATTAATGTAAAACAAATATTTATATGAATGTTTTGTTACATATATTTATATTTTTGATGCGCTATAAAGAGCTAAATTTTGTCATTACAGTCGTAAAGCCGACAAAATTGGATGAGATAATGTATCTTCACTATGGATTGAACCTGCAAGCTCTTCTGATGATTTTGTGGATTATTTATAGTTTCTTACTTTACGTATCTGATTTCCGATGTTCTATATATATATATAATTAATATATATATATATATATATATATATAATAAAACTTTCCTACCAGGTTATCTGAGAAACACTTAAAAAATTATTATTTCCCTTTTATCAATGTAGAATTATCACTACAACTTATGTTTTCAAGAACTGCCTTGCTCTGATTATTAAAAACCACAACATATGAAGCTTTTTCATATTTATCAAAGAAGTCCTTTCTAAAGTGTAAAAAAAAAATCGAAGCTGAATGATGGAATCGCGTTTAAGTTTTTGGCCATAAACCTTTTTATGAAACAATTTTTCAAATCAAATCATTTAAAAATGCATAAAAAGAAATCTTTATCGTCCCATAAACATTTGCTTTGGTCTCGAAAGGTAACAGATCGATGACATTTGTGATACTCGACAGAATTCACAATCAGATCGCCTGCCTAAAATGTTTCCACGTTATTTTTCAATTGAAATTGGAAATAAAATATCCTACAGCAAAATTGTATTTTGATAGCTTTACTAGTGAAGTGATAAAAAATATTTTTATTTTCATTTAAGCTGTTGTTTTGAAACAACATGAAAAAGTTTTATTAAGACGATTTAACGATCAAAAAATCATTGCAATATTAACCGCTTAAAATTACCTTACATTTAAAAATTTGGAAAATTGATAACGTTGGCACTTCCATTTGCGAATTATTTTATCTGTAAATTTGTATGTGTTATGTTAAAACTATTGATTTTGTAGGGTTCCGTACTTAAAAGTATAATCGTAGCCATTATAAGATCGCTGATGAGTCTCTGTGTTCGTTAGTCAGAGCCGTTTTCCTCGTGAAGTATGGAGTGTGAAAAGTTCAAACTTGGGAGAATTATAAAGGTTCCATATGTTTATAGAATATCTTACAAATGATTTTTGCGAAAAATTTAGAGGGGCTGATTAAGTTACTTGAAAAAAAAAATCATCTCGTGTGGAGCAAGGTTCGTTAAATCGCCGAAATCGTTCGTAAAAACACCGAAAAAAAAAATTGGTTTATTTTATGTATTATATTTATCGTTGAAAATATGCTTCAGAAATATGACCCTCCCACACTATATCTCAATCTACTGAAACAAAAATTATGAACAAATCAGTTGTAAAACAGTTTACTTAAACTTTGCGATAGTATAGCCATTATCCTAGTTCATATAGGTTTTGAGAAATCGCATTTTTCCGTTTCATACAAACTTTACTTTGCGGTCTCTCATCGTGTGAGTTGAAGGGCACTTGAAATACCTATCGCGGAATCATCCAAGGATTGTTGGTAAGGATTTTTCAAAAAAAAAGTATTGCTAATTAGCCAAGATATTAATTAAAACATATACAGAAAACGCTGCTTTGCCATTTTGCGACTTCAAAGCACACTTGGTACGCAACCCATTATGCATGAGTCAAACTCACAGTTAATAGATTATTTTCAATTAATATTACCACAGATACAATGTATCTATGACATCGACTTCAAAGATATTTTGCCTAGGAGTCTGGTGCCAACATCCACATGTCTCGTGATCACAGTATGGTATATATGTATTAAATATATGGAAGATGCATTATAATAAGGGTTTTGACGTATTTATGATGTGAGATGGTGAATTTATCAAACGTGAGCTGCGGTGTCGATTATAAGAGACAATTGAATTATTTTTTTACACTCTAATTTATAAAATAGTTCAAAGAGTTATTTTTTTCCAAAAATGACAAAGCTACAAGTTCGTAGACAGAAAGCTTCGTTATCGTTTATGGGTTATAATATAGTTATGTGATGATGATTCGATATTTTAATAGTGTTTGTCAAAACAATGCGAACCGTAAAAAAAATTCGATATACTTTACGATGTTTTTGGTAAATGGCTAATTTTATTTGAAACAGTAGTTGTGTGGTCGCGTGGATGTGTTTAAAAAAATTTTTGTTCGTTAAATACGTTTTTACATTATCGTTATTCTTCCCTGATTTTTAAAAAATTTCTTACCTTATGAAAGTTCATCAAAGAAACTTTTAACTTTTTGTACATTTGCAAGCATTTATTCAAGGCTCCTGGCTGAGTTTAGTATTTTACACACATATATAGCTTGGCTGATGTGTGTTTTTCTGATGTTTCTAGTGTTCTAGTTGCTTTCTTTGAATTCATAAGTCGCCCCTGTAAGATTAAATTAGTTTAATTGGTTTTAATAAAGGATTATTGAATCTAACCGTTCTTATCTGAACTTAGAAAAGTTATAGAAATGATAAAGTGTTCATGATGCGACATATATTTAAAACACTTAATCCATTTGACGTTGCCTTGAAACTTTATTTTTTTATTTTTTTTTAGTCTAATAATTATAAAATAAAAGTTAACTATATTCACTATTCTAAAGTTTTAAATTTGTTAATCTCAAGCACCTGCCATTTTAATATAAACTTATAGTATTTTAAATCGCCCGAATTCTAAATAATTTATCCTTAAGAATTTCTACTAAATTTGACTTTATTTTTTTTTTTCATTTTTTGGTATTAACTCGTGACTTTATGAGTCCCAGAGAGGGAATTTGCAGGTTTAAAAATTGAATATTTCAGCTGCTTTAAAGAATTTCACTGGATTTAAAAAGTACATTTCTTTTCGTAGGCGAAAAATATTCTTTTCTCTTTCAGAAAAATTATTTTTAGGATATGTTGTAAAATTTTTGGAGATAAAAAATATAAGTATTTAGAGAATATTTTAGTTATAGATTTTTTTATTATTTCTGTTATAATTTTAAGATGCTCAAAAATAAATCATCTGTTTTATTATTTTTTGATAAGCTGTAGAAAAGACATAAAAAAGATGCTTTTATTTGTTCATGAAACATACTATACAGAGCAAGGGATTTTCTGAAAATCAGAGCAAAGAACAGCTCAGACAGATGAAAACTAATGAAATATGAAAACTAATTTAAAAAAGAAACATTATTTGTTTATTTTAATTATGAATATTTATTTTTAATTATGAGAACTTTAAAACTAAAATTATAGACATTATCTTGGTTTAACTCGATTCAAAGCAAGCTGAAAAGCTATGAAAAAGATATCACTCTAAGAAAATGCTTCCCCACGCGCCGTTTAAAAAACAGTGTTTTATATTTTATTTTGACGCGGTTACTTTACTGGTTGCGGGGATACAAATTTTGTGCACTAAAAATAAACGGAATAGAAGCAAAATTAAAAAATATATATATCAGTTTTCTAATTCAATTTAAACAAATTTCCCAATCAAAATTTTAAATAGCTTACATTTAAATAATCATATGAATAATATGTTATTTTGCCACCTTTTAACAGTTTTAAAAATCTTTATAATTTTTCTGGTTATAATTCTATTTATAATTTTTTGTAACGTTTTTGATTATTTATTAAATGAGCTTTGTATTTCCTTTCGCTTTCTTATATATCACACGAAAAACTTTTACACGTGGAGCTACTTAAAAGTATATACAAATCTGACAATTCTGAACATGCTTAACCTAAAAATATATGAAATATCTAAATGAGGTATTACCAACTTTAAAAAATTTCTAAATATTAAATATCATTAGAAAAAGAAATGGGTAGATAGTAAATATCTATTGATCAACTGCAGGCATCCTACACTGTAAATATATTTACATGATGACATATACATTTTCAATTTTAAAATCAAATAAAATACGGAAGACAATTATAGATATTGAGAAAAGAAAAAGATAGCAAATGTGTTATAATGGGGAATAATCTACTTAAATGTGATAAGGATAAAATTCTTGAAATACTTTTTGTATCTTGTGTATTGTGTTATCTATAGAATTGTTTGATTATAATATAATATAATAATTGATAATATGTTGAAATGTTTGATAATTGATACTAAAGTTTTTTTCCTTTGTAAATAAATTAATGATATTTTTATTTCTCGTTTCAGATTGTTATTGCCAATGGACCAAATGAGTTACGGGTATTGAAGCCGTATCTTCAAATAATTGTGTGTATATCTGTGTGCCTGGTCATTTGCTGTCGATGTACCCGGTGCAAGTCCAAAATTTAATGCAGCTTTTTTTCCACTCTTACCTTCTGTCACTCACTCACTCAAAAGAATGTACAAGACAATGAACCTGTACTTCAAGATAATCACTTTAGTGAGTCCTACGCTTAGTGAGTGAACGGTAAATATGTGTGTGTGCGTGTCCGTTTGCGGATGTTGCAAAAGACAATAAAAACAATCCTTTATACATATATATATTTATAAATATTGAACTCTGGATTTCAGAAAGCGAGAACTTGAAAAGATAAATTATAAAGGCAATCGATGTTAGACTCCACACTTGAGTATGAAGCTCTAAATATGTCTGAACTTCAGCAGGCACTAGGAATAATTTTTATAATCATTTAAAATTGCATATAACGTACACACATGGAAAGAGAAATGAGTAATTTTTATATTATCTCTATAATATAAAACAAATTTTAAATCCTTCGAAAAAAGTGGAACTTTGATCATCCCCATACAATTTAAAACTTTTAACACTTCATTAATATGATCTTTTCATTTTTTACTGAAATGTAATTGTACAAGGCGAGTGTAAAAATACGTACGAAGTGCTAAAAAAGAAAATATTGTACTACATAATTAAATATTGCACTCAAAGTACTTTTTCATTTGATGTCGAACATAAATAAGGCAATAATAATATTGATATGATCAAATTTAATTAATTAGATAATTAATAACCCATAATAGATACCAGTACTCACAATAATTGACTATATATACAGGATTCGGCAACCCCCCCCCCCCCCCCCGCATACATTATCTCGGGAATGCGTTGTCATTTTAGAAAACTGCAAAGGATGACTCCATTCAATTCCAGGAAGGACATCATCTTTTTAAAACAATTATGGAAGGTAGACAAGAGCTTAACTCTGGGGAAGGTGGTGAATCAACTTTAGAAATTTCAGTACTAACCACTAATTTTAGCATCATATTGGTGTTCAACAGTAAATTTCATCTTAGTATGGGGGAAATCATTCGGTCTAGGATTTCGGAAAGCTTGAAGTTTGAAACTATGGTGTAGGTAATTACACTGGGCAACAACAACAATGAAAATGTATCCTGAATAAAAGTGTCGAAATATTTATTAATTTAACTTGCTAATCATTAATATGGCAATAAAAAATAGAATTTGACTCTAGTTATTTGCTATGTTCAGATTTTACTTTGTATGGTAGGGATAACAGAACACACTATTAATATTGCATTGTATGACTTGTTTCAAATTTAATTTATAAAGAAATAAAGTTGACAACATAGAGTACAGTCTTACAAATACACACAATACATAATAAAAGTGACAACATAAAGTACACATATTGACGAAATCGCTTGCTCTGCTTATATGCCACGTTCTGATTATCCCTAAATATTGTCCAGCAGTAGTCTTCAAGCATAGACGCAGACCATTTTCCTTGATAACGTTGCTCAATCACAGACATATCCTGGTGGAAACGTTCATCATGCTCGTCGCTGAATTTTCCGCAGTTAGCAGGGAAGGAATCCAGGTGAGAATCTTAGAAATGTTGCTTTAAGAACATTCGATATCCAAATTTCTGATAAAAAGCCCGCATGATGTTAACAAGATCTCCGTAGTACTAGGATCTGACGTTCCCAAGGAAATTAGTACAAATTTAAGAGACTGAATCCCATACAACTTTTCATCATGATTTTACAGGTTTTCAAATTCCGAATTCTTGAAAATATCTCTAATATGTAGACCCACATAAAGTCCTCTTTAATTTTTCCTCACTCAGTCTGGGAGGTTTTGTATGCAAATAAGCAAAAGCTGGTTTATTTGTATCAATAGCTTTAATCAACTGCTTCACAGTACTCAATTTTATGTGTAGAGCAGGTAAAATGGTTTTCTCTGAAGAAAGAAGCGGTGTGTTCTTTACATTCATTTTTCCAGGTATCAAACACAACCTTGAAGTCCAGTCTTTCTCGATATAGTATAAATCTGTAGCACAACTGCGCCATTCGTCGCACAGGAAGCAACAAAATTTTGTAAAACCCAGTTGAAGACCAATCAAAAGCGCTACTACTTTCAAGTCAGCGCAGACACACCATTCATTTTCTGTGTATTTAATTAGGTGTAAGAGCTATTGCAGGTGTTCATAAGTCTCTTTCATGTGCGAGAAATAAGCAATGGGAATAGATGGCAGTTCATTACCATTATGAAGCAAAATCATCTTTAAGTTTATTTTAGACGCATCTATAAATAGACGTCACTCGTTTACATCAAGTGTTATCCCAAATTCTTTCATGAAGCCTTTAATATCCGAGCAGAACACAATACTATCATTTTTCTGAAAACAATATAGAAATTTTATAGGAGGGTTACGAAATGAAGACACTTTGACATGTTCTTCCAAAAGATTCCACTGTCGTAGTCTTTATGCGAGTAGTTCCGCTTTGGTTTTCGACAGATCTAAATCACGAACAAGATCGTTAAGATCATTCGATGTGATTTTATGTACTGAAGAATTAGAGGGGTATACATATTCTTCATCACTATGTCATTGAAATTGTGACCTACTAGGTACTGCATCTACTGGTTCAATACATTCCTCGTGGTCGTCAGATGTAATTACAAAATCAGTCAGCGGCTTCCTCACAATGCGGAATTGGTCACAAAACAGAACGTATTTGTGGGTAATGAACATCAATCATTTTTTTTTTCATAAGATTTCCACGAATTGGTTCAACCATACACAAGTAACAATCGTTTACGTGATTGCTCTGCTCTCTCCAAATCATGGGAACAGCTAATGGCATACTTTTACTTTTACCAGTTACCCAAAGAGAAAGTGTTGTTGCACAGGTCATACACATACGTGGGGCGCCCATTTTGTATCTTGGTCGCCTATTTTACAACATAAATAGAGAAAATATGCCTTTCTAATTGCGTTAGTAATGCGCTTTTTATGTGATGCAAATGTTACATTACCGCGAATGTAACAAACTTTATTGCCATCATTAATGCATTTTCGCGACAAAATGAAATTGTAAAATGACTACACGTAGATATAAAAGCCCAGTCTTCAGTGAAATCAAATACCTAACTTGCGAGCGAGCTGTACTATTTTTATCAGAAAAGACGCAGTCTGTTACGTAATACACCAGATATTAATTTAACGGTTGGCAAAGAGTTGTGCAATACTTTCTGTGTGGTATTACAAGGACAAATGGACAAATGAAATAAAGGGAACAAATTCTTTCATTTTACCTATGATATTTGTTTATTTTATTTTTTGAAATTCTTCTATTTTTTCGAAAAGTTTATCTTATTACACGTTTTATTAATTCATACGGGAACTGAAAATGAAAAATGAAAATGAAAATGGAAATGAAAATAAAATCATCTGAAAATGAAATATTACTAAAATTATTTTGAGTTTATTAAATTACCAAAGTATGATTTTACATAGGAAGTCTTAATGTTAATTTCAATGTTAATTACTTAAAAACATTACCTAGCAAAAAAAGCTATACTTTTTTTATTCTCATATTTGAAAGTTCTAGATATCGATTTCTATTAAAACATTCAGAAATTACAATACCTTTATTTCGAAAATAAAAATCAAAAGAATATTTTAAAAAAATAAATAAATATGACATATAGATTTTTATCACAGAAACCGATTTCTGTTAGTTTGAAATATGGAAATTCAAAAGGAGATTACATTCCTCCAAGTAGATTTTAGGTTATACTCTTAAAAAAAATAACCATATTGCAATATGCTTACTACAATTAAATATAAATTTAGCATTAGGACTTCCAAATTTTAAAACTGCCTAATTCCTAAACTACTTGACTGAATGTTTTTCTGTTTGGTATTGATGCGCAAAATTTACCGAAGATGATATGAATGAATATGATGTCAAGTTAGGGTAAAGATTGAAAATTTTCAAAATTGGACCCACAGGAGGCCCTCTACGACCCCTGGCTCAAATTTTGTTTAACCAAATGATGTCGACCTCAAATTTTAATGACATGCTTTTTTACATCTTTTCGAAATTTATCAAGTACAAATAAAATTTTGGATGTATTCTTTCCAAACTCCGAAGTGTTCCATGTACAGACAAGAGTGTTTGGATCAGCGATCTGTCGGTCGCTGTATATTATTTGTTATTCATAATATAAATTTTTCAACCATTGTGAGGAAATTCTAATCACGTAAAGTACTCAATACGTTCGCGAATAAAACTGCGTAAATATAATTAAAAAATAATAAAAGAAAATAGAAAACTAAATCATATAAAATTTATATTAATAGTTATTAAAGAATACTTTATGATATAAGTACATATTAGTTTAATATCTCATATTTATTAATAAAATGTTGATATCTATATTTCATCAAAATGTAATTGCATATATCCGTCCAGAATTCTTAAGAATTTCAATTTGATTGTTAAATTAAGCTCATTTAAAAGAAACCTTTATACTAGATAATAACTTTCAAAATTTCTCACATAATTTACTCTATCCGTAGGTTAAATACAATTTACATTAAACGCAAGTTATTCATACTCAAAAGATTCCGTTATTTAATTAAAAAATACTTTTTTATTTCAACAGCAGCAGAACAAATTTGGGACTACATTCAAAGGTTTTAACAACAATATACTTCAAAACAATCTTCACATAATTATTAAAATTCGAAATGCACATGCTTCTAGGTCTCAACAATAAATCATATGATAATGAAAAGAGATTGTTTCTTCATATATCGGTAAATTAAACCTCAAATAAGTTGTTCTCAAAGATTGAAAACTGTGTTCTTCATTTAAAAAGTGAAGATTTATTTTAAAGTAAATTAACAATTATCAGACTTCTTTTTTGAAGAGTGTAGTTATATCAAGTTCAATAAAAGCACACTGTGGTAATAATTTGTAAAACATACACTCAGAGATCAAGAGACTAAGTTAACGATGCTGAAAACAGTGGTTTAGTAAATAGGAATTTGAAATATCATAAAAAGGAGCAAATTAAGTCGTAACTGAAGAATATGTCTTTCATCTTTAAGTAATTCAGCAGTTATAAAAATGTTTTTGAAATTTTTGCACTTTCAATAAAATAGCCCATTCACATTCAAAAAATTACAAATATGTATACTCTTAGAATTAGAGTCCAATGAAAGTGAAAGGAATGCAAAGATTGGTGCAGTAAGTCTCAAAATAAATACCAGAGAAAAGAAGAAAATTTAATACATTCATTTTGGGTATATTTGATTCGCTTAGACGGGTTCGCTGGAACCAATCCGAATTTCACACTTGTTCCTTCTCCATGACATGAGATTTCTCGCTCCAGCTATGGCTAGAACTCAGATATAGCTACTGAATTGTAGTAGTACCTCGGTCGTTATGGATCGGAGATGCGGCTCATAGATTTCAGACTCCTTGACAGACAGTCTTCGAATTGTCAATACAGTTGTCTAAGATGACTGTTAGAAATTTAGGTTGCAACAATGGTTTCAATAACATAGTAGTTATCACTCCAGATCCACCCTTTTTCATGAACTGAGGGGAGTCGCATATGTGTAATTCATAAATATGTTTTAAACAGTTAATATCGTAAAATAACATATTAAATAATTTATGTTATTTTGTTTAACTGTATTTGCTTCAGTGTTATTATTTGCATGATACCTTCCCTACAACATCACACACACTGCATTCACACTTAAGGATTATAAATTTTCAAAACATAATATCTTGATCAATAGTTCAATATAACGATTTTCTGTCTGATTTTTTTTTATAAGAAAGTGTGGGTATGAAAATTATATTATTGATTATTTTCACAATTTAACTGCTTAATCATCCTTCTAAATATATAAAACAGAATTATCTATATCTTCTAGAAATTTTAATACATCACAGAAACATTCTCGATGTATCAGAATAATAAAAGTCTAGTATTTTTCTTTGAAAAATTATCCTGCCTGGAACAGACACGTTTAGAGCTCACAAGAGATACGGACAAGTGATTAATTTTTCAAGGACGTTTTTTATGAATTACTTGTACGACGCTTGTGTGAATATATTTGTGTACATTTCGGACAAAAAAGTGAGCTTTAATTTTTATTTAAAAGAGCACGTTTTTGTATATTTATTAACTAAATGTGGCATTTTATATGTGCATAATTTAGTAATTTTTTAGACTGTGTTTTCGAAACGTGCCACACGCTTTTTTTGTATTGTGCATTAATGTATAGTAGAGTAAATACTTACTTTGAAAATATGATACATTAGTTTGGTGACTAATGTATCTATAAACCCAATTAATAGATTAATTGAGATTTAAATGCATGAAAGTTAAAAGTAACAACTTTTATTTCATTTCACGTGTGAAAAGGAATATAAAGTACTTAGTGTATTACTTTTGTAATGCTTTCTGCGAGGATTGTTTAAAGTATCATGCATTTATTTAAATATGTTGCTATTGTTAAATAAAATAAATTGCTAGTCATTTTTTAAGATCTTTCGCGTGTAATGTAATAGTCCTAAAAAAACTAAATAATAATAATAATAATAAATCCTAAAGCATAGCTGCCAACTCACTGATCTTTTCTGTAAAATTCTAGGAAATAAATTTGCTTCGAATTAGAAAAATAATTTTAGACATTTGGAACGATGTGATAATGTAACCATTTTAATTGACTCCATTTTTGCTGTTCAAATTGACATTCAGGCGGCATGTCAGGCATAAGAAAAAACATCCCATAAAAAAGGACACTTTTCAGTGACCATAAGAAAGAGTAACATGCTATGGAAATTGTTTTTATAACAATGGAAAAATGTAGGCACTTTAATGGATTTCCTGGTTGGGGCGAAACTTAACATCCTTGCGGTATGTAAGTGACATGCATAGACATAAGGGAGCCACTGAAAAAGTAATTCTAACTGTAGTGCCATACCACATGAAACTGAAAAAATTTAAAAATTAAAAATTTTGTAATTTAAACACAATTAAAAGGTAAGGTAAAAATAAGCAGAAAAATAAATTAATTTTATTTTAAGTTTACAGTACAAATAAAATAAAAATTACAAAATATTGCATAGGTTCCTAAGAAGTAATGAAAAAACAACTGCAACCGGAGGATAGCTCAGATTTTATTAAAAAGCTCTTTCGAAAGATCATACATTATAATATAAAATAATTAGTTTTGCATAGGGTAACATGCTATTTAATTATTTGTGTGTGTGATACAGTAGATAAAGACAATATAATAATAATAATAATAATAATAATAATAATAATAAAGGTTAAAATTAAAGAGAGCGAGACAACTCGGGTTTCATCCTCGACAGTGAGAGCATATCTCGGGTTTTTACGTTTGCGGTGTGAGAGACTTCATAGTCTGGTAGCTTAGCAATAATTTATTTTGAATAAGAAAAAGACTTCCCATAAAAAAGGACACTTTTCAGTGACCATGTGAAAGAGTAACATGCTATGGAAATTGTTTTTAGAACAATTGTAAAATGCAGGTGCTTTAATGAGTTCCCTAGTTGCGGTGCAACTTAACATCCATGCGGTATGTAAATAACAGGCAGCGACATAAGAGAGATATTGCAAAAGTAAGTTTAACTAGTGCCACACTACATGAAATTGAAAAAATATATAAAAAGTTAAAATTTTGTAATTTAAATACAAATAAAATTAAAGGAAAAAATAAACAGAAAAAATGAATTAATTTAATTCTAATTTTACAGTACAAATAAAATAATAAATTACAAAACATTGCATGGGTTCCCAAGCTATAATAAACAAAACTACCAACGGAGGCAATTTCAGATTTTACTAAAAAGGTTCTTTTTAGTGATCATACATTATAATATGAAATAATTAGTTTTGCATAGGGTAACAGGCTATTTAATTTTTTTGTGTGTGTGAGACAGTACATAAAGACAATATAATAATAATAATAATAATAATAATAATAATAATAATAATAATAATAATAATAAAGGTTAAAATTAAAGAGAGCGAGACAACTCGGGTTTCATCCTCGACAGTGAGAGCATATCTCGGGTGTTTACGTTTGCGGTGTGAGAGACTTCATAGTCTGGTAGCTTAGCAATAATTTATTTTGAATATAGTAAGCAGTTTTGGAGAAAAAAATGGATAAGTGATCAATTTTTGTTTAAAGGGATGTAGTAGAAAGGTTTCCGAATAATGTTGTTCATGAAGCACTGATGGCCGTTTCTAATAGTCCGTAAGTTTTTATTGCTGGTTCTATGCAGACCCTCGAGATTAGTATTACTGTCGAACTCCAAAATCGGATAAGAATAGGCATTTTGAGGTATTTATTTAATTTTACGGATTTTGTAAAATTGATAGTGTAACATATCTTTATTCGATCTGGTTCTAATTAACACAATATTGCGGGAAATATCATGAAGTTGCCAGCTGTGTGGTATACTAAAGATTTTATTCAGAATTATTAATTCAGTTTTATTTCAAAATAAATTGATTTGTATTTGTTACATTTAAGTATAGTTTGAATATAGTTTGAGTTGTTATTATTCTTAAAAGGCTCAATAAAGTAATTTATATAATTAATTTTATGATAGAAAAAACTTAACAAGACTTACATGCAGAGATTGTTTGTTTAAAAAACTTAAAATAACTTATTTTCTTTAAAACATAAATATAGGACTTTTACGACTGTTATTTTAGAAATATTTTACTTAAATGTTCACTTTTAACTTAAAATTTTGTATCCAATTAAAAAAAAATAAATTTTAAAGTTGATAAAGGGAAAAAATGATAATAAAAAAAATTCGAAAAATAATTATTTCCCCTTTGAATAGTTTATATTTCTGACATGAACAAAAAAAGAGAGAGAGAGAAAGGGAGAGAGAGACATGGAGAGAAAAAAGAAAAGAAAAGAAAATTAATACGGCACCATTTTTAAGTTAGAAAATTTTTTGTAAGCCAAAAGTTTTTTTTTTTTTTTTTCACCCTAATGTACTAGTTTCTTCTTTTTTATCGAAATTGGATCCATATTTGCTTTTTTAGGTGTTATATAAATAAAGTTAATGCTTTACTTTTTTCCTTATTCTGTTTGAAAAATATGATTATTTAAATACATGTTTCAAAATGAAGTAAATTATTTTCAGAAAAGTTAAAAAGAATATATATATATATATATATATATAACTTTTTTGTACTTTTTATTCATTTTTAATATGCTCTATAAATAAAAACTACTAACAAATATATATTGCTATTGGTAAAAATTTATTTATTTGTTTCTTCGAAGTAAGTGTTTACCTCAGCTTTTATTATTTTCATATATAATATTTTGCACTATAGATTTTATCGTGTTACTTTGTGCCCTAAAATTCATAAGCTGAACGTTGATTGGATGTTGTTAAGATGTGATTGTAAGTGGTGACATTATAAAAACTGAGAGAACGTGATAATTTTCATGTAAAATGTGAAATACATTGTAAAATAAAATGAGATGTTTTTGAATATTTATAAAAAAAAACTGCTGGTATTTTGTACAAAAGAAAAATAATGGATCTGTGGTTGAAGTTGTTATGTGATTATAGGAGATTCAATTTTTACGTCCAAAATAAATCAGTCAGCAGAATTTCTTTTAATATAGTACAATAATTATATTTAAAGAAGAGCAGTGCTATTCCTTATTAAATATCAAATATTTATTTACTTTCATTTTATAGAGCACTCTCATTTAATTTAAAATTATGTTTTTACTCTGGATATATATGCACCTCATAAGCAGAGGGACTTATTTAAACAAAACAATGACAAGGAGATATTCCATTGATGTTTTATAATATTTTTATTAATTTTTTTATTTATATGTCTGTTTGTGTTTTTCATTTTCCTCAACTTGTTATAAATTTGTGGAATTGTTCTACTCCAGCGATCCGCAAGCTACAAATTCTTCAAAAACGTATAATTATTTTTATCCGCTTAAATAATACAATAAATACAAAATGCTAAAGTTTTGATTAAAAAAATTAAAAAAGATAAAGGTAAAAGGAATCTTTGTTAAAAGATAGTGCTGTATTAAGCTTTTTTAGACGTGGCGTGGGGCTGAAATTGAAAAGGCATTATTCCAAGCATAGGCTCTGTCATTGGTGCAACACAATGTCATAAATAGTATTAACATTTAAACTCCCTCCATCTTGTCTAACATGTTCATTAATAAATGTATTACTCCCGGTCAGTAAATGTATTTTTGCAAGCTTTTATTTAACTTGCTTTACATGTACTTTTGGCTAAAATTATCCAGTCTAATTTTAACACAATTACAGTTCTACAATTGACGTAATTTCTGGTAGTGGTGCGTATTACTGGTGTTAATTTAATATTCTGCTATAATATATATATGTATTTGAAATTTGTTTCTACTACCCTCCTGAGGGAAAAGATATTCGTCCAATAAGGACGCGCAAAGGTCATGATGTATGTGATCATGTAAATACAATTAATTGACAGAGAACAGAATTACAGAGAATATGAATTGATGTGAGATCAGTCTTCATGATGCCTTTATTTTTTTTTTTATTTTTTTTTTTTCAGGAAGGTGGATTGATAATTGTATATTCCTTTTATTAAAAAAAACCTTGATAAAAAAGCACTCAAATTTATTTTATCTCTTTTTAAAAATGTATTTATTTTAATCAATCGTCCTTCTATTTTTTTTATCTTTACTAAATTGTAATAAAAGATTGTTTATTTTTTTTATTATAATTTATTTTTACTCCATTTCCACATTAGTTTTTCCTGTTACTGTTACTCTTAATGTTTTTGAGTGTGTATTTTCTCGAAAATTTTGCCTTATATCCCTTAGGAAATAGTATGCAAAAGGTTTTCTAAACAGATAAAGAGTGTGGCCAAAAGTGAAAAAAAAATATACACTTTGATATGGGTCGCGTAACAATAGAATTTGGCAAAATCGACTGATTTTAATAACTTACAAAATATGATTTTAGCACATTTGTACTTCAAAACAGCAACTATAACCAACAATATATTATTAGATCCCAATGTCAAGTTCTCAATGAAGATCTGCGTGGAAGAAGATGTTATGTAACAAAAATTAGAATTCGAGAAAATTGAAATGAATTTTATTTTGTTGTAATTTAGTTATTCATTTAATTCCTTCTTACAAGGAAGGTCTCCATACGGGCATATTCAGAAAAATCTGAAAAGAAAATACAGAATATTCTTTTCATTTGGATATATATGTTTATAAAAATAATTTAGGCGGAACCGCGATAGAGCATATGTAAAAAAATAATGAAAATTTCGTTTATTTGGCGATTTATCACCGGTTGGCGCTGAAATTAAAATGTCAAAAAATACGATTTAATGTTGAATACTCTTTAAGGAAAAAACTTTTTATGATGATTTTGTTTAAATAAGTTTAATTTGAATAAGTTAAGTTTTGTCATTTTTAGTTTGTTTTAACGATAGTTTTGTCACATATATGTATATGTATTGATAATGAAATTTAACTATAATATTTTATGACTTAAAACAACATTTACATTGATTTAAAGAGTTTCAAGCTAAAAAGTAAGACCGATTAAGCACTGTTGATTTGATTTTGTTGCTATGGAAACAATGAGTTCTTCAATATCAAAATGTGTAATGGCAGAATTTTTCAAGTGGACATTATCTTTTAACGGCCGTTCAAATTTTAAAAAATGGCTTTAACTTAAAATAGAAAATATTTTTCCAGTGATAAAATTAAATAACTAAAGCAACAAGCAATATGATATATATATATATATATATATATATATATATATATATATAACCATTAATTAAACATAACCTACCACCATCAAAAACCGTAATATTATGAGTTAAAGCTTTAAGTATAAAAAAAGTGCCAAATAATTTATTATAAGAATTATTATGGAAGAAAAAATAAGAAAGTGGACACCGACAAATAATGGAAAAGCTTATATATTGAATTACGTTTTCAAGGGCACAGAATTCAATGATATAAGCAATATGGTTGTTTTCTGTGAGAAAAATAAGCTAAAGCTAAAAATTATTTTTCTCTGTGCCCGAACAACCATTATAATCAAGTGAATAGATTAAAAATGAAAACAGAATAGAAACAAATAATATGAAATGGAAAAATCAATAAAACCTGTTTATATATTTATAGGATATAAAATAGAAATAATACGCAACATACCGATTAATATTTCAGTAATTTTCAATATATCCACTCGCACATGGCTACCAAAATATCGTAAAGATTAAGGTGAATAAAACAGTTAAGAAATCACAGTAATTGATACCAAAGGATGCAGTTAATACATTTTGAAATACCATGATAAATGGAATTAATATAATATAAAATAAAATAAATAGAAAGTAATTACATTATTTAAAATAACTAAAATGCACTATTAAATTAATTAATTACTATTTAACAATATCGTCAAAATTTAGCTATAAAATCCCACCAGGTGTAAGAAATTATAACTGAAAAGGAGCTACAAAAGACAAAATTTATAACTTATCGTCAAAAGACAAATTTTGGTGCTGCCATCTAGTAGTATTTTTATTATTCAAATGTCACAATATAAACAATTGAATAAATATATCTTTTCATTTTGAATGTCAACAATTCATTTTGAAGTATTTTTTCCTTTTGGTATCTTATATATATTTATATATATTCCTAGGTCGCTAAATGATTTAGCAATCTTTTAAATATATATATATATATATATATTTGTAGGATTTAAATGTAAGCATCGTTTATTTTCTTTATGACGTGCATTATCAATAAATTAACTGACGCTCTGATATTTTTATTATCCATGGTTTCAAAGCACGAGTTATGAGAATTCACGATCACGAGATCATGTTTGGATATATTCAAAGATTGGAAAAGTGTTGGTCTATAAAATTATGTTGTTCATCGAGCATCGACTTTTGCAGTGCCAAGGAAGGCATTATTAGGCCTAAGTGGCTTATTCGAAGGAAAATTATTCATAGGTTTTGTGTTAGAAATGTAATATATTTAAATAAGATATCGACTAAGTTAAGTAAATGTATCTGTATAGAATTGTATTACAGTTTGTGTTGTTATTCAAACGTCTACTTATTCAAATCTTCTATATATTAACATTTTTCCAACAATAACTTCTACATATATATATATATATATATATATATATATATATGTATATATATATATATATATATATATATAATAAACTCATTCGTTGATTAAGTTCAAATACATTAAATACCGCGAATTCGAAAAAACAATTAAGCAATTTTCAGAAACATTAAAATCTTTAACTTTTGCTGAGGATAAATACTTCTCGCCCAATCGCTTATTCGTATTTTCGCGCCAAATATTCGAAAGTATTTTATTTTTTACAGCCTTTCTACTGGAGTTCTGCCGCTAAATTTAACTGATCCTTTATTACATACATATGTAGTTTCACTAGCATTTTTTTCAACATATTCTAAGTATGCTCAGTATGGAGACTTTCTTTATTAGTAGCTTATATTTGAATTTTAATAGGCGATATTAAACTCTCCTAGAAAAGAATAGTAACATTTAATTATTAAGTATTAGAAATTATTTTTACCATTGAAATATTTAAATATAAAATTATTAAATATTAAAAGATAGTGTCATACATCTTCAGTACTAAGCAGAATTTTAATATTTTAGTTTTACCATATGATACAATACCTCATAACGTTTTCATCCATAAAATGAAACAATTTTTGAGAAAATGTATCGTAACATCTTCTTCCACTTAGCTCCTCAAATGTTATTGGGCATTTGTAAGTTACAGACTTGAAATTTTTGAAACAGAATAGGCAATACAAATTACCATTAATATTAAAATGCTTTCACCAAAACGAAAATTATCTCATATATTACTTAATTCGTCTGAAATAGTTAGTTCATAATTACCATTTAAATTTAAATATGGAGTCGGCTTCTGTTAAAAGAGAGGGAAAAAATAAAACACTTAATTAAACGAAATAAAACTAAAAAACTAAAAACTGTTTGGCTGTCAAGGTATCTATGTGAAAAACTCTTGATAGATTTCTGTACTAAGATTCTGAATTTGTGTAAAAGGCTTATATCGGTACCCTGAAAAGTACAATATAGAAATTATACCATGCAAAAAATTAATTTAGGCATTTTTAAAAGGGTGTGAACAAGAATATGTTTGTTGAAGCCTAATGCAATACAAATGAGAGACTGTTCTTTGAAGTTCATGATTTGAGCCAGAAATAATACATGGAAAACTTTTACAATTTGTATTTCTAAGTACTTATGTTCTGCAATAAGTCGTATATAAAAAAGAAAATTAAGAAGATTGATTCATATAAACATTTTCTTTCTCAAGAATATATTTTGATGTTTAATGTTAAAACTTCTCAATGACATTTCTCAGAAACGCTTTGAAAATTATTAAGCTGAAGTTTATTAAAGGTTATTTTTAACGTCTTTTAAAATTTGTGTTTCTTATCTATTTATGTAACTTAAATATGAATCGTTAATATTGTGACTTTTAAGATCAAATAGTCACTAAATTTAATTTATAAATGCGTGATATCAAGTTAAAGATGATGTTTGGAAATGAAACGATTTGGAATTTAATCTTCTGAGTAAAAATTTTAAATGTATTGCCTGTCGCATATTAGTTAAATTTCTTGTAACATAATACACATGGGCGTTTCAATCTACAACAGCATTTCTTTCACATTATATACAATACATTTCAACATATAAACACACAATCTATTTATATTTCCTTTTAAAAAATCTATAATACATGATAAATTATTTACAGAGAACCAATACTATTCGGTAAGCAATCGATAATGATTACAGCTATTTTATAAATTCTTTTTCGATATAAACACAATTGCAGAGTATATGTTCTTATTTGCGATGCAAAATGAAATGCCACACATTTGATCGTCCGGCATGTAAGGCACTTGTAATTGCGTGCAGTTAATTATTGTCTTATAAAACGTGAGAGGCAAAACAAAATTTATTTTTTTCTTCGCTAACTTTTTTATGATAAGAATTAAATTAAAGGAAAAGAGCAATAATGTGTGAATCAAAGTTATTGTGATATACAGACAGCTTAAAAGTTATATGTAAAGTAATTCTGTTATAACGCATGCATTTCTTTACTTTAAATTACAGAATCTATCATTATTTCATTAAACGGATATAAATAAAATATACATAAGATTAATTTTATACCTCCCAATAAAAAGCTGTTAATGAAACTATAATCAGTATCAGATAATATACTATGCACCCACAACCTTAGCAATACTGAAATGAAAATAATAAAAATAACACTATTGTAATACTGTATATATTGCTGTACAGATAGTTATAATGAAAAATGATATCTTGCATGATTTATTTATTATTAATTTATTTTTACATGAGTGTCATTACTGTAATAATTGTAATAAAATTCAGATTCCATGCTCAATTGAAGAAGAATTGGTACTTCAAGAGGATAAAAGATTTTTGTAATAGAAAATTTAATAATTTGCAAGTTTTTGTTTTATTTTCGCCTGAAATATCTTTTATCGATTTTGACATAATATTCTTAATGCTGATTTGTTTATTTCATTTTAATACATGTTTCACTGGTGTTTTCAATAAAAGATTTCTTGTGGAATTGGACTGTTTGTTTAAATTGAATTATTGGCGGAAATTGAGCAAGCATGAAATACTTTTTATACATCGTGGCATACTCGCAATAGACCTCCAATATTCATGAATAATTCTAGCTAGGACGGGGTGTATCTAATGAAATAATCTGTAATGTGTTATTCGCAGTAGATGGAGCTGCGAACATCCGGGAATTTGATGGAAATTGGTTCCTTCCTCGACACCATAATAATTTCAAAGGAGTTATACCCACCACGGTCGCTGGTTTTGGCGCCACTAGACTTTTTCCAGTGAAGTATTCTTAAAATACAGGTCTATCGTAAAAAGCCTCGCACTACGGACGATTTTTAGGAAAACAACTAACGTGAAATTACTATCATTCTTCCCATTATTTTTGACTCTACGTTCGTAACATGAAACCGCGCACAGTGGCGTATTTAAATCAAAATCGCAGCGAAAATTATATTTCATATGCCACACAATTAAAATAATTGCTATTGATTTACTATTAGTAAATAAACTTAATGTTATATACACATAAAAGTTTGCATTTACTAGTAAATATAATGTACAAAATTTACTTACTTTTTACTGTTTGCAAGAAGAAAGTAATAGTTCATAGAGTTATTTTACTTACGAGTAGAAGTACAAGAAATATTGATGCATATTTGAAATTCTTATACATATACTCATAATATTTTATGCAAAAAATAATTAAACATTGAAAACAAAAAGTTTTAAACAAAATTGAAATTTAAATGGCAGATGGCCATTTCTCCTTTTAAGGAGAAATGACCATACAATACAAGAAGGAAAAAGTTAATTTAAATAGCAAAAAAAAAAAAAAAAAAAAAAAAAAAAAGCAATTTAACGAATTACAACGACCATTTGAAAAATCATCTTTTCAAAGACTAAAATTTAAGACATAAAAAATCGCACGGAGTTGATCATACATTAAATACGCCATGAATTAAACATTAATAGTGTTATTACACGTAAAAATTCCAAGCGACAAAAATCGCCTGCGACTCGTATTTGGTGTGAAATATTTATATGTATTCATTCCTGTCCTACTTATCTTGTTTTTTTTTTTTTTTTTTTTTTTTTTTTTTTTTTTTTTTTTTTTTTTTTTTTTATTGACTTATTTCATTTTTCTTTTGCACGTGAAAATCTTACAAATTAAAATGAACTCTTTGGCAGAAATTGTTACTCATTTTCTTTCATTTTCATTAGTTATTATCCACCTGAAACTTACGTATTATACAAGCATTTCATTGGCTGTTCGGGAAAAGGCTTTTCCATCGTCAGATTCCAATCTGACGGCCAATTTTAAATAAAATTTCATTCTTAAACTTCTAAACATCCGACAATATTACTTTTTACACCGTCGGATAGAGAAAAAAAATGTACTTTTAAATGCAATTTGTTTGAAAGCGGTATCTCAACTTGTTTCTGAGTTATTAATTTTTTTGTAATATTTATTACTTTTGTGTCATAGTGGCAACAAAATGTATCCATCTCTGTTGAAAGTAAAGGGAAATACATATTACTGTATAGACCAATCAGAATACAAATAAAATGCGGATTAAACCAATAAAACCCTTCAGATATGCTTTTGATTTCCTACCCTGACGAGAACAATAACCATTTTTCCAAATGGTTAAAAAATAACACATTTCATATAGTCAATCATGCAAAATGTATAGCAATTTGTTAAGATGCAGTTATATGATCGAAAATGAGTGAAGAAAACTCGAATAAACAAAATTTGAAGTATAATTTCAATCCTTCACGTTTCGTAAAATCTTATCACATGTTTACCAAAAGTCTTGATATTTTGTAAACGTTTTATGGAACCACTTCAGGTACCTTATGCATTGTATCCAGACATTCTTTTTGGATGTAATGCTATATTGTTTTGCACAACCAACACAGTGATCGTAATCCCATTTTATTTACTCGGAATCTGTAGAATCTGATAATTTAAATGTATTTTGATTTCTTGGCTACTGGAATTGACGTGCTTTTTTTTCTCGCGTTAATTGTAGGTTTATCACATTAATTTAGTTTATTTATCAACTTTATCAATTTCTGTTATGAATGTTTCCTACGTTTTTCATTATTTTTTGAAACAAATAAATCGTTAGGTCTTATTATATTATTATTATTATTTGATAAAATATCATTAGTTTACTACACTGTGTACAAAACTGTTGTAAAGTCAAATAAACTTATACAAATATTAAAATAAAGTTAAAATATCTACGTTTCGGTCATCCTTCTATGACCTTCCTCAGGAACGTTGTCGTATATCGTCTAAAATTAGAGCAAAACCGTCTTGAGTTCAAAATGTTCGTTATATATTCAGTCAAAAGTCACTTTATCCAATTACAATCCAGAAAGCATGTAATGGCACCATCTATTAGACAAAAAGTAGACTACAATTTCGAATGATTTTTAATATGGCGCCGTCTATGAGGTGAAAAAGGAATAAAAGACTATAAAATGCACAATTTGGGCCTGCAGTGGCCCCATCTATTGAAAGGCAATGTAAATGCATGTAGAACTTAAAATGCAAGAGGCAAACTTTGTTAAAATCAAAAATAGAAGTGCATACTTGACTTTGGGAAATGTAAGATGAATAGATTAAATTTCAAAAAATCATTTCAATATGTGCAACCAAAGTTTAGGGATATTAACTAATATGTTATCATTACAAACTCCTTCATTTCTAAACATAATTTCTATTGATTCTTTTTGAAGGCCATCTATTGCAGTATTACATGGGATTATAATTTTAGCATTATCAAAATCTATATAACTATGGGGGTTGTTAAAATAAAATTTAGCCAGTGCTGTGGTCTGACGATATTGTAAAATGTCTCTCTTATGTTCTTTCAACCTCTCCAGAAATTTTCTTTTCGTAGTATCAATGTAAAATTTTTTAGCACCGCTATCCAAAATGATAGGAATTTCATAAACACCAGCACGCTCATGGCCAGGTGTAGGATCTAAATTGCAATTTAATAAATTAGTAAGGTAAGGAGGGGGAATAGCAACATGTTGAACGTTAAATCCACGAACCATTTTCCTTAACTTTTCATAAATGACTGGCACATACCTGAATCGACAATAAGAAGGTTTCTGCTGGTTATTAGGGGGTGAGGGGGGAGACAATGTTGCTTGTGAATAATATCATAAATGTATTTAATGGGAAAACCATGATCTATGGCAATTTGCTTAATAAAATTAAGCCCCTGCTTTAGTTTCTTGCCAGAACATATTAAAAAGGCCCTTTGTATAAATGATTTAAATGCTGCAATACGATAATTGAAGGGTAAATTAGCATCGAAATGGATAACAGTATTTTCTGTCATAGGTTTTCGATAAACTGCATAATTCAACAACTTTCCATTGTGCTGTAAATGTACGTCCAGGAATGGCAAAGAAGAATTTTCCTCGATTTCTAAGGTGAATTTTATGTTGTGATCCAGACTATTAACATTACTGAGAAAGTTTTCAAGATCCAGGCGACTATGGTTCCATAAGATCAAAATGTCATCCACGTAGCGTACCCAAAATGCTGGTTTTTTGTCAAAAGTATCAAATATAAATTTCTCCAAAGGTCTCAATTTAAATTCTGCAAACAAACCAGAAACTGGAGAACCCATCGGAGCCCCTTTAGATTTGTTTTATTATTTTATTATTATTATTATTATTATCATTAAAATATTTATATTAGAAACAATTTAAATAATTATATCAATTAATTATACTTATAAACGTAAAAGTTATACATTTATTTTAAATTTAATTATATTTAGTTAAAATCATCGCTAAGTATAATTTTGAAATATTGATTAAAGGTGGCCATCTCTCCGAGATTTCATGTGGCCATCTCACCTGAAATTGAAAGACTGATGCTCACCCAATTTAAAGTATCGATAGCCATTGTACGACTTTAATTTTAGTCTTAGAAGTAAAAATTAGATTATATGCGTTCCTTAAAATCCCTTATAGTAAAAAATATATATATAACGTACGTACTGCAAAGCATTCAGATACTTAAGTCGAAAAAATTATAAAACCACCTATTTAATTGACATTAAAATTACACTTACTTTTTATAATCGAAAAACACAACTGCACATCGCAACAAACTCGTTGAACTATTTTATACGAACAATGTTTTATTGCAATCTATGATCAAGTTTTGGAGATATTTAGACTGGTCATCTCTCCTCAATGTCCATCTATCCAAGAGTTACCTTACCATATGCAAACTATTAATTGTTTATATAAACGAATGTATTATTATATATATTATTTGGATTTAGAATTTAGCAAACTTCAGTTGCTAAATTCTTGACTAAAGTTGACTTGCAGCATAAAGATTTGTGTTTTTGAGTTTTATTTAAACTACTAAACAATTTTATTTAAACAATTTTATTTAAATTATTAAATAATTTACATTTAAAAATGGCAAATATATGCGGAAATAATTATTTTTTTTAATTGGTCTTCAAAACAATAAGCAATACAACTATACTTCAAAAATGTTCCGGCAAAGCCCTAGACCTTTAAAAATCTATAAATTTAAATCAATATCTATAAATTAGTGCCTAAAATAGACTTAAAGAAATATATATTCTTTCTTTCTTTTTTTGTTAATTATATTAAAAATAAAGGACTTGAGTTCAACAATTCATGAAGATACAAAAAAATATATATATATTTAAATATAATTAAACATAATTACAACTTTGAAACGTAACAATAAAGCACGTGTTCTAGCAAAAAAGCCTCCTCTTCAACTGAGTTTAAGAGCCGCCGGATATTACTCATGCTCCTGAAATAGACATAGAACGATCCACCATTTATTCAGCTATTATAAAATATGCGTTTGACAGTTGTTGGGTAAATCTAAATTTTTGAAATTTTAGCCAGGTTTTTACGTCAAATACTTCACTATGCGCCGCGTCGAAATGTCTCTGGTAGAAAACAGAGATCACTTTTCCCATCTCATGTAATGCCTCGATTCACATACTTCGAGGTAGGAAGCGTATTTTGGTATGTTATTATTACTTCATCCTAGTTAATGTTATTCAAGAATAATCGGGTATATTATAGGTGAATCAGCCTGTATAACTAAATTGGGCAACATGTGTATATGAAAAATACGATTATCACACAAAATAAATTAGGTTTGCAGCTAGAGCATTGTCACAAATTTTGTTGTAAACGCGATCTGAAACTGAATTTTTTTATTTACTATTTATATCGTCAGTACCATATCAAACTATCTAATATGAATTTCGTATTTGACAGTTTGAAATGGTACCGGCGGTATGAACAATTGCTTTTCTAACATAAAAGAGCTTAAAAGCCCTAAATTTTTCCGACAGTTTTGGAACTTATCTGTTACCACTACTCCAAGTCAAAAACTTTCTATTTAATATTTAAATCACAGAATTTATATTTTTCTCCATTTCAACTAAGATGAAAAATCTATTAAAAATGTGGTAGAATCGTTCTCACCCGTTAAAATATTTCTCAGTACTGTTATAAAATTTGTAATACCACAACAACTGGGCGCCAGAAATACGTTACGCGCCTGCATGTGCAAAAATAATGTATTGAAAGTTTAAACAAAAGATGACTAAATTTTAAAAGAAATGTTCAAATCAACTTAATGTTGAATATTGAAAAATAAATGAGAATAATGCGCTAATACGGTTTCAGCGAATTAGTTTTGGAGGCTTTTTTAAATTTTGTTTAATTACATTAAGTGATCAAGTTATTACATTAACAGGTTATATGAAGGCTAGCAGCGTACTTTTCTACTTCTCTTCTACTACAAGATCTTTTCTACCACTGTTGTGAAATAGAAAAAGTTGTGATAAATCACTATTTCATAAGTTTAAGAAGTATATTACGAAGATTTCTGTTTTAAAATAGTGGTGGCGAATGCAAAAAAAAAAAAAAAAAAAAAAAAAGTAACAGTAATAGTCTGTAATAATAAGTTGTTCCGACGATCGGAAACTAGATTCCAATATCTGTATTATACAATTAAAAGTGTAAAATGCATATATAGATCATAAAAATTTCAAGGTGGTAGTTAATTTCAAAAATCATAATAAGAAATTAAATAAAAATAGTATATCTATGTTCATTTGAAAAAAAAAATTATCATTAGTTATAAATTAATCCAGCTTTTACAGATATAAGAATTAGTGCGTTTTATTGAAATATAGCATTTACATTTTTTTAAGTTTAATAAATATTTAATGCGACATAAATTACAAAATTCTAATTGTTATTACATATGTTATATAAATGCAAGATATATTTTGATTTATTAAATTTATTTCAATTTATTTAATTTAAAATTAATGTTGAATGTTATATTTTCTTTTTATATTTATGGGGTTTTTAAATAATATGAACACACAATTTTTTGTGATATCATGTAAATAATTCCATAAATAATTATCGCAAAACACCATTCTAAGGACAAGTACAATAATCTTACTTAATGCATAACGACTAAAGGAAAATCAAACTTTAAATTTAATAGAAATTTAAATTTTCTACAAAAAGGGTGCTGAAAAATGATGTGAATACTGACCAATATAATCATTAAACGGACATCTAATATGTACAGGAGTATCAAATGCCCACCGAGAAGAATAAATCAAAATATTCAAATTAGTGTATTTCCATGCAATAAAATATAAGGTAAATACACCAATAATGGGGCACTAATTTTTAAATTTTTCTAATTAAATTAAACTAATATAAAAAAATTCTGTTTTTTTTTTTTTTTTTTTTTTTTTTTTTTTTTTTTTTTTTTTAGCTTAAAATGACATTTAAATCATGTTTCTATCTAAATTAGAAAGAAAAATATTATTTTTTCTGTTTTGATTTGTTTTCAAAATCTATCTTTCAAGCAATGGCTGTCATGGAAACGACTTTGGGAAAATGCGTGTTTCTTCATGATAGGTTTTTTCACCATATCTTCTATTTAAATTCTTATAACTCGAGAGTCGTTAAAGACAAACGGTTCAAACTTGAAACATATTTTTTTCAATTATTTTACTTTAATTTTGATTCAGCATATTTGAAAAAAATATTTACTTTTGAAAATATGTTTTTTTTTTTTTTTTTTAAATAGTTGTACCAATTTTTTTTTCGTTAATTTTTTTTTTACAAATTATTATTTTTAAAAATTTTGAATCATAATTAAAATTTGTATATTTTTGTTTATTTAAATGAAAAAAAATTGAAATTGTATAAATAATATTCCGAGTTATAACGATTTTAAATTACCCCACTTTTTTAATAAATTTTAAATTAATTTTTTTTTCAAAAAATTATGAGAAGTTTTATCATGTGATTTTGTTTACAAATGATAAGGTTAATCATCACAAAAAAATTCAGAATTTTAACTCAATAAAAAATATATATTTTAAAACGTGTCCCTGACCCCCTTAACCCTTTCCCTCAAGAGGTGACTCTTACTCACCACTAGGCTCCCGTGTAAATAGAGGCAACAAATGCTCTAGACACAATTTCAGCTTTCAAGCTTTTCAGCAACAAATCAGTTTTTTTAAGGGGATTCTTCGCGCGCTTGAAAACTCCCGCTCCAAAATATTAATCCTATGGGCATGTTATTTTCAAATTTCTCGTTTCAATTTGATTTTTTTTTTTTTGCATAGGCTAGATGAGGTCGATTTTTAATATGACTCTTTTTTACTTTTTCGATTTTGGTTGCAGATTTTTTTAAAGTACTTTCAGTGTCCAAACAGGTTTCGAAACAGAAAGTACCTTTAAAAAAAAAAAAGTGCAACCAAAATCGAAAAAGTAAAAAAGAGTCATATTAAAGACTCTCAGCTATCCTATGCAAATAAAATTGTTAAAAAATATTCAAATTGAAACGAGAAATTCGAAAATAACCTGCACTTAGGATTAACATTACGGAGCGGGTGTTTTCAAGTGCGCGAAGAATCCCCTTAAAGTCGCCTTACCTAATGACAGAATTATAGGCGAATAAAGAGAGTTAATTAAACAGTAAGAAATTAGTGATATCCAGAGCATTCGGAGCCCCGATTTCCGCGCGGCACCCGGAAACACTCTAAGATTTAAATAAACCGTTTGGAATAATATTTTTTTTTTCTGTTACATTTATTTTCTGGAGTGTCTTCAGCAGCCGATATTTTTGCAAATTCTTAGAGATTTCATTAAGATATAAGTTTTTATTTAAAATATTGTTTATTTAATATTATGTTTTACAAATATTATTGTTTTTTGTTTTGTATGTTATGTTACAATAATCATACCTAATACATAACGACTAAAGGAAAATCAAACTTTAAATTTATTGGAAATAAAAATTATGCACAAAAATGGTGCGGCAAATGGATGTGAACCCTGACCGAATATAAACACCATTAAACGGACATCTGAAATGTACAGGAGCATCAAATGCCCCTTCGAGAAGAAGAAACCAAAATATTGAAACTAGTGTATTTCCATACATTAAATATAAAATAAATGCACCAATAGTAGGCCACGTACCTGTAGTGGGCCACTAATTTTTAAAGTTGAAAAACAAGCCCAAAATGCATTTCTGGAAAACGACTGAAAGAAATCTGACTGACTTTCTTAATTTTGATTTTCCTTAAACGGTTTAGAATAATTGTTTTTTTTTTTGTTTTTTTTTGTTTTTTTTCTGTTACATTTGTTTATTTTCTGGAGTGTCTTCAGCAACCGATATTTTTTTTTGAATTTCTTAGAGATTTCATTAAGATATAAGTTTTTATTTAAAATATTGTTCATTTAATATTATGTTTTACAAATATTATTGTTTTTTGTTTTGTATGTTATGTTACAATAATCTTACTTAATGCATAACGACTAAAGGAAAATCAAACTTTAAATTTAATAGAAATTTAAATTTTCTACAAAAAGGGTGCTGAAAAATGATGTGAATACTGACCAATATAATCATTAAACGGACATCTAATATGTACAGGAGTATCAAATGCCCACCGAGAAGAATAAATCAAAATATTCAAATTAGTGTATTTCCATGCAATAAAATATAAGGTAAATACACCAATAATGGGGCACTAATTTTTAAAATTTTCTAATTAAATTAAACTAATATAAAAAATTCTCTGTTTTTTTTTTTTTTTTTTTTTTTTTTTTTTTTTTTTTTTCAGCTTAAAATGACATTTAAATCATGTTTCTATCTAAATTAGAAAGAAAAATATTATTTTTTCTGTTTTGATTTGTTTTCAAAATCTATCTTTCAAGCAATGGCTGTCATGGAAACGACTTTGGGAAAATGCGTGTTTCTTCATGATAGGTTTTTTCACCATATCTTCTATTTAAATTCTTATAACTCGAGAGTCGTTAAAGACAAACGGTTCAAACTTGAAACATATTTTTTTCAATTATTTTACTTTAATTTTGATTCAGCATATTTGAAAAAAATATTTACTTTTGAAAATATGTTTTTTTTTTTTTTTTTTTTTTTTTTTTAAATAGTTGTACCAATTTTTTTTTCGTTAATTTTTTTTTTACAAATTATTATTTTTAAAAATTTTGAATCATAATTAAAATTTGTATATTTTTGTTTATTTAAATGAAAAAAAATTGAAATTGTATAAATAATATTCCGAGTTATAACGATTTTAAATTACCCCACTTTTTTAATAAATTTTAAATTAATTTTTTTTTCAAAAAATTATGAGAAGTTTTATCATGTGATTTTGTTTACAAATGATAAGGTTAATCATCACAAAAAAATTCAGAATTTTAACTCAATAAAAAATATATATTTTAAAACGTGTCCCTGACCCCCTTAACCCTTTCCCTCAAGAGGTGACTCTTACTCACCACTAGGCTCCCGTGTAAATAGAGGCAACAAATGCTCTAGACACAATTTCAGCTTTCAAGCTTTTCAGCAACAAATCAGTTTTTTTAAGGGGATTCTTCGCGCGCTTGAAAACTCCCGCTCCAAAATATTAATCCTATGGGGATGTTATTTTCAAATTTCTCGTTTCAATTTGATTTTTTTTTTTTTTTTGCATAGGCTAGATGAGGTCGATTTTTAATATGACTCTTTTTTACTTTTTCGATTTTGGTTGCAGATTTTTTTAAAGTACTTTCAGTGTCCAAACAGGTTTCGAAACAGAAAGTACCTTTAAAAAAAAAAAAGTGCAACCAAAATCGAAAAAGTAAAAAAGAGTCATATTAAAGACTCTCAGCTATCCTATGCAAATAAAATTCTTAAAAAATATTCAAATTGAAACGAGAAATTCGAAAATAACCTGCCCTTAGGATTAACATTACGGAGCGGGTGTTTTCAAGTGCGCGAAGAATCCCCTTAAAGTCGCCTTACCTAATGACAGAATTATAGGCGAATAAAGAGAGTTAATTAAACAGTAAGAAATTAGTGATATCCAGAGCATTCGGAGCCCCGATTTCCGCGCGGCACCCGGAAACACTCTAAGATTTAAATAAACCGTTTGGAATAATATTTTTTTTTTCTGTTACATTTATTTTCTGGAGTGTCTTCAGCAGCCGATATTTTTGCAAATTCTTAGAGATTTCATTAAGATATAAGTTTTTATTTAAAATATTGTTTATTTAATATTATGTTTTACAAATATTATTGTTTTTTGTTTTGTATGTTATGTTACAATAATCATACCTAATACATAACGACTAAAGGAAAATCAAACTTTAAATTTATTGGAAATAAAAATTATGCACAAAAATGGTGCGGCAAATGGATGTGAACCCTGACCGAATATAAACACCATTAAACGGACATCTGAAATGTACAGGAGCATCAAATGCCCCTTCGAGAAGAAGAAACCAAAATATTGAAACTAGTGTATTTCCATACATTAAAATATAAAATAAATGCACCAATAGTAGGCCACGTACCTGTAGTGGGCCACTAATTTTTAAAGTTGAAAAACAAGCCCAAAATGCATTTCTGGAAAACGACTGAAAGAAATCTGACTGACTTTCTTAATTTTGATTTTCCTTAAACGGTTTAGAATAATTGTTTTTTTTTTGTTTTTTTTTTTGTTTTTTTTCTGTTACATTTGTTTATTTTCTGGAGTGTCTTCAGCAACCGATATTTTTTTTCAATTTCTTAGAGATTTCATTAAGATATAAGTTTTTATTTAAAATATTGTTCATTTAATATTATGTTTTACAAATATTATTGTTTTTTGTTTTGTATGTTATGTTACAATAATCTTACTTAATGCATAACGACTAAAGGAAAATCAAACTTTAAATTTAATAGAAATTTAAATTTTCTACAAAAAGGGTGCTGAAAAATGATGTGAATACTGACCAATATAATCATTAAACGGACATCTAATATGTACAGGAGTATCAAATGCCCACCGAGAAGAATAAATCAAAATATTCAAATTAGTGTATTTCCATGCAATAAAATATAAGGTAAATACACCAATAATGGGGCACTAATTTTTAAATTTTTCTAATTAAATTAAACTAATATAAAAAATTCTCTGTTTTTTTTTTTTTTTTTTTTTTTTTTTTTTTTTTTTTTTTTTCAGCTTAAAATGACATTTAAATCATGTTTCTATCTAAATTAGAAAGAAAAATATTATTTTTTCTGTTTTGATTTGTTTTCAAAATCTATCTTTCAAGCAATGGCTGTCATGGAAACGACTTTGGGAAAATGCGTGTTTCTTCATGATAGGTTTTTTCACCATATCTTCTATTTAAATTCTTATAACTCGAGAGTCGTTAAAGACAAACGGTTCAAACTTGAAACATATTTTTTTCAATTATTTTACTTTAATTTTGATTCAGCATATTTGAAAAAAATATTTACTTTTGAAAATATTTTTTTTTTTTTTTTTTTTTTTTTAAATAGTTGTACCAATTTTTTTTTCGTTAATTTTTTTTTTACAAATTATTATTTTTAAAAATTTTGAATCATAATTAAAATTTGTATATTTTTGTTTATTTAAATGAAAAAAAATTGAAATTGTATAAATAATATTCCGAGTTATAACGATTTTAAATTACCCCACTTTTTTAATAAATTTTAAATTAATTTTTTTTTCAAAAAATTATGAGAAGTTTTATCATGTGATTTTGTTTACAAATGATAAGGTTAATCATCACAAAAAAATTCAGAATTTTAACTCAATAAAAAATATATATTTTAAAACGTGTCCCTGACCCCCTTAACCCTTTCCCTCAAGAGGTGACTCTTACTCACCACTAGGCTCCCGTGTAAATAGAGGCAACAAATGCTCTAGACACAATTTCAGCTTTCAAGCTTTTCAGCAACAAATCAGTTTTTTTAAGGGGATTCTTCGCGCGCTTGAAAACTCCCGCTCCAAAATATTAATCCTATGGGCATGTTATTTTCAAATTTCTCGTTTCAATTTGATTTTTTTTTTTTTTTTTGCATAGGCTAGATGAGGTCGATTTTTAATATGACTCTTTTTTACTTTTTCGATTTTGGTTGCAGATTTTTTTAAAGTACTTTCAGTGTCCAAACAGGTTTCGAAACAGAAAGTACCTTTAAAAAAAAAAAAAGTGCAACCAAAATCGAAAAAGTAAAAAAGAGTCATATTAAAGACTCTCAGCTATCCTATGCAAATAAAATTGTTAAAAAATATTCAAATTGAAACGAGAAATTCGAAAATAACCTGCCCTTAGGATTAACATTACGGAGCGGGTGTTTTCAAGTGCGCGAAGAATAACTTTAAAGTCGCCTTACCTAATGACAGAATTATAGGCGAATAAAGAGAGTTAATTAAACAGTAAGAAATTAGTGATATCCAGAGCATTCGGAGCCCCGATTTCCGCGCGGCACCCGGAAACACTCTAAGATTTAAATAAACCGTTTGGAATAATATTTTTTTTTTCTGTTACATTTATTTTCTGGAGTGTCTTCAGCAGCCGATATTTTTGCAAATTCTTAGAGATTTCATTAAGATATAAGTTTTTATTTAAAATATTGTTTATTTAATATTATGTTTTACAAATATTATTGTTTTTTGTTTTGTATGTTATGTTACAATAATCATACCTAATACATAACGACTAAAGGAAAATCAAACTTTAAATTTATTGGAAATAAAAATTATGCACAAAAATGGTGCGGCAAATGGATGTGAACCCTGACCGAATATAAACACCATTAAACGGACATCTGAAATGTACAGGAGCATCAAATGCCCCTTCGAGAAGAAGAAACCAAAATATTGAAACTAGTGTATTTCCATACATTAAAATATAAAATAAATGCACCAATAGTAGGCCACGTACCTGTAGTGGGCCACTAATTTTTAAAGTTGAAAAACAAGCCCAAAATGCATTTCTGGAAAACGACTGAAAGAAATCTGACTGACTTTCTTAATTTTGATTTTCCTTAAACGGTTTAGAATAATTGTTTTTTTTTGTTTTTTTTTTTTTGTTTTTTTTCTGTTACATTTGTTTATTTTCTGGAGTGTCTTCAGCAACCGATATTTTTTTTCAATTTCTTAGAGATTTCATTAAGATATAAGTTTTTATTTAAAATATTGTTTATTTAATATTATGTTTTACAAATATTATTGTTTTTTGTTTTGTATGTTATGTTACAATAAGCATACCTAATACATAACGACTAAAGGAAAATCAAACTTTAAATTTATTGGAAATAAAAATTATGTACAAAAATGGTGCGGCAAATGGATGTGAACCCTGACCGAATATAAACACCATTAAACGGACATCTGAAATGTACAGGAGCCATCAAATGCCCCTCCGAGAAGAAGAAACCAAAATATTGAAACTAGTGTATTTCCATACTTTAAAATATAAAATAAATGCACCAATAGTAGGCCACGTACCTGTAGTGGGCCACTAATTTTTAAAGTTGAAAAACAAGCCCAAAATGCATTTCTGGAAAACGACTGAAAGAAATCTGACTGACTTTCTTAATTTTGATTTTCCTTAAACGGTTTAGAATAATTGTTTTTTTTTGTTTTTTTTTTGTTTTTTTTCTGTTACATTTGTTTATTTTCTGGAGTGTCTTCAGCAACCGATATTTTTTTTCAATTTCTTAGAGATTTCATTAAGATATAAGTTTTTATTTAAAATATTGTTCATTTAATATTATGTTTTACAAATATTATTGTTTTTTGTTTTGTATGTTATGTTACAATAATCTTACTTAATGCATAACGACTAAAGGAAAATCAAACTTTAAATTTAATAGAAATTTAAATTTTCTACAAAAAGGGTGCTGAAAAATGATGTGAATACTGACCAATATAATCATTAAACGGACATCTAATATGTACAGGAGTATCAAATGCCCACCGAGAAGAATAAATCAAAATATTCAAATTAGTGTATTTCCATGCAATAAAATATAAGGTAAATACACCAATAATGGGGCACTAATTTTTAAATTTTTCTAATTAAATTAAACTAATATAAAAAATTCTCTGTTTTTTTTTTTTTTTTTTTTTTTTTTTTTTTTTTTTTTTCAGCTTAAAATGACATTTAAATCATGTTTCTATCTAAATTAGAAAGAAAAATATTATTTTTTCTGTTTTGATTTGTTTTCAAAATCTATCTTTCAAGCAATGGCTGTCATGGAAACGACTTTGGGAAAATGCGTGTTTCTTCATGATAGGTTTTTTCACCATATCTTCTATTTAAATTCTTATAACTCGAGAGTCGTTAAAGACAAACGGTTCAAACTTGAAACATATTTTTTTCAATTATTTTACTTTAATTTTGATTCAGCATATTTGAAAAAAATATTTACTTTTGAAAATATGTTTTTTTTTTTTTTTTTTTTTTTTTAAATAGTTGTACCAATTTTTTTTTCGTTAATTTTTTTTTTACAAATTATTATTTTTAAAAATTTTGAATCATAATTAAAATTTGTATATTTTTGTTTATTTAAATGAAAAAAAATTGAAATTGTATAAATAATATTCCGAGTTATAACGATTTTAAATTACCCCACTTTTTTAATAAATTTTAAATTAATTTTTTTTTCAAAAAATTATGAGAAGTTTTATCATGTGATTTTGTTTACAAATGATAAGGTTAATCATCACAAAAAAATTCAGAATTTTAACTCAATAAAAAATATATATTTTAAAACGTGTCCCTGACCCCCTTAACCCTTTCCCTCAAGAGGTGACTCTTACTCACCACTAGGCTCCCGTGTAAATAGAGGCAACAAATGCTCTAGACACAATTTCAGCTTTCAAGCTTTTCAGCAACAAATCAGTTTTTTTAAGGGGATTCTTCGCGCGCTTGAAAACTCCCGCTCCAAAATATTAATCCTATGGGCATGTTATTTTCAAATTTCTCGTTTCAATTTGATTTTTTTTTTTTTTTTGCATAGGCTAGATGAGGTCGATTTTTAATATGACTCTTTTTTACTTTTTCGATTTTGGTTGCAGATTTTTTTAAAGTACTTTCAGTGTCCAAACAGGTTTCGAAACAGAAAGTACCTTTAAAAAAAAAAAAATGCAACCAAAATCGAAAAAGTAAAAAAGAGTCATATTAAAGACTCTCAGCTATCCTATGCAAATAAAATTGTTAAAAAATATTCAAATTGAAACGAGAAATTCGAAAATAACCTGCCCTTAGGATTAACATTACGGAGCGGGTGTTTTCAAGTGCGCGAAGAATAACTTTAAAGTCGCCTTACCTAATGACAGAATTATAGGCGAATAAAGAGAGTTAATTAAACAGTAAGAAATTAGTGATATCCAGAGCATTCGGAGCCCCGATTTCCGCGCGGCACCCGGAAACACTCTAAGATTTAAATAAACCGTTTGGAATAATATTTTTTTTTTCTGTTACATTTATTTTCTGGAGTGTCTTCAGCAGCCGATATTTTTGCAAATTCTTAGAGATTTCATTAAGATATAAGTTTTTATTTAAAATATTGTTTATTTAATATTATGTTTTACAAATATTATTGTTTTTTGTTTTGTATGTTATGTTACAATAATCATACCTAATACATAACGACTAAAGGAAAATCAAACTTTAAATTTATTGGAAATAAAAATTATGCACAAAAATGGTGCGGCAAATGGATGTGAACCCTGACCGAATATAAACACCATTAAACGGACATCTGAAATGTACAGGAGCATCAAATGCCCCTTCGAGAAGAAGAAACCAAAATATTGAAACTAGTGTATTTCCATACATTAAAATATAAAATAAATGCACCAATAGTAGGCCACGTACCTGTAGTGGGCCACTAATTTTTAAAGTTGAAAAACAAGCCCAAAATGCATTTCTGGAAAACGACTGAAAGAAATCTGACTGACTTTCTTAATTTTGATTTTCCTTAAACGGTTTAGAATAATTGTTTTTTTTTTGTTTTTTTTTTTGTTTTTTTTCTGTTACATTTGTTTATTTTCTGGAGTGTCTTCAGCAACCGATATTTTTTTTCAATTTCTTAGAGATTTCATTAAGATATAAGTTTTTATTTAAAATATTGTTCATTTAATATTATGTTTTACAAATATTATTGTTTTTTGTTTTGTATGTTATGTTACAATAATCTTACTTAATGCATAACGACTAAAGGAAAATCAAACTTTAAATTTAATAGAAATTTAAATTTTCTACAAAAAGGGTGCTGAAAAATGATGTGAATACTGACCAATATAATCATTAAACGGACATCTAATATGTACAGGAGTATCAAATGCCCACCGAGAAGAATAAATCAAAATATTCAAATTAGTGTATTTCCATGCAATAAAATATAAGGTAAATACACCAATAATGGGGCACTAATTTTTAAATTTTTCTAATTAAATTAAACTAATATAAAAAATTCTCTGTTTTTTTTTTTTTTTTTTTTTTTTTTTTTTTTTTTTTTTTTTTTCAGCTTAAAATGACATTTAAATCATGTTTCTATCTAAATTAGAAAGAAAAATATTATTTTTTCTGTTTTGATTTGTTTTCAAAATCTATCTTTCAAGCAATGGCTGTCATGGAAACGACTTTGGGAAAATGCGTGTTTCTTCATGATAGGTTTTTTCACCATATCTTCTATTTAAATTCTTATAACTCGAGAGTCGTTAAAGACAAACGGTTCAAACTTGAAACATATTTTTTTCAATTATTTTACTTTAATTTTGATTCAGCATATTTGAAAAAAATATTTACTTTTGAAAATATTTTTTTTTTTTTTTTTTTTTTTTTTTTAAATAGTTGTACCAATTTTTTTTTCGTTAATTTTTTTTTTACAAATTATTATTTTTAAAAATTTTGAATCATAATTAAAATTTGTATATTTTTGTTTATTTAAATGAAAAAAAATTGAAATTGTATAAATAATATTCCGAGTTATAACGATTTTAAATTACCCCACTTTTTTAATAAATTTTAAATTAATTTTTTTTTCAAAAAATTATGAGAAGTTTTATCATGTGATTTTGTTTACAAATGATAAGGTTAATCATCACAAAAAAATTCAGAATTTTAACTCAATAAAAAATATATATTTTAAAACGTGTCCCTGACCCCCTTAACCCTTTCCCTCAAGAGGTGACTCTTACTCACCACTAGGCTCCCGTGTAAATAGAGGCAACAAATGCTCTAGACACAATTTCAGCTTTCAAGCTTTTCAGCAACAAATCAGTTTTTTTAAGGGGATTCTTCGCGCGCTTGAAAACTCCCGCTCCAAAATATTAATCCTATGGGCATGTTATTTTCAAATTTCTCGTTTCAATTTGATTTTTTTTTTTTTTTTTGCATAGGCTAGATGAGGTCGATTTTTAATATGACTCTTTTTTACTTTTTCGATTTTGGTTGCAGATTTTTTTAAAGTACTTTCAGTGTCCAAACAGGTTTCGAAACAGAAAGTACCTTTAAAAAAAAAAAAAGTGCAACCAAAATCGAAAAAGTAAAAAAGAGTCATATTAAAGACTCTCAGCTATCCTATGCAAATAAAATTGTTAAAAAATATTCAAATTGAAACGAGAAATTCGAAAATAACCTGCCCTTAGGATTAACATTACGGAGCGGGTGTTTTCAAGTGCGCGAAGAATAACTTTAAAGTCGCCTTACCTAATGACAGAATTATAGGCGAATAAAGAGAGTTAATTAAACAGTAAGAAATTAGTGATATCCAGAGCATTCGGAGCCCCGATTTCCGCGCGGCACCCGGAAACACTCTAAGATTTAAATAAACCGTTTGGAATAATATTTTTTTTTTCTGTTACATTTATTTTCTGGAGTGTCTTCAGCAGCCGATATTTTTGCAAATTCTTAGAGATTTCATTAAGATATAAGTTTTTATTTAAAATATTGTTTATTTAATATTATGTTTTACAAATATTATTGTTTTTTGTTTTGTATGTTATGTTACAATAATCATACCTAATACATAACGACTAAAGGAAAATCAAACTTTAAATTTATTGGAAATAAAAATTATGCACAAAAATGGTGCGGCAAATGGATGTGAACCCTGACCGAATATAAACACCATTAAACGGACATCTGAAATGTACAGGAGCATCAAATGCCCCTTCGAGAAGAAGAAACCAAAATATTGAAACTAGTGTATTTCCATACATTAAAATATAAAATAAATGCACCAATAGTAGGCCACGTACCTGTAGTGGGCCACTAATTTTTAAAGTTGAAAAACAAGCCCAAAATGCATTTCTGGAAAACGACTGAAAGAAATCTGACTGACTTTCTTAATTTTGATTTTCCTTAAACGGTTTAGAATAATTGTTTTTTTTTGTTTTTTTTTTTTGTTTTTTTTCTGTTACATTTGTTTATTTTCTGGAGTGTCTTCAGCAACCGATATTTTTTTTCAATTTCTTAGAGATTTCATTAAGATATAAGTTTTTATTTAAAATATTGTTTATTTAATATTATGTTTTACAAATATTATTGTTTTTTGTTTTGTATGTTATGTTACAATAAGCATACCTAATACATAACGACTAAAGGAAAATCAAACTTTAAATTTATTGGAAATAAAAATTATGTACAAAAATGGTGCGGCAAATGGATGTGAACCCTGACCGAATATAAACACCATTAAACGGACATCTGAAATGTACAGGAGCCATCAAATGCCCCTCCGAGAAGAAGAAACCAAAATATTGAAACTAGTGTATTTCCATACTTTAAAATATAAAATAAATGCACCAATAGTAGGCCACGTACCTGTAGTGGGCCACTAATTTTTAAAGTTGAAAAACAAGCCCAAAATGCATTTCTGGAAAACGACTGAAAGAAATCTGACTGACTTTCTTAATTTTGATTTTCCTTAAACGGTTTAGAATAATTGTTTTTTTTTGTTTTTTTTTGTTTTTTTTCTGTTACATTTGTTTATTTTCTGGAGTGTCTTCAGCAACCGATATTTTTTTTCAATTTCTTAGAGATTTCATTAAGATATAAGTTTTTATTTAAAATATTGTTCATTTAATATTATGTTTTACAAATATTATTGTTTTTTGTTTTGTATGTTATGTTACAATAATCTTACTTAATGCATAACGACTAAAGGAAAATCAAACTTTAAATTTAATAGAAATTTAAATTTTCTACAAAAAGGGTGCTGAAAAATGATGTGAATACTGACCAATATAATCATTAAACGGACATCTAATATGTACAGGAGTATCAAATGCCCACCGAGAAGAATAAATCAAAATATTCAAATTAGTGTATTTCCATGCAATAAAATATAAGGTAAATACACCAATAATGGGGCACTAATTTTTAAATTTTTCTAATTAAATTAAACTAATATAAAAAATTCTCTGTTTTTTTTTTTTTTTTTTTTTTTTTTTTTTTTCAGCTTAAAATGACATTTAAATCATGTTTCTATCTAAATTAGAAAGAAAAATATTATTTTTTCTGTTTTGATTTGTTTTCAAAATCTATCTTTCAAGCAATGGCTGTCATGGAAACGACTTTGGGAAAATGCGTGTTTCTTCATGATAGGTTTTTTCACCATATCTTCTATTTAAATTCTTATAACTCGAGAGTCGTTAAAGACAAACGGTTCAAACTTGAAACATATTTTTTTCAATTATTTTACTTTAATTTTGATTCAGCATATTTGAAAAAAATATTTACTTTTGAAAATATGTTTTTTTTTTTTTTTTTAAATAGTTGTACCAATTTTTTTTTCGTTAATTTTTTTTTTACAAATTATTATTTTTAAAAATTTTGAATCATAATTAAAATTTGTATATTTTTGTTTATTTAAATGAAAAAAAATTGAAATTGTATAAATAATATTCCGAGTTATAACGATTTTAAATTACCCCACTTTTTTAATAAATTTTAAATTAATTTTTTTTTCAAAAAATTATGAGAAGTTTTATCATGTGATTTTGTTTACAAATGATAAGGTTAATCATCACAAAAAAATTCAGAATTTTAACTCAATAAAAAATATATATTTTAAAACGTGTCCCTGACCCCCTTAACCCTTTCCCTCAAGAGGTGACTCTTACTCACCACTAGGCTCCCGTGTAAATAGAGGCAACAAATGCTCTAGACACAATTTCAGCTTTCAAGCTTTTCAGCAACAAATCAGTTTTTTTAAGGGGATTCTTCGCGCGCTTGAAAACTCCCGCTCCAAAATATTAATCCTATGGGCATGTTATTTTCAAATTTCTCGTTTCAATTTGATTTTTTTTTTTTTTTTGCATAGGCTAGATGAGGTCGATTTTTAATATGACTCTTTTTTACTTTTTCGATTTTGGTTGCAGATTTTTTTAAAGTACTTTCAGTGTCCAAACAGGTTTCGAAACAGAAAGTACCTTTAAAAAAAAAAAAATGCAACCAAAATCGAAAAAGTAAAAAAGAGTCATATTAAAGACTCTCAGCTATCCTATGCAAATAAAATTGTTAAAAAATATTCAAATTGAAACGAGAAATTCGAAAATAACCTGCCCTTAGGATTAACATTACGGAGCGGGTGTTTTCAAGTGCGCGAAGAATAACTTTAAAGTCGCCTTACCTAATGACAGAATTATAGGCGAATAAAGAGAGTTAATTAAACAGTAAGAAATTAGTGATATCCAGAGCATTCGGAGCCCCGATTTCCGCGCGGCACCCGGAAACACTCTAAGATTTAAATAAACCGTTTGGAATAATATTTTTTTTTTCTGTTACATTTATTTTCTGGAGTGTCTTCAGCAGCCGATATTTTTGCAAATTCTTAGAGATTTCATTAAGATATAAGTTTTTATTTAAAATATTGTTTATTTAATATTATGTTTTACAAATATTATTGTTTTTTGTTTTGTATGTTATGTTACAATAATCATACCTAATACATAACGACTAAAGGAAAATCAAACTTTAAATTTATTGGAAATAAAAATTATGCACAAAAATGGTGCGGCAAATGGATGTGAACCCTGACCGAATATAAACACCATTAAACGGACATCTGAAATGTACAGGAGCATCAAATGCCCCTTCGAGAAGAAGAAACCAAAATATTGAAACTAGTGTATTTCCATACATTAAAATATAAAATAAATGCACCAATAGTAGGCCACGTACCTGTAGTGGGCCACTAATTTTTAAAGTTGAAAAACAAGCCCAAAATGCATTTCTGGAAAACGACTGAAAGAAATCTGACTGACTTTCTTAATTTTGATTTTCCTTAAACGGTTTAGAATAATTGTTTTTTTTGTTTTTTTTTTTTGTTTTTTTTTCTGTTACATTTGTTTATTTTCTGGAGTGTCTTCAGCAACCGATATTTTTTTTTCAATTTCTTAGAGATTTCATTAAGATATAAGTTTTTATTTAAAATATTGTTCATTTAATATTATGTTTTACAAATATTATTGTTTTTTGTTTTGTATGTTATGTTACAATAAGCATACCTAATACATAACGACTAAAGGAAAATCAAACTTTAAATTTATTGGAAATAAAAATTATGTACAAAAATGGTGCGGCAAATGGATGTGAACCCTGACCGAATATAAACACCATTAAACGGACATCTGAAATGTACAGGAGCCATCAAATGCCCCTCCGAGAAGAAGAAACCAAAATATTGAAACTAGTGTATTTCCATACTTTAAAATATAAAATAAATGCACCAATAGTAGGCCACGTACCTGTAGTGGACCACTAATTTTTAAAGTTTAAAAAAAAGCCCAAAATGCATTTCTGGAAAACGACTGAAAGAAATCTGAGTGACTTCCTTAATTTTGATTTTCCATAAACGGTTTAGAATAATTGTTTTTTTTTTTTTTCTGTTACATTTGTTTATTTTCTAGAGTGTATCCAATAATAGATTTTTGGAAAATATATAGAGGTAAGTTAAAAGATAAGTTTTTATCGTTGAGATATAAGTTTTTATTTAAAATATTTTTTCTTTAATATTATGTTTTATTTTGAATTAAGCTGCAGTTGGCATACTCTATTACATTGGAAATAATTTGTTGAATAATCTGAAAACTTTAAAGTTCGTACATCAGAAATTTGCCATGCATACCATGCATTACTGGTGCATAGAGGAATGTAATATTTTTTATCTTTCATTTTTTCCAAAGAATATATTTTACAACTTAGAATATTTATTCCGATACATGAAGTTTAGAGCTAGGCAAAGAAAAAGTATATTTTTAGAATTCATTAATACTTTAATAATAATTAAATAAACGTCCTTAAGTGGTCTACTACTGGTGCGTTTACCTTAGGTTTTTTTAACTTCTAAATTTTACTACTGTTAGCGTTGCTGTTAGTTACATTGTATCGCTTATAGTACTTTACTATTCCGTTACAACAATTGATAGCTATAGCTCCCTTCGTTCGCAAGTTTTTTCAGTATAATGGGATTTTGCTATGCGCCATATGTTGATAAATTGATTAATACCTCTGATATATTTTGAGAAATTTTTTATACAATTTTCTAGAAGTTTAAAATTAAAATAAAAAATTAAATTTCTTATTTAACTGTCCAGAAGTTGAAAATTTCGGTAGTGCTTGATTATCCTGTGGATAAAAAAACTATAAGATTAAATGCCAATAATGAAGGATCGTAAATCTGACATTCGTTTGACATTAAACACGAAACACGTGTTTGTTGCGTCATCAAGTAAATTTTAAAATTATTAAAAATATATTTGTTCTTCCGTTATTTAAAGTAAAATTATATAAATTTGTATAATTTGGCGAATAGTTTGGCGATTTGTATAATTTTACGAAATTGGTCAACGGGATAATCAATTTTTGTATCAAAATTTCTATTCTAAAAGTATAATAGAATAATATAAATTGAGTTAAAAATGTTTCGGATTTTTTTAAATATCGATTTCATCAAAAATACAACTAGTTTTCCGTCTGGATCATTAGTAATGCAATTGTATCTTCTTTGTTGAGTATATTTTATACGCAAAACCTTGTAAGCTATTAGAAAAAAATATTTAAATGCTCTAAAAGCAAATATTTAAACGTTTCATTATTTTGAATATATGTAAAAATTCATTGTAACGTCGAAGATACCTATAATTTAGGAAATCTTCTCTCTTGAAACTTGCATTAAAAGGTCCAATAAGAAAAATCAGAATACTAACAGACATTCGTATGAATACAATAACTTTTTACATGATGAGGGGATTGCTTATCTTTCCATTGAACTATTCGATAAATGTAAAAAGTCAGCATATCAATAATAGTTATTGTACATGAAACAAGCATTATTAAAGTTTTAGCTATAACAGGAATTGACGCAAACGTACGCGTCAGCATTATCAAAACAAATAAATAAGGGAGAAACGTGAACTATTTTTTGTAATAAATTACGTTAAATTTTATGATTCCCATACAAAATCTTAAGTGAAATGTGAAGATACTTCAAAGTCAAATTATTTAGTAGATAAAAAAAAAATCCGATTAAGTAGAAATGCAAGGATAAAGTAAGACAAAATTTGTAGCTTTAATTTTTAAATTTCGATAATCGAAATCTCCTAGTATTTATTATTATATGCCATGTATCGATCGTTCAGTGAACATATCAAATACACTGTAGAAAGTCTTAAAGGTTTACTAAAAACTTTTTTGAAAATTCTGTAAATCATTGTAATTGTAGACGATACGTTATCATCAGAAACATTTCGGAAAAGATACAATGTAATAACCTCGGAAATTAATATTCTTCCTAAATTAACAGAAGTATAATATTCAAAATTTACAGCAGCAAAGTAACACATTTCTTTAGGATACACGTCCGTAAACGATGTAGAAATAATTTCTAAGAGTAGGCAATTTCTATTTCGCTTTTCAAAATGATTTCTGTAAATTAGACGAAAGTTTCTTCAATCGTGTAAAAGCATAATACTACATTAAATTTTCGCTAATATGTCTGCGTTATTAGGAATTTTTTCTGCAATGTTCACAGTTTAATCACTTTTCTGTTACCCAATTCTTCCTACATCTTCATGGTCGCGGATTTTTTTTAAAGTTTATTAATAGTTGCATTTCAACAAGAGAGAATGATATTTATAAAGCCAAAATTGACTATTTTACATACTGTTGTATAGGAATTCAATTATTTATTTCCTAAAGTTTTGATTGCAAATTAGTATAGAGCAAAAATGGTCATTGTAACTTAAAAATAGATCAGTAAATAAATAAATAGAAATTCCACTTCCCTATATCCATGTTTTATTTTCCCAGTGTTTTCGGGATCTAAAAATTAACTCCCACTTTCACTCCTTTCGTCACCATCTACGTGTATTTTGAAAATTAGGCGTCAATAACAATTGTATTTCTTATATTTCTCTGACAAAGACTATGTTTTTTATACTTGAAAGTACTAAGGTATTAAAATAATTTAACATGTTCCAATATTTTCACATCTTTTAAGTAATTTTGCACATAGTGTAAGTTTAAGTTTAAAAATAGATTTTTAAATAGATTATCATTGGAATGAAAGTTTCTAAATATCACTGATGTATGAGTTTGAACATTTTTTCATACTTATTTAAATGCAGGAATTCCGAAGGAAAATCTCTGAACCAAATGAACTCTTATCCAATAACGTATTCCAGATGTTACCATTCTCCAATTTCAGCTGTCTGCATACGCTTCAAGAAGGTATCGATTACAAACATCTTTGCCAAAAGTGTATGTCTTGGTAAATTCTTCTGTAACACATGCAATAAAGCATTCTTCTTGGCTTTGTATTTATTTGAGGAGAGAATAAGTATGCATTTTTGAGAATTAAATTTAGCGTTTTCTTAAGTTTGGTATAATTCCAGCTGCATTATATTTCTGTTGACAAATCTAGCAAGAAAACAGCTCTAGATGCAGAAAAAAACTAGAAACTAAATTTAATACGTAACCAATCTTTTATCATTCTGTTGTTTGTATTTGATAGTTAACCCGTGTGTGTTGCTATTTATATATGCGCAATGGCAGGACTATATTATATCGCCAATTTTTTTCCGGTGTTAACTATCAAGTCGCAGTTTTATTTCATCTCTTGTTTTTTTTTTTTTTCCTAAATTGTGCTTATTTTACTTTTCTTATTCCTTCATCTTGGATTTTATTGAAATATTCTTCATATATAAAAATACAAAAGTATATAACCTTTCATAGTAAATAACCTTTAAAAGTAAATAACCTTTCATAAATGTTGTTCATAGCTGACGTTTTGTAGGTTTCATTTACCTTTTGCCAGTCTTTATGTCTCTTTTTAATTATCTTTATTCTAACCAAAAAGACAAATATATTAACTAACTTTAAGAAAGAAAAAACCTTTACTATTTTATTATGTGTATTTATTTCCATTTTCACTTTTTTTCTTTTAATCTTTCCCTTAAACTGAATAAATATATCTTTTTCTCTCCAGTTCATTAAAGCATTCGATTTTTTTTATATTTATCGTGTTGCATGCACCGCAATAATTTTTTCCTGCACATATCGCTAACCCTCAAGAAAAGTGACACATACTGCAAAAATTCATTTTGCGTTTTACTGCATGTATCTCTGTGATAGATGCGCCTTGCAACAGAAACAAAATCACAAGTGTACTTATACAAATAATCGCTTTATTAAGGTGTTGGACTGGGTGTAGAGATAAAATCCTCAACCCTCCAAACTTCACCTACGTCTTCATTCTTTAGCGTTTTACACTTTAATGCACATTATTTTTCCTGCATGCTAAGTGCTGTAACTTCATCTTACAGTAAATTCATGCACATTTTTTATTGCTTCTCCTGTGAAATTTACTTCTGAATTTACTTAATTGGTTTATTAATCCCTACATTTCATTCTGCGGTTCACAATGAGTTTCGTCATTTGTTTTATTTTATTCATTTATTCAAATTTGTAATCACATTGACATTAATGATAAGGACATTACTCTATTACTTTTTATCTCAAGAGATTGCTAAAAGACTGAAACAAATAATATTTTACCTAATAAATTTTCTGTTACTACATTATTCTCAGTTATTTACATATCGCAAGTATGGTGGTACCAACACCTGTATATAAATGATGCCGAAAGAAATGAAAGTATGATTACTCTAAAAATGAATTTTTAGGCTTTACATGTGCATACATGAAATTAAAAATAATCTATTATCTATCTCACAATTTCTTTAAATACAACATAATAAACTTCTTAAAACACATTTTTAAATTTTAAATTTTATTTTTAAATTTTATCTCATCAGGAAAGACTATTTTATAGATTCAGATAAATATGCGCGCAATATTTCAGTTATACGTGTTTGAAGTTCTATTTTATGCGAATGTTATAGAAGAATAGAAACGGGAAAACATGCAATAAACTTTGATTATGACACAGTTTTCAGTAGTTTCATAATACTGTAACGAAACTCTTATTTGTTTTCTTGGCACTGCATATAAATTGACTTGTATTATTAACACATATTTTAGTGTACTATATATATTTCAACTGAAAAAAAAATTTCACAATTAAAAACCACACTTAAACAATTCACGTCCATAGACAGCATTTCTTTGAAATTACTTTTTTTACCCATGCGTATGACTTCTATAATTTGTACTCACCATGCAGAATGTAAAAATCTAGTTAAACTGAAACACGCAAACCAAATTTCCACACGCGCTTTCAGCAATAACCGCTAATAGAAAGGATTATGATCGAAATGTTTTGTCTTCTACTGTTAACGAACGATAAATGCTATGCAGCAAAGAGGAAATTGCTGGCCAATAGCAAAATAGATGCTGGCAATAATGGAGAAGTGCTGGTTTATGGTCTAAATCTACATGACCACTGCTGGACAGCTTCAGTCAACTTTGCTGTTGGATATCTTCAGATAAAATTCTGGTGGGCTTCCATTTTATCTCATGCACTGGTCCACCACTACATGGAAGTGCACGAACTTTTGCAGTATTATTGCTGGGAACCCTTACGCTAGGTGGCGTTGCGAATATTGAAGACATTGAGTATTTGAACAGAAATCTGAAATGAATATCTTAACACAATTTAAGGTGTGAAGCTATTTTTTTAAAAAGCGTATGAAATATATAGGATTTCTATACAATACAATAATTTCTATACCAGTTTAATGATTGGAAATGTAAATCCCAAAAGAAACAAACTTCAATTAGCGTAATGAGAAGTTGAAAAGAACGAGCGCTCGTAGGATATGCTGAAAGTACGTGTTCATGTCCGGTCAAGAAAACCAAACAGCACCGAGCGCGGTTAGTACTTGGGAGGGTGACCACATGGAAATCACAGCAAGTTTAAATATTTCTATAGACATTTCTGTTATGGACACTAGTTGCGCTTGGTGAAGCTATCTTTAAAAAAAAGGACTATAAAACTTTGTTTTTTTTTATAGAATTATATAAGAAAATTTTGTAAGGGAAAGTGCTGGGTCAGCAAAGGAATAGCAGTAGCATCGGTGCTAGCACTGTAGGAAAAGAGCTGGATTGAAGTAATGTGATGACATACCAATGGTGAACTTCTGTTGGGCATCGCAGATGGGCCAGCTGCATTCCGCATTGGTTTTGGTCCACATAGACACTTTTGTACTGGTTTAAATAATGGCACAATTGCACTTTACCGCTGATGGCAGTGCTGACTGCCATCTGTTTTCCAGCTGGTGGCCCACTGTTTCTTTCTTTGCTGGGTACGTACTTTATATTCTATAGTAAAATTCTTCTAATGCACATCACTAATGTATATAAATTTCATTATGTTTGAAATTGTGTAAAATCACTAAAACACGCTGCAAATGATTTTCTGTCGTAGACGATTATGTAACGGAATTGTTATGTGTGACCCTGTAAATAAATTACAAATGCTTTACTTTCCATATTCTTCAAAAAGCATGTTTTATTAGACCTCAGATGTAAATTTCATTACGTTTGAATTGGTGTAATGTTAGTAAAGAACACTGCAAACTTTTTTCACCATATGCTATAATGTAACAAAATTATTTCGAGTTTGCCTGTAAAGGAACTATAAATGCTACATACGTTGCTATAATTAGGGAGCATGCCTCCGTATATCTCCAAAACACATATCAATAATATGGGAATCAAAATTTATTACGAATCGAATTCATAAACACCTTTCAACAACGTGTTTAAAAGAAATAGGTATATGTTCCCTCATCTACTATCTTATTCCAGATGTTACCATTCTCAAGTTCCAGATATCTTCGTACACTTCAACTAGGTATCGATTACAATCATCTTTGGCACAAGTGTGTATCATAGTAAACTTTATATAACCCATGCACTAAAGCATTCATCTTTTCTTTGCGTCTACTTCATCAGGGAATGTGGATATATATTTGAGACTTTGGCTTTCTGTGTTTTCAGATTTGGCATTATTACAAGTGCATTATTATTTACTGATGATTGTAATATGAAAACTTTTCTTGATACAGCAAGGGTCTAGAAAAAATGAAACAAAATTTATAAACGTGATTAACATTTTATCACTCCGTTGTTTGTGTTTGTATCTATATATCATATTCTTATTTATACAGTGTCGTAATACATATGTTGATAAATAGAAATGGTACAAAATCTTATAGACTTCCGTTTTTTTTTTTTTTTTTTTTTTTTTTTAATTCATTATTAATGATTTAGTTCTGGAAATACAATAGAATAAAGTGTTTTAAAAGTTTTTGATTTTTAAAAAATATATTGTTTCCATGAAAAAGATATGTGTATGATGAAATCCATTGCGAAGAATGTTAATTGCGTACATATCTAGCCAAACATAACACATGGAGATTTTTACAAGAGTTGTGGACTACTTGAGAAAATTAAATTAATCAATTTCAACATTGTCTTTAAAAGTCTCACATATTCAGAATTTTTAATTTTATTATAAAAAATATTACTATATTATGCTAACTACTTTTATTTTTATACATGACCTCTTACATCATATAATTATTCACAATACATTTTTGACGATTTCGCATCTGCTATTGCTCTATGATTGTTACATATTTGGTAATTACGAGAACAATGTTTCACCATATTGTACATTCACTTTCCCATACAAAAAAATGTACAAAAATATAAATTTTCTTTCGAAATTAGAATTTTTCCAAGCGAACAACTTATTTTATTACTCTTTTAAATTTCATTCCAATATTAAGTACAATATTAATTAACCCTTTAACTGTCCTAATCGTATTTTTCCGTTACATAACCTTTGAATTCAAGGGCTGATTTAACAAAAAATTTATATTAATGTTATTTTTGAGCGGTATATAAGATAAACTAGTAAATCTGCAGATCAAGAGCCGCAACGTCATCTCTGCAACTTATTGTTTTTAGCAAATTTTGCGTAATATTTATCTTTCTACAAAAACAAAATTTAAACTTTTTAAATTACACAAACATTTATAAAAGGGAAAAAAAAATATTTCGATGGTTTCAGACATTAGAAGCGTTAAATTAAACACGTTGTTATGTAATGATATTCTGAAATTCTCACGAACTACTTATTCTAGTAATTTTTATATAATAAAGCAAATTTCTTCAGGGGGCGCCCCCCTGAACCCCCCGTTGTGTAATTTATTTTGCATTTGTACTTTTCTATTGATTGAGTTAATGATTATCCTATATCTTAGATTCCTTTTTACACTGCGATTTATAAGGATAAGCAACAATTTGGTCAAGCATTTTACGTTATCCTATAATCCATACAGCAGTATTTACTTGCCTGCTAACCACAAACACCTGTATGTAATGGATAAAGAACTTTTGGCAATGTAAACTGAGACATCTAATTTAGAAATCTAATACCTTTATAATTTTTGTTTCCAAAAAAATAATTTTGATTACCATTCTGCAATATTTATATCTAAGATCTAATCTAAATATCTAAAAATGTACTCGATAGCATTAACTTACTAAAATCACCCTAAAGTAGGGGGACTTCTAAACCTAACGGTTAATAATTCATCATCGTGTCCACTTCCAATTGACTAAATAGATAAACGTGATTTGGCGCCGTTAAGTATTTTTTGTGATAGCCTTTTAATAGTATCCACATTTAATTTAAAATCGTGATGTTACAAACACCGTTAAAATTCGACGCACACATGTGTTCAGGTCAAATTACGAAAGGTTAACTAAGCTTTTATTTCCCTTAGCCGGGCATTTTGTTTCATTTTTCGTAATAGGGATTATTTTAATAATATAATTTATTTTACACTCTACAAGCCGTTACACGGGACGTTTTTCACGTAGCATTAAAATAGAGATAAATGCATTAAATAAAACATTTCACTCCCCATCAGACATGGCAAATCTCAGGCTTTTTGCAAAACACTATTATCTTACAGAAAATGTTGTTCTTTTAAATCGCGCAAATATTTCAATTAAATAAAGTAACATTTTTTGTATTAAAATACTGATATCCAGAACGCCGGAGGCTTGGCAGCTCTGCTCCTTTTAATAGAAACATATATAGTTAACCAACACTTTATCACATTTTATAGGAGACAATACGGAATTTCTTATTTGTATGGCCTTACATATACCTCAGTCAAAAAATGTAAAATTTTGTGCCAATTAATATACACAATTGCGAAAATGAAATCGCAACCAATGAGAAAAGGAAGGCCAAGTAAAATCGTGTAAATCGAGGAATCTTTCTTCGTAGTGTTGGGAAAATACCACTACAAAAATTATTTTAGGTGGTATTTGGTGTGAAATGTTTATATGTATTCATTCCTGTCCTATTTATCTTTTTTATTATTTGTAATTTGCTTATTCCATTTTCCTTTTGCACGTGAAAATCTTACAAATTAAAATGAACTCTTTGGGAGAAATTGTTATTCCTTTTATTTATTTTTTTATTTTTTATTTTTTTATTTTTTTGGCAACAATAAAGTTTATAAAGTTTAATAGAATAATGTCAGTTTATTCTGTATGAAAATAGCGAACTTTTTCATTTATAATCAAAATAGTTGAATACATAAATAAAAATATTATTCTATATAGTATATAAATACTATTTTCATTTCTGCGTTTAAATCAATCTATATGCAAATATCTATACAAAGGCATTCATTAATTCATTCCTTTTAACTTTGATTTGACTTAAAAAACCATACATACTTTCACATTTATGATATTTTTAGATGAGATATAGTTGCTACGCAACGGTTAAAAGAAAAAAAAATGAAATATAAGTAAATTAATAAAATAAAATGTTATATATTATCCGAACACATGTATAAAATTCCATCATAAGTTATACACCTAATTTAAAAGCTCTGACAAATGTTTTGACAAAATTGCAAAATAAAAGGAATAATTTAATACACTTATTTAAAAATTTCAGCATCCAAAATTTACCATTTAAATCTATTATTCATATGAGCGATTTCTTTCAACAAATGAAAATTTGAAAATCGTCTGACTTCCCATAGAAAAGCATTATGTCACAAAATAAAATGTTCTATATATTCCGAACGAATGAACCAAATTTAACCCAAAACTATACAGCTAAATCCGGGGAGCTCACCAATATACATCCTTAATTTCAAGCTAATCGGATGCTTTTTACGGCAGTTATCGCGGGACAGACAGACTAACAAACAAACAAACAAACAGATGGAAACCAAAAAATTTCGGGTCTCCACAGTAAGCCTTCACTGACGTTTCGGCAATAAACATGTAAGGTAATCATAAGCATATCCTCATTCAATTACATTTAATAGCTATTATTTTATGAATCTATAAACATACATAAAAAAAAAAATTCTGCTGGACACTTAAAGGGTTAAGAATTCACTAAACATTTTAAAGTGAATCACTGTATAAGTACTTTCGTGTTTAATTAGAATTTGTCGGTTTATAACTTAATAATGCAACCTATTATTAGTCATAGGGGCATTCCACGTCAAATCAGGCAGTAAAATATCAATATGTAACCCACCATCACAGATTTTAATGAAACTGCGTGTGTTTGTTCTTACTATTAAGATATGATCACCAGTAATTTTTTTTGCTCCTTGGGTGAAATAGTTTCTGAGAAAAAAATTGTCAAAATTTTGAAAAACTGCCGTCAGTTGGCATTCTGGATAGCTCGGTTTTCAAATGTAGCATGTCATATATATAATCATATTTCAATATCTACTCTACAAATCATCTTCAAATAATTTATGCACAATATTTAGGGTACGCAGCTTATGAAAAAAATATATTGTTACGCTTATAACATTTTAAGTGTGTCTAAAAAAAATATTTAAACTTTGAAGTCGTGAATTTTTTATGAAAAATAATGCATTAACAAAAAAAGCATTATCAACAAAAGGCGGTATTTTTATTAAATTTATTTTTTATGGGAGATATACTTAAAGGTGTCCTTTACCTGATTCTGAAATAAAAATAGTGGGATTTTGGGTGTTTTTGGTAGTATTTCCTATTTAAAAATATTTTGAGGTGCATTTCATATCAAATCAAGCAGAGTCATTCCATGTCAGTTCCCCTAAGCCATTTAATCACTGTCACAAATTTCAATGAAATTGGGTTTGTTTATAGCTTATTTTAAGACGTAATCACCTTTAGTTTTCTTGATCCTAAGTAAAATATTTTTTAAGATAAAAAATATCAAAATTTTGAAAAATTGTTTTAAATTTTTTTAATGATAGTTCGATATTTAAAGACTACATAAAAAAAAAAAAAAAAAAAAAAAAAAAAAAAAGTCATTTCAATATAAAATCACTAAATAGGTTTCAAATAATGTATATGCGACAAATAATGTAGGCTGATTATTATTTCTTGTTTTTTATCATGTTTAAACACTAAGAGTGTCTTTTATCTTATGAATTTTTAAAATCAAGAATTTTGTCAAAAATAATGTGTTAATCAAAAATTTATTATTAACCGAAGGCTGGGTGTTATTGCTTTTTTTTTTTATTGTACGTAAAAATATCTTTTAAATGGTTATAAAATAAAAATAGTGAACATATGAGAAAAAAATATCAAAATTTTGGAAAAATGCCACGAGTTGCCATTAATGATTGTTCAATTTTCAAAGGCCTCATTATATATATAAAATCATATTTCAATAACTAATAAAGAAATCTTCTTCGGATAATTTAAGCAAGGTAAATAAAGTATGTAGATTATGAAAAAAATATTGCTGTAATGTTAAAAAATATTTAAATGTGTCTAAAAAATTGTATAATCTTTGAAATCAAAAATATTTTACAAAAAATAATGAAATTATTAAAAAATCTTTATCAATCAGAGGCGGAGTTTCTATGACTAATTTTTTAATTTTAAATTGTACATAATACTACATTATAACTGGATCTGAAAAAAAATAGTGGGATTTTGGTTGGTTTTAGTAGTATTTAAATCATATTTAAAATTATCAATATTTTCAAATGTAAAACCTATCCAATGTATCATCTCTGGAAATATTTTTATTTATACATTTATTTTATTTTTCAAATTATCTTTTATGTTCGTTTCTTAAGGAAAAAAATAAACAATATTGTTTTTTAGTAAAACTTCTAGGGCGAAGAGCAATTATCCCTTTCCAAAAAAGAGAAAAATCACTAGCTCCTCACTGCCCAATAGAAATTTTCAAAATGACAGTCCTAATCTTTAAACTCATATTTGGCTGTTAATATTGAAAATTTAGCATTGAGCTGCTAATATTGAAAAGAAAACCGAATTTCACTCTGTTGAAGAAAATTTTGACGTATTGTGCTTTAAATATATGCAAAAAATGCATAATCCATTATATTTATATCTTTCAAATGACTATATCTAAAAAAATATTTAAAACTTAATGAGTTGCACTTTTGTAACTTTATTCAGTTTCTAATGATATGTACCGTAATTTCGGGTGTATAGCCCGCAGATCAAACAATTCAGTTTGGACCCAGAAATTTTATTCAGTATTTGAAGACCAATATTTACTGTGATCTAAAAAGTTACATTTTATTTTTAAAATTTTCTGGGTCGAAACACGATTGTATGATCCGCGGGCTATACACCGGAAATTACGGTAATTTGATTTATTTCATCACAATATTGCTGAAAGATGGATTTTCAACATATATATGTGTGTATATATATCCCTGTTCTCAAACAAATTATTTAAAAATTATTCATTTATGTTTAATAAAGCATATATATATTGTTTATGCACTTACAGAAAATACATATAGCAAATTTTATGATATTATGTCAATAATGTCTAAAAGTAAAGAACTTATCTAATAGTATGTAACGAAAAATTTAACATCTGGTGTAATGACAACAAAAGTTTATAATTGTTTTACTTAATTTGGATGAATGAAAAAAGCTTACATGTTTATATTTTATTGAAGTACAGGTGAAAATGTCACAAAGACATACCTCAACAACCACTGAGTATGTCACATTCACACTACAGATGATTTTTTTTTCTTTTGATCTTTCGGGTTTGATTTCAGATGGTAATGAATTAATTAGTTTTTTTAGAAGTGTCATTGCAGTCAGCATGTGCTCACTATTTTTTTTTATATAATTTGTTTTGATTGACTCGATGAACAACAATATTTAAAGGGACCATTTCATGACTTTTCAATTAAAAGATGATTTATAAATTCATCATGTTGTTTAGTTATTATTATCGTCTTAAGATAATAAGTTGATATTAAAATTTTTAAATGCAGTTTATTTATTATTTGAACAGTTGAAAGTATTTTTCAATAAGAGTGCGGGCTGTTGATTTTAAGTCGGCTGTTGAGCAATGTAGTTGTTGGTAAAGGAACTGGTACTATTTAATTTAATTTTTATTGCTGTAAATAATATTTGTTATTTTATTATTGTATGTATTATATTTAAGCAAGAGTAGAAATACACGATATCGTAGTCATTTTAGTACATCTTAGCATGAAAAGCTTCAATATTTATCATTAAACATTCACATTTTATAAAAATTTTGTTAAAATTGCTCATATTTTCACTATTTTTATTTTATAACTATTGAAAAGATATTTTTACGTACAATTAAGAAAAGTAATAACAGCCTGCCTTCGGTTAATAATAAATTTTTGATTAACACATTATTTTTCACAAAATTCTTGATTTTAAGAATTCACAAGATTAAACACACTCTTAGCATTTAAACATGGCAAACAACAATAAATAATAATCTGCCTACATTATTTGTCCCATATACATTATTTGAAACTTATTTAGTGATTTTACATTGAAATGACTTTTTTTATGCAGTCTTTGAATATAGGTCTGCCATTAAAAACATTAAAAAAAAAATTTCAAAATTTAGATATTTTTTTTTTATCTTAAAAAATATTTTACTTGTAATCACCTTTAATTTCCTTGATCCTGTCTTAAAATGAGCTATAAACATACCCAGTTTCATTGAAATTTGTGACAGTGAATTAAATATCTTAGGCGAACTGACATGGAATGACTCTGCTTGATTTGATTTGAAATACGCCTCAAAATATTTTTAAATATGAAATACTACTAAAAACACCCAAAATCCCACTACTTTTCTTTCAGAATCAGGTAAAGTACACCTTTAAGTATATCCCCCACAAAAAATAAATTTAATAAAAATACCGCCTTTTGTTAATAATGCTATTTTAGGTAATGCATTATTTTTCATAAAAAAATCACGACTTCAAAAATTAAACATTTTTTTAGACACACTTAAAATGTTATATAAGCGTAACAGTATTTTTTTTCATAAAATACGTACCCTATATATTATGCATAAATTATTTGAAGATGATTTGTGGAATAGATATTGAAATATGATCATATTTATGTCATGCTACATTTGAAAATCGAGCAGTCAAGAACGCCAACTGATGGCAGTTTTCAAAATTTTGACAATTTTTTTCTCAGAAACTATTTGACCAAGGAGTAAAAAAAAAATACTGGGAATCATATCTTAATAAAAGGAACAAACACACGCAGTTTCATCAAAATCTGTGATGGTGGGTTACATGCCTGCCTGAACTGAGATGGAATGACCCCATACTGAATGCTATTCACACAGTTTTAAAATTTTCGACTCAGTGCATATCTCATTTTTTAACATTTAATATTTCATACTTTGAATGCGACGTATGAATTTAAATTCTTTGACAAACATATTAAAATGCTTATAAATACAATGGAACATACCCGTGCTTCCCGAGTTACAGAATATAGGTGAAAAACTTTTTTTTTTAAAAATTGATAACTCTAAATTCCTTTCTTATATTTAATAATTTTTTTAATAACATCAATAAGTAGTCACAGACCTTTCCTAAAAGTATCTCCCATGAGGGGTCTTGGGTAAATTTGAAAAAGTGTCCCCCGGTGGGGGGGGCAAAGTGGGGGACTGTCACCGGAGGTGCATAAAAACAATAAGTAGTCACAGACCTTTCCAACGATATCTCACATGAGGGGTCTTGGCTAAATTTGGAAAAGTGTCTCCCGGGGGGAGGAATTCAAAGTGGGGGGAACTGTCACCGCACGTACATAACATCAATAAGTAGTCACAGACTTTTCCAACGATATCTCACATGAGGGGTCTTGGCTAAATTTGAAAAAGTGTCCCTCGGGGGGGGGGGGGGCGCAAAGTGGGGGACGGCTGTCACCGGAGATGCATAACATCAATAAGTAGTCACAGAGCTTTCCAACGATATCTCACATGAGGGGTCTTGGCTAAATTTAGAAAAGTGTCCTGAAATTTCATATATTATAAATAATATTTATCGGAGGGCTCCATAAAAAAATCCGATCTAAAATGATAAAAACGAAAAAAAACTACCCCCGCAGTGGGCGCCAAATTGGAGATGAGAGGAAGAAAGTCTCATAATATGAAAGAGACATCCGAGAGCTTTCCGATGACATATTGCATGACGGGTCCAAAAAAGTTTGAAAATTGCTCCCCCTCCCTCCCTCCATGGTCCCACTCTTTCGCCCCGGAATTCACACAGCCGCCACTTTAAAATTTTCATGTTCAATAAATAATATTTACCGGAAGACAGCATATAAACCCACATCTAAAATGATATTTAAATTTATTACAGAAATCGGCTACGGTTTTAAAAAATTGTTCGCCCCTTCCCCATCCCCCTTCGGGCGAAGAAAGGTTCATAACATGAAAGAGTGGTCAAAGGGCTTTTCGATTATATGCCACTGGAAGGGTTCGGTAAAATTTTTAAAATTGCACCCCGCATGGGTCCACTATCACGCCCCCCCCCCCCCCCCCTCCGAATTTTAGAATTGCAAATTAGGGGTCATTCAGAAATTTAGTAGAAATATAATTTCGTCAGATATGTTTAAAAAAATGGTTCAGAGTAGAATTAACATAACATAAAGTTGAAACCTTTAATCATTCTGACATATTAATGCAAAATATAAAATTTGTAATAAACATATAAAAAGAAAAAAAAAATGGATTTTTTGTTAAATAAAATGATGAAAATTAACAACCAAAATTCTTTGCAAAATGATACATATTTTAAAATGTAATTAGATTAGACTAGCCTGCAAAAGTTGGGTACGTCATGCTTTTTAGCTTTTGATAATCGATTCTTATGTATTCTGTACCACCGAATCCGAAATTGGCCGTTATTTTTTAACCATCACGTAAAGATTTTTTGCAAATCATAAATAAAAAAAAAAGAAAAAAATAGCGAAAATTAGATACTATAAAATAGATGTGATGGTTGTATTTTTAGCGCTGAATTCGAAAATGACCTTCATTTTAAACAATCACGTGAGTATTTTTCTCAAATAGCAAATTTCAAAGTTAAAAAGCTCAAAGTTAAAATTGATCCCCCCTGCCCTCCCAACCTCATCGGACCACTGATCTGTTTAGCTGTAAGAAATCCAGTATAAGCCAAAAAATTTTATAAACTATTGAATTATGTAAAATTAAACTGGATAAAAAAGACTTACATCTATTTTATAGTATCAGATTTTTCGCTTTTTTTAAACGTTGAAATTTACGATTTGCAAAAAATCCTGCTACGATGGTTAAAAGTGAAGGTAATTTTTTTATTCGGCGTTAAAAAATACATAAAACGTAATTATAAAAGTTAAAAAACACAATAATCGCAAGTTTATGTTATCTAAACTAAAACTCTTTCTTAAACTTGTTGACTATAATATATCCAATTTTTTTTATGTTATCCTCTAATATAAGTATGTATAAGATAGTAAGCGTCGAAAATCATAATAATATTACATTGCCATCGGATTTCAGTCAGTATGTAAAATGTAACTTCGATCGGACATTTGGAAGTGAGTTAAAGTTCGAGTACAAATTTTAAACTGGAAAGACGATCGTTGCAAGTTAAAAAAAAAACTTATGAAAATAACATAATTTTTGTTAAAAGATAACATAGCCTCAAATCCTCACAAAGTAAAACATATATTAAAATACAGTTATTTTAACTAATCTGAAACTTAACTAATAAAAGTTAACTGAGTCGTAATCGCTGTACGATTTTTTTCAAAGAGCAGATAACTTGAAATAAGTTTAAGTACTTTATATACGACCCCTGAAAGCATGGCCGAAATCATATGTTTTGAGATGCAAAAAAGTGGTATAAGTCATGTATTTGAAAGTTTTATAACTCGGTCAATTTTAATGTAAGATGAATAGGACTTTTATTGTCTTCTTTGTTCGTGTCACAGTCAGTTTTGTAGTCGTAAAAAAAAAAAAAAAGCAGAGGGTATACCTTCTAAGCAGTGGGTATATGCTCAAGGCAGAGTCCATACCCTAGTGTATAAATACTATTGCTTATTTGAGAAACGGGATATACGGTGTTCCCTTAAAAAACCCAGACGGTATACGGCGTATACCCACGTATACTCTCCACTACACCCCTGGTCACAGTTAATTTTTACTAAATATCACTTATAGGACCGAGGAACCGTATAAAAGTTTAAATTTCGTAATTTTCTAATAAATGTTTTTCTTGACCCAAATTGCTTTAAAATAATTCTTTACCTTATTTAAACCACATTTGTAATTTGGAGTACGCATATGCATCTAGGACCAAGTGTTGCGAAAATAAAGGTCGGTCAGGTTACACGTGGACACACTGTATATATATATATTTTACATGCCAGCTATTACGTAAAGTTATTCGCTCTCCCATTTCTGCTGTTTGCAAATTTACTATTATAATATGACTATAATAAATTTTCTAGTTATAATAAAACGTTTCATGATTTTTATTTTGACGTTCCTGTACAGAAAAAAAAAAAAGTGTAGTTTTATAAAAAAAATTTCCAAATTTTAATTCTTCCTTATCCTAAAATTTGATTATCTACTAAACGTAACAAACTTATTAAACACATATTTACTAAGAGTTGCTTAAACTATTTCCAAATGGAATTCCGAATAAGTATTTTCGTATTTCATTTTAATTTCTCGTTTGTAACTTAATAATGAAATCGATTATTACTTATACGAATAGTTATTTTAGAAATTACTCCCAGTTTTTAAATTTCTAATTCACTGAACAAGACAGTTTTCAACATTTGATAATTTATATTTATAAAGGGAGATACGGTGAATTTAAATGCTCTAATATATTCTATTATTTACATAAGGTGTAAGCTTTGAACCTGTTAAAACACTTTCATATGATTACTTTAGAAAGCATGTATTTCATTTCATCATATTTATATAGCTTTACTTTGTTTACTTTAATTACATATGTAATAATCTTAATTACGAACATTTTTAGGTAAACACATAAGAGGATGATTTTTATTAGAATTATCGATCTGTTGACACAAAGAAAATTAATCTAATTTTCAAGATTACCTTTAAAATATCAACAAAAAGTTCGCGTGACTCACGTTAATTAAATTCTTCGGCGGGACAGTAAATTTTTCTGAAATTAATTTGTAAAGATAAATCTAAATAGGAGAAAACATTTTGAAGTAAATGTAAACAAATTATTAATGGTGAAGTGACTTATTAAGTAGTATGTAAATTTACATAGTTCAGATTTATTGTGAATAAAATTAAATTAATTCCATGTATTTGTATATGAAGTGAAATCTGTTCAGTAACGACAAATGTTTAAATAAATAAATTCATTCTTTTGTCGTTTTCGATAAAATTGTTGTCTGATGTGTCATTCTTTTTAATATAATTTATTTGACCCTTTAGCGGAAATTATACATTTATTACAGTTTAAATGTGTTGTATTAAAAATTTTATATAATCTTACTAGATCTAGCCTTTTAAGCGTCTTAACTGTATTAGGGGCCCATTAGTGTTGAATATATATCTTTTATTTCTCTCTAATTTTTCTCTTTTTATAATTATTATTCTTTTTTTATCCTTTTATTTTTTACTTTTATTTATTTATTTATTTGGTTTTATTTATTTATTTATTTATTTGTTTTTAGGTGCGTTCGTAATTATATAAATACGTAGCGCCTATAGTCGTCGTTCAGTCCGTCCGTCCGTCCGTCTGTCCGTCCGTCTGTCTGTCTGTCCGCATATAACAGAGCAAAAACTACCCAACCGAATGTTCTGTAATTTTTAATGTATGATTGCTGCAATATTTTGTCGAGCCATTTCAAATTTTATGAAAATCGGATCCATAGTTTAATTACAGGGACAGTCAAAAGTTTTTCTTTACATTACGGCCAATGGGAAAAATTATTGCAAATGCATTTTAATGATTTTACAGCCTTCCGAATGGTCTGAAAATTGAAATATATAATTGTTTCAAAATTTTGTCGAGCCATTTGAAATTTTAGGAAAATCGGATGTATAGTTTAATGACAGGGACAGTCAAAAGTTTTCCGTTACATTATGGCCAATGGGAAAAAAAATATTGCAAGTGCGTTTTAATGATGTTACAGCCTTCCGAATGGTCTGAAAATTTAAATATATAATTGTTGCAAAATTTTGTCGAGCCATTTCAAATTTTATGAAAATCGGATGTATAGTTCAATTACAGGGACAGTCAAAACTTTTCCGTTACATTACGGGGAATGGGAAAAAAATTATTGCAAGTTCATTTTAATGATGTTATAGTCTATGCACTTATGATATTAAAAAATATATATATTGAGTACAATATGGGGTACAAAAAATAATTATAAAACTAGTTATAGTACGAACGCACCTCATTTGCTACGTTTGACGAGCAATTTCCGACTTGTTATTTATTTATTTTATTTATTTATTCTATTCTAGATATCCTTATTATTATTATTTTTAATTTAATTCTTTTATTTTAATTGAGTTTTGTTTATTTCTTTTCTCTTTTCTTTTCTGTTATTATTTTTTTTTTTTTTTAGTATTGTGGCAAAACTATCCTCTTCTGAATCTGTTCCTCTGTGGTTGGTGTTTAACTTACAGCTAGTCGACTTTACTGTCGACACTTTATCAGCTCTCCTCTTTACCCTTTCTGTTAATTTGTGATCTTTTCACCTTACGGACAGGTGTATAAATTGGCTAATGACGGGCTGTTATATTTTTCACCCCGAAACGCCTTCTGTTTGTTGTTTTGATTTTATGTTGATCGCATTGGGTAATTTTTGAATTCATAAGCTGAATTAACAAAAAAATTATACTAATCACACTCCATAACTGCATAAGGTAGATGAAATGTAGAAAATGAAATTTAGAACATGTTTCTAAGAGTTAGGCTTTCTCTTTTAAAAGGAAGTTTTCAGTTTAGACATCAGAACAGAAAGCTTATTGAATTTGACGTCATTTTCAGGTTAGTTGCTGTAGATTTAGTTTTCATGAATGAAAGTTTCGTTTAAGAATAATCAGGCAATCCACCCTGAAATGTCCTTTGTTAAAGATGGCCATATACTGCCCGTTCACAGCACAGAAAAAAATAGCTTTTAATTTAAAACACTGAAAGCTTTTTACATTTAATTTATATTTTAGAATGCCCAAATGAATACCAAACAGAATTTTTGGTACTTTAGTATTAACAAGCTGTTAATCGTGACTTTTTAAAAAAACTATTTATAGCGACCTTTATTATTCTGAAATTTTGAATATTCGATTTAATTTGTTTTATTTTATTTATTTATTTATTGTAAATTTTAATTTCGTTTGCCGATTTAGTTATGGAATATTGCACGAAAAAGAATTATGGAATTGCAGAATTATTTACATTGTAAGAACATTTGGATTCCTCTTTTGTAATTGGACTGCAAACAGTCACTATAAATGAAGTGTTAGGTGAAGGTGAAAGAGCAGTCATAAAAAGTTAGAAATCTGATTTTCTGGTCCGAATGGGAGAAAAAAATGACCATGATTTTTTTTGCAAAACAAATTATGGCCATTTTTTTCCCATTTTGACCAGAAAATCAGAGTTCTAACTTTTTACGACAGCTCTTTCACCTTCACTTAACACTACATTTATAATGACTTTTTCATAATAATTGAAGGAATCAGTCCATCAGAAGAAAATGATCCATTCCAATGGTATAAGTTCGATTAACTCAGATAATCGGGACTGTACTGTATCTATATTTATATACATATATTTTTTTGTCATCGGGGGCGACACTAAATTCTGAAAAAGCAGAATTCCTGTTTTCTAGTTATATTTCTTTTTTCATTGTATTTCTAAAAAACCTTTTTGAGAAAGTTAACGTCAATTTTTTTAGAATAAATAGAGTTGTTTATATTAACCCGGCATTAGTCGCGTGTCGGTCTTTTTGCCGTCCATATAAATGATCTTCTCCTAACTCATATTCCCTTACAAATACAATGGACAACTACCATGTAGCTGACTTAATGTTTCTTAACCACCATGATGGAATAACAAGACAAGTCTGTTTTTCCTTCAGGTACATTTTTGCTAGCAAAGTTGAAATTGGTGGAAAAATCTACGGAAAATCCTTAATGTCAGAGCGTTTTTACATTTCCCCATTATTCCAAATCTCCTTAACAAAATTTATAATTTATGTAAATTACGAACTTATAACTTCGTCAAAATAAAATATTCGAATATTAAGTGAAAAACGTTTCTTATTTCATATTTTTTGCATGCAGGGTCTGGCGGCAAATAGACCGAGCGCGACTAATAACATTCTGAAAATACACACGACTACTCTCGGGTTAAATTTATACTAACTGTTATAACCTGATACTTTTTCTACCTTTCAAACTTTTTCTTGGTCATTTGTCTTATGATATCCCGACGTTACCTAAGATTTATGTTTATCGTGATTTGTAAAATGTAAATATCGTTTTTTTTGTCAAGATTTGTCGATCTTAGAATAATTTTACGAGTTCATTGTGTGAAAAGTGTCAAGAATTAATCCAATGCTCCAGTTCTCAGTAAATCCTAAAGGGATGATTTTTGTTTTCTTTTTCTTCAAAACCTAAAAAAAAAAAAAAAAAAAAAAAAAACTAGAGCTATTATGCTTGTCTGCTGACTTCTTTGAAGAATAATGAAATGATTACATTTAATCACACTTACTGTTATCAGCAGATACTTTGTCCAAATTTTCTTCTGCTCTTACACGCTTGAAAGATTTTGAAGATGCCTAAGTTTTCTGTTTAACACGTTTTGAAAAATGTGAGCACTGAAATTTTTTGTTCCTAGAAGTGTAGAAGTGTTTTAGGAGATTTCTGTATGAAAATTCTCAAGAATTAATTACTCTAGTGCCCTAGTTCTGAATGCACCATAAACCGCATGATTTTTTATTAATTTTTCCATTGTTTAAAACAAAATATTCCTGCCCATCTATTGGCTTTTTGGAGGACAAAGCAAGTTGCTTATGTTTTATCAACATTTACTGCTACTACTATAACTGACTGTCAAAACTTCCAGGTGAGATTCGACGTTGCCTTAAGTTTTGTATTTATCATGATTTGTAAAATGTGAATACTGACATTTCGCTCAAGATTTATGGGAATAGTTTTAAGAGTTTTATGTATGAAAATTATGAAGAATTAATTACTGGAGTACTTCAGTTCTCAATGCTATTTTAAGGGTGTCCTGTTATTTTTTCCACATAAAAAAAAATATTCTATCCGAAAAAATCATATCAAACATTTGGCAAAGCTAGATGTTTATATCAACATTTATTGTTATAACCGGATGTTTTTTATACCATTCAAAACATCCTCGTGCTCATTTGACTCGTGAAATTTCGATCTTACATGAATTTTGTGTTTACAATGAATTCCAAAATGCGACTAATTGCACCCTTTTCAAGATTTTTATATTGCTAGAATATTTTCTATCTAAAATCTAGAATCTAAAATGGAATTTGTCAGTAGGTAATTCCACCACCGCACAATGCATATTACACTGTGACGTGCATTATAAACCAAGTAAAACAAAATAATAATAATAAGTTACATTGTCTTTCTTATTTAAAGACAAAATAACTAAAATGATTAAAAAAAAAAATACTCAGCTAAATTCTACGTAAGGTATGAAGGGTTAATCTTTCACTTTGTAGAAATAAAAAAAATATAGCGTAAAAGTAAACGATGCAAACATTGATTCCTTGAGCAATTCTAAACTTAGCTACTTTCGCACTGATGTCTTTGTAATTCCATTTAATAAACAAATATCCTTTATTTTCATTTAGAAAAAAGGCATACCTTCTATAATTCTTTATTCCATAAAAGATAATATACACTAAATAACTTTATGTATGATGTGAATAAAAAATGTCTAAATTTTATTTTTATTCAATAAAGTTTTTTTTTTCTCTGGCACTGGTCCTAAAACTTGGTTTACGGACACGGTAGAAAATTTCTTTCGCTCTATAGCTGATTTATAAAGCAATGAAAATGAAATTTATATGCTGGACATCATCCAAGTAATGCATTATAGCAATAAATAATGAAATATTATTTCATTTTAACAAGCATTGGTAATGTTGCAATGCAATATATTTAACGAATAAAGTTGCATCCGTTTTTCACCATAAATATACATCTGTCATGAATTTATAATACCTACTGTTCTTTTTTTGTACACAGATAATGGAAATAGTTTAGCTCTTAAGCTCATAAATGGAACTCTAAAGATTTTATGGGATTCTACCACAATGTTATCTAAATTTATAATGAAAAAAAAAATATATCGAGTGATTAAAAATGCTGCTGTAATCGATATTATCTTAATTATTATTCATAGTAATTAAATGTGACCAAATTATGCGAAGATACGGAAAAAATAATGTATTTACTTTTAAGTATTAGATGCAATAATGTATTCTAGAAATAAGCAGTGAAGTGTTATTTTATTTTTTTAAATAAAATAAATAACTTATTGATTACTTATCGAATAATGTTTCATTCTGTATAAACATGTTAGGTTTTATATTAATTAATGGGACAGAAATACGACAATGGTTATCAAATTCAAAAGATAACTTAATGTCTTTGCTTAAAGAATAATTATTGAATGGGTCCATTAAGGGAATCTATACTAATAAAAGAACAAATCGCTCTGTCTGTCTGTCTGCTGTGTGCGATGGCTAGCAAAATCTACGGCACGTACGAGGATCAATTTTTTTTTTAAAAAAGAGTCCAAAGCCTCTTCTAATGCACCATATCCTTAGAATTTTAATATTCTAATTGTTAGCTGAGTAATTAATTAATATTCGGACATCACTCTCATCAAAAGTAAGCCTTTTTCCTACTCAGATTACTTTCGGTTGGTTGGTTCATAAAGCATCGCTCGTCAAAAATACGTTTCTTTGTTTCCGCTTGCTTTCGGTTGGTTGGATGTATAAAGCTTTCGCAGAAATAATTAAGTAAACCGGGATACAATTAAATGAACCAATTTGAGTGCTTAATTTTTCAAGAGTGACTGTTTTTTCAACTAAACATGAAATATTAGCATGAAGATGAAACACATGCTTGAAAACTTATTTAATAATAATGAGCGTTTAAGAGAAGGAATTAGTTTCAAATGACGTCACCACAACCTAGCAATCAACTTGACAACCTGGCAGGGTTTTTTTTTTCCCACACTGTTTTCTGTTTTTTTTTCTACTTTGATTGGTTGACCGATAATATCTGCTAAAAAATCGGCAATTTTGGTTGGTTTACGAAAAATTGTAGGTGCCTGTTTGATGCTGATTTATTTAGATAGCAAGAAATGTGTTTTTTAAACGTTAAATAAAAGATTAGAATACTCCTTACTGGCTCTTTTGCTATTAGAAATTAGAAATTGGCAACAATAAGTCCTAGCATTCTAATGCTTTCTGCTGCTGTAGCGGCTAGCAACAGTTTTAATAGAATTTAAATTCTCATTTTTGATACTAATAATGATTTTTTTTTTCAGAAGTGTTTTTTAAAGACATTTTTAAACGCATTTTTTAATTGCTCTCTTTTATGTTTTAAATACAGAAAAATGTTCCGAATTTATTGCCCGCCTACTATATAGTGCCGCAGACAGTGGGAACTCATGTCGGATGTTCGTACAGAACATTTTGCACCCTTAATTTATGAGTCGGGGGCGCTAATTTCCCTAATTGGTTTATTTCTTTTATATATGCTTATTTTAGACGGTAGTCACGTTACGTTTTATTGTAGTATTCTTCAGAACGGAGTGCGATTTGTAAAAATACAGCATAAATGTTACTTATTCGAGATAAAAATTTCAGAAGTCTTGATACCACTATTTTCGAAAAGTAATTTCAGCAAATATCTTAAATTCTTGGTTAAGACCGCCCCCCCCCCCCCCCCCCCATTTATGTATCTACGGGTAGGTTGCGTGAAGAGGTTTCGTTCATATACGCTTTTTCTAAGAATAGAGTGCGCTCCCTGGCGGTGGAATGTAGAACTAACAGACCGTGATTTCATTTAAAGTAGGGAATCTAACAAGGCGATCTGTTTGAAACTTCAAGATAGTTTATAACACATTAGAAAAAGTTTATATAAGAATGGCGCTTGAAATTTCTGGAAGGTGGGGAGAGGAGGAGGGGCGATAGATTTCTTTTTTTTTTTACTTTTTCGTTTCTTACGATTTCCGGTGGGGTTTTTTGACGGAGTCCAGAGATAAATGAGTCTTATTAAATATAAAAATGTCAAAAGTTTGTTACCACTATTTCCGAATAGTAATTTCAAAAGTATCTTAATTTATTGCTTAAGACCTCCAGCCCCTCGAGTAACCTATCTACTGATAGATTGTGTAACTGAGTTACGTTCAGATACAGTTTTGTTAAAAATACAGTGCGCTCCATGGTGGTGAAAAGCGTAACTAAGAGACCGCGATTTCATTTAAAGTAGGAAATCTCACAAAGCGATCTGCTTAAAACTTTAAGATAGTTTATAACACATTAGAAAAAGTTTATAAAAAATGGCGCGTGAAATTTCGGGAAGGTGGGTGGGGGGAGGGGAGTTGCGAAATATTTCTTTTTTTTTTTACCTTTGTATTCCATACCGTTTCAGTTGCGATTTTTTGACGGAGTCCTCAGATACATGCTACTTAGTACATATAAATGTGACAAAAGTTAAGTTACCACTATTTCCGAATAGTAATTTTAACTAATATCTTAAATTCTTGCTGAAGACCGCCACCTCCTCGAGTAACATATCTACTGAGAGGTTGTGTAAAGGAGCTTTCGTTAAGAATAGAGTGCGCTCCCTGTTGGTGGAATGTGGAACTAACATAACACGATTTTGTTAAAATTAGGAAATCTAGCAAGACGATCTGTTTGGAACTTTAAGAACGTTTATAACACAAAAGATAAAGTGTAAAAAAGAATGGTGCGTGAAATTCCAGGGTGGAAGGGAGGGGCTCTAGATTTCTTTTTTAAAAAAATAGCGTTTCTGACTTTTTATATGCCGTCTTTTGAGGGAGTCATGAGATATATGCTACTTATTAAAAGTTACAGACATTATCTCTGCTTTGAAAAACACCTACTTTTATTTTGGAGAGTAGATAAAAACCATTGGAAAAAATATTAATGGGAGTTCAAATTTAATCCAAAATTAAAAAAATACACCATTTACAGATTTTAAACTTTAGCTTTTCTGCCTATATTTGTAGACTAATTAGGAGTATATGAATTTAAAAAAATGATTCAGAACTTTTTGTTAGAAATGGCAAAAAATCGACTTTTAAAAAGAAAACGAAAAGCTTTTTTTAATAGAGAATGAACGCGAATTCGTTAAAATTTGGAAAACGAACTAACCGATCGACTTGAAATTTTCACGTAAGTTATAACAGCCCTTTGACCACTGTTCGTAGAGTAATATTTGTATAGAACATATTACGCTCCCTGTTGGTGGAAGGTTTCACTACCCATTATTTTCGAATAATAAATTAAGCAAATTTCTTAATTTATTATTTTAGTCAACGTCCTTATTTTAACACAGTGTTTATCGAAGCATCTAAATAGACCAGATTTACATCTCCTATAAAAATTTTGAAATGTTCGGAGGGGAAGAAATATTTTTTACGAAACGAAATGTCTGAAAATGTCCACGAAACCAGTAAAAACCTGAGTGTTTTGTCGCAGTTCCGCTCGCTTTCGGTACGCATAGACTCCCAAAATCAACTTACGCAAAATGGTACGTATCTTAAATTTAATTTTTTTCTTACGAGTTCTTACATTTAAAAATATAAATTCAGACAAAGGGGAATTAAAGGTACAAAATCATACAAATTTGAGGTTCATTCATCACGGGCCCGGGCAACCGCGGGTGGGTCTGCTAGTAAGTAATAAAATATTTTTTACTTGAAAAAAAAAATATTGTGTACTATACTGTGCTATATCTATGGAAAATTGTATCATTTATTATCCCTTATAAATATGGAGATATTACGAATAGGTATGAAACTGCACACCTATAAAACTAAACGTTTTTATGATAGGCCACGATTTTCATAAGACGAAAATCATAATATAATAACAAAATAAATAGTTTTCAATATAAAATCGGATGTCATTTATACGACAATTAAAAAAAATAAACAAATGGTATAAAATGCTGAAAAGAACAACAAAAATTAAAGTACTTAAAACTATATATGAATAAAAATAAGTAATATATTTATTAGTATTAACAACTGAATAAAGATGATTAATGTTTTTCCTGCATAAATATACATAAAAATATTTCACGACGCTTTTAATTAGAATTTATCTGCATATCAGTTATCAAACAATTTTCAATAGAAATAAGATAGTGGAGTAAATGTCAATTTGATAAGAAACATACTTCGGCAAACTATTTTTGAAACATAAATGCAAAAACAGAAAAAGGCAATTTCACGAAATGTTTGGTATCATCATAAAGATCAGAATTACAGAATTTTTATTTTGAAGACTGACATATTATTGAAGTTTGAAGAAACGCGCATTAAGTTTTATACTGTTTTATAACCAAATAATGAATTTACTTAAAATTTTATAACGATCTTTGGTTAAAAAATGCTTATTAACACTTTTATCGATTATGAACCTGATTATTTTTTGTAATTAGATTATTATTTAATTTGCATTTCAAAGATTTCTAAATTTTAAAGTTAATTTTTTTTTATTATATTAAGCATATACATTAAAAGTTGGTCTAAATAAAAATTGTTTTCATTGGAGTGAAAGGTTTTAAGTTTACACCAGTAAAATATTAACAGAATTATTAAAAAATAATCAGAATTTTTTTTAAATTCTTTATCGAATAAAACAATAAACGATATTTCATTAAGTTAATATCTTAATTTAGATAATAATTTATCTTCATACTATTTTGAAAATTCTTTTGTATATAACTTAAGTAAGTGATACGAATAAGAGTTCGACATCACTTGTAATCTAATCAAAATACATTTTACGCTTTAAAAAATAAATAAATAAATAAACTCACAAAATAGCATTTTCAGGAAATGGTTTGTATCCTCATAAAAGTCACAATTGTAGACAGTTTTTTCAAAGACAGGTAATTTATTTAAGTTTGAAGCCACATACTTTATGTTTATTTTGTTTTATAACCTGATAATAAGCATTTTTGTCAATATATAAGACCATCATGGCAAAATACTTTTAAAGCATAAAAAAAGCAATTTCCAAGAATGATTTGTATCGTCATAAAGGTCATAATTGTAGACTGGTTTCTCTCAAGACAAGAAATTTATTGAAGTTTGAAGCATCGTACATTAAGTATAATATTTTTTATAACCGTATAATAAATTAGCTTAAATTTATATAAATTTATATAACGTCCACCGCTTATAGAACAAATTATTGCTAATCATCTCTATATTCTATAAGATTACATTTTTCATTAACCGCCTTTATTGTTTATAAAAAATAATATTAAAGGTTTTTCTTTATTATATAAAATATACATTTAAATGTATATGTCTGAAAAAAACCTACTGCTGTTGAAATTATATAAACTTGCTTTGAACTTATATAATCTAACATTTAGAAGTTTATTTCACCACCAAACTGGAAATATTTGACTAAAATGACATAAATATTATTTTTTCACGCGCTTGATTCATTTATCAAAATTTCATTAAAAAATAATCTAAAAGTATTGCAGTTGCTTTAGTTATATAACTTAGGATACGTTATTTGTTTACTTGATAGCAATTAAATAAATACATAACTTGCGGATACATTGAACTGGGAAAAACCTATTTAAATCCAAATATAATGCGATTTAAATCAGTCCTGGGTGTTACAAGTCAGTGCTGTTTCATGAAGATGACTGTTAAATCACAGGAATACTTACAACACAGTAGATCCAAAAGTGGTTTAAAAATACTTTTTTCTGCAGGGAGGTGCGGTATAAGTAGTAATTCATCGTCCTTACGGTATTTTTTAAGATGTATTTTAAGAAGTCAACGATATGTAAAAGCATCTGAGAGCTGGTAATGTATGGCAGTTGTTTTGGTTATATCAATTAGGTTATGTTAATTGTTTATTTGATAGCAATTAGAAAAACACCTATCTTCTGTTACACTGAACCAGGAGCGAACTATTTAAATCCAAATTCAATGCGATTTAAATCAGTCCTGGATGTTACAAATCATTGCTGTTTCTTGAAGAGGATTGGTAAATCACAGAAATACTCATAACACAGTAGATCCAGAAGTGGTTAAAGATACTTTTTTTGGTTGAGAGGGGTCATCTAAGTAGTAATTTAGGGTCCTTACGGTATTTTTAAAGATTTATTTCAAGACGCTAACTATATTAAAATGAATTTTAAAAAATAATAAATTAACTTTAATTTAGAAAATGTTGTTCATATAAAGCAATGTTTATTACCAGACATCTGGATATTCTATAAAATAACATATTTATCCCTTTTTTATTTAATTTTTTAAAAACATCTAAGTATGAAAGTTAATTTCCGAATATTTTTTATTACAATAATCGTACATCTAAATCAATACAAAAACCCTTAACGGGTTAAAAGTTTGTGACACAGCACTTTATCTTATGCTCTAAGAATTTTAAATATGGAACTTAAAAATAATGATATCAAATTTTGAGTGACGCTATGCTATTAATTATAATCTCTCTATATATTATTTATTTCATCTTTTTATTTTTTTATAATCGCATGTGCAAAAATTATGTTCAATTTAAAAAAACGTATAAAAGCTTATTCATTTATGCTTTAACATTTACACCTCTCATAAATTCCAAGTATGAGTTTTAAAAGATATGATATCAAAATTTTAGTGACGCTTTGATGTGGCTTTAAACGATTTGTTTTAAAATTAAATTTAAATTATTTTTGTTTTGGCTAAGATATATTCACACATCTAAATAATAGTTTTAATTTTCCAATATACTTTAAATATGTCACTTTCACTGAATTTATATGATGCATTTAAATGCATTTATTTGAATAAATTGATTTATCCTTTGTCCAATGCTATTAAAAAATTAAAATAAGATTTATGTAAATAATTTTTTTGCCTCATAGTATCCATTTGAATACATTTCACTTAGTTTGGATACAATGACGCAAAAAAATTATTTACATAAATCTTATTTTAATTTTTTAATAGCATTGGACAAAGGATAAATCAATTTATTCAAATAAATGCATTTAAATGCATCATATAAATTCAGTGAAAGTGACATATTTAAAGTATATTGGAAAATTAAAACTATTATTTAGATGTGTGAATATATCTTAGCCAAAACAAAAATAATTTAAATTTAATTTTAAAACAAATCGTTTAAAGCCACATCAAAGCGTCACTAAAATTTTGATATCATATCTTTTAAAACTCATACTTGGAATTTATGAGAGGTGTAAATGTTAAAGCATCAATGAATAAGCTTTTATACGTTTTTTTAAATTGAACATAATTTTTGCACATGCGATTATAAAAAAATAAAAAGATGAAATAAATAATATATAGAGAGATTATAATTAATAGCATAGCGTCACTCAAAATTTGATATCATTATTTTTAAGTTCCATATTTAAAATTCTTAGAGCATAAGATAAAGTGCTGTGTCACAAACTTTTAACCCGTTAAGGGTTTTTGTATTGATATCATTACTTTTTTGAGGTTATTAAAAAAATAAATAAAACAATAAACACACACACAAAAAAATTAAAGACCAATACAAAGAATTCATAGTAAGGATTTCCATTCACCTTCAATCTCTCCCCCTCCCTCCCCGCAAAAAAGGATGACGATGCTTCAATTTTAAAGAGCACCGTGCAATGAGATTTTTATAAGAACGCTTTGGTAAGATATGGAAGTAATGTACAACATGCATGTTTAGAGGGTATTTCTGTTGGTTTGTTTCAGAGATATAAAAAGCTATGTTACATTTTACTATATAAAAAATTTACTTTGTTAAGAAAAATAGCAAGAAATATTACTCTTTAAACCTTTATATATATATATATATATATATATATATATATATGTATATATATATATATATATATATATATATATAACAATCATCGCTCACTTGTAAAAGTAATTACATACATTTATATTAAATCCAAAACTACAAATTTCTGCTTCTCCCTTTTCTCATTCCTAGTGCAAAAAAATAAACATTCTTTAATTTTATATAAAATAATCTTTCACCATCCCTATTTAAAATTCTTTATTAACAATAATAATAAATCATATAAAATAATCCCCTGAACTCCGAAGATTCCACTTCTGCTTTTGGACCCACCTCTCCAGCTTACCTAAATAATAAAATCTTTCAAAAATTAGTTTGAAAAAAAAAAAAAATCTGCAACATTTGTTGCTCACTAACATAAATAAATAAATAAGCACTAACTTCCCTAATGTACAGTCATGGAAAAAAAAAGTAAGCATCCCCTACTAACTCCTCATAGTCCAAGAGCTGTTAAACATTTTAGGGAAGGTATTTGAGGCACCCTGAAAATTTGTGCAACACTTCTTTTGTAATTGCTGAATACAAAATCGAATGTCTGGCTGAAGGATCGTGGCCCAAAAACTGTGCCAGACACGTGACAAGTGCCATTTTTTGACTACCCCCCCAAAAAAGGTATTTGAGGCACGCTGAGATTGAGACAGAATAATATTTATGTTTAGAAAAAAATATTTTGAAAATGACAGACACTTTAGTCGGCACAAAAACTGTGCCAGACACGTGTCTGGCACAGTTTTTGGGCCACGATCCTTCAGCCAGACATTCGATTTTGTATTCAGGCATTACAAAAGAAGTGTTGCACAAATTTTCAGGATGCCTCAAATACCTACTCAAAAATGTTCAACAGCTCTCCTACTATCAACAAATTACCGTAGAAGAAAGTTACTGGTACCGAACAATTGGAAATAAAGTCTACTTTTAAATGATGTATATAAAATTTGCTTAAGGGGTCATCTACATATTAAAACGAACCATGACTTTGTTTTTTTCAATAGCAGTACACAATTCTTACAGCATAAATGAATTCTACACCATTTAATTAGCCTAAAAACAAATTTTTATGCAATTCGTACTATAAGTTTCCGAGAAAATAGTTATTTTAAAACAAGCTTATTTTAAGGGCTGTATCCAAATTGAAGTTCGGTACTCGATTGTTAACCAAGGAAGCCCCCTTCTTGATCAAGGCACCTTAAGCGTCACTCAAGCAGTCAATGAAGTCTGCTAGATTGCAGGACAGCTTAAGACATTTCAAAATATCTAGTCACTTCTATCATAGACGGCCCCTTAAACCATCATTTTGCCGTTTTTTTAGCACAATTTGAAAACTATTTGGAAAAAAAATGTGAAATTTTGAATTTCCATAAAGCAGGACTTAATAAATCTAAATCCATCAAAAAAATTGTAGGTTGCAATTCATAATTTTTTCGAATATTAATTTCATAATTCATATCATAAAATTATAAAAATTGCAAATTCAACGTATTTATGTTTATGTATATTAGTATTACTGCTACACAAAAAATTAGCACATTAGGAGCATAATTTCAGGAGATATGAATAAAAATATGAAAATGTAATTCAACATTAGAAGCACTATATTTTGAATGTTTATAATTCAAAAACTTATTATTCAAATGACTTGAAATTTGGTGCCTAGGCATAGTTTGAACCGAAGATTTGAAATATCTCGTTAAAATTGGGTATTGCCATTGAAAAAAAATGAAGTTTGGATTTGTTTTAATATGTAGATGGCCCCCTAAGCAAATTTTATATACATCATTTAAAAATAGACTTTATTTCCAATCGTTCGGTACCAATAACTTTCGTCTACGATAATAATTTATTAAGGAGTTAGTAGAGGGTGTTTACTTTTTTCTTTTCCGCGACTGTACATTTCACCTTTTCTCCCTCCCCCTACTCCCCAGCATTAAAATAATTTAAATCTTTATTTTTATACAGAAAATTCTTCTATATAAATTATCCTCCTATTCCTCAAAATTACCACTTTCCCACTCCAGCCTAGAGATTTCAATCTTTAAAGCTTTTGAGAAAAACGGATCTGCAAAGTCTGTTGCTTAATAATAAAAAATATATGTATAACCATGTACACTTTAAATTATTTTTCACACAATCAATTGATGTCATGATAATAGTTGTTCTGAGCGAATAACGTGTTGGCTGGGCTGTCGTAGAGATAGCTCAATTGGAAGAGTAGTGGCAATTAAAGCCAAGAGTTATTAAAGTTCACTGTAATTCAAAATATTTAACCCCTTCGCGACAAGAGCCCTTTGGTTAATTTTTAACCTTTTACTACAGGTTTTTAAAAGCAGAAAATTTTCTGTAATTGAATCACAGAAATGCTCCGATTAAAGAAGGTAAACTTTACAATTAAAAATAAGTGGTGAGAATAATGAATGATTCTGAACACCTTAAGTGGCTAAGTATACCGGTCGCTCATCCCCAAGGGCTTAAAGATGCTTTTTTGCTATTATAACCTTTAGGATTTACAATATAAAAAAATCTTAATCACTTCTGAGGTAAATAAAGACAGTGGAAAAAAATCAAGATGGCAATGTTTGGATTGGTAAATTCTAAGCTGAGCAATTTGAGCTACAAAATGAAAAAATTATAAAGTTGTAATAATGCCCTCTTCAGAGCAGTCACAGATACTAAATCTTTAAGGTTTTTGATGAGTGAACTTGAACTACAGATGAATATAGTAGAAGATCTTTATAAAGCACACCTTGGGATGAGAAGTTGTGTGTATTATTGAATTTTGCATTATTTAGATCATATTTCATACATCATTAAATTTACCTCGTATACATGCTTTGAATTACATTCCTTGGAACCAGAAATTATGCAAATTATAAAATTTTACATAATAGGTACAGATCACACACTATTAAATTACCTTAAAGCATGATCCAGATATGCCTGGGCAAAATACAGTCGGACCTCGTTTTCCCGACACCTGGTTTTCACGTCACTCCGTTTATCACGTCAGTTTTTCAAAGTCCCGATTTTCTGTATATGATTTTAATGCAAATAAACTCCGGATTTTACGTCGTTGAATAATTTTCAACTCCGGATATCCCGACGGATTTTCTTGTGGCCACACGGCGTTTTTCATCCGACTAAAACGGAAGCATTGCAATGCATTGAAACGTTCAGTAGTTATCTAACATACATTTCTGAAACAACGAATATTGATTACAATTCATTGCATAATATCGAAAAAATAATTGTAGGATCTAGCTAAAGCAAACCTTAATTCATCGATATTTCATGTAACAATAAAAAAATCAGTCATCATAAATCTGATTTTTATCCTTTTCAATTATCTTTTTTGTGTTTATTTTGTTTAAAAGTAATGTTTTATTGCTTAAAACTGCAAGAACAGTTATGAATTTAAAATTGTCTTAAATTAATTAAAAATACAGCTTTTTATCTTGTTATCGCGACACACCGCTTATGACGACATTTTTTTCTGGACATTAGAGTGTGGGGATAACGAGGTTCGACTGTAATTATAAACAGTGGTAGCTCGTTACTGACAGTTTTTGGGACACTAAATGCATTGTTGGCAAATTTATTCCTTTTTCACTATTTTTAATAATAATGAAATCTTTGCCTTATTTTTGGCAGAACTTTCTTCCATTAAATAAGGCAAAAATTTAGTAAAAAAAAAATCTTTTGGAAGGCATGCATTTTAGTGCTGCAAGAAAAACCTGTCATGAGTTACTACTGATTATAACACCCATTTACAAAAAAATTTAATATAATAACATTGTTTTCATTACTCCAAAATAATGTGTTAAAGACGATAATGCATCAAATTTAGTGTTCCAAGAAATAGCAATATTTGTGAAATACCTAAGCTTCTTAACTGCAAAATTCATTGTTTACATATGAGAAATACATTACATTTTCTGCATTAAAATGTTTAAGTGGCAGACTTTTGTGATTGAACAAGAACTGCTTGCAGAGTGCTTTTAATGATTTTAGGATATAAAATTATGGCTCTTAAACTGCTATTAATCCAATACAGTAATAGGGATAAAAAAAATCATTAAATAGTTCATTTAAAAAAAAATATTTGTATTTTCATCAGATATACCGATTATTACTACCATATGTTATATGTAACATATTTATTAGAAAAGTTACAACTATTTTGATGAAGTTTTGGATCCCCCCCCCCCTGACATACTGTCAAATTTCGCGAGGGTTTTTTTTCTTGTGATGTTCCTCCCCCGACCGAGAATGGAGCTGGTTTTTTACAATCAACTGATTAATTTTGTTTTTCTTTTATTGCTACTTTTTTATGTTAGTGTGGTGATCTTTCAAATGCTATTGCACAACGAGGCGATAAACGTGCTACTCTGTAAGTGATACGGCAACCCTCCAGTGTACAGGTGGAATTGATAAAAAGAGTTTTTGTAATCGGAATATGCGGAATGTTAAAGAATAGTGGATGGTTTAATGAAAGAAGAATAAAAACTTAATATTTAATTTAAGATGCGAGGCAGATTAATATATTAATTGAAATGGTTACTGGGTAATCACTTTACTAATTTATACAAAGTCTAATTATCATGACAGCTACAATGCAGCTGCTAATGAAATTTTGTGAAACCAATCTTTTCTAAATAGTAACATGTTCTGAATTGTTCTTATTTACAATAATACTTCATTACCACAAATACCATATAAGGGAGCTGGCTACTTTTATATTTTTTAAAAGTAAATTATTTAAAGCTTTCTTTTAAGCATATTAACTTTAAAATTAAATAAAAACAAGTATCTTACTTTTGCAAAAAAGCTGTTTTATCTTATTTATCTATAAACTTTAATTACTAAATAAGGAAAAGTATCATGATGAAAATTTTTACTTTTAGGAGCTCAAAACAACCAGTCAAGATAAAATGGTTCATTTTGAGCTAATCGTGATAATTTAAGTATATAAAGTAGAATTTACTATCAGTCAAAAATATGTCAAAGACTGAAATCAGTCCTGAGACTGAAGGTCTTGCACCCATGGCTGTAATCAGCCTAAAAGAAATGCTTCAGGGTTTTTTTTTTCCTTCTGTTTTTCTTTTGTTACAGAGATAAACGGAAATAAGAATTTTTTTTTTCCCCTTTAGGTTTAATTTTATAAAAATAAAATACTACGATGCTTTAATTTTTGAAGCTGAAAAGAGTTATATATAAAAAAATAAATAAATAAACGAAAGATACCCATATTTCGAAAAAGATGTCATTTTAAGTCAATTTTCGTTTATAATGTTATTAGAAATGATTCGCAAATGAATCATTTTATAAACGGGATTGGAAATCTTAATTTTGATTTCTTCATACCTTTTATTTAAATTGTGCGTTCTTCAAAAATGAAAGATTTTGTTTAATTTCTTTAAAAGAAGTCTCAAAACACAAAATTAAATTAGTAATCTATCTGTATTACACTCACATATCACAAGAAATACCTATGCCACACATGAACGTTATTTTGTAAGGAAAACAGTTATGAGTATTGTTGAAAATAAAAACAATTCAGAACATTATACTAATTAGAAAGGATCGGTTGCAAAGAATGCTGTCTGGATAATTAGAAATTGTACTCACTTTCTCCCCTTGGAATACCTTTTCAAGATCTTTGATATTTCTTATTCTTATTTCTTCAGTCAACTTCGCGTATCGCGTAGTGATACATGGCGAAGTCTTATGGCGAACGCGATGAATTTTCATTTCGATACGAGAATTTGCGATAAATATCGAATTTCGATACGAGAATTTTTTTTTTAAATGTGAAATATTTTCTCCTTAAAAAATGTTTACTTACTATGAATAACAAGGAAATAAAATACATATAATTACAAAATACTGTTCCATTTAAAAAAATCAGTCTAAGTATTTTAAAGCACATAAAAAACTGTTTTTGTAGTTTAAAAAAAGATTTATTGCCAATATTCAGATTTTTAACTGTGACCTTAATTGCGCAAAACCGATGTGCAACGTTCTGTCTGCTAGCCCATAGAATAACATGTAATCCGCGATCCTAAGAAGTCCAATTTTCCATGCGGATTATATAAAAATTAAGAGTTTTCCTAGATACTAGGTTAGTGTTATCCACTTCATCAAAAACAGATTCATTTTATATATTGATGTTTTTTAAAAAATCTAGACCGTTTCGGAGAAAAAAAAAAGACAAACTTACACCATCGAAATTGCTTTCAAAATGGGTTTACAGATCTGAAAATATACTGCACGTAGAATTGTAAAAAATTCAGAATAGGATTAGACTGCAGATATAAGACTGTTTTAAAAAAATCAGAACAATAGGACCTATATTTGCTGAGTTATTAACAGGCGGCTTTTCGCATTTTCTTTGATGTCGAGTTAGCTGTATATATGAGTTCCGCCATCTATGAATTCTACGATACGATACGATACGATTTTAGGCTTAAGGCTGCGTCACTCGGAATACTACCGTCTTCCATGATACTATGCATGAAATAAAATTGTTACTTAATAAATTCGCAGTTAAAAGATATACCCTTCACATAAACATAGCATTGAGAGAAAATACTTAAAATGTTAGGGCTTTTAATCAAACGTGCAAAAAATTAATTTTGTTAAATGTCTTTGCAATTCTAACTGAATAAAGAATTAACTCAATTTATTATTATTATTATTTATTAAATTTTATTAAACTAAGTTATGTTTAGTTTAGCGGATTCGTTACCTTCTCTGATGAGTATGTAAACCGTTTAATACATCATAAAACGCGCTCCAGCATACAAGCTTACTAGATTTTTCTGACGTAATTTTAGGTAAGTTCACCGTAAAATACTCACCTCTTCTTTCCAAAGAGTGCTTCGTGTGATGCGCAGCATGGAGAAAAATGAAGTATATTGTAAAGTACGATGGAGTATGAATAAATAACGCACAGAATATTAAAAAAAAAGTAATTAACGACGATATGAAACAGAAATGAAAGTGTTACCCATTTATTATTTTCCCACATAACTTCCATGCATGTTAAACATTTGTCCAATTTATGTCCAAAACATTTGTCCAAATATTTGTCCAATCGTTTGACGTGTCCAAAAGATGGATCATTTCGAAAAGACAGGTCCCAGAGAACTCCGTCGACTGCGAGATGAACCACATTCGCGTGGCCAATTTGAGTTCGACGTCAGAGCCAAACTCCTTACTACCGAGGAACTTCTTCATGGGGCCAAACAGCTTTAAATTGGTGCCAGTTCTGGGCTATATGGTGGGTGCTCCAAAACGTCTCAACAGCATCACTGGAATTTTTCAAGAACTGTGCGATACATATGCGGACTAAAATTGCCGTGCAGCAGTTGAATGTTTTGAGTTGACAATTTTCGTTTTGCAAAAAGAAATCTTATAACAGCTTCTTGCTCCTTCTCAGTTGAGGATGTAATCATTAATTTTTTAATAATTAATTGATATTTTTTGTATGCAAACGATGGTTAAAAAGGTAAAATTTTTTAAGAGAAAATGTCGTTGTAAAATTTTCTATATTTATTTACTCCTTTTTTTTTTCTCTTTACGAACAGCAATTTCATTTTTTCTTGATTGAATCGTTTTCTTGTAATCTTTCGAAAACAATTTCGCCGAAAAAAATAAAAACTGTACGTAGAAAGTCGCTGAAACTCCCCTGAGAGTGGAAGAGAATTTTCTGTCTTTTTAAGAAATTACCGCGTTTTAATTGGAAAGCTTCAAGAAATTTTAAGCTTAGTTTCGCGAATTTTTCGTGATTTGAGTGGGAAAGGACCTGTGTAAAAATTACCCTTCTAATGAGAGAAAATAACAAACAACACAGTTTCATGACTACTTCTGTGATTTTACGAAAATGCATCGTTAGATTGTAGGATTTCATGTGTTTTTATATTAATAGATTGAGGAATTTTCTGTATGGTTGGGGTAAAACGGAAAATTAAAGCGAAATATTTATTATTTAAAGTGAAAAAAAAAAGAAAAAAAGTAAGAAACATTCACTTTATTTATTTTATTTAAAAGTAAATAAAAAAGGTTAATACTATGTAAAAAAGTAAAAAGTAAAAAAATTAAAATGATTCAAAGGATTCCGACTTTGCATTATATTTAATAAAATAATAAATTTGATAATAGTAAATATATTTTAAATGTAAATGTGCAAGATAATTTATATATACGTCAATTCTCAATGAATATTTACGAGAAATTAGAGTATGAGAGAAAAAAGAATTTTTCGAAGCGCATCCCTTGGCATCAGGCAAAATTATTTTTAAAAAGTCCTTCCGGCCAGAACAGGGAGGAAGAGGTAGCTTTCATATTCCTTATTTTAAAAAAGCCAACTTATATTATTCAAACACACGAAGCTCAATTTAGTGGAAACCGAATATAGGAGATTCAATACTAATTTTTATCAATACTAAATCATTATGAAGGAGAATTTCGCGAAATTAGTAAGCTTTATCCAAGCTGCTTTTATTTAAAGTAACTTATATTTGGATGCCAAATTTGGCGATTTCTTAAAGTGCCTTCCATTTTAAGACAACATGGTGGATGAGGCTAACCAGTGAACTTGGTCGAGACCTTAGTAATTGCTGTGCACATGCTCACTCACATCGGAATCGGTTGATATATACAAGTGCTGTCGCAGGCAAAAAATCAGATTTTTCAAAATGTCACTCACATTAGAAATTGAAACTGCTATATCTGAGCCATTTTTTAAGATAAAGACAAACAAAAAATGCTCCTGAATCCTTATATCAAGGTCAAATACTTAAGAAAGAAATCTTTTTCCATTTCTAATTTTTTTGCACCTCACTTTAAATATAATTTTTTTTTTAATTTAATTGCCGCCATTTTGAAACAAGATGGCTGATGAAGCTGGCCAGCGAACTTGGTCAAGATATAGATGTATACTATCCACATGCCTTCTTACATCGAAATAGGCGAATACGTGTGTTATCGCGTGACAAATACAAGATCGTTTCAAAATGTTAGCCATGCTAGAAATTCAAAGTGCTATAATTCAATCATTTTTTAAGATATAAAGAAAAGAACAAATTTTCAGAAACAAAAACTGCTCCGGAATCTTTGTATCAAAGCCAAACACATAAAAAAATCTTTTTCATTTTCCAATTTTTTAATACCTCATTTTAAATTTTAAATTTAATTTTTTAATGGCAACCCTTTTAAAACAAGATGGCGAATGAAGCTGGCCAACGAACTCGGTCGAGACATTGGTATGTACTATGTACAGAGGAAGTTACATCCAAATCGGTTCATAAATACGCCTGTTATCGCGTGACAAAAATCAGGTCGTTTTAAAATGTCAGCCACAATAGAAATTCAAAATGCTATAACTCAGCCATTTTTTTAGATATAGACGAAACAAAAACTGTTCCGGAATCTTTGTATTAAGATCAAACACATACAAAAAAAAGTCTTTTTCATTTTCCAATATTTTGGTATCTCATTTTAAATTTTAAATTTTTAAAAATTATTTAAATGGCCGCCATTTTGATACAAGATGGCGGATGAAGCTGGCCAACGAAGTCGGTCGAGATATTTGTATGTACTTTGTACACACCAAGGTACATCCAAATTGGTTCATAAATACCCTGTTATCACGTGACAAAAATCAGGACTTTTCAAAATGTCAGCTACGCTAGAAATTCAAAATGCTATAACTCATCCACTTTGTAAGATATAGAAGAAACAAAAACTGCTCCCGAATCTTTTTATCAAGGTCAAACACATAAGAAAAAATATTTTTTCAATTTTCAATTTTTTGGTACCACATTTCAAATTTAAATTTTTTAGGTAGCTTTCTTTACAAAAAGCTACCTATTGCAGCCGTTCGGAGGAAAGCGATTTCAAAAAATTTTGGTATATTTTCATCGATCATGACCCCCAGACCCCGAAACCACCCTCCGTTCAAAATTGATATATATATATATATATATATATATATATCTGACCTATGTCACACTGTAACTCTCGTATTTATGAACCGATTTGGATGTAATTCGGTGTGTGCATAGTACATACCAATGTCTCGACCGAGTTCGTTGGCCAGCTTCATCCGCCATTTTGTTTCAAAATTGCGGACATTTAAAAATTTTTAAAAAAAATTAAAATTTAAAATGTGGTACCAAAAAATTGAAAATGGAAAAATATTTTTTTCTTACGTATTTGACCGTATGTATTTGACTCCGTAGCAGTTTTTGTTTCGTCTATATCTTAAAAAATGGCTGAGTTATAGCATTTTGAATTTCTAGCGAAGCTGACATTTTGAAACGTCCTGAATTTTGTCACGTGATAAAAGGCGTATTTATGAACCGATTTGGATGTAACTTCGGTTATACATAGTACAGACCAATGTCTCGACCGAGTTTGTTGGCCAGCTTTATTCGCCATCTTGTTTCAAAAGGGTTGCCATTTTTAAATAAAAAATGTAATTTAAAATTTAAAATGAGGTATTAAAAAATTGGAAAATGAAAAAGATTTTTTTTATGTGTTTGGCCGTGATACAAAGATTCTGGAGCAGTTTTTGTTTCTGAAAATTTGTTCTTTTGTTTATATCTTAAAAAGTGGTTGAATTATAGCACTTTGAATTTTTATCATGGCTAACACTTTGAAATGATCTTGTATTTGTCTCGCGATACCACACGTATTCGCCTATTTCGATGGAAGAAGGCATGTGGGTAGTATACATCAATATCTCGACCAAGTTCGCTGGCCAGCTTCATCAGCCATCTTGTTTCAAAATGGCGGCCATTAAATTAAAAAATATATATTTAAAGTGAGGTGCAAAAAAATTAGAAATTGAAAAAGGTTTCTTTCTTAAGTATTTGATCTTGATATAAGGATTCAGGAGCATTTTTTGTTTGTCTTTATCTTAAAAAATGTCTCAGATATAGCACTTTCAATTTCTAACGTGGGTGACATTTTGAAAAATCTGCCTGCGACAGCACTCGTATGTATCAACCGATTCCGATGTGAGTGAGCATGTGCACAGCAATTACTAAGGTCTCGACCAAGTTCACTGGTTAGCCTCATCCACCATGTTGTCTTAAAATGGTAGGCACTTTAAGAAATCGCCGAATTTGGCAGCGAAATATAAGTTACTTTAAATAAAAGCAGCTTGGATAAAGCTGACTAATTTTGCGAAATTCTCATTCATAATGATTTAGTATTGATAAAAATTAGTATTGAATCTCCTACATTCGGTTTCCACTTAATTGAGCTTCGTGTATTTGAATAATATAAGTTGGCTTTTTTAAAATAAGGAATATGAAAGCTACCTCTTCCTCTTGGCACTGGCCGGAAGGACTTTCTTAAAACTTTAAATGGCCGCCATTTTTAAAGAAAATGGCGGATGAAGCTGGTCAACGAACTCGATCGAGACATTGGTATGTACTAAGTATAAACGAAGTTACATCCAAATCGGTTCATAAATACGCCTTTTATCGCGTGACAAAATTCAGGACGTTTCAAAATGTCAGCCATGATAGAAATTCAAAATGCTATAACTCAGCCATTTTTTAAGATATAGACGAAAAAAAAACTGCTCCGGAATCTTTGTATAAAGGTCAAATACATAAGAGAAAAATATTTTTCCATTTTCAATTTTTTGGTGCACTTTTCAAATTTTATTTTTTTTTAAACATTTTAAATGGCCGCCATTTTGAAACAAAATGGCGGATGAAGCTGGCCCACGAATTCGGTCGAGACATTGGTATGTACTATGTACACACCGAATTACATCCAAATCGGTTCATAAATAAGAGAGTTACAGTGGGACAAAGATCAGATATATATATATATATATATCAATTTTGAAGGGAGGGTGGTTTCGGGGTCTGGGGGTCATGATCGATGAAAATATACCAAAATTTTTTGAAATTGCTTTCCTGCGAACGGCTGCAATAGGTAGCTTTTTGTAATGAAAGCTACCTAACAGTAAATTCAAAGACAGATAAAGCAACACAGGAAATAATTTGTACCGTCATAAAGCTTATAACTGCAGGATTTTACTTTCAAACACAGAAAATTTATTGATGCTTGACGTACATTAAGTTTCAAATTCTTTTAAAACGAAATAATAAATACTTAACGTTTGTTGCGAAAAGAATTTCGTAATACTACGCGATAATGTAGCAAATGAACTTAATAATGTAAGTTTTCAGTTATTAAACTATTAGCTAATTTGTTTTGAACAATATATTAATATTAAAGTTGATTTTTATTTTTTAATTTTTATTACTGTATATCAAACTTACACATTGAATATATGCCCGAGAGAGCCTTCTTTTGTTGAAGTCAAACAGATAGCAATATGACATTGAGAAAAACAACACCGAAATTTCTACCATCTTTTCTACCCGACGAAGGCGAGCAGAAAAGTGGGTAATGTTTTTAAATTTGACAATGTGGGATACTGTATTTCCAGATAAAATGCACTATGTAAAAAAAAAAAAAAAAAAAAAAAAAAAATTCTTAATTTTCGAAAATATATTATAAGCACGAAATAAAACATACAATAACATGGTGCGAATTAACCACTAGTCCGTAAATCGTTCTTTATCTTGAAGATGTTTATTTCAAATGTGAAATAATCCGTATTTTTACCGCCTTTAAAAATATATACTATTATTTTCTCACGAAAGTCCACTGTAGAGACTTACAAATGTTTCTTAATCTAAAAAAATATATATTATAACCGCTAACGAAAATGTACAATAACCTATTCTGAGTTATCAATGACTTCGAAAATCTTTCATGATCTTTAGAAATCGCAAAAGACGATATATTTTCGAGATTTAAAAAAAACATTTGTCATAGCAAAGTTTCTTTTGCTGCCAGTGATTTTAGGATACGTTTCGAGTATTTTTTTTTTTTTTTTTTTTTTTTTTTTTTTTGTAATGCATTTACAAGTTATTCATTAGCTTCCTAGTTATTCAATAGTAGTTGTACATTTAGTTTCAGCAGTAGTTTTCTCAAACCGGAATATAGGTTTTTTAGGATGCTATCGATTCTCAATTAAATATTTCCAGCTGCGCAACAGGATTTATGCATGCAAGAGTAAAAAAACAAATATTATGTTTAATCTTAATGTTAAGGATGTTTGTTAATCATGTTTATCTGAAAAAGGTATTTGTTGAATATTTACTTGAAACTCATAACATCTTAAATACCGATATTCTTATTTGTAAAAATCAGTTAATGCACTACAATACTAGTCATGAACATTTCCGAAAATCAGTTGCAGCGAAAAAAAAAATTATTTTTATAAATTGTTCTTTAAATCTCAAAAATATATTGATTTCTGGAGTTTCTGAAACTAAAGAAAACTTTTCAGAATTGTGGTTTGTTCTGAGGAGGTTATTGTGCATTTTCGTTCGTGACTATATAGCACTTTTTCTAGATAAAGAAATATTTGTCATTTTTTTTTTTTTTTTACAGTATGGGAGCTGTCTATATAATTGAATGTGGTACCAAAATTTTTTATCTTCGCTCACCGAGTGCCATAAGCTATAGTTATAAATATTCTGTCTAGTGGAATAATTGTATATATCCAAAACGATAATATAAGATTGCTTTATTAAAAAGTATATATGGAAGTTATGAAAATGTTGCAATCTTCTATCGTAGTACAATGTTAGTGAATAAATAATAAACAGATAAAACAAAAATTTACATGGACAAATTTACATGAACTTATAAGGCTCAAAATATTTAAATAATTTGATTTTATGATAAAAATGGAATAATTACAGTCAATCAGGGTAACTTTGAACCGCGGAGTATAACTTTGCACTACCTCCCATTTTTCAATATTTTTTATTCTAAAAGAGTAAATAAACTCCAGAACTGTGCTCTGTTGGAAAGGTTCTAAACTGGGATTTCTCCTCTTTATTTTAGACAATAAATTAGCAATATTATACAAAATTAAATGCATCATCTAACTATTTTTGTGAAGAACTGTTTTCAAGGTAATTTTAAATGCTGTTTTGAAGTTGTTGTAATCCAATTAAATTTTCATAGTAAGTAACAATATACTCATTTATCAGACATATTATTATCTAAATGTTGTAAATGTGTTAATATTTTGTGATTATTTATTTATTAATAGTTAATACAATGTAAAATAAGAAGGCACTATCATTTTACCACATTTTCAGGGTAACTTTGAGCCGGCTCAAAGTTACACTGATGCTTATAATTTACTGATTATAAGTGCTACTGTCGAAAATTTCCCATATTTGCACGTACATTTTATATAAATGCCGAAAGTGTGCATTAGATATAGCATGTAAATATTTTCACAAATATGTGTAAAATACATAAAATTCATTTAGAGGCGTAATTCTGGGCGGAGCTACTCAAATTTGACATTTCATACGTTCGACGTTTTTTATTCTTGTTTGAATAATACTAGTACTTGTATGTATTACTGTAACTATGGATATATTATTGAATTAAAACATTGAAAATTGTTTTTCACTGCATTTTTATGTTTTATATGAACAATAAACAGGTTTTTTTTTATTTCTAATTGTTCATGGTTCTCTTCTTCCACTTTTCTTATGCCTGATATTTGTTGTAATATCATAAATTATACAAATCTTGTGATATTAGGAAATGTAAATTCGGGTTGGGTTGGGTTGATTGTTGACGGCCAATTATCTACACGAGGGATATAGGCCCTAGGGGGAGTGCCTTCCGTGGAGGTCTTTCTAAGGGAACCTAATCCGTATTAACGCATGGAAATCCACGGCTCGAAGAAAACCACGAAAACTCCGAACGATTAGGCCGACGGGCGCGATTGGGTTCGAACCCAGCACCTCCCGTCTACCAGCTTCGAGAATGTAAATTCGGAGTCTTTACATATCTGAAAACATTTTTTTGGGGTTTAAAGTTGTCCTGACTACAATACTTTTTTTTATAATGAATTATTTTATATAAAAAATTATCACATGGTGCAAAGTTACCCTAAATGGCTGAGTAACTTTGAACCAGGCTAAAAATCCATTTTTTATTGCTTTTATCCTTATTATTCCTTAATTTTTGATAGTCAGACAATAATTTAGGATCATTTCTTCTCTTTTATGCCCCTAGTTGCGACAATATTCTTCAAATAAGAGTGTGGCATATGAAAATAGAGAAAATGCGGATCAAAGTTACCCTGATTGACTGTATGCTTTTCTTTCAGTTTGTTTTTGTTAAATGTAAAGTAATTTGTGAAATATTATACGTCTCTTCTGAGATTATCAGTAAATGGCGTGATAAAAATTGCTTAAAATGTATAAAGTTCGACTTATTATGAGCTATTGTTAATTTTGGGATTGTTTAATTTTAATTAATTTCAATCGATTTTTAGAATTTCGTAATTTAAAAGTAAAATTGGAGACATTATAAGATCACTCCTGTGTCTGCCTGTCTGTCCCAGCCATTTTACTCGTAAACTATGGAACGTGGAAAAATCAAATTGTCTGAAATAATGAAGCCTATTGACCCATATATATAGAGAGATTATTAACCATTCACAAATATACTTCGGAAAAAGATAGAGGTCCTAATTAAGTTAACAAAAAAATCTTTTCTTTGTTTATCGTGTGAAAGCTTTCGTAACGCCGTACTTAAAAATACATTTTTTTTTTTAAATTTTAGGTACTATATTTTCAGAGAGATCGTCAAAAATATAATGCAAAAATGCCCCCCCCCTTCCTTCTCTATTTCCGAATCTGCTGAAACTAAAATTATGAAAATATTAGGTGTAGGAGCAGTTGAAGTATTACTTATAAATGGATTTTTCCTTTTTTTTACTACACCATTCAAAATGAAGGCTGTTGAAAACTTTAGTTTATGATTAAAACATTTAATAATAAAGTATATTGATTAATTACAATATCCTTCTTATATTTCTAAAAAATCTTTTTTTGTTCTGATCTAGTAGTAGAAATGTGAGCACAAATATTGATGTTTCAAGTTTGAACACTGTGTCAGATCACTGCTCTCTGAAAACTAGACCTGCACGCTGAAACAAAAATGGCGACTGTCAACAAAAATGTGTACTGTGCTTGGTGGTTATTTTTCAGTGTTTGTATGGTCCGTTCAATTTGAAGAGCAATAATTTAGAAAAGATTTCTCCGCCTTATTTTTCCGAGATTTAATAATTCAAAGAAAACTTTTATAAAATAGTTATCTAAATTCTGTGTAGCTTACAAACGCCTAAAAAAATCCGACTACGACAGCCGACATTTTGTGTCAGTGAGTAGGCCCAAGTATTGAGAAGGCTGTGGTCCGGTCTTGCTATTCGTAATTTGTCGGATTCCCACTAAAAAGAGTCCTGATCGTTTTAAACTTGTTTTCAGAGAATAGCAATGAACGCTTTTAACTTTTGAAACTCATTACCCACACACTTTAACCTATCTTCTAAAACATTCCAGCATATTTCATTTGGTTACTTTTAACACAATTATTCTGGTACATGTAACACAAAATTATAATTTTCCAACTGGATGAAAAAGTCTCCAGGACATGTCCTTGATTCGAATTCTGGCATGGACTCGTTTTCACCAATTTGGAAAAATACAATTTAATCATACATTTGTGAGCTGTGTAATTTAAATTTAAATACGTTTTAATGTGCGAAGAGTTCAGATTAGATATACCTTGCGACATCTGGGCTTTTTTTAATTAAAAATAAACAGATTTATTAAAACATATAAAGCTTTAAACATTTTATTATTAAAATACACAAATCCAATTTATTATTGTAAACTAAAATCTCATTAAAGGACTTACGTGCTTACGTGCTGAGGGCGGCATCCTGACCCAGTATTCAAACTTGAAACATCATGATTTGATTCAAAGTTCTAACTACTAGATCAGAACCAAAAAAGATTAGTAGAGTATTTGTCCTACACCTTAGAAGTATTAATGATAAATTCTCTTTAATTTTATTTAGCTGTAGTATAAGTTCGAAAAAGAGATTTACAGTGATTTAAAAGTCTTTGAAAATGTTTAAATCAGCGATAGAGACACAGCAACATTTTTTTAGAGATTATCTAGGATTGTAATCCATTTAATCAGCCAAAAAATAGGTTATCTCACTCCAATAAAAACATAACTATTATTTATAACTTTACCACAAATAAAATTATTACATAAAAATTTTAAGCAAAGTTGAGCAAAGTGCAGCAATATCAAGAAGGGTATAGTACTTTGATCACTATTGTCTTATCTATTGTCAATTAAATCCGAAAACATGTAGAGTCTAGTAATTGGTATTTAGATGTGGAAAAATACCACTTCAATAATTCTTCTGATATTGTTACAATTCAAACAAAATAGGCTCAACTTGTAGAAATATTTTATTAAAAAACTTTTGTTATAGCTGATATTACGAACAAATAGTGAGATTTCCTATATTTTTTATTGAACATTGGAATGTGATACCCTGCTAACCTATACAAAAAAATGTGTGTTGTAGTAAACTTGCCTGGGTAATACATTTTTATATATGAGAAGTTTAAAACATCTTCTATAAAATTTTAATTATTTAAAATGATGTATGTTCTTAGATAAGCAATATAAAATGCTTACAACGTCTTTCGAAACTACGGTATAAAACTACTCATATCAAATGCTATTCGGAAAAAAAATATTATTCATGTTTACATGGAGGAATTGAATTGTTCATATCTACTTCATGTACTTTATTTACAACAATGAAATAAATTCGATACTAAACCTATATTTATAAGAATGAAATATTTTGTCTTTTCCTTTACTGCTCTTATTCTTTTAAATTTGAACTACTGATATTAAAAAAGTGAAAAGTGGAAAATGTTTCACTGCTCAAATCATTGCATTCGAAAACTCAGGAAATATTTAAGTTTGATAAAGACATAAAATATATTTTTGAAAAAATTAATATAGGAATAAAATTTCTCCCCAAGCAATAGTTGGAACTATGCCATAAAATTTAAAAGCTTTGAACAATCTTTGGTAGTTTACGACCAATCTTTATTGTGATAAAAAAAGATGCAGATGCTCTGTTTACAAAGGAATACATTTGAAATAGAAATAAATTTTCTTAGTTCAATGCATCAGATGTTATATCATTTGTTAAATGTATTTATGCATGCCAGTGACATTAAAGTTTTATAATAAAAGATAAGAATTTAAACATTTAATTTCAAGATAAAGAAGTAACGTTTCTGTATTGTATATGGATAAAAAAGAATGAACAATTATGTGTTTGCTATAACTGCTATTCATGTTTTTGTCAGCCTCCCAGATAAACAGCTTCCTTTTAAATTTGCAAAGACATTCATAACTATTTATGTTTCATTTAATAACAAAAAATATTTAATTTGTACTAAGCTTTTCTGTAGTATCTGATTGATTGTTAATTACCATTATTAATTCCAATACACACTCGTAAAATTAAAATAAAGTTTAAGTTACTCAGGATGATCAATGTTAAAGATCAATGTAAGAGAGAGATTTCAGATCGCAGTGTAGAACACGATGAAGATGAATTCGTTTTTCCGGTATGTGTCATGTATTTGTTTGAGCAGATTTTTTTGGTGTTGTTATTGTTCGTTAGAGTAATTTTATATAAGAGGGTAGGTCTAAAAAAAAGCTTACAAGAAGTAACATTTGAAAAGTAATTATTGTGGAAGGAATATTTTTTCTCAGATTGGAGACAGATGCCGCTAATTGTTTTACAGCAGTTGTGTGGGTTGATAGTGTATGGTCGCAGATGCAGCAGAGTGAGTAAAATGGCAACACTTTTAGAAAACTGGTCTCGCTTGGAGGTGCGAGCCGTGATTCGTTTATTTTGAGCAAAGAATGTCGCTGCATATGAAATTCACAATCAAATCGTGTAAGTTTACGTTGAAGGAACGAAGAGCAGACAACGTGTAGCAAAATGGAGTCGCTGCTTTCAATAGGGCAGAGATGATACGAAAACCGCAATACGGCAGCAAGCGGCCGTTCAGTCTTTTCAACGACAGAAATCAAAACAATACGAGTCGAAGAAATGATTCTAAATTACCGACGAGTAACTGTGCGTGAAATCGCCACAGAGCTCGGGCTGACTTGTAATACCGTGAAGCATGTCTTTTCTGATGTGTAGCTATATTCCTAGGTTTGTGCCCTCTGGCTACCACGTTTGATAGCTGAGTAGCAGAAAGCCACACCAATGATGTGCAGCCTAAGATTTCTTCAGTGTTACAATTCTGACAACTACCACTTTATTGATCAAATATTATACGTGTATTAACATACAAGCAGTAAAATTTAAATTGTTGATTACCTTTTGGACAAAACAGACGTGGCTACACTTCCAATATCACTTAGAAAGTGTTTGTTTATTTGTATGAGAGAGCTCGTCCAAGACGTTCTTCGTGAAGTTTAGGTAAAGACTTTGTTTGCTGATCGTGAACGGGTGATTCATCCGGCAACCGGTTGAAGTTTCCGAATGTTATTGGATTGCGCTGTATATTCTTGTTTTCATATCTGTCAAGTGGATCAATTATAACAAGAATTGTTTATTGTATGGAATAAATAAGTACCCATGAAAGAACGTTCAATAGAAAAACTTCTTGATATACACCTCAAAGCAACTATCCAATGCTGACTCTAACTATTGCGAAACTCTATAATACGGTGATGATTTGGACGAAGGAATCTAATCTGGACGTTCACATTATGCTAAAGATTTGTTAAGCTCTTAAACAGTATTTGAACAATTAAATAGTATACAATACTTTGTATATAAAAAATATAATACACTACATTGAATAATTAAACTTAACTCCAAAAGTATAAATTAAATTTAAGAGAAATTGGACCAACAGAGTGGAAGATTTGTTTTCTAGAAAAGGTTACTGGATATACTGGTGCGGTGTGTTTTACTAGAAATATCGCCTACAAATTCCCTCGTTCTAGAAAACGTTATAGAAAAAAACTATTACATACCATAACTGTGTATTTAAAAATATGTGGCTTGCGGCCCCGTTTCTTACTGGTGAAATCTCAGCTTGAGTTCCTCTTCATCTAACTGATTGATCAGATTTCCCCATCCCTAACTTTTTCTTCCAGATTATTTTAGAAGGCATGTCTACATGAATAAACTGCGCACAGTGTGTAAAGTTACCGGAGAACATCGTTTTCGAGTACTCCGTGGTGAAACTAAAGGTCCTGTCAACCACCTTTAGAAAGATACAACATCTGTTCGTGGTGATATCACATTTCCAGAATATATAATTTATAGACGGCCATTCATCCAATGCTTTGCGTGACTTTGCAATGCTATGCGTAAAAATGCATAACTCTTTTAAAAACTACCTTTAAGCAATTTGCACTTATACCCAGTATCCCTTACGAATACTTTTGCGCAGTCCTGTATATGAACTATAGCATTTATACACACCATATACAGTGCATAAACATAGTGAAATATAAAAGAGCATATCATAAATAAAAATGCATTTCCAGCAGTCATCGTTAATGTACAGTACTTCGGAAACAATATAGTATCTGAAGTCTTTTGTGTGTGCCTGTAATTGCTATACACACTTCCTATTCTACATGAAAATTTTATAGTATGTATACCTTAGCGACGTATATAAATTTCATTACATATAAAATAGATTAACGCAATTAAAATACGTCGCAAACAATTCCACCACCCCTATATAATTATGTAAAGAAATTTTTTGCGTGTCCCTGTAAATGAATAATAACTATTCTTCGAATTGCTTATTCTACAGAATGCATATTTTAGCGCGCTTCATAAATGCATATCAATTTAATTCTGTTTGAAAGCGTGTAAAGTGATTAAAAATCATTTGAAACGATTTTTTCCCATAGGCCGTAATGTAATGGAATATTTTTGACTGTCCCTGTAAATTGACTAGACATGCTACAAACTTCATTAGAAATAGGGAACATGCTACGGTAAGCGAGAATAACATTCAAGAATTTCAGGGCAATTCGAGCGTGGCCAGACGGCCAGACAAATCTAAGTCATAAATACCCAAAACTTTGAGGCTGTCCATAAATGATGTCACACATTTTTTTTCAATAATTTTGACACCCCTCCTCCCCTTTGTCATAAAGTGTCACATTTCACCATACCCGCTACCCACCTCTTGTCACGCGTCACGCATGTGTTTATTACATAAACACATACTTGCAGTTCAGAACAAAACACTGCGTTATTGATCATATTTAAAATTTTATTTTTAAACTTTAGTTATGGGTTTTAATTGCACTCGTAAGCATAACAATAAAAATGATTCGTGTACAAATTTTGTATGAAATAAGATTAAGATTTGGAACAAAAAACATAATTAATATACAATAATAATAAAATATTAATATTACAGACAAATTGAAAGCCTCCAAGCGTCACATCATTTGTATATGTGCCCCCTCCCCCCCTTTGTTAGAAAGTGTTAAAAATGAAATATAAAAGTAAAATATATGACACAATATGTACATTCTTATTGTTTGAAAAACATTTTAATGTAAAATTAGTTATTAACCACTTAAAAAATATATTCAGTTCTATGTTATGTAAGTAAATAGGAACTTTTTAAAAAATATACTAAAGCAGTTTAATCTATGAACTTCCTATCAGGCATGAAAAACACTTTATTTCAATTTTTAAATATCATATTTTATTTTTTAGTGCGAATAATTACGTGTATCATAAACGTAGAAAATGAGTTTACAATAGAAGAAATTTAATAAGTGATTCAGAATGCCTATAATTAAATGTTTGATTACTAAAAAATATTACATACAATTTAAAAAAATAAATATACCAATTTGAAAAACACTAAAAGTAATAATTAGTATTTATAATTGTACTATTAAACAACAACAAACTACAATAGATTAATTTAATGCATTATTAGAATTAACAATTTTTCAAAAATCTTTCCATATACTATAAGAAATTCCTATTATTTTATAATTTTGGCAAATGTTAAATCTGAAAACATTGGTATGAAGAAATAGGATTTTAAATAATAATTTAAAATATTATTAGCAATAAAAAAATCATTCAAAAGTTTCACTACTGTAATATGTAAAAAGGCATTTTCCCAGTATAATGCTAATTTCTAATCTGAAACAGTTTCGCAACATCGTAATAATCGAATACCATATTTAACTCCAAAATAATAATTACGATAAATACTGTAAGTGTTAGTAATCATAAAACAGTAAGGAGTCGAAAAAAAATTTCAACGCACTGTCATAACACATTTTCAAACTCAAGTAACTCAAAATTAGTGTTTACATTCATTCCTCTATGAATCTAAGCGTGAAACAGTCTCTGCGTCAGCTTTTTTTTTCTTTCGAGGGATGGCAGATTAAGATATTTTACATCGCAGTACCGCATCGGAAAATATCGCTTCTGAAAACAATTCCTGATCAGTCTCATTCTATATAACATAAAACTATTTAACTCATGTTAATAATGTACAAAACAGGAATTAAAAAAATTAAATTAAGTAAAACAGACCTTTATGCTCCATAAATACTGTAATAATATTCGTAATAATAAATAATAATAAATTTATCCTAAACTGGCGGCGTCTTTCTTTTATCTTAAAAAAGCGTTCTAAACTTGGTGATGCAGTGAACTAACTAACTTCCCGCGTCTAAAGTTCTCTGAGCCTTGTTTATTCTGCGGTCAAATCGAGCGCAGTCGATTTTTAGCAAGATGATGTTAAACCGCTTATTATTATTATTATTATTATTATTATTATTTGTATACAACAGATTTAAAACTTAAATGCGCAATAATTTTATTAGAGTGTCTGTAATTAAAATTTTCTATTTGAAGAATTTTCCAACGTACTTTACCTTTTCTTTTTATCAGTTTCAAAACAATTAAAGCTGAAATGGATCGTAAAGTTTTATTTTGCAAATAATAATAATAATAATATTATTGATGATTAGAGTTTAGTAGATAAAACATTGTTTAATTTATAAAATGTGTAAAAATAAATTTAATGGTTTAACACCCCTCCCTTTTTTAAGAACGGTTTTTTTCACACGTAATAAATATCAAATATCTTCTTAATAAATGAAAAAGGAGTATCGACGATAAAAAAAATTCTTTGACAATCTATCATTCTTTTCATATTAATTTTCTGTAGAATAAAACAATTTGTAAAATAAATTTTACTAAAGTCATATCTCTAAAACACGAATTTCAAATACGAATAATTAATTATATCATGGGATTTGTATAAATTTTGTATTTATTTTTTTCAGAAAATGCTAATTTTATTTCAAAAGTCTGAAAGAAGTAGATTTTTTTTTTTTTTTTTATATAGTTACTTAAAATAGTTAAACACTAAAAGGAAAAATATGACTTGAATTCAAATTATAAAGCAAGAAATGCATGTATGACTAAACTCTGAAGACTCTTTCTACGTGCTCATTAAAAGCTGCAGACTTAATGGTAATAGAAAATTTTTAGTTTAAAACCACAAAAGTGTTTCGAATACCACTGGTCGACAAGAAAATAAAACTATTTCCTTCCTGCAAACTAAATGTGTAAAATGTATAGATTTAATATTCCTAATTCTAAATATGCTATCCAATTTCCGCCAGAACGTACCATTTTTCGAAGAAGCACTTTTATAATAATAACAATCAGAGTATGATTATTATATTAAATTGCAATGGTAGATAAAATTGAAATAATGGAAAAGTATACTTTCGCTGTCTTAGATATCAAATTGACAAAATATAGCATTAAAATCTAGTTTGTTGACACTTGTACCGGGCATTTATTCGTTTAATGCCCCCTCCCTCTTTTCGTGTCCGAATTTACCATTTGCTATCCACTAATATATTTTCATTCTTTATGCCGTTGAAACTCGGGCCTTTTTAAAATACTGTTTAAAATATTTCTCTTCATTTTCAAAGATTTTTAAAGTTCATATTTTTGTCACATTGCCAAAAAATATAATTTTACATAAATAATATGTTTTGAATAATTTTTGAAATTTTTAAAAATTTTCTAAGTTCATATCTTAGTCACAATGTAACTTCACGGAGTGGTGGCATTTTGGTCACTGATGTGACGCTACCACAATGACTTACAGTGACGTGACAACGACGTCACTGTTACCATGCATGGTATGAGGGAGGTGATTATGTAGAGATATAAAGTAAGCTTCACTTATGTAGGGTAATATTTTTTTAAAGAAATTTTGCTGTTAAGGTTTTTACAGTGAAACGGTTGTTACTTTTTATATCGGCCCCATACATACATTATTTCATTGCTACTTGGAAAAAAAAAAAAAAAAAAAAAAAAAGGAAGAACTCTACGTCGAACAGTTATGGCATTATAGTCGTAAATCATATTTTATTATCATAAATAAAAGCTATATCTTTTGATTTGGAAATTTTTAATTGTAAACATTCTGAATTCTGGATGATGGAATGGCTAAAAATTTACTTCTTATAATAGTTACTTATTTAATATTTACCTTACAAATTTAAATCTGTTCAGTTTACTAAACATGTGAATTCAGTTATGTCAAATCTCTGTAAAATGAAAATGTAAATATACTTGTTTTGAATGTATTGGTAGTTATTGACCGCAAAGAGCAATAAAGTAGAACTTTTAAAATACTAAATAAGCAAAGCCGTACTGGCGATGAAGACGAAAATCAAATAAAAATCTTTTTTATAAAAATGTGGAGTTTTTCGTATTTGAATAACAGCAAAATATATTTTACAGTAAAATAGAATCCAGCTGAAAAGAATTTATTAGGGCCGTTACGTGTGAAAATTCGCAAAATTTCCGCAATCAAAATTTAATTCCGCAATCAAAATTTTATCCAAAATTCAATGTAAACAAAGTTAGAAAGGAAGAAAATAAATATTTTTTTTATGTTGTTCTTTTATTCAAAGTAATAAGCTAATATGCATGCTACAAATATTTTTAGTTTTAATATTAACATTCAATTTATTTTTCCTAGAATTTCAAATAAATTTCAGCATGCGGATGGAGGACTAATAACTGAAGAAAGAAATTATAAGCCGATAATATGGCCATGCCTTTATCCCATTACCTAACAAAATCACTCGTAACTAAATAATAATAATAATAATAATAATAATAATAGTAAACTATTTACGAAATAATTATGTGACATTCATGCTTGAAAGTGGCAGATGAATGGCAACAATTATTAGCTATTAACATGGACTACGTTGAACATCATTACCGATCATGTTTGATCATGTTACCGATCATGTTACCGATCATGTACGTTTTGAGGTTGCAATGCTGATTGAGGGGTTAACAGACTATTAAAATTATTTCGGATATGTTTAGAGGGAATTCTACAGCAATGCGCACTCGGGTATATTAGAACATAGGGCGCTACTAGTTCCAAAAGTGGAAAAGTGTTTGAAATCAGCCCTGCATACACTGTGCTGAGATATTGACCTAACTATACCATCAGAAATATATAATCATATTGATAAACATTATACATGTAGTAGCACTAATTAGTAACTCAATACAACCAGGATTTTTTAAAAATGTTTATTAATTTGATCCAAGTAACTCCAAATTAAGATATATATTCGTAACAATATTAGTTTTCTTCTTCGAACTATTACTATATTTTTACATATACAACATTTTACACGTTTACATGTTTATTACAACATTTACAACATATTGTTTACATATACAGCAGATAATTTTTCACCCACGAAAATATTATATAATCATGAACGGAAATATACAATAAGCTCTTTCGAGTAACCCACGATTCCGAAAAGCGTTCTTTATTTATAGAAGTGTCAGAAGACAATATATTTTCCAGCTTTAATGAATCATATTTAAAAACAACGTTTATTTTGCTACCAGAGATTTTCGGAAACGTTTGTCCTGAGTTCATTTTATAGTAACATTAATATTTTTTTCAAACCAAAATATCATTTTTTAGAATGTTATTAATTATCAATAAACCATATTCAGAGGCTTAACCGAATTTATAAATGAAAGAGTCACAAATATATGTATATATATATATATATATATATATATATATATATATATATATATATATATATATAATTTTAACATAAATGTTAATGCTGTCAATTTATCATATTTGTCTGTAACACATTTTTGTTGAACAAGGAAATGTTTACATGAGAATTGATATCATCCTAAAAATCAACATTCCGTTTTCAAAAAGCTTATTAATAGACAAAAAAAAAAAACACAAAAAACTACTCGAAAACTTTTCCGAAAATCACTGGCAGCGAAAGACACATTTTATAAAAGTATAATTGCTTATTTAAGTCTAGAAAATACGAGGTACGGTCCAGAAATTCGGGGACGAGTTTTAAAAAACCTTACTCTCAATAGTTCAAAGCACCGAAGCACATCCACCTTCAAAGTACTCACCTTGGACAACGATACACTTCTGCCAGCGTTCATATAACTTCTGGAAGCACTGCTGGAAGCCAGTTTTCTCAAGCTCCCGTAAGGCTTCTTGCTATGCTGCTTTCAGGAGTATTGTACCTTTTAAAACCGTCGAAAATTAAAGAAAAACTTCAAAGTTTGAATTAGTCTATATTCAAAAACTTTTTATGCGTAAACATGCAATTTTGGATATTGATTAAACAGCTTGTGCTTTGTAATATACTACCATTAGAAATTTATTAATCTTTTACAGAATTTCTGTATTGTTGAAATAAAAATATCTCTTTTTTTTTACTCCAGAAGTCATTGCGCGCATGATATCTTGAGAAAGTATTCATGGATTGTCATGAAATTTGGTAAAGATACTAAACTTATATGTATGTTTAAAATGAACTAATCTTAGGCTAAATTATTTCATTAACTATATAAAAAAATATTTTTGTAAAAAAAAAATAATAATAAATTAATATTTTTAATGAATAAAAATAGACATAACTAGAAATATTACCATTGTAAATACTTAAAAGTAGTTCATTTTAAACACACACATCTGTTTAGTATCTTTACCATATTTCCTGACATTCCATACATACTTTCTCAATATGTCATGCACGCAATGGCTACTGGAGTAAAAAAGAGAGCTGTTTTGATTTCAACAATACACAAAGTCTGTATAAGGCTAATACATTTCTAATTATAGCATATTACAAAGCATTATCTGTTTAATCAATATCTAAAATTTCATGTTTATACATAAAAAGGTTTTGAAGATAGGCTAATTCAAACTTTGAAGTTTTTCGTTAATTTTCGTCGCGTTGAAAAAAACCCTTAACTTTAACTTGCTTTCGTCGTCAGGAATGGCTGCAGTACCCGAATTTTTGGGTTGTACCTCGTATATTAATTTCTTATGTTTCAAATTCTAGAAATACCAGAATAGATTATTCTATACTTTCGTTTGTGGTTATATTATATTTTCATATTAATTCATTTTATTAAGTGACATTAGTATTTCTTTATAGTGTAGGTACAGTTCTTTTTGTGTCAAATTTATAATTTATTTCAGTTTTGCGGGTATTTTGATTTATATGAATATTTCAATAATTATACAAATGAACAAATGTATGATACAACAAAAAGAGCTAGCTACGCTTTGAACACGATAAACTGCTGTAAAATTAAAATTATATAGTTAATGCCGTTAACTAAAATCTTGTTTCCAATAATAAGCGCTATCCACAGCTGATTAGCATAAGTTTGTTTAAAAGGAATGGATCAAAACAAAATTATACGTTTGTTTTCTGAAGGCAAAAATAAATGGTAAGAATTAGGTTTTTAAAATATGGTTGCAGCTGAATATCTGAATATTTGAATATCTGAATATTTATCAAAATTTTAATGCAAACCCGGTATAATCAGAGTTGGATTTATGTTCAGATTATAAAAGATTAGAAGGAGTGTTTAAAAAAATCATGCAGATGAAATCTCCAAGGAGCAAAGTAAAACTAAAACATATTATATAATAATACAATGAATATTTAAATTTTTAGAAACAAATACGAATTAGATTACTGATGTATTAAAAATGAAACTTTTATAAATGTTTCTACTTAAAACACATATCGACTGTCTTTTAAAGAAAAGATTTAGTTTTTCAATAAAAATAAACTGAGTAGCACATCCTTTTTTTTTTTTTTTTTAATTGTATTTCAGTGAAAAAAAAAAAAAAATCCTTTTTTCCTGCCAACAATATGTATTATTTTCAAAAACAAATCAGTAGTTATTAAAACTATATTCTATGATAATATTAAATATTTTTTTGCCTCAAATTACTTATCTAATAATATTAATATAAAAAATCATTGCAATGCTCACGCAAGTATTAGATTTTCTGTATCAAAAACTTCGAATTGTTTATTTTACAGATATAAAGTATTTTTAATGTGTGTATAACCTTGAAGCATATTTGAAAGGTTAGAGTCTATACATTAACATATTTAAAAATAAATTTGAATTTCTATTAATTCAGTGCATTTTAAATAGGACGAACGGTAAAATAATACACCGCGTAATTTCCAGATACGGAAATTGACATTTTTTCACAGTATATAAAATTAAGAGTATGTGATATATCCATTAATGGACAGTAAACGAAAAATACTGGCTTTTTAAAAATTTGCTATTAATGAACGCTGAACAAAATAGATTATTTTATAACAAAATTATTCCAAATGGCAAACAAATCACTTGAGATTTAAATTTCAAACTGAACGCAAAATCTCTGAACCAGCGATCTTTCGGCTGGAGCCACCAATGCCCTACCATCTGAGTTATCCCGGGCGAATCTGGTCGATTATGTGATTTGTTTGTCAATTGTAATAATTGTGTTAAAAATTAATCTATTGTAATTACGTATTCAGAGTTTACTGTATTTCACTTACTTACGATTTATTCTGTTGAGCTGATTCCGATATCAGACCAGATGCTATAATCAATAAGGTTAGCTGAGTGAAGTAGATGCACCAGCTTTGTCCGGGATAGCTCAGATGTTAGAGTATTTGCGGCTGCAGCTAAGAGATCCTTGGTTCGAAACCTGATTCGGACATTTTTCGCCGAGTTGGAAATTAACATATCATGTGAGCGATTTAAAATGTTTAATATATTTCCAGATGGATTAAAAAAAAAAAAAAATATTATTTAGTGTACCAATAAAACCCTTTTATTTTTTTTTAATTACCAATTTTTAAGATAATTATGAATATAATTATCCTTATAATACTTCTAAAGATACTTAATCTGATTTGTTATGCTTCGTTTTAAAAAGATATAGATATATAAAGATTAGATATTTTTTGTATATATATTTATATACATGTATACTCTAGATATATTCTTTTCATTACTGATTCCCAAAACAAAACAAAAAAATCCAGTTAATGTGTTTATTTAGAAAATAAAGACAAATCTCATAAATAAAAGACATTTTGCGTAATGTAAAAAGTTGTTTAAAAATGTAAAATTTCCTTAATATTGTGATTTGGCTGGAATCCAGGAAAGGGAACATCATTATAGTTTTTATCGAAATACAATCTCCTCCTAAATTGCATGCACTATTTAGTATTTTTAAACTCGTAAAATTGTGCATTATTGCTGGACTATTGACTTCAGGTCATTTATCTCTTTAATAGCAATTTATTTTTGAATAAAGTCCTTGAAAATAATATTGTTCCCTGATGGCATTTTCAAGGATCATATATCGAAGTGGTTTATTGAATTACTGTTGATTCAGAAAACTTACCTATACAGATACTTATAGGTATTGGGATATGTAAAAAGCAATATAATTCATACTTTCTTTATTTAAGTTTTTATTATTATTTTATTTATTAATTAATAATGCGGAAGGATAACACATAACGTTTTTGTTCTTTTTTTTTTTTTTTTTTTTTTTTTTTTTTTTTTTTTTTTTTTTTTTTTTTTTATTCGGACGAATTTCAATAAACAAACAATTTGATAAAAAATATCTATAATGGGAAGAAGTAAAAAGAAAAAAATTCTTCTACTTTATGAATTTAGCTGCCTGACGGATTCTAAAGAATATCTATTTATGTACAACAATGCATTTAAAAGAATAAGTTAGGTATGTAGGGCACAGCCTCTTTGACAGAAAGGTGTTCCGAAGAGTTCTATATTCATTCAAAAAAAAAAAAAATAATAATTTAATTCTGGGATGTCATGTCATTGGTTTTTGAAAATTGTTTTCTTTATGGTTTTATGTCACTTCTTTTCTTTATTGAAAAGAAAATGGCTACATGATGTCATTTTAATTTTTATGATCGTCAAGTAGTTGCTGGAGGACATGAAACAGTGACAAAATGCTACAACATTTGTCATATCAAATTGGCTATAAAAAACGTTGCTAATATAAAATACACTGATATTGCTATTTCTTTTGAAAATTATGAAAGTGACAATGCAAAAAGCACTATTTATCATCAGAATAATTATGCATATGTAATAAATCAACAGACACAGAAAACTTAATCCTGGCTAGATAGTCATAATCAATGCTAAAGCTACCGGCATACACGTATCCGCAATAATATTAAAACATCTTCACTTAGATCATCGAAATTCTTTTGTATGCATTCCGTAAAATGGACTTGATTATGATCATGTACCGGCAATGCTACTATAAATGCTTTTAAAAGTGTTGTCCATAATTCTTTAGACAAAGTATGGTTGACCGAGGGTGTTCTTAATATGAGTCTATAAATTGCATTTTTCCTAATTAACTTCACATAATTAAAACTATAAAATAGAGAGATACAGAGTCAAGGGAACTTGTCAGTCATGTCTCATCCCTCTGTTAAAGGTAAATTTTAAACATGTAAATATGAAGAACGGTAATAAAAGTTGAATAATTATATTTTAAAAAAAAAATTATATCCATTGAAAAATGTATTCGACGAGGGATTCAGGATGGGAGGCAGATAATCTAGCAGTTAAAAAAAATATTATTTCAATTCTCCATTTTAAAATAATGTACAGTCGTGGAAAAAAAGGAAACACCCTCCACTAACTCCTCAACAAACTATCGTAGAAGAATGTTGCTGGTACCGAACGATTGGAAATAAAGTCTACTTTTAAATGATGTATATAAAATTTGCTTAGGGGACCATCTGCTTATTAAAACGAACCATAATTTTGTTTTTTTCAATAGCAGTACACTATCCTGACAGCATAAATGAACTCTACACCTTTCAATTAGTCTAGAAACAAATTTTTATGAAATTCGTGCCATAAGTTTCTGAGAGATTAATTATTTTAAAACAAGCGTATTTTAAGGGCTGTATCCAAATTGAAGTTCGGTACTCAATTGCTAACCGAGAGAGCTCCCTTCTTGATCAAGGCACCTTAAGCAGTCAATTAAGCCTGTTAGATTACAGGATAGCATACGAAATCAAAATATTTAATCACTTCTATCATAGTCGGCCCTTTAAACCATCATTTTGCCGTTCTTAAGCATAATTTGAAAACTACTTGGAGAAAAATGTGAAATTTTGGATTTCCATAAAGCAGGACTTAATAACTCTGAATCCATCAAAAGAATTGTAGGTTGCAATTCATAATTTTTTTAATATTAATTTCATAATTCATAATTCATATCAGAAAATTATAAATATTGCAAATTCAACGTATTTATGTTTGTGTATATTAGTATTATTGCTACACAAAAAATTAAAACAATAGGATCATAATTTCAGAAGTTATAAGTAAAAATATGAAAATGTAATTTAACATTAGAAGCACTAAATTTTAAATGTTTATAATTCAAAAACTTATCATTCAAATGATTTGAAGTTTGGTGTCTAGGCATAGTTTGAACCTAGCCACTTTTGACATACTAGGAATAGTTTGAATTTAATATATGGATGGTCCCCTAAGCAAATTTTATATATGTCATTTAAAAGTACACTTTATTTACAATCGTTCGGTGCCGGTAAGTTTCGTCTACGATAATTTGTTGAGGAGTTAGTAGGGGGTGTTTACTTTTTTTTCTTCCCACGACTGTACGTACTATAAATTTATTTTTTTTATATTTATTTATTATTATTAACTCACTGCAGTGCCTTTTCTTTGAATGTATTTCAAAGTTACCCTGGATAACGTTTTCTGATAGAAAATTTCTAGTTTTTCTTCTTTTATGTTTTAAATTTCCGCTTGATGAAAAACAAGTTGGAAATTGGACGTCAAACATGGCAAACGAGATGCGTTCGCACTAAGTGTATATCAATTTCATTCTGTTCGAAAGGCTGTAACATCATTAAAATGCACTTGAAATATTTTTTCCCATTGACCATAATGTAACAGAAAATTTTTACTGCCCCGGGATTATTATACTATGCATCCGATTTTCATAAAATTTGAAATGACTCGACAAAAATTTGCAACAATTATATATTTAAATTTCAGACAATTCGGAAGGGCAGTTTTTGATCTGTTATATGCAGACGGACAGACAGACGGACTGAACGACGACTATAGGTACTACGTATTTATCTAATTACGAATGCACCTAAAAAGCGTGTCCGAGATTAGGGATCACAGGCACATAATCTCCAAAATCTAAAATGTTCCTGGATTTCGTCCTGCAAGCACACATATCCATATTCGAGGGTGTATGTTTATTGATATTGTTTTTTTAATGCTGGTCATCCTGGTCTAATTAGCCCATATGTCAGGAAAATTTTCTTCTTACCAAAAATCAATCAATTAAATTTTTAAAGAATTCGAGGCATTTAGTGGCAGAGACAATGCTGAATTTTAAGAAGCAATGTTGATCACGTTTTATATATGAAAGCAAATTTGAGTAAGAAACATTTTCTTAAACGTTCAAAACAATGATTTTCTGAAAGCATTAGAATGATCCTATAGGGTAACATATCTTCTGATGCTACTTAATGGCAAAATTTGTGAAACCCGTTTACCGATATTATTTCATTCTGATTGATGTGTCTATAATTGTTATCTTACACAACTCAGACTTTAAAATATTAATGTGCTGCAACAAAATAATGTCATACGGTTGTTATAGCATTCGATTAGAACTTATAGCATTCTACAAATATATTTTCCTAATTCCTACAACCGATTATTTCGCTATAAAAACTAATCAGAAGCGTTTCCGAAAATGGTTGTCAGCAAAAGAAATTTCCTTTATATAAATGCTTCTTTAAATCTCTGAAATATTTTGGTTTCTGTGCTTTCTAAAGATAAAGAAGGCGGTACTCTATCGTGGGTAATTTGGAAGAGATTATTGTGTATTTTCGCTTTTTGTTCTATTGTATTTTCTATATTTAGAATTCTTTTTCTTTTTTGACAGTGCAGGAATATAAGTTATTGAACCTTCGTACAAAATCTTCAATTTGAGCACGCGACCTGTTCGTATATCGCACCATTTCTTCAAAAGGGTCAGAACTCGAAGATTGGAATTTTCGGATTATGGCTGCCGTTCTACTTGGATTTTACGTCTCTACCAATCACCTAAATTAAAAGATAGTGCACTGAAAATCCAGCCACCTGGTAACAGTTCGTTTTCAAGATGGCCATTAACCGTTTCACAGCCCAGAAACAATTTTTCGCATTCCTGTATATGGAGTTTTTTTTAGATATGGCACCTTTGAAGCAACGATGTGATATGTCAGCACTCTTTTATGCATAAGATCATTTTAACGTCACGCATGATTCGCGTCATTTGATCACGCATATTTTGAAAAACTCTGCTAAAAACAATTTGATGTGGATGTAATTGATCATTAATGCAGAGGGGAAATTTTGTAAGAACCGCTGAGCACTGCTTAGTATCTTTGGCGGAGATTCCATTATATCAAAGTAATTTGGAGTAAAAAATGTGGCCAAATTTGGAGCCAAAATTTTCCAGTCTAAATATCAGTATTTTTATATGGAAAATATATCTAGATTAACCACACGAAATCTCGCCTGATTTAAAGAGAGGTTCTCTGTAAAGAGTACTGGTGCTGAAGAATTTCCTGGTCTAGAAATTCCCTGTATCGTGACAACCCTGGAAACATTACTTTTAAAAATTAGAACTATCAAGATTTTAATCACCGAAATGTATTCAAACTTCCTAGTAATTATTAATTAGGTTAAGCGAAATGACTTTATTACAATATTTTTTAATTGCAAAGACACCAAAACGAAAGGTATTACACTTCGTGTCCTAAAAAAATACTATTCACCAAAGTTTTTAAAACTATATGAATTTTTTTTTATAATGATACCAAATTTTTGGGGGTTTTTTAGAGCTTTGAGTGTAATAAATTATCTATGGCACTTTAAAAACTATTTTTCTTCCTTTAAATTTTAATTACATTCCCTCATCTTACCAATCTTAGAGCTCTAATAAAAAATATAAAATAAATTATGTTACTCGTCTGTAAATCTTCCTACCGCAACGAAAAAATTCTTTCAAAGCGAAAATAAAGGTGGTAAAGATGTCTCAAGGCCTTCTAAAGTTTTCCTTTTTAATACTTTATAAACAAGAAAGACACTTGCAGCTTTTCGGGTGTAAAAACGTACAGTAAAGTTTAGGAACTACCGCGCATAGAAACTTTAATGCACCATATGGTTTAAAAAAAAGACGAAAAACTCAATAAGGAAGAATATAATGTACTTTGTTTACACTTCATTGTGATGATCTTGATTATCACATGTTATTCGGTTTATGCAATCGTAAAAATAGGCAATTATTCTTTTTTTTTTTTTAAATATAGCTATTACCATTCTTATTACGGAAATATAATATAACCTGCTTGCAGTTGGCAACGATTCCGAAAATCTTTCATTTTTCTGTAAAAATTAATAATTATCCGAGTTTTAAAAAAGCAGTTCTGAAAACAAAAGTTCCTTTTGGTGCCTTTAATATAGAGAAATGCTTCCCAGTTATTTTTAAAGTGTATTAACAATATTCTCAACTGTATATATAGCATTTTTTGGATGCTATTAATTCTCATGTAGACATGTTATGTTCATCAAAGAGGAAAAAAATAACAGATATAAGAGAAACTTTATAAATTAAAAGATTACTTTTTTTATTCTTGCAAGTATAAATTCCGTTTTGCAGCTAAAATTGTTTCCTTAAGAATTTGTAGCAACCGCAAAACTGATATTAAAGTTAGAGTAACAGATTAATGCTTTTCAAAAGTGGCGGTAAATGTTTTCGAAAGCTAAGGGGAGCAAAAGAAGCTTTTGTATCAAATATGTTTCATCAAATCTCTGAATGTTTTCAGGAGTTTCTAAAGATAATGGAATGCTTTTTGAAATCACGGGTAACTAGGGTGACATTATATTTTCATAAATCTTAAGCAAGATTAAAGTTAGACTAATGAATATATATATATATATATATACTCTGTAACAAAGAGCAACTATTCCACTTTTTATATACTTTTCTTTAGATAATAACAGTTTATTAACACCAAGAGATCCCATCTTCTTTAACCTGGTTAAATAAGATGGACATACGGACCCGTGTGCTGAAGGTAGATGGAAATCATTATTTATTAAATTAATAGATTTTTGACATCTAGCAAATGTTCTTTGACTTATCATCAAATACACCAAAAGACATTTTTGTACTTTCTTATTAGCCGCATTCCAGTGATTAATCGGGAAACATTTCAACATTTATAGCAATATTTAAAAAAAATTATTTCTATATTTCAGCGTGTACTTCGATTACATACCTGTTAAATTCGTGTTTTCAGTACTTATTTGAAAACTTTAAGAGTTGTTAGCGAATTTAGTTATTGAGTATTGCACGGAAATAAACGAAAAACTGAATTAGTTACATTTTTTATGTGAAAACGAGTTAAACTGCTACTCGTTCCTTTCTGATATGAAAGTTCATTTTTGAGATTGGTTTAAAAAATGCATGCTTGAAATTTTGTAATTTTTTTAAAAAAATCTATGAATTGAGATAAAGTTTTTTTAAATGTTGCATTTGAAACTGATTTTGTCGTCTCCATTCTATAGTACGTAAATTTAAATTTCGCAATGTCTAGAAATAAGTGAATTTGAAAACGCAACATAAGTTGTTAAGCTTGCCGCTATCATATTATAACGTCAGTATTACTCATAGACATTTCTTTGATTTTAATGTAGATACCATCAAACAACTTACAATTTTAACATATATCGTACCTACAGCAAAAACCTGAATAGGAATAAAGTTTAATATTTGACTACACAGATTATTTATGCATAAAGTGTTCCTCAGTTAAAGAAAACATTTCTTTTTCTAAACATTTTAACTTATTACTTTATATTTACAAATGAAATATAAATATAAATACATACATATATGCATATTTCTTCTAAAAGTTTTGTTATCCATAGAAATTATTATCCTATATTATATAAGAACTCCGAATCTCTTTCAGAAAGAATAGAGATATATTTTTCTACCTTTTGTCATGAAGATATGAGATCAAGAACAGCTAATAAGCAAATTTGTCTAAATATTCTTTAATGAATTTGCGAAAAAAGATTAATAACGACAGTCATTTTTCTAAACTAAAATTCAATTATATATATATATATATATATTTAAAGTAAAGATGAAAAAAAAGAGTTACTATGATTTGGGGTGTCACATAGCTGCCAACTGATACGACTTATTGCCACCAATTATTTCAGGTAGATTTGGTATGAAATACTACCTATTACATTCTCCCCTATGTTGGAAATTCTAAAAAATGTTTACAGATCTACACCGATCATGAACCGTGGCACCCAAAACCAACCTCAGTAAAAAACTTTATATAACAATATAACTATCTCTCTCTCTCTCTATATATATATATATATATATATATATATACATAAAATCCCGGTAAAGTTCGTTAATGTGCAAAATCGAACCAAGAGGATGGAAATACGGACAGGTTTTGTGAAAACCGAGAAAACCCCATAGCTTCTTAATTTTTGAACATATGAAATCAGTTTAAAGTTTTTATTATTTCTAAAACAAGGCCAAAAATTTATGTGTCACAGATATATGATAAAAGTAAAAATGGTCTCAAGGGGCGAAAAAAATAGCGTTTTTGGGAGAAAAATATTCATAACATCGTCAAATCTCCAGATACCAAATACAATTAATTTTATTATAAATCTCCTTAATATTATCTACAACTTTTACATTCACAAGTTTTTGATAGGACCAATTCGTACCGAAAGAAAAAAAATTAAAAACGAAAACAAAAAGAGTGGTTGAAGAAGAAAAAAATTCATAACGTCGTCAATTCACAAGATATAAAATCCCCATGAATTTATGTTATATCTTCTTAATATTGTCTATAACATTTATATAGAAAAGTTTTCGATAGGACCAATTCTTACAGCAAAAAGAAATTAAAAATACATCGCGGTTGAAGAAAAAAATCATCTTATTAAGGGTGTATTTAAATCCAAACTGCTTATTTTCTTACTCATTTTTTAATTCATTTTTGCTCTGAGGCGCATCCAATTGGTAGATTCTCTTATTCAGAAACTATATAATGAACCGTAATGATTGATTTTTTGATAGAGGCAGAATATATTTCAAAAAATGATGTCAAAGTGGGCATTTTGAATAGAATTTCCCGAAGCGATAGTGTTAGAAACAAAAAATATTGTCCTAATGAGAAAATAATTGTTTATAAATCAAGTTTTAATTAATTGAACGAAAAATAAAAATACACGTCGCTTATAAATCTCTTCAAAAATCGCGTCAGCAAGTTTCTTATTTTTTCTATTAAAAATGAATCTGAAAATGTGGCCAAAAATTTCGAGTTGTTGAGCATGGAAGAATATTTTTTTTAATACCGCCTTAACATTATTCTGATAAAAGAAGCTATTATATAAAAAGGAAATAAAAACTCGTCAAAAGCGACCAGATAAAATTGTTAAAGTGGGTTTATCTCTAATCATGATTTAGTTTTTGTAGGTGAAATTATTATACTTAACTTCGAAATCTACCTTCACCTGCAGGCCGGGTCGCATTGATTTTTTAATAGTTATCTTCGTCTGAATTAATCGCAGAAATTTGCCATTAAATAGGTCCATAACCATTAAAAGTACTGATGAACAAAAGCAGTAACAGTTTTTAGCTATTGTTTATGGTATGTGCAAAACCAAAATAATTAGACACATATTTGCAATCTTTTTGAAACACTATATTTAAAAATTAGAACTATCAAGATTTTAATCAACAAAATGTATTCAAACTTCCTAGTATTTATTAATTAGGTTAAGTGAAATGACTTTACTTCAATATTTTTTTAATTGCATATACACCATAACGAAACGTATTACACTTTGTGTCCTAAAAAAAGTACTATATCAGATATAAATTATCTACGATACTTTAAAAAGTATTTTTCTTCCTTTAAATTTTAATTACAATCCCCCATCTTACCATTTTTAGAGCTCTGGTAAAAAATATAAAATAAATTAAGTTACTCGTCTGCAAATCTTCCTACCACAACTAAAAAACTGTTTCCAAGTAAAAATAAAGGTGGTAAAGATATCTTAAGGCTTTCTAAAGTTTTTCTTTTTAACACTGTATAGCGTATATAAAAAGAAAGACACTTGCAGTTTTTTGTGCGTAAAAACGTACGGTAAAGTTTAGGAACTATTGCCCATAGAAACTTTAATGCACCTTATGGCGTAAAAAAAAGACGAAAAACTCATTAACGAAGCTTATAATGTACTTTGTTTACACATATTGATTAAAATAATTAATAAAGTATAAAAATTAAAAAAAAATATTTGTCGAATGTTTAATTAATTGGGTTATTTTTCGTTTTTAAATGGGTTTCAGTGAAAGGTCCAAAATTTCAAAATACGCTGTTGATTTTAACACAAAACTTTTTCTTAAAGGTATCGTAATTTAATTAGTTTGGAGAAACTGACTGCTATTCCGCGCAGAAATCGATGCGCACGAAATTTTGCACTAAATTTCTATAACAGAACACCCAAACTTATACAGTAACTATCTTATTATTAAATTAATATTTACTGAAATACATCATTTGAATGTTGAATTAATCAAATTGTTTTGTGTTTCGTATGGTATTTTGTAAAAATGTTAAATTTTCAAAATACTCCGTTACGTTTAACACAAAACTCTTTCGTAAAAGTATCCTCAGTGTGTATAAACAAGTTGACGGATGCTCAATGTAGGACCACATGTACACACAATTTTGAAACCAATTTCTATAACAAACAATAGCAAAAATGATGCTATTATTAAGATAATATTTATAAAATGTACTAATTCAATATGTGGCGTATGTTTAATCCTTTATGTACTGAATTATGAATACATGAAAATTTTATCTTCTAAAATATTTTTCGTGCATTCTTTAAACTACATTAGAAGATTTACATAATCATTTAATAAATTTAAATAGGGTTTTAGAAGGATGTGAGGATTTAGTAGGATTAATTAAATTTGAAATTATAGTGATTTTGTGCAATATTTATAAACCCACTCAAATCTTTTATTTTAAATATTTTTCTTAGTATTTTGTAGAATTAGGAAATGTAGAAACATAATGTTCTCACAATAGAAATATAGAAATATTTCCGAATTGAAAAATTCCCACCCCCACCTCCTACGCCAAGAAAGCTGATAAGATGCAAAAGCAAAAGTAATCATTCTTTTAAAAATATTTTTGTCTTGTATAACCTATAAAGCTTTTGGAACAAGATAAAGTAATAGCTCATTCTAAACTGTATTACAACTAATCGATGTACTAGATGAATTTTATAACAAGTTATTTTAATGGTACTTATAAAAACCGTCAGTAGATAAAGGGTTAATCTTTATATTCTTATAATATTAATTTAGTTACCTTTGTAAATTAGAGAATGCGCTGCATCGGCATGGAATTTATCTTATGAGCAGGGAAAAAATTCGCTTCGTGTGTCTTGTGAAACTTAGAAACTTACGTTCGGATATGGGTGTCTGGCAAAAATTGTGAAATATGCAAATTGAGGTTGTAATATTAAAAAAAAAAGCAGCACCAACATGGTCATTAATTTGTGTTATTAAGAACCAGCAATTACAGTCCTTCACAGTGAAATCTGTACAGCATATTATGTTTGAAAGAATATGAATGTAAAAAAGCTACATAAACCAGTCCATAACTGTACCAGTGTGCTTCGATTAAAAAGGGTTGGGAACATTTACTGCATCATTCACAACTGTCCATGATAAATAATTAAGATGCGTGAAGTGTAGACATTTTGAATGTAGGAAGTAACGGGGAGAATCGTTTTTTCTAACATTGTGCTTAAAATATCCTGAATGGTACATCATATCATACTTCAACTATTGTATCATCATATCATAGTAATGAATAATCGTTTTTAATAAAATTTCATATTTTTTCAAGCTTTGAATAATTATAATTTTTTTAATCACATAGTATTATGTCGGAGATGAAATGCCTCCAGTTCTTTAGCATGTGAGTTGATTGTTTTTTGGGAAATAAGTTTATTTCTCAGACGAATGAGATAATAAGAATAGGATAATCAGCATTAAGTAGATTGAAAAAAAATATATATATACAAACTCGAATAAGGACATGTATGACAACAGTACGAAATCCAGAAACGGGTTAGATTTTGGAGAGGTTGTAAATGTGATCTCCATCTAAGCCTCATTTTTAAAAATGAAAATTAAAAACATGAAAGGAGATAAAAAACTATTTTTTGCAAGAAAAATGTTTGCAAGGTAGCTTTTAAAAATATCCACGTAAAAGGAAATATAGAAAATTAATAAAAAGAAAATTATGCCTAAAAATAAGCTTATACCAGCATTTTTCAAATTGTAGAATTGAAATGACAATTGTTTTTTTCCACAGCAAGATTTAATGCCACACACCGTGAATCCCGTGGGGAACAAATTTTAGTTCTATTATTTGTGTTCAGAAATGTTTAAAATTTATCATAAACTGAAGGATCAGCCCGCTACCAAGTTTGTGTGACTTAGTTCCTCTTTCTTTTAGAGTTTAATTATTTTGCGCCAATTAGAAAAAATGGATTTTATAATTGAATTATAAACCATGTGAGAAAAAGAATATATAGATAATTAAATTTCAAAATCCAGGAAAGGAAATGACTCCGCCTCATCTCCCTTGTCGGAAAATGTGAACCAGAATTTATAAATCATGTTTTGACTTCTACCGAGAACTGAAATTTCGTGTTCGAAAACAAAAGTCACTCATGAAAAATAAAGTCCGCTTAGTCAATTCAATTAAGTATTTGGGTATCACAATGCTCTAAATAGCAAAACTTTGAATACGGGTAATTTATTCGTTGTAGAAGAAGGATAATAGGTTTTTCTGGGGTAGGGGAATTGCATTTCTATACCTTTTATCAACGTTAATTCCCAAAACTATCGGTTATACAATGTGGTGCTTCGAGAGGAATTCTACCTACTGAAGACATCATTTTAGGCAAAATTTGAATACAAACACCTTGTATTTATACACCTTGTATATATATATATATATATATATATATATATATATATATATACAAGGTGTTTCATAAAAAATGGCCAACATTAAGAGGCGATAATCCACATTCAAACAAACAACTTTCTTCAGAAAATGCATGGTCGGAAATAAAACGCAAAGATGATGGCGCATTTCGAATCTTGTTCCAGTGTTGCCAGTCGGATACTTTTTAAAATTCAGATTTATGGATTTCCACCATTTTTTTTGAAATAGCGAAATCTTCCTTATTTCATGACAGATTAAATAAGGTTAAAACAAGGCGGATTATCAATTTAAAAAAACTGGTGGCAATTGAAAAATTTGAATTTAAAAAATTTCGCCCACTCGCAACACTGACTTGATCCATGAGAATGTTAAAGCTCCTTTCTTATTGGGAGTCATCGGGAGAACAATGCCACTAATAGCATGTAAATGCGATATGGAGAAGAAGAAAAACGCGTATGCAAAATTTCGCCTCGATTAATACATAAAAGCTGCTGATCCGAGTGTGCAACTGTCAATCGCAGTAGGAACGTAACGAAGATGTTGCCACTCTTAAAGAAAATGCTGATATGCATTTTATCTACGGAACTGCCAATGGAAATAACTCAAAGACTCAACCATTATACGGAGAGGGGTTCCTATATTGTTTTTGTCTCTTATTCGTTCAGTGCTTTTTTTTTTTTTGGCCTCGCATAACATCATGTCCATTGTTGCCAGTGTGCTACTATTTTTAACCCTCTGAACGGTTTGCCCGTATTTTTCCGTTTCCCCAAAAACGACTTAAATCGTTGTAAAAAAGACATATTTTAAACAGAATTGTATTTTAAAATGCATGTCACATGAACGGGGCGTGAAGTATAATTTTCAAACAAACAGAAAAAGAAAATTTAAATTAAAATAATTTTTATAAGCATTTTTTAAGAAAATGTAGGAAAGCTCTCAAGACGCTCGGAAGGTTAAATTCACATTTATTGATTAGAACTACTATTTTGATATTGCAAAATTCGCCTTATTCAATGACAGATTAATTAAGGCTAAAACATGGGGAATTTCACCATTTCATAAAAGTGATGCCAATCAATAAATTTGAATTTGAAAGAAAGCAGTCCACTGGCAACAACACTGAATATCTCCACTAACTCCCTCTAGAACCTTTGCGTTTTAATCCCGGCTATACATTCTTTGATGAAAATTGTTTGCTTTGATGTGTACTATCACCTCTAAAAGTTTTGCCCACGTTTTATGAAACACCATGTATACAGTATATCCCCTAAATTCCCTTGCCACCAACTTAACTTTAGAACGGCTGCTGCTTTATTCATAAAAGTGATGTCTAGGTATAGTAAAGTAGCTATGCGCTACTGAATAAATCCACCTACAGTGCCACCCGTAGAAAACTACTGAGTTAGAATTTTTATCTCGAAAACGGAAAGAGATAGTGAAAAAAAAAGTAATTTATAAAGTTGTAGAGCATCATTGATTTAGTACGAAAAGACACCTTGTTGACGAAACGTGAACGGAAGGAGAAATTATTATCTTTCGGACAAATGCGCATTGCAGCTGCCGGTAAGAAGTTTGACCATCTCAAATAAAAGTATATTGTTATAACTAGTTGTTGTTATTGTTTTTGTTTTAAGATCGTTTTATCATGCCACAGTGTAGGAAATCCCGAAAAAAAAAAAACAAATACGCGTTTTAACCGTTCCATTCTTCTCACTAATGTACACAAGGTGTCTTTTCGTATTACATCGATGATGCTCTACAACTTTGTAAATCACTTTCCCCCCTACCTCTTTCCGTTTTCGAGATGGGGATGCTGACTCCACAGTTTGCCCACAGGTGACGCCGTATGCTGTTTCATTCAGTAGAGTATGGCTACATTACTCAGACACCACTTTTTATGAATATAGCAATAGCCATTCCGAATTTAAGAGGGTGGCAAGGGACTTTCGTGGGCATACTATATATATATATATATATATATATATATATGCCGGGTATCCTAAAAAGGACTGACAGATTTTAAAATTCAATAATTTGTTAACGGTGACAGATATTTAAAAAATTCTTGCAGTGGGGTTTTGCATAACGTCAAACGTTTTTTCACAGTGATTTTCGATTTTAGTTCGAATTACAAACAACAGATAGCGCTGCGATCAATAGACGCTAAATTCATGCTTGATTTTTGGTACTTCGGGACCCACTCAATACATTTTAACCTCCTTTATCCGCATGGAAGAAGAGAAAGGCTAAAAAATTGAACCTGTATTTAGCGCCTATTGCTTATAGCGCCATCTCTTGTTTGTAATTCGAACTCAAATCGAAAATCACGGTAAAAAAAGAAAAAAAAACATTTGACCTAATGCATAACCTTCCTGCAAGAATTTTTTTAAATATCTGTCACCGTTTGCAAGTTATTGAATTTTAAAATCATTCAGTCCTCTTTAGGACACCCGGTTCAGTGGCGTGGCGTCCGGTCATCGCTGGATGCGGCGATGACCAAGCAATATTTTAAAACTCTTAATAAGCTTTTAAAACTCTACGATTCAGTTTTATCAGAACATTTGGAGTTCATGTATAAGTGAAGGTAAGATTTATATATATATATATATAAGAGTGCTATTTAGATAACCTACGACTGAAAATCTTCTTTTTCATCCGTAAAATTATCAAAATATTTATTTGATTTAACCCTTTCGTGCCCATTACTGTCATAGTCACTATAGGCTACTTTTTTTGTTATTCGGATTGTTTGTTTCCCGCCAGTTTTTTAAATTAGTGTAATTGGTTTTATTTTTGCATCATTTTTCCCGACATTAAAGAAGGTGAATATTTATACTTCAATAAATTGGTATCAATCAAACAATCTGAATAAAAAAAAGAAGCCTGTAATTATCGCGAGCGGCACTTAAAGGTTTAAATTATAATTTAAATAAAAAATAAATATTTTCATTTAATTATTTGCAAGTAACATTTCGTTTTAATCTCTTCATTTCTTTACGCACTTTTTTTCTGGTTCAAAAATTACATCACTCAAAGAGTATCGCATTGCTTCTAAGGTTGGAATTACTACCTAAGGGTTGTAGTCTTCGACAAGATGTGCTTGCAGCAAATTCTTTTTTCCGTGAATAAAGTATATTGCCTTTTTCTTCGTTTCATAAAAATGCCTAAGAACATAATCTCATTTGATTTTTTTTTTCCATAGCACTAAATTTATTCACACAGCTTTTTATGTGCATCGCAATAATCTGTTAGTTGTTATTTAGAAGTTTCTATTTTGAAATAAATAAATAAAAACTTTCAGTTTATAAAAATAGAAATGAGGACATTATTTTTTAAAGTAAAATAAAAAGTACACAAATGAAAGTAATTAAACGTATCTATAAATAAATATTAACTGATGTAAAAGCAAAGTGTGAAATAATACTTAATTAAATAAGAAACATAGAAAAATGTATGAATTCTGATTTTTTCAAATAAAAAATAACTTTTGCCATAAGTACAAAAATGATTGTTTTTAAAAATATATAATGAAATATAGCTTGATTACAGCATCGTAAAATATCGATAATTTTTTTTTATGAATGTTACATTTTATAAAACAGTCTTTTCAGAAAAGAAATTAATATGTATATATATATATACATATTAAAATTAATAAATATTTAGACATCATAAATTATAGTCATTTTCTAATTTATATTATTTTTATGTGTAGAGATTCCTTAAGATAAACAAGTTATGTAGTATACTACAGTCATTCAGGGTAATTTTGAACCTTGGGGTGTAACTTTGCACCACCTCCTATTTTTCAACATTTTCGTCTCCAAAAGACTAAATAAACTCCGGAACTGAGCTCTGATGGCAAGGTTCTAAACTGGGATTTTTACTCTTTATTTTAGAAAATAAATTAGCAACATTATGCGTTATTAATTGCATCATCTAATCATTTTTGTGAAGTACTGTTTTCAAGCTAATTTTGAATGCTGTTTTGAAGTTATTGTAATCCAATTTAAATTTCATAGTAAGTAACAATATACTCATTTATCAGACACATTATTGTCTAAATGTTGTAAATGTGATAATATATTGTGATTATTTATTTATTAATACTTAATAAAATGTAAAATAAGAAGGCACTGACATTTTATGACATTTTCAGGGTAACTTTGAGCCGCCTCAATGTTATACTGATGTTTATAATTTACTGACTATAGGTGCTACTGTCAAAAAATTTCCCATATTTGCACGTATATTTTATATAAATGCCGAAAGTGAACATTAGATATAACATATAAATATTTTCACAAAAAAGTATAAAATACTTACAATTCATTTGAAGGCGTTTTTCGGGGCGGAGCTACTCAAATTGACATTTCATACATTCGACATTTTTTATTCTTTTTTGAATAATACTAGTACTAGTATGTATTACTGTAACTATGGATATATTATTGAGATAAAACATTGAAAATTGTTTTCCACTGCATTTTTATGTTTTATATGAACAATAAACAGGTTCTTTTTTTATTTCTAAATGTTCATGGTTCTCTTCTTCCACTTTTCTTTTGCCTAATATTTGTTGTAATATCATAAATTATACAAATCTTGTGATGTTGGGAAATGTAAATTCGGAGTCTTTACATATCTGAAAACATTTTTGGGGGTTTAAAGTTGTCCTAACTACAATACTTTTTTTATAATGAATTATTTTAGATAATATTTATCATATGGTGCAAAAAGTTACCCTAAATGGCTGGGTAACTTTGAAACAAGCTAAAAATTCATTTTTATTGCTTTTATCCTTATTATTCCTTAATTTTTGATAGTCAAACAATAATTTAGGATCATCTCTTCTCTTTTATGCCCCTAGTTGCAACAATATTCTTAAAATAAGAGTGTCGCATATGAAAATAGAGACATTTCGGATCAAAGTTACCCTGAATGACTGTAATATATTTGAATCGCTATACGGGAATTTTTTTAGGAATAGGAGGAATTTATTTTGGTATAATTGTAAGCATATACTCTTTAAAAATTATGTTATTTAATATTTTGATAATTATGCTAATTCCATATTTCATGTTATATCCTCCATCAATTTATGAGTCCTGGAGTTCAGAGACAAGTAGTTTATTTATTTCTTAAATTTACTACTGAACAGGATACATCATTTCATTTGGCTTAGATCCTCGTATTTGGTTAATAAAATTCAAAGATTTCTGAAATAACGCTTATTGTAACTTAAAGCATTAGTTCAATTACATATTTCAAAAGTTACCCAAGTAATAAAAATACAGAAGTTATTATACTGAAAGATCTAGTGCAATAGTAACAATGTTATAATTTTTTTGTTTTTGAAGCATGCGTAAAATCACTTCAAATATGAATATTAGAGCTTCAAGATTTTTTTAAATCTAAAAACATTCAGAGGACAGTAAAAAATAAAATGGTAAGCTAGTACGACAGATAAAATATTGAATTAAAAAAATTAACCTCGTACAATAACGCCTCGTTATTAAACACCCGATATAAATCCAGAAAGAAAAAACAGAGACTGAATAAAAGGATATAGAAATTAAGTTAACTACATGTTAGATAGTGTTTCTTGTTCATTTGTTTTAAAACTCTTATGTAGGGTAACTCGGGGAGAGTCGCCGCATACGGGACAGATGCCGCACCCCTTGTATTACTTATAATTATCGATAGATGGTCGTGTAACGCACATTATAGGTGCGCAATGAGAGTATTTTAACGAGTGTATAGCGTGAATCTCATTTCGATTTTTACTTGTAGAGGTAAAATCCTTAATTTGACGTAAGTGCATGATTTCACTGTCCAAACTTTTAAACACGTTATGTTTAAATACTTTTCATACACTAATTACTAAATGCATACATGATTTCGAAGTCAAAACTAAGTGTAGCGTTTATATAGAGTACTGTGTGTATGGTTACGCCATTCCCCTTACCGATAGTAGGTAACTGTGATGACCGACGTCTGCACCATGAAAAATGGGATACATGCCGCACTGCTATCCCGGTATGCATGCCGCAGTTTCTTTTGTACGGGATGATTAAGTGTTATTAACTTTTCCTTTTCTTTTTGCACAGACTAACCATGTTAGGTATGTTATCAAGTTTACAAAAACCAAAGGAGAAAATAAAAATAAGAAGGGCAAGAAAGATGCAAGTCAAGATGATTATTACGAAAAATTGGATTACGCGTAACGCAGACGTTCTTTGCAAACTACTCTAAAAAAGAGGAAGTGTAATTGGCTTCGTTGCATCATGCATTTAAATGTAGTTACATAAAGACTGTACTTTTTCTATAGATTGTAGCCTGACAAAACAGGTATTTTAACCCATTCGGGACCATAGTTGCATATAAGCACCTATATAAAGAGCTTACAAGATTTGTTTCTGGCACCAGTAAAAAAGAAAAGTAATATTTGCTTTATTAATTAGATTATTTTTATACTTAATTAATCAAAGGTAACTTCTTTTTAAAAAGTAGTACCAACAGAATAAAATATATGAAAAAGCCACCGATTCCGAAAGGGTTAACAAATTATGTAAACACAATTTTACCTTTTTCCTTTTCCCTTTCTAAAACATTGATGTTACGTTGTTGCTGAAATAACAATTAAAATTTAATGTAAAAAAAAATAAGTCCATAATTTTAATAGTGAAAGTAGGCAACAATTACAGGAAAAGTCCAAATACCCGCTACTAGCGGGGCCGTCGCGAAACAACTTTCTTCTCTGCAGGCCTGCTTCAAGAATAAGATGAGTCACGCAAGAGATCTGAGTTAGCAAACGAACCAAGTCAAATAGTTGTATGTATGCATCAGAAACAGTGCTATAAATTTCCGTTTAGTAATATTTTGTTATGTCTGTTTGAATTATACATTCAATAATTAAACTTCGAAGGGTCACTAAATAGGTACTTTCTTTCTTTTTTCTTTTTTCTGCTTCTTTTTGCCCTTTGATTTAAAATATATTCGAAAACATTTGATTCGCGGTTTTTATCTATGATTTTAACTTGAAATATACATTTATGACAAAGTTCCCTTTAAAAATTTCTTAAATTAAAATACCTTAATTTAAAATTATAAATATCAGGATTGATATTGCATAAACTCATAAATAAAAATGTTATATTTTTTAATTAATTAAAACAAATTCTATTTATCAATAAAAATTTTAATTTTCTAAATGTATGCATAATTTAAAATACACATTCTGTTGGTAGGTGTTATAACTAAAATAGCATTTTTCACTATCAGTAAGCACGTACTTACAATAATTTAAAAAATATATGGTATTTAATATTGCATAAAAAAATAATCTCACTTAAACAGACAAGTATTAAGGAAGTTGAAATATCTGGAAACTTATCAACGACTGTCACATGTTTGTTAATACATGTGATTTTTATTTTATTCGAAGTGAGTTTTCTGTTGTCATTCTTGACTTTTGTATAGTTATTTATTTTATTATTATATTCGCAATTCCTGACAAACACATAACTTAAGGGGACAGTTCACCTGAAAATTAACCCAAAAAATCGTTTTAAAAAAATTAAATGCAAGCCTAATTTAATTACGAATATTGTGACATCTCATTTTTACCCATACGGCGATTATAACGCCAGGTATTGTAAATTTCATTAATACACCCAGCGCAATTAACCAGAAACAACCAACTTTAAATTATTTTTCACTTTCATGTTTTAAAAATGCTAAGGCCTTTTTTTTTGTATTTCAGATATAGATTTAAACTTTTTTGTACATGTTCTTTATTATATATGTGAAAAACATGAGCATGGAATTGTGTGAAAAATATCAGCATGGAATTGTCCTTCATGGTTTTATTTATTTATTTATTTTAATAAAAGTATATGAAGGTGTATTAGATTTCACTGTTTTACACTATATCAGTAAAAAATTATATTAAATGTAATATTTGATTTATCTAAAACTCTATGCTAAGTCTTGGGTAGTACACATTTGAAAAACTCTTTTTTAAAAATGGGCAAAAATATTAATATTTAATAAAAAAGTAGCATTTTAAAAAATTAAAAATGTTTAAAACTATTTTAAATTTTTAACTAAATATGCAGTTAAAAAACATTTTTTTAAAATATACTTTTAGTTTACATTGAAATGCAGTGACTTATTGCACCATTTGAATCATTTATTTAAATTTAAAAAGAATGTTGAAAAGGTAAACTGCTTCCTTAAATATGTAGCAACGTTGGCTTCCACACTTGCATTTACTTATAAAATTCAGACCTAAAATTTCAGTCTTTTCAATAGTGAGTTGTACAATAAGTGTTTTGGGCTCTGGGAATTTTACTAAAGTATTTTTACAATTCTGATTAATTGGTTTTTAAAAAATTGAAAAGCATTTACAATTGGAAATAACATTTCCTGGAGTCATTTTATTATACCACTATCTGCCTACATCATGTACTTATACACTTTATTCGAGCAATCTCATTCTAAAAATAAAATTTTATTTGATAAATAGAATTTTTGCTTTAATTGTTTAAAAAATTAATATCTTTATTTTTGATTTTAAGTAATATCAATCCTGAAATTTATACTTTTAAATTAAGACGTATTTATTTTTAAAGGGAAATTTATCTGCTAAAATTGTATTTTAATACATGATGTCTTCTGTCATAAATTTATGTTTCAAGTTAAACTCTCCGAAAAATACCATGAATCCCAATTCTTTAACTATTTTTGTATTTTTATTTTTTTTCATGATAAAGTTGATAATTTTAATGTATGATATTTTTCTACCATAAATGTATATTTCAAGTTAAAAACGGCGAATCAAATGTATTTGAAAATATTTTAAATCAAAGGAGAAAAAAAAGCACATGTTTAATGACCCTTCTCTGTTTAATTATTGAATGTATAAATCAAATATCTAAAATAAGCCACAAATTGCTCAACAAAATAATCTAAAACGGAAATTTTTAGCACTTTTTTTTTAATACAAATATACAACTATCGACCTATTTCGTTTGCTACTCAGATCTCTTGCGCCGCCAACTTACTGTACATTTTCGTCTTGAAGCAGGCCCGTAAGAGAAGGAAGTTGTTTCGCGACGGCCCCGCTACTAGGCGTTCTGAGAAATGAGCGCAGCTCAACCTAGCGGCGAGAGGTAGAGTTTGTTTTAATTGAGAGAAGAAAGTTACAAAACGCACGTCGCTGAAGTCTGTCTCATTTACGAACAGTAAATACAAAAGTGTCGAAACGACGTAATCTGGTACATCAAAAGTTTTTCATGTATGTGTTTCTCATTTTTTAAAACTATACTGATCGTATAGTGGCTTGAATTGATGATTAAGTTATTTTCTAGACATATTTAGCTTTCGATTGCCGTGCGCACATTATCGGTATTTAATTATACGAATGAGTAATACCGATTTTAACTTAAACATAACAGTGGTCCGAATACCGGCTATCTAGAGTGGTCTAAATACCGGCTAGCTGGTATTTTTACCTCTCTCGGTTGCTCTGCTTTAAGGGGAGGAAAATAAATTAATTTAAATAGTTCCATAATTAATAAATTATTTTAAATGGTTTAGAGGTAGTTCCAGTCCCATTTCGCAATATGAAAAAAAGCAACCGTGGCCGTAATTCATCAGGAGCGATACTGGTTACCGGATCACTTCACAAAAAAAGCTGCTGGACACTCCAAAATTGTCTGCAATAAATGTGAAGAGAAGAAAGAAAAAATACGGAGAAAAACAAGCGAAAGGGGCAGAAATTGGATTTTAAAATTGAAAAAGGAAGACATCCAACAGAGGAAGATAATGCAATTTGTGTCTTCTGCATGTGTGCTTTCTCTGCGGACAATAATATTGGAGTGGATTCTGGATTCATTGTTACGAATGCGATATGTGGGCCTATAGCGACTGCACCGACGCAGCGAGTGATATTATGTTTATGATTTTTTACGATAACATAATTCTCATTTCAATCAACAAGCTTTTTTTTATTTCACAAGTAAAACACAAAACTATAAACATAATGGAAAGAAGACTGTGAGAGACAATCGTTAAGGATTTTAAAAATTTGAAAGAAATGCTTGTTGAATTAAAATTACGTATTTTTTCTGTGCATAAGGAATGTTATTAATCAATAAAATTTATACAAATAATATTCTTATTGCTTAATAATTGTCATTAGCTCCATTTTTATGATCTTTTGGGGAAAAAGAAAACTTAGGTAGCCGATATTTAGACCCCATTTTCAAAACTCAAAATTTGAAGACTTTCAGAATTTTGCTTTTTATAAACAGAAAACACTTTTTAAACTGATTTTTTTTCTCTAAACGGATGTAGGACATGACAAGGTACCCTGCTGTCACATTTTTTTTTACTAATTTTGAAAATTGTATGATCTAGATGGAAAACAAAAGTGGTAGCCGGTATTTGGATCTTTTCCTCTATTAATTTGAATCTACTAATAGGTTTCATCGTACTCATTTAGTTTCATTTTGTTATTACATTGTTAATTATAGTCCAGATATGAATGTTTTTTTAAATATCTTTATTTATAATTCCATTCTGTTCTCATTACAAGCGCGGCATTACTACCGCACAAGCGCGGCGTCTCATCCTGAATGTACGGGTGACCCGTCGCAATGTAATGTTTTAGAAAAAAACAACAAAAAAAAAAAACGTTAAAAAATATTAATAATTTGTTTTGAATTTTTTGTCTCACTACACGTGTTATATATTTAACATTAAATAGCACAGCATGATTTTTTTTTTATGTCCACCATAAGACTTTATACACAAATTCAAAAAAATGTGCGAATTACCCTATAGAAAATTTTTTCTTCTGATTATAATATTCATATTTTTGAAGAAAAGTTCTTGTTACTTCTGTTTATAATATTTATATTTTCGCAGAAAATTTCTTTATATAAGATTACATTTTGATCTTTCATTTTAATTGATAGTCATCAGAAATAATAAAATGTTTAACAAAATTTTTACATATTGTTAAAAGTTTTTATTGTTTTTAAGATTGATGGTTTTACAGGAACTTACTGCTATGAAAAAAAGCTTTTTTGCAATCTTAATTTTTTTTTATATATCTGAAAGCTTTATTTATATAAACTGCCTTTAGAAAAGTTTTATAATATTAAATTCATGAAATACAAAACTTTCAATAAGAAAACATATTTACAATACAGGGTAAAAGTTTATCCAATAAAAATGCGCGCTTTAATCACATAGTTTGTGGAAATATTTCTTTCTTTTAAGATCTACTCTTCTAAGTTTGGAACACATGGAACAAAAATGAGCTCTTTTTGACTAGCTTATACAAAGATATTTTTGTTTTATAAATTAACATGAGCAAGTAAAGAAAACACTCATTACTAATTTTAACGCGCTTTTCAAAAATTTCAACCACTCTCTTTCAAAATAATTTATTAAAAACCTAAGTGTTTTTTTTTTTTTTAAGGTCGGTCTTAGTGAATAGGGAAACTGTCCATTTGAATGCAATTTGCTTAAAAAAAAAAGGAAAGAAAAAAACCACGATTGTCTAATTATTTCTGGATGTCAGTATGTCGACAGGCAATTTTTTTATTCTCTAGAACATACTTATTATTCATGATGCTTGAATATGTCAAATGGGATTTTTTATTTCTCCTCATTTTTGGAAAATGTGCTTTGATCAAGATATATTTTTGACCATTTATTGAAAGGAAAAACTCATCATTTTTTTCGATAAATCGGAAAATGATGATAATCCATATTATTTCTCTATTTGTTCTTATTATCCACAACAATGTTGTAATTTAGTAGAAACCGTTGCGCATCTGTAATTAAAAAGAACAAAAAAAAAAAAAATAATATCTCGAGTACTAATTTTAATTTTTAAATTTCGAGAACTATTGTGGCATCTTTAGGTTCTTACGAATAATTAGTGTTCATTTTCAGTCATAATTCATCTTATTTTAGAAGGCATAGAATGTAAAATACAATCACACATTTACATTTTTATATTATAGAAGAATTTTTTTCTATATTTTTTATTTAGACGTGTTTCTTTTCCGATTATGCTTTCTTGTACTTAAAAAACAGTGTTTAATAAATATTCTTTTATTTTTGTTTTAAATGAGAATGATTAAATTGGGATAGTTTTTAACTTATTTACATGTTAGATAATTTAGAAGACCATAAATAAATCTTTTTGTCTCTTTTAAGAACGTACTTCGGAAGCTGAATTAATACAGAATGTACTTAGATTTCTACTCCAGTCTCAACTTAATTAAAAATAATCAAATGATTGTGAAAGTGCTAGAAGAAAACGCAACCTAATTAAATAGACTACAGTTAAATGAACTAAAACGGTGCAATAAATTGAATCCGGTTAACCGAGATTGATAAAAAGAGCACTTCAGAGAGAATTTGAAAAAAAAATTTGAATTTAACTTTTTTCCCCTCTTCGCTAAGTTATTAGAATAGAGGAGCTCTTAATTTTCAGCTTCATTTGCATAAAACTAATTTTCCTGCTACCCCAAGGGTTTCAGTAACTTTCTCCCCAGCATTCATCTTTTGATGGTATTGTTTAAACAGTTTTTGTTTGGAATGTTTTGACAAAAGTTAATTAATCGTATCAAAAATTATATATAATTTTTTTTAATTAAGTTATGGTGATTGGAATTTTTTTTTTCGTTTTAAAATTAGCAAAATGGATGTTTTAGAGTCTGAAAGGACTTTGCTTATGACTTTGAGAAAGGCAAATATTGTTTCAGATTTTTTAATATTCCAGAAAAAATCATTTTCCTTTATTTATTTATTTTTTAGAGAGATTTTCTTGCTTTTCTAAGGGTATTAAAATAAACATTTATAATTTTATTTATTGAATTTAAGCTGACATTCTGTTTAAGAGTAGTACATGGTGAATAATTTACAATCACTGATAATTTATAATCAGTGGTATTATATGATCTACCAAGTGTATCTCATTTCTGAATAAAATTAACTAGAATGTTAAGCATTGATATGCTCAGTTAGATTTAATTATTTCCGTTGCTATAGTTGTAATGATGATTTTTACATATTATTTATAGCACGAGAAAGTTTCTATGTATGCAGATCAGAAAATATTTTGTGGGATGAGTAGGGCCCTCAAAATTATAGTGTGCTTCCACGAATATAGTGTTTAATGATGCCTTCTTTTCTGTTTAGTCACATTTTTATTCTGTATTACCTACAATTTTAGATGCATTTTTTGTCTATAAAATTATTCCTCGCTTTGCATCGTTTAAGAAAAAAAAATGTTTTATCTACAAATTTCTGTACCACTGTTTTATTAAGCCAGTGAGCTGTACTCTATGTCGAAAATTCGTGATTGCGTCCCATGATTATCCTCCTCGGTTCTGAAATATTACATGTGATACTTCCGAACCGAGGCGGATCTAAACTAAACTATTTGATTTTTTTACATTTTTATTTTACTTCTATGTAGCTCTATATTTTTGGCTTTCGCACAAAACCAATAAATGGCAGCACTGATAATTGTTTCCTAATAAAATATATGTTATTATCATCTGTGTTTGAAATATGCATTCTCGAGAATGTATCCAAGAAAGTAAGAAAATGTTATAATTAATTAACTTAAAGTCATTCTATTAATTAAAGGCATTCAATTTGTTACGGCGTAATTTAGGTTACCATTACACAGCATATTCCACAAAATGCCAACAATGGCGAACTCTCTCTACTTCTGTAAGATTTTTAAAAATTCAAAATCATAATTCTATTCACATTATATTTCGATAGAAATAACTCTTTTAAAATAAACTTATCAGCTGTATAAACCAAAAACTGTTGACATAATCAGTTAAACTTGAACATACTCTGAATCTTGAACTATTATAATTAGAACTACTACGTCAATCAAAAAAAAAAAATGTGTACAAATGAGTAACTAGTGATGACAAATTTTAAAAATATTTATAAATCGATTTTTTGATATATCGTCTTAGTGTACGTCGATATTCAAAAAATGTTCGTCAGAAAATATCGATATATTGACATTTTGATATCTCTATAATAATAGCCTAAGTCATGTGACTGTCATCAATAGTTCCGGGCTGACCGCTTCACTTTTTACATGCCAAACAGCCAATTTGGTAATTTAATGTTAGCCAGGCGCAGGTGATAAATCGCCAAGTATTGTTCCATCGCCGTTATATCACCGGTATTATAATAGTCCATCTCATGCGACCATCATAAACAATTTTTCGTGAGGTAAATTAAAACAAAGCTTTGATGTTGAAATTAAATGTCATAGTTTATGGTATTATTTATTACTTTTCTTCTCCTTCTTCTTCTTCTTCTTTTTTTCTTTTAAGAAATCAGAGAAAATTGAGAGTCATAAATTTTAAGTATTTCAGTTTTAAATTAAAGTTATGCATTTTAAATAAAATGAGTGAAAATATTATATTTTAAATGAAATTAATGAAATAAGAAAAAATACGACGGGTACAATGTTTGGCGATTTATTGCCTGCACTCGGCTAACATAAAAATACCGAGTTCATGATTTCTGTATCAGAATGTTCCGATTTGAGCAAGTAAATTCAATTATGAATAAAAGTAACATGCTACAATGCTTAGGATAGATTTAAAGGAGACCAAACTGGTTTCCAAGGGCGGCTAGTATTTAAATATTTTCCTATCGTTACTTATTGTTTATTGACGAAATACCTTATTTCTATTTATATTAAGTATTTTTAATGGATTTTATGTTTACCACCAGGTATTTTCAACACTAATGTTAATACAGCCAATGGAAGTATTACCATTATCTTTGAGGCAAAATATTTAAAATTATTAACTTTGATAATAGCTGCCACTCAGAAGATTTCATTTTCTGAAATTTTATTTCGAACTTTGCAAAAAAGACTCACTTCTGAGACAGTTGTCAGACCAGCAGGTAAATATTTATCATGCTAAAGCATAAAAAATTAAGTAAATATGTTTTATAAATGCGATTTCATATGCGATTTCTAGCTTCGGATATTAATAAATACAAAAGTACGACGGTGGTTCAATAATTGTTGTCCCGAGTGTGTCTAAAATATTTGTACTGCGATGGTAGATGTGGAATATTGAAGCCTAATGTCTTAGATGCCTATATACTCAATTTCAGAACCGTAGCAGCTATTTAAAAATATTTTTTTTCGTTTTATGTGTTAGAAATGATACCTATCTTGAAAGGGGAATCTTGAAAGGCTATTTTGGAGTTTATGTAGCTTATGGAGCAAGATTTGTGACAGTGGATTTGACATGGCTATGATCCTGAGTCCAAACGACAGTCTCATCCACTGTCACAAATCTGTCACGGAACAGCTTCAGGTCTGGCCAATCAGGTCCACCCCCCCTCAGCTCCCCCTTTCAGCTAAGTGCCACCTCTCATACCTAAAACGAAAGACAAAAAAATTAATATAGAAGGTACGGTTCTGAAATTGAACATATATGCATCTAAGACATTACACCTCAATATTCCACATCAACCATGGCAGAAAAATATTTTATACACACTCGTGAGAATAATTATTGAACCACCCTCGTATAGAACTCAACAAAATAATCTGTATGACATGGAAATCCAGGAGTGTCATTGCTGTTCTAATGGAATTCCATTAACAGCGGGTTGCTCTGTTGAGCTGTAATTATTGAACCACGCTCTAGTATTTGCTGAAGAAGTTTGAGACGTAGAGTCTCGAAGTTATGAAGCCTATTTTATTGTCTTTTTAAATGATGAGGATTGGAAAGTTTCTTGTAAAATCATATAAGATATTTCATATTGGTATTTTTCAATTTAAATGTTCTTAAGATATCTATCTAAGTTCGGAGCTTTTCGTTTTTAATGTGCAATATCGAATAAATGCAAATATTTTAAATTCAATTGCAATATTGAATTATGCAAAAATATATATTCCTAGTAATACCTTAATAAACATTTTTTTTACATTAGGGCTTACTTCTTTTTTTTTTGTCATTTTTTTCAGCAAAATTTCTTGTTTACGCCAGACAGCGTCCACTGTATCCAACTGTGTGCACTGAACTAGTAATTTTACAATATCTTGAAATTTAAGTAAAATATTTCAAAGTATGTAAAAAAATACATATTTTTCATTAAAAAGTACTATATTTTTTAATTCTCAAGTACCTATAACAAGTACCTATTCTCAAGTACCTTCATTTTCATGTAGCGCTTAGATTCCAGTTCTAAATGAAGTGAGTGCATGGAAAGCATTCTGACAAATTTTCAATGAAATTTGAAATTGTCCGGGATATAAATATCCAAAAGTTATGCTTATTTTTACGCAACTACCCATTAGAATTTTAAAAATATTAAAATATGAATAGCACTTCACAAAGTTTTAATATCAACAGACTTCTTTGTGCGCACCTTTGGTAACACGTCAAATGTCTAAACGGTAACTCAGTTTTCCCCAAATGTTTCTTAGCATATCAGGAGTTATTAGACAAATTGCATCTATGATACGCTTTTTCCACTCATCCACAGTTTCAGTTTATTTACTATTTTTTTCAATGTCTTAAAATATCGGAGGTGTTTCCAATTCACGGAGGTAAAGTCTATTATATTCTAATGGATAGTTTCATAATAACAAGCCATAACTTTTGGATACTTTTAGCCCGGACACCCTGTATTTTAAAAACATTTTAGGTAATGAAGTATCGTATATGGAAATGACTGAAAATTTGATTTTCTGGAATCGCATTTAAATATTTCTTTATGAATAAAATTAATCTAGAAATGATAGTTAGGGTTTATTAGTGTTTTTATGTAAAAACGGAAAATAATCATAAATAGAAACATTGTTTACATATCTTTGGCCTTCTTGCTCACTTCCGGCATTTGACTCATTATGTCATGTTTATTAAATTGACCATGACTCCTGTTCTAATAATCGTAGAAATAAAATCAAAACATATTTAGAATCGTAAAAGATTGTTCCTTCCAAAACAAAGTGAATTTTTTTACCAAAACGGTCTACGTAATGTAGACAAATACCTTAAAAGAAGTTTTATTAATTTTGGTAAAATATCTCCCAATTTTAATTTCTGTAACCGTATTACATTTTTAAATCTAATTAATCAATAGGGAGAGAAAACAAATCATAATACAAACAAAATTACTTTACTTACACATTCTTCAAGCACACTATTTGCTAAGATTCACCAAAAAAAAAAAAAAAAAAATTACATACCCGATTCACCAAAAAAAATTACATACCCAAATGTCTTTGACATCTTGCGAAAACAAAAGTAATATGAGACATCTTGATGGAATAAGGGAAGGTCCTTCTTTCGTTTCTGTTTCCTATAACGCTGTATAGTCAAAAATCATGCAAATTACGATTGGATGCTTTTTTGAATGCGTAGAGAATACTTAAAATTCTTAGTCATATTAAACAACTAAGTCAATAAAAGAACTTTACTAATTAAGTTTTTAATCTTTTTTTAATGAAAAAAGTAAAATAAATTTAGTTAGGTTTACTTAGAAAAATTCTTAAACTGAATTTGTACACATAAAAGATCAATTTCTAAGAAGCCCCGATACATCGCGCATGAAATCGCGTATCCGAGTACCTATAAGTATCGAGACTCTAACATCTTTGATGTAAAAGAATTTATTTCGCCCGATATATCAGTACATTTGACAGAGCTATAGCTTGTTATCAAAACTATGTGTATCTTTCAAAGTCAGGGATGCCGTAAGCGACTATTTTTAAATTCTAAATGGCACCACTTTCACCAAACAGAAATTCTTAACGCACAATTTGACAAAGTTTGCAAGAGAAACAAACTTCAATATTTATATTATAATAATACTGGTGCCAACAGAATATAAAAATAAATGACTGCAGCAGCTCTGCAATTGTGCTGGAGGAAATTACTAAATGCCATCATCATTTTCTAGATCACTCTATAAATTTCTCAAAGTTCTTTTAAACGTCTTTTAAATGAGTGTAGTCTAATGCAGGCTTAAACTTTAAACGTCTTTTAAATGAGTGTAGTCTAATGCAGGCTTAAACTTTAACCATCATTTCATTATCTTTCTCATTTTTAATCAGCAATACTTTTAGAAAACCTTTATTATTCTTCATTAAGTGGCTTTTTGTTAATTACATTATCATATTCTTTTTAATTATTATTTTTTTAAGCTTGCAATTCTTATCAACTAAAAATCTCATATAAAAAATCCTAAAGATTATCTAAAATGATATTTAAGCTTAAAATATTATTAAAAGTAATAATAGCTCATAGCAGGTCTACGCTGTTAATAATCTTTTCCTGTTTACATATCGGTCTCGTATGTACTTATTAAGACTAACTGATACCCACAACGTAAATAAATTATTAGAAGCGTGAATTCTCACCCCATTACGTAACATTCTAGAAAATTCATAAGAATTAATGTAAAGAAGCTTAAAAATGAAACTTTCTACATAATTTATAATGCAAACTTTTGGTTAGAAAAAACAATCCACTTATAACTTCGTGATCTGAAAACGGAATTACAGTGTGATGCGTAAAAAGCATATGAAGTAACGCATCTATAAAATGCTAGAAAAAATTATGTAAAAGACTTTAAAACTACTTTTTTCTGCAAAGTTATGTGCAAAATGCAATTCTGTGTAATGAGATTGCGTAGAAACTAGGGTCTCTATCTGCTTAGTAGCTTTAGGTTTTAAAGCTACTACAAAAGGGATTTTCTTCCTGGGCTATTTTAGTTTGGAGATTTTCTTAATTTACAGTAGCGTACTCATTTTCGTCATAACAAAAAAATTATGTGTATTCATCTTGTATATAAACTTCGCAATAAAACTAAATGTATTGATATTCTTTTTTATAAAAAAAATAAATATCAGACTTTAATGTTTGATGAATACTTTCAATGCTTAATTTAGCTTCTATAATAAAAAATAATACCCTTAACCTTTATATTGAAAGTGATCACGCTGTTAGAAACTTTTTTTAAAAAAAAAGGAAGCAATGACATTTATGAACACTATGATATATCGAGCATTATTCTATCTAATCTCTAGATGTCTTGAAATATAATGTAAAATTTTCGGAATAAGTGATCACAATTTAACAAGCTTATTATTTTTTTCTTGAAAGTAATGCAAATTATATATATTTATTAAACTCAGATATACCGAATAAATAAATAAATAAATAAACATAAACTTTCTGTACAATTATACCATGGAAACAAGTGAAATTATGAAATCAATATTAAACACATCAGAAACCAGATACTAGTTCAATTGTACATTCCAATGAAAAGCCTTAAAAAAGTTAAAAATGAAAAAAAAAACACCAAAAAATCACGATTATGGATTGAAAAGAACTCTTATATTGTAAATTAGGTCTTCAAAGACACACAATTTACATATGTAAGGAATACAGACGTTTTCTGTAGAGAATTAAGCTATAAACTGAATAATGAATTATCTCTATGCCCGAACGACTGATAAAACAGATTAATAAAAAATCGGAAACTGAAATATATATATGTATATATATATTAGAGATAACATAATTTTTGAATAAGGCGATATTTTTTAAATGTTGAATAAGGCTCGTTTTGAAACTCACTCCTTCATATCTTTTAACTTATGGTGTGAAACTTATTCATATTGAAATCTATTGAGAAATATCATTCGAAGTAATAAAATTATTTCGCGAAAAAAAACATATTTCGTTGAATCCAATTCTTGAAGAATAATAAATCTTGAAAGTCTTTTAATATTTTATTCTTGGCAGCACACCAGGGCGACAAATTGCACATTTAAAATTTAACATTTAAAATAAGATAATAAATTCCGAGAATGCCATATAAATATGCATCTCAGCCAAGTAATAAAGATATTCCAATCTTCTAGTTACATAAATTCAAACAACACTTTGCTTCATTAAATCACACTTGTTAATATAAATATTTATAATTCCGAGAAAACATTTTTTCCCGGCCAAACACAATTCAAGGTTTTTTTTTTTTTTTTTTTTTTTTTTTTTTTTTTTTTTTTTTTTTTTTTTTTTAATTTACAAAAAAGAAATTCTAACATGAAGCTGCGCGCTCTCTTTCGCAACACAGGTACCGAGTCATGTGATTTCGGCTATTTTTAGATTTCTTCCCACTCAGGAAGGAGGCATTTCGTAACACTACCCACCCATGAACATATGGGTATTCATCACAAATAATTAAAATATATCAAATTAATACAAATACAAATATAGAATGTGAAATGATATATATACATACTTCAAGGTATTTAAACACGTTACAATTAAACTAAAATAGGAAGAAAAAATAAGATTAGTGTATTAAAAGTTAATCAATTCCCAGTTCCATATGATACAGTAACTGTACCGGACGTCTGGGAATAGATTTTTCAGTTTTTACTTTACAGGCCCTCATATTGCCGTCTCTTCCAGAAAATAATTCAATAATTTTTCCTAGACTCCAGAAATTTTTGGGTAATTTATCACCTTTGATTAGTACAATGTCATTTAATTTAAATTGGGGAAAATTAGTTTTGTTCGAACTTAAATGAGCTGACCTCAAATTTAACAAGTATTCCCCTTTCCAGCTAGACCAAAACAAGCGCATTAATTTTTCACGATAGTTATAAGATCTAATTAACTAACTTTTTCTTGGAAGAGATATTCGAGTCAAAGTGAAGCCGAACTGGTGGCAGAGAAGACATTCTTCTCCCAATTAGGAAGTGAGCAGGCGTTTATGGTAAGGGATCTGGACCTTCTGGCGAGAAATAAGTTAAAGAGCGAGAGTTGACCATGCCTTCAATTTCAATTAAGATAGTATTTAGTTCGTCTCGAAGATTTTCCTAGGATTTTTCTTAATGCAGTTTTTATTGTCCTTACCATTCTCTCATAAAATCGCCCCCCCCCCTCCCACTATGCTGGTCGTTCTATGATATACTTCCAATGAATGTTATGGGAAGCAAAGTATTCTTGCACATCTGGATGAGTTATAATGGACCAAAGTTTCTTTAAGTCTTTTTCGACGCGTTTGAACGTCTGAGCATTATTGTATATATAATAGCTGGTATTCCTCGTCGTGAGATGAATCTACGGAATCCTAGTAGAAAAGTTGAAGTTGACAAGTTGTCTACAAACTCCAGGTGGACATTTCTAGTTACTGCATACGTAATCAGCAAGATGTATTGTTTGTTACCACTGTATTTTACGTAGAAAGTTCCTGCAAAATCACATTCTATCACACTGAATGGATTTGGCTGTTCTACACGATCAGCTGGCAATAGAGCTACCGTTTGGTCTCCTGGAGTTGAAGAAAACATCTTTCATATAATACAATTTTTAAGCACACCTCTCACGGTTTGTCTAGCCCTTATAAGCCAGAATCTTTCACGAATTTGAAGAAGTGTATGAGCAACAGCAAAGTGAAAAACTTTATAATGAACATCCCAAATTATTAGCTCTGCCAATTTAGCTTTTGGCGGAAGAATTATAGGATGTTTTTCATCCATCCGTAAGTTAGTCTTATCGATTCGTCCAGAAACTCGCAAAACTCCTTTTGAATCGAGATACGGGCTTAATGTAAGTAATTAAGAGTCTCTAAGAAGCTGTTTAGAATTTTTCAGGCATAAGATTTCGTTTGCGTTAGTGTCATTTTGACAATTTTTTATCCAAAAAGCTTCTGCTTCTCGATTTTCTCTGATGTAAGATTATAATTTTTCTGGCCTTTTTTCTTTAGTATTTTGATAAGGAGTATAACATAGCCAGTTGCCCGTAATAGTTTTTTCATGTTATTGTATTTGTTTATGTCAATTAAATTTTCCTTAACGATTATTGCAGTAACAATAATTTTACTTCTAGCTTCAATTTCAATTTCAGGGTTGACTGATTTTGTTTTTAATTTATCATCCTTAGCCCCAAAATTTTCGGTTTTACTAAGCCATTCAGGGCCATACCACCACTGATTTGAGTTTATTAACTCTTTCGCTGACAGCCCCCTAGTAAGCATATCTGCAGGATTATCCCTGCTAATTACATGCCTCCAAGAACTAGGATCGCTCATTCCCTGAATTTCTGTAACCCTGTTGGCTACAAATGGCTTCCATCTGGATGCCGCTCCTTGGATCCAATGTAATACGATTGTCGAGTCTGTGCACAGTACTATTTTTTCGAGATTAGAGAAAATAACTTTAAGGTGATTAGCTATCCTATCAGCGATTAGAGCACCTAAATGTTCGAGTCTTGGTAGAGTTATTTTCTTCAACGGGGCCACTCGAGCCTTGGACGTAACAAAACAATTTTTAAAGAGCCCTTCGGATGTTTTAAACCGGAAGTAGGCTACCGCTCCATAGGATTTTAAGGAAGCGTCAGAAAATAGGCGAAGTTGTACATTGTCCTGCACTTCACCCGAGTAATAATAATACCTGGGTATTTTTAATTGTTCTAGAAGTTCTATTTCCTGATACCGTGTTCTGTATTTAATTTCAAAGTCTTCGTTAAATTCATCGTCCAAGTCTAATCCACTCTGCCATAATTCTTGTAAAAATATCTTAATTCTATTCAAAAATGGTGATATAAATCCAATAGGATCAAATATTTTGGCGGCAGTTCGGAGAACATGCCTTTTGGTGAATTCCAAGCTGTCACCAACTGACACTAAAGATGCCAAATCTATGGCCAGAAAATCATCTTCAATATTTCAGTTTAACCCCAGTACTTTCGATTCTGCACAATTTTCCTTTATTTCTATAACCGGGTTACAATTCCACGATTCCTTTAATTCTGGTGAATTAGTAACGAACATTCGCAATTGTATATTAGCATCTTTAAATATAGAAACTGCAGTAGATGTTAGTTTCATGGCTCCTGCAACCGTGGATGCTCCATAAATTAAGTCATCCGCGTATAAATATTTATTAATCATTTCATAAGTTACCGGTTCTATTTCCTTATAATTACCAATATATTTTTTTAATTGTAGAGGCTAAAACATAGGGGGAGCTGGTCACACCGAAACAGTGACGGTTAAAATTGTATAAAACGCTGCGTTGATCTATGTCGCAGTCATCGAAATACAAAAAACATAAATAATTTGTATCATTTCCTGATACCTCTATTTGTAGAAAGGCCCTAGCAATAACCCCCGTGAAAGAAATTTTAAACTGCCTAAAATTCAACAGCACATCTATGAGATTAGGATTTAAATTTTCCCCGCAAATAGACATTGATTTAGACTTTTTTCTCCAATTTTTCGGCTGCTGGCGTCAAAAACTACCCTGGTTTTTGTGGTAGAGGAATTTGGCCTTGAAACAGCAGAATGGGGCATTACATAATTGATAGAGCAATTGTCATTACATTTTTCAATAATTCTCTCACTTAATTGTTCTTTCATAATTTCATTATATTTTAAAAACAAATATTTATCACTCTTTAATCTTTTTTTTCCAAACCCGCAGAACGCTTTTTCGCAACCTCGTGATTATTAAACAAATTTTGTTTATCTAATTCATTACACCATAAAAAGGGGGTCATATATCTATCATTTTTAAAAATGATTCCTTTCTGGAATTGATTAATGACCTCATAAGTCACTTCGAGCTTTTGATCATTAGAATCGATTAAAAAAGTCTCGATGTGCCATAAATTTCTAAGATCATTTTCTGGTGGGAAACAAATTACATTTAAACAGGGAGTTGTGTGTGAATTATTACTGTCAACTCGACCGACCAAGGTTTTGCCAAATATTGTTGGCTGCATAAATAATTGATGATTAATTTTTTCGACAGATCTACAGAATAAATAATCTGCACCTAGCAATAACTGAACAGGTTTCGAATGAATAAAAGTGTCAGCCAATTCATGTTTATCTAATCGCAGTTTATCTATCATAATAATCAACAGAAGTCATTACCTTAGCACCGCTCATAATGTCAGAAACCAGCGATTTTACAGTTAATTTTTCATAAGGACGATGACAACTAATAATAGTTAAACTTACCACATTAAACTCCTTTTCTATGGCGTCGCGATTCGCAAAAGTATATACCAAAAATGTTTCCTTAGCAACAGGTTTTAATTTTAACGCTGAGGCTAAACTTTTTGTAATAAATGTTCTAGAGGATATATAATCATATAAAATCCTCGTGCTTAATTTATTTCCTGTTCTCTGCACTTGTACACAGGCAGTTTGCAACAATGTTGCATATTTTTGGCGTGAATTATTTGTTTTTATTATATATGAAAACATGACTTCACTTTTCTCATTTTTAGACGCTTCGGCTTTCACGGAGCCATCATCGGGACGCGTTTTTGCCGACTTTTTAGTGGGGCAAAATAAAGAAATATGCTGATAACTTTTACACAATTCACAAGGATGTATTTTTACCTTGCATAAAGATATTAAGTGCGATTTCAAGAAGCATCGATAGCATCTCCCATCTTTTTTCAACTTATACCTTTTCTGTTCATCGGTAATATCGTTACACTTTAAGCTTAAATGGTTCGAGTTACAAAAAATGCAAACATTTCTTACAATAGTGTTAAGAGCGACTGAATCGGGAACATTAGGTTTTATCCTAGGAGCCATTTTTTCCCATCGTGTTACTTCCTGATTTTTTAAGGAAACCTCTGACACTACATTAGCTGCTTCGCGCGACTCTATTTCAAACTTTACGAAATTCATCAATTCATTCACGTCACCAGCTTTTTCAGCATTCTTTTTACTCTGAAATTCTATAACTAAATTATGTGGTAACTGTTTTAAGATTATTGGTGTCAATAAATACCCAAAATTATCTGACGCCACTCCGATAGCTTTTTATTTACGAATGCTGAACTCGCATTCGTCATATAAATCCCGTAACAATTTTATGTTCGCGGTGGATTTTACCGGTTCTAGTTCTAACAACTTGTTTATAAACCCGCTTATCAAAATTTCTGGTTTACAGTATCGATTCTGCAGTAAGTGTAAAGAGAGCTGATAATTAGTTTCGTTTAGGGCGAAACCGGAAATTGATCTAAGCGCTTCACCTGACAAAAATGATTTTAAATAATTGAATTTGTCAATTTTGGTTAAATTCTCGTTCGAATCGATTGTACTTTTAAAACTATTCATGAATTCTAAAAAGGTATTTGGATCCCCCTTAAAGACTTGTATGGTTATTTTTGGCAAATTTATTGTTGCAGGTCTAGCACTAACATGAGGAATTGTACTCGCATTAAATACAGAACTAGTATCAGCTTGATCAGAATCAATTTTAAATTTCTTCAAATTCAATTTAATTTTTAATTTGGTTTCGTTTATAATATCATTGTAATCGATGCTCTTTTGTATATCATTTTCGAAAACTGTTCCATCATCCATTAGCTCCTGGATTTGATTGTTTACTAATTTGAATTCAGATTGTTTTTCTGTTATATTACTTAATTATTCAGTCAACTGTTCAAAATTGTTTTTTTTCTTCAAAGTCTAGACTTTCTAATAAATTATCAGTTTTAGTTATAAACTTAGTTATGGAAATCTTCATGACTTTCTGTTTACCTTTTAACTTGTCTAAATCTATTATTACAACTATTTTCATGCATAGAACAAAATGGGTACAGTACATTTTTTTCATCAGCTACAAGAAGACGGAGGAGCCGTGGACGATTAATCCAATTTTGCAATCCAAATTCGAAGACTGTGAAATCTTATGGTGCATTCACTAATTTAATACTGACAAATTTCTAAACAAACTCCTTTGGTTATTCGGCACCATGAAACTTATTCATATTGAAATCAATCGAGAAATATCATTCGAAGTAATAAAATTATTTCGAGAAAAAAACATATTTCGTTGAATCCAATTCTTGAAGAATAATAAATCTTGAAAGTCTTTTTTATATTTTATTTTTGACAGCACACCAAGACGACACATTGCACATTTAAAATTTAACATTTAAAATAAGATAATAAATTCCGAGAATGCCATATAAATATGCATCCCATCCAAGTAATAAAGATATTCTAATTTTCTAGTTACATAAATTCAAGCAACACTTCACTACATTAAATCACACTTGTTAATATAAATATTTATAATACCGAGAAAACATTTTTTCCCGACCAAATACAATTCGAGTTTTTTTTTTTTTTTTTACTTACAAAAAAGAAATTCTTGCATGAAGCTGCGCGCGCTCTTTTGCAACACAGGTACCGAGTCACGTGATTTCGGCTATTTTTAGATTTTTCCCCACGCAGGAAGGAGGCATTTCGTAACATGGTGATGTGAAAATTAAAAATTCCCCAATACTTTCACGATTAAATTAATGTTAGTGTACTATAATTAACTCAAAATATTTTCTTTCAAATCCGATTATCTGTTTCATGTGACAAAGAACTAAATAAGAATTTTCTTCTGTTTAAATTCAAATTAAAAGCCTTAACGTTAGACTTTTAAAATAATTTTTTGAGGATATTCAGCATTTTTTCAATCGAGTGTTTTCATGCATTTCTGTAACAATATTTATTTATGCATAAAAATTTGTTGTCATAAATTCACAGTTCAAAAAATATAGTGAATACAGAAAAAAACAGATAAACGTTGATGCAATGTGCAGCAATTTGGAATTACCTAAAAATAGTGATTCCTATGAAATGTGCATCAATTAATAATTAACAGACAAGCACTCCCCCCGCCCGCCCCCAAGAAAAAAAGAATTATGCAGGCGCGAGAATTTGCTGATGCATTATTTTCACTAAAGTACGTCGTAATACTCATTACCTATTATCAGTTAAACAAACATAACAAAAGTATAACTTCTATTTATATTGTATTTTATATGTAGATTGTGTAAAAAGATATATTTACTTAATGCAATTTATATCTGATTAAACAAGCGAAAGTTTATTTCATAAAAATTAAAAAAAAAAAAAAAAACGTATTTTTTCAAAGAACAAGATCACTATTTTTTGCCTCCGGTCGTTAACATATTGATAGTCTTATAATAAATTGACAATTTATAGCTACATATATTAATTTTACGATAATATGAAATTAATTAAATCATTATGTAAATCTCATGTATTTATGTTTTTCAGATCGTCCTTTGTGCTCTATGTGGAAAGATTATACAGATGAAGGGAGTGTAGTACTTAGCTGACGATCTTCAGCCAACCCACCAGCTTTCGATTTTTCCTGGTTCAGAAATAATGCGAAGCAAAATATTCCACACGGCAAGAAAGCATTATTGCATTATCTGGGACAAATCCTAATGTATACGGAAGATATTCCTGCCTAGCTGCCAATAACATTGACGCATCAGATCCTACTTAGAATTAACGACTCTGCTTTGTAAATATTACTGCTATATATTATTGAACTAGAATATAGCCCGTTAGAATGACGTGTTTGCATTTTCAAAAAGATTATATAGCATTGCATTATAAAAAGAATTGTGGAATAATAAATTTTGTCTTATCTGACTAATAGGGTCGGATGGGGTAAAGTAAAAACAGTCCATTTTTCATTGAAACTTAAATTGCAAGAAAATTATTAATTAAATTGGTAAAATACTGGCATAAAGTATGCAAATGAGCTTCACTCACAAAATTTGAAGAAATATTTCATAAAAAACATGTAAATTAGTACTAATAATACTATTTTAAAACATATTGTCAATTAATTATTTTATCTCGTGGTACGGGGTAAAATAAAATAAAATTCCATCAGAAATTTTTTTGTTTTTATTAATTGCCAAAATAATAATTATATAACTTAAATTTTAAAAAGTTGAACAGAGAAAATCCCGATTTTTTTAAACATACATAAAAGAGACCTGTAATAAATTTTGATAATTAAAAATCATCGTTAATCACATAAGTAAATTGCAACTAACAATTGAATTAACATTTTTTTCCCCCAAATTCTGTTATTAAATTACAAATTTATTTTCTCTACAAAATACAAAATTTTATTTATTATTATAACGCATTGATATATATATATATGTGTGTGTGTGTGTGTGTGTGCACTCTCCTACCCTCCCTTTTGAGTACCTAAAGTGGTTTAAACACCAACGTAAGGAGTAACCAATTTCAATTCGAGTAACTTTTGCCGGTTACTCGATTTGTTTAAGCATACCATGACGTTCCTGAAGCATTTTTCTATGCATTGCACCACTTTTTTCGAAGTTACTCAGAAAAGCGTTATTCCACAGTCATTCATACACACCGTGTGTTATGTAAAATCTAAAATCTGTATAACGCCATCTGGCGGTGTGTAAAAATGCAGCCTCAAACCCAGGGAGTTTCCTAACGATTACTCGGTAAAACGGTAATAGTCCAATAATGGCAACCCTTGTGTGTTTGGTTTCTTTGGTAATACAGGTTTGCTATATAAGATTTTCCTCTCTATTTAGCGGTTACTCACTAAAGCGGCAATAATCCAAGAATGGCAACTCTTGTGTGTTTAGATTCTTTGGTAATTCAGATTGGCTATGTAAGTTTTTCCTCTCCATTTAACTACATTTTTGATAGAAGAATATCTTGTCTATGTAGTTTTTTAAATATAACGAAAAAAATCAAATTAGAAATTCACGATTTTATTAAACGTAGCTTTCAAGCGTGAATTTCTCACGAAATAAAGATCTGAAATAACTTAAAATATTCAATGAATGGAATAAAAATAGACCTAATATTAATAGCGTAAATTGTCAATATTTCAACTAAATTCATTTTAAACATCCCCTCCCGGCGCCAGTCGGAACAATAGGTTATTTCTTCTTTTTTATTCTTTTAAAGATACAATGTGTCAGATTTAATAAAAATTAAACAAATTGGTGTTGTTCCTCCTAAATTTATTATTTTGTTAAGAAAGTTAATTTGAAGCAAAATTTTAAATTTCCTTACCGATTGCAATTAAATGCATATGAGATAGCTGTAGCAAATTTGTTAAGCAATTATTGAAATTAGCTAATAAAAATACCCACTGTCTATAATATATTCCCTATTTCATACAAGGTCCGAACACAAATCATTCAATGAAAGACATCAAAATTTTTAAATGTCTCGTCTAGCAAAATAAACAACTTTTATTGAAATCAAAGAATTTTAACATAATCTAATAATGAGTTTATGGATTGAAAATATAGTTCCTATAACTGTAAAGTTGTTCGAATTTTCAAATGACCATTATTATCGAATTGAAATCCCCAAATTTCGTTCTAGTCTTTTTTTTTTTTTTTTGACGTTCTTGTGGCAACGCAAGGCTATATGATGATACTAAGCAACATATGACGATACTAAGATACAATTACGATACAAATGAGGTTCGAATGCAAACCATTCAATGAATAACAATAAAATTATTTTAGTATGTCTGTCACCAAAGTAAACAACTCCCAATGAATTTAATGAAATCGCTGGAAATTTACCATGTATTTCTAAAAACTGAACATAAAGATTCTTTGACCATAGTGTTTGTCATTTAGATTTTCAAAGGGTCGTTATTTACACACAAATTTCCGATTTTTTAAAATTAATGAACAAACCCAATATAATTTACTTAAAAAAAAGAAAACAAATATTTTTCTTTCCACCTGAGCAAATACAACTTGTATATTGAATAATTCCTTGTAGAGCAGCGGGTCAAATATCATTTTGAGGGCCAATCTTCTGTCTATCCATAGAAATTGTTCATAAATAGTATGCTTAAGTAACTACTACTAATCTTCATGCCTTTTGTACATATACATACATTTTATACCATGCAGTATTCACTGTAGCATATGGGATATCACAGTGGCGTACACAGGATTCTATTTCGGGGGGGGGGGGGGAACTTAAATTTCCCTAATGTTCTAAATCTTACAAAACACGTTGAATTGTGTTGTAAACGGAAATCATTTTTGGCAATAGGGCCGTAGCCAGAGGGGGGAAAGGGTGGTTCTGTTCCGAATTTTCCAAAAATTTACGGCATGGCTTGAGGTTCCGTCAATTTGGACCTAAATATATCCCGATTTTTGACAAATGGTCCCGAAAAAAATATCAATTTGGTCAATGTCTGATGACATTGAATTTTCGGAGAGAACGAGAAAATATAAAACAGGTGTGTCTTGCGGTTTAAAAACGGGACTCAGAATTGTGATAAATGAGCAATTTTTTATTTTTATTTTTTAGCTACGATTTTTATGCCATCCGACGTAAAATTTCATACTCTCTCAGAATCTGTCTTTATTTCTTAATTTCGACAATTGGAAGCGAAGATAATAATTCCAGAATTTCATTTTTTGCACGGCAGGCTACGTAACACGTAAAGAAAAGGATATACATTTGTACACTAGGGTTTGATAATCGCAGCACAAAATTTTTTAACTTTTGATTTTACAAATTTAGTTCTTTCGCATCTGAATGTTATTTCGTGCGCTGATACATAAAATCTAAATTTAAAAATAATCGGACAACAATTTTCCGATTTGCGAAAAAATCGATTTTTAAATTTGTAAAAGAGATGCTTTTTCGCACAGACAATTGATGGGAATTTGTTAAATTTAGGAAAAGTGAAGAACCGATCGCTTTTAAAGAATGACATAGTTTATAACACATGATAAGAACTTTATAAATTTAAGTTAAGTTGAATTTTTGTTGAGGGGGGGTGGGCTCCATCGAAAATCGCCTCCTCCCTCGAGTAGTATACCTACTGAGAGGTTGTTTAACAGAGTTTCGTTTAGATACAGTTTTGTTAAGAATAGAGTGCGCTCCCTAGTGGTGGAATGTGGAACTAACAGTCCGCGCTTTTGTGAAAATTAGGAAACCTAACACGGCGATCTGTTTTAAACTTTAAGATAGTTTATAACACACGATATAAAAAAAAATATATCAAAAAGAATGGCGCGTCACATTTAGGGAGGGGAAGGGGGGAGAGTCGCAAACAAAATTAGAAAATATAACAAAATATAACAAGGCGATCTGTTTGAAATTTTAAGATAGTTTAGGGAGGGTTTACCATAATTTAAAAGGGGTTCCATGGCGATAAATGTACTACGCGTTTTGAAAGCAATGTTAAACGAAACCCTCTGGGTCGATCTGTGATCACACTTATCACCTGTTTTCTATTTGAATACACGTGGGGCATTTTCCCAGAACCCACAGATTTAAACGGCCCGAAAATTTCTCATGTTTCATATGAATAAGGGACTAATTCGGGAGGGAGCTGTAACCCCATTAGCCCTATTCCAGCTATTTGGTTATACTGTGGTACCACTATGCTCTAATATGGGACTAAAGAGTATGTTGTAGTTGAATGATGAGAGGGAAAATTGCAAATTTCTCTCAAGCAGAAATGTTAACAAATCAGCACTTTTTTTTTCATTTTCGACATTTTTTGAAGGGAGGGGCCTGTAACCCCAACAGTCTCCTTCCCCATTTTTGAGTATGCTATAGTGTCAATGTGGACTAATTAGGACTAACGAGAATTGCTAATCCTCTGTATAACAGAAAATTAAATTACAAATTTATCTCAAACAAACAAAACAAAAAAAATCAGCACCTTTTTCATTTTATTTTCAGCTACTTCGTGAGGAGAGCTGTAACCCATTACCCCCTTTCAACGTCTTTGGGCAACTGTGCACTGATAAGACTAAAGAGAAGTGAGTGGCAGTTCCGTTGAATGATAGGAGGGAAAAAATTATAAATTTCTCTCATCTCAAACAGAAAGAAAACAAATCAGCGCATTTTTCATTTCAATTTCCACTCTTTCGAAAGAGGGCCTGTAACCCCATCAGGCCCCTTCCCCTCGTTGGGTTTACTGTGGTGTAACTGTGCTCTGATATGGGACTAATCAGATGGCTAGTTCGTTGTATTGCAGAAAACAAAGTTACAAACTTATCTCAATCAAAAAGAAAAAAACAGCGTTTTTTTTAAATATCATTTTCGACTATTTTGGGAGGAGGCTGTTGCTCACTTCTTTGGGTAAAATGTAATGTCATTCTGCACGAATGTGGAACTAAAGAGAAGAGAGCGGCTAGTTTGTTGAATGATAAGGGGAAAATGCAAATTTATCACAAATAGAAAGAAAAATAGCACTATTTTTTCATTTCATTTTGACTATTTAAGGAGGAAGGGGCTGTAATTCCATCAGTCCTCCCCCTCCCCCTCTTTCGGTATGCTCTGATGTCAATGTGGACTAACATGGAGCTAACGAGAATGGCTATTCCGCTGTATGACAGAAGAAAAATTTCAGATTTATCTAAAAAGATAAGAATTTCAAAAAACAAAATTACAAATCTATCTCAAACAAACAAAAAAAAATATCAGCATTTCTTTCATCTCATTTTCGGCTATTTTGGGAGGTGTCTGTAACCCCATTAACACCTTTCACCTCTTTGGGTATAATGCAGTATCACTGTGCACTAATATGGAACTAAAGAGAAGAGAGCGGCTAGTCTGCTGATTGATAGGGGAAAAATACAAATTTATCTAAAAAAAAAAGCAACACTTTTTTCATTTCCTTTTCGACTATTTTGTGAGGGAGCAGCAACTCTATTATCCCCACTTCCACCTTTTTGGGTATAATGTGGTGTCACTGTGCACTAATTTGGAACTAAAGGGAAGGGAGTGACTAGTTTGTTAAATGAAAGGGGAAAAATACAAATTTATCTCAAACAGAAAGAAACAAAAATCAGCACTTTTTTCATTTTATTTTTGACTATTTCGAGAGGAGGAGGCTGTAATTCCATCATCCGTCTCCCCATCTTTGGGTATGCTGTGATGTCAATGTGCAAATATGGGGTTAACGAGAGAATGGCTATTTCGCTGTATGACAGAAGAAAAAAATTTCAGATTTATCTAAAAAAGTAAGGAAGAAACACTTTTTTAATTTAATTTTCGACTATTTCGGGAGGAGAGAGCCTGTAACCCCATCAGCCCCCTTTCTCTTCTTTGGTGACAATGTGCACTAATATGGGTCTAATGAGAATGACTAGTCCGCTGCATGACAGAAAAAGTTAATTTGTTTTCCAAAAAAGAAGCAGCAAAAAACAGCCCTTTTTTCATATCACTTTCGAAAATTTCAAGGGTCGGGGGGTGGCTGTAGTCCCTTCAGCCCTTTCCCTTGGGTACGCTTTGGGATATCACAATTTTAAGAAACTATCTAGTAGAAAAACTAATAGGAAACTAATAGAAAAATTGATGGATTGGTTTCTGAGAAGCTGGTTCCTGGCTTCTGAAGTTTGCAAACTTCATTTTTGTTTATCTATGAATGTCACAAAATGTCTAAAAGAACACCCCGCTCCCCCCGCATTGATCATCATGAATTGTTTTAACTTGCTTTGTTAAGAGGAAAACACCAATAATTTAACTTGAAAACAATGTAGTACTATGTTTATAGAATAAAATGTTAATCATTAGATTTTTGATGATGTAGCTCATTCTTTTATTTTCGGGGGGAGGGGGGGGGGCATGAGCTAAGGAGAGGAAACGCTCTTCCTTAATATTTGAAAGTCTCTTTTGTGAAAGAGAATATTTGTAATTTTTGGCCAATTTTACTCATTATGGCACCCTAATTCCTGCCATGGTGAACTCGCTCAAATGAGGTGGCTCTGCATGACCGTGCATTAGTCAAGCTCATAACGATAACTTTTAAGAACACTTTCCCAAAGCCATGTATATTATCAGCAGAATTTATAAACACTATACAATTGAAATGAGTGTAGCTAATATTAAAAACACATACAATACATAAAAATGCACTTTTAGTTATGTAAGTATCACTCATAAACAGTAATGAAACCTAATTTCTGTCTAATGCTCTAAATGAGTTACTGTTGACATCTTTTAGTGTATCCTTGTAAAATATTTATAAATACTACAGCTACACACTCTACATTTTACAGAAAACATGTTGTAATATACCTCAGTAACTGGATGTGATTAAAGCAATTCCCAACTGGACAGTTGCCCTATGGTCTCTGACTTTTTGGCTCTGAAATTTAGACGCAACGTTAATAAAGCTGATATTTTAAATCTATTTTATTCTAATGTTAATCTAACTAATCAGGGAAACGCCTTATCAGAATGAACCTATTTACAAAATTTACAGCAAATCGGATAAATCTGCATGAAAAATACATTTATCTAAATTAAGGGGAGGGGATTATCCCCCGTCCCCCCGAATGCCAAAAACTAATCTGAGGAGCGCCTTATCAGAATGAACCTATTTACAAAATTTGAAGCAAATCGGATATTTCTATCAAGAGTTATCGCTTTACGTACATACATACATACAGAACCTGCCGGCACATTAGCTCTCAGGCATTGATAGCCTGTGAGCTAAAAATGAAAGGAAATTCATCAACAACCTTCCACAGTCTCAGCATTCCCACCTCAATATATATATATATATATTTCGCATTTTGCATCATCTGGTGTTTTTCACCCCTGTTCTTTCATTTTGATACAAAGACTTACGAAAGGGCTCCATTATGAAACATTGGAGAAAATTTATTTTAGATATGTGTGCTTTAAATTGCGTCGATTTTTTACATGTCATGTGCATACTAAAACATGACGTTCTAAACATTTAAGGCGGTTCTTAAATAATAATAATAATAATAATAATAACAACAACAATAATAATAATAATAATAATAATAATAATTCCAGTAATAGACCGAAACTTTGAAACATTTTCAGACTATCTTTTAAATATAAAAGCTTGCTACTTGCAGACATAGTTCTGGCAGTAATTTGTAATAGATCATTTTTTTTTCGATAAATGAATCACTTCTTTAGTTATAAACGATTGTAGTATTCGGACGATGCTTTTTCCTTTTCTGTATTGTCGTCTACGAAAATCGGCCAAAGAGAGATCGAATTAAATCCTACATTTAATGCAGCGCAATGTGCATAAGAACGCATTTTACCTAAAAAAGATTATTCTTCATCTATATATTACTAGCAGGCTTTGCCCGTTACACCGATCGGTTTCGCCAAACTAACTTTGAAACAAATGAAAAATTTTAATGAATTTCACCATGGGTTTTAAAGTAATATGGAACGTTATCTGTCTTTCTGTATTGCTGAAAACTATACGAATGGCATTGTGATCTAATGGCATTGATATCTAATGTGTTAGGTGAAATTTGTTCTGTTAAGGATCGACTCCTTTTGTTGATCATTTATTGTAAATTTGATATAGAATGATATGCAAAATGCTAAAATCTCCCCTAAAATTACCTAATTAACAGTGCAAGTCCCATCAAAATCCATTTAGCAGAATTCACGTTATCAACAGCCGGAAAAATTTTTCCAGTTGCATTTTCTATATATATAGTAAATATTATAAATCCCAAATATTTCACCAGATGCACTGATTTTCTGTCAAGTAAGATGAGGTTACTCGAAGATGCAATATTTTACCAATTCCTACGCACAGCTCTTTTAGTTACTCTATGATGCAATCTTCTGCCGTGTGTTACGCAGCAATATAAGTTACACGGTGACACGGTATTTTACCAATTACTATACACAACTATCTCAGTTACGCGATAATGCGATCTTTTGTCGATTTATACACACAGTGATATAGTAAGTTACTCAATGGTACCTTTTTTTTCTATTCCTACACACACTAACTAAGTTACTCGATTTCGAAATCTTCTACCGTCCTTATCTACCTGACGCCGTTCTACCGTCACAGCAATTTAAGTTACTCAGCGATACGGTATTTTGTAAATTACTACACACAACTATCTCAGTTACTCGAGAACGCGACCTTCTGCCCATCTATAACACAAAGCCATTTAAGTTACTCCATGATATGGTATTTTACCAATTCTTACACTCAACTATTCATTTACTCGATAATGCGATCTTCTACCCTTCTGTACACACATTAAGCAAAGTTACTCGATGATATTGTCGTTTATCTAGTCATAATAGCGCTGATAATATCATAAAAAGGGAAAAGATTAAGTGAGAGGAGATGGGACTCGCAAGAATTTGGCCGTTTTCGTTTTGTGAAATTTTTGAATGGTCTGCAGACCTACGTCGATTAATGTTTTAAATCGAAATTAAAGGATAAAGCAAATATGAACTAGATATATAATCAATATAATATTTTAAATATTTTAATTGTAGTTGGTCGTAGTTTAAGCGGGCTTTGCCTCTTGAAGACTGAAAAAAGGCTGTTTTTAGCTTTTTTTTTTTAAGAATAGTAATGAAAATTTGTGTTCCGAAATTTTTGCATGTAATTTATTATCATTTGAAGGATATTGCATTTTTTTAAAATCAAAAATTGATGACGTAAATTGAGTTGCGTATGTGATGCGCGTCGGGCCGGGCTCTTTCCGGTCTCCCGCGTCTTCTCCACCCTCGGGTGGAGTCCAGTTGTGGGGAACGGGCGGGACTCCAGACCCTCCAACCCCTTAGCGAGGCGGGATCTATCCCGTCTAGGTGGAGCTTTCCGTGCCTGCCTGGGGTCGCTAACGGCACTTGTCTGGTCTCCTTTGACTCCCAGCGTCGAGACGCGAGGGGTTCCGCAGGTGAGCGGGGAGACTGAGGGAAAAGCCCGGAGCAGGGACGCTTTACGTCCGGAGGGGGGTTTTCCTGCCTCTCCAGGCTCTTCCGCTAGTGGCGCTTTCATACTCCATCGGTTGTCTCGCATAAATGTCTTTGCCGGATAATGGTATTTGATCTTGTGAGCCCTCCGTAAAGTAACTCCGGCTCGGGAAACCACGTGTAGGTTCGTGGGCCCGGCTCCTTTATAGGTGTCCGGTTCCTGCGGGCTGTCGGGGCGTACCGGGTCGGGAACCGAGAGAAGGGACCATTTGGCTCTTCTAGCTGCGTGGTGAGGATTGTCGTATTCGACCAATTCATTTATCTTGGGAATAACCGGCGTGACGTGCGCTGGGCAGTGCGCCGGTCTGGCCGGAGCATCTCTGAGGGCTGCCTTGTTGAGGCTTGTCTGGTGGAGACCATCGGGACGCGTCGCGGGGCTTGTCTCACGGGTAGTTTCGAGCAGGAGCAAATGGGCTTGAAAGAGCCTGCACTTAAATCAATTGACAAAAAGAGACTATTGAAACACTTTCATTGCCAAGCTGAAAATTGTGCCGTTTCGCTGTGGCCGCCATACTATTCCGCTTGGAAACTTGATAGCGTCGTCCACGCGATAACGCGGGATCAACCGTTTGGTAAGAACTCGCATTACACGACTTACTGTGATTTGCAAATGAAAGTGTTAAAGTTCTAAATGTATTATGCAATGCATATTTCAAATATAGAGTCCGAGGAAAAGTATGGTTATTTATAGGAAATATTTTAATTTTAATTGATTGTAAACTTTTATGAAAGACATATTGACCGACTTTTTTTTCCCAATCCTAATTCATGAATCTGGGTTATGATAAGAGAAAAACGAATTTGAGGTGGAATAGACAAACAACTAGAATGGAAGATTATTTTAGAATTCTTGTGCACTTGGGTAGCCGCCTTGAACTTCAGGCAAAAATTACAGTTGTTGGATGAATCCAGTATATTTTCTACTGATTTTTGAATACTTAATAATCACATGAAAAAAAAATAATTCTAGAAAAATACCTGACACTTATGACCGATGTTGGAAGAATTTGAAGTTAAATCCAGTTTTGTAAAATATTTTACATATATATCTGCCATATACATAATAGATATGCAAAAAACTTAATATAGATGCAGTATACTCTCGATATCTCGAAAACCTCGATATGTCGAAAAATTATTTTTCCCCTTGGTATTACATATTTATCTAATGTTAATTTTAATTCTTATTTCGAAGAGTTTTCACTCAAAACCTTGTTATATCGAATATTTTTAGAAGTAAAAAATCAATCAGTTTCTTCTCTGCCGTTTGATAATGAGGAATAACTGGGTCTTTCAGGACCATTACTTAGCATTACTGTGGCCCAAGCTAAATATGCTGTCCACGTACTATGACGCTTCATAGAATGCTCTGAAAACGTGGAAAACGATAACTTTCAAAAGACATGTCGCAAGGCCACGACACTCGGCTTTTTTAAGCCATTCTATCAATCTAAGTTCATTTATGTATTTACTAATTCTTTTCAATTTAATGTAATTATTTTCTACTATTTTAAAAATTAAAATTGCCATTGTAGTATTTAGACTTATTACGACTATAATTACATATTTATACTTATTCTCATCTATCATGACTCTAATTTTTATAACATTATTCCCTATCTTGTGTTTTACGAGAATTTTTACATTTGGTTATGACCTTGTTATCTCGAAATTTTTTAAGTGTCCCTTCGACTTCGAGATATCGAGAGTATACTGTAATTAATATGCTTTTAGATTGCCCACTAACAACTCCAAAAGGCAATTTATATGAAAAATATCAAAACGTATTCAAATAAATTTTGAAATTTATTAAAAGCGATACGTTTTTATTATGGGCATACCTGAATTTGATTTCGCTACTTATAGCAGCCTTTTTCGATTCTGAGCATTTCAGTTGTTTTAACGATTATATAGAGTACTTACTTGTTAAATTTGTGTGTTCTTTTTATTATTATTATTATTATTTATACTAGTTTCATTACGGAATACAAGCCGGAAATAAATGCAAGGCTATTTATATTGTTTCATGTGTAAATGGGCAAATCTTTTGCAATAAGAGTGAACAGCGCAATTTTTTAATGTAATTTTTCTAATATAACAGAGTATACTTATATGTACAATTCATAATTTAAAAAAAAAAGCCCTGCCGGCGCGGCCTACAAGCGGAGGTAGATTTCGAAGTTAAGTATATTAATTGCACCAACAACAACTAAATCATGAGTAGATATAAATCCACTAGTTTTATCTGACCGCTTTTGACGAATTTTCATTTCATTTTTATATAATAGCTGGCTTTATCAGAATCATGTTAAGGCGGTATTAAAAAAAATACTTTCCCATGCTCAAAAACTCGAAATTTTCTGGCACATTTTCAGATTAATTTTTAATAGAAAAAATACGAAAATTGCTGACGTGATTTTTGAAAAGATTTATAAGCGGCATGTGTTATTTATAAAATAAGTTGTTTGTGATACATAAATAATCAGACATTGAAGACAAAAAGTGATAAATTTTTAAAGTCCGTGTTGGTTAATTTATATATTAGATATATTAGTTAAATATATATCAGATATATAAACAGGGGTTTAGAAATTTGATAAGATCTGGTAGCCAAAAAAGATTTTATAATCACCACTTAAATATAATTACCCTACCATCACCATACCCTACCATCATTGCTTTTAAAAAAGCATTATATTGAATTATTAGTTACATAGTTTAAAATAGTTAGAAAAATAAAGTTAAAATATAATAAAAACTAAATTTTCTAACGAAACATAAAAAACATATTTATTTCACTGAAAAAAAGAAAAAGCAATATTGTAAAGGCTAACTAACAAGCATGTTAGGTAAATGCTGATTGCCGAATGCTTCAAATGTCCGGATAGTTGAATGGCACAAAATCTATACTTCATGAGAAAGATGGGGGTGGGGGAGGAGAAGTCATTATGAATCAATTAAATAGTGAACGATGAAAAACATTTTGCCTTTTTTCCAATCAAAGTCAGGTCAGCTAAATAATTTTCATAGTATTATTTTAAAAGAGAGAGAAAACAGGAAGTTCACTGTTTTTGCAGTATATGAGCAGGGGAGAGCCGAATTCTTTTTGTGTTTATTTCTTAGGTAAATTTTGCTTTAAAAAATTAAATTATATATATATATATATATATATATATATATATATATACGCACACACACACATTATATATGTATATATATATACACACATACGTATATATATATATATATACATATTTTGTATCTTTGGTCTATAACTGGTTATAGCATCAAACTTTGTAAATTTTCATATGTTTAATTGTATAAAAAGTTTATATATATATATATATATATATATTTATTTATTTATTTATTTATTTATTTAACTTCCTGTACAATAATACCATTGAAAGATAATGAAAATGACCAATAATATGAATACACAAACACCACATTAACCAGATGTTATGTAAAAAGTATAGTCTTATGTGCTATCTTGTGATCATTAAAATGGAAGAAAAAAAGAAAAAATATGGATACAGATAAAAATAAATAAATGAAATGCTTATATATTGAATTACTTATATATATATATACATATACATCAAAAGCCCCTCCTTTTCCTCTTATGACTCAGTCTCAGGACCCTTAAAGCTTCAAAATTTTCGAAATTCTAATTTTTTTAGATCTTAACTCCTATCTTTTCTGAACATTTTGATATATTTTTTTCCTTGAAATTCCCGTTAGAACAAAAGTTATGGCTTTTAGAATTATACCCACTCAAATGCTGAAGCGGCGTATTCGAAACTTTGAAGTCATTTATTTCAAAATGACGTTTTTGGGTATAACGCGCACGATATCTCAAAAACTTCTGAATATTTTTTCATGAAATTTTCAAAACATGTGTTTCAAGTTAGTTTGCATAAACTGAACCTAAAATTTTCATTTATAGTTAAAAAAAAAAAAATACTTTTTATGAGATTACACTGTTGAAATTTCCAAAATTTTGTTATAGCTAATTACAACTTTGTATTAAAATATAAAAATACTTTGAATACTAATTTATTTAGGTTCAGGGTAATTATTACAATCTGAAGTATAAGTAGGGAATAACATTTTTATTCTAGTTGCAATATTTATTTTTTAATCCTGCGCGTAAGCTGTTATACCAATTTTCTGCTCGTTCGATGTCTGACAGTTTGGAGCCCCCTATAAATGCTAATTCTGCATCTTGCAATTTTTCAAATACATGGAATGGAAGAACTTACTTATATCTTTCATCCCATAAAAATTGTGTTTTAAAATCATACACATTTTAAGATTTTAAATGTTAAAAGTGGTCTCTTTTTTTTTCATTTTTTCCGCTATTAAGTCCTGAGGCCCCTTAATAGCTGAAGCGGTGTTTTCGAAATTTTGAAGTTATTTTTCTCCAAATGCTGTTTTTGGGAATAACGCGCACGATATCTCAAAAACTTCTCAATATTTTTTCATGAAATTATCAAAGCACATGTTTCATGTTAGTCTGTATAAATTGAACCTAAAATTTCCTATTTATTGTTCCAAAAAGAATTTTTTTTAGGTGATTATACTGTTGAAAATTTCAAAATTTTGCATTGCCTAAATACAACATTGTATTAAAAATATAAAAATGCTTTAAATGCAAATTTATTTAGGTTCGGGGTAGTTATTACAATCTGAAGTGTAAGTAGTCACCAAAATTTTCCTTCTAGTTGCAAACTTTATTTCGGCATCCTGCGCGTAATCTGTTATACCAATTTTCTGCTCGTCAAATGTCTGACAGTTTGGAGCCCCCCCCCCCCCACCCTATAAATGCTAATTCTGTATCTTGCAATTTTTTATATGAAATGACAGGTATGAAATATATTTATTACAATTTTTTATATGAAATGATAGAACATACTTATATCTTTCATCACAATAAAAATTGTATTTTAAAATCACATACATTTTAAGATATTAAATGTTAAAAATGGTCTTTTGTTTTCATTTTATTTTTTTCCAATTTTAAGAGTCCGGAGACCCCTTGAGGCATTAAATTTCGGAATTTTGGGACCTGAATTAGAATAATTCTAAAATAATTTTTAATAATAGGGGAGGTTTTTGCACCATATTGGTTTAAGGTAAAAAATCTATATATTTGAATATCAATATGCATGAGAATATATATGTTGATCCTTGTGCATGAAAGATATGATTGATATTAGATCAATAATTATAGTGTATTTTTTCAAAATTGCATTAAAATATTAAGTTAAAGTGAGTTGGATTCGGATTGGATTTCTTGTTAGCTATCTGATTTTTCTCGTTTTGTTTGATACTATAACAGGATACATGTCGGACAATGTTGTAAGTAACAATACCAGATTGCACAGATTATTTGTTATAAAAAAGTCTACAGATGTTGAGTGGTGTTTCTGACATCCCTATTATTAGAGCATTTCTCAAAACCAACAGTGCAGGAGAATAACTTCTCTGAACATCTGTAACTGAGTAATGGAAATAAATGTTTCGTTTTTAAGTATTTACGTGAGCATTAACGGCTTTAGGATTTATTAATATTGTCAGTCTCTTTGAAAGCGATCCGCGTATCGTAAAAACAGTTATCTGCCTGCAGTTTACTAAAAGTACACAATATACTCTCTGCCCTGTAGAGTGATCCTTTATGTAACATATGCAGTCACTTGTTTTTTCAACATTAACACATGTTCCGTTTATATAATATAACCCCTCTATTTTTCTTTATCCTTTGAAGTCTCACAGGAGATCAGTATACTATGCGGCATTTATAGTTTCCATACAAATTTCACCAGGAATAAAAATAGCTGTTCTTCTTTATATAGAAAACACGCCGCTCCGCCGTTTTCAATTTTACCGAAGGGCACGCACCAAGGAGACGTCTAAGATCAGTCATTAGCCCTATACTATTGATATCTTTGGGGATATTTAAAAACTACCCAAACAAGAAAGAGAGAAGGAATGCTTTTCAAATGCATGCTATTTGCGGTACAACTTTTCACACATGTCGACAGTTACTATTCGTGTTTACTCCCACTGTAATTAGAAAAGAGAAAATATGCAGGGAAGGGAGTATTGAGGAGATATACTTTAAAAATACGAAGTGATATTTCAAATATATCTAATATATAAGGTATATATATAGGTAAATAAAACAGAATTAAAAACGTTTCGGTCAATTTTAACACCCCCCCCCCACACACACACACACACACCAGTGTAGAATACAATACGATCCTAATCAGAAACATCAGACTCATATTTATTTTGAATTAAATTATTTTAAAATAATTTAGAATGCATAAAAAATGAAAGAAAAAGAAGGATACATATATTTAAAAAGGTCATATTAATATATTAAGTGTCTTAGTAAAATATGTTTTATGAATGTTAAAAATACTTAAACAAGCAGCAATTTAAAATTCTGCTTCTTTTTATTATATACTTCTGACAATTAATTCATAATAGAGCAGTTCTGGTTCGTGCTCACATAAATAAAAAGTACTTTTTTATTTTAGAAAATAATATGAACCTCTAATTTTGTAACTAAAAATAGATATAAAATGTCTCTTTAACGTGGTGCTTGGTTTTATCTATACATTTAAAAATGTCTCTTTAACGTGGTGCTTGGTTTTATCTATACATTTGAAAATGTACTTTATAATTGAAATTGGTGCATCTTTCAGATAAAGTTTTCAATTAAAAAATAAAAAAAAAAGAAAAGGAAAGAATCAAGAAATGAAACAAGGAAACAGAAATTTAAATCGATTAAAAAGAAATGCCCCACCAGTGGCCGAGAAGTTCTGCTCTCGAAGCTGGTGGACAGGAGGTGTTGAGTTCGAACCCAATCGCGCCCGTCGGCCTAATCGTTCGGGATTTTACGTGGTTTTCTTCAAACCTTGGATTTCCTTGCGTAAATACGGGTTAGGTTCTGTTAGAAAAACCCCCAAGCAGGGCACCCCCCCCCCCCCATTTTTCGGGCCTATATCCCTCGTGTTGATAATTGACCGTCAGAAAACAACACACAACATATGATAGAAAAATATGACGATATTATATGAATTTATCATATTTTAAATATTTTGATATATAGTCGGACCTCTATTTAACGAACCTCTATTTTGTGAATTTCTCTATTTTGCGAACTTTTCCTTGGAACCAAGAAAATTTTGCGAATTTCTTCGTAAAATAACCTTCAAATAGCGAAGTGCATTCTCTATTTAACGAAATTTTTCTTGTGACCAAATTTTTTTTCTTCCCATTTCTCACAATATTTCTGGTCATTTGAAACTTATTCTTTCTTTAAACACATTTTATGGTGTTCAACGGCGTTAAACTGGTTTTACCAGGCGCCTTCTTTGTCAGCAGTGAGAATTCGGTAAGTACGGAGGACGAAGACGATAATCCCTTAGAGTAACTTAAAAAAATGTGGATACAGTGAGAAAAAAAAGAAGAAATTAACCATGATGTGCTGATTGATGATTGTATTTCACTTAATTCTGAAATTGAGACCTCGGAAACATTATCCGAATTAAATATTTTCGACAGTGTGAAAAATAAAAACAATACAGCAATGAATTGCGATGAAGGCGAATATGATGATGATGGAAATGATCATGATGCAGGAATTAACAAAACTTCGTATGATGAAATGCTAAAATCATTTGAAACAATCCGACGCGGATTATAGTTAGAAGAAAATATGCATGAAGGGGTTTTTGGTACATTGCAAAGATGCGAGACGTATTATGAGTGAAAGCACTTTTTAAAAGAAAAAACTCAGGCAAAATTAACAGAGTTTTTCAGAAATTAAATTTAAGTATGCATATGTTAATGTATGGTTAAAATTATTTGTTATAATAATAATAAATACGATAATGTCATTAAAATTTGTTAATTTTAATGTAAAACAATTTAATTTAAACAGAAAATACAGTGTATTCCCGGACAATATTTTGTTTTCCTTGCAGATTTCAAAGATTTAAACACATAGAAAAAATGAATTGCTAATGGATATTAGTGGGTAAAATAAATAAAACAAATCAATATAATTTATTTAAAGATGTGATTAATTACTTGTAGTAAAAATATTTAGTGTTTATGAATTAAAAATCTGTTTTATGTCGTTTAAACTATTTTAAAAGGAATTATTTCTATTTAACGAATTTTCCATATAACGAACTTTTTTCCGGGATTTAGCGACTTCATTAAATAGAGGTTCGACTGTATATCCATATCTTACAATGGTGAATATATGAATGAATATGTGAATTTTAAGTCCCTGAATAATAATTTTTATTTTAGTACATATTCTTGGGTTTTTATTTTTTTTTCTTATACTGGAAAACATCCCATTGTATAACTGTCTAACAATATTAACGAGATATTTAAAGTCTTACTCTAACATGCAGTTCTTTTTTTAATTATAGACTCAGAGAAAAATTAATGGTTATTTGAGAAAATTATTTAATTCTTATTGATAATAAACTTTACTGAAAGATATATTCTTGCTCTAATTCGAATTCCATGAATCTAGGTATAGGAATAAACGAAATCTCAGACAAAAAAATTATGGTGGTTCGATGAATACTGTACATTTTCTACTGATTTTCGAATATTTAATAATCGCATAAAAAATCAAGACCCCCCCCCCCCCCACCACCACCACCACACACACAAAATCTAGAAAAATGCCTACGACCACTATAGTCAGAATTTGAAGTTAAATCCACTAGCTTTGTAGTATAAGTTGCATATATCTACCGTACTATTTCATTACATTAAAAATACCACTTAAAAGGAAATCCAACATTCTTTTAAATTTTTATTAGAGGATCTAATCGGATACCGCGGGTCACAGTACATTGGTAAAAACTTACTGTTTAACTGTAATAGATTTCTTAAAATTAATATGTTTTTAGATTGCCCACTAACAACTCCAAAAATAATTGTGTATAAAAAATATCAAAATGTATTCAAATAAAGTCTTGAAATTTATTAAAAGCAATGTTTTTGTATTAGCACCAAGCCAGATATTAATATCCGAAGCAATCGGTAAGGATTTTGTTAATTACAGCAGCCTTTTTTATGATCATTTAAGTGGTTTTAGTAAGTAGTTAGATTACTTGTTTATTAAATTTGTGCTATATTTATATTATTTGTACTATTTTTTTATTTATTTATTAAGTTTCAATTTCGTTACGGAATGCTACCCGGAAATAAACGCTAGACTATTTATACTGTTTCGTGTGTAAATGGGTTAATTTTTCGTAGTCAGAAAGAACAGCACAATTCTGTTATGTAATTTTTTTATTAATCTAGCAATACACTATATATATATATTTCCCTTGGTCATATTTCATTAAAAAAAATCTGTTTCAACAATTTTAAAGACAAAAAAACTTTCGACGTGTATATAATCTATAAATAGATTAACAAATTTTGCTAAAAAGCTGCCTACAGTCAAGCTTAAAACATATTTAGAAAAAAAAAATCATAATTCAACAAACTTAAAAAATATAACAATGAAAAAAATATTAAGAATATTTATTGTCATTCCGTTTATTTGTATTTCTTCTTTTTACTAAAATATCTAAATGAATTGCATTGCAATACTGTCGGAATTTTTAAATTGAAAATATTAATTTAATATACTAAAAAAATAGATCAAGTGATTTTATTATTGGAATTATAAATTATTTTAGGTATATTTAGCGCCATGCAGTGTCATGCCATTTTTCGAGCACACAATATTATTTTTCGCTTGCGCTGTTCCCTTTTCCGGGTGTGCCGTTCTATTTTTGACGATGAATAAGGTCTCATTCGGAAGGTTTAAACAGAATTTTCATATCGTACATTCACGTATCAATTCCTATTCGCCTGTTTGAATAAAAATTAATTAAAAAAATGTTATACAAATAATTCTAAATATTGCAGTGTGAAAGGTTCACGTGGTGCACTTGTAATTTAATAATAAGTAGAGTTGTATCTGTACAAATTTTAAAAATATTTTTTTATGTTTATTTAAGAATGGTTTGTTTCTAACAAAAAACAGAAAGAAAAAAAGAAAAAAAAATGAAATTAAATACTCTGAAGTTCTAGCTATGAGATTATTTGAAATTCTTTGATTTAATTTAACCACTAGGACTAGGTTTCGATAAATTTCCACGGAAAAATGTTTCAAACAAAAGAAAAAAGAAACATGATGTAAGTAAGCCGAATTTTGACTTTCTTGCAAGAAAATGAACAAAATTTTCACACAGATCATTTGGGGATCATCGCATATGCGTAGAAAAGGTAGAGAAAGCAATTTGCCTTCATTCCCCCCCCCCCCCCTAGTAGTCTTCCCTTTTTAAAATATAAGTAAGCGGAATCCAGGCTTTTAGTCATTCCAAGCATAAAAAGCGTGAAAGTTTTAGACATAAATATAGAAGGAAAAGAAAACCGCCATTTAATAACTCCAATATTTTCATTAAGAGTGGACTTTGAGGGGAGGGAGATAAAATATCAGCAACTACAGAGATTGAAAAAAAAAAAGAAATAATGGGAAGGGGGCGTGAATATTGATGAACAAAGGGTAACTTTACATTGTGGAGACTTTCCTTAACTGGAATTTTACACCAATAGGGGGTGGGGATGAAGCAGAATTAAGGCATTAAAAATTAAGAAGAAAATATTTATATTTTGAACACGATTAATAAGTTTTCGAAGTTTAATGAGAATATTCCTTAATGCCTTATTTCTTAAAGGGAAGCTTAGAAGGGCAATTAATGGGTTTAAAACTTCTCCCAGCATTCTCAAAAATTTATGCAGTCAAAACTCATTGCATTAAGATAAATACATGATGCGTTAAAAAACGGAAGGAAAAACATAAAGAGCACCCACCTTATCTCGTCCCCCCCAAGTCAACAGAAAAAACATTTTTTTTATTATATATATATAGTATGTTCAAGAACTACTTTAAAACTTTATAATAAAAGTCCCTTTCTCAGTGTAAAAAACAATGAATGAAATACGTGTGAAATAAAAGCAGCCAAGTTCGTGTGTTACATTTTCTAATGTTACTCACTCCTATTCTTTTATTGTCATGTATCTCTCTCTGTTTTAAAAAAACGTAACTAATGCTGCCACCTCCGCAGTAAATGAATTTTTCGTGACCTAGGGCCTTACTTCACTAATATTAAGAAAACTACTGAACACAAAAATATGAAAATGATAGCATTATAGATAAATGTTTGATAAATACCCTGAAGAAAACCGTTTTTAAATAAAAATTTTATTTTAAGAGGTATTTAATGTTAAAGTTGGTCAAATTCGTTCTATTAAAGAAGTTTTATATTAGCAAAAACTATGCATAAGAATTTAATCTTTTATTCTAAGGATATATATTAGAAGTTTCCGGTGTGCCGACTGCATTTAGTTTTTTAGTTTGACTAAATTTTTGAGGTCTTATACCATTTTAAATCCAAATTTTCAGCTTTTTGAGAGATATTTTTTACATATTTTAGAAAAGGTTATTATTTCAAATTGTTGCTAATTGTAAAACAGAAAAAACAACAATATTTACTTCAAATTAAGAATATATTTGCACGTGACTATTATAAACAGAGAAAAACTTTCAAATTAGAATTAAATGATTACGTATTAAAATCAAGAAAATATTGAAAATTGCGTCATAAAAACTATATTTACTACATGCGAATACTAAAAGAGAAAGAAAATTTTAAAATAATAAATCCATTAATCTGCGTTAAATGTCGTAATTGGAAGAAATTACGTCCTATTTAAAATGACAAAATAATAATATTGTAAAACAGTTTAAATTAAAAAATATATTTACACGAGTAAATTTCTGCAAGTAAAAGAATAAAATAGCCATAACCTCATTTTCGCATTATACTTTTGTAACAATAAATTTATAGCAGATAAAGAAGAATTAAAGAATGATATCGGCTGAACCGATATTGTAAAAGAATGTATAAGAGAAAAAGAAGCAATTGGTATAAAATATTAAGCACAGCAAAAGCTTCTTCAATAAAGGTTGAATAAATGTTTGTTATTTAAAATTTTTGAACTCATATATACCAAATAAAAATTGCTAGGGATTAAAAAAGCACCAAAATTATTTGAAACACTGAATGCTGAGAGACCCCACTGAGTGCTGATAATGGTGCTGCTTATGGTTTGAAGATTTCAGATATAACTGGTTATTCCTTATATTTGCTCTGTATGTGTATATGAATGGGTTAAAACATTTTCATATTTTATGCTAATCCCAAAATATTTTTTGGGGATTAGCATATGCATACATGTGTGTAGGTTCAGATTTAGGCGATTAACAGTACAAATGAAAAATGAGCTGCAAATAATATTTGTTAGTTTTGCTATTTGTGCTACTAATTAATGAAATCACTTATTTGCAGTTTTTATTAATTCTGTAATTATTTACTCTTTTCTCTAGGTAATTTTTTTAGGGTGCCACAACCTGTCCTTTATGAAATTGGCAGAATGCGCCCCGCCTTTTTAAAAAATAGTGAAATTCATCAGTAGTGGTAGCCAGAGATTTCTTGTAAAAAACTTCCCCATTCCACAGTATTTCTAAATCCATGTGCCCAAAACTTTGCTAAAAGGATAGAATTTTATTTCTTCAAAAAAAAAAAAATTAAAACTTGTTATTTAATTGTATTTTTCAATTTGTAATTCAAAAATTATTAAAATTAATGACACTTTATTAACGACACTTAATTAATTAATGACACTTTATTATACTACGAAACTATATACTTTTTCCCCCTTATATAATTACTAAACACATGACTAATATATTTCCTCATAAAATAGCGCCCTTTTTTGGGACTAGCATCCTGCCTCTTTTTCTTTCTAGAATGAATACTAAATTATTAAAGATCATTTTAGTAATTAAAGCATAAAAATGTACATTATGTTCCTAATTACAGAGTTAATTTTTTGTTTAATAATCATTAATTTTAGTGTTAAACAATTTAATAGTAAATACAGTTATTAATAATTTTAATAAATGTAAATATCACTAGTTAGTACTTAATACAGTTTTACATAATTATTACAAAATGTTAATGTATATAACATTATTGTATGCTACTAATTAATGAAACTACTAATTTGCAGTTTTTATAATTTATGTAATTACTAATTAATAATAATTTTATTAATTAAAGTGTAAAATCACAGAATATATTAGCAATTAGAGGTTTAATTGGTTTGGAAACCTAAAACTCTTGGTAGCTATTCAGTATTTGAGCGCTGGGAAAAAAAATCATAAAAATCCGATTTAAATAAAAAAAAAATCTGATTTTATCAAAATCCGATTTTTTTGATTTTTTTTCAAAAAAATCATGATTTTTTTTTATACCTAAAAATAGGTGACATAATTAATTATGAAAAAAGAGAAATGTCAAAGTTTACGTTTGGCTGGGAAAAAGGTACAAAATGCATACCCAACTAAGGTACTTGCTTATCACAGCTTATTATAGTTAAAGTCGTATCTCATGTTTTAAAATAAAATCCAATCTCCACGCCTTTGCCGAAATACTATCACAAAATCTTTAAACATCTCTATAGGAAATGTAAACAAAATTATAAAATCTGATTTAGAGCTAATAAGGGAAAAAAAATGCTCATCACCTAATGCGAAATCATGTTTATCAGCATAAAATTATGTAGAGATTTTTCCATGAAATTTATTTGGCAGGAGAAAAATGGAAATATGCAGTTACAATTGATGAGGCTTGGATATGTTTACCTGACTGCAATAGAAAAAGACCTAAAATGTTGGTTCAGTGAAAACAAAGAAAGTTTTGCTATAGGTTTAATGGTTACTGCTAGATTCTCTTATAACAGAAAACTTATAAAAGAAAAAAAAAGTCAAAATTTACTCGGATTACTATCAGAAATATGTTTTAACAGCTGCATTCAAAGAAGACATTTCATCATTTTACCCAAACACTGTTCACTGAGTTAAATTCCAAAAGTATAAAGCTACCAGCAGGGCCGGATTAAGGGGGGGGGGGGGCTACGGGGCTGCAGCCCCGGGCCCCAACTCGCGAGGGGTCCTTTACCAGTGGGTTAAGTTGTATAAAAATTTCATTTTAAAAATTACTTAATTTCTTTTAAAAAAAATAGAAATTCTGAAATGCTGAAAGTATTCTGAAATGCCGAGAAAAAGCCGTGTTTCAATTCAAGGGTCAACATTTTACTTTTGCCTTTTACTTTTGCAATTTTAAAGCTTCGTGAGACCGATAGTAACTGTTGCTAAGGCATCCGTTTAGTATTTTTACCCTCTTTCCCCGAGACAAAAGCAGAAAAACATCTTTATTCATCTCCCCCTTCAGCCTCAAAAACACATGTACTCAGCATTAAGTTTTCCAAGAAATTACTAACGAGCACAGACTCGACACCCCACTGGCTGAAATCAACACTTCCGATCTTCGGAATGACACTGACCAGTATCTTTCAACAATATTTTGTGTAAGCGACCATAACGATTTGTTTTTACATCTTTTCTTCTCCTGCATAAAGTCACTGTTAAAAGAGACAAAGAAGTGTGTGTTTTTTTCAAAGGGTGTGCTTTTTCATAAACTTTTATTTGAATATTATAAGAAGATTTCAGGAAATGTAATATTTAGAAATTGTTCTTAGCACTTTAGATCTCCAATTAGTCAAAATTAAGCATAGGGTATGGATTAGTCATTGGAATAAAATTTTAAAGATATGCGGAAAAAATAGGGGGATGCTTAAAACAGGGCCCTGGGGTCCCAATAAAAATATGAGAGTGTTTTGCCCGGGGAGAGGAGTCCAAGACTCAACTCTAAAATTTTGCTTTGAGAATGCCATAAATTAGGGGTGAAAAAAGCATACCGCACAAAAAGTTCAAAGGGCCCCGAATCGGGCCCTACGAGACCCTAGGATGCCCTGGGATTTTAACTGGAAACTAGAAACGGGACAATAACTAAATGGAAAAAAAGTTTCCAAAAATGAATATCGGATTAAGAAGGGGTAGTTTATTAACAATTTAGGGTGCAAAAACTTCAAGGGGCCAGGGACTTAACTGGCATGTAGTTCAGTATACAGATACTTTTCAGTAGTTTTTAAAATAATCAGAGGATGCTAGAACTATGTTAAATAAAATTGAAAGCAATTCAGATCCTTTTTAAAGAAGCTGCACCAAAGGCCCCAAATAGGCGATTAATATTAGAAATCGGTGGTAGCTGAAGTCAGCGAAATTTTTTTGTCTTCTTGTGGTAGCTGAAGGAGCTAAGAAGTTGTTAGAAAATAAAGCTAGTGAATCGGTCTATTTTTAAGGGACCTGTAATAGGAGTCCAAAAGGAGCCAACTGATAGTTGAGAGCAGGGCCCTAACATGAAATCATGTTAAAATGTTTTAGTACTTCGCGTTTTAGATCTTCAATTAGTCAAAATTAAGCATAGGGTATGAATTAATCCTTATAATAATATTTTAAAGAAATGCACAAAAATGGGGGGGGGGGGTATAACGCTTAAAACATGGCCCTAGGGTTCCAGTTAAAATTATGATAGTGTTAGTCCAGGAAGAAGAGTCAAATATTCAACTTTAAAACAATGCACTGAGAAGGTGAGAAAATTAAGAGGGGGGAGGGGAATGCATGGCACACAAGAAGTTCAAGGGGGCCGTACGGGAGCATAGAGGGCCCCAGGTTTTAACTGGAATGTAGAAACGTGAGAATAACTAAGTGGAAAATGAAGATCGGATTAAAAGGAAGTAATGTATTAACAATTTAGGGCACAAAAACCTGAAGGGGCCCTGTACCGTGTCCCAGGTGTCGAGGACCTTAACTGGAATATAGAAATGGGGGAATAACTAAATGGAGATTTAGCCCCAAAAACGAAGAAGATCAGATAAAATGGGGCACGTTATTAACAATTTAGGGCATAAAAACTTAAAGGGGCCCCGGCCCTTAAAAAAATAAAAATCTGTGCCTCAGTTGCATCAGGACCTTTCTTGGGCTATCCTCACCTAAATTGTCAGACTTATACATGCGATAGATTTCGCTAGCCATCGCGAACAGACACACACGCACACAGAGCGAAACTTTCTTTTATTAGTACAGCTTTCATTATTTAAATAGACATACATTATTTAAATACACACATCCTTATTTTATTAAAATTTCCATATTCATGGATTTTTCCTTTTGTAACATTTACTAAAACTCAATACGTATGGGTTAAATTGTTTAAGATGCTCTTATTAATTTATTTAAGGTGGTTTTCAAATTGCTAGCTCAACAACGCAAAACTTACTGAGGCATTTTCAAACAAATTTTAAACTGGCGTAAAATTGACAGGTCTGACTATTGAAGCGATTTGGAATCGAATAACGGTTTCCATTTTTTATAAATTAATTACAAAGTATAAAGTACAAAGTTATAAAGTAATAAGCGATTCTTGTCATGTGACAAATATTTTACCCCTTTCTCGTGCTGCCGCATCCGGAAATTTCACTCGAAACATTTACTTTGACAGTATTTTCTGAAAGACCTGCCTTTATCAAAAAATGGGGAAACGCCATTCGATGACATAGTTTCTGAATAAGAATACCTGCCAATTTTATGCGTTTCCGAAAGAAAATGAATTCAGAAATGTGTCAGAAAATAGTTCCTTTGAATTTGAGAACAGCCTTAATAAGATTTATCATACTTTGCACAAAATTGACTTATTTCATTAAGAATGAAAAATTTTAGCACTCATATTTAGAACTTTTAATTCATTCTGAAGATACGAATTGAATTAGAAAAGTAAATTTTCTAAAATTTTGAATTGAATTTTTTTTTAATCAGGAAAAATTGTTTTTTTCGTAATAAAAATTTATCTCACAGTTAACATTTTCTAACAAAATTAGACTGTTCTGCCCACTACGAGCTACGCTCGCCAATTTCGTGCAGACACCGCCAAAAATATTCTAATTTGTTCTCATTTGAAAAGTTTACTTGATTGCAGAAGTTTGATTACGAATAATTTATTTATTAAAATTTATCATGTTTTGTACAAAAATTGACTTATTTCAGCCAAACTGAAAACTTTTAGTATACACATTTAGAACATTTAGTTGATTGTCTTTGTTGAACTTAAAAAAGTAAATTTTCTAAAAAGTTCGAAGAAGTTTTCATTTATTTTTATTATTTTTGTTTAAATGAGGAAAAAATATTTTTTCGCAGTAAAAATTTATCTCAGTTACGTTTTCTAACAAAACTAGAGGGTTCTGGCCCATTCGAGCTATGTTCTCAATCCCACGTGCAGCAGACCCCGCAGTCTCTAAAAACATGCTAATTTGTTGTATTTTAAAAAGATATTTTGATTACGAAAAATTCGATGATATTATCACAACCAGTAGTGGTCTGCTGCAATCCCGTTGCTCTTAAGTTCTCTTTGGCTAGGAAATTTTTCGGTTTCCAAGACCGCATCCACCGCTAACGCAATAGCTGATTGTTGTTTTCGTGTTAGATTAAGTAGGATCTATCAGACATTTGAAAATCAGTTTGTTTAAAATTATTTAGAGAAAAATGTTGTTGCCTCCCGGTCTTTTTAGGCCCCACCAGTGGCCGAGAGGTTCTGCTCTCGAAGCTGGTAGACGGGAGGTGCTGGGTTCAATCCCAATCGCGCCCGTCGGCCTAATCGTTCGGAGTTTTCGTGGTTTTCTTTGAACCTTGGTTCTCCAAGCGTTAATACGGGTTAGGTTCCCTTAGAAAGACCTCCACGGAAGGCACTACCCCCCTTAGGGCCTATATACCACGTGCAGATAATTGGCCGACATAAATACAACCAACCCGGTCTTTTTAGGCCCCGGCTAGAATTTTTTTTTCTTTTGGACTTTATAAGGAAATCGTTTTAAATATATAAATATGATATAATTTTTCACCATTTAATGCTTTTCGCACGCAAAAATTTAATTATTTTAAAGTTTTCTTTTCCTTTTAATATTTACGTGTAAATATATTTTCGATTTTCCAATTGAAAGTGTGCCCCACCAGTGGCCGAGAGGTTCTGCTCTCGAAGCTGGAAGACGGGGGGTGCTGGGTTCGATCTCACTTTCGCCCGTCGATCTAATCGTTCGGAGTTATCGCGGTTTTCCAAGCGTAAATATGGTTTAGGTCCCCTTAGAAAGACCCCCCCATGGAGGTCACCTCCCCCCCTTAGGGCCTATATCCTTCGTGCTGACAATTGTCCGTCATACACACAACCAAACAATTGAAAGTGCTTGGAAATATTACTATTTGGGCTTTTTTAAAATATGATGTAATTTTCTCCATAAAATGCTTTTCACGTGTAATAATTTAATTAATTTAAAGTTTCCTGTCTTTCTGAATATTCACGCATAAGTATATTTTTCAATTGAAAAATGTTTGGAAATATTATTATAAGGAAAGGGAATGGAAATTTAAGGGTAGAATTCGATGATTATTTATTTATAAATAAAAAAAAAAAAGTTTTAAAGTTTATGTGCTAGGGGGGGGGGGGGGAGAGAAGCGGAATTTTTTTGAGTCAGGTGACAGAGAGTAATTTTGATGCTCTTTTAATTATTAATACAGAAACTTTATAAATAGGGAAAACATGTGATTTTAAACTATGTACTGGAGCGGTGGAGGAAGAAAAAATGGGATTTTTTTTCTGGGGGGGGGGGGGTGTGAATAATTTAGATGTTTATTCAAATATTGTTGCAACAAAACGACAAATAAAAGAGAAAAAAAATAAAGATTTTAAACTTCATGATATGCTTGGGGGGCATTGCGAAGTGCAATGGAAGAATTTTGATGTAAGTTAACACCACATCTAATGTCAACTACAATCCAAAATATTAAGTGCCTAGTTCAAAGCTGATTGTATGCTGATGGGACTTGGGCTGCTTCCAATACTTCAAGTGATATTATTATATTTCACACAAAGAAGGATAAGTATGTTTAAAATGTCAATTGAAATATTTCAATTAGTGTTATGAACAAATATCTGAAATTTGGATCACAGGTATAAACACCTTGTATTCCTCAGTGAAAATTGAATTTCGACCCAGATTCATATATAAAGGTTGTTAAACTTTTTTACTAATCAGCTCATTCAGTTTGTCTCCATACATTAATTGAAAATGTTGTTACCGCATATACATGCATACATATATGCTGAAGTTCAAAAAATTCAGGGGCAGTGAATGGATGATTTCGATTGTACACGGTTTGTTGAATATCTACTGAAAATCTTGATGAATTATGTTTGAACTTTGAGGATGTAAAGAACATGTTTGACTATCTTTTTCAGTGAAGATTTAGTCACGGGAACAATTAGGATGACAACAATAAATTTAATAATAAACAGGGCTTAATTTGCGCCGGAGCCCACGGGAGCCCGGCTCCGGTACTTCTCTGTTTTTAGTAAATGTTTAAATATTGGTCGGAATTCACCGGAGCTCTTAAATACAGGGCTCCGGAGCCCCATGAAAAGCGCTCCCGAAAAACCTAAGCCTAAATTACCCTTTCCTATCTCGAAGCTTTTGCATTATTTCTGCCAAAACACTTATATGTAACGTAATGTGTCGCACACGCAGGAGATGGAGATAAAACGGACTCGATTTTTATATCAGTTTTTGGTCTTGGACTGATTCGAGCTCAATCTGTACTACATTTAAATTCTTATTTATTCATGTATAGAAAAAAAAAAAAAAAAAAAAAAAAAAAAAAAAACTTTTCGTCCTTTAAAATTACATATTATATTCTATTTCAAATCATTTTAATGCTGTTTTGATCAGAATGAATTGGAAACAGAAATCGTGTTTTTCTATTTCAAATTTATGTCGGCGATGTGTTGATACGGCGCCACCCAAAAGACTGAATTTGATTTCAGTTCGATCCCTTTTAGTGACAGTAGGAATTTTTTCTTATTGGCTGTTTTTTTTTTAATTTTATTTAGATATAACATGAAAAGAATATTTTCTATTTTAGCCAACGAGCATCAGCTTGGGTTTTTGTTTGTTGGACGTTTATTGTCTTCTATTGCGTGCGACTATAAAAATCACGTTCGTGATTTTTCTATTTATTTTGTATCATGAACGGTACCCATGCTAAGGCTCTGCTCTGCACATTTACGAAGTCACTTTCATTTGTAAGTAGATATAATTGCCATGTATTGTTATTCTGATAGAAAGCAATCGAGCAGTGTTTCCTTTTTTTCTATAAAGTCGATTCTTTCCGATAACGGTGTCAAATGTTTAATTTAATCTGATTTTCAGGGACCCACCACAAAAGATTGAAATCGATTATAGTTTAAGATATGCACCTTTTATAGGAAATTTTAAAACATTGCTCCATTCTTCAGCACATAAATATTAATTTCTGTAAATTTCCTTCATTTTTTCTTAAAAATGCATAGCTGCGATCTATCTCTTTTTTGAGTTAACACTATTTCTGAATCATAATCCTTGCCATATTTAATCGCAGAATTCTGCAATTAATTAACATTAAAATTAGGCAAATATTTCTATTCAGAAGGAGTGATAACTAAAAAGTGGAACAGTTGATAGCTAAATATATGCTGATAGATATACTTGAAATTTTTATTTTGCTAAAAGAAGAAAAAAAAAAATGCTTTAATTTTTGCGCATAATGTACGAAATATAAATATGCAGATTGGAGTGACAGGGGGGGGGGGGGGGGGGGACGGTACGGTTGTTGTACCGGTACAGCAAAATTTTAGGGCTCCGGTACTTTTTTTTGTTAGAAATTAAGCTCTGATAATAAATAATGGTTGCGATCACCCATGTGACAGAAAATACTCAAAAGGGTCTGTCACTGTAGCAAATGACTATGTGGGTCCTGTGAAACGTTTGTGTGCATTTGTGTAAACATAGCACGCATATTCGTGAAGGTTTTAACGTTTCTGAGAAAAATGTAAAATCTTTTTGCTTATAGAACACAGTGTTTTCAACCAAATTTAACACCACTTTCCAAAAACTTCACAAAGAACAGCAGAAATAGTATACTGGAATTAAAATATTAATATATCGAATATTTGATGAGGCTTTGGCATTTGTGTAAAATATTTTTAAATGCGCATGCGTGAAAGATTAAAAAAATTTTCATAATTTGGTAGTCAGCTATTTGGGACAACTTATATAAATAGTCCGGTCAAAAATTGCAAAAATTCAGAAAGATAGGGGCGATAGAGTGAGTTGCTTCCTAAAAGTAGCTTTATTATAAAGGATTTTCCACAATTTGTCAATCAGTTCACTGTATCTTTCTGAGTTTTCGCAATATTTGACTGGACTTTTTGTATAAGTTGCCCTAATAGCTGACTACCAAATTAGGAAATAAAAATTTTGGAATCTTTCACGCATGCATAATTAAAAATTATTTCATACAAATGCACATATCTCATGAAATATTCAATATATTCATGATTTAATCGCAGTATACTTTTTGTACTGTTCTTTTTCATATTTTCGTTATGTTCTGTTAGATTTGGTTGAAATCTACATGCTATAAACAAAAAACATTTAAATTTTTCACAGAAATGTTAAAATCTTCACGCCTATGCGTATTATGCTTCCAGCTACGCCCACAAACGTTAGACAGGACCAACATAGTCATTTGCTACAGTGACAGACCATTGTGAGCATTTTCTATCACATGGATGATCACAAGCATTATTTCATTATTAAATTTATTGTTTTGCCCCTAATTGCCTCCTCGTCTACATCTTCACTGAAAAATGTGAAATCAAACATGTTCTTTACACCCTTGAATTTGGATGACATTTCGTCAAGATTTTCACATATATTAGAGAAATCGTGTACTGTCGAAAGCGTCCGGGCATTACCCCTTAATTTTTGGACATCAGTGTATATATATATATACACTGATATATATATGCACACAGTGTTTTTTCTAAGCTACCCTGACCTTTCTAAAATGTGCTAAATGTACCCAGCCCTTTTTAACCCTAGAATATACGCGCAAGGTATGACATATCCAGAATATGTACGGTATTTACATTTGTCACAACTAGTTTTCGAAAAGTAATCTTCAAATTGTATAATCGCAGAATTTGTAACAAATGTCAGCAATTAAAAAATATGGCGATTTTTATTTGAATGTATCGGTGTTAAAGTACAGTTTTCTCTGGCGTAAGCAGTACGCCGCGCGTGTATTTGAAGGTTAAAAATAGTGAAAGGCAACTTTAGTCATCTCAGAGATCGAGAAATTTCTCTTAAAAATCTTCCCCAAATTACAGTATTTCTAAATCTATGTGGTCGAAAGGTTGTAAAAATCATAGACCTTCCATGTTTCGTTAAGTTTTTTTTTAATTAGCTTAATTTTAAATAAAGAAAATCTAGAATATGTTTATAAAGTATCTTTGAATTATGTGTAATAAATACGTTTAAATAAAATAATTAAGAGCACTATTAAAGATAACAAAAAAAGTTTTTGTTAATATATATATATAAAATATTAATATATAATATATAATATATATATATATATAAAATTTACATATTCAACTTTTAAAATTGGTATTTTAAGATTTAAAAAAAAAAAAAAAAAAAAAAAAAAAAAAAAAAAGTTGCATGTGAGTGTGTGCGGGGGGAATTTCCAGTAGCAGGGTGAGGGGGACCAAGCTTTTCATTAGCCCCGGGCCTCAGAAATGCTTAATCCGGCTATGGCTACCAGCCAGCAGCCATACCTATAAATCTACTGCTATACTTATAGAAAGAAAAAGAAATGAGAAATGAAATCGAAATTAAGACTATCCCATTTTTGGGCTTTTATAACAAGCTCTTTATAAGCAGCATTCTAAAACATTAGATGGACTCTGGAAGATTGTTGAGGAATGGAACAAAATCAACCTTTACATTAGATAAAAGTTGTAATATGATAGTTCAAGAAAAGGGCTATCAGAAAAACACATTCGAAAATAAAATTATTATCTTTGTTTATATATTCCTTTTTCCAAAATCGTTACAAAAATGTGTGTACATTCATTCGCAATAAAAATTTCGCGAAAAGATTTTGCGAGAATTGAATTTTAAATTCCGCATATTATTATATCCTTTAAAATATGAATCGTTATAAATATATATATATATTAATTATATATTTTCAACACATACCTGGATTTTATAATAATAATAAAAAAAATCCATTATAATTCCAATTTCTTTATTTTTCAATACTTTTATCAGAAGGCAGGGGGTTGGGGGTGAGAAAGCTATAGCATACGTTTTACGTGTTTTTCGTTTCCTGAAATTCGCTGGATTAAAAATTAATCGTTAAAAAATTACTTTTTGCAAATATGTCAGAACGTAGCTTGTTTAGATTTGAAAACAGCATCTAAAACGTAAAATTTGTTGAGCTTGAATAACTATATCTGTACATTTTATGCCTTTATCATTCTTTTTTCCCTTTTTTCCCCACAAATGTGTCAGAAAGTAACTGATTTAAACATGAAAACAGATTTAAATACAATAGCTACTGTTTACACGAAGAGATTTTTGTATAAACCTTAAAGTTATAATACACATAACTTTAAACTTAACATAATACTTTTGCATATAATGTTTAATTATAAGATAAAAGAAAAATTGTTTTTGTCAATCATAAAATGTAAAGAAAAAATTCGATAAAAGGGATCAAAAGCAAAAAAGGAATGTGTCTTTCCCACGCTTTTCTAATACTATACTCCTGCCGACACCCATAGCTAGAAACGGCGTTCAATTATTTTTTTTCTCCCACTTGTATAAATTGACAATCTTTTTCTTTGGTAATACACATGTTGTCAACAGGCAACCATTTAAAAAAAAAAAAAAAAACGTGTTTCAGTGAATAGTTTGAAGACGGTTTGCCCATTGCTGCACTAATTCTGATCAGTTTGAAAAATATATGCTTATTTCCGTTCGCACTGAGGGAATCAGGTGTACTAACACATGTGGGGACCGGTTTATGCATCTGGACTTCAGGAGGAAAAAATGTTCCTAATTATCTTGCAATTCGAGAATTGTACCACAAGATAATATAACACAACTGATATGCTTCTGAATAGAAGGTTTTTTTTCTTTTTCTTTCTTTCTTTTTTTCTTTCTTTTTTTTTTTTTTTTTTTTTCATAATTCGTTGCATTGAAGGATTCAAGGCAGTTGAAAGTTGAAACATCTAAAATGTTTTTCTTGCAAATATAGATTTTTTTTTTTTTTTTTTTTTTTTTTTTTTTTTTTTTTTTTACATTAGTTAAAATATACATTTAAAAAAAAAAATAAATAAATAAATAAATAGTGAAATGATTAGGGGGGCTCTAGAGGAAGCTAGGGGGAGGGGGGCTCAGCCCACCTAAGCTTTCACATATTTTACCGTATATATAAAATAACCTATTAAAATTCTGGTCTATTTATTATATTGAAATTATTCTTATCTTAATTCCTTTAATATTAGGAATCAGAAGCTCTTCTCTTTTCTTAAATATTTTAAGCTGTTTCTTTAAGTTTGATTTTTATTTTAAGCAGTTGTGTTACATTCTATTTTTCCTTTTTTTCTGTTGTTTTCTTTATACTTTCGGAGTAGTTTTTCAACCATAATATAGCAATCAATGACGCATTTCTTCTATTGCTGAGATATACTTCTTTCTTTTAAAGTGTTTAAAAAAGGAACTGGTTACTACAATATATACAGAATGCTTTAACTTGAAATTTAGGGCATTTTTAAGGTTCTAACAAATTAATAGTTCTCAAAAACAAATATATTCCCTCTATTTAACAACACGAAATTTTTAACATATTCTCGGAATCAATTCATAATTAAACGTAAAAGCAGGTAATATTAAAGCATAACTATTGAAGTGATTTGGAATCGAATAACGTTTTTCCTTTTTTGATAAATGTATTACATATCGGGTCATAAGGGATTGTTGTATCATGGCGACTTTTCTTGGCTGTCGTGGCCGGACATTCAGTTTAAAAAACTAATATTTTACATAATTTTCCGGAAAGGCTTTTTTCTTTTATAGAACAATGGAAAACGCTAGTCAATGTCATAGTTTTTACTGTATTATTTATCGATTTTCCACTGTACTTCTTCCTTCTTGTTTTTTTTCCTAATGCCCCCCCCCCCCCCACACACACACACACGCTGTCTCTCTAACAAAACATTATTTATTTGCATTTTTAAACCTCTCTTTTATATTTATAAATAATATAAATAAATAAATGAAATACATTGCAATATTGTCGCAATTTTGAAACTCAAAATATTAATTTAATATATTAAAAAAATAGATGAAGTAATTTCATTATTGGAATTATAAATTGTTTTAGGTATAATTAGCGTCATGCAGTGCCATGCCATTTTTCCATCACACAATATTATTTTTCGCGTGTGCTGTTCTCTTTTCCGAGTGCGCCGTTCTATTTTTGATTGCTCTGTTAAATTTTTATTTCCTAGGATTAACAATTACTGTGTCTACTCTTAATTTTATAAAAATTCTTATCGGTATTTTCTATTTTGAAAGTCATACTAATAAATGATTACACCATTTTAGCCCCCGGTATGCTATTTCTTTCACCCAGCTTATTTTGTGTCGTCTCCAAAAAATAACGTTACGTTGTATAAGCCAGCCGTAGAACAAAGCAGATGTATCATTGTACGATTAAATACTCTACAGCAATTTTTTTAACTTCTAAGCATCGCACATTTTCAATTTTCATACCGTCGTATTGGGGAAAAAAAGTACTTTTAAATGAAATTTGTTTGAAAACTGTATCTCCATTTATTTTTGAAATATTAATTTTTTTTGTAGTGTTTAAAGCCATTTGCTTAATATTGGCCACGGAAGTACTTCACTTCTGTATAAAGTAAAGAAAAAATAGTTCTAATAGTAATTATATATTTTTGTTGCCATTTTCTCATAACAACCGAAAGAAAATGTAATTAAATACGTGCTATTTTTAAAAAAATATAAACGAATGATTTCTGTTAAAACATATTAATGTTACAAACAAATGGAGGTCTATGAATCATTAGATAGCCGTTCTTTTTGTGGAGTTTCTTTAATGATGGCATCTTTTTGCTGCATTTGTGTATTATTTTGCGATAGTGACCTATGCATGTTTTACTGTAGATGTTTAAGAGTGGATCGTAAATGTGGAATTCTTAAGCGGATGCGAATGACGTCATTTTACATAAAATAAAAGCGTGTGCTTTAACCCCTTCGGGATGTGCGTCTTTTGCAGAATTTTTAATCTTTTATCACCAGTTTTTCGAAACAGAAAATCTTGCCTTATTGAGTAGGGAAAAGGCTCGGATTAAATAAGGCAAAATTTACTGGTGAGAATAATCACTGATTCTGAGCACCTTACGTGGAACGTATACCGATCGCTCGTCCGCAAGGGGTTCAGTCTTAAAATTGAGATATGTTTTGTACTATTTATATATACATATATACATTTTTTTTTTCATCGGAGGTGACATTACATTCTGAAAAAGTAGAATTCCTGTTCTCCAGTTATTTTTCTGTTTCGTATACAGAAAAAAAATAAATAGATAAATCTTTAAAATGTGTTTATATTTCTCATTATATCAAATGAATGCAAATTATATCAAACAATTATTAAAATTCTTGAAGTTCTCTCCCCCCTCCTCCCCCCCAAAAAACCCAGGAAAGCTTTATTAATGCATGTTTAATATTTTGTTACTTTCATTATAGTTTTTGTTTATTCTAGCAGAATTTCTGTCTATCAATAAGAAATATTATATTCCGAAGATCGCCCTGTAAGTAATGAGTAATTTGCAGTCGTACAGAATTTTTATATGAATGACCATGTGTATTTGAATAAACGTGTAAAGTATTCTTGTAAATTGTAGAATGAAGAGAAGGAAGAAGAAATTTTTATGTATAGAATGTAAGCTCAAAGTCTGGTTTAGAAATTCAGAGTCCTAGGACCAAACAGAAGCATGGATTCTTATAACAGTTTATCTTACATGATTTGTTTCTACTGCGTGATACAATGTCAAATGTTTTTTAAATATGGCCAAAGAATTATTGTCTAGATGATGACAGGCACAAAAATCTATATATTTTTTAATACAGATTCTATAGTGCGTAGTTTTTATAGTAACTAAATAAATCTAGAAGCTACGCACAAGTGTTTTCTTTTTATAAAGGTGTCAAAATTGTTAATAGCAACAGGATATTACCCTTTGATGATTTTTTCTGTACGTTATCGCTATTGCGCGTAAACAGTAAATGTCAGACTATGACTTTTTGATGTCCGGGACACAAATATGATTTGAAGCCCTCCGTGCTTACGTTATGTAGTAAGCTGAAATATTTTTTAAATGTGTATTTTGAATGGTTCTATTAAACTTGAAATTTGCTATTTTGTGGAATATTTGTGAAGTCAATTTTATTAATAAATGCACGAAATTTGCGTTAGTTTTTACTCAAATATCAAATAATTAAATAGTATTTACAATTTTTCTATAAATAAAAAACATGTTCTCAAAATTGAAAAAAAATTTGGAGATAGCTCAGTGGGGAAAATGTTATTTTCGGTGAAGTATTAACTCAAGCTTATAAATTATAGCGGAAACGATGTTTGATATCTAAAATTTGCTCACCTTTAGATATAAAATTGCCATGTGTCAGGAAGATGTGCATTGTCAATTGCAGATAAAAAGAAAAAAAAACAAAAGAACACCCTAATATAATTTTTAAATGCATGTATCATTGGATATTTTTTAGATAGGATTATCATGATCAATCATTAAATCGTAAGTCGCGATGTCATTTTTTTTTTTTGTTATTGTTCATTTTGAAATGCATGAGGCATATGCGTTCGTGGGACCTAACAACGAAAATTACTGGTTAATTATTATCTTTGTATTGTACAATATAAAACTATGTTAATAATGAAACTAAACAGGCAGTTTTTAAAAATTTTGTCTTTTGATTCTCTCACTCCAAGCTTATAGGATTATAGACCATACTTTAATCTGGCCCCCTGATCACTCAGATCCAGTTCAATAGCTTAAGTTGGTAAGCTTAAAGCGTATAGAATTATAGAATTGAGATACCCCAAGTTTATGAAGCCTTAGACCAGTGCCCCGTTTTCCTATGTCCTAGTCCTGTGACAATTATGACTGGTTATTATTTTTTTTTCTTTTTTTTTTTTTTTGCCTATATTGATATCGTTAAGAGGCTACTGCACTCAAGTGAAAACACCCACTCGCTAATGTTGTTTTTATAGGAGAATTCTATTAAATATCTCACTTGCATTTCAATATTTTCCCGTTTTGTTTTCAGATTTTTTTTATTATTATTATTAGGATACTTTGACTTTCGGAACCGGTTTCGAAAGTAAAGGTATCCTCATAAAAAAAAAAAAAAAAAAAAAAAAAAAAAAAAAAAAAAAAAACCTCGCAAACAAAATAAAAAAAAGGAGAAAAAGGCATTTGTTGAGATCGACTTCAGCTACCCAATGCAAAAAAAATCATTTAAGAATATTGAAATGCAAGCAAGATAATAATTAAAAAAAATTCTCCCTTAGGAATAACATTAGCGACTGAATGTTTCCGCGTAATTGAAGTAGCCTCTTAAAAGTGTGACAGTAACAAATTAATCTTAATTTGTTTTCACATCATGCGTTTTTGAAAATGTCATTAGATATTTATATTTTGATTACCATTGCCTCGGAATTTCTTAAACAAATGTAATACTTTAGCAAACTTTATTTTATACCTGTAAAAAAGTTTTTGCCAAGCTAAATTTTCACAGAATGGAAGATTTGACACTCTGATATCAAAAAAACTTTTATCAATTGTTAAAAATACTATATATTTTAGGAAATGCTTAAAAATTTTCATTTTCTGTGATCTTAAAAAATGTTTTTGACCACACTTTTGAAAATTCCAATATTAATACATGTATTCCCATTCAGGTCAATTTTTTTTCCTGTTTATAAATTAGATATCTTTGATCATACAGCTAATTAATGGTTATCATATTCTTTTGATGGATCGTTTCACGACTGATTTAAGAGATATTTAATTAATTTTATATAAAAAATGCCATTTTTAGATATTATTATTGTATATGTAAATAATAATAATAAAGAAAATCTTCAGTTTTAAAGGAATCTGAATTAAAATATCTGCAACTTTTATAACTGGTGTTGTAAAATTATTTCGTGATTGTGCTTGAGCATTTGAGCGTTATAAATGTATAGATATGCAATATTGTTGATATTAGGAATTAAACAAAAAACTTTATAAGGTATATTATGATTATTGTCATTTTTAACCTTTGTGAAATATACATGCATTTTGAAAAATAATAAAAAAATATGACTCCTATTTTTTTTTTCTTTAAAAGAAAGGTAAAGAATATATTCTGTAAAGATAAAAGAAAAAAAGTATTCGAGTGTTTGTATTCCAGACACCTTTTTAACAATCACTTGCTGTTCACCTTCATTTTAACAGATGTATAACAGACACTCTTTTAGTACCCTATCTTTTCACACCCCTTTATGACATCTGCTGATACTGCTGACATCTGACAAAGAGTTTCTGGTTAGGCCAGTGGGGGATAGTAAAAAAATGTGCAACACTTGAAATTTCGCTGAAACGAATAAAAGATACACAGCCATCAGAACATATGTGTATCCAGGGACCGACTCAGCTATGGGGAGCCCTGGGGCAAGCATCATTCTGGGGGGCCCCCCTTCTATCTATCTATAGAATGTTTTTGTGAATAATGTGGAAATGGCTAGTACTAAACTTCATACATACAGTAAGTACGCATAAATTTTGTACCCGGTTTTGTCTGCTCACGTCTGTATACAGAGTATCACAAAAAATTGTCACATTTTTAAGAAAAAATGCTAGTAGGATAATATAGTAGAAAGAATGATAGATTGGTGGACTCGAGTATTTCTTTGCAAAGTTTTACTTCGCTTATCTACGTACATTATAAGACGTGTAAAAGAAAATCCCATAAATTGGTCATAATTAATGGTTTTAACTTGCCATGTTACGTGGAAAACGTTAATAAAGTATTTCTTTTGAAAACAATAGAATACTAAGTTTTTATAATAAAATTTTAATCATTAGTTTTCGAATGATTAGTTTGCTTTTTGCATAAGTGGAGGGGGTACTGGAAGCAGAGAAAAGAAGGGGGACCGCAATCCCTTCCTAAATGTCTGAAAATATATGAATTTGGTCACTTTTGGCTAGTTTTAATCACTTAGTACCTTTTAATGAAAATCCTGATTACTCTCATTGGGGCCCCCTAAAAAGGGGGCCCGGGGCAACTGCCCCGCATGCCCCTGCATAAGTCGGACCCTGTGTGTATCTGTTCTTGTTCTTACTCCGAGTTTAAAATTCAGTTTTGTTTTTAAAATTATTAAATATTAGAATTTTTTTTATAAATAACATTAAAGTACTGTATAATTTGTTAGATGCATTAACGTTTCTCTTGTTCTAAATATTCTATTGCAGAACATATACCTAATTTCAGAATTTTTTCTTCCTTTAAATATGCATCAATGACAGTTGATTTTATATCACTACCACAAAAATATTTTGTTTTAAGTATGATATACATTACTCGGGCGTGAATTCCTTTAACACATTTTAGAATATATACAGAAAAGGTGATTTTCCCAATGAAAATAATAACATTACGAAACCTTTTAAATACACTTTTAATTTCATAGAAAAAAAACTTTTTAATGTGATTTCTTATCTGAAAAATGCAATATGAGATCGTATTATGTTGGTAAAACGCCAATGATAAACTTTTAAAAATATCAGTATTAAACCAACGATATTTTCTTGTCAACATCAGAAAAAAAATAATAAATATTTTCTCTTAATAACACATAAATGGGTGATATTAACAAAGGAAATTCTGAAATACAAATGACTTCAAATTTCCTTTTTAGTATAAAAAGTTTCGATTGCATTATTCTCAATAAATAATGACGCAAACACCTTCAGAATTTAGCAAGGGAGAAAAAAGAGGAGGGGGAGGGCACATAATAATGATAACGGTGAGTGCCGTAAAAGTCTAACATAAATGACGGCGCCTGGTGCGGGGCACCGCCCGTGTCATCCCGGATGCGGCGTTGTGTCCCTCTACTCTAAACCCAGATTTTACACATAACTTGGCCATATTAAAGTAAATTTTCACCAGGCTTGACTTGGATATAAATAAATAAAGTTGAAAGTGAAGTTGAAAATAAAGTAATTTTTGTGTAAATATGACACTGGTTTCTATAAGAAAATTGTAGTGTGCTCTACTATTTTTAGGGGGGGGGGGTCACACTATACTGTTAAAGCAGCAAAAATTTCGAGTACAACAACACATCAGCTAGCAACGACCCCCCTCCCCTGCCCCTCTCCCCAAAGTATGAAAATTTGTTTCACGCCACTTTAAGACTTTTCCACAGCTAACTCACCAAATTAAAAAAGGCAACTGTGAACGAAAGACTTGACTAAAAAATCATTCTGTTACAGCTAATGACATGTACTTACTAATTTAAATAATTTTTTGAATATTTCCCTCAAAGTTTGTATAAAAAATAATTTTAATTTATTTATGTTCGACATAATTTAAATAATATTAATCAGTTGTTAATTAACCACAAATAAACATTTGTCAATTATTTACTATTTATCAATTAAAAATATTCACCAATTAATTGCTATTCATTAATTAATAATAGCGTCAATTAAGTACTATTTTATTTATCTATGGCAAATTATTGAGTATGACATTCATAACACTTTTCACTGGAAGCAGATACTCTGCTTACGCCCCCCCCCCCCCCTCCCAATACGAAACATCTTTTAACGTTGCGTAAAAAAACATCTTTCTAGAACTAACGCACCGAATTGACCAAGCAGCTGCATTCAAAAGACTTAGCTAAAGAACCAGTCTGTTATCGCTAATGAAATATATTTTAATATTTTAAACAAAATTAAATATTTTTTAAGAAATAAATTTAAATTTACTGGCGACAATAATTAACTGAAATTTATCAATGTTTAACTAACCGCAATCAATTATTCAAAATTACTTACAATTTACTATTTGTAAATAATAGTCATCAATTAATATTCATTAACTAAAATAGCTTCATTTAAGAACATTAGCAAATGATTAAGCATTAACATCGCTAATCGTAACACTTTCATCTCCATTGCTTAAAATATCCTTTCAAAAAATTGTCATTGTCCTTCAAACGCATCAATAACATTATACACTTTGTCAGGCAATTAATTGAATAATAGAGTAACCACCCACACCATCTTAGTTCGAGAATAAGTTACTCGGGTTGAGTGTGTAAAATTTCAAAACGAGTAACACCCGAGTTACTCTAAATAATGGTACTGTGCTCCCACAAACTTTTTGTTCTAAAATATAAAAATTTACTTCGAATGAAATATTTTTGGTGTTCATATGTATATTTTGCATGTCTTAACATTCTATAATAATATTTAAATGATACTGATAAAATTTCGGTGGGTATTCCAAACGTCGGTAAAAAGTTTAGTTATTGACGAGGGCGGGTAGGACGGTATTGGTGTGTGTGTGTGTGTGTGTGTGTAGTACACGGCATTATATATTCCTGATATTCTAATTTCATTTTATAAGAAATATTCATTTTATCCCCAATGTCTTCAAAATTCAAAGAGCATTTTAAAAAGAAAATTTCTTTTTTTTTAATTTTATTTTAACTACCGACAGATGGCGCAACACAGCATATAAACGTTTGTTTTAATATTTTAAAAGTTCAAGACGAATGAATCAATTGTGTGTTTACTTTCATACAGGGATAGATAGAGCTGCCAATCTAATTTTAACTGAAGATATCGCAGCAGAATACATAGATAATTGAATGTAATTCATCTCTTAAATGCTAATTTATTTTGAATAATCTGTCTAATGTGACTTTTGCGAATAGTGAAAAAGAAAGCACGTTTTAAGATTGAAAAACCAAATCAACATTCACTTGTGATGCCACTTGTATAACACAAATTCCAAATCCAGAAACAAATGAATGACTCTTCGAACGAATCATTAAAAAATACGGTCGACATCCGATTTTGCTCTTAAAATACTTGTAAAAGCATAATAAAGCCTTTAAATAATTTGAAATACGTTTATTTTTAAGAAAGGAAGCGTTAATCCGGTACAAAATAATCCACAGGAATGAATTACAGAATACAGCTATATTCACGTAGCCCTATGAGCTCTTTGGTCAGAAAATACTAGATAGCCTTGAAAAACAGAGATAATTTTTCTTGATATTTTTAACAGTGTATACTGAATGCAAACTGTAAATAAGTGTAAACAAAAACGAAAAACGCATTTAAAATATTAATATGCTTTTCGAAAATATTTTAAGAGCATTTAATGAATAGCTGAAAGAGTCATTCATTTGTTTTTCGAATCGCAATTTTTGCTTATAAATGGCAACGGTTAGCGCTTGTATACATCGGAACCCTGTTGTCGGTATCTGGTTATTTTTAAATTAGATCTTAAAGCGTTATAATTGTATACTTTTTGAAGGTTTTAGAAAAATTGAAGAAGAATATGTTACACAACGAATAGATAGACAGATTAAATAAGACATTCGGCAAATACGGAATCGGTATGCTTAAGCCTAACATGGCCGCGTTTGGATTATCAGGGAACCGATGAGTTCACTCCAGGAAGCGTTATACACTTAGTGCTTTTATTTATATGATATCATTGCTGTATTGAACTCATTTTATTCCAAAATATATGCAATTCCTATATTAAATATTCACAAGACGATAAAGATAAAATATTTCATACGTTACGTATTATTGCAAAATATAATTTTCCGTTGTTTTTATTAGTTACCTCCTACTGATAAAGATTAAATTTTCTATTATAAATCGAAAATTTAATCAAATTTAGATATATAGATATATAGATATTTTGATTGTAAAATAATAGAATTTTCAAGTCTAAATATATATATAGATATTTTTACAATCAAAATATTTAGATATATAGATATTGTTCTAATATTTAGTCAAACATTCGTATGAAATCGCTTAAAAGGCAATACAAAACGACTTTATTTATGTGTGTGGATGGCAGAGGTGAGAATTTTAAGCGAAGAAAATTTATATGTAGGAAAATATAATGAATTTCTATGAACAGTTTAGAATATAGGGAAAATGGCAGTTAAATACAAATATAAGATGCTACGCTTCTGTTTATTGTATACAATTTATTCTTGTTAAAACTGAATTAGTGTACCGGTTACTCTCCTTTTCACTAAAATACACTTATTTGACTTACTTCCTTCTTAAGAGATTATATTTTAAAAGTTAAGAAACCATAAATGAGAATAAGATTAGTTTTTTTTATATTTTACTTAAATTGATAATATTTATATAACTAAGCAAACCTATTGTTAGTATAAATTAGAAAGATCCAAAGTTTAAACTTACAATTTTTGAATACATTTTTAGGAGGTTTTGATATTTTTATTAAGATATAAATAACTCTTTATCGAGGTAACGGCTAAAGTAAATTACTCTTAAAATCGCTAATATGTTAGATTCCTAGAGAAATTGTGGAATAAAATCACCCAAAATCTAGTGTTAAAGCTCAAAATTATCAAGAAAATATTTTTTCTATATTAGAAAATATATTTAAAGACTGCGAAATACATACCCTTCACTGATTATCATCATCATAACACAGTGTTTTCTTTTTTAGGCTGATAATTAGATATATATACGTAGCAGACATATAGTTTATATATTATTTTATCAAACACACCACGAAAGAATTCCTCACTGAAATAAAGTTGTCATCGCAGAAGGAATTCGTGAATTCACGAAGACTACCCTATTTCATCAATCAGAGCTTTTGCTTACAATGTGCTTCCGATATCACGTAGGGTGTTATTATTGGGATTATTGTTTTAGGAAAGTCCAGATTCCAATAAGCCTCGAAGCTTTTATCTCATATCCCTTAGAGAACGAACTGCATTACGAAGAATAATACCAGTCTCTTTCCTTTGGGAACGTCAGTGTTAATGAAGATGGTTATAACTATTTAGCAAAATGTCAACAATGTATTAAGATCCTTTTTAAAACAATGTGAAAAGTTTTCAAATGCGACAATAGAGGACATATTTTAAAAGGATTCTAAAAAGTATATGTAATGTTAATTTTTTTTTCAAATTATGCTTTTAAAAATATCTAAATTAACAAATAAGCTGCAGAAATTTTGTCAATATATAACTAACTATTCGAAACCTATATTTAAAGTAGAATTTGTGAAATATTTATATGAAAGACATGATTTTATGTATTTAGATTTGGTTATATTGAAAAAAAAAGAAACTTTGCATGTGCCTGGGAGGACTACTGCGACCGTTAAGTATTAAAATTAAGCATTCAAAAATTAAGCAAAACATAATATATATTTTTTGTATTAAATGTTCTGTAGTTACTACGTCATTCAGCATTATGATATGAAACAAAAAGTAATAATTCCTTTACTGTAATCAAGTCTGATATTAAAGTGTCAATAAGCATTACATTTCCTTTATATCTAATGAATAATTGCATATTTTTTACTCTTCCTTTAAAATTTATTTTTTTTTTCAAAAAAAAAAAGAGGGAAAAACGACAATTTAGCTTGGAATGCTTATAACATTTGTTATATTATAAAATTTAAACAAGAGAAAACCAATAATATCCTGATAAGAATTTAAAAAAATGTAGTAACAATATACTTTACACTTTAATAATTTCTGAAAGTATTATGAAAGTAATAGAAGATTCTCTAAAAATGGACTAATGTAAATCAATTGATGTTTCGAAGTTAGACTGCCAATTTAATAAATATACTTCGAATAATTTTTACTCGTTCTCTATGTAATAGAAGCCAGTAAATTTCTAAAATACATAGTGAACACTTTTATATTTAAAAAAATATTATACAATATTCTCTAAAGATTTTCAAAGAAATATTCATGATGTTTAAAAATTAGACTGTAAATTTAATAAATGTAGCAATTTTAATACATTTTATTTAATATGTTTACAAGATAAAAACACGTAAATTCCTAAAATAGGTATTGTAGATGTGTAGTAACAATATACTTTACACTTTAATAATTTCTGAAAGTATTATGAAAGTAATAGAAGATTCTCTAAAAATGGACTAATGTACTTTTATCGTACTTTGATATTACGAAAAATTATAACATTTAAGAAAAAATCCGCTTAGTTATCATTATTTGTATTTCTTTAGATTTTACTCCCTCTTCCCACCTATGGTTAGAGTACCAAAATATGACATTTCAGAATTCAGAAACGCTTAGCAAGAAGCTATGCTATGAACTTTATAAATGCTGATTCATTGTATTCTGAAATATTCAACTCCTATATGTATTGACAATAATACTAGTCGGTAATCGGTGGGATTTTGATTCAATGTAGTTCTCAACTGTTATAACGAGGTCAATTGTAATTCAATAGTAGCTGTTCCTGCAGCATCTACTTCAATGTTCAAATTAAAGTGGCGGTAGTATTTATCTTGTAGAACCATATAAATATATTCAACATTTTGTGGAATTTCACCTTACATTATATAAAGAAAGCCATGTGGTCACACACACATATCTATATTGTTGTTTCACAAATATAAAAAAATGATTTTACCAATTAAAATACTTTTTTTAATTTTTTTATTAGTATTTATATTTCTGAAATTTAAATGGAATTTAGTGTTTGGTATAAACATGAATAAAATAACAGTTATAGCCGTGACAGCGATATTCGCCACAAGTGGGAATGTAGAAAATATTTGCACCTAAACTTCAGGAAGTGCTGAAACACGCGTGTGATTTCAAAAATCTTTAAAAAATTATTAAAGTAAATAGATTCTGAACCATAATGTATCATTCGCGCCCGTTTCTAAAACATCAAATTTCAGAACTAAGTGTTCAAGTAAGAGTTCAATATAATTTGTTCATCTGAGCCAAAGATTCTAATGTTAACATGTAAAAAAGACAACTGATAACCACATTGAAAAAATACTTGTAAATAATTTTCAGATTTTAAACTATCTGTTGACGTGAATTTTACAAATATGAGAGACTTCGAATGTTATTTGAAAAATAAAATAACGTTGCAGCAAGCCTGCGCATGTTGTATGAGGGTGTAAACTTCAGTAAATTTCAGCCTTATAATTTTCATTAATGGTATGAGACTCAGTATAAGACTCCGTATTCATCTATTCATATGTTATTCTTTTAAAAGTATTTCCGCATATACAGGGTAGTTGAAAAGTATGGGCAAGCAAAAACACTATTTTATCACAAATATACGCAACCTGGTGATATTTTTTTATTAAAAAAATAAAAATAAATATATATCAAATGACAATATTTAAACCAGTTGTTCAAAATGTATACCATTCATTTCCCCCCAAACTTCCATATGAATGATCACAGAATTGATGGCGCGCCGGAGATAATTTGGATCTAAAACTTCCTAATCCTTCATAAGTTCACATCGCAGTCCAAAGTAGAGATTTTCTTGCTCTTTAACTTTTCTTCTAAATAGCTTCAAGCAGAGCCTAGCGAGTTAAGATTCAGACAGTTTCAACGCAACTTATCTTTTGTTAACTATCCAGGAACATGGACGTCGAGGATGTCAGTCACTTTTCCTCAATGTGCGGACGCCCAATCCTTCCTGAAGATTCCATTATGGTTATTGCACTTCCAAGGAGAGACAGAATCTTAGTCGACACTTCTCTTGGTATGTCTTTGTGATTAATCTTTCCTTTTTTATCAATAAAAATGAAAGTGTTATGCCGTGATGTTAACTTTTGCCCAAACCATTAATGGGACAGTACATTTTTAACGGTCATAAAACATGGGAAATTTTTCATGAGTTTAATAATTTTTTATAAAAAAGACCACTCTAGAAGAACAAAATTTTGAGAGTATATTTAAGTGGTATTGAACTACGTTTAAACAATTTTTATTTGGATATATTATAATTTAAAAAATTCAAGAGGTCAATTTCAATGTGCTATTTAAAATTTTTACAGTAGATAACATTTCACTGCGCTCGCGATATCGCACGCTAATTTCATTGTATTTCCATAAACTTTATCTTAAATTAAATATAACACTCTGGATTAATTTTAACACAATTATTCTAATTGGAAAACAAATCATATTAGATGTAAATTTCCAACTGGGCGAAAAATGTCCGGACCAGGATTCGAACCCGGGACCTCCTGGCTGAAGCCGCCAGTGCTCTGCCATCTGAGCTAACCCGGACGATTCTGGTCGAACTTTTTCACCCAGCTAACGTTGACGATTACAGCATCTGGAATGAAACCTGGTTCAGCTCAACAGAATAAATCTCAGGTAATGGAACTCCAGAAATCGCTGGATACGAAATTACACTAGATTAATTTTAACACAATTATTCTAATTGGTAAACAAATCATATTAGATGTAAATTTCCAACTGGGCGAAAAATGTCCGGACCAGGATTCGAACCCGGGACCTCCTGGCTGAAGCCGCCAGTGCTCTGCCAGGTGCTCCATTTTTCGCCCAGTTGGAAATTTACATCTAATATGATTTGTTTACCAATTAGAATAATTGTGTTAAAATTAATCTAGTGTAATTTCGTATCCAGCGATTTCTGGAGTTCCATTACCTGAGATTTATTCTGTTGAGCTGAACCAGGTTTCAGACCAGATGCTGTAATCGTCAAGGTTAGCTGGGTGAAAAAGTTCGACCAGAATCGTCCGGGATAGCTCAGATGGCAGAGCACTGGCGGCTTAGAAAAATTAGAAAAACTATGAATTTTTACATGCATCCAATCGCATAATTTTTTTCATGCTGAACACAGCTTTATAATCATAGTTCATTTTCATCATAGTATAAATATTTATGTAGGGAAAAAATTTTAAATCTCTACTTCAAATAGTTTTGGAGATATTATGCGCGCAAGAGTAAAAAATGCCATTTTGAGAAAAAGCCGTTGAAAGATGAAATTGTATTTTTTTAAATATAACATAATAATAAAGGAAAGAAAATTACTAATTATATACCGTATTCTGTCTTAAAAATAAAATTAGAAGCTAGTTTAAAATGATAAATATAAAATTATTTGTAAAATGCTGCAGAATATAAGAACATGCTTAAAAAAGAAATAGATGTAATTCGTAAAAATGTACAATTTACAATTGCAAAAAATTAATTTTAAACATATAACTTTAAATTTTGTTTAGCTTTGATTGTAAAGGGAAATAAATGTACACGTTTTATAGAACTAAATTATTTAATGTAAAATATAAGCCATTTTATAGAGATTCTCGTATTTCGATATCTGATTCACGTCCTTTACGCACAAAAATCCGGATAGTTTACTAAAAATATATATTAATGTCAATAAATCAGTATTATAAACTGCTAATTGAAACAAAAAAAACAAAAAAAAAACTACCAAATTGACTACTTTGTAGTTTTCTATAAAATGAATTTGCACCTTAGGACATATTTCTATCGTCGTATTTTGCATAGCGATTACCTTTAAACTGACTCCTTCTTCGATGCTGTTCTGAAGCACATGTTGCATATTTTTTCCTTAAAAAGCTAATAATTAATAAGAAGTAGAATACTATTACAAAATCAGGAAAGTATTGCTCTAGGAAAAAATAGTATTTTGTTTGAAATTTAAGCACTTAATAGCAAATAAAACTGTGAAAAAACCTGAAAGTGAATAAATTTAGTGAAATTGGAAGTTGAAGTATTTTAAAGCTTTCTTATTATTGTTTAAGGCATTTAACCAATAACAATTGCCGCATTTTAGCATATTTCCAAAGTTACGATAATGTGAAAGCACGAAAACAAAATGTTTACAAGTCACCATGGCAGTTGTCGCAGGGCTGTTAATTTGGAAATGAAGGGGTGATGCCTACATTTTCCCTAACATCTCCGTAAATAATTATCACACAGTTAAAAGATCGGCAGCAACATATTCAGAATGCAATAACCTTTCTAACGAAGTTAAAAAAAATCGATTTTTGAAAAATTTAAAAGTTTACTGTCCCCTTAATCTTTTCAGAAAAAGCGATCACGTGGCGATTTTACATTTTGCTACTTTTCTGTGCATTGGACATATCAGTTGCCGATCATTCTGACGGTTGTGCACCTCTGATTATGCAGATTTTCTCATGCCACCACAAAACATCTTCCACTCGGCACACCTTAAAAATTTGGAGCACTTCGTTAGTTTCTTTAGCTTGGCTTCGTTTGACAAATGTTGCATGCAATGCAAACAATTGCTATGAAGTTAAAAGAAAAATAAAGTTCTGGACAATTTGGCGAGAAAATTTTCAGATTCTCTGTAATGGAGACCAGGTTTACAGCGTTGTTTTGAGAAAGTCTATTCTTTTTGGTGACTCGAATTCTTCGGGTTCTGACGGAAGGCGGTCAGCCTGATTTGTTTTTTCCTGAACTAATTGAACATGAAGTGTCTACTGATGTCTACTTTTTAATGATCTTCTGCGAAGTTCGCATCGGGACTTTAAGGCCAGATGCAATTCTTCGACATCTCTCCATTTCCCGCCAGTTGAAGAACGGCTAAGCAATGAACATAGGTTTTATGAGCTCCTTTAAAGTAAATAAATAATATATCACAAGAAAGTCCATAAAAATACTACAAAAATAGAAAAAATAAACATGCTTTGTCCTACTTTTGTTCTAACGTCAAACAATGCGCCCATACTTTTCAGCCATCCTGTTTTATTTATATTGTGACTGTACATAAATTTTCATGTGACCTTAACATTAACTATCGATACACAATGATAAAGTATAAAAAGACAAGAAATACTTTTTCATGCTTTATGTTTAATTTACAAGAAATATTTATTCAGCTATCATAACCACCTTGGAAGACAGGCAGATGGTGATGCTATTTGAAGCAGCTGAAATAGCTGGACGAAGATTAGGTAATGAATAAACATTAAATAAATGCAATGTGCTTACTCAGATTTTTTTCTTTATCATCCTCGTAATTTTTTAAAGTTGTAATAATTATGAAAATGAAGCAATAATGATATATATATATATGCACCGAAGAGCCATTACATTATGACCACCCTCCACCTATAAAAAAGAGCTCACCCAGGGACAGAACCACGGCGCGTGCACGGCTGATTTTCGTGTATATAAAATTCTCATGCATTGTATTTCAAAACATAGCGGAATGAGCGACATAATGGGAAATGGGTCTGATTTATCAGACTTTGATAATGGTCAAATGATAATGACTCGGAAACTGGGAACGCCGATATCAGAAACGACGCTTTTGGTGGACTTTTCACGTGCAGTCATTGTGAGTGCGTATCGAAAGGGGTCTATTTATGGTGAAACGACAAGTCGCCGGCTAGCTGTGTGTCGCCCACAGCGCATTGATTCCAAAGGTGAGTGGAGATTGCTACGCATTATTCGGCATAACGGAAGTGCTACAACAGCCGAAATCACTAGCAGCTACAACAGTGGTGACCCAGTGAGTGTTTCTCAACACACAGTGCAGCGTACACTGTTGCGTATGGGCCTACGCAGACGGCGGGCGGCTGTAGCACTTCCCTGTGGTGTCGACACGTCATCGCCAGCAACGCCTCCAATGGAACCCGAAACATCGGATTTGGACCATTCAAAGATGTAAGAAAGTTGCATGGTCCGACCAATCACATTTTCTGGACCATCACATCGCCGAGCACGGGTGAATATGCCGATTTCCGACGGAAACCCTGGCTCCCGGATGCACAGTTGGTTGAAGACAAGCCTGTGGCAGAGTATTATTGTGCGGGCGATATTTTCATGGATCACAGTAGGACCCTTAATCCTTATAGAAAAATTCCTAATGTCTGTGTGTTACCTCAGCATCATTATAGAAAAGGTGCAACCATTCTTGACAACAGTGTTTCCGGCTGGTGATGGCGTTTACTAACAGGATAATGCACCGTGTAATACGGCTCGAATCGTCAAGGAATGGTTCGAGGACAATTCTAGAGACTTTCAAGTCATCTATTTGCCTACAAATTCACTTGACACGAATCCAATAGACCATTTGTGGTTCCACCTGGAAAACAGAATTCGTGCTGCCACGATACCATCTCGCAATATGCGCGATTTGCAGGACGAGTTTGTGAGCGCTTGGTTCCAGATACCTCAGACTACCTAGCACCTTGTCGAGTTAATTCCATATCGGGTTTTTGCGGTTTTGAGGGCGAAAGTTGATAACAATTTACACAGTTACTCTTTCGATATCATTATTATTCCTATTTTATTATTTTACACGAAATGGAATTTCTTTGTCTTCTCGTAAAAGAAGGGCAGTAAAAATCCTGTGCATAAACAAGTACTAATAATATGCGTGGCATTTATTGGGTGTTCGTTTATAACCATAATATTAATTTGCATTTTTAAGCTGCTTTAAATAACATTCCTAACCGCTCGATTTTTCCTAAGAAAATAGTTGCATAAATTGATATTTTATTAAAGTGAAAAAAAAAAATGCCTAAAAGGAAAAGATTTTTCAAATTTGATTTTACTTGAAAAAGATGATTTAATACGAAATTTTTTATTGTAAACCAGTAATTTATTTTTTTACATATTATTAAGGTCTAATGTAAAATTATTGTATACTGTAAAAAAAAAATACTGCCAGTTTGACGGTAGGAATCGGAGAAATAGTTGCCCTTAGAATACCGGAATAATTTCCGACCCAGCTCGGAATAAAATCCGTAAAAATAAGGAAATAGTCAGTAAAACGGTATTTTACGGATTTTAATCCGATTTTACGGATTTTATTCCAAGCTGGGTTGGAAATTATTCCGGTACGATAAGGGCAACTATTTTTCCGATGCCTACCGGAAAACTGGCATTATTTTTTTACAGTGTGTATAGAGTGTTCCTGATGCTCCACTGCATATAATAATATATATACATAATATTTAAACAATATATGCATGTATAAACATAAATGAATAACCCGATTAAAAAATATATTTTTTTTCAGAACAATTACACATACTATAATAGGCGATATTTGAAAATAAAGAAGAACATTCCAAGTTTTCTTTTTCCAATTACAAACGTTCGATGTGAGAATCTTTCGTATCGCGACAAACACCAAATCTATAATCAAGTTCGTTCCACATATTTGGCAGTTTTGCACAGTCAATGATTCTTAATGCAGCACTGGTGCATTAAAACACTAAATAATGCAGCACTCATGCATCGTGTACTTTTTACGGTCTTGAGTCAGTGATGATTAATACTAATAAACAGTGAACTTCATAGTAATAAATAAAGAGTGCCTAATTTGAGCCGATACAGCTCAAAGCAATGAGCGATGTTGAAAAGGAAGGAACGAGATTTTTGAAACAGATAGTTTGAGTCAAGTTACGGTTCCGGCCGAATTTTCAGCAAAATTTTCGTTGTATAAGGATGTCCGGCGAAACTCTGATCTTGATCCGAAAATGAAAACTAAACCAAATATTCGGGGAATCACTATTTACCGGCAAGAGCCAGGCGACAGCTTAGTAAAAGTGGTTTCTGAGATTTATGAAAACATCTACAGAAAAAGCGTTCAAATTTTAGAGTCGCTTCCAAAATTTTGTCACTTGTCTGTTCTTGATTACTAAGAAATAAAAGGCTTTCAATAAAAGAATAATTAATTATGCTGTCATTTGCAAGGCATTGATTATTCTTATTGTAGAAACACACCCATGCCTGGTCTTTTTTAGATTTCGCGTTATTTCTAAGATAAAACATCTCTCCATAGTAAGTAAAAAAAAAAAAAAAAAAAAAAAAAAAAAAAAACGAAAAAAAAAAAAAAAAAAAAAACGAAAAAAAAAAGTATATTTAACTTTACTAAATTAGCATAAAAGTTAATTGAAATTTGAAGGCAGCTTCGGAACGTTTTGATTTTACTGCCTCATACGAAATCTTCTCTTATTTTCAGTTACATTAAAGAAGGTTTTTCCGGATTTATTTAAACGTTTAGGAATCGTGTTGATCATACAGTATGGAAAATAATTCTAGATTTATGAGAACGTCCATTCGTTACTCTTGTGATATTTAGAGCAAATTTTCATATATAATTCTAATTATTTTATTAAAAAATATAATTGAGATAAAAATTGATACAACCAGCTAAATACCACTGTGTTCCACACACAAACATATATGTAATTTGTAACAAAAGGTATTTTACTTATGTATATATTAAATGACTCTTGTGACACTCTGGTCACAAGAGTAGAAAAATTTGGATTGATTATGTAGACAAGGGAAATGCTTTTTGTTACAAATTAGATATATTTTATGCGAGTGGAACATAATCGTATTTAACTGGTTATATCAATTTTTGTTTAAATTATATTTTGTAATAAAATAATTGGAAGTATTTGTGAAAAAATGCTCTAATGGTCACAAGAGTAACAATGGACGTTTCCTTATATTTTGTTTTAATACTAAACAAGGAAGAAAAATAAAATGTTCTCATGTTCAGAAACTAAATTCTAATTTATTTATATAAAACTACCAAACTTGTATGTAATGTTCCGTTTTTTTTATTTTTTTTTTAATTTAGAAATAAATTTCCCATTTGCAAATGTCAAAAATCATATATTTTACATTCTTATTTGAAGCTACCAAAGTACAAACTTTTTAAAAGACAAATAGATATATATTGAACGAAAATATTGATATAATACGTACAAACAAATAAAATATATTTCTTAAATCGATTTTATGGGTATATTTGACTTAAAACAACAAGAACAACAATAATAACAAAAATAAAAGTTGGCAGCTATGTTCTTAACATAATAACTGAAAAAAAAATCATATTGTTAATTCATTTTTTACTTTGCGGGATTACATTTCAATAGTACCATGCATACAAAACGCATAATAATGGAGAAAAGATATTTTTCTGTCTCAGAAAAAATATTTAAAATAATGCAAAGAAAAAAAAATGAAGCTTTATATGTAAAAAACAAATTACGTACACTACAATTCAGCAATGAATTTTTACATACAACGCGAATTTTTAGACACAAACATTGAACATTTTTTTTTACATGTTATTCTACTCTTGTTTTCGATTTTTATGAATAAAAATACTGTGACATGTAAGAAATGGAATTCTATTTACATGTATTCATGAATCACATGGATACTACGATCACAGGAAAATGTCATTCAAAAAGATAAATGATTTGTTATTCGTGAATTGAATTGAGCAAACGGAGGCTCTTAGAGGGTGGAATATGTTTGAGACGATGTTGAATAGTAGCTATTCTCTTCTTATATTAAGACTGTTTTTCCGTTAAAAATACAGTAATTTTGATGCATAAAAAAATAAAAGAACGTTAAGTTTCTTTTCTTTATTTGATCTTTGGAATATGAAAAATAAAAGTATTTTAGAAAAAAAAAAAGAGGTTTTGGAATAATTTATCCATTTATATACTGAGTTTACTCGCCTACTTTTTCATACATTTGTTTTCTAAAAAGATAAAGTAATTTTATATTGATTCTTTGGATTTCAGCATCGTTGCATATTTAGGGGATTCGAATTTTTAGAAGTGTTTGAATAGTAGATGTCCGCACTATTTATTCTTGCCGTTGTAGTTCAAAGACACATTAAATCAGCCATGCAATTTCTTACTCAAATATGCAAACATGTGTATTATTTAATGACGTATTATTCAATAACATATTTTTGAGGTCCCTGATATGCGAGTAGAAGTTCAATAGTGATTTTGTTTTTTTTTGCGTATTTTAAGAGTGTTTTTCTGTTGAAAATACAAGAATTTTTATACATATGATAAACTAAAAGAAATTTTTGTTTATTTTTCTTTTATATTTTCTAAGAGAATATGATGCTTTAGAAAAAAAGAGTTGTTGAAAATATTTATCTGTATATTTTTAAGTTTATTCTGTACAGTAACCTTCCGACTATCCGGCTCGCGACTATCCGGACCTCCGTACTATCCGGACCTCCGTACTATCCGGCCTAGTAAAAAAATGAGGAATGTTGAGACAGACAGGTTCCCGTCCGTAGGAAAGTGCTATTTCACGAAAGGAAGGGGCAAGAAGGGATTGTAGAATGCAACAGCAGAGAGAGACAGGAAGGGATAGGGTGTTTAAGACGTGATAACCTGTTTCGCCAGTTGTGCAACGGATGTTAACAAGTGCGGCCGTTATTTTCCGCTATCATGGTTACTTTCGTACAGTCTTTTGATGTGTTTCCTGTTTATATATTGAAAATTAACGAAATGGGAGATAAACGAAAAAAAGGTTGTAGTGACTATGGAGGAAAAACTATGAGTTAGCAGGACAAAGCGAGGCCAGCTAATATTATCTGCTTGCGTAAATGGAGGGACATTAAGTCGCTGATGAGAGTTAACAGGGAGAAGCAGCCATCTATCATGGACTTTTTCAAAAACTAAAAACTAAATTTTGGCTCTTTTATCTTATGTACAACTTTTCGCATTTGTGCAATCATTTATTAAAAAACAGTAAAATAAGATTTACTCATTTTTTACAAATTATGCTTACGTTTCACGCTTTGCTTATTTTGAAAATGTATGTAAGTATATATAAAATTTATCTTAAAATGTGCAACATGCGTAATTTAATATAATGGGGGGGGGGAGAGGGCAGGAAGTGAGTAAATATTTCTAGAACTCCGTCGTATCCAGCTTTTTTATTATTCGGCCTACCCTTCCGCCACATTAAGCCGGATAGTCGGGAGTTTACTGTACTTCTTTTTTAAAGAAATTTAATTATCTTTTTATTATTATTGTTAAAAAAATTCTTAATTAACATTAACCTTAATATTTCCCATCCCTGTTAATTGTCGCGCAATCTTCTGTTATTGAAGTCGTGATTGTATTATCACTGTTGATTGCTCTAACTCATTTGTACGCTTTTTAGTACATATTTATTTAAGCATAAGTAAGGTATGGAGGTTGCGTCTATTTTAGAACAAAATATATGAAGTTTTATTATTTAAAGACATAGATTAAATTGATGACATTATTTTTTTTTATGTATAATGTATCTAGCTGAATTCCATTTACATGCATAAATATATCAAACGAGAGGCCGTGCGATCGCGGAATAAAGTCATTCTTATTCACAAAACTGGAAAGAAAAGTTCTTTCTTGAAAAAAGAAAAAATCTTTCTTATTCACAAAAATATATATATATATATATATTTCTTATTCTGAAACTGAAACAAACAGTACTCTTAGATGATAGAATATTTTTGAGATAATTTTCAGCAGTATCATATTCATACATAAGTGATTTTTGCTGTTGAAAATATCGGAATTTTGATACATGATGAATCATATATAAATATATATATCTTTATTAAACATCGAGAGAGGGAGCAATTCAATCTTAAATTAATTATATAAAAAAGTTTCAAAATCGCATAAGAGTTCTGTGTCCTTTTTTGATTAATAAAAAATTAAATTGCCAATCATAAATGTTTAAAACCATATCTTCTTTAATTTTTAGTATGCAGAAAAAAAAAAAAATTCTTTCACATTTTCGTATTTGTATTTTGGTTAAATTTTCAAACTACAAGTATTTGTAAAGCAATATGTGTGAAGCAAAGGTTTTTTTTTATATATATAATGTCTTAAAATATGTATATTATGAAAGAAATAACCCTTTGTATAAAAATAATAACCTGTAACTACACTGAATAACAGATTAACACTTTCATATACAGTGTAAATATATACATATATATGTAATATTATTCAATGCTGATGCTTGTGAATAAAAATGCATTGTCATGTAAGGATCAGAATTCCATTTATTGATGCAACTATCAATAAAGTGATAGCATTTCCGATCACACACACACAAAAAAAAGTCAATCGAAAAAAATAAATGTTTTGCAAATCGCGAATTGCTTTGAAAGAAACCGTGTTAGGAGATGATAGAATATGTTTGATACAATTTCTAATAGTGGTCATTCGCTTCTGATGTAAGGGGTCAGGTACTTTTGAGACTGACAAATTACATGTAAATGTGAACCTAATATGGATTGCAATAACTCTACACCTGTTTAACTTTTGGATGTGAGGTTATAGAAACGCATCGAAAAAGATATATGCTAGCAGATAATGTTCTGAGAAAGTGTCTAGGTGGATATAAAGTTTTTTAATTTCATTTAAAATTAAATACTTTTTTAATAACAGAACTCGTCTCATTGAGTTGGATGTAGGAGTTCTTATACTTGTCACAGTCATCCAAATGTGTTTATTGAGTAGAGATATAATATGCATTTAAAATGACTCATTCTGGAAAAAAATATAATGATTTGATCTAGAGAAAAATATTAAAATAAATACCGAAGTTGTGAGTGTTTAAAACTAAAAATAGTTATATTTTTTAAATTTCTTACTTGATGAAAATACATGTTGATCATTTTGTACATCTATAAGGTTTATACCTACAGTGAAAATTTCATGAAATTATATCCATCCATTTCTTACAAATCATGTGCGCAGTGACCAAACTCCCCCTTTTGAGAAAATTGACTTTGACCCCTTCGGAAAGATTTTTAATTTTTAATTTTTTCAGAATTTTTAATTTTTTATCACCGGTTTTTCAAAACAAAAATTTTTGCCTAGTTGAATCAAGAAAATGCTCGGATTAAATAAGCAAATTTCACAATAAAGAAATTACTGGTGAGAATAATCATGAATTCTGAGCACTTTACGCGGCACGTATACCAGTCGCTCATCCTCAAGGGGTTAGTAACAAATCATCCTTTGATAATATTTTAGACATAACTTTCTTTCTAAAGAGAATTTTGAGTGAAATTTCTTTTAAAATGTTCTTAAAAAATTAATATAAGCTCTTAATTTTTTTTTACACTTTCAAAGGTGCCTAACGCATTAAAGGATGTTTTCAATTGAAAATAATGTAAATTTGATACACGATAAATTTAAAGAGGCTTAAATTTATTTTTCTTATTGTTTCGTTTGGAATATAGCTAAAGAAAGAGGCTTTTGAATAATAAAATATATTGTAAAAATTTATTTTCAGATTTTTCAGTATCTTTCCATTTGGCTAATTTATTTATTTCTAAACAAGTTTAAAGCTTTTAAAAGTATTTTAAAATTTACATTTTACGAGACGAGTTAGTTACTATTTTTTCCTTTTCGAAATATTCAAAATATTAAGACTCGTAAGAATGAAATAATGTTTTTTTTTTTTTTTTTTTTTTTTTTTTTTTTTTTTTTAAATCTCTGGAAAATAATTTTATGTAGTACAAAAATTTGACATTTCATATACAAAAAAAAAAAAAAAAGAGATTTTTTATGTACGACGGAAATATACAAATATGCACATTAACACGTTGAATGCTACGTAAGTCACCGGTGACCGACACTGATGTTTCCGTTTAGGCCGTGCTGATCGGTGACTGACATTTAAAGATTCTATAACGGGAGTCCTATTTCGTAGCCTAAACGGAAAGACAGACAAAATAGACATGGCATTCATCGTGTTAAGATTTGTTTAAGATTCTTATGTATAAATACCGGGTCATGCAAGAATCGAAATCCCATTTAGATTCATACATCAATTTCGTGGGAGGACCTTCGAACACAGGAAAATGTCATTCGAAAAGAAGAATGATTTGTTTTATGCGAATTGTAGCAAAGCAAACAGTGTTTTGAGAAGATTGAATGTGTTTGAGAAAATGTTCAATAGAGATCATTCACTTCATATTTAAAGGGAGCTTTTCTTCGGATTACAGAGAAAAAGATGCTTTGGAAAAAAATATCAAAGTGTTTATTTTCACATTTTTCAGTTTTTAATGTATTTTATTTTATTATTATTTTTTTTTCCAATCTGTTTTTTTTTTTTTTTTTTTTTTTTTTTTTTTTTTTTTTTTTTTTTTTTACGTTTTATGATATTTGCTAATGAATATTTTTGCCTTATTTTTAAAAGTAGTAATGATTTTTTATTTATTTAAGTTAAACTGAAACAAACTGTGCTTTTAGATGGTATAATATGCTTGAGACAATGTTTGCAAAAGCGTTCATTTGCTTTGAAATTTTAGGATGTTCTTCCGTTTAATATATAAGAACTTCGTTGCATGATAAATTAAAACAGGCTTAAATTTGTTTTTCTTACTTTTCGTTTGAAAATATAAAATTATTATTTTTTTTATATACGAGGGGGGTATATTAAAATTTCAATCACAGGCGTCTATTTTTATATTCTATTTGCACCACTATTTTTTAACAATACATTTCGTAGTATATTTCTCTTGCAAATATTCTCAAGGCGTATCTAAAAGATTTTTGTTCTGAAAAAGTGATGCAAGGTAGTATTAAAAATTGTACATTTTTTTTCCTAAATCAGTTATAAGCTAATTAGTTGCTAATTTGAAATAGATCTAGCAGACGCGAACACATAACAACTATGTATATCTATTTTTAATATGTAAACGATGTTTTAGAAAATCGGTATTGCTGTATAAATATAGATAAAATTTGGTTAAATACATATGTATATATATATACATTTTTTTAATTTAAAATTTTAAGCTTTCACCCTTTTTAGTACAAAGCTAAGTTAGGTCTATAATTTAGGTCATCTGCCAAAACCCGCCATTATATATTTGGCTAAATATAATTTATAACATTTTCAATTTATTTTTATTAATAAAGTAAAGAGCAGATGAAGAAACGATTGTTCGAAGTATATTGCTGTAGAAATTTAATACTTAATTCATGTGAATTGAATCAATTATGTTTAAAAAAAACTTCGCGTTAACTCGGCTTTAAGCGTAAAGTGGTTCGCGGCTTACATACTAGATGCGACCAGAATGCTATCTAGTTGGTTCCTTTCCAGAATGTTTTGTCGCACTTATTAGAAACCGAGTGAAATGTCACCTCACTGTTAAAAATAGCTGTTGCTTTACAGTATTGTTGTAAATATTGCGTTTACCAGCTAAATATCCGTATTTGGCAATAATCATCTGCTATGGACCGTAACTGACCATTTTTTCAATATTATTCTTGCTTCAACAGTCATATACGATCCAGCGATAATGAAATACAGGATTTTACAGGCTGTTTTAGTAAACCACTGTTTTTCGCGACAGCAAAACGTGATTGCACCGGAGATTACAGTGGCATAGCCGCGCGCGCATTCCAGATTATGATTCTGAGCAATCATGAAAGCCCACGCTTTCCCTGCGACTTCAACAGTCCTTGTTTCGTCATCCATCTTACACAAAAATAGAGTAGACGTTCAGTGTAAGTAATCAAAGCTGATAATTATAACAGAGATGGAATAATAATTTAAATAAATCATATTCTAATTATACATGATTGTCAGCTTTCTGATTCTAAAAAAAAGGATAAGTGACAAATGTGTATGCATATGCCATTTAAATGTTCGCATAAGTTTCTGTTGTAATAAAAAAAAAGACATATATATATATATATATATATATATATATATATATATATATATATATATTGTGACTATTGTGTTATAAATGAATAATTTGACAATCATATAATATTACATAACTTTAATAGATTATTATTGCTTGTTTATAATATTATTAAGTTATATTGTTATTATGCTTTTATAGTATTAATAAATTACAAAATCAGCGTCTTTTCAATCTCAGAAAAACTCACAATTCACAACTCAAGAAACTTTTAATAAAGTCATTTAAAGCTATTTTCCAAATTTCACTCTTAGCTTTTCCTTTCTTCATTCTAAATAATAAAAGTAAATAAGTAAAAAAATAGAGATTAAATCTGGCTGGGAAACATCAGAATTCAAATTAATACAAAATGTAATTCTTTCAGCAATAGTTGAGAAACTATTTTATAATGTTGTATTTGGTAATTATGTTTTTTTAAAGTGGGGTTTGGAAGATCTTTTCTTGTATTTCATCAATTGCTGAAAAGGTGTTAAATAAAAAGTACAAAAATAGTGAAATGGTTCTAATAAACTGTTTACATGTTCGTTAAATTCTCATTCAATCCATTTTTGTTAATACAATTAATAAAGTATTTTTTTAAATTAAAATTAAAATTCTGCGTAAAGCGTGTGTGGAGGGGGGAGCGTATAGGAGTATTATTATTAATTTTATTATTATTATTATTATTAAAATATTAGGTTTTAGGAATATAAACTTTGCAGGATGATAAAAGGAAAGTTGGTGACTGAAATCTGGAAAATTATTTTAAATGAATTTATTTTAAAAGAGGAAGTCTAAGTTTTTAGAGTTGTGAAGAGTCCATTTTTCTGATATTCAATTTCGTGAAAGACAGATCACTTTCAATGCACAATAATGTAATATGTGGCAGAGGACAGAATTTATGAACAGCTCGTTTAAAATTTCCGACAGCAGTTCTTACTATGGCGACTATTAGACGATCGTCATGGCCGGGTAATGTTCGTGTAATTCTTCCTAACTTCCACTGAATAATTATTGATAGCGCGCTGGTTGAAAGAAAATAAACACGAAGTCGTCAATAACTCAAAAACACATTAAATAAACAAAGTGAACTGTACCATGCTTTTAATTATAAACCCTCTTGGTTTCATAATACTCTCGGAAAATAAGAATAAATTACATGTCAAGAAAAAAAGGATGTTGACATTTTTAGAAATTAAATTTACACAAAAATTCTCGCACTGTGTCTTGGCAGACGATAAATAAATTTCGAACATACACGCCCGCCTTGAAATCTTCAAGGGGTACAAATAAAAGAGTTATGCATGCCTTATTGTTAATGAAAGGGCAGAGGACAGAGATTATGAACCGTTCGTTTATAATTTCCGGCATCTGTTCTTACTATGGCGACTCTCACACGACCGTCATGGCCGGGAAATGTTTCAATTGTTCTTCCTAATTTCCACTGAAGAGGGGGAAGAAGTTCATTTTTAATTAGCGCTAAGTCACCAATATTTAAATTTGCTGTCGAACGCAGCCACTCGGGACGTTGCTAGAGTTGAGACATTTACTCACCACTCCATCGTTTCGAGAAGTGCTGAAATACTTTCTGGGTTAATTGTCAACGGCGAAGTCTATTAGGTGGAATTTCAGAAACGTGAAGTTCCGGAACAGCTGTCAAGGCAGCAACAGTCAAAAAATGACCTGGTGTCAAGAAATGTAGATCACTTGGATCGTTTGAGAGAGAACATAAAGGTCTCGAGTTCAAACAGGCTTCAATTTGTGACAATAATGTAGAGGATTCTTCAATTGTAAATAGTGAATTTCCCATTATTCTACGTAGATGACATTTCACAGATTTTATGTTAGTCTCCCACAGAATACCAAAATTTGGAGCAGAAGGGTGATTAAAGATCAGATGATACCTTCATTAGCCACATAATTCTGTAATGTTTGATCCTTACTAATGGAGGATACGGAATTGCATATAGCTCACGCAATTTTCTACTTGCACCCTTGAAATTTCCTGCGCAATCACTGACCAACTCAGCTGGTTTACTTCTACGGTCAACAAATCTTTTCAGAGCAGCCAAAAATGTGGAAGCTGTCAAATCCGTAACAAATTCAAGATGAATAGCACGAGTTGAAAAACAAATAAAAATGGCAATATAACTCTTAAACGACTTGATATTTCTACGAATTCTCTCCTTACACATAAATGGCCGGCATAATCAACTCCAGTCTGTGAGAATGGACGACTTGGCGTAACACATATGGCTGGTAGATCCACCATTATTTGGGTGCCAACAGATGGTGAAGCATGAAAATATTTTAGGCAACACCTCACTATTTTCCTTATTGCATCTCGACCACTTAAAATCCAGAAATAAGTTCGAAGAACAGCTAAAAGTAGCTGTGGACCAGCATGTAAATAAGTTATATGATAATCTTTGATAATTAATGCAGTTATCTGATGTGTCTTAGGCAATAATATTGGGAGTTTCTGATCTTCTGAGACATTAGCATGCCCCAATCTTCCACCAACAAACAAAATACAATTATGATCCAGGAATGGGTTTAAAGACAAAAGTTTACTTGAAGATTTTAATGATTTGTAATGACTCAAATCAGATATTTCATCACGGAAACACTCGTGTTGGACAATTTTCAGAATTTATGTTGTGGAATTTGAAAGCTCTAAGACTGAAAGCAAACCATTTACTCGATTTGATAACGACTTTCTTGCATTATCTATAAATCTTAAGCATTACGCGACGATTCGTACTAGTCTATTCCAAGAAGAATATATCAAATCAGGTGATCATCCTTAAGTTTAGAAATACTTACAACAATTCCTTTTTTCTTCCTTTAGGATAATTTCTTGTACGTCCTCGCCTTCAAATGATTCATTAGATGGTTTATCCCATGGCTCTCTTAACCATTTAGGACCATGAAACCATAATTCACAATTCACTAATTCCGATGGTAGCATACCTCTTGTTCCGCAGTCAGCTGGATTTTCAAGGCCGCGAACATGATTCCACGAAATATTAGGAACTGTTTCTTGGATTTTATCGACACTGTTTGCTACAACATTTTGCCATCTATGAGGCTCTGAAAAAAGCCATGCCAACGCAACTTTAGAACCAGTTCACGCAGATACTTCACTCTCTTTGAGACTTAAGTGATCTAAAACAACCTTTAGCAAGTTTGTCAAAAGAACAGCTGAACAAAGTTCAAGCCTTGGGATTGACTGAGTCTTAATCGGTGCGACAATAGTTTTAAATGTTAAAAGATTTACAGCGATTTTCTCATTCTGAGGAACTGAACGCATATATATTGCTGCACAATATGCTTTTTCAGACGCATCACAAAAGGCGTGAATTTGAAGATTTATCTTATCTGCAGCTAATACAAATCGAGGAATTTTCAACTTAGAAATTACTTTTAAATCATTCCGAAAAGATGTCCAACATTTACTATGTTCTTCACTAATTGACTCGTCCCGGGTAAGTGAAAACCTCCATAAATCTTCATCAGTACCTTCATGAAAACTACACAGGGGGAAAACATTCCTAGCGGATCAAACACCTTTGAAACTTTTGACAAAATATCTCTTTTAGAATATCTGTCCTTTTTCTCATTGTCTAAAGCAGTGAAACAAAAGAAATCACCTGTTAAATTCCATTGGATTCCTAAAATTTTTATCCCGCCATCATTAGTCAAGAGCAATGACTCTGTACTTTCCTTACATTCTTCAGAAATATTCCTCAGTACTCCAGATACATTTGAAATCCGTTTTCGTAAATTGAAGCTACCTCGTTTCATTAATAATGTCAATTGAGTAATTCGTTCCACAACTTCTTCCTCATTCTGGCCGCCAGAGAGAAAATCAACTACATAAGAATCTTGCAACACGGCTGCAGATGCCAAAGAAAAATCATTTTTCTCATCTAAGGCAAGCTGATGAAGAGTTCTAGTAAGGGGAAACGGGGCAGATGTCGTACCATAAGTGACTGTTGTTAAACGATATTCCTCTAAATGATCTTGGGAATTCTCTCTCCAAAAAATCCTTAAAAAATCTCTATCTTCCGAATTAATTAAGATTTGTCGAAACATTTTCTCTATATCTGCGCGTACAACAATATGCAAAGTACTAAATCTTAAAATAATGAGGAAAAGTTCCAGTTGTATACGGGGTCCGACCATTAGAATAACATTCAAAGACACACCAGAGGTAGATTTAGCAGAGGCATCAAAAATACCTCTTAATTTTGTTCTCTTACTTGATTCACGAATTACCGCATGATGAGGTAAATAAAAAACAAATGCAGGGACCTTTTCCGATTTCGATATACGTTCCATATGACCCAAGTCCAAATATTCCTTCATAAACTCACGATAATTTTCGTAAATAGACTATTGTTTTGAAATTATGCGTTCCAAAGAACGAAATCGCTGCATGGCCAGTTCCTCAGTATCACCTAATTGCGATGGAGAATCTTTAAATGGAAGTTTCACAACAAATCTCCCAGTTATTCATAGAAGTACACAAAGAAATTATTACATGTATATATACATATACTGTACAAACATATGCGAGCGGAGAGAAGATTGGGGGGGGGGGTCCCTTTTCCGAGGACACCAAGGGACTAAAGAAGCAATTTTTCAACCCCCTTCCGAAAATCGGAAGATAAAGAGGGATTTTAGTGAATATATATATATATATGCGTGAAACTCTTGCGCGTTAGAAATGAAACTTCTTAGGTTCTAGAAATTGCTCTTTTTGCATTTATTGGCGATTTTTATTATTTCAGGATTAGGAAATGGTTATTTGATGGTTAAATATCGTTACATCCAGCCGAATTCACCCTACCAAACCTAAACAAATTTCACTTAAAAATTTTTGGAAAAGACGGGAAAAAAAGTATGGTCCTTGTTTGATCCGGTTAATTAGACAATCCTGTAAATCGGCGCCCAGATAATAAGCGCACTACTGTAGTTGTTTTTATTGAGAAATATGATTGGGATTAACTCCCAAGTGACATAAGTTTTATGATCAAGTTTGTATAATATTAGCAAAGCGTATGTTATGATTTCTGGTGTCGATAATTATATTAAAATAAATTTTCTGATGAGAGAAAAAGGATCAAACTTAATTTTATGGTATTTTAATACGGCAGTAATGTTTGCATTTGTTTCACACGGTAATTAAAGTTCGGAATGTGAATTATGATTTCTACAGATTTCATCTCTCAAGATCCCATTTTTTCCATTAAAATACCATAGTGCGAACTATTCACGACTTGTTATTTTGTTTTTCCGCTATAAAAATAATATTGCGTATTTACATGAGTAAATTCGTTAAATAATATAGAATTTTGGAATAAACTGGGGATTAGGCACTTTTCACTCTAAAGAAAATTAGAAAATGTCATTCTTTGTTATAGAGTCCTTCGCGCGAGAGAGAAAAGGACTTTGATTGAATCTAGCAAGAAAAGTGAAATTTTCAAAAATACTTTCTGGCAACCTGACATAACTGCAAAACGATTTGTTTTATATTTACACAGATTAATACAGACACTGAGAAGCAATTTGTTTAATTTACACATAAAGAAGCCATATAATAATATAATACAATATATATAACTCAAAAATGCAATAAAATATGAACAATTTTCTTATTGGTCGCTGTTTCACTTTCATTATAATTTATTATATTTGTTGATGAATCGCATATTCTTCAGACTTTTTCCATGGCAAACGTTTACCTTTTTACATATTACGCACGAAATATGATATTTTTTTCTTTTTTCACCTTTACACCTTTGGGACGAATAATACGCGAATAAATTAGGCAATCTTAACAGAACCGGGAATTAACTGGGTTTGAGGTAAGTTTTACAACTTCAAAACGTAAAGAAACAGGAAGAAATAATTAACAAAATCCAAAGCTAATTTTTAAATTATATATTGAGATTTAGATAAACCGGTATTTGTTATGAAAAATGTAAAGTTACAGCATGAACTACACAAAATAGCACGTTTTATATGAAAAAAAAATAATTACAGAATTTTTTAAAAATATATAATTTTTACTTGACAAATTCCCTGCTATCCCTGTAGCAAGTAGTCACTAATTCAGAAACACGAGCATAAAATAATAAGCGAAATTTCTTAAAACCTTCATTGCAGTGAACTAAACTTACATAAATAATAGGGTGGGTCGAAAAAACCAAAATATTTATAATCGAAATGTAATAGAGCAGAAAAGTTGCCTTTTGTAATAAATAATAAATTCGTAAAATTTTACACCGATCGGTTAATAACTTTTACCGCCGCAAGGGGGCCAAAGTTTCCAAAAATCGCAAAAAACATGTTTTTTTCAATATTTTTTTTTTTTAATTATCCAAACGTACGAATAAAATTTCTAATAGGACGCAATAGCTACATGAAGATATAAGAAATGTCCAGGTAAATGTTCATTATGATAAAATCATATCTTTTACTGCCGCAAAAGGACCATATATTTTTTTTTAATTGTAAAAATTTCAAATTTTCATTTTTTCTAAATTTTTATAATTTCTATAATATGCCTAATATAATTTACTTCATATCTATTAATATGTCATAAATTTTGTTAACTATTTGTTATATTCTGGAAAATAAAAACGGTAATCATTCATTTTTCTTAACGATCGCTTCATCTGCTGCTGTTTTACTGCATATCAACACTTCATATACCACAAATCATAAAAATGATATAAAATGAACAAAATATTTTAGTATTTTATTAATTAAAATACAGAGATGTTTAACCGAAACGGATTAAATAAATTTAAAATGAAGAAGTATTTAAGTTAATTGAATTTTATAATATGACTTGCTTCTAAATTAAGCCATTCTTGCTCAAGAGGCCGAAATTGATCATATGTGATCCTACCTCTGTTCTGGTCCAAAAACTTTACCAGCACTTCAGTGACTAATTTCAATTTACTGATTGAGTGGGATAAGTAAAATTATAATAGCTGGTATCTTTAATCGAACATTCTAAAGCCCCCAGCGTCGTTAGATCGTCAGTCGATAGACAAACCGTAACAGGTGGTTTCGTTGGTTTACAGTTTTGCCACTCGAATAAATCCATACAATTTTAAGCTTCAAAGTTCAAGTCTAGAATGACGAAGTGGCGGATGGCACAATTCGTGTCCACAGAACTTCGTACTTTGGCAATTTTCTTTATGGCTGGGGTCCTGATGTCCTCTCCTTCATATTCTATCATTCCAATGAGGCTATTTTCATGATTTGCGAAACAGGCATCTCGTGAAATTACAGGAACTATATGTTTTCGTAGATGACATGGCAAGTAACGGGGGTTACTTATTATAGTCCACATAATCTGAAAAACATGATGGATTCATTTTAATTGTGAACCAACTGATGCAGTGCACTTTCAGGATGTACTCATTGAGTACATCCTGAAAGTGAACTGCATCAGCCGACTGCCAAAATTGAAAATTTCCAAAGCACGAAGTTCTGTGGACACGAATAGTGCCATCCGTTATTTCGTCATTACAGACTTGAACTTTGAAGCTTAAAATTGTATGGCTTTAGAGTAAAGGCAAAACTGTAAATTAACGAAACCACCTGTTACGGTTTGTTTATCAACTGACGATCTAAAAACGCTGGTGAATTTAGAATGTTCGATTAAAGATACCAGCTGTTATAGTCCAACTCAATTAGTAGAAAGATACGTGAAATTAGTCACTGAAATGCAGGTAAAGTTTGAGGACCAGAACAAAGTGAGGATCACATATAATCAATTTCGGCCTCTCGAAGAACAATGGCTTTATTTGAAAGCAAGTCATATTATAAAATTCATTTACTTTTAATTCTTCTTCATTTTAAGTTTATTTAATCCTTTTCGGTTAAACATATCTGTATTTTAATTAATAAAATACTAAAACATTTTGTTCATTTTATATCATTTTTGTGATTTGTGTTATATGAACTGCTGATATGCAAAAACAGCAGTAGATGAAACGATCGTCAAGAACAATGAATGATTACCATTTTTATTTTCCAGTCTATGACAAATATTTAACAAAATTTATGACATAATAATAGATATAAAGTAAATTTATTTACTTCTAGACATATTATAAAAATTTAGAAAAAATGAAAATTTGAAATTTTTACGATTTTATTTTAAATATAGTCCCTTTGTGGCAGTAAAAGATATGATTTTATCATAATGAACATTTAACGGGACATTTCTTATATCTTCATGTAGGTATTGCGTCCTATTAGAAATTGTATTCGTACATTTGGATAATTTAAAAAACAATATTGGAAAAAACATGTTTTTTGCAATTTTTTGAAATTTTGGCCCCCTTGCGGCGGTAAAAGATATTAACCGATCGGTATAATATTTTACGAATTTATTCTTTATTACAAAAGGCAACTTTTCCGCTCTGTTATATTTCGATTGTAAATATTTCGGTTTTTTCGACCCACCCTAATAAATAATCATTGTAACCTAAATAAATAATTTATAAGCGTGCTGAATATCACAATTTCTGAATGATTTCTGTCTAAGTGCGCATTAAAAATACGTAAACTTATTCGCATCAAATCATGAATATTCAGAAGCTATTTAAAGTCATGAAAATTTAATCATTTTAGATAGAAACTTTTATATAAATTTGTTTTAATCAAATTTTAAATATTCCACGACACAACTCTTACATTTGAGCATATCAAAGTTTTTTTTTTCCTGTAACGTCTTGTGCATTATTCAGGAGATTTTTAGATTGGAGTTATTGGGATTCATTTGCGACTGTCTAACCCCGCAAGGTAATTTGCTTAAATTAACTCAAATAAGTTAATTAGTGCATAAAATTAAGAGTATTAGGCAATAATTTACATTTGCCTCTTAGACGCTGGAGGTACAAAATGTAGATTAAATGGACAAAATAACAAACACATTCCAATTAATGCAAATTGGCCGTACCTTACTAAAAAACAAAATATATTCTCTTGTACTGTTGCAGTCTATAAATTCTATAGAAAGAGTGACAATTTAGAAAGACTGGAGGATATATTCCCCATGTTAAATCTTTTTCGTTCATTTAATTTCGAACCAAATTTTACATTCTTTTGGGAATAATTAATATGATATTAATGCAGCATTCATTATGAAATAAGTTTAATTATAAATATAGGCAAAATGTTTTTTAAATGTTATTCTACATAAATAAACAGCAGTATCAATTTTTATTTTTTGGTTATTTATTTATTTAGTTTGATGTTTAAGAAAAGCTGCATTAAAAATGTTTAAAATGCAAATAAACAGTGTGGTGATTTTAATTAATTTTTTGATGCTTTAAAGCGCATTAAAATGAATGTGAATAAGAATGTAGGGAAACATTTTTTTTAAACGTTGTTCTAGAAAATTAAAAAGCTGAATTAACTTTTTTTCGAGCTTTTATTTATCTTAATTTGATAAATGTACGTTAAAGATGGAATTTAGTAATAGATTTTCATTCAATTCCTGGTATCCAGGAGGCCTAGAAATTATGTACATTTACATGTTCTCGATGATAATACAAATGGCATCAACTTCTATTTCTTAGTTTGTACATATATTTAGTGTGAGATTTAAGAAAAGTTCCGTTACTGATGTTTAACCCGAGAGTAGTCGCGACATTTTTTAGAACGTTAGTAGTCGCGTTCGGTCCATTTGCCGCCGTTACCAGCAGGCCGAAAACGAAAGGGAAACTTGCCGGTGTTATCAGATGATCGAAAACGGATAACGTAGGGTGAAAATATTGACCGAATTTTAAAATATTACAGCAATTATTCATTTTACAACATTTTACAGCAATTATTTATTTCACAACCTTTTACAGCAATTATTTATTTCGCTTAAGTATATATTCAGTTGACATCTAGATAAGTGTTTTTAATAATTCTTTCTTCGTTTTGCATAAATACTTAAAAGTAAATAGTAAATGATTTGATTGAATTTCTGATGTTACTATGAATAAATAATTAGTAGGAAAACATTTACGAATATGAATCTAAATTCGTGATAGGGTTATTTTATTTATTTATTTATTATTATTATTTTTTTTTTTATTTGGACGGACATAATCAGAGTCAGGTAGATTTTTATGATACTCCGGCACTCTATATCCATTTAATAAAATAAAATCAATAAATTTAGCATCAATATATTACACTGACATTAAATTGAACAATTAAACTGAAAATAAAAATGGAACCTATGACATGCAACACAAAAACCAAATACAATACCACTAATTTACCAGCATGTTATATATATATATATATATATAATAAAGAAAAAGGTAAAAAATACTTAACTTCGAAATTATAAATGTAAATGTTGTAACTACGTTTTATTTATTTATTTTGTGGGGTGTCTGTGTGTGTATGAGGGGGGAGAGGAGGGGGGGGGGGGCTCTCGAGATTTTGTGATTAAATCCATTTTTCAAATGAAAATGCACGATTTGTAGTTTTTGTACTTATTTCAGGGTGGGAGCAGCGCCCTTGAATAAGAACGCTGGATACGAACTTCGTTTACATAAAGTAAATAATAATAGTTATTGAAATTATATATTTAATTTAAATACATTTGCAATTGTAGATTTAAATCCTGAGATGGATAAATTATTTTAATTAATAGAATCATTGAAAGGTTCATTTTAATAGGGATGTATTTTACAGCAACTATTTAATTAAAATAAATATTCAATTGTACATTTCATAATAAGATATTAATATTATAATTTATTGTTTTGTAATAACATTCATTAAAATAATAAAAACAATAAGAAAATTTTCTCCGAAATGATAAATATGCTGCAATAAATTAATTTAAATGAATTTTCTCTCATATTCTTGAAAACATTATTCTGAAAAATAGTTTGAACAATTGATGAAGGACAACAAATTTAAATTTGTTAGATACCGCCCCCAAGCCTCTATTGGATTTCAATAATAATAATAATAATAATAAAAACATTTTCTGTGGCATTGTTTAAAAAAAATGTGTTTTTACTTACAGTATGAAAATTTAAAAATAGATAAATTTTAGAAAAATACTTAAAATATTTTTTTTAAATCATAGTATGAACATTCACTGAATTATCCAAAAGAGATTTTAATTTCGTAATTTCTAACCTACATTATAAAATTCTCATTATTTTTCTTATTGTACAAATAAATTATATGTATGTTCTTCACAGATATACATACTACATTTCTTCGAAAATTGTTTTATCTTTCGAATTTGTTTTATTGTACAAAAAGGATACTTTTCAGATTTTGGAGATACGGCAATTTTTTTACTGATTCCCACAAAATTCTCTTCTCTCTTTTTTAATGGTTTGGCAGTGTTATTGTCTGTTTTCTTTCATTTATATGTTCCGGTAATAAATGGGAAGCGAGTTCTTTGAAATAATGATGATGAATTTCCCTTTTTTTCCATATTTAAACGATTGTCAATTTGAGAATTTATTCCCGCAATATTTGACAATGAAAAAAATATGTAAGTGACCATCCATCAGTTTTTTGTGCGAACTGACTTCACAACTAATATAATAAAACAATTTTAAGTCACATTCTAAAAGTAAAAAAAAGTATTCTATGAACGGGTAAAATAGCAGATAGAAAGAAAGACGAAATAACAACAGGCAGAGAGTCCGGACTTCGAAGAAACTTTCCCCCACAGATTTCGCGGAAATGGGAAAGGATGAACACGAGGGGGAAAAATTCAACTAACACAAGAAGTCGCAACGCCATGGGCGTAATCTGGCGGGGGCAAGGGGGGGCATATCCCCCCCAGTTTTTTAAGAGCAGGGGCAAGACATGTATTTTGCCCCTCCAGTTTTTTGTCTTGTTTACAAATTTCTGTATAAATTTTCTTATTATATAAATAAATTCTGTATAAATTTTTTTATAAAAATGTAATTTCTCCTTGAATATACTCGTAGCGTCAGTCCAGTACTGGTGAGCTGAGGAAATTCTCATGGCGTCTGGATATACAGATGCACACACATTCCGTTCTCTCACATACATCAGGGACTAGAGTCTTGCACATGTCGCGTTGTACCCGGTTGTACCGTTGGGCGTAATCTGGTGAGGGCAAGTGAGGATCACATACCGCCTAGTTTTTCAGGAACAGGGCAAATACCCTTTGCCCCTACAGTTTTTGTATCGCTTTGTAGTTAAAGCCCAGCTTTGTATTTCAATTTTTTTTTTAATTTAACCATTTATATGCTATTTTGCGCACGAACTGCATAAGCATTGGATAATTCAAAATAACCAGAATTAACGTGTTCACGTTCACAGAAGTAATTTCTGATGCAGTAGTCAAAGCTCAAGTAAGAATATTTCCTCTGCTCTATTTTTCAGAAAAGCGGAACCATTTTCCTTTTTTATTTTCATAGAACTATTTAAATGCATATGTGGGACAGATTTCTTGATTACTATCTTTTGATTCTGACTATTGTCATTAGAGTTTCCTTCATCTGACGAAACCCTATTCGTCTCATTCGTCTGTCTGTCCGTCTGTCACAGTGCTCGTAACTATATATGTTGTAGACTTGAAATTTTGCATACTTATAGCTGAAGACCTCACATCAAACGACAAATCGTAAAAATTTGAAAAACTAGTAATTAATGGACGTTGTTAATTAAAAAAAACCAATTACAAGATCTGAAAGGCATTCATGATTCAACAAAAGCATAGATTTTTTTTTTATAAAATTATAAAAACTATCTCTTCCATCGATTAAAACCAGGTGTCATTTTAACGGCAGATAAGGACTACACTGTAAAAAAAATACTGCCAGTAGGAATCGGAAAAATAATTGCCCTTATCGTACCAGAATAATTTCCAACCCAGCTCGGAATAAAATCCGTAAAATCGGAATAAAATCCGTAAAATACCGTTTTACTGACTATTTCCTTATTTTTACGGATTTTATTCCGAGCTGGGTCGGAAATTATTCCGGTACGATAAGGGCAACTATTTTCCCGATTCCTACCGGAAAACTGGCAGTATTTTTTTTACAGTGTAGCGATTGCTTTAAGGCGCTTTTATTTCTTTTCTACTCATCCCAGAAATTCGAAATTAGTACCACAAGACGGGGAAAAAAACAGTTTTCAGAAATTCTAAAAATTATCTTGATCGTACCATAAAAACTTTGAAATTCTTTAAAAATCGAGAAAAAAATCTTTTATTTTCCTTCATTTGTGAAGGCGACAGATGTCTGATGAATTTAATTTTCGGCGATAACCAGAGAATATAAAACAGGTGCGGTCTTGCGGTCAGAAACAGACTCAGAATTTTTATATAAGACCAAATTTAAATATAGATTTTCGAGCTATGATTTTTATGCCATCCGACGTAAAATTTCATTCTCTTTCAAAATATGTCTTTATTTTTTAATTTCGATAATCAGAAGCGAAGATAATTAATTTTTTGGTAATTAAAAGCAGAATTGAATTTTTTGCACGGCAGGCCAAGTGACACGGAAAGAAAAAGAGTTACATTTTTACCCGGTAGCAGAAAGTGCGTGACGTGCGTCGCAGATTTATTTTGGACCTTGCAGATAAATTTGCCAACATGAAAAAAAAGGATTTCCTTAAAGAGAAAAAAAAAAATAAGTACGAAAATTCTGACAAAAAATATCGTGAAATCGAAAAGTGGTCGCATAAAAATCGGTAATTTATAGCCAAAGGGTCGCTGCAAAAACGCAGATTTCGCCAAAAGATCCTGGACATAAACATGAATTCTGTCGTAGGGTTGTGGAAAAAATACAAATTTCTGTTACAGTACAGGATCGCGGAAAAATGCGAATTTAGTCAAAGGATCGCGGAAAGAACCTGAATTTAGTCAAACGATTTTGGGGAAAATGCACATTTAGTCAAACGATCGCAAAAAAAATGCAAATTTATGTCAAAGTATTGCGGGAAAAAACGCGGAATTTCGTTAAAAGATCCCAAAAACCGTAAATTTCTGCCAAAAGATCGCTGTTTAAACTTGAATTTTATCCAAAAATGCCAGAAAAACATGAATTTCGTTCCATGGGCGCGGGGAAAAAATCAAATTTCTATCACAAAATCGCAGAAAAGGCTTGAATTTCGTCAAAGGATCGAGGAAAAAACACGAATATAGTCAAGCGATTGCGATAAAGAAAAGCAAATTTAGTCAAACAATCGCGAAAAAAAAACGCAAATTTATCTAAAAGGATTGCGGGAAAAAGCGGAATTTCGTTATACGATCGCGAAAAACGCAAATTTCTGCCAAAGGACCGCTGTAAAAGCGCGAATTTCGTCAAAAGATCTCGGGAAAAACGTGAATTTCGTCCAGGGGGCCGCAAAAAATGCAAATTTCTGTCACAGGTTTGAGGAAAAAACACGAATTCCGTCAAAGGATCGTAGAAAACGCGAAATTTCATCATAAGATCGCGAAAAATGCAATTTTCTGCCAAAGGATCGCGGTAAAAACTCAAATTTCGTCAAAAGGACGCCTGATGGATGTACAGAATTCCTAAATTTTAGCTTAGTTTATTCCTGACTCCTGCTCTTGTAATGATAAATTCTTATCATTAAATTAAATATTTTTTTTTTTTTTTTTTTTTTTTTTTTTTTTTTTTCCTTCAGTTAAAGAAAAAAATAAAGCTCTGTTCTCTTAATATATCTCTTATTATATATGAAAGATCTGATAAGATTTCTGTGAAATAGATAATCAATGTGGTCACTATTTTCCTTATGTGTTTATTCTATGCCATTTTAATGCACGTATCTAAAAGTGTGCTGGAATAGTATTTGTTCTCGAGTATATGAACCATGTTACATATTCATTATTATTTAATTCTTCATAAAATATAAATTTTTGCTATTTACTTATTTAGGTTAATATTATGGTTGGAATATAGTTCTATTTATTTTTTAGTATTAATCAGTAAGAACCCTATTTATTTTAACACTTATGATGTTTGTACATAATCGCAGTACAGATGTTTTTAACTATTGATTTTACAAATTTGGTTCTTTCGCATCCGGATGTTATTTCGTACGCTGATTCGTAAAATCTAAATTAAAAAAAAATCGGACCACAACTTTCCGGTTTATGAAAAAATCGATTTTTAAACATAAAAGGGATGCTTTTTCGTACAGACAATTGACGGGAATTTGTTAAAATTAGGAAAACTAAAGAACCGATCGATTTTAAACTTTGACATAGTTCATAACACATAATAAGAATTTTATAAATTTAAGGTGAGCTGAATTTGTGTGTGTGTGTGGGGGGGGGGGAAACAAGGGCTCCGTGAAAAAAAAATGGCTAATCTGATTTGTAAAAAAACTTTACGCATTTGGTTACGTCTATTTATTAATTACATGCATTATCATTTAGCTTTTATTACCGTTTATTTGTTAGCTCCCAGACTATCAAAGCTTGATAGCTAATGTGCCCGCATGTTCTGTATATATGTATGTATATACGTAACGCGACAATTTTTGATAGAAATATCCGTTTTGTTTTAAACTTTGTATAATATATAAAAAACTGAAATAAGGGAGTGGATAATTTTCAGGGGGACGCATTCCTAAATATAATAGTGCTGCCATTTATGCAAGGAATTATTAATTTTTTATTAACAATTTTGGTTTGTTAATTTAAGGATAAAGTGTTTTGAAAGAGATATTAAACGAAATCCTCTGCATATCACACTTACCCACTTGTTTTCTTTAGGATAAAATAATACATAATTGATTTTTTTTATGGTTTTCTGGCTGGTTTTCTCCTTACGTCCAGAAATTCGGTTCAAAATTCCAATTGATGGTACTCTCTGAAAGATCATTTACGTTTACCAAAGAATGGAAAACGTATTTCGATTACATAGTTTCTGAATAACAACACCTGCCTATTCCATGCTTTTCCGAACAAAAATAAATGAAAACTTGTGTCATAAAGTTGACCCTTTAGATTTGAGACCAGCCTTAAGTACAATTGAAGAATATGGTAAAAAAGGAAATATGCTTTAGATAAATCGAAGCAGAAAACTTGACATTTTTTTCTTCATTCTTCCATCAAAATACTATAAATTACATAAAATTTTGTATTTAATATTTTGAAAGTAAAAACATTACATAAAAATACTGAATATTTTTATTTCGGTCTTTAAGGGGAGCCCACTTAGAAAATGTGAAAAATTGAAAACATTCGAATTAAAATAAACATCAAAACCAGTGTTTAATTTAAATTTTTGTATTGCTAAATTATCTGGATTCATCTTAAACCAGAATGAATGGGATCGTATCAAAAGTATTTTTCGCTAAGAATGGCGGTTGACTTTCAGAATGTTTCTCTGATAACGGGTTCTGAACTCCCCAATTAATTACTTTTTTCACACTACATTTGAGGTTGTTTCAGAGCTTTGATAGTCAAGAACGAAAAGAGTGGGAAAAACGAGTTATCTGGAATTTCCCTGGAAATTAGTGGACTATAACAGTTTACCACCAGTTGAAAAAAAAATGAACTATTAACCCTCTAAGTGTTTGGGGCGTAATATTCCGTTCACTAAGCTCCAGATTTCACAGCAATACAAGCAATATTTAAGATAACACAATTCTATAGATTTAATGAATTTTAAATACATTGAAGAATGATTAATACTCTCAAGGATTACATTCATATTTGTAATTGAGTTTTTTTTATAATGTTGAAAGAATCATATCTTCTTAGCATTTAAAACAAAATGCAAAGAAAACAACATTACAATCTTACCCTTTTGCAAGACGCTATGTTACTAGATTTAAACAGCTCTAAAATCTAACCGATGATTAAGATGTCGCATAGGAATTATTTTTTCAATCAATCCCTTTCAAATTTCTCCTGTATGCTAATTTCGTTTTTTTCCCCTTAATAAATGTGTATCGGTATGAAAAAGAAGAAATAATTATCAAATGAATTATTAAGGGGAAATGTCAAAAAAGCTCGCCCAATTTGAGGACAATCTATACTAATAAAAAAAAGTTTCGCTTTGTGTGTGTGTGTGTCTGTCTGTGTATGCGATGGCTAGCAAAATCTAGCGTAAGTACGAAGCTGACAATTTTTATGAAAGTAGCCCAAAGTCTCTTCTGAGACTTCAGAATTTTAAAATTCTAATAATTAGTTGAGTTATTAATTAAAATTCGCAAATCACTCTCATTAATAACTCACCTCGGCCCTTGCGAAAGGGAAAAAGTGGTGGAGCACGCGCAGAAGCCTTATTTATGCATCGGGAGAAAATGAAGTTCGAAAAGGAGGAATTTCGGGAGTATTTTGTCATTATTTATTAACTTACATCAGTCAAACTGCTTAGTTAAGTTAAAAACGTATGACATGTTCTATAAGATCGTACTCTTATGCCTCAAATGCCGCAACCAATTGAAAAAATATCACAGTTAATCCTTCGAATTTTTTTTTTCCAAAAAGGCTCGTTTTTTCCGTGAAGCGTTTTTCTGTCCTTTTGCAGCGCCCCTCGAGGACGCAATTTTAGAGGTACCGACAAATTAAAAATGCGCTCTCAAAGCTAAAACCTTCTAATCGGTGGTTTTAAAAAATATGAATTTTAACCTTTTCAAATACACTGGCGAACTCAGGTCACTTCGCGTTTTATGGAGACGATATTTTTTTAACCCTAAAAGTAAAAAAACGTCCATATTTTAACACACTTTACTTTTACTTTACACACCATACTTTTTTTTAATGTTTAGAGCATCTCTATAGGACAGATTTACATAACCTACAAAATTTTTGAAACGTTCGGACGGGTATAAAATATTTTTTACAAGATAAAATATGTGAAAAATTCGATGGAAATAAAAAATCTGAGTGTTTCGTCGCGGTTTCGCCCCTTCAGGGCACAATTTTAGAGGTACCGACAAAACCAAAAATATGTTCTTAAAGGTGAAACATTCTTCTAATCTATGTTATAATCGGCTTTTAAAAATAAGGATTTTAACCCTTTCAAATATACCGGCGATTATTTTTCTACCCGATATTTTTTCTATGCTAAAAGTAACTATACGTGCGTATTTTAATAGAAACTTTTTAGAGCATTTCGATAGACCAGATTTACGTCACCTGCAAAAATTCCGAAATGTTCAGACGAGTATAAATATTTTTATAAACTAAAATATATGAAAATATCTACGAAATCAGTAAAAACCTGGGTGTTTTTGCGCGGTAAAAAAAAGACGTCTTAATTTAAGTATATGTGTGTGGTGATAGGGAGGGAGGGTATAAATATTTAAAAAAAAATGGCCTTAAAATTTTTGCCCCCCCAGTCTTAGAGCCCAAGTTACGCCTATGCGCAACGCGGTCATTTAGACCGATTGAAACTTAAGAATGCGATAAAATGCTAAAAAATAGCAGGAATGACTTGCAATTTTACTACACAAGAGTGTGAACACTCAAGGTCAGCTACACGGAATTTGGCTATCGTAACTTTAACGGGAAATGAGTTACAGGAAGATAACGAATTTCGGGCGGGGAAAAGACCAACGCGCGACTATTAACGGGTTAAATGTAAATAAACGGTTTACTGATTTTAATTAAATTCTTTGATTAGCTTTAATGCTTATTATAGGCATTTATACAAGGGTGCTATTTAAATTAAATTAATTAAAGTAATGAGATTAAATTAAATTAAATTAATTAATTAAATTAATGCTATTTAAATTAAATTAATTTAATATATTGTAAAACTTAACCTCATTAAATTCATTTTTATTTTATCTTTTCTTTTTTTTTTCTCTCTTTTTTTGTTTTTTTTTTGTTTTGTTGAATTCAATAACCTAAGTCTTAACCTCCCCCCTCCCCGTTTTTATTTTTCACTGCTGCCTAAGGAATCGCACCTTCTCATACAACCCGTGTATCCAGTATCCGGGGATGTTTTTCACTTTCATTACTAACATCCCTTACATTCGACTTACATTTTATCTATTACTTTATAAGAATTTATAAAAAAAAACGTACAAAAAAATTATAAAAATACTTGAAGAAATCTTATAAAAATTATAAAAATTTTATAAAATACAAAGATATATCTAATTATTGCAATGCTATACTTAACCTTCCTTCTAAACATTTTCTTTATAAAAGTTCTATTCCCTTACATTTCTGTTAGAATGACCCCCACTGAGGGCACCCCACCTTAGAGCCCATATGCCTCGTGCAGATAATTGACCGTAATAAAAACAACACCAACACCCTTACATTTCTGTAAAATTTTTACTAGTCAGCCCTCCATTCGCAATGCTACCAGACATGAATTTGCTCTAACGGTTAACTTTCATCATCTTATGTGTCGGGGATGTGGGACAAGGGTCCCAGGCTCCTCGAATAAACTTTCTTCGAAACTAGCTGTAAAATCGCTTTTTCCTATTTTGAATGAAAATTTTTCTAAAATTACGGTGTAGATTCAACATTTCAGAAATACAATTGAATGCCCCTGAAAGTGTTAATTCTCTATTAAACATTTTCATCTGTGTAATTCAATTTGTACATGCAAAATTACACATTAATATTAATTTAAATGTTATTGTTAATGCTGTCGATTTTGAATGTTTGTCTGTAAACATGTTTGTTGAACATGTTTTGAATTTTTTTACATGATAGTTGAATAATGTTTATTTGAGAATTGATCTAATGCGGTAAACCTATATTCCGTGTTCAGAGAATTGACTAATAAACTATAATTTATCTGGAAAGTTTCAGAAAATCAGCGGCAGCAGAAGAAACTTTGTTTTAATATATGCTTATTTAACTATCGATAATGTATTGGTTTCTAAGTTTTCTATATATCTTGAACGCTTTGTAGAGGTATTTGTATATTTTAGTTATGAGTTATATTATATTTTCGTATATGAAAGAATATTTATGTTTTTTTTTTAAATTGTACTGAGCAAGTATATTTTTTATTGAAAGAGTGAATTACTGCGGCATAATTTTGCACCATTCGCGCCTGAAAGACCCAACGTGCGAGAATATATCATGATCACGCATGGTTATCTTATTTAACGTCACTATACCATAATATTAAGATCAACATTAATATTTCTTAACAAACTAAAAATTGCCGTTCATTATTTATTATTTATTTAATGCTTAGGTAAGCGAATTTAGCAGAATAAGATTCCTATGTGATATAAATATGATTTGTTTGATACATTTATTTTATATATGGTTTTCGTTTCCGAAATAAACTCAAACATTCGAAAGAAAAATATTTTATTCATTTTTCATTGATAATTATTCTTTTTATTATTATTTGGAATTTAACAAACTTTCAAATGAATTTAACTTAGTTTTATAAATGTTTTGTTTGAGATATAATTCAACTGGATAAAAATTTCATTTGAGATACAATTCAATTTGAAAAGGTTTCAGAACTAATCAAAATTTCCAAGATTTTAAAAACTATTAAAGCTTGAATGTCTGAAAAGAAGATTGTTTTTTTAAATGCTTTTAAGGGGGGGAAATGCACATTCTTTTTTAATTCTACACAGAAATTTGCTTTTTAGCCGCCACTTACTTTTCAATCTGATTTTAAAATAAATGTTTGCGCTTGAATTTAAAGAGGTTTTTTTTTTCTTTTTTTCGTTTTTCCAGAACAGGCTTTTTCTTATACCTTTTATCAATTATTTTTGCCCTACAGGCGTGTTTTTCTGACGCATTTGTATAATTTCTGCTGACTACAGATTTTCCTTTTAAACTACAACTTTGTAATGTCATCTAATTAAATTAATTTGGATGCTTGCATTCGATAAAACTAGAAGGGAAACAATCAGGATTTTTTTTTTTTACAAGTACATTCTTGAATATTATTTGCCATTTCTTTATGTAACCATGCTTTGGTGATCTCAGTATCTTAATTATCTCAGAGTCATCTTTTATGTTAATTGTTGCTACATCTTTTGTAAGTAAAGCCTTGATTATGCTATCTTAGTTGATTGTTTTAACTCATTTGTGTGCTTTTCACGTTCATATTTTTTTCAGCATCAGTAAGATAACAAGAGAGGGTCTTAATTTTGAGAAAAAATAAAATCGCATTGTTTAAAAATGCGACTTTAGATAATGAAATCTTTTTTTGAAAATATTGTCATTTGTATAGATAACGTCACGCTGAATTTTCAAAATGTGGGAGAATTTCGTTTGTCAGTCTTGCACATATTATTATATTTCTGGAGTGCATTAAAATCAGTCATCTGTTGATTAAATATTGATCGAAATAGCATTAACCAAAAATAAGAAATATATATATTTATTATTATATACAAAAATGTTTTTTTTAGCAGTCACTTAATTAAAAAAAAAAAAAAAAAAGATTTAAAAGTAATTGTTTGTGCTTCTGACAATACAGATATTCTTAAACGTTTTCTTTCTTTTTTTTCTGAATGATTCTTTTCTTTCCCTTTTCCCGAAATATCTATTCATTACAGGTATGTTTTTATGTTGCATTTGTAAATTTGCTGTTGTCTATAGATTTTCTTTTAAAATTTAAACTTTGTAAAATCATCTAATTACATTAATTTTGATACTTTCATTCAATAAATAATGTCTTCAATGCATATTTGAACATTATTTCCCTAATATTTTTCGTTCCTTCTGTATCTATGCTTTGGTTAAAATTTGGTTACATTTCTTCTGTAACCATGCTCCATATCTTAATCATATAAGGGCAATTCTTTATTTTAATTCTTGTTGCATCTTTTTTTATTTATTTTTTTTTAAGTCCTTGATTACGCTATCTTAGTTGATTGTTCTCTTTTTACTTTCATATATTTTTTAGCATGCATACGATAATGAATAAGAGTGTCTTAATTTAGAGAAAAATAAAACTACATTGTTTAAAAATGTGGCTTCAGGTAATGATATCTTTCTTTAACCTTCTCATGCATAAATTATTTTTCGCTATTTTTCATTATTCACAAAAAAAAAATCTTTTTGTGATAAAAGAGAACCCATTATATAATAATTTCATTATTGTGTTGCATGCTAGCTATTATCTGTCCACAAGTCAGATCTCCACAAATGAATGCTGAAAAGTCTTTTGCTTTATAGGACAATACTTATCTGTTTTCATATGAGGCCCGTATGAATGAGAGGGTTAAGTATTGTGACTTGTATAGATAACGCCATGCTTTATTTTTAAATTGTTGAACAATTTCGTCTGTCAGTCTTGGGCGTATTGTGATATTACCAAAGTGAATTGAAACCACTCATGCGTTGGTTAAATATTAATGTAAATATTAAAAGTTAAAAAAAAGCATTTTTTTATTGTTATTCTAATTATAAATGTTTTTTTTTTCAATTCCTACTATTAGCTCACACTTTCCCTATATTTCTTTCTTTCTTTCTTTCTTTATATATTTATCTTGTTCAAATTTTCAATCGTTAATAAAACTAGTTGCGTAGCAACCCGTTGTGTTGCTTTTGAATTGCATGAGACAATCGATCTTTTTGCGAAAAATGAAATCTTAACTTTATTGTAAATTTAGAAAGCCATTGCAATATTAATTTTATTAAATACAATATTTCAAATAATAAGTTATATTTACAATTTAAGTCAAAACTTTCCCAATAAAAATGCACATATTCTATAACTTTATTTGCCTAGAGCTTTTTGCTCTTCCAAGATTTTGCTTCGAATTTCGGAGTTCGTAGAAATGATGTCATTTGGGTCAACTTATTCAAAAATGAATTTGTTTGGACGAATTTATTCAGAAGCATTTTATATTTATGAATTAAAATAAATATTTATAGAATTATTTTTTTTTCTCGCTAAATCTTTTCTCATTTTTACATTTTTGCATTTTTAATGTCGGCTTCTGAAATGTTTTATTAGCCATCTTAAAGCAATTGTTGAAAATCTACTTTACGACTTTAAATTAAATGAAAATAACGTACGATGTTTTTTTTCTTTTGACGTCAACAAAATTTATCTCAATGTTCCAGTCGAGAGTCGAATTTGTGTTTCTAAAATAAACGGATTCCTGAAGCTTGAATATGTGTGAGTTCGTATTTCGTGAAATTTTCTTGAAAACTACAATCATTTTTTCACTATTTATTCAAATATACGTTAATTTCAATTTAAAAATGATGTCAAACAATGATACCTAATAATCCTTGTCATTTTCCCTTTTCTCTCTTTTATCCACAAAAATGGAGCAATTTTATTTTCCATCATTACAGAAATGTCATAAAAAATAACGTAAAAATTTGTATCTCGAAAACTAAACAAATTTCAAAATTCTACGACCACGTTTAACATCCTCGGACCCATGCGGATAACTGTCGTTAATTTGATCACCCAACATTCCATATTCTAAGAGGAACAGCTGTGAAATACAAATGGACAGTCACTTTTTAATATAATAGATTGATGAAGTTTTAATTTCGCTATAAAAAATTAGTCAGGGATAAATGCTGAATTATTTATATTATTTTAAGTGCAAATGGTTTATTCCGTAATGGAGCCTATACGCAATGGATATAGATAAAAAAACATTATTCTTGAAAATTATTTAAAAAGACATAATAAATAAATCAATTAAGATAAAGTTTTCAAGAAAATTGCATTTGAAAGTAGATTTTTTTCCCTATGTAACGGGTGTAAAAATTGAAGATGTGCGATGTTTAGAAATTCAAAAAATTACAGTAGCAAAGATTGCAAATCCGACATTTAACCGTCAAGCGTTGCCATTCTCAAAATGACGTCAGCCGTACGCACGGACATGTTTTTCCTTTATAATATAGATAGATTTTCAAACGTGAAGTGCCATTTGTCAGCTAAAACATTGCATGTGAAAATGTACTCTTTTGGCTTGAGGGTCTAATTTCAGTACCGCGAAGTACAAATTCCAGAAACTGATGTCTTTTAGATGTATTAGTGTAAAAATATATAGTTTTATCAAAGAAAAGGAATGTTTTCCTTTAAATATGGCACTTACTGAAGCATTACGCCAAGTGTCTCAAATTCGGTATCAGCCGAATGAAAATATATTGTAACATTAGCTTTATGAGCGAAAATGTTATTTAAATAGTGACGTCATTTTCTGTTCAGACTTAAAATAAAGTTATTTTTAATTGTAATGAGTAAATGGTATCAATAAGGATAAATAAACCCCAATATTTCTTTTTTTCTGCAACAGTGGAAATAATACGATTGCTACCATTTTGATGAAATTTCAAAAAATCTTTTCAAATTAAATTAAAAATATAAAAGTGAAAATATTTAGAAAAATAGATAGTGCGAGGACATCTACAATGGAACAGCTTTCATTTAAAAAAAGAATTATTGGCAAAATTGGTACAGTAGAAAGTTCAAGGAAGATCTGTAAAACAGCTATCTTGTGTTTTCAATATATAGATTATTTTTTCTCTTTTACTTTAACAGTTGCCTAGTAACTCTATTTCATACAAATTACATTTAAAAGCACATATTTTTCACAATTCTGCTCTAAAAATTTAAACTGTTCGACTACATATATGTTAAATTCGTGCTTTTTTATATATTTTTCTTTTATTTATTTATTGATGAAGCTTTAATTTCGTTGTAGAAAATTAGCGGGAGAGAAATTATGAACTTTTTTTTATGTGCAAATCGTTTATTAATATTTCGCAATGGAGCCGGCACGGGAAAATCATTTAATTGATAAATAACAACGAAATAAAGCCAAAACTCACTGGGTTTTATAACAGACGATATTCTTGACATAGCACGTATTATAATTTCAATTTTTTTTTCGGTTTTTATGAGAAAATGGCAACAAAAAGATACAGCAATCTATTATTTTCATTTTTTCCCCTTTAGTTTCAACAGAAATGGAGTACTTCAGCTGCCACGATTACAAAAAAAGTAATAAAAACTACAAAAAAATTAATATCTTAAAATTAAAATGAGATACAGCTTTCAAACAAATTGCATTTAAAAAACATTTTTTTCGTTATACGGCGGTGTAAAAATTTAAAATGTGCGATGTTTAGAACTATAAAAATTTGCAGTAGAGAAAATTACAAAACCAAAATTTTATTTCAAATTTCAAAGTGTTGCCATTCGCAAAATGACGTATGCGTTACGCACAGATATGTTTGTCCTTTATAATATAGATACTCATTGTTCATCCTATCAAGTTGACATAAATTTTTTAAAACTTGTACTGGATGACAATTGATGTTAATAAAGTTTATTCAAATGTTAATTAATTAATTAAATTTTAATTAATTAATTTTAGTTTTGCATGGGAAACAAAATGGCGGCCATTGGTTGTTGAAGATCAATTAAAGTATTTTCAATAAGGGGTTACCATAGGGGGGGCCCTGTTCTGTCGCCAAATACCGCCAAGTTTGTCACCAACGTGGTGATATATCGCCAAATTTGGCGACCAAAACGAGTCGCCAAAAGTGACGCCAACTTGGCTATATATCTAATATTTCGACAAATTCCCATAGAGTTCCATTGTAAACCTACTTGCTTATAGAAAATCAACAAATTGAGATATTTTAATGCAACAAAAACTAATATTAGCTTAAGGTATTATATTAAATTTTTCTTTGATGACCTAAGTAGGAATTGACTTTAAAAACAAAATTTTTATATTACTTGTTTACAATTCACTTATTTTTAAATTAGATTTAAAAATAAATATCTGCACTTGAATTTAAGAGTACAGATTTTCAAAAATGTTTTTCTTTTCTTTTCTCTGAATAGTCCTTTTTCTTTTCCTGTTCATTAAGTATGTTTTCATTATAGGCATGTTTTATTGTTCATTTATTTAGTTGCTGCTGACTGATTTTTTTATTTAATAATTTATTGCGCCATGCTTTATTTTTAAAATGTTGAACAATTTGCCTGTCAGTCTTGCACATATTGTGATATTACTAAAGTGAATTGAAACCACTCATGCGTTGGTTAAATATTGATATAAATATTAAAAAGCAAATAAATAAATAATAAATTATGCATTTTTTTTATTCTAATTATAAATGCGTTGTTTTAGAATTCATTTATTTTTAAATTAGATTTGAAAATAAATATTTGCGTTTGAACTTAAAAGTACAGAATTTTTTTATGTTTTTTTTTTTTTTTTTTTTTTTTTTTTTTTTCCCTCTGAATTGTCCTTTTTGTTTTTCTCTTCATTAAATATGTTTTAACCATACGCAAATTTTTCTGTCGCATTTATTTAGTTGCTGCTGACTAAAATTTTTCGCTTTAATATTAGTCTTGTAGCATCCTCTAATTAATTTTTTATACTATCGCCCAATAAAATAAGAAAGAAAAAAAATAATTCAATTGCATTTTTTACGCACATTCTCGAATCTGAATTTCTCTACTATTTTCAATTCTTCTTGTAACTGTGTTTTTTCGATCTACAAACCTTAATTATCAAAGAGTCATCTTCAATTTGCATGCTTGCTATAATCTGTTATTAAGACTTTAATAATGCTTTGCCAGTTGATTGTTCTAACTCATTTCTAATCTTTTCACGTTTACATATTTTAAGCATTCGTAAGATAATGGGTTAAACTGTAAAAATAGAATTGAATAAATAATAAAGTTTTATTACACATTTATTAATTTGTTTAAAGCTTTATTAGTTTATAAAAATGTTTCTTTAGTAATCGTATCTTCCTTTTCTCTTGTTGTTGTTTTATGTATCGTCATTTGTATAGATAACGTCATGTTTAATTTAAAAATTATGAAGTTTAAGTCAACTTCGTACATATTTTGATTTTATTTAGTTAAGTGAATTCTCCGACCAGTTGCTTAAATTTTACGAAATTAATATTACATAAAACTTTAAAAATTAGACATTGTTATGTTTTCAAATAAAATGCATGTATATCACAAATTAAAAAGATAAATTATAATTTACTGTTTATCGATGCTTCCTTTTACACATATGACAATTTCCACAAATTTATCGAATTAATCCAATTTATATAAAGGCTTATTTCAGAAAATTCGTCAAAAATAACGATTATGGGGCTAATAATATATATATATATATATTAATCTGCAACTTAAAGATTAATCTCTTCAAACTTGTCCAGATTTGAATTTTTGAAATGCCACTGTAATATATTTTCCCCCAAACTGATCCAAACTCTTTGATCTTTTCCTGGTTTAAATTTATCAAATTTTCGAAAGAACATTTAAAAAAATATAGAAAATAAAAATTTTGTCTGATTCTATGTTATTATCATTAGTTTAATTAAATTAGTTGTCTTAAGTAAAGAAATCTTTTACTAAATATTTCACATGCACAAATATTTAAACCGATGCATAGTTTGAAAATTAGGACGAATTTTTCTTTTTTTCCTGTCTTCCGCTAGTGCCTTGGCACAAGGGTCATGGTAGGGAAACGCGGAAACGTCGCTCTCCGCAAATTCCGCGGCGGTCGCCCCACCCCACACCAGAGACGAAAATTAAGCTTGAAGCCGCTGGGGTCGTCTGATAGATTTAGGGCTTCGATCACAACGCTTCGTGGCTTCCCATGTCGTCAATTTAAAACTTTTTTTTCTTTTAAATCTGTCCGGTTTAAATTTAAATTTTTTTTCTTCTCTTCCTGGCTTCCACTTGAGTCTGGATCCGGTTTCAATTTTCTTTTCATGCTTGATTTCGATAGAGTCTGGGTTTTGTCTGAAGGTTCTTCCTGGTTTTCTATGTCTTTAATTTCTCAATTTCCCTGTTGAATTTGTCCGGTTTCAATTTTTTTTTCTTTTCTTTCTAACTTCCGCTAGAATCTGTGTCCGGTTTCAAATTTTCATTTTTTTTTTTCATTTCCTCTTGTCTTCCGCTAGAGACAAGTTTTTTTTTTTTTTTGTCTTCCTGGCTTTCGCTACTGTCTCGGCATAAGACCCGTGATAGGGTCACGCGAAAATGCGGAGAAAAATTTAAATAGATTCAACAGAATTCAGCAGCGGACAGTATTTCTACATGAAGCTATAAATGTGCATATCCATATTTACAGAATTAGAGACACAATTAATATTACCAGGTGACCGCCTAAATATGGGCTCCAAATTTTCTAGATACCAGTATTTTAAAGCTATTTTCTTCGCCTTATCTAATGACAGAATTATATGCGATTAAAAATAGCGAAATAAACTCTACGGTATTAGTGGTATCCAGAGAATATGAAGCACCGATTTACGCGGGTCACCTGGCAACACTAGCACACAAAGTACACCATGTATTTTGGAAGCCTCCCCATTTTCATATATTCGATGGTTTGATAGTACAAAAAAGCTGAGTTTGCACAACATGACAATATTTCTCCATATCTTTCAAATATTATAAATAATGTTGATCATTATAAATCCATAGACTTTTCAAATGAAAATTATATCACAATTTTTTAAAAACATTTTTTAGAAAGGAGTCAAATTGGGCTCCAATAAAATGTTGGAGCAAATGTCGTGGCTTTCTGCGCTTAGCATAAAATCAGAACTTATTACTATGCATATTTCCACTTCACCTACATAATGATTTTCAACTGCCCTATTTAATAAATAAATAGTTATCATTTTCTCTCCATAATAATTGTTTATTCGACAGTATAGGGAAATGGAGGAAATTGTTAGATTGCCGTTGAAAAATTTGAAATATAAACTGTCCGGCTAAAACAAGAATATATATATATATATATATATATATATATATATATATATATATATATATATATATATAGGTAAGTTAAATTGCTCAAACGTAGTAGGTAATTAGCATTTGTCGCGTTAATTAGAATAAGTAAGTAAATGGCTATGGGTAATGAATCAGTTTAGCTTATTTATTCTTTTTGAAAATTTCAGCGTTAAACTTGGCAGTAAATGCAACATATATTAAAAATAACACTCAAATAATAGCAAAAATGTCAGTTCATATAAAATATGAAGTCTTGGCTGGATTTTTACGTCTGTCTGACTATATATCCCCGATAACGTTCTCTAAAACTGTCTAATTTGAAATTCAATGAAAACGCTTGCCAGACATATGGAATTAGGTTGAATTTGGTTTTACCTTTAAAAAATATAGCCTTTACATTTTCTTTCTTTTTTTTTTTTGATAAAATTTATACTTGGTAGACATTTTCTTTAGAATTTTCCATGTTTAATTAGGCAAGGTAAATCATCACATCATATAAGATCATGAACGAGTTAAAGCAGAAAATGTTATCATTAAAAAGTTATTTGATTTATAAAGTAAAGTTATTTGATTATTTTTTAACATTATTAAAGGAAAGATGGATTTGTAGGATAAAACCGCTAGATTTTGTATTGATATTTTTCATCCAGACTACCGGAGAGATTTACCGTACGTTTATTTAAAGAATTGCGTTATAAAAATCAATGCAACAGCAGAAGGATTACTTTGTTCCTTTCGTAAAAATATGAGCTCTAGAACCAGCGTTGAATTCAGAACTGGCCCGGGAGGACCCCCCCCCCCCCGGAGCAAGGAAATGTTTCTACCTGTAGATATGACATTTTATGTTTTCAATGGTTAAATTTTCAATTTCCCCCCGCAGTTACAGAAATTCCTTCTGGAGAAAAGTGTCGGAATTCAACGCTGTCTAGAACTCAATAAAGAACAGTTTTGTCTTTGACTGGATTTAACTAGATTCTGGATTCTGGTATTTAATAAGTTAACTAATGTGAAATAAAGTGTATTTAAGAAATTTGCGATTGATAATCTTCGATTTATTCCATCGGAAAAACTTCTGACATTAAATAAAACGAATATTTTTATTTAAAATTAGTGCCATTTAACAATCCAAGCAATTCGCAGCTGTGAATTAAGTAATACCTTCTTTGAAATTTAAATAGAATAGGAAGATAATGCGCAGCCGTTATGATTACCAGCGCTACAATTTCACTCATCTCTTTCGATTCACAATCTTATAATACCAAAATACTTTAACATTACTTATTTTCTTCATCTAAATGAATAACAACAGCGTTAAATTTCAATTTCTGAGCAAATGAACTGACTTAATGTTTAGTATTTTCAGATTAAATCGAAGTTACGGGATTATTCATTAAAAGCTCATTAAGCATAACGCAATGTTCCCAAAAGTTCAGCTTCGTCTTTTGCATATGAAAATATTTTCTTTTCCTCAGAGACTTTAAATAATGTCGCTTTACATAATTGTTTTACAAAACTCTAGTACATTTTTTTTTTCATTTATGGACTTAACGGTTTTCTGAAATGTGTAACTTCTTGAAAACGGCAGACCATTTTACACTATTTAATAAATATGCGTAAAATCCATTTTAAGCAATTTAATAGTCTTTTCGTGTTAGAAATGATAAACTCGCGGAAAATAATTATACCTAAAATTAAACTTTTCAGATTTTGTGACGATAAGAGAAACGATTTCGAGATTACTTTTGTTTAAATATAAAAGCATTTAAGAATTCAAAGGTTTATTGGTTTCCATTTATTTCATGTAAGTTTAAAATAAAAGAGAAAAATCTATTATTTTTTTCCCATTATATTATATTATATTTATCTACGTGCGCTTATCTGTACTGTTTTGTATTTTAACACAAAAAAGAACGGGAAATTTACTCAAGTTTAAAAAAAATATTTGTTACCAGAATTTTTATTCAAAACTGTTTAACTTATATATAAAACTTTTTTCTTCTAATTTATCTTTAAACTTATAAAGAAATTTCTGTTCTGAAACGAAATATACTCATTTGGTAGGGGGTCAAATGCCCCCTAACAGTCCTTTTAGTGTTAACAGATAAAAAGAAAAAAATGAAAACTTCCCCTGCAATATTGTTAGGTCTGTTACTAATTAATCCATATTCTTTATAATATTTTGTTCCTTTACATTTTAATATGAATCTGTTTAACCTAAATAATAATCAAAGCAAAAACATGTTACCTGGGAAATAAAATAAATCACATGATTCTAAAAAATGTTACGCAATAAATTAATTTTAATCTTTCACATGTAAGAGGGTTCAATTGCGGTCTAAGTCAGTATATACCAGTATATACGTGTCTATAATTTTAAAACAGACACGGTGTTTTTTTTATTAATAACTGATTCAAAAGATAAAATACAAATATATAGTGACAAACCTAAAATCTTTCATAAAATCTACGTGTGTTGTACAAATCTACATGTCCTGACAAATGCGGTCGCCTGATCGTTTTTACTACATTAATTAACTACATTAATTAATTTGGTCCTTTTTTGTTTATTTTTTTTTAATAACTATTGTTTTTTTGCTGTTTTTTCTAATTTGCAGAGTTTATTGTACACATTTGAATTAAGAAATGAGCACAGCGTTTTTACAGTCTTCCTATAGACCGGGAGCCGGCAACACAGACAGTCACCTCATCGAGTTCACGGATGAAATTCTAGCATTAGTTAAATCTTGATTCTCATATTAAAACGCAATCGGTCGGCCATGTCATATCTTGGTGGAAAACATCTGAAAATCGGATTTTAGCGGCTGACTCGTAGGTTTACCATGGTGTTTTCTTGCACCAAAAGGTATGAAAACATGTAAGGCTGGAAGCAGGAAAACACAACGATAAATCTACGAGTCAGCCTCTAAAATCAGGTGTTCAGGTGCTTTCCAGCAAGGTATGACTTGTCAGACCGATTACGTTTTAATGCGCGTATCAAGATTTAACTAATTCTAGAATTTCATCCGTGAACTCGGTGAGGTAATTATCTATGCTGCTGGTCCCCTGTCTTCTATCCTAAAAGTACACGGTTCGCAGTTATATTCCTCTTATGACTCCTTAATTGTATTTGAATAAACACAAAAGGCTTTTTCCATCTTATGCACAGAAAACGCTATTCTTTTTCCCTTTAATCATCTAGAACATCATGTAATTATGATGTGATTAGAGATTGTAACATCGTGTAATTAGACTGCGAGGGTGGATTTGGGGAAGGCTTCAATAAACGTAACTCATCCTTCCTATTAATGCAGATTATATCAATGAACCGAATAATTTGAATTACTATTATTTATTTCAAACATAAAACAGGTAGCACATTCGCTTCTATATTAATAATTTATTATAAATTCTAATAAATTCTAAAATATCGCACTTCGATTATTATTTTAATCTTAAGTTCATATGATACATTTCAAATTGAAACGTAACTTACCAAACGTATTATTAGAACGAAACTGAACTGTCTCGAAACGCTTTTAACAAAATATTTTAATAAATTCCGTTCTTCAGGCTAGTTGTGAAAGTGTGAAACACCTTACATGCAATAAATCTTCAACTTCTCTTAATTTAAAAATTTCCATTTCCGACATTCATTTGAGAAATTAAATTTCCAGTGTACAGAAATCGTATTAGGAGGCGTCTCTCTACCTTTTAAAATGGGATTGGAGGGAGGGGCGAAGATTTTTGATGAAAGATGTCTCCAGAACTTCTGTAATTAGATTCATTTACTCTAAAGATGCTTTGTCCGAGTATGTTGAAGTTAGTCATGTATGATTATATTTCGAAAGATCTAGCATATGCGAGAATCGTAGAGAAAATTAAGTTTTGTCTGTTCTAATTTTATAATTTTATATTATACGTAGTTTTGTTATGGTTCTTTGAATGTCGTAAATGAGATATTAAACGTATTTCTTACTAAAATGGATTAATAATTAGTAAGTTGGAGTAACTTTCCCTGTTAAATGTATGAGATGACATTTTACACGAGACGAGGGTGATACATCAAAATTCATTGGATTAAAACGTTAGATTCGCTCTGTTCATTCCAGTTATTGCCATGATCCAATACGCTGATAAAAGAAAGTTTTATTGGTAATTTTACGATTATTTTAAAGTTAGACTTGGATGAAAATAGAACCGTTTCATTATTCAACATACCGTAATGTAATTTAGGCAGCAAAATCGCATTATGATATACTTTCATGCATTTTATTAAATTTATAAAACTAAACATTTGCAAACTATTTTAAAGAACAGTTTAATTTCAACTACCTAGAAAGAAGTAAATAATAATAATTATATATATATATACAGTGTGTCCACGTATAACCTGACCGACCTTTATTTTTTGCAACCGTTGGTCCTAGATGCATACTTCCAATTACAAAAATGGTTTAAATAAGGAAAATAATTATTTTTGAAGCGATTTGGGTCAAGAAAAAAATTTATTAAAAAATTACGAAATTTAAATTTTTATACGGTCCCCGGTCCTATAAGTGATATTTAATAAAAATTTACTGTGACACTAAAAAGTAAGACAAAAAAATCCCATTCATCTAACGTTAAAATTGACCGAGTTATGAAACTTTGAAATGCATGACATATACCACATTTTTGCATATCAAAACAGATGATTTCGACCAAGCTTTCAGGGGTCGTGCATAAAGTACTTAAACCTATTTCAAGGAATCTGCGCTTCGAAAGAAATCGTACAATTATTACGATTGAGTTAAATTTTATTAGTTAAGATTAGTTAAAATAATTGTATTTTAACACGTGTTTTATTTGAAAGGATTTGAGGCTATGATTTATTTTAACTAAAATTACTTTATTTTCATAAGGTTTTATTTAACTTCCAATAATCGTCTTTCCAGTTTAAAATTTAACTTTAACTTACTTTCAAATGTCCGATCGAGGTTAAATTTTACATACTGACTTAAATCCAATGACAATGCAATATTATTATAATTTTCGACTCTTACCGTCTTATACATACTTATATTGGAGAATAATACAAAAGGTCGGTCAGGTTATACGTGGACACACTGTATATGATGAATCAAAAATTATATAATAGAGAGTAAAAACTATGTTTTTAATTGCATTTTTTTATAATTTATTATATTTTTCAGATAAAATTAAAAACACCTTTTTCTCTCTTGGTAAAAAAAAAAAAAAATGGTTACTTATCTCTTGCTTAGTTCAATGTTAGTTCTAAACCAAGTCTAGTTCTAAATATTCTGGACAAATTAGAATCCATTAAAAAAAAATCTATCTTGTTTACGACAAGTTTTCACTGGCTTACCGTAAATTCACTAAACTATACAATAAAAGAAACATTTTGCAGGCAGATCATTAAAGTGAAAGTCAATTTTTTATAAAATTTTATTCATTTCAACTTGTTTTGAAAGGAGATGGAGCAGCTATAAGGACCTGTATGAGCAAGCGGTATGATGTCGCTATGACGTCAAAAATTTTACATGACAAATTAATTGTCACAATCACATACAAAAACCGGACTAAATGGTGCAACCATTATTTCTCCGCAATATGTATATAAGGGGACCACCACTTCATGTCTTCAAGACAGACTGCTTTAATAACATGATGCTCTTTTCGAGACGCAGTGGTGCATGGGAAGCACGAATGCAGGTGTAAGATAGGAGCATCACGTTACTCTGGCTGTCCAAAACATGGAACTATGAATAAAGAGGTACTGGCATATCCTTAAAATGTTAAAGCTTTAACTGTAACCGGTTTCGCAACGACTCATTATCACCGAGACAAATTTCCACTATTAAATTTTAATGGGAAATTTCTCATTATTTAAAAACCTTATTAATGCAGAATTTCAGTCATAATTATAGCCGAAAACAGATATTCATTTTTACTGGTAGAAGTTTACTTAGGCAGTCATCAGGTCTTGCGTTTCCGCTATATTAGTACAACCTAAAAAACCTCTACTCAGTGTCAGTGAAAGAAATTATAGTACCCGTGCCAACTTCCACCAGTAAAAACGAATAGAATATCTTACCACATTTGTAAGTGAAATTTTGCATGAATAAGCCGCTAAAATAAAGTGAAATTTTCTTTTCAAAATTTATTAGTGAAGTTCATTCCGGCGGTAATCAGAAACTGTTGATTCGATGCAAAAAATCAGCCGCCACCTTGTGATAAACACCTTAGTGACTTTATTCGCAACTGGTAAACTCCTATTTATTCCATTGACCGAAGCGAGAAGAATACGAAACGTTATACGGCAGCGTGGTTTTTTTTCGTTAGTTTTGAATGGAGTCTATTGCACGTTGTCACAAAGCGGTAGATATCGACATCAGAGTACCTTACATTAAACATATTTACATGGAACTTGACAACAATGTGGATTGTAAAAGTTCCTTGTGTGTCTAGATGTTTTCACATATTGGCCACATTCAGACAATTTATCATTTAAGGATTTATTTCGTTCTACAACTTTCTGATCTTAACTTCTGCCCTTGCATATTCCCAGACCCATTCATCCTAAGCCATCTTAATTTTCCTATAACTAAAGATTATCTACGCAATATTACCTGAGATAAATTCACATATCTTTCTCCGAAAACGGCTATTACATTTTCAATGGATGGGTGGTATGTTTTCGATCTTCACAGTACGGTTCATCCATAGTGCAGTTCATTCAAATAGTGTGAATAAACTTAATTTAGGAGTAAGAGCTGGTGTACCTGTCCAGACATTAGTGACTATAAAATTTGCATCTGAATCAAAGGCCATCCCCATCTTGGTTACATTCAGAGAACTTGTCATTTTTGAATTTATGGACTTCTACAGTTTTCTTTTTTTTACTGCTGCACTCATTTACCCTAAACCCTTTTTCTGCTGCTTAATATTTTCCTATTATATAATTAAAGTTTTTCTATATTATATGACCTCAGATAAATTCAGGTATTTTTCTCAAAGATAAGTTTCAATAATTTCAAGTGGTGGGTGTAATATTATAGCCTTTTGAAATGGGATTTATTTTACTTTCCTATCCATTAATTTACAAACAACCCAAAATCTTCCACTGGCTACCCTGAATAAGTCGCGTCCTTGATAGGTCTCAAATCGTTAATGTATTTCACTAAACGGATTGCATACCGTCGTGAAGAAATACTTTATTATTCCTCTGCTTCAATTTATATAAAAGTAATTTCTAAATATTTATACTAAATTTCTATTTCAGCCCAGCTGGATCGGTCCAGTTACTTTTGCAAGAAGAGAATCTGTTAATTGTAGCTGGAGTGGCAAGTGCATTGGAATTCCTGTCATTGTTTTGTTAACTACAGCTGTAGCAATAGTACTTAAGAAAAGAATGAAAGGTTTGTATTGCCTCTTTATGCACGTAAACAATTAAATATAATATTAACATTTTAATTTTAACCCCTTCAAGGGCGGTGGTTCATTTTTGAACCACCTAATTTTAATTTCTAAATGGGACATTGACACCAGAATTCTGCTTAGAAAATTTTCGATTTATTCAGTACCCGAATAAAAGCTTTTACTCATTTTCAAATAAGTTAGTTAGCAAATTCCGGTGTCATTCATTCATTTCAGTATTTTATTGATAGAAATGTCTTGCCCCTAAAACGGTTAAATAATACGACGGAGCATGTTATGACGAAGGGACATTTTTGGCAGACCTTGACAGAGAGGATTTCATTGTTTATCGGGTCAATTCACAATTCTCAATCAGGGAATTTTTTTGTTTATTTTATTAATTTGTAATTTTAAAATCTGAAATTTTAGCTATTTTTAAGCAAAGGAAAAAGCTTTGTTTTTTAATGATGTTTGTGCAGCAGAATGCTTTCTTACGTCGGCTTTTCATTCAATGAAAAACGCTAACTGCCAAAGTCGCACTTTGGCGAAGGTAATCGCAACATTTCTCTCTCTACAAATGTCTACAGAAGAGTATGTACCAAACTTAATGTACCAACCATTTTACGGAGTTCTTGACTTTACAAGGCAAAAGCGTTGCTAATTAAAACTTATCAAAAAATGAATCATTGGTATCAAATAAAATAAATTGGTACCAAATATATTTGATATCAAATATATTGGTATATAAAAAGTATTGGACTACCATTAAGATTTTTCATTTAGTTACTTATTTTTGTTTTTATCATATGCTTTTCAGATGCATTTCCTACTAAAAACGGGGCTAGACGATGAGTAATAGACCAAAAGACACGTATGGTTTCTCATGCTGTTGGACTTATAGAACAACGCTACATAGTTCTTAAACATTGGAAAATACATACAATTTTAACTATGTCTTGGAAATTCATTGTCTGGATACTCTGGATAACGCAACGGTCTTATAATTATTAATCGTAAAATAATACAAAGAAAAAATCACCTTTGAAGTAGGCAAACATCCACTATATACAGATTGTGATCGGTTAACGAACTGTTCGGTTTGCGAACAGAATGGGTAACGAATACTTTTGCGAGGGATTTTCATGTTCGGATAACGAACACCTCATAAATCAAGGGCAAGAAGAAGCTGTGTTTCAAATTTGGCGACATGTATTTATTTGCATCTATTGTCGAATTAAATAACATGTTAACAGTTGTATACATGTGACCTAATTAATTCATTGACTACCGGGTGTTTGGAGGCTACATTTTAGGGCCTCCAAATTAGAACTAACTCATTAGAAACATTAATTTTTATTTTTCGTGTCCCCTTTTAAAGATATATTTTCAATAGCAAATTAATTATTATAATTGAAATATAGTTCACAAATTATTGACAAGCTCTAGTTTCCACTTGAGTTTTATCGGGCCCTGTTGTAAACACAAAATTTTAGAAAACTAAAGAATATTTGAAAGGACAACGATACAAATTGATACGTTTTAATGCCGTAGTCAATGAATGTAATCCTAAAAGTTTTTAGAAAGGGCATGGCATCTATTTTTTTTAATACTCCACGACCTGGACAAAGCCATCAAAATACGATCTGTCCATATTAAAATTGACTTTTATTAACTGTATTATAATGAGAAGATTTTAATAAATATTTTATAAATATTATTTAGCTTTTAAGAGCAGAACAGATTAATTGAATTCCGATACAAATCTAAACTACATTTGTGATCGGTTAACGAACACTGTTTTGCAACGGAATAAGTTCGTTAACCGATCACCCACTGTAATGTAACACAGCAATGAAGTCTGGTGGTATGAAGTCACACTGTTGATCACAACTGATCATAAGTTTCATAAGTGTAATCGTTAAGTATATAGGTAAAGTATTGGTCTTACATAAAAAATTCTCCCAATAGAAATTCTCCCAATTCTGCCAATAGTACGGCAATACTGTCTTTATAAAATAAATATTTGTAATGAAAAGACAATACGATAAAGATAATGGTTTCAGTCGGATATATTGTCTTTTCAATAGAAATATTGGCAATAAAACGGTTACAAAATTTTGTACTTTTATGTTAACCAGGTGCAAATCTCGATATAGATATATTTTTGTTTCTTCCCAAATGCAGCTTCTATGTTTCGAGTGCGTGAGTTAGAAACAGAGATTTAATGTTGGAATAAAATGTTTTAGTTTATGATATTATTCGTTATTATTATTATTATTGTTGTTGTTGTTTTGTTATTATTATGTTGAACGGAATGAGTATACCTATATTTAAATATTATACTAAAAAATTTCAGACATGCATTTTAAATTAATATTATATGTGTATTTCAATTAAATTAGTCAAAGATTTATATTTTAAATGAAATTAACGCAATATGAATAAAGTCGACGGGAACAATATTTGACGAATCATCACTTACGTCCTCGTGACATAAAAGTACCAAAAATTGTTACACATACTGAGCCGTTATTGCAAAATACTAACACGAGATTGTTAGGGTACTATTTCATGGCAATATTACAATAAAAGACTAATATGTAAATTTGATGCAATATTGAGTTAATAGTTTGGTAACAATTTCAATATACAATTCATTATTTAATTTTTATTACAGTCATTTATATTCTATATATATACAGGGTGCAATATGTTATCTATCGCCGACCTTTAATTTCTCAACCGTTGGCCGTAGACATATAGTTCCAATTACAAAAACGTTTCAAATGAGCTAAATATCCATGTTGTGGTATTATTTAAAATAAAAAATCAATTTCATAAAATTTACGAAATCTAATTTTTTATACGGTCCCCCAGTCCCTATAGTTATATTTAGCAAAAGTTTACGCATATCATAACAGATATATCAGAAAAAGTTTGACATCTGTACTACAAAAATTGACATAGTTATTAAATTTCAAAGTTTGAGATTTTTGCACATGATTTTGTCTTTCATTGAGGGATCAGTTAAAAGATGAATTAAAGTAATTCGAGATCAAAGTCAGGGTGCAATGTCCTTTTTTACGGCGAAACCACCTTTAGCCGGTATCGACAAATCGGGGAATCATCAAAGAGGGTTATTTCATCTAAAAATTTGAGCTAACTTTTATGAGTCGAACAACATTCAAACGTCAAAGTAGGTAGAATCGACAACCGGAAAATAAAACATACTCACTAAGGACTAGATAAATGGCAGCTGAATTGCACTCTGATTTTGGTCTCGAATTACTTTAATTCATCTTTTAACTGATCCCTCAATGAAAGACAAAATCATGTGCAAAAATCTCAAATTTTGAAATTTAATAACTGCGTCAATTTTTGTAGTACAGATGTCAAACTTTTTGTGTTATATATGTTATGATATGTGTAAACATTTACTAAATATAACTATAGGGACTGGGGGACCGTATAAAAAGTTATATTTCGTAATTTTTATAAAATTGATTTTTTAGTTTAAATAATGCCACAACATGGATATTTAGCTCATTTGAAATGGTTTTGTAATTGGAACTATATGTCTATGGCCAACGGTTGAGAAATTAAAAGTCGGCAATACATAACATATTGCACCCTGTATATATATATATTAATATAATTCTGGAATAGACGTAAAAAAATAACATTATCTCTCAGGATCAAATAGCAATAACTAACGACAAAATTTTGGTGGATGACAAAATTAAATAAATAAGTAAATACATTCAAAGAAAGAAAAAAAAACATTGGGAATTCTTTCTTTCTAAAAAAATTAAATGAAAATAATCACAAATTAAAGATATGAAAATTGCAATTTTTCTGCCGCAGAGGAACCATTCAATTTATTCCTCCATACTTATGCTTCTGAGTATTTTAGATATTTCTAATTCTTCTCAGATGTTGGAGACAAGACTGAAAAAGAAAAGACTTATGTTGTTTGTTTGTTTCGTTTACTGTCAGAAACAGTATGTTTACTAATGCGTTAACTTTTTATTTGTACAGCTACCAGTAAAGAAGTTCTACAAGCAAGGCATCATTAAGTTTGTTATTTTTATTCCCTTTCCCTTTAATATATTTTTAATATTATATTTTTAAGCTAATATTAGCTGTTGTCACGCGAAGAAGGTATTAAACATCTTATTATGAGACTTTTCGTTCAATCTATAAGAATTAATTTTCTTTTCTTCCGCAGAGAAAGATTAGGAAATTTAATCTTTTTTTTTCTTCTTTTCTTTTGTTGCTTTCAACCATTTTTGGTTCTTGCGAAGAAAATGGAAGGTAAATAATGTGGTGTTTTATGCTTTTTTCCTTATTAAATATGTGCTGTTTTGCTTGATTTTTTTTATGCTAGTAATCCATTGAAGATTACATTATGATGCTCGTATTACACTTCTCGTTGTTAAACTGAATAACTTCGCCTCCCTTTATTATACTATCTAAAATATTCCAAAACCTGTTAATTAGAAAATCTTTCATTATGATTTTCTCAAAAAAAAAAAAAAAGTTTATATGTATTTTTTATTAAAATAATCTAAGTAATGAACGGTATCCTGTATAATTATGTGTAAAAACAATGCTAATGCTTTTATCATCGAAGGAAAGATGTAGGAATGAGATCTTTATATGAGTATTTTACACTTTTGACATTTTTAAAACAGAGGTTTCTGAATTCTTTTATTAACGAAGAGGCAAGTTATTAATACAATTACGGGGACAAGGGACCTTCAAATTCATTCTTTTATTATTTTTTTTTATGCAACTTATTGCTATTTAAGGGCTCACTATGAATTATGTCATATATTTATCACATAAGAAATTTTAAAAAACAAAATGTTGGAGGAAAATAAGGAATTTTCCTGAATATTTTAAGCGTTGTCAAGAACTTTCAAAATGTCCCAACCGTACTCCATACCTATTAAAATCCCCAATATATATTTTTTTATGCCAGTTTGCTTTAAATATACAAATAAAATTGTGCATAAGTTTTTGAAACTAAATATACGTAATTGAAAAAGTTAAAGGTAGTTAAGTGCAGAAAAAGGATGCAAAAAATGATGAAAATTTCCTAAAATTTAGAAAATATATTTTTCCTTACCTTTATATTCAAATATATAAAAGCCGATTCTTTCCTAAAGGGTCCAATTTTTCTTGTATATGGAGTTATTCAAAATATTAATTAAAATTGCAGTACTCATAATATACAGGGTGATTCAAAAAAGATGGGAAACATTTTAGGAGGTGATAGTACACACCCAAACAAACATTTTGTAGCAAAGAATGCATGGTCGAAAACTAAGCGTAAAAAAGTTAGAGGGCGCCAAAAGTTATGTTCTTATACGAAGCAAAAACACACAATGAACGATTAAGTTAAGTTACGAAAGCAAATTTAATTGCATTTGATTACAATAAGTGCTCAAAACATTGACCTGCAGCTGTTATGCACGCAGTACAACGGCGAAGAACAGATTGACGAATTTAATGAAACACACCAGGCATATCGCGAACTTCTCCTACAGCAGCCGAAAGCTTGGCGACAAGTTCTTCTACGGATTCAATGGGAGTCTCATACACAAGATCCTTTAGCTGTCCCCCCCCCCAAAAAAAAAAAAAAAAAAAAAAAATCGAGACATGAACGATCTGGCGAGCGCGGTGGTGCCTGGTGTGTTTCAGAAAATCTGCCCTTCGCCGTTGTACTGCGTGCATAACAGCTGCTGGTCAATGTTTTGAGCACTTATAGTAATCAAATGCCATTAAATTTGTTTTCGTAACTTAACTTAATCGTTCATTGTGTGTTTTGCCTCGTATAAGAATATAACTTTTCGCGCCCTCTAACTTTTTTGCGTTTAGTTTTCGACCATGCATTCTTTGATACAAAATGTTTGTTTGGGTGTGTACTATCGCCTCTTAAAATTTTCCCCACCTTTTTTGAATCACCCTGTATTTAGCTAATAAAGTCCTATTCAACATATCTAAAAGTAATAAAATGTACCTGGAATGTGTTATATTAGAAGTCAGAGGCTTATATAACAACAATTATAAAATTATACAACTTTAAAACCTGAAGTGATAGAGTTTTTCATTACATTTTATCCTTTATCATTACAAATACTTTATAATACACACATTCATTTATCTGTTCTATAAATATTTTAGAGCAGTGTTATTATTAGCGATATTGTAGGTGCTCATAAAATTCAGATCTGTGCGAAAATAAATTTAAAACTAAAGTAATGTTTCAATAAATGAAAATTAAAATTCTAGTGCTATATTCACCTTGAGTTAAATAATTAAAATACGTGTAAAGCACAAATGTACAGTCGTGGAAAAAAAATAAACACCCCCTACTAACTCCTCAACAAATTATCGTAGACGAAAGTTACTGGAACCGAACTATTGGAAATAAAGTCTAATTTTAAATGATGTATATAAAATTTTCTTAGGGGGTCGTCTACATATAAAAACGAATCCAAACTTCATTTTTTTAAATGGCAATACACAATTTTAACGAGATATTTCAAATCTTCGGTTCAAACTATGCCTAGACTCCAAATTCCAAGTCATTTGAGTGATAAGTTTTTGAATTATAAACATTCAAAATTTAGTACTTCTAATGTTAAATTGCTTTTTCATATTTTTATTTATCTCTCCTGAAATTATGTTCCTAATGCGCTAATTTTTTTATAGCAATAATAATAATATACCCAAACGTAAATACGCTGAATTCGTAATTTTTATAATTTTATGATATGAATTATGAATTATGAAATTAATATTCGAAAAAAATATGAATTGCAACCTACAATTTTCTTGACGGTTTTAGATTTATTAAGTTCTGCTTTATGAAAATACAAAATTTCACATTTTTGTACCTAGTAGTTTTCAAATTATGCTTAAAAAACGGCAAAATCATGTTTTAAGGGGCCGTCTATGATTGAAGTGAGTAGATATATTGAAATTTATTCTGCTGTCCTGTAATCTAACAGGCTTCATTGACTCTTTGAGTGGCGCTTAAGATAATGGAGTTATGAATAAAGAGGAGGAGACATATAGTCTACCAGTTGCGAGTGAAGTAACTGAGGAGGTTGTCACAAGATGGCGACTGTTTCTTTTAAAAATCGGATCTTCAATTTCTGATTACCGCCAGGACAAACGTCCCACCAGTAAAATTAAATAGAAAATTCCGTCTTATTTCAGCGTCTTTTTCGTGGAAAATCTTCTCAAAAATGTCGTAAAAATATCTATTTGTTTTTATTGGTGTCAGTATACCTTGTAAAACTGTCAGTTTGTTTCCCTGGTTGTCACAATATGGCGGAAACGCAGGGCCTTACTATCGCCAAAGTAAGCTCCTACCAGTAAAAATGAAAATTTGTTTCTACGATTATTTATGACTGAAATTTTGTAATAATAAGGCCTTTAAATAAGTTGAAGATTTCTATATAAATGTACTGGTGGAAGTTTCCACCGGCGGTAAACAACGTCTGCGATAGCAGTTACAGTTGAAGCTTCACTATTTTAAGGGTATGTCAGTTCCTCTTTATTAATAGTTCCATGCTTAAGATGCCTTGATCAAGAAAGGGGCTCTCTCGGTTAACAAATAGGGCTAGTAGGCACATTGAACACGGGGCAAGTTGGCTCGATGTCTGGTGTGTACTGATAGCTTGAAAAACAGAAAACACCGAGAAAAGTGGTTGCAATGCAATATTTTGGGCACTCGAGGCTTGCCCAAATAGAGAAACTCGTTTTTTTATTTGTGACAACTGTAACTCTGATGATGATATCGAGTAGGATAGAAGTTGCTCATTGTTATGTTTTATTCATTATTTTTATGTCTGTATAATTTAGAATTTACATTGAACGGCGATAACGCCTTTGTTCAAACATACTGGTAATAATGAATTTGATTTCTCTTAACTGCATGTCTTATTTAAATTTTTAAAAAGCGTGTGCCAACTTACCCCATAGGCAACTTCCTCCGTGACGGGGTAGGTTGGCGCACAATTTTCCTTTTACTTTAGGCTTCCGCTAAACATAAACTATAAAAGCTACAAACTCAAAACTCCAGGTATTTATAGTCCAATGCCTGTTCTTTAAAAGTACAGTTAAAGTTTCATAAAAAAAAATTAAACAAAAGATTAATAAAAATAAATAACTGTAAACTGCGCCTACTAGTCCCGGTCTCCCCTATGTCAGATGGATGCCAGATAAGGTAACTGTTTTTCTTCTGGGCAATTCTCGAAAAAGAGCTAAGAAAATAATAACAACATTTGAATTTTACTGATGACGGCCTTGTAGTGGTTGAAAGAGTTCTAGATTTTTCTGATATATTTTAAGATATTTGTATTTAAAATATTTTTATATTACATTTATGCAGCTGAAAGTAATTTTTGTAGAATTATTTGTGATTTACATGTATTTTAATTAAAATAATGTTTATTAAAAGAAAATGTTTTTATAGTCGTCTTTAAAAGTATTTCTTTAACTCCTTAGATATCCAACGCAAATTCTGACAGGAATGAATAACTATCTAACGAAGCGATTCTTAATTAAAAATGAAATTATCGAATATTTTTGTTCGAAGAATTGTTGCAAATAATTGTACGTCTAAAAATAGAAAGGGGAAGAAAGTTTCGATTTCACTTTTACCCTCACTCCCAAGTAAAAATTTACTGCTGACGTAGTTTCTCATTACCGAATTTTTTTTAATAACTTTCGAGGTATGTAGATAACTTATTCAGTTCCCAAGTTACATCCTTTTTTTACTTGTGTAAATGATAAACTAGATCCAAAGTTATATTTAAGTTCTTATAAGTATGTTATTTTTATTCGCATTGTCGTTTTAGCTATAACAAAATTAAGATCATAATCTGTAAAAATATACCTTCATTATACAAGGATAATTACCTCAGGGATTTTAACTGGTTAATTTGTTTTGTAATTATGATAGAAAAAGTTAACTATAATTGGATTTGCTAATAATTTTTCTTTCAATATCCCCGCATATTTTAATCTTTCAAACACAAAAGATTATTAGATTTTTTTTTTTCTTTTTAGTTATTTAAGATGTGAACAGGTATTAATAAAGCTCTTATTTCAAAATGAGCTGTAAATTATGAAATCTAAAATAATGAGGGTTTTTTTTTCATATTTTAGTGTTCCATAAAGGATTGTTAATGTTTCTTGTTTTCTGACTAATAAAATATGACGTAAGACGATAGAACAAAAGTAAGAATATATATATATGAATAAGAGGAATAGAGGAAAAGGTGTTTCTATATTTGTAAAATTACTTAGAACAGCAGAGGTATTATTATAAAAAAATCATTTATGTTGTAAGCAATTTAAGTTTTAATTATTTTAGATGGATAATATTTTCATCAGATCAGATTTTTGTTGCCTTATTCTAATTGGCGAAACAATCACGTTTTTTAAAAATAATAAAATATTTTGTAGATAACATTAAAAAATTTTAAATAAATAATTAAATCGCTATAGAATAGGAAATTATATATATAATGACACAAAGTGTATAACGTTTCCGGGGTTGAACTCATCCGGATTCCACTTCACTTTATCGTATTTAATTCGACCATTTTTATTGAAAATTATTTTTTCGAATTCAACTTCATAAAAGTTACATTTTTAGAAAGATTATTCAAAATAAATTAACACTTGTGAGATGACTTACATTTAATTATGTACATATTCTGAGATAACTTCAGTTGAAATTAGTTTGGCCCTCTCCCTCCATAAGTCATTTTTGGCATTTGACATTTGAAGTCCACCGAAGTGGAGAATGCTTTGGGGCCTATAGCTACAATGGTTGTTGCCTCGAATGATTCTTATTATACATAGAAATCACAACAAGTCACAACAATTTTTATTTCCATTACATATATTTATATAACTACAAAGGGACATTCACAATTACATCCATGTCTTACCCAGGGACTCGAACCCGGGCCCTCGGGGTGACAGAAGCCTCCGCTAACTGACCACTCCATCAGCCCTCCATAAGTAAACATTCATTTGTTTCGCATTCATTGTGAACTTTGAGCTCTGTTGGCGCCATCTATCGGTAGTTAAAATAAAAAAAGAAGTTTCTTTTGAAATTCTTTGAACTCTGAAGACATTGGGGGAAAATGAATAGTATTTCTTATAAAATATAATCAGACTCAATATTAATGCCGTGTAGAATATATATGTTACCGGCCAAACCCGATTTTAGGCCAAACTAGATTGGCCTAGGAAAAACTAGTTTATCCTAACGCGCATCGGATAAACTAGTTTTTCCTAGGCCAAACTAGTTTATCCTAAAGCCTATAGGATAAACTAGTTTTTCCTAGGCCAAACTAGTTTATCCTGACGCCCATAGGATAAACTAGTTTTTCCTAGGCCAAACTAGTGTGGCCTAACACTCACAGGATAAACTAGTTTAGACTGCTATCCATTGGTCTGAACTAGTTTATCCTATACCAATTTCATTTGGCGTGCTTTTATTGATCCCAAAGACCGCTTCTGCGCCAACCTTCTGGTTTATCCTAGGCAAATCTAGTTTATCCTAGAGCAATTCAATTTGACGTATTTAATTGATGCCAACCTGTGTTGAGCACGCCGAGGAAAAAAAAAGAACTAATTTAAACTCAAATTCAATTTCTCAAAAATAAGTCAAGTTCAAGTTAAAATTCAAAAATTTTCAAACACATATATCGAAGTGAGCAAAGTTCACTAAAAACTCGTTTTTTAATTTTAATTTTTTTAAATATAATAGAAGTTCAGTGTCCAAATTTACGAAATTTTGTGAGCTAGATTTTTGTTATTCGATGTAAGGGTCTTTACGGGCCTACTCAATTTTCAATCCCGACAATCGGTCCGGGCTTTGTTTGGGGATTTCATTTTTCGAGAAGTTCGGACTGAGATGGACCGGGACTCAATTTTTTTTCCGGCGTAAGTTGGGACTGTACTACATTATTCTTGAGGACTGCGCAGAAATTTACAGTACAATTTCCAACCCAGCTCATATGAAAATCATTTGGACCGGCAGGATCTCTGGTCTGGTCAGTAAAAATATCAGTAACATTTGGCCCGGCCAAACTTTTTTTTAATGCACGTATTTTTAAATCGCTATTATTCCACAATTGAAATTTATATATTTATTATTTTTCTTAATTTTTTACTTTCTTCTATCTTTACAAGAATAAAGTATTGGATTCGTGAAAATTTTAGACTTCCGGTTTTCGACGGATTTACACGTATCAGGAGTCAGAGATCCCGAAAAACATGTTTTTACAAAATGTCTGTCTGTGAGTCTGTCTGTCTGCATGTATGGAACACAATTTTGTGCGCCCTCTAATGTACGGAATTTAATAAAAAATTATATTCAGGTAGTCTCTGATATAAATTGATGCTGATAGTTTTTGGTGTAAATCGCCCAATAGGTGGCACTGCTATGCTAAATTTTGCAGGATTGTGACGATTTTCGTAATAGCTATATCTCAAGAACTAACGTACAGATTTTCAACAAGCTTCAGATTCAGTTAGTCCTTGATATGAATTGATGCTGATTAGGTGTTGGGGTAAATAGCCTAATAGGTGGCTCTGCTGTGCTGCATTTTTCACGATTTCCTCAATAGCTCAATCTCAATAACTAACTTCAGATTCAAGCATACCTTGATTAATATTGCTGCTGATTATGTTTTGGTGTAAATCTCTCAACAGGTGACGCTGCTATGCTGGATTTTCCAAATTTTTCAAAGTAGCTGTATCTCAAAAACTGATTCAAGGATTTTCACCAAACTTCGGATTCAATTAGTCGTTGACATAAGTTGTTTCTGGTTAGGTTTTGGTGTAAATTATTCAACAGAAATCCCTGCTACGCTGCATTTTGCTGGATTTACACGATTTCAGCGATAGACATATCTCAAGAACTAATGCACGAAATTTCATATCTTTAGAATCCTCGCAATGAACATAGATTGCCATTTAATTTTTCATTATGGTAGCGAATTTTGAAGTATTAACATATTTGAGATAAAGGAAAGTTTTGGGATTGGTACATCCGACTAGTTTTAAGATGCGTAGATGCATTTTTAGGTAATAAACTTAAAGTAAGGTGAAACTTGAGAAACATAACCTGCCTATTGCAGAATCCCGTGTTTAACAAAAAAAAATATGTTGAGCTATGTAAAATGAGGATATTAGTACTTGTAAAAAGAATATAATGCATTTACAACACATGATGAACCTTCTGATAAGGAAACCTGCCTATAAAGGATGTTTTTTCTTTCTTATGCTATTCATTTTTAGAAGATTTATTGTATAGAATTTTTAAAATTTTTAAAACTTCGAGCCATAGATTGTGGATTAACGATATTAATGATTCTATTTTAAACTATATTGATTTTGTAATGAATTTTTCTTTGTATGTAAATATCTAAATAATTACTAATAGCAATAATTTTTTACACGGCTTGGAAACTTGAAAAACTGAAAAAAATATTTAGAAAAACCTTCTAAGACGGAATCACATAGGAGAGAAAAAACTCGTTATAGTTAAGTTCCTTTTTTAACAGGTCCGTCATCTCTAGAAAATGTATTATGTTTTTTTCAAACGGATTATTATACCCAATTTGCACCGATTAAAAAACATTTTCCGTTTAAAACAGGATTTCGTCATACACAGATTCTTCTAACAGGTTTTACAGTACTGTATCATTCGTATAAATATGTAAGTACTATTCTTTAGAGAATTTTAATTTTGGAATAAAGGTAGCTTAAAAATACATGTATTTTACGACAAACTGGGACCGGAACTTCGCCGGATTTTTGTGAAATTCCAAATTTTTGAAAGAATACCAAATGTTCTTCTGATATTCTTAATGGTGCATTTATTCATAAATAATTCAATTTTTAAGTGATATTTATGTGAAAAAAAAATATCTCGAAATTCTTTCTGTCCTAAATTTTATGATAACCTCTTATCCCAATCTTTGGTCCTCCAGCACAAAATTTGTCATATGGAACATATTTTTAAATAACGGCGGCGGTAAAATGGGGAAGATAGGGGGACGTTATCCCACTCCCCATCGAATAAAATATATTATACAGGGGTGACAGCAATACTACTTTGCACAAGGTTAGCGCCGGGGCGGTCGTTGGGATCAATAAAAGCACGGCCAATTGCATTGGCCTAAGGTAAACTAGAAGGTTGGCGCCGGGGCCGACTTTGGGATCAATAAAATCACGCCAAATTGAATTGACCTAGGATAAACTAGTTTGGACCAATGAATAGCAGGCCAAACTAGTTTATCCTATGAGCGATAGGCCAAACTAGTTTGGCCTAGGAAAAACTAGTTTATCCTATGGGCGTTAGGATAAACTAGTTTGACCTAGGAAAAACTAGTTTATCCAATGGGCGTTAGGTTAAACTAGTTTGGCCTAAAATCGGGTTTAGCCGGTAACATATATATATATATATATATATAACAATGGAAAGGAAATTTTGCATTTTTGTATTTTGTAGGGAAAATAAATTTGTAATTTAATAAAAGAATTTGAGAAAAAAAATCTGTTAATTCAATTAATATTTACAATTTACTTAAGTGATAAAGGATCATTTTTAATGGTCAAAATTTATTATAGGCTTTTTTTTTGCATGTTTTAAAAAAATGAGGTTTTAATCTGAGTTAAACTTTTTAAAATTTAAGTTATATAATTATTATTTTGGCGTCAGCTATCGGCAATTAATCCGTGAAGGACTTTTAATTATTATTATTATTATTATTATTCTGATTTATAAGAAATTGAAGGTTTTTTTTTAAGCAATGAACGAAGACGAAAGTTAATTGACAATATGTTTTAAAATAGAATTATTAATTCTATTTTCATGTTTTTTGTGAAGTAGTTCTTTAAATTTTGTGAGTGAAGTTCTTTTTTTGCAAATTAAGTTTCAATTATAAATGGGCTGTTTTTATAACTATTTTATTTCCACCTGATCCTATTAGTCAGATAAGATAAAAATTTATTACTTCATAATTCTTTTTATAATGCAATGCTATATCATTCTTTTGAAAATGCAAACACGTCATTATGACGGGCTACCTTCTAGTTTAACATAACGAAGGATGATTTTTTTCCGCATATTTCAGTATTTCAATGTCGATTCTTGACGTCTTATGGATTTTTACTGCAAAACAATGACACATAGCAAAATTTAAAATAGGAATAAGAAAAAAAACATAGAGAGAAAGATCTCTACTTACAACTGTTGTAAAAAAGCATGAAATAGATTGATTACTACAGATCTCTTTTGACAAATTTTCTAAAAAAAACTATAAAGTAAAAAATAAAGTATTGATAAAACAATTAACATAGTTTGCTCAAATAACATTATAAATAATTTGGACCCTGTTGCTTTTCAGAAATTGATTATTTAACATTAGTATTTAATCGTAGAATTTTCTTATTAAACCAGGCGGAGTTTGCCATTCGGAAATGCTGGTATTAAAACATTTGGAAAATTTCTATGCAGAGAATTTTATTTGTATGAATTTTTATATTTTGCGGAGTAATAAAGAATTTTTAAGGGGGAATTGAAAAGTTGTAATGCGTTTGACAAAAAAAAAAAGTTGAATACTATAATGTAAAACAATTAATATATTTTTTTTTTTTTTTACAAATTTCAGTTTCATAAAAGTTACAATTACTTTTTGTTTCAATTTTGATTAAGTAAGAATGACTCATGGTGAACGAGCTTGTAATAAGAAAAAATAAATATAAGTGAAGTTATGTGATAAAAGTTTCTGTGAGCCAGTGTATCATTTAGAAAAAAATACAGATAATTTATATATTTTGATTACGCATGTTAATGTAAATATGATTTTGCATGCATAGAATTTGATTTCCGTTCTACACTACATTTAACGGAGAGTCTTGTCATAAACTTTTAAAATTCTGCAGCAAACTGAGAGTCATTGGACCTTTTTTAAAGATAACATTTCTTGGCCTTTTTATTAAGTGTATCTGACCATGTTATTCACCATAGTTTGGTCAGAATAAAGTTAAATTTAGGTTATGCAACTGTTTTCAGTAAAGGCGGCTGAATGACTAAACTGTTTGCTGGAAATTTTTAACAGTGTATAATATTAATATATATATATATATAACAAGGAACGTACGATGTAACAAGGACTAATTAAAAAAGAAATGAGAGCAAAAGCTTAAAGCAGTGCATCCCAACATTTATTGGTACGCGACTCAGCTTAAATAAAACATTTTTCGCTACCTACCTATACCTATAAGAGTGTATATCAGTATGGAAATTGTTATATGACCTCTATAGGCTATCGACTATAGAAAAAAGGAAAAAAAGGAATACGAAAAAAGGAAATTTTTCATAAGAAGAATATTCTTATTTCATGTTAAAATTTTATATTTTTTTAAATAGTTGAAATAAAAGATAATTTTGCGACAAACCTCGATTGTTCCTCAACCCACCAAAACTTCCGTCGCTACCCAGCAGTGGGAAGCGACAAATTTTCTAAAAACAAAACTATAAAGTAAAAAATAAAGTATCGATAAAACAATTAACATAGTTTGCTCAAATAACATTATAAATAATTTGGACCCTGTTGCTTTTCAGAAATTGATTATTTAACATTAGTATTTAATGTAAATTTATGTACTTATAACCAATCAGTTTGGAACCGCTGCCTTAAAGTATAACAGCTAGAAAGAATTATACACACTGTAACAAAAAATCTTAAAACCCACTGGTATTTTGACACTATCAGCAAAAACAAGAATTGGTAATCCCAATGTGTGTAAGTGGAATAATAGTTAAAACAACACGCAAAATACAAACATAACTAAAATACGGTTAATTATTTTCAAAACATAACTTTATAATCAGTGAGATTTCTGCCACTACTGTTTACTGTTGAGGGCGTCTATATCAGGGTTAAAACTGGTTAATTTTAATCTTAAGTCACTTTCTGCACGCAGTTTGTTTATTTACTTGTTTTCAAAAACAGCATATCAGAAAATGCGTGTTCACACAAGCATGTCGTGTTGCACCACACACCAAGGACCTCAAAGTTGATTTAGATAATTCTGTATACTACACTCGTATATTCAACCAGAAGGAAATTAAGGATTTCCCCCTGAAATATTATTTGGTGTTGAAATTGATATTTTTTTAAAAAGGTGAAATGAAAGATATAATTTTGTGACAAACCTCGATTGTTCCCCGGCCCACCAAAACTTCCATCGCTACACAGCATTTGGTCACGACCCATCAGTTTGGAACCACTAATTTAATGTATAATAGCTAGAAAGAAGCATACATAATAAACATAACTGTAAATAAAATCTTAAAACTCACTGGAATTTTGAATTTTCATTGTTTCTGGCCAAGAAAATTTTCTCTGCATTGTATTAGATTTATGACTCTAAATTAGATTAGATTTAAGATGCATTTTTATAATAATGTCGCATTTTTGAAGGATGATATGTAAATATTATTTATCAAAGTTATTTGATTAATGAAAAGAAATCAGTCAATCAATAACAGTAGTTTAAAGAATGTAATAAACAGAACATGCCTCATGCAATTTAAAGTCAGTAATTTGCACTTAAATATGCTAATTTTCTTTATTACATGTTCCTTTATTATTCTTTAAACCATTTATCCTTTATTATTTTTACAATTTTGCTATTTTTAATTAATTCCAATACATTTTTAATAATTCCAATCAATTGGCCTGAAAAATAAAAAAGGAAATATATCTCCATCTATCAAGGTCGTATCAGAAATCTAAATATCACATCTGTAATAATACCTGTAATCATGCTCGAATTTAAATCGTAAATAACACATCAGAAGCATTTTAATATGATTAATTATGAGGAGAATGAATAAACATGATACTGGTGTCGAAAACGAAAGTCAGAAAATCGTAGCGCCGAAACATTTTCCTTTTTAACTAAAGAATTAATTGAGGTAGAAATACTATTTACAGTTGTATTACATATTTACACAAACTCAAAACCATATTGTTGGAGACACAATGCTCCACGTTCATATTTCAATTATTTGACGATCTTACATCACATCTTTATATAATAACAAATCATTCCATTCTCAAAACAACGTTCGTTGCATTCTATTTACAAAACAACAAGGCATTCTGAGAGTGTTCTGTGAGTTGAAGTCGAAGTATAGAAATTAAATTGCGCGTAGCGCTAATCTAACTGTAATTATTTTTTCTACACACTCCCCACCTGAACTCTTACAGAGTTCATCAATCAAAAATTCTATCATGAAAATTTAAATTCTCATATGTTCAGTGATCTCAGTGATCAGTGGTTCAGTGATCTATGATAACTCAATTTCAAAATTCAAATACGCAAAATCAAATTGAAAATATCAAATTCAAACACAAAATATCAAGTTCAAAATATCAAATTCAAATACAATATATCAAATTCAAAATATCAATTAATTCTAAACAAAAAGTATAGAATTCAAACAATATAGAAAAATAAAAAATATTACCTGCAAATCAACACAATAAAATGATATATTTTATTTCAAACAGTTAATATACTTACTTATACTAAAACTCAAATAATACTGCATTCAAAGTAAGTAGAATTTAAAAAAAAGGAAAGAAAACTTTTAGAGTTCTAAAAGAGATTTAAAAAAAAAAAGAGAAGAAGTCTATAAATGTTCATCAGTCTAAAATTTCTAAAGGATATCAGTTCTGGAATCTTTTCGGGTTTCTCTTTTACAGATTTTACAAGTCTTTCGCAAAAATCTCCCCACCATGCAGCTGTTAACAAGACATTTTTTAATGATGCTTTTCATCAACTGTCATCCCTTCGGAATCCAATATCGGGATCGAATTTTTGTCAGAGTATGTGCAGTTTCTGCGTGCATCATTTTTTCATGATCTTGACGCACAATCAACACCGTTAACCAGGAATGTCTAGGCAGAATGACTGGATGTTTTTCTTCGTAGAATGATCACCAAATTCTAGTCTTCCTCCTAAACGTATAATTTCTGCTTGATCTATATATGGAACAAAATTGAATAGGGGTGAATTTTTCTCTACTGAATTATCATTTCTAAGAGACTCAAATTCTACTTTATAAAATCGCTTCTGTTCACTACGGATTGAATATTTTTCTGCTTCTAATAATTCTTCAGCTGTTAGTGGGCCGCAAACTTCAGTAGACTTTGTTAACTTCAATATAAATCTTTTTACCCAAACTGTTATTCTTATTAGTTTCTCCAAAATACTAAATTTGGTTATATCAATAGGATTTTTAATCTCTCCGATTATGCACTCGCATTGCAATATGTCATTAGGCTTCTTTCTGTATTCTAATTCATCTTCATCAATTATTTCTGTATGTTCAGATCTTGGCCAAAATTCTGGTGGGAAGCTAAGCCACTTTGGCCCAAATAACCAAGTCGGGTCATTGATGAGCTTGGAAACTTTTGCTCCTCTTTAGACAAGGTCTGTGGGATTGTCTACCCATGGGCAATGATGCCAATCAGAAGGGGAACTCAGCTTATGAATTTCTTCAACACGATTTCTCACGAAGGGTTTAAATTTTTCAGGTGATCCTTTAATCCAAAAATATGTTATCGTAGAATCCGTCCAGTAAATGCATGGAATTTCCAGATGAAGCGCCTTCAAAATACTGCAGCTTAATCTAGCAGAACATAATGCAGCCATCAATTCCAGTCTCGGTAAAGTGAGGGTTTTCAAAGAAGCTACTCTGTTTTTAGAAGCTACGAAGACTGTTCGAATGTCTTTTTCAGAGGTTGTTACACGTAAATAAGCAATAGTGCCAAAAGCTATTGTACTTGCATCGGAAAATAAGTGCAATTGTAAATTGGTAATCTTCTCAGCTTGAATTTCAAAAAAATAATGTCGAGGAACAGAAAATTCAGATATCTGAGGAATTTCATTTCACCAGTCTTTCCAAAGAGAAACTAGATCTTTTGAGATAACATCATCCCAGTCTATAACTAACGACCAGATTTTTTGCATCAAACATTTTATTCTTAAAGTGAAGGGTCCTAGGAATCCAATAGGATCAAATACTCGACCGAAAACTTGTAAAATATACCTCTTGGTATCAATTCTTTTACAAGCAAATGTTGCTAATTCACGAGTGTCAAAATACAAAAAATCCTCTAGACTGTGCCATGTTGTACCTAAAACTTTGTAAGGGACATTTTCTGTTTTAAATGTTTTCAAATTATCACTAGAAATTACATCATTATTTTTCCACAATTCTTTAAGGGATTTTAAATTAGTATGCCATTTATGTAAATGCATACTAGCTTCTTTGAAAATGTCTATAGACTCTAATGTAGTGGACAAGGCTTGCTTGACAGCGGACTGACTTCCAATGACATTATCTACATAAATGTTTTCATTCAAAAAATCTACGGTTTCTGGATACTTTTTGATATATTTCTTTAAGTGGTGTTTTATTGTAGCCGCTAACAAGAATGGACTACAATTAACCCTAAATAAAACTCTAGTAAATCTATATATTTGTGGGAGGTTGGATTCATCAAAAGGGTCTTCCGAAAACAAAAAACGAGAAATGTCTCTGTCTTCTTCATCTACCAATATTTGTAAAAATGCCTGTTTCACATCAATAGTAAAGGCAACTGAATGAAATCGAAATCGTAGCAAAATATCGAAAATTTCTGGGTTAGGCCCTGCGTGAAGACAATAATTAAGAGAAAGGGAGTTTAAATCATGAGCAGATTCATCAAAAACAATCCTCAATTTACTAGTTACACGGTCTCTTTTTATTACTTCTCAGTGAGGTAAATAAAATTCAACATGCCCTTTATCTTCTGACTTAGGGACTAATTCTATGATTCCCTGATTTAAACAATCGTTCAATACTTCTTTATATTCTAGGAATAAATGGGGGTTTCTAGTAAATTTTCTATTTAATTTAACTAGTCGAGATTCTGCGATTTTTCTATTATCATCCAACTGCCTTTTTTTCCAGTTTCCATGGCAATTTTACTTTATATCGTTTGTTTTCATATTTAATATCTGATTCAAATTGTTTCATAATTTCATTTTCAGAAGGAACATAATCTTGTTTAATATTAATAAGTCCTGAAGTTTCAAGATCCCCAAATTTTTTAATTTGCTCAGAAATTAAATGTTCTTCAACAATTACATTAAAAATCAATGAAGTTTGGTTTTCGCCTTTTTTACCTTGGAGGCACCAGCAAAAGATGGTTTCAACAGCAACAAGATTTTTGTTCAAATGTTTTATATTACCTGTTACTATTTTATAGTAATAGTATGCTCCTATGAGAAGGGAAATAGGATCCTGACATTGTGGTGAGTCAGCAAGGGTTAAATTCTGCAAAATGCTCACCTCTCTCAATTCATTTACTTTTGGGGGAGGGATGTCAGAACTAGAGATATCGTCTGTTACTAAAGCTTCTATTTCTAAACCTGACTTCGAAAGATGCTTATTTTCCAATTTAATCTTAACAACATCATAAATTTTTTTAATTGGGGTTTTACTTCCAAATGTGAAAACTGACAGTTTTTCTTTTCTCAATATTTTAAGTTGTAATTTGTCAGCAATTTCCCGAGTTAAAAAGGTTCGCATTGCAGCGGTATCCAACAATAATCGAACGACAAGTTCTTTATTTTTATTTTTTACATTCGCACTGCAAGTCTGTAAGAAAATTCTATTTTTTAATACACGAGTTAGACGAAATAATTTCGTTACTTGTTTCATTTTGTGTATTCGCTGCTTCCAAATTTTTATCCGGATAATTTTTATTATTAGTAGGTGAATTATGTTGTTTACAAATAGCTCGGCTATGTCTACCACCACATGTACAGCGTATTTTAGAAAAACAATCTTTAATTCGGTGTTTTGGCATCAGACACAAAAAACATCTACCTTGTGATTTCAAAATATTTTTCTTCTTTTCAACATCAAATGCACTGCATATTTCTGACAAATGGTTATTCTTACAAAAAATGCAATTTTTTTTGTCTGAGACGGTAGTCATTAATTCATGTGCGGATGAAAAGTTTAATTTTTGTTTTGGAGGTTTCGTAAATTTCTGTCTGTTTACTTCTAATTTATTTGATTTTGAAAATGAAAAAGACAATTCTCGACTTTTAATTTCGGTTTGTAAAAAATTCAGTAGTTTGTTTATATCAGGGTTACATGATGACTTAATGTTTTGTCTATTAAATTCTAAATTTAAATCTGAGAGCAGTAATTTCAAAACTACCGCTAAAAGCATGGAGTTGTAAGCCTGTGGTTCGAGTCCCAATGTGGTTAAAGACCTTACATATATTTCAATATCGTCATGAAGTTTCTGTAATTTTGAAATATCATTTGACTTAAATACAGGAGATAAATTTAACAATTTATTCATGTGATGATTAATTATCATCTCTTTATTGCCAAATCTACTTTCAAGAATTTTAAGTGCGGTGTCATAATTTGATTCCGAAACTTCTAACCCTTCAATTGCATTTAAAGCGGAGGAGCCTAAGTAACTTCGTAAATAATTATACTTTTCAATTTTCGTTAATGAATTATTTTCATTTATAGAAACTTAAAATGTGTTCCAAAAGTTTGTAAATTGTGTGCAATCACCGTAAAATTTCTGTATATTTAGCTTGGGAAGTTTCACATATTTAGTTTCATTATGGGGTAGAGAATCATTAACTGAATTATTACTCAAAGGAACAATATTTCTTTTACTTTCTTTAAGTTTCTTTTCGGCGCGAAAATTCGTTATAGATATTTTTTCGGAATATTCATAAGTTGTGACCATATCGGCCTCGTATTCGTCTAAATTCAACAAGGGTTCTATCTTATTATTTATTTCATCTAAATTACATGTTTTAATTTTCAACTGATTAAATGTTTCTTCGAGGGAATCAATATCAATTGTGCCACTTTTCAAAATACAATCAATACTATTTATTAATTTTGTAACAGAACTCCTTAAAATAGTCCTGTTTTTCTTAAACTTTTCGAGATCAGCCATTTTTACAACATCAGAATAAAATCAAAAATCAAATACTCTTACCTTGAAAAATCTTCCCGCTTTCAATAATATAAAAAATAAATCATTAATAATAAGTACAGAACTTGTGTGAAAATATAAATTATTTGAAAACAACGTTTAAACACACAATAAAAACAAGCAGATTTGACCATACGTATACGTTTCGTGAGTACTAGGACTCACATCCTCAGTGTAAAAACTATAAAAACTTTAAAAACAATAACCCCCCCAACTACATGTACGGTGAAAAAAACCCAAATGTCAAAACATGACACCAAAAGACCATCAAGTTCTAACAGCCAATGAAATTAATGCGGAAGTGAAGTGTCGTGACACAACAAATCCATCCAGAAAGTTGAGATGTATGGTGTACTAGATAAATCATTAACCATGGAGTCTTTAAATTTATGGATATGAATAGCCTCAAAAAGTCTAAATCCAGAGGAGTAATGCATTTCTCGATAATGGTAGCTGAGTCAAAATTAAAATTATGTCCCTCCCCCCAGCAATGAGAGGCGATAGAGGATTTCTGTAATTCTTTTTTCTTTACATAGTTTCTGTGTTCATTGATTCTGTAACGGAGTTTACGTTTAGTTTGTCCAATGTAGGACAAACCACATTGGCATTGAATGTTGTAAATGCCCCAATAATTATGTGGAGGAATTTGGTCCTTAAGTTGCGAAAAACATAATTTATTAACCGGCTCAAAAACCACACTAAAATCATAATGACTTAAGATATTAGCCATCTTAAAGCTAATACTATTATAAAATGGTAAAATGATAAGGTTGGAAATGGAAACCGCAGTAACAGGAGAATCAAGATTATTAACATGTTTATTAAGACTATGAGAAATTAAATTATTCATATAAGATAAACTAAAACCTCGATCAATAGCCACAGATCTAATGTAATTTAATTCTGTAATAAGTGAATTATTATCTGAACAAATTAAGCGAGCTCTATTAATCAAATAATGAAAATCCGAAGCTTTTTGGGAAGGGGTTGACATGAATTGAAATGGGGGGGGGGAGTGTGACAGCAAAAGGTTTACGGTAAACGCAAGTGTCAAAGGTGTCAGGTTGACGTGTAACCAACACATCCAGAAATGGCAATCTATTATCAATTTCAACTTCATAAGTGAATTGAATGACTGAATCTATTGAGTTTAAAATCGTTAATATATTGTCAACAGAAAATTGAGAAAGGTCCAAGAGTGCAAAAGAATCGTCTACATATCTACAATAAAATGGGGAGTTGATAAGGTTAAACATTTTAACCTCAAAGTAATGCATATATAAATCTGCTAAAAAAGGGCTAAGGGTATTACCGATTGCTAAACCATCCGCCATAGAATAATATTGATTAGAAATTTGAAATGAATTTTGTTTTAAACAAGTACTGAATAACTCAATAATGTGGTTGATTTAATAATCTGTGTAATGAAATTCTTTTAATCTAGTAGTGAGACTTTGTAGTGCACCTTGAACTGGAACATGGGTGATCTGAGAAGTAACATCAAATGAAACCATGCGTAAAGAGGGGGAGCGGATGAAGTTTTTAATCCGATTAACAAAAGAACTAGAATTCTTAATGGTGTAAATATTAGAACTTGAAAGGAATGAAAAGCGTTAGCCCTTTTTTAGCAGATTTATATATGCATTACTTTGAGGTTAAAATGTTTAACCTTATCAACTTCCCATTTTATTGTAGATATGTAGACGATTCTTTTGCACTCTTGGACCTTTCTCAATTTTCTGTTGACAATATATTAACGATTTTAAACTCAATAGATTCAGTCATTCAATTCACTTATGAAGTTGAAATTGATAATAGATTGCCATTTCTGGATGTGTTGGTTACACGTCAACCTAACACCATTGACACTTGCGTTTACCGTAAACCTTTTGCTGTCACACTCCCCCCCCCCCCCCATTTCAATTCATGTCACCCTCCTTCCCAAAAAGCTTCGGCTTTTCATTATTTGATTAATAGAGCTCGCTTAATTTGTTCAGATAATAATTCACTTATTACAGAATTAAATTACATTAGATCTGTGGCTATTGATCGAGGTTTTAGTTTATCTTATATCAATAATTTAATTTCTCATAGTCTTAATAAACATGTTACTAATCTTGATTCTCCTGTTACTGCGGTTTCCATTTCCAACCTTATCATTTTACCATTTTATAATAGTATTAGCTTTAAGATGGCTAATATCTTAAGTCATTATGATTTTAGTGTGGTTTTTGAGCCGGTTAATAAATTATGTTTTTCGCAACTTAAGGACCAAATTCCTCCACATAATTATTGGGGCATTTACAACATTCAATGTCAATGTGGTTTGTCCTACATTGGACAAACTAAACGTAAACTCCGTTACAGAATCAATGAACACAGAAACTATGTAAAGAAAAAAGAATTACAGAAATCCTCTATCGCCTCTCATTGCTGGGGGAAGAGACATAATTTTAATTTTGACTCAGCTACCATTATCAAGAAATGCATTACTCCTCTGGATTTAGACTTTTTTGAGGCTATTCATATCCATAAATTTAAAGACTCATTGGTTAATGATTTATCTAGTACACCATACATCTCGACTTTCTGGATGAATTTGTTGTGTCACGACACTTCACTCCCGCATTAATTTCATTGGCTGTTAGAACTTGATGGTCTTTTGGTGTTATGTTTTGACATTTGGGTTTTTTTCACCGTACATGTAGTTGGGGGGTTATTGTTTTTAAAATTTTTATAGTTTTTACACTGAGGATGTGAGTCCTAGTACTCACGAAACGTATACGTATGGTAAAATCTGCTTGTTTTTATTGTGTGTTTAAACGTTGTTTTCAAATAATTTAAATCATTAATATTTCACTCATTCGAATTCCCGGCCGATGCACCATGAAAAATAAAAAAGGAAATATATCTCCATCTGTCAAGGTCGTATCAGAAATCTAAATACCACATCTGTAATCATATATGTAATCATGCTCGAATTCAAATCGTAAATAACACATCAGAAGCATTTTAATATGATTAATTATGAGGAGAATGAATAAACATGATCTGGTGTCGAAAACGAAAGTCAGAAAATCGTAGCGCAGAAACATTTTCCTTTTTAACTAAAGATTTAATTGAGGTAGAAATACTATTTACAGTTATATTACATATTTACACAAACTCAATAATCATATTGTTGGAGACACAATGCTCCACGTTCATATTTCAATTATTTGACGATCTTACATCACATCTTTATATAATAACAAATCATTCCATTCTTAAAACAACGTTCGTTGCATTCTATTTACAAAACAACAAGGCATTTTGGGAGTGTTCTGTGAGTTGAAGTAGAAGTATAGTAATTACATTGCGCGTAGCGCAAATCTAACTGTAATTCTTTTTTCTACAGGCCAATAATTATTTTAAATAATAAAATGAAAACTTTCCGCTTATCCATTTTTAATTCCCATTAATTTTCTCTAAACTAAAAAAGTTTAAGTTAAATGAAATATAATTTATTTTATTAAATATATTTTTACGTATTTTATTCATGTGCTTCATTATATCTGCAATTTTTTTCCTGAGGATATTGTAATACTTTGCTGCTTTAAAAAGGTCTGAACTGTACCAAAGGCGTCTATTTCAAGTTTTAATAATATTTTTCAAATTTTCTTTCCTATTTTTTTTTTCAGTTTTCTAGTTACCGCTTCAAAGATTATTGTTTATAGTCTTGTGAAAAAACTCGCTAAAATATTTGTAATAATAGGTTTATTGTTATTTTAGCCAAGAAAATGGTGACAGGGCAGCAGACTGCGTACTCCTATGGGAGCATCAACTCTCTTATCCGGCCATAGACAAGATGACAGTCCACTTTTAAGAAAAAAATTTCCTGGTAAGCTACTTAAGGATAGATAATGTAATATGCAATATCTCACAGTTAAAAAAAAAAAAAAAAAGATTTAATTTGTTCTTCTAATGATAACTTCTGATTTATTTCAGCATTTACTTCTTATACAATGACTGTTATAGATTATTTATTTATTTTTATTTCCCTCAAAAGAAAACTAAACATATTTTAGATGAGATTCTTTAACCTCTTGAGACCTGAAGCTAAAATAATACTACAAATACTCTTTTTTTTTTTTTTTCACAAATCAAATGACATTATAGTAGACAGAACGAACGCTTTTTCTGAAATTAATACTTTAGAGGTCTGGTAATTTAGGTTACAAAATATGGATCTTAAATTATTTATCACATTAAATATCAATCTATTATTTTAAGAAACAGAATTTTACGCAATAACAAATATAATGGCTTTAAACAATGGAAAGATCTACAAATCCTTTTTCTTTTTTTAAATTAAGTATTTAATTTAAATAACTATATAAACACTGACTTTCTTGGCCACAGTGTCTTGAACGCATTTTGCAATCTCAGATGGAAATAAGATTCATTTTAATAGGAAATCACCTTTGAGGCTGTTGGTTTTAAAGCAAAATACATTGGGCTATATAGCACTGAAATCTCAATTAAAAAAATATATATATCAAAAATTTTGGTTTTTATGAGTTAAAAAGTAGTGGTACACATTTTGAATCTCGGGTCTGAAGAGGTTAAAGGATGTATTTTATTACTCCATATTTAAAACTCTTAATTACATCATAGATCACGAATTCGTCTATCATGACCCCACGCTGGAGAAAGTAAATGGCCTTTATAGGAGTCAATAAAGTAGGAAAATGGTAGATTGTCAGAGGATGGCGCAACCAGAAATAAGAACCACTCTCATGCAAAAGGTAACTATCATTTGTAATTCTATAACGTGTGTTTGATAAATAATGAGAAAACGAAAAAAAAACTTAAATGTAAGTAAAAATATTTTAAACTGTAATTTTTATTTAAAACTACTTAACTTTTTAAAAATACTTTTTTATAATACTCCTTATCTAACATTTTAACAATTTACATTCATATGATTTATATCTTAATTATTTTAAGAAGTATTTTTTGGCTATAATCTAAACAGTTTCATTTGGTACCGGTTAAATAGCTCATTCTTGGTACATTTGGTGTTAAAACTCTGAGCCACAAAGAAACTGTGGTGAAATTCTATGGCGTAATTTCTTTTAGTGTAATGTTATATATCTATAATTCCATTTTTTTTAAAGTTAATGTCTTCCACTTATATCCTGATATAGGATGTGACACTTTAAAGTGACGTAAAAGTTTAATTAAAGTGACATGCGTTTGAAATTAAATTTGTGTATATTTTATAAAGCCCTATATATACCTAGCCTATAATAGCCATAAATATTGAATACCCTAAATATTACAGAAAATTTATTAAAATTTTTGGAGATTGCTTGTGTTTTTCTGATTGATTTAGAGATTAATATTACAAAAATGGACGAATTAAACTGTGGAAATTTTCGCCTGTTTCATAACACATTTATCGTACACTTGCAAGCTTATAAAACAAACCACCCTGTCTTCATTTTACTTTGCATGCCTCGCCTTTTGTTATTTTGCAGAATATATTATATTTTTCTACGTGTATTTTGCGTTACTCAATACCAATAAATTATATTTTCCCAAGTTTTAAAAACGCAACACAATATACTGCAAAGAAAAAGAACTACAGCATGGAAGTTTAAAATATTTTGCTACACCTAAAAAAAAAAATCTTCAGTTTTCTAAAATTATTTTAATTTTTCAATTGTTTTCGATTCAAAAAGTTTTACTCTCCTTCATTTTATTTTAAAAATTAATTGATAATGAAACACCACATGCGTTGTTTGACGTGCTACCGTATACTAAGGCGAATATGAAATGTTAACACGTATAAAATGAACAAAACTATAATTTGTATTTATTATGAGCAAATTTGCATTGCGTTTTAACAGTTTAAATGGACTCGGCAACCTTCATTTGGTGAAAACTAAACTGACAAAATTAACAATTTTACTACTTTTTACTTAACATACATTTAGCCATTCGTACTGTAAAAATGAATTCCTTGGTGTTTATGAATTGCTTTTAAGTTCTGATAATTAAAAGTATGCGAAAAAAAAACTTTTTTATTCTGTCCAATTTCCTTTAATGCTGTTCTCAAATCCAAAGGGTCAACTTTCTGACATAAGTTTTAATTCATTTTTGTTCAGAAACGCATGAAACTAGAAGGTGTTGTTATTCAGAAACTATGTCATCGAACTGTTTTTTTCCGTTTTCTTGTAAACGCAATAGATCTTTCAGAAAATACTGTCAAAGTTGGCATTTTGAACTGAAATTCCGAACGAAAGAAGAAAATCCAGTCAGTAAGGGGAGAAAAATGCCGTGCCACGTGATCAAAATCGCTCATAACTCAATAGGTAATTGATTGATTAAAAAATGGAGAAAACAGTTCGATTCCAAATCGCTTCCATGGTCAGGCTTTCCGATTTTATATGTTTCCGTTAAAAAGGGAATTTGTAAATGTGTCAAAACGTTTTGCGCTTCTTGAGCAGAGCAGTTGAGAACAGCCTTAAGTGATACAAAGTTTCAAACTTTAAACTCATTTCACATCTGTTTGAGTTTTTTGAATTTATCAGTATGTTAACAGTGACAACACGTTTACATATATTTTTTAAATGATTCTCTATTTTTTATGTAGGACTTCTTAAGATGTATTTGATAAAATTAAAAATCGAACTTTCAGTAATAGAAACAGTCTTAATTAAGAATGGAAATACAGTCGAATCTCTATATAACGAAATTCATCGTTCCAGTAAAAAATTCGTTATATAGAGAATGAGTAAAAATTCCTATTTAATGTGTAAATTTTGCACAAAACTTATTTTTGAGGTGTTTAATTAGAATTTGAAATGTTTAACTATAAATCTTAACCTAATATTGTTTTTCTTAATTATTTAAACAGTTTCAAAAAAGAGAACAGATATTTATTTGAAAGCATGATAAAAATAACATATGGAAAACTTACATTAATTTTAGACGAAGAAATCTATAAATTTTCGCTGTTTTGATTTCAAAATTGTTACACTCTCGAAAAAATGTTCACACTTTAGCAAGGCATGAAAAATTGTATCGGGAATATTTTCCTCCATTTGAAGTCCTCTCCTTATAAGATCAAAAGAATTCATCATTTCACTGCGTGATGGCTTTTTCTCTTGTTGTGCGTTTTCGTTTTCATGCTCATTGTCACTCTCACCATCATTGTTCATAACGCTGCTTATATCACTATCAGTAAGATACTGCGCAATAGTGAGATTGTCATCCACTTCTAAAAAAATCAGAGAGAATAACATTTTCTTCGACATTTTCGCGTTCCTTAATTAATTTCCATTTCTCTTTTAAGTCTGCTAAAGCCATTTCTTCTTCGTCCTCAGAATCCGCATTATTCTCCGGTTTAGAAAAGCCGACCTTTTGAAGCAATTGTAAATTGTTTTTTTCAGTTACATCAAATCTCCAAGCTTTATAAAGTTCCGCAATACACATTCTAAGACTAATGATACCTTGCACTGTAAAAAAAAAAGTGGTAACGTTCCATGTAAAATCCAGGAACGTTTTGCCTTTTCTCAGGTTTTCAGAATAATTTAGCTCTTTCCTGTGAAATTCTGGTTTTCTTATCTTAAACGTTCCTGAACAAAAGTTGGAAACAGCAAAACGCCGCCATTTTTTTTTGTTATAATCCGTTGCTTGCGCGCGAGTGTCGAAAACGAATTCCTTAAATGAATGTAAAAAATCAATATGGAATGCAAATAAATCAATACACGACATAATCCTTTACGTCTCTAATGTCAAGACCATTCAGATGAAAATGCAATACCTCTGTGACATTGCTAAGAGATTATCCCTCGTACTTGTCTGTGGAATGTTTAACGAGCAGCCCGTGTAAAAAACAATACACCTATTATTTGGATCTCCGTTAACCAGGGGACCATCAAACATGATTCTCACCGATTTTGATTAATTTAAAGTATGTTTTACAGTTCTTATCTCTAATTATTCTTGTGAAAGGATTTCTTCAAATAGGCCTTAGATTTTCGAAAATTGGATGCCGAGGTTTAGCATACGTTTCAAATACCCATTAGTTTGCAGCTCTCAACGTGTCTTTCGTGGTGTGGACGCAGAAAGCTCGCGCGCCACCCGTACGGCCCGAGTTCGATGCTACCTCTTGACATTTTTTTTTCTTTTTTAATTAATTTTATATTTTGACACTTTACAATTTGATTTAAATTTGATATATATTTGACAATTTGAATTGCTGCAAATTTGAATTTTTTTTTTATTTTCGAAAAAAAATATACAATTACGTTTAGGATTTTTTTTTTCATGAAAATTTATATGTATTTTATCTAACTTGTAAACTTACATAATTACTGACGAAAATCCAGAATATTTTATGTCTAGATTTTTTTTAATTATTATTTACATTTACGTATTTTTATATTTTAAGCAAAGTTCAGAAACAACATATCATATATATATTTACTTTATTGAATTTTAACTGAAAATTTATTTTTTCGTGTAAATTATAAATAATAATTTTGATGTCAATTTCAAAATATTTTTTCATTCTAACAAATAATGATAATAAAGCGAATATTGTCGACTAGAAATGTAAAAATCGTCTGCGGATCCCGCATGACGTATAACTTATGATATATATTTTTAAAGAACTTGTTAGATAGCGTTTCATAATAATATCAGAATAGATTTAAAAAAAAATATTGATATATTTTATGTTCTTTTGAATACAAGTACTAGGTAAGAAGTTATGCTCTATTATAGGAATTTTTTTCGTATAAATATTCCGTTTTGAATATCTCTACAATATATGTCACTCGATTAATTGTATATTTACTAAACTTAAATGTCAAAGTCAGTAATAACAAACAATTTTGTATTTCGTCATTTGTCATATTTTAATATATTGAACAAACCAAATATTAAAAATATATTTATTTTGTTTTTGTTTTTTCTAATAAAATATTGTGCATTATTTGAGACTTGTATTTAAAATATAAAAAGGTAAATAATAATAATATTTTGAAAACAAACTTTCTGCACATACTAATTTGTATTTCCGTCAACGGAAAGGTTCATTTAAAAATTACAGAAAAAATAGAAGTTTTCATGAAAGATCAAAAACATAAATCGATTTTGAAAATATCAAAATTTCGAAGCTGTAAAAATTCACAACTTTGATTAAAATTTGTAAAGTGTCAAAAATATGAAATTAATATAATAAAAAAATAAACAGTTAGGAGGTAGCATCGAACTCGGTTCCTCTGGCTGGCGGGTGAACACTCTGAGATCACTCCACGTAATACTCGTCGAAAGTTGCAAACTAATTAGTATTTGAAACGTATGCTGAACTTCGGCCCCCAATTTCTGGGAATCTAAGACCCATTTGAAGAAATACTTTCTTTAGAATAATTAGGGATAAGAGCTCTACAATATACTTTGAATTCATAAAAATTGGTGGGCATCATGTTTGGTGGTACCCTTATACATATACATACATAGATTACATATTAATTCTAAATGTTTAGTCTAAAACTAGGGATTCTATGTGGACTTGGTTAATTTAAATGAAAAAAGAAATAAATCAATTATACAGAACATCCTTGTTGGACATAAAAAGTTTTGTTTTTTTCTCCCATTTAAAGGATTATAAATTAAAAGAAAAAGATAATCGTAAAAGAGTAAGTTGCTATAAATATAATATTATATCTTGTTCCGCTAATATTTTTTATATGCTATATTATTTTTAGAACAAATTTGTTTTTAACAAATATGCGCCTTAATATTATTAATGTTTTAATGGGTTTGCATTTAAGAATTATATATTTATGTCTAAGATTTAAAATTAGTTAAACCACATATACGCTATTGTTTTCTATTTTTTTTTCATTTTCACTCTATCCATATAACATGCAGTTGTACAGTTTTATTTATTTTGGCTTAGTGAGCTAAATCCAGAAGCAATCCAGAAATGTTATTTGAAAATAATGGGCAGTTAGGTTGCCCATTACTTATACGAAGTGTTTCTGGAAAATAACATACACCTTTTCACCACTTCTGAAACGTTCCGTAGAAAATAAGGAAAGCTTTCTGTGAAATGTCAGTAATGTTTTGATGTCAACAGAAATATTCCTTGTATTTCGCAGGAAACTTACTGGCATTTCTGTGGAAATTTTTTAACATATACAGTAAAGTTCCAGTCATTTTCAAGAAATGTTTCTTGGAAATAATGGGCAACTCAGCTACCAATTTTTTCCCAGGAACGTTGCGGAATTTTTTTTACAGTGTGGGTGGAATCATTTTTTTCAGTAGCTATGATCAATTCTTTAAGAATTCCTTTCCTATAATGCACCTTTAGATTTTTTATTATTCCCAAGTCCAAGTGCTGCAGTTTTGACGGGCAATTGGGTGATAAGAAAATAACTTCAGCATTTTGCAGTTTTTCTCCACAGTTTTGTGAGTGAGCTAGACAGTTATCAAAAAGCAAAGCAATTTTTCGGCGTTGTTTTCTCATTCGATTGTCAAGTGCCATTTGTCAAAAATTTCAGTGGTCATCCAGGACTTCTTATTAAAATTATAGTCCACTTCTAAATACTTCACGCCTTTAAAACGCCGAGGAGATTTCCGTTTCCCAATGACTAGCATCTTTAATTTTTCTTTCCCTGTCATGTTAGCACACAGCAGAATAGTGTTTGTTTGCTTTGTTTACCACCAAAACATTTATCTTCTTTAAATGCCAGAGTCTTGTAAAAGAGACACTTGTAAAAGAGGCCTGTTTCGTCAGCATTGAAAAAGTTCTCAGGAGCGAATTCTTTTAGAATTTCTACTACTTTAAGACTCCAGTTCTCGCATGCTGTCACCGGAGCATCCGCACTTTCATCGAAGATAGTTTTCTGGAATAACCCATGTCTCTTCTTGAACTTTTCTAGCCAATCAATGCTGGCTTGGAAGTCAGAGTGCCAAAGAGATGAAGCCTATTCTAGAGCCTTTTCTAAAATCATTGGTCCCGAAAGTGATAGATTCCGGTCCCTTATACTTTTAATCCACTTAAACATTGCTTCGTCCAAGTCCTCGTATTGGCACGTCCTCTTACTTTATCGTGCCGAACCAAGATCCGAATTCTGCTCGTTGATTGACTCGATTTTTTATGACTGTTGACTGAGTGCTTGCCGGAATCTCAAATTTTTTTGCCACATCTTTTTTTATTCAATCCCTTATCAGTTTCTTTCAAAATCTTTACTTTATCACACAGAGTTATGCAGCTCCTAAGAGACATTTTTTGCAGAAGCAGTAAAAAAAACACACTCAAACAGATTAAGTTCTGTCAATCTTCCACACTAAAGAAAGCCAGAAACAATAAACATCTACTCTAACTGTAAGGGTTAGGAGCTTTAGTTTAAATAGATGAAAACGTGTTCTAAAAGGTGACAGTGATCTGCTCTCGTGACTGCAGCTGTCGAGGGAGAATTTTCCATTCGACCAATAGCAGCTTCCGTCTTCTTTCCCGCCCGCTTTTTTGGGGTTGCATCAGATCACGTGTTATCCCAGTGGATCTCGGGAGCTTTCTGGCAGGAAATATTACGAATATCGACTTGTTGTTCTTGATTAAAAGAGAGTTTATTTTTCTAATTTAACATTCTGAATGATCTTCAATCTCATTCACCTTCAATTACTTCTCTGATCCCGTTCTTATACATATATGTAACATATATGTAACATATATGTACATGTATGTATATATGTACCGTATATGTAACAATCCAATTGACACTGTTTTAAGAAGGATGTTGGAAGGTGTGTGGGAGGGGGGGGGGGGAGGAGATGAATTCGTTGAACATAAAGAACAAGGAAATTAAAGGTAGAAATGTAAGATAAAAGACTCAGCACAGAACGATAAATCAGCAATCAGTGATGGAAAATTGATTCCATGTGATTTGGAAGCTTTTTTAAAACTGGATAAATAAAGAGCATTTTATGGGAAAACTCGTTATATGGAGATAGATATTTCGCTACATGGAGACTGTTTTTAATGAGATCATGGAAAAAGAGGACCGTTCCAACTAAAAATTCTTTATATAGAGAATTTCGATGTATGGATTTTCATTATAGAGCGACTCGACTGTATGAAGTAAATGGTATTTTCAATTAGTACATCTACTAATATTTCTGATAGTATTTTCTGCTGTTATGACATTTAATTTATTTTCTTTTTAACTAATTATCTTTTAGATTATCGTTTCTTTACTAGGACACACGTATAAGAAAAAACATCAAACAAGTTTAAACTGTAAAAGAAGTGTTGTTTTATCTACCTATATATATAAAATCCTACTGGAACGAATTTATGAAGCGGTTTTATGAAACGAATTTATGAAACGATTCTATGAAACTACTGATTAAACAATTGATTATGTTTCACCGCGATTTCTCCTAAAATATGAATACTTTCCGATGCAATTAACACCAAAAATCCGTATTGATCTGCAGATCTCAAAACTGGTATTAGAATTTTTAAATTCGAATTAGTTTTCGAAATATTATTTTTTCTTATTTTAAATACTTTTCTCTAATGATGACAACTCAAATTTTAATCATAACAGATATATTTTTTTCATATCTTGGAAAAGGTTATAATTTTAAACTAATTTGGAGATCAGTTTGGCCTCCTTTAAATGCATGCTAAAAACAATGCTTATTTTTTTTTTTTTTTTTTTTTGTATGTCATTATTATTTTATTTAATACAAAACTTTCATTTAAAACTGAAACATTGAAAATTAATGGCTTTCACTTCTTTCTGTTTTTAAACGAAACGAAATGAAAAATATTAGGCGCAGATGTTATATACGCACCGGGGTACATAATTGGCGCCAAAATGGCGTTATTTGGCTAGTCATGTTAACCCGGCTAGCGTTGCTTATTTATTAATAAATGTTTATTTACATTTATTTTCATTTTATTTAAAAAAAATGTTATAAATTGTTTTGTTCGACAGTTATTTATTAATTATTTTTATTTATTGTTATTTAATTTTAAAAATAATAGAAAATAATTTAAAAATGCATATGTAACTGGTATTCGAAACCGAGGTTTTCGCCAAATTGTCGTAACAAAAATCACGCCGCACCCGGTACGTACATTACATCTGTGTTAAATATTAAATAATGCAACAAATCATGACATTTAATTTCAAATTCCAAGCAAATGACCAATATCGCCGAATTATATAAATCACCAAACCACTCGCCAAATTATACAAGTTGATGTAATTTTTATTTTAAATGAAGAAAGAACAAATAAATTAGTATAAAAATACAAATACAAATAAAACGTCGAAATAAAAATCACTTGATGGGGTAAACACGTGTAACTTCCTTACAGTCAAATGAATGTGACATTTACAATCAACCATTATTGGCATTTAATCTTATACTCTGGCGTTAGATTTTTGGTCGATGGCATAACCAAGTAGTACCGTTTTAATTTACCACTCGAAAAAAAAAAAAAAAAAAATGCTAACTGGTGAGTTAAAAAAAAAAAAAAAAAAAAAGCTATTGGCGAGATTTGAACCCGGTTGACATAAAAGTACTAATAATTCTTTGTGATCATGGCAACTTTTATGTAGTTTTATTCGAAAAAATAACTTTGATTCTTTAACCAAAATGGAAACCTTTCTTATGAGAAGCGAAGGAACTGTTGATGATAGTCACATAACATAGGCTATTATTATAGAGATTGTTTTCAATTCTAAAAACAGCTCAAAGAATAATGTTTCCTAACGATCAAAAAATTTATTTACACATGATTATTAAAAACATAAAAAAACCCTTTTAAATTACTATTAAATGAGTACGTGTTAAAAGCAAGAAAATATTGAAAATCATGTCTTGAAAATTGAATTTACACGTGAATATTAAAAGAGAACGGAAACTTTAAAATATTAAATACATTAATATGCGTTTAACCCTTTCAGTGACAAGGTACTTCGATACGTAAAATGATGAAATCAGTGAATGACACCAGAATTTACAAACAAATTTCGAAATATGAAAATGCTTTTGTTCACTTACTTAATAAAAGGAAAATTTTCATTCCAATATCTTCATGCCAATGTGGCATTTAAGAATTAAAATTAAGTGGTACAAAAATGAACCACTGCCCTTGAAGGGGTTAAAGCATTAAATTGTAGTAATTGTAGTAAACTGTATTATGTCAATCGTTTTATTACGCTGTTAAAAAATACCGGTCGGCAAAGACTCTGTTTACTTAATTCATTTTATTTTAGATTCTTTTGAAATGTGTAACTGATCTTCTTTATTCAAACACGAAAACAATCATTGGATGTCTTATACGCAACTGATTCAGCCTTAAATTTTCACAATCAAAGGAAATTGAATGGAAACCCGTTTACAGGGTCACGCTATAGGTTTTTCACTATACTTTAATCTTCTCCAATATTTTAAAAACCGATCAAATTACCGTGCTTTTAGATTCCGCGGTGTCTGAACGGGGGTTGGTCAGCGTAGCTTACAGGGGGCAGAGCCCCCTAGCATATATATATATTTGTTTATTTTTTTCTCTACAAAAAATGATTTTTTTCTTGATTAAATCATTTTGATTAACCCGATCAATAAAATTTCAAAAAAGATTTAAGATACTCATCGTATCATTACAGTTAAAGAACACGCTTAGAAGAAACATATTAATTTTTTTTCGAAAAAGTTGAAATTGTGGAAATTGTGGAAAATGTCTGATTTTATATTTTTCTTATTTTTTGTTAAAAAAATTGTGTTCTTATAAATTTGTTGTTATAAATTCTTTTCGTAAAATTGTGTTCCATAGCTGTAAGAATACAATAATCAAACGATAATCCGTTGTGAAAAAATAAATAAAATTCCATGACATATTAAAACAAACAGTCGAAAATACTATTACATTTTTATTTTTTCAAAATTTAAATGTGTATAAATGTTAAAGTTTCTTATAGAAATCAAAGATGTACTAATTTAAGGTAGAATATGTTTTGAATTTTTCAATAAATTAAAGGATTTTCAAAATGTTTCGTATTTCAGAGTGTTCCTTTAACTAAATACCCTGTCTAAAAACCAAAAAAACATTAAAATGTGATATACTTATTTCAACAGTAAAAACTAATAGACAAAAAAGAAATTCAAAGGATTTTTTGAATATTATTAACAAACTATTTAAATTGCAATTATATTTTTGAACAGAAAGTATTAAAAAGAAAGATCATGTTTAGTGTATTTTAAAATTCAGATTTTTTTTTTGTTGTTGTTACTTCTATTTTTTGTCATTTTTCTTAATGTAGAATATACAAAAATTTCTTTTATACAATGAAGCATTGCTCAACAGTTTTTTAAGATCTTTATATTTCACCCAATCTCTTAGATTGATTCAGCTTTTAAAACTTTTGTTTTTAAATAAACTATTACAACTTTCTCTAACAAAAAACTACATACTTTTTTATAGAGGATTCCTTGCTGATGCTACATTACACATGCTTTGAAAAAAAAAAATAATTTTTACATTTTGTCAATACAAAGAATTTTTCTCGTTTAGCTTGATGAAAAAGGCCAACATTTGTAGTGGTTTTTTAGTGTTGTCCGACTACTCTTGAGGTTCTTTAGTTTGGTTTTTGCATTTTACTTTATTTCCCAGGTTCGAGAGTCGGATGTATAAATAAATAGGTTCTGGAAACATTGAATATGAAACACTAATTTATTAATAAATCTAATGATAAAGCATTAACATCATGCCTAGAGTAAATTTTCCCTAGGTATATAAATATTAATAATAAGTAATACATAGAACATTGGTATAAATTATAGCTTGAACTTTCATAGGGACTCTAAGGATGCCTGACTCATGTTTGTTTACAAAATACAACTTCACTATAAGTTATTGATTGCCGAAAGAACGATAGATTAATCCCACTCACCTCTTAATTCCTGAGAAGCATCGCTTATTCCGTCCATTATCCATGTTTTGCACCATCACATCACTAAAACTATTTATTTACACCATGCGGCCGCTTATGAGCAAACCCGCATTGTTTTACATAAGCCGGGAGAATACAAAGATTTCTCCCTTCTTAAAGGCACAAGTTAGTTTCTCTCAGATCTAAAACTTCATCTCCCGGAAAGGGATGTTTCTTCTCCAAAATCTAAACTCCTTTTCTGCTCTCTCACCCCCTCAATTCCTATCTTCCTTATTTTTTTTTGTAAGCTTAAACCCCTCCTAAAAATCATCTCATCCTATCAAAATTTCTAAGGGGCGAGATTTTTCTTAATCAAACCACTGACGCTTGTATAACCTTATAATATTATAGTAACGCTAACGCGACATGTGGTCTCAGACTCCCTTAATACCTTAATCCCTTTTTATGGCGTAATCTGAAACCCATGTTACTAACAAGAGACATTTTTATAGCTGCTCACAAAATTATACTCATTTGCAAATCCCTCAGCGGGCATATTTATTAGACTGTTGATGAAAACATCGCCAGATGGGAAAACTTCAATACCCTTATCTTGAAACTCTATCTCTTCAAGTCTAGCTTGTGAACGTTTTAGACAAGATTATTGCCCGACCGAACTGCAGCTCTTTCGCATTCTAGAAATTCCATCTTCTCAGACCCCACGCAATACATGCAAACCTAAAAACATATGCTGGTAGTCCAATTTTCGTGTTCTGTTTTATATTTATTTCTTTTCCCCCACCTAACACGTGAATATGTCGGGGTTATCCCGACAATGATACGACTTACTCCAAAAAAGAAATAAAAAAAAGAGAAAAAAAAAGAAAAAAGACTTAAGTCCCAGTAAAGCAAATTAAGGCATCCTCAGCTCGTCCCCTAGTTGTAAATTCAAAATTAAACAAGATAAATAATATGCATTGAATATATAACAATAAACACAAATTATAAAATTAATAATAAAATAGAATAAAAGTAATTGCTCTGATCCATCAGGCAATAACCAAGTACGAAACCTGAATAGTTTCACTTATTAAATGATGATATTAAAGACAATATATATACATACGATATACTATAAAAAACAGTGTAATAACAACTTATCAATAATAACAAGGATATTTTTAAATCAATATTATTATTATTTCTAAAATGGAATCATTAAATTTTTTTTGCAGAATGAACGATAAATGCAGCAGGTGCTGTGATGCTAGACTTATGTACGACATGATTTTATAGTCTATATCGTGGGATGAATAAGAGTTCACGAAAATGCATCATAAAGAAAGTTTTAAAATTATTATTAATATTCACTATGTGGAGAAATCACTGTTCATATATGTCTTTGAGACTTTCGTGAATATATATATCTCCATAAATGTTTGTTGAAATCGAATGTTTATAAAATAATTTGTCTTGTTTGCATCCAATGTCTTTAAAAATTTAATGTCATTTTTATACTTTGGAAGATGCACAAAGTTTGTGAATTTTAGTTATTCGTTGAATTCCTGGTTCAGGTTTGACCCAGAGACATATGATGTCCGTCTACGCACTTGATGAGTAAAATGTTTAATTTTAATTCCGCTGAACATGATGATGAAGAAATAATGATGAAGAAAATGATGATAAAGAAAAGAATTAACACCAGCAGCCCATTCGCAAATCGCAGGCAAATTGAAGTGCATGCTTAAATAATTCAGTTAATTTTTGCATAAAATGCTTACATCATTGCGATGACAATGATATTTTTGGTGTTTTTGTCTTTTTTCTTGCAATGTGACTTAAATATAGATTTTAAAATTCGGGTATTATATTTAACTTCTATCTTAAGAAAGACTATCAACTACGCGAGGAGAAGCACGTATATACCTGCCGAGCAGGCGGAGGAAAATTCTTCGATCTGGACATTTTTTTTTAGAGAAAACTCTTACATATTTAATCATAGGATTTCCGTGCAATAAAATAAAAGCAACGTATTTTAAGTTTATTGAGCTATAGTTAAATACTTAGTAATAAAAAATATTTATTTAAATATTTATTTCTAATTCTATAAAAAATATATATAAATCCTATAAAACAATCTAATTCTTAAAACTTACTACAGAACACTTTAAAATGATTTTGTAATAAAGTGATACATTACTTATAACCGTTAATATACAGATATTTATACATCTTTTTTCCAAAGCTTATAACAGTGAAAAGGATAAAATAAAATCATAATACGAAAAAAAAAATGCTCAATATTTTTTTAAAGTTCACATTACATATTTTAGTGAAAAGGATGTTTTCTTTTTCTACAGTCTTTTTTTTCCTTTTCATATTATGTATATGCGAATATTACGATTTTCAGTACAATATCTAAGAAACTGTACTGATCAAAATTTTCATTTTTAAGTATGTAGTAATTAAACTAAAAAATATTTTCAAATATCCATTTCTTACGAGGCAAAAGACCTAACACGAAGTCTAGATTAACTTAATACATTTGTCACAGAATCTACCGCGTAATAATCTCATATATTATTTATGATGTCGAATAAACTTCCAATCCATCTGCCTTCCATTCCACACATTCTGTCTTGTCATAAATTCCAGTTAGAGTTCCCAATGTAAACATGTTCCTCTTAAAACCACTCAATGAAATTTATGAGCAGTCATTAAACTTCAATGTCTGACGCTCAGGATACTAATATGCTGTTCTATTTGCGGATGGACAAATCGCAAGCAGCTGTTTGTGATAAACATCACTGTAATTCTGTTTTTTGCCATTTAGCGGTATGCAACTTTCACCCTTCTCGGGCTAATGGTACTTTTCGCAATCTGTGTACTTATTACAGCGTCTTACACAGAATAATAATAATAATAATGTGGTTTGTATATTAGATATTACCTTAAACTGAATATAGATTTGTTGGAAAAGCAACATACACAGAGAAATTAGTATCTGCATGGTTACAGAAAAATAATGAATATTAACAATTAGAACCAGAATTATTTAAGAAAAAATATATATTTTTTTATATGATATATTTATTTTTTTTATTCTATTTATAAAAAAAACTAATAGAGGGGTTGCGATAAATTCTTCAGTGAATCTTAAAACTGCAAAAAACACAACAAAAATCGTAAGCAGAAATCTTTCATATTTAGTTAGCTTTCTTTACAAAAAAGCTACCTATTGCAGCCGTTCGGAGGAAAGCGATTTCAAAAAATTTTGGTATATTTTCATCGATCATGACCCCCAGACCCCGAAACCACCCTCCGTTCAAAATTTATATATATATATATATATATATATATATATATATATATATCTGACCTATGTCACACTGTAACTCCCGTAATTATGAACCGATTTCGATGTAATTCGGTGTGTACATAGTACATACCAATGTCTCGACCGAGTTCGTTGGCCAGCTTCATCCGCCGTTTTGTTTCAAAATGGCGGCCATTTAAAAATTTAAAAAAATTTAAAACTTGAAATGTGGTACCAAAAAATTAAAAATGGAAAAATATTTTTTTCTTATGTATTTGACCTTTTTACAAAGATTCCGGAGCAGTTTTTGTTTCGTCTATATCTTAAAAAATGGCTGAGTTATAGCATTTTGAATTTCTAGCGTGGCTGACATTTTGAAACGTCCTGAATTTTGTCACGCGATAAAAGGCGTATTTATGAACCGATTTGGATGTATTTCGGTGTGTACATAGTACATACCAATCTCTCGACCGAGTTCGTTGGCCAGCTTCATCCGCCATTTTGTTTCAAAATGGCGGCCATTTAAATTTTTTTTTTTAATTTCAAATTTGAAATGTGGTACCAAAAAATTGAAAATGGAAAAATATTTTTTTCTTATGTATTTGACCTTTATACAAAGATTTCGGAGCAGTTTTTGTTTCGTCTATATCTTAAAAAATGGCTGAGTTATAGCATTTTGAATTTCTAGCGTGGCTGACATTTTGAAACTTCCTGAATTTTGTCACGCGATAAAAGGCGTATTTATGAACCGATTTGGGTGTAACTTCGTTTATACATAGTACATACCAATGTCTCGACCGGGTTCGTTGGCCAGCTTCACCCGCCATCTTGTTTAAAAATGGCGGCCATTTAAATTTTTAAGAAAATTTGAAATTTGAAATGTGGTACAAAAAATTGAAAATTGAAAAAATATTTTCTTCTTATGTGTTTGACCTTGATAAAAAGATTCTTGAGCAGTTTTTGTTTCGTATATATCTTAAGAAATGGCTGAGTTATAGCATTTTGAATTTCTAGCGTGGCTGACATTTTGAAACGTCCTGATTTTTCTCACGTAATAACAGACGTATTTATGAACCAACTTGGATGTACCTTGGTGTGTACATAGTACATACAAATATCTCGACCGAGTTCGTTGGCCAGCTTCATCCGCCATCTTGTTTCAAAATGGCGGCCATTTAAAGAAATTAAAAAATAAAAAAAATTAAATGAAATACCAAAAAATTGGAAAATGAAAAAGATTTTTTTTGTATGTGTTTGACCTTAATACAAAGATTCCGGAACAGTTTTTCTTTCGTCTATATCTAAAAAAAATGGCTGAGTAATAGCATTTTGAATTTCTCTTGTGGCTGACATTTTAAAACGACCTGATTTTTGTCACGCGATAACAGGCGTATTTATGAACCTATTTGGATGTAACTTGGTCTGTACATAGTACATACCAATGTCTCGACCGAGTTCGTTGGCCAGCTTCATTCGCCATCTTGTTTCAAAAGGGTTGCCATTTTAAAAAAATTAAATTTAAAATTCAAAATGAGGTATTAAAAAATTGGAAAATGAAAAAGATTTTTTTTATGTGTTTGGCCTTGATACAAAGATTCCGGAGCAGTTTTTGTTTCTGAAAATTTGTTCTTTTGTTGATATCTTAAAAAATGGTTAATTTATAGCACTTTGAATTTCTAGCATGGCTAACATTTTGAAACGATCTTGTATTTGTCACGCGATAACACACGTATTGGCCTATTTCGATGTAAGAAGGCATGTGGATAGTATACATGAACACCTCGGCCAAGTTCGCTGGCCAGATTTATCAGCCATCTTGTTTCAAAATGGCGGCCATTAAATTAAAAAATATATATATATATTTAAAGTGAGGTGCAAAAAAATTAGAAATTGAAAAAGGTTTCTTTCTTAAGTATTTGATCTTGATATAAGGATTCAGGAGCATTTTTTGTTTTTCTTTACTTTAAAAAATGGCTCAGATATAGCAGTTTCAATTTCTATTGTGGGTGACATTTTGAAAAATCTGATTTTTTGCATGCGACAGCACTCCTATATATTAACCGATTCCGATGTGAGTGAGCATGTGCACAGAAATTACTAAGGTCTCGACCAAGTTCACTGCTTAGCTTCATCCACCATGTTGTCTTAAAATGACAGGCACTTTAAGAAATTGCCGAATTTGGCAGCCAAATATAAGTTACTTTAAAGAAAAGCAGCTTGAATAAAGCTGACTAATTTCGCGAAATTCTCATTCATTATATTGATAAAAATTAGTATTGAATCTCCTATATTCGGTTTCCACTAAATTGAGCTTCGTATGTTTGCATGATATAAGTTGGCTTTTTTTAAATAAGGATTATGAAAGCTACCTCTTCCTCCCGGCACTGGCCGGAAGGACTTTTTAAATATGAAATCACAAGTCGAAAAAGTTTTACTAAAAAAATATATTAAACGATGATTATGGGTTTCATTTCGAATTTAAAAATCAAATCTTTGCTTCTTTGTGCTTTTTTTCATTTATTATTTTCTTATTGAAAGAATATGTTATAGAAATACAGAATAGTCGAAATATCAGTTGAATATAGATTAACCAAATATATCTATATAGTCGAAATTCAAAATATTATTTAAAACGTAAACCCTATCTTGTTTTTTACAAAAAACTTTAATGAAGAAGATGTTAGTGTTATATCAGTACATTTACGTAACGTAATAAGAGTTATTTACAAGAAAAAGTCTTTGATAAAAATAATAGAATTGTATAAACAACAAATGAATATTTTTGCTTATTTTCTGTCAATAATAATAACAATAAAATTTTCCTATCCAAACCTCGGATATAATGTTTGCTGGTATACGTAACATAATTATACTTTGGTTTCTCGAACTTTTATGCAAGCTTTTCTCGATCATAATAACATTTTCAATAGTCCCAAGAATTTTAGAGAAAGAAAAATAATGAAAAGGAATGTTGAATTTCATTCTTGTTTGATTTCGCGAATTATTCTACATATTTTTTATCTGTCGTAATAAAGCTTGAAAATACTTATCCATCAGTAGAGAAAATGCTGGAATTTGTAATTTAATGATATGTTGCATTTTTATCACATTTTTGAAACAGCAAAAAATATTTCAAATGTTTTTATAATCTTCCCCTTTCGTTCATGTATTTAATATACCTATAGCTTAAAAAGATGTATTTTAAACATAAAACTCTGCTTTTTTCAAACTATAAATTCACTGAAATTTGCTATTTAACGAAATAACAAAACTATATGTATTAATTTGAAATGTCCGAATGCGCTTGAAAGGAAATATTAATAGACAAAATTATTGAATTAATCAATGTGCTATAATCTAAAATCTCTAAAAAGTCTGTATCCATAAGGCTGACATAGATATAGTTATCAATTTTATAACTGCATGTATAACACTCCAGTAAAACCATATTAAAATGAGAATTTTGTAGAAAGTATTTAGGAAAATGCACAGATTACATATCAAAAAGGAAGGAAATGTCCTAATAGATTGTATAAATTACAAATACTATTTCTGATGTCAGCATCTCTTTTGTCAGTGCACATACAAAATGTTCAAAGACGATTAAAGGGTCATGCAAACGATTGAACGTGAACGTGCTATTGGCGGAATGTACTCAGATTTTGTTAAAGTACATTACTTGTTTGAAATTGAAGTTAATTAAAATTAGTGAAAAACATATCAACAAATAAATGGGGGGATCGGTTAACGAACTGTTCGGTTTACGGACAGATCGGTTAACGAACACTTTCCTGAGAGATTTTTATGTTCGGATAACGCACACATGTTCAGTTAACGATCAACACGTAACCTCACAAAACAAAGCCAAGAAGAAGCAATGGTGCATTTCAGATTTCGCGAGTTGTATTTATCGGCATCTATTGTCGACTTGGAGAACATTTTAATAGTTGTATACTTATGACCTATTCATGGGCTACCGGGATTGCGGGGCTTACCTTTTAGGAGAATCCAAATTAGAATGAACAAATTAGAAACATTATTTCTTATATTTTGTGTCACTTTTCTAAGAAACATTTCTAATTGCAAATTAATTATTTTAATTGAAATTTAGTTCACAAATTATTAATAGGCTCCTCCACTTGAGCTTTATCGGGCCATACAATAAACACGATCTTTTAAAGAACTAAGGAAATTTTGAAAAGTCAAAGTCACAAATTGATATGATTTAATGCGATAGTCAGTGAATGTAATCCTAAAAGTATTACAAAGGGCATGTCATTTAGTTTTTTAAATACACTACAACACGGACAAGCCATCAAAAGTCGATCTACGTCCTATATTAAATAAGACGTATATTAACACTTTTATAAAGTGTAGATTTATATTATTTTTATAAATTAATTACCTTTAAACAAAGAATTAATTAAATTAACGTACAAATCAATCTAAATTCTATGATCGGTTAACGAACAACTCGGTTAGCGAACAATGTTTTGGAACGGATTAAGTTCGATAACCGATCACCCACTGTAATATCAAATATTGAATTACGAAAGTCCACTGGTATTATTTAAACTTTGTAGAAATTTTATGAAAAAACAAACATAAAAACACATATTTTTGTATTGAGTACAGGGCACATTTTTATTCACGTTTACTGCCTAAGGTATATTATTTGCGCATATTAGAAGGTAAATAAGTTCTTAAATTTAAAAACAAATGTTTGCCCAGTGTTAAAAAATTTTATCACATTTTTCACTGTAACAATTTTACGTTATGCCGAAATATTTTTTCCTTACACATGTATTGGCGTAAAAACCGCAAAACGAATCAGAAGAAAATATTGCAGTCCCATTACATCAGAAACGGGCAAAAGTCCCCGCACGTGACGCTTACATAAATACCTATATTTATTAACTTGTAAGTTGTTAAAAAATGAACTACACATTAAAATTAACTAAAACATCTGTATTTTTATATTAGCATAGTTGTTTTAACTTGAGGATAAAATACCATTGTTAAAACAGCAGTAATATGTAGAAAATTTGTTCCACACGTGATATGGAAAGGCCCTTTAATAAGTTTAAAAATCTGCACATTTTAAACTCTAGACATTTGTAAGCAGCCCGTTTTGAATAATAAATATATAAATAATAAAAATAATAGGTAATAAAAATCTCCACATTTTAAATTCTAGACCTAACAAGGGAACCACTTTTGGTGTTGCGCTCACCTGTAATTGAGACCTGGTGCATTTTAAAGCCTTATAGTACCAAGTTTGAGAATCGATAAAATTTTTCTTTAAAAATAATATTGCTTTATTTTACAGTAGCATAACATTCTGAAAATGCAATTTTCGAGACCCCTCACTGTAAAAAAAAATTCCGCAACGTGCCTGGGAAAAAATGGGCAGCTGAGTTGCCCATTATTTCCAAGAAACATTTCTTGAAAATGACTGGAACTTTACTGTATATGTTAAAAACTTTCTACAGAAATGCCAGTAAGTTTCCTGCGAAATACCAGGAATATTTCTGTTGACAGCAAAACATTACTGACATTTCACAGTATGCGGGATCCGCAGACGATTTTTACATTTCCAGTTGACAATTTTCGCTTTATTATCATTATTTGTTAGAATGAAAATATATTTTGAAATTGACATCAAAATTATTATTTATAATTTACACGAAAAAATAAATTTTCAGTTAAAATTCAATAAAGTAAATATGTATATGATATATTGTTTCTGAACTTTGCTTAAAATATAAAAATATATAAATGTAAATAATAATTAGAAAAAAAATCTAGACATAAAATATTTTGGATTTTCGTCAGTAATTATGTTAGTTTACAAGTTAGATAAAATACATATAAATTTTCATGAAAAAAAAAAAAAAAAAAAAAAAAAAAACCCTAAACGTAATTGTATATTTTTTCCGAAAAAAAAATCAAATTTGCAGCAATTCAAAGTGTCAAATATATATCAAATTTAAATCAAATTGTAATAAAGTGTTAAAATATAAAATTAATTAAAAAAGAAAAAAAAAAGTCAAGAGGTAGCATCGAACTCGGGCCGTACGGGTGGCGTGCGAGCTTTCTGCGTCCACACCACGAAAGACACGTTGAGAGCTGCAATCTAATGGGTATTTGAAACGTATGATAAACCTCGGCATCTAATTTCTGAAAATCTAAGGCCCATTTGAAGAAATCCTTTCACAAGAATAATTAGAGATAAGAACTCTAAAACATACTTTAAATTAATCAAAATCGGTGAGAATCATGTTTGATGGTCCCCTGGTTAATGGAGATCCAAATAATAGGTGTACTTTTTTACACGGTCTGCTCGTTAAACATTCCACAGACAAGTACGAGAGATAATCTGTTAGCGATGTCACGGAGGTATTGTATTTTCGTCTGAATTGTCTTGACAATAGAGACGTAAAGGATTATGTCGTCTATTGATTTATTTGCATTCCATATTGATTTTTTTACATTCATTTAAGGAATTTGTTTTCGACACTCGCGCGCGAGCAACGGATTATAGCAAAAAATTAATAAATGGCGGCCGCAGCGTTTTGCTGTTTCCAACTTTTGTTCAGGAACGTTTCAGATAAGAAAACCAGAATTTCACAGGAAAGAACTAAGTTATTCTAAAAACCTGAGAAAAGGCGAAACGTTCCTGGATTTTACATGGAACGTTACAATTTTTTTTTTTACAGTGCTTGCTTATCGGAATATTAACATTGAAGTTTTTTAAAGAAAAGCATTTAAAAATGCAAATTAGTGTATAATAAGTATAAAATATTGAAAAAAGTTTAAAAATTCCTTCAAGAATCCATGTATTCGATATTGAAAAATTGCAACATTACATTCACATTTTTAGCAGGGAAAGAATTGGCGTTTATTTTTTCCAAAAGTGGAGGTATCCGGCAACCCGATCCAAATACCATAGCTGTTTGTCTTGTGTAAGGAGTGGTTTTGACTTCAGTGAAATTTGTAATGTCCAACATAATTAGCCACAGTAATTTTTCTAAATTGTGTAAAAATATTGATTTACTTTATGATTACTTTTACCAAAGGACCATTTAAAATAGCAACATTTTAAACGTTCGAAAGTTTATTCCATTCGATTTCAAAATAAAATTGTTTACTTATAGTGTATTTCACTAATAAAAATAGTTTTCAATGATCATGGAAACTTTTATAAAATTATATTTACTATTTATATATTTAACGTCTGCATAGAAAAAAAAGAAAAACTTAATAATGCTATCAATTATTAAAAAAATCGCAATCTAATATAATTCTAATATGTACTGTACATTTACTCTCCGGATAAAGCGTGCTGGAAAATTGTAGTGCCATATTTCAGGCTTTGTTTGTTTCAGGACCATTCCATGAAAAACTGACAAAATTTCCTGCGAGCGGCACTTACATAAATACGTATATCTATTAACTCATATGTTGTTAAATCATAAATATTCATTTCAAAGAACAAAAGACTCTTGATTTTTATATTAGCATGGCTGTTTTAATTTGAAGATATAATAACGTTGTTAAAACAGCAGAAATATTTAGAAAAGTTGTCCCACACGTGACATGGAATGACTCTGCAAAGAAACAAAACAAAACAAAAAAAAATAATAAATAAATAAATAAATAAATAAATAAATAAATAAAATAAAGTAAAATAAAAAAATAAATAAAGTTGCTTTTAGAGATAACAATGTTTCTCTTAGTATATTAACAAAATAATGTGTTAAATGTTTTAATATATATATCAGGTTGTGCATAACAGTATACATAAGAACGTACTAACTAGATTTACTTTAAAAAATTCAAGTATATTAGGAAACGTTCCCGTATTATTACAAAAAATATTACCTAACTATGTAATGAATACATTGTTAAAATCGTGAGAACCATAATGGAAATGTAAAACATCTTTTATGGATAAGTAAAAAAAAAAAAAAAAAAAAAGACACCATTGCTCTATACATTTTTACTGCCCGTAAATACACATGCAATACTACATTTTTTTAAAAAACATGTTTTTTCATCCCTAGCTAATGTAAGAGAAAAATGGTAATGGGTACTTTTATCAATTTGCATTTTATTTTCCCCATCGTTAACAAAATGACCACCAAAAGTTTTAAGCAAATCATATATATGCCAAAGAAAAATCTGTAATGTTTAAAAATTATATCGCATTTTTCTCTGCAATAATTTTACGTATTTACGTTATCCGAAATATTTTTTCTTACACACACAATGGCCTAAAAAAAGCAAAAGCAATGAGAAGAAAATGTTGCAAAGAAACAAAAAAAAATCAAGTTGCACTTTTAAATAACAACATTTCTCTTAGTATATTAGCGAAAGGCTGTGTTAAATGTTTTAATATAAAAACATCAGGTTGTGTATAACGGTATTCATAAGAACATTCTAACAAAAATTACTTTTAAAAATTTAAATACAATATGAAACATATTAAAACCGTTTCCGTTTCATTAGAAAGCATTATTACCTAAATATGTACTGAATACATTGTTAAAATTTTGAGAACCATTATGGAAATGTAAAACATCTGTAATAAAAATGTAAAAGAAAAAGGAAAAAAAAAAGTCATCATTGCTCTATACTTTTTTACTGCCCGTAAATACAAATGCAATATTGCATTTTTACAAAAACATGTTTTATTATCCTTAGTTAATGTAAGAGAAAAATGGTAATGAGTACTTTTATAAACTTAAATTTTATTTTCTCCATCGTTAACAAAAAGATCACCGAAAATTTTAACCTAGTAATATTTATGCAAAAAAAAAAAAACCGTCATAGCACAGAAGCATAATTAACTATTGAAGGGAAGCTTTAAATCGTGGTACGATGTAGACAATTTATGACGAAGAGAAAGCCTGACCATCTCTCCTAACAGTGGAACGTGACTTTACTTTCTGAACAATTTTGGAACATTAGAAATTTTATTATGCCACACGTGTCTATGGAAGATAATGAGAGATATGAACTCTAAAGAGCTTAATCGATTGGAAATGATAACAAGTTTAAAAAATAGGAAACGACTGGTTTGAGTCATTAAACTTCTCTGAGTGAATATATCTTGTTTACGTTGTTTATGTAATGTCATTACTGAACAATAATACTTAAAAAATGATATTTCATGGTATGCAGATTTTTTTCTTTTTCTTTGGAGTCAAAGAGGGAAAACATTGGGAAAATGGGATAGCACAGAGTTATATTAAAAAAAAAAGTGCTTTGTATGTTACAAGAGTAATTGCGATAGCTGATACTTAAGTTTGTGAATTTTAAAATGGTATTTCGAATTTCTTAACTCTCAATCTAGACTTTAATTTCTTTCTGAATAAATTGGGAATAAAAATTTTACTATACCACTTGTGTTTATGAAAGATAATTGTTGTGTTTATGAAAGATAGTTATGTAAACTCGAAAGATTTTAACTGACTGTAAGTGATGGCGTTTTTGAAGGATAAAAATAGAAAATTAGGTTAAAAATCTTAATTGACTATTCTTTAATTGTATTATTAAGATAAAAAGAAAGTTCTAACAATTACTTTTTTCAAATGAGAATTCCTAATAAGAAGGGTGAATCTGTTATATACAGTGGTGGAAATCAATTTATGAAAACAACTTTTTTTACAAAAGCTTCTAGAATATTCATTAAAACTGAATTACATTTTGTACATTATGCGTGCATGTATTACAAATGATTTACAAAGATAAATTTTCATGCATAATAATAAAGAAAAACATAAAGTCAAAATTTAGATTTTCGTAACATATAAACAAGGAAATTGATTTCTGAAATATCACATTTCATTGGATATATTTAAAAGTAATATGACAAATATTTGCATAAAGCAAAGTATCGTGACATGTGCACTAAATATATAAAGCGTTATATATTAGAATCAGTGCATTTCAGACATACTTTTCACCATGGTTAAACAAATGGTGTTGTCCGAAAGCGACAGAGCGAATATGGATGCATATCTAGAATATGAAAAATCTGTTACAGAAATTAGTAAATACATAAAAATATCAGTTGATGTGATATATAACTATAGAAAATATCCAGAAAATTATGACAAAAATATTAATGAAATAGGTACTGCACGTTTAACTAAGATGGAAAAATGAGGCATTCTTCAACTAGCATAAAAATCCAGTCAGAATTCAAAGAAGATTTGTTCAGATCTATCCCTTCCTGTTTCTTCTGGAAGAGTTAGGCAAATTTTTACTTTCTTCACTGAGCTTTAGATGGGCGAAATGAAATCTCGTTCAAACTTACTTCTGCGTCACAAGCAGATGCGTTCGCAGTATTGCAAGAAATATATGTCAATGAGCGACGATTTGGAGATGATCACTTTCTCCGATGGAAAAAAAAATAGATGGCCCAGATGGTTTGAAGTACTATTGGAGGGTTCACCGGATAGAATAAATATCTGCATTTAGCAGACATTTTGGTGGCGAAAATTTGATGATTTGGACAGCGATTGCGTATCGTTATGTAAACCGAAATTCTATTTTTAAAAGGTCACCAGAATTTGATTACAGCTTAGTTTTTGAAAATCACCTTCTTACATTTGCATGGTAATATTATAGTTTATATTAGATCTTCATGCAAGACATTGCAAGTACTCACACTTCAATTGTAAAGAAATATAGGTTTGATGAACAGAATATTGTTCTTTTAGATCATCCACTTTGTCATGATCTCATCGAAAACGTTTAGGGACATTTTTTTCGAATTTTTTATGCAGATGGTACGCAATACTCATCACTTGTAGAATTGAAAGTCACTATCTGTCAAAACTGTAGTTTAATTGACCAGAAGTGCATTACAAATCTTGTTTTATCAACGCCATCTAGAAAAAAGACATTTTAAAAATCTAATTATTGACCTTATGTTTTTGTTTATTATTATGTATGAAATTTTATTTTTGAAAATCTTTTTTTATACATACCATGTATAATGTATGAAATGCCATTCCTTTTTAACGAGTATTATAATCAGTATATAATATAGTTTTTGCTACAAAAAAAAAAAAAAAAAAAAAAAAAAAAAAACGTGTTTTCATAAATCAATTTCCACCACTGTACCATAAAATCATAACTAACTGCTGAAAATAATCTGAAAATCTCGTTAATATATAGGCAATTTACACTAACACTTGGACGTGACTTTACTTTCTAAATAATTAGAAAATTTTAGAAATTTTTACATGAGAAATATGTGTATAAAAAAAATGACAGATATGAATTCTAAGGATTTTAATCGATTAGAAATAAAAACATGTTTCAAGAATAGAAAATTACAAGTATGAGTCATAAAGAATTTCCCTTTAAATTTCTGTTGAACATATTTACACGTGGTAGCTATAAAAAGCCGAATGCATGAGGTACAGATTTTATTCCCATTCATTTCAACTTCTGATAGAAGAGGGAATTCAGAGACATAGAGTTCCAAATGTACTTGTTTGTGTTATAGAATCATTTACCTAAAACATAACGAAATTCTAAGTAATTGAGAAACAAAAGAAATTTTGTTGTATGTACCACTAAGAATTATAATAGCAAATAAAACGACTAAAGCGTTTCATCCACTGGAATTACTAACATATTTCAAGAATATGTTATGAATATTTTCAGTCTTAAAACTTTTCAAAGCGCTGATACCCCCCCTTTTTTTAATAAGAATAATCTATTTGATTCCAATCAAATGATTAAACGTCGATTTCAACCAGAAATTAACTTCATAAAATAAGTTCAATATAAACAAAACTGGAACAATGGAACAATGTAAGGCTACTCAATAAATGTAGCAACTTCACATCCAGTCTGTAGATAATATATTAGGGATCTAAATGAAAACAAAATTGACACAACTTAATTAAATAAATTAACTAGTTTAAAATAAAATTTCGGGTTCAATTTTTTTTTTTTTTTATTTTTTTTTTTTATTTTTTTTTATAAAGATTGAGTAAAATTTTCAGGCGAACAAGTGTTAAGAAATAGATAAAGCAGACAGCATGAAATGCAGATTTTTTTTTTCGCTTGTTCTTTGAAGAAGTAGAAATTTCAGGAAAAATTACTAATATATTGATTTATCTGTTTTAGGGATATGTTTGGAATAATGAATATTGAAGTTACTTAATTTGCAAATGATAATGTGATTATTTAATGTTTAAACTTTATTAATAATTTGTCAACATTTAAGATTTTACTATGCCAGCAATGCGCATGGAAAATAATGACATGCAAAGTAGAAAGAATTAAATGAACTGGAAATGATAATATGTTTCAAAAATAGAAAATTATTAGTTTGAGTCAAAATTTTTCACAGTAAATAGTCAACATTTGTGTTGTTTAGATATTTTCTGTTCCAAACCTGTATCTGCCTGTAAATCAAGCAGGAACAATTGCAGATATTTCAGTGCTTTTTATCTTTTAGTAATAACAATAATGGTATAACAACCCGATGTGTTTGATTTAAATTGCATGAGATCTTACGATTTATATTATTTATTAAAAAAAAAACTAAATTCAGTATTATTATACGTTTACGAAACAACTATAATATTAATTTGATTAAATACTGAATTTCAAGCAATAAACCGTATTATAAGGTAGGGTAAAGGTTTTTTTTTTAAAGAAAATTTTCAACCATTCATTAGCGAAAAAACTTCTTTTAACATTTAACTATTTATTTCGGTGCTGGTGTAATGAAAATAAAAAAAGTTTGATGAAATTGTACAAATATGACGTCATTTGGACGAACTTATCAAGCAACATTTCTGATTTACGAATTAAAATAAATGCTTATAAAATGATATTTTTTCGCTCAACAATTCCGCTTTTACCGCCCTTGTGAAAAATTTTAATAGTCTTCGTTAAGAAATAATTAGTTGAAAATTGTTTTTTTTTCCTTTTAAATTTATGCGGTATAAATGTAGGGCAATAATTCTTTAGTTTTGTGAAGGAGTTTAAAAATGCTTTTGTTCAGCTTCCTTGGATGAATGTTAATAATAAAAAAACTATGATCTCACTTTTGGAGATGGTGATTTGTCGGCAGACGATTTTTTCTCGTTTGAATAAGCTGATTCATGGAGATGAAAGTATTTAAATTTAAGTTTTATTCCTTCGATTTTATTTCTTAGCCTCTCGTTATGTTTACATACTGGGTTTATAAAAACTTCAAAATATAAAAAAGAACGAAACCAAGGGAAAAAAAAGAGAGAGAGAGAAGAGAAATTATTTTACTAGAGAACTTGATTAACTTTTCCGATTTTTTTTTTCTTCTGTAACCATTCTTTTCAATTATCTCTTCATTTATTTCAATCAAAAGGGTTAACTTTCCCCCATTTTTATTTTTATTTTAACTTTTGTATGCTTTTACTACACATTTAATCAGTGTTAAAGACTCCTAAAATGACACAGTTTTGAAACAAATTATACTCATAATTTTTGATATTATGTATTTTTCTCTTATTCGATTGTGTAAAAATTGAAATTTTGAATTGCATATATGTTTAATTTGTGTTTAATCTATTTTATTTTGTTTATTTATTTACTTATTAAGTTTTAATTTCGTTATGGAATATTAGCTGTAGATATATTCTGCACTCTTAATATTTTTTTAATGCGATTGGTTTTATTATTATTATTCCGTAATAGAGCTTCCACGCGATAGATACAGATTATAAATATGTATGCTTAAAATACCTTAAAAAAGCCATACAAAATGAGTAAATTGCGATGCAGGTTTCAAACAAATTTCATTTGAAATTACAACTTTTTCCCTATACGAAGAGGTAAAAATTAATATTCTGCGATGTTTATGTTGCGATGCAGGTTTCAAACAAATTTCATTTGAAATTAAATTACAACTTTTTCCCTATACGAAGAGGTAAAAATTAATATTGTGCGATGTTTATGATGTAAAAAAAAAAAAAAAAAATAAATAATAAAAAAAAAATGCAGTAGTAAAAATTGAAAAAGCAGTCAAAATGAACTTTGCGTTTGTTTCGATATATTATTCCCACAGAATCATTCTTCCTGTTTTAGATACAATTAGCTTGAACTTGAGCCATAGTAACACAAAATAATTAATGAAATGATTAATGTAAATGAATCCTAATCGAATTTTTTCAAACACGCGACCTAGCACAATGCTCTTCTCGAGGCTAAAAACGATGGAATCTAAAATTTAGTGAAAATCGTTGGTCTTTTTCTAGATAAAATTCGCTTGACACTAGTGGATTCAAAAATTACCCACTAATCGAAATTTATCGAACATGGGACCTATTCCAATGCACTTCACGTTCTGGGAAACGATATAATAAAAAAATTCTCAAAACCGTTTGAACCTTTTTTGAGTACAGTTATATTGAGCCTCACCATTATGACCCAAAATGACCCACTAATAGAATTTTCTTGAGCATGCGAGCTAGCCCAATGGTTTTCTTGTGCCCGGAAACGGTACAATACAAAGTTTTGTCAAAATCGTTTGAGCCATTTTTTATGTACTGTTAACTTGACCCTGATCCATTAGGACCCAAAATGACCCACTTATTGAATTTTCTTGAGCATGCGGCCTAGCCCATTGATCTTATGCCCGGAAACGGTATAATACAAAATTTTGTCAAAATATTTTGAGCCGTTTTTTAGATAAAATTAACTTGATCTTGACACATTGTGACCCAATATGACACACTAATTGAATTTTCTTGAACATGCAGCCTAGCCCAATGGTCTTCTCGAGCCCGAAAACGATAGAATGCAAAATGTATTCAAAATCGTTGGAACCATTTTCTAAATAAAATTAGCTTGACTTTGACCCAGTATGACCCAATATGACCAACTAATCGAATTTTCTTGAACATGCGACATAATCCAATGGTTTCTATAGCCCGAAAATGATAGAATATCAAATTTAATCAAAATCGTTGGAATCGTTTTCTAGATAAAATTTGCTAGACCCACAGTGACCCAAAAATGACCCATCGAATTTTTTGAACATGTGACTTAGCCCAATGGCCTTCTTGTAATCCAAAACTGTGGAATATAGAGTTTAGTGAAATTCTTTAGAGTCGTTTTTAGATAAAATTAGCTTGCCCCATAATGATCCAAAAATGACCCACTAATTGAAATTTCTCCAACATGTGACCTAGCCCCATTGTCTTCTCGTACCCAAAAACGGTTGGATATAAAATTTAGCCAAAATCGATTGAGCCATTTTCTATGTATAATTAATTTGTGTCTGACCCATAATGACCCAAAATGACCCACTCATCGAATTTTCTCGAATATGTGACCGAGCCCAATGGTCTATTCGTGTCCGAAATTGGTAGGGTGCAAAATTTAGCAAAATCGTTAGAGCCGTTTTTAAGATAAAATCTAGATACACACAATTTTTGTTCGTAATATAATATAAGAAATCAGGAAAATAAATACAAAGAATTAGCTTGTCCTACTGTGAAAAACGCTCAATATTTATATAATTTTTATTTAAGTACATTTAAGATGCGCTACCATACCTTTTCATAGTAAAATTCACGAAAATATTTAAAATCCATTTTCAAAGGTCTATATAAATTTTTATTTTAATTCATTTCTTATACTGCTGCACAAATCTTTAACATTTGTTTTTAAAAATCTGTACTAAAATTTTTAAAGGCTAACGTACTTCAACCACAACTACTGCAATAAATTCTGAAATGTAAATACATTATACAGCTTTTGAAAATGTTTAGCTTGAAATAAAACATTTTTTAAAACATAAACCTGTTTCTTTCTACCTTCAGGTTGGCAAATTCTTCACCAAAATCAAAGACGAATTCTATAATGCAATTCATAAAATTTTAGTTATCTTTAAATGTCATGGCGTTCTTTTTTATTTAATGTCTTCAGTCATAAAAATGTTTGTTACTTTTACGGGACGTAAAATCTTTCTTTCAAACTGTTGAAATATTTTAAGATCGTTCGTCCCTTTGTCCTGAAATCTCCAAAAGAATACCACATTGGACAGCTTTGTACATAGCTGCAATTTTCCTCATTTTTTTAACACAAAAATTTAACCACTTTTGTACTAGCATATGTATATGAAGATTACATGTAAAACCAGTTCCAACCATCCAAAACCAACATAGATCCATACGTGGATCCATTGGTTTTTGTGGAGAATCAGGTCAGAACAGGTGAACAGGTACTGAACAGGTAATCAGCATTGAGGGGTTTCCTAGCTGTTATCAGCTTAACACCCAGACTAGGAAATTAGAATGTCTTATGTTTTAATGAGCCATTGGGATAAAGTTAAACTGTAGCAATGCTACTATAAGAATAAAAGAAGTTAACAAGAGAAAAATAAGAAATTTAAGGAAAATAGGAATAAAATTAAATTTAAGTAAAAACTTAAGAAGAAAGAAAGTTAACAATAAATCTTAAAAAATTTAGATGAGTCTTAAAGTAATTAAAGTCTAACTGTAGTTGTAAAACTACTATAATCTCAGGTCAGATATCTATACGTGGATCCACTGGTAAAATTTACTTTAAAATTTTTGTGGTACAAAAAGGCGTAAGGTGTTGGCAGCTATGCATTGTATAAATGTCAGCGGATAAAAAAACAATATTAAAGTTATTAAATTTACTGCATATGTTGTTGTAATCTTTTCAGCAAAATCCTTAGCTAGACTTGGCTATTTTTCAATCTGCTAATATAAAGAATATACTTTTGAAAACTTTTTTTGCTTCTATGGATTCTTAAAGCTATAGTTTGATTAATATCGGATACTAAATTGATAAATTCTAAGCCAATACATTATTTCTGTAAGAAGCTTAAAATATGTGAAAAAATATTTGTATTAAAATAAATTTAAAGATACGGGTACCATAAATGAGGTGTCCATTGTAGGGATTTTCTGGTCTTATAATAGTTCAAGCATTTTGAAAAACATACAAACCTCTAGTATATGATAATCTATTATTTACTTCAAAACTATCCAACTTCTCTTTTAGATATGCGTTCAATAAAAGCATTGCTTCGTAAGATGTAATCAAATAGAAAATAATAATAATAATAATAAAAGGTCATCTATTGGCTTACGGAAACAAATGCCTGAACCGAATGTATTTAATGATTTTTTTAAGATTAAATGTCCCCTGTAACTTTATACTATGTAGTTTTAGAAGTATTTGTTTAGCTATAATTTTACCATAAGATTAAATACCATACGGCCAAATTTACCATAAGGTGGTAACTTTATTCCAGATTAAAGCGATTTTATCTTATAAAGACCGGTGATGGTTATTTAGCATTATCTTAAACATTATTTAAATATATAATAAATTTTTCAATTGTTAGGGTCGCAGATTTCGATTCTTATTATGCTTTAGTATAACGAACTGCAAGCAAATTACGATATAACTGATCCAAAATATAAATGATGTCTATAATAAGCGTGAAAAATTGTTCTTTTTCGTAAAATGTAGATAACTTTAGACGCAATTTAAAATGAACAGTCAGACATTTTTTACAGAGATATATTAGTGCACAGAATTATGCATAAATGTTATACATGGATATATGTTAAGTCCATAAATATACGTATTATATAAAAACAAGTCTTTCTTCTTTTAGAATATTTTGTTCCATATTCGATAATACCCAAATTGTCTATTTTAAGATGCATCATAAATATGTCTGTGTAATATCAATAATTTGGACTATCAAAATAATGACCATATTAATTACTTTTTGAAAAATACTCTTACAAATACAGAAACAATATATTTCCTTATATATCTAATATGTATATATTACTATAAAACAAATATTTATATGAATGTTTTGTTATGCATATTTATATTTTTTGATGCGATATAAGGAGCTAAATTTTGTCATTATAGTCCTAATGACGATAAAATTGAATGAGATAATGCATCTTCACTATGAATTAAACCTGCACGCTCCTCAGATGATTTTGTAGGTTATTCATAGTTTCTCATATTATATATTTGGTTTCCGATGTTCATCTCTTGTTCATCTTTAGAGTTTTAACAATTGTTCATTTTTTGTGATTTCATCTTAATTATATATATATATATATATATATAACCAAACTTTCTCAGCAGGTTATCTAAAAAACACTTTTAAAAATAATTTCATTATTTTCCTTTTATCACAGTACAATTATCACTACAACTTATATTTTCAAGAACTGTCTTGTTCTGATTATTAAAAATGAAAATAGATGAAACTTTTTTTCAAATTTAACAAAGAAACCCTTTCTAAAGTAAAAAAAAAAAAAAAAAAAAAAAATCGAAGCTGCATGAGGGAATCACGTTTAGGTTTTTGGCCATTAACCTTTTTATGAAACAAATTTGCAAATCAAATAATTTTAAAATGCATAAAAGCAAATCTTTATAGCTCAATAAACATTTGCTTTGGTCTCGAAAGATAGCAGATATGTGACATTTCTGATACTCAACAGAATCCACAATCAGATCACCTTCCTAAAATGCTTCCGTGATATTTTTCAATTGAAATTGGAAATAAAACATTCGAAAGCAAAATCTAATAGCTTTACTTTTGAAGTTGTAAAAACACGTATTTTTTTTTTCATTTAAGCTGCTGTTTTGAAACAGCCTGAAGATTTATTAAGACGATTTCCCGATCAAAAAAGCGTTGCAATATTAACCGCTTTAAAATTTTTTTGCATTTTAAAATATGGAAAATTGATAACATTGACACTTCCATTTGCGAATTATTTTATCCGTAAATTTGTATCTGGCTGTTTTATAACTATTGGTTTTGTAGGTTTCCGTACTTAAAAAGTATAATCGGAGCTATTATAAGATCACCGGGGACTCTGAGTGTTCGTTAGTCGCAGCCTTTTTTCTCGAAAACTATGGAACGTGGAAAATTCAAAGTTGGGAGAATTATAAGGGTTCCATATGTTTATAGATTATGTCACTGATATTTTTGTGAAAATTTAGAGGGGATAATTAAGTTACTTGAAAAAAAAATGCATCTCTTGTGGGGCATCATTCTTTAAATCTTGAAACAACGAATAATATATATATACTAGAAAGGTAGCCCGTCAAAAATGACGGAAATTTAGATATAAAGATATATACAACTCATGTGCAAGAATATGAGTTTTCTCTTAATTGTTCCGCAGTGATAGATGAAAATAACACATTTTAAGAACAAAACACATTTATGAAAAACTGTGTACAGTAGAAGACCAATAATCTGTACAATTCCAAGTTTTCTGCAGATTTTTGCGGTCATGTCTATTCAGTCTTTGTTTACATTTTTTTAAATTCATATATTGGACAATTTGGATTATTAAGCCTTAAAAATAAATAAATTACACACTTGAAGTAAGGTAAAAACTATTAAATTATCTTATACGATTTCATAAAATGGTATTATATGGTATTATATGTGTGTGCTTCACGATCTTGGTTACGACTTTGGTGAAATTGGCTGCAACTTGTCATAATTCTAATAGTGTGGGCCTCTATAACAAAAAAATAACCAGTTTTTGGTAAAATTTCTGATATAAAGTAGTTTTCAAAATATTGTGTAAAATTGCAGGCCGTTCTCATGTTATGCCAGTCCTGGGAATAATATTTCTAACACTGAAGAGTGTCCACGTATATGTGGAATTTAGAAAAGCTTCTCCAAAAGAAAGGTCGTGAAATGACATTGTAATTCCTCTAACTTCAAAGTTTAATCGGGCCCTGATGTTGTTTACTGAAATGTAATAAATACAGTTGTTTTGAATATTACAACAGAATTAAACAGCTAAACTTATTTAACTTAAACTCGCTGTTACTTCCCGATGTTATTTTTTAGTATTAAGAAAGAAAATTATTTAAATTTTTCAAATCATGCACATTTATAATTTTTTTCCGTCTTTAATAACTAAATAATGAAAAAATATGCTTTTGTTCTGATCTCATAAATACAATAATAAAATAATGTAACTAAGAGACATTGCAAAATTAAATCTTTGTGATTTCAAACCATAAACAAATGATACCGCCACCATTTTACATACTATGATGTCATTAGAATATTGTCCATTGATTGTTGGAGAACTTACTTTGTGAATGATTACCTCAATGATTTAATATTTTTTACGGTTCACGATGAATGAATCACTTGTGTTTGTTTAGGTTTATGGAATGAGATATTAAGCCGTGAACCCAATTTCAATTAAAGTTATCCAAAGATATATGTATTTTTAATCGAAATTAAAAACAATGCTTTAATCTCGAAATAAAATGTTTTAGTTTGTATAATTGGTTATTTCTGTTAATTATTTATTTAGTTACTTTTCCATTATAGCGCATTTTAAAAAAAAAAAGCTTGGCGTAATTCGGGCATCAGAAAGTGAGATATGTTGCCAAAATATACAGCTATGAAAACAAATCTAATGAACTTTTATTTTTGTTTATATATGCACTTATATACATAAAAAAATCGTTTCTAAATATATATAATATTTTTTTTATATACAAATTACGACACAGATTTCAGATATGAAATGGCGCTAAAATGGTGTTATTTTGCCGGCTATTGTTTTTTATTTATTAATAAATTGTTTAGGCACAGATGTCATATTCGCCCCATATTGGCGCGATTTTTTTCCGACGCCGATTTGGCGAAAACATCAACAGCATAAGCAACAACATCCGGGTTACCATATCAAGCAAAATAACGACATTTTGGCGCCGGTTAAGTATACATTGCGTATATGACATTGGCGTCAGAAAAAAAATCGCGCCAATATGGGGCGAATATGACATCTGTGCCATTGTTTATTTACTTTTATTTTCTGTTTTTAAATTATATAAACTGTTTTGTTCTATAGTTATTATTCAAACTTTTATTTATTTATAGTTATTTCCTTTTCAAAATGATAGCAAATAATTTAAAAATATATAAGTAACTGGTATTCGAAAGCGAGATTTCTGCCGAATTGGCGTCAGAGAAAAATCATAATAATAGGTTGTCAGAAAATACGTTGGCAAACTTCTTTCTCGCCAAGAAACTTTTCTCCGAAGTATTGTACGTACATAAGTAAGTATCGACTGCTAGAAATGCATTTTTAATTATGATAAGCGCTTTTATGTTTCACTACATTTATGCATACTATACCGTGTGTATAAATGCTACAGTTCATATGCAGGGCTACACAAAAGAATTCGTAAGGGTTCCTGAGTATGAGAATAAATTGCTTAAAGGTGGTTTTTAAAGGAGTTATGCAGTTTTACGCTGAACTGCATTTAGATTACTAAGAAATGTTTGTAGAATATAGATAAAATGATACACAGGGTCACGCAAAGAATTGGATACATAACCGTCTATGGATGATAATATCTGGAAATATGATTTCAGTAGCTTTAAGAGTAGCTTAAATTAAATTTTAGCTAAATAGTGGCATGTAATAACCGTACTATTGCTATGGACGGTAACTGCTGAAATCAATTTTTTTTAAAAATTATGCGTTTTGTAAAATGTTTACTTAGCTATCTTATTTACTTTATTTCCCTAAATAACGAAGTTTTGTTAAAGCATTCAGGATGTGTTGGAAAGTGTTTCATATTCTATGCTTAACGCATGATTTTTCTTTCTTCTTTAGTCTTATTTTGCATTTATTTTATTCTTAATTTTTAGTCTTATACTGCTTTATAGAAACTTTGGCACAGTTGTCATATATACCCCATATTGGAGCGATTTTTTCCGACGCCAATTTGGCGAAAACATCAACAGCATAAACAACAACATCCGGGTTACCATATCAAGCAAAATAACGACACTTTGATGACAGTTAAGTACCCGTTGTGTATATGACATCTGTGCCGAAGCTTTAATATTTAATGTTTAAACTCTTCGCTCCACTCACCTTGCATATAGTATAAACTATAACAGAGATAGCGCAAAATAATAGACAGTTTGATACTTTTCCACTGTAGGGGCTTTGGCATTTTTTAAAAAAAGTTTGGTGTAATTTGGGCATCAGAAAGTGAGATTTGGGTACTTTTCACGTTATGCGGATACCATTGTCGCCAAGCGTAATAGTTGGCGCAAAATGAAAGTCACGTGAATTAAGGCATTTAAAAAATAAAAGAAAAAATATTGTCGTACTAAAGTGAGCATTTAAAAAATATAACATTTGAAAATTCCAGACTTTTACGAACTATTTCATTAAATCACAAATATATACTTAAAATAATTGAACAAATAACTGTTATAAAATAAAGCAATAAAATAAAACTCCTATTAAACTACTGACATAAAATTACAAATATCTTTTAGCATTTTGAAATAATTGGCGCATTAGCATACATGGTACTTTTCCGTTATACGGACAGCATGCTAAAATGTATGATAATGCGCCAATTATTTCAACCTTGATCGTAGATTTTTATTGTAAACCATGAGAAACATTGTGATTTGTTATTTATGAAACGTGAATCACGTGAATGATTATTGTTTAACCTTAACCTTGGAAAGCTTTTTAATCTGCTATTAATCGAATTAAAAATGCTTTTTTACCGACTTCGAAAAAAAGGAGGAGGTTATTTTATATAAAGTTGTAGTTTACTTTTACTGCTGATGCTGAGATGGATTTTATCATTTGGCAATTACCAGATGATGAGAAAGTTGTGATAAAACTGTTCCAGGAATTTGGAATTCTGCTATTATGCAGAAGATTGTGTTCAAAAAATCATGAAATGAAATTATGGATGAGTTCTGGAAATCCGAAATTGAGTTGTAGCTTACGATCATGCGAAGAAAGCGTAGAAATACGACAAAAAACTTGGTTTAAAGGATCGCGGGTGACTTTTCTTAATGCTTTGAGGTTTATATATTTATCGTGCAAAGAGTTGAAATCGATTGAATTTTGTGAGCTGCAACTTGATATGAACCACAACACAACAGTGGAATGGAATAGTTATTCGAGAGAAGTTTGTGCAAATGCTTTATGTTTTCGACCAAATAGAAAAATCGGTGGACCTAATAAAATTATAGAAGTAGCTGAAAGTCATGTATTATTTATACAGATTGTTGGAAAGGATATAAAACAGATGAACTGCTAAGTGCTGGTTATGATCATTTCACAGTAAATCACAAATACAATTTTGTCGACCCTAATACTGGATGTCATACTCCAAATGTTGAAAGATTATGGGGCATCACAAAATGGCGCAACAAAAGACATCGGGAAGCTGTTCGTCATCATTTAGAGGCGTATCTCATAGATGTTATGTGGCTACGCCTTCATTCAAAAAATGAAATGTTTACTGTAATGCTGAAAGATATTTATAATTTTATGGCAGCAGTTTAATATGATTTTTTATTTTATTACTTTATAGTATAACAGTTATTTGTTCATTTATTTTAAGTATATATTTGTGATTTAATAAAATAGTTCGTAAAAGTTTGTAATTTTCAAATGTTATATTTTTTAAATGCCCACTTTACTATCGAGAATGTTTTTTCTTTTATTTTTCAAATGTTTCAATTCACCTTATTTTCATTTTGCGCCAACTATTGCGCTTGGCGACAATGCTGTCCGTATAATGGAAAAGTACCGCATACATTTTGGCATGGTGTCCGTATAACGGAAAAGTATTGAGAATTGTTGTCAAATCGTATAAACAGCTATGAAAACAAATTTGATTAGTGTTTTTTTTTATATGTATATTATTCATGTTTTTATGTACAAATTACATCTGTTTCTGTATAAAATTAGAGAAACGGCTTTTTTAATCGTATAAATAAATCTTATAAATATCGAAAAAAAATGCATGTGTATCTAAAATGAAACAGTGGATAGGTTCCGGGAAAATGTTGCCAAATTTCTTTTTTCGCCAAGGCACTTATACTGGAAAAGTACCTAAAGCACATTAAAATCGCGCAGTTAGGAGCTCATACAGTACAGCGTCGTCTATTGGCGGTTATTTTATTAGTAGCATCGGGAGGAAGATGTAAAGATGTACTTTAAATTCTCACCCATAGATTTTGAAAAAATATCTTAAAAGAGCGGAGTTTAAATTAAATTTTGGTGACCTCCTTTATGAAAGATTAATAGTTATAAATGGGAATTTCACCAAATCAGCCAGCTATTGCCAAGTTGGCCAACATTTGGCGCTACTGTGGTAACCCTGCATTAGTTTTTTTCAACAATTACTCATTTCAATGAGGTGGTCCTACCGGAATCGTGAGGGACACACAGAGACTTGGATTTTATATAAATAGATATATATATATATATATTCTAATTTTATGTATTATATTTATCGTCGAAAATATACTTCAAAAATATGCCCCTTTCACACTATATCACAATCTATTGAAACGAAAATTATGAACAAATCATTTGTAAAAGGAGTTTATTTAAACTTCGCTATACTATAGTGATTATCCTAGTTCACATACGTTTTGAGAACATCGCATTTTCCCGTTTCATACAAACTTTATTTCGCGGACGCTCAGCCTGTGAGTTGAGGGGTACTGGAAGTACCTATCGACAGTGTTGCCAGATTGGGAACTTTTTAAATTCAGATTATTTGACTGTCACCATTTTTTTAAATATTCGCCTTATTTTTCAGAATTTTTAAACCATTTTTAAATAGGCCGAATATTTCTGTTTAAAAAAAGCGGTGACAATCAACAATCTGGGTATTGCCTATCGACGTGGAATTACCCAAGGATTGTTAATAATGATTTTTGAAAAAAATCTTCTCACTAATTAGCCAATATATTAATTAAATCCTATACAGAAAACGTTGCTGTGCCATTTTACGACATCAAAACGCGCTTGGTACGCAACCCTTTATGCCTGAGTCAAACTCGCAGTTAACAGATTGTTTTCAATTATTATTATTACAGATAGAATGACATCTATTTCAAAGACATTTTACGTAGGAATCTGATGCCATCTGATTCATGTCTCGTGATCACACTATAGAATATGTGTATGAAAGATATGGTAGATGAATTATAATAGGGGTTTTGAGGTCTTTATTGTGTGAGATGGTGAATTTGTCAAATGTGTGCTTCGGTGTCGTTTATATGAGGCAATGGAATTATTGTTTGACATTCTAATTTATATAGCAGTTCTGAGAGTTTTTTTTTTTTTTTTTTTTTTTTTTTTTTTTTTTTTTTTGCAACAAAGCTACAAGTTCATAGACCGAAAGCTTCAATGTCGTTTATGGACGATAATATACATAGTTGTGATGATATGATAGATGATATGATAGATTATATGATGATATGATATGATAGATGATGATATGATATTTTTCAAGGTTTGTAAAAAATGCAAATATCGATGCACTTTTCGATGTTTTTGATAAATGGTTAATGTTATTTGAAACGGAAATTTTTGTGGAAGCGTGGATGTGTTTTAATAAATTTTAGTTTGTTAAATACGTTTATACATTATCATTATTCTTCTCCGATTTTTTTTTAAAATTCTTTTGTATGAAAATTCATCGAAAAAGACTTTTAACTTCTTATACTTATGAAAATATTTATTCAAGGCTCATGGATGAGTTTAGTATTTTACACATGTGTATAGCTTGGCTGAGGTGTATTTTTCTGATGATTTTGGTGTTCTAGTTGCTGTCTTTGGTTTCCTAAGTCACCTCTCTAAAACTAAATTAGTTTAGTTGATTTTAGTGTATTTAAAACACTTAATACACTTGACGTTGCCATTAATCTTTAGTGATTTTGATTATTTTTTTTCTCATAATATAAAATAAGGGTTGACGATATTCACTATTCTAAATTTTTAATTTCGTTAATCTCAAGAAACTGCATTTTTAAGATAAACTTATAATATTTTAAATCGCCCGAATTCTAAGTAACTTATCCTTAAGAATTTCTACTAAATTTTACATTTTTTTGGCTTTAACTCGTGACGTTACAAGCATCCCAAAGAGGGAATTTGCAGGTTTAAAATTGAATATTTGAGTTGCTTTAAAGCTTTTCACTGGATTTAAAAAGTAAATTTCTTTTCGTTGCAAAAAATATTCTTTTCTCTTTCAGAAAGATTATTTTTAGGATATGTTGCAAAATCTTCGGAGATAAAAAAAATATATATTTATATATATATATATAACTAATTCAAGAATATTTTAGTTATAGGAAAAATTTTATTCCTTTTATAATTTTAAGATGCTCAAAAATATTTAATCTGTTGTAGTATTTTTTGATAAGCTGCAGAAAAGTAATTAAAAAGACGCTTTTATTTGGTTTATGAAACATACTGTACAGAGCAAAGGATTTTCTGAAAATCAGAGCAAAGCACAGCTGAGACAGATAGTTGGAAAATATGAAAACTAATTACATATTTTTTTTATTTTAATTATGAATATTTACTTTTAATTATGAGAAAAATAAAACTAAAATTATAAACTTAATCATTGCTTAACTCAATTCAAAGCAAGCTGAAAAGCTGTCAAAAAGATATCACTTTTTCCCATTTAGAAAATGCTTCCTCACGCGCCGTTTAAAAAAAAGTGTTTTATACTTTTTTTATGTGGATACTTTATTGATAGTAAAGGTTTGTTTACTTGTAAATAAATTAATGATGCTTTTATTTTTCGTTTCAGATTGTTATTGCCAATGATCCAAATGAGTTACGGGTATTGAAGCCGTTTCTTCAAATAACTGTGTGTCTCTGTGTGCCTGGTCATTTGCTGTCGATGTACACGGTGCAAGTCCAAAATTTGATGCAGTTTTTTTCCACTCTTACCTTCTGTATCTCACTCACTCAAAAGAATGTACAAGACTATGGAACCTGTACCTCAAGATAATCACTTTAGTGAGTCCTACGCTTAGTGAGTGAACAGTAAATGTGTGTGTGTGCATGTCCGTTTGTGTATGTTGCAAAAGACAACAAAAACAATCCTTTATACATAGATATATTTTTAAATATTGAACTCTGGATTGCAGGAAGTGAGAACTTGCAAAGATAAATTATAAAGGCAATCGATGTTAGACTCCTAACTTGAGTATGAAGCTATAAATATGTCTGAACTTCAGCAGGCACTTTGACTATTTTTTGTAATTAGTTAATAAATGTTTCTTACATACACACACGGAAAGAAAAATGAGTAATTATTTTATTATTTCTATAATATTAAACAATTTTAAAATCTTCGTAAAAAATGGAACTTTGTACATCCCCACTCAATTTTATACTTTTAGTACTTTATAAATATCATCTTTTCATTTTTAATGAAATGTAATATTAAAAATATATACAAAATTCTAAAAAAGAAGTATTGTACTAGATAATTAAATATTCCATTCAAAGTTTTTTTCTTTCATTTTATTTCGAACCTAAATAAGGCAATAAATATATAGATATGATCAAATTTAATTAATTTGATAATAATAACGCATCTACATATATAAAAGCGTTCTCTGAGTGTATGTCCTTTATACAAATCTATCTATCTATATATATATAAAAGCCGTTTTCAGAGTGTATGTCCTTTATACAAATCTATATACAGGATGTCCTTTCTCAACGGTGTCCAATGGCTAATTTCTAAACCGTTAGTCATAGACATATAGTTCCAATTACAAAAATGTTTTAAATCAGGTAAAGAAATATTTTAAAAGCGATTTGGGTCAATAAAGGCATTTCTTAAAAAATTACGAAATTTAAAATTTTATACGGTCCCCCGGTCCTATAAGTTACATTTAGTAAAATTTTCCTTTTACACTGACAAGTAATACACAGAAAGGCCTGTTATTCTACGATTAAAATTTACCGAGTAATAGCTGTTTAAAGTAGGAGCATACTTTTTTCTGAAAATTGGGGGTCATTCACAAATTTAGTCGAAATATAATTTCGTCAGATGTATTAAAAAATGGTTGAGAGTAAAATTAACATTGCAATATAAATTTGAAATCTTTAATCATTCTGACATATTAATGCATAATATACAATTTGTAATAAACATTTAAGAAGAAAGAAAAAACAGAATTTTTGTTAAATAAAATTATGCTAAATTAACAACCTCAATTCTTTACAAAATGATACGTATTTAAAAATATTATTAGATTACACTAGCCTGCAACAGTTGGGTTATGTCATGTTTTTTAGCTTTTGATAATTGATTCTTATGTATTCTGTACCGCTGAATCTGAAATTGACCTTAATTTTTAACCATCACATCAGGATTTTTCGCTAATTTCAAAGTTAAAAAGTTCACTGTTATAATTGGATCTCCTCCCTCATCTCATCGGACGACTCATCTATTTAGCTGTAAGAATCCGAAGATAAGCAAAAATATTGAATAAATTATTGAATAAAATAAAATAAATAAAATAAAATAAAACAAAAAAAAGTTTAACATATGTTTTATAGTATGAGATTTTCGATATATTTTAACTTACACATTTACGATTTGAAAAAAAAATTCTAACGTGATGGTTAAAAATGAAGTTCATTTTCAGATTCAGTGCTAAAAATTACGTAAAAATCAATTATCAAAATTAAAAAGCACAACCATCTCCTCTACTTTATAGTATCCCATTTTTGTTATTCTTTAAATTTGACAATTTATGATTTTCGAAATATCCTGACATGATGGTTAAAAATTAATGTAATTTTCGGATTCAGTGCTAAAAAATACATACAAGTTTAAAAAAAATAACAATCGCAGTCTTGTATTATCAAATCTATAACTGTTTCTTAAACTTCTTGGCGGTAATCTATCCGAAATTTTTTATGTTATCCTGTAAAATAAGTATAAATGGTAACCACCGAAAATCATGATAATATTAGATTGTTCTTGGATTTGCGCCAGTATGTAAAATGTAATCTCGATCGGATATTTAAAAGTGAGTTAAAGTTCGAGTACAAATTTTGAACTGGAAAAGCATACATACTATCGTTGAAGTAACATATAAACTTATAAAAATAACATAATTTTTGTTTAAAGAAATCATTAAAGAAACAGTCTCAAATCCTGACAAAATAAAACATATGTTATTTAAGCCAATCTAAAACTTAATAAATGTTAACTTAATCGTAATACATGTACGGTTTTTTTCAAAGCGCGGATACACATGAAATAAGATCTTCGAATACTTTAAGCACTTGGTATGCGACCCCTCAAAATCAAACCGAACTCATTTGTTTTCAGAGCTGAAAAGTGGCATGAGTGGCATTTTAAAGTTTCATAACTCGCTGAATTTTAGTGTTATATTAATGGGACTTTTTTTTTGTCTTACTTGTCAGTGTAATAGGAAAATTTTACTAAATATAGTTTATAGGACCGGGGGGGGGGTCAAATAAAAATTTAAATTTCGTAATTTTTAAGAAATGTTTTTATTGACCCAAATCGCTTTTTAAATATTGCTTTACCTGATTTAAAACATTTTTGTAATTGGAACTATATGTCTATGACTAATGGTTTAGAAATTAGCCACTGTACACCGTTGATACCGGACACCCTGTATATAAAAGCCGTTCTCTGAGTGTATGTCCTTTATTCAATTTTAGACCGATTTGCACGAAACTTGCTGTACTTACGTTTTATAGCGTGGAAAAGATCACTGTCTACTTACAAAACCATCAGACCAATATTTATCCCTTTTTTCTACCACCTTAAGTAATTTAACATTACAGAAATATCTGTTTTTAAATTTTCAAATTCAATACTTTCTTTCCTGTTGCCACACATCTAAAAAACTGCTCAATAACACAGGGGAACACACATTTTGTTGACTTAGATCTAGCACTTGATTTTGGCTAATTATTGGTATCTAAATCCAAAAATGACACCAGTTTTTTTTCTATCACGTCAACTTTTTAAACTACAGGATAGCCTCAAAATCATACTTAATGTGGATACAAAGGTAAATAAACAAAAAATTACCGAATATATTATTCATACAATGGTTGTATATACTTACTGTATACTACATTGTGTTCATACAAGTAGTAAAATCCTTTTACAGAACGAAAAAAATTACATATTAAGGTAAAAATTTTCGCTTGTAGTTTTTCCTGGAGTGTTCAATTTAGGAACAATCTCGCTTGATGTTCTAACAATAGTCAGCCGTCATATGTTCATCCCATCTGACTTGATACCGTTCTTCCATGAGCTTGAAATCTTGATGGAATCACTCACCCTGCTCATCACTGACTGCAAGAAGATTTTCAGGGAAGTCATCACGATGACTATGCAGAAAATGAAGTCTGATGCTCGTGTTGCAACCATGCCTTTTGAAGCTCTCTAAATGTTGCTCTACAATTTCGGTGTAATTTTCTTCTCACGTATTTCCAAGAAAGTCTTTGACGATGTTTTTCAATGCCAACTAAGCCTTCTTTTGTAGTCCCGTCATTGCTCCGATGAAATGTTCATCTTTAACTTTAATGAGCTGATGAATCTGTGGGCCGTCAAATACACTTGCCTTTATTTTTTCAAAAGACAGGTTTCGAAATTTCGAGTGAGATAAGTGAAACAGTCTTCTTCAATTGACAAAGCTTTCACGAACTCCTTCACTAGATCCAGTTTTATATGCAGATGTGGAAATATGACATTCTTTTGTCGGTAAGCGGCTGATGCAAAATATTTGTATCCCCAGGTGTGAGGTGAGATCTTGGATGCTAATTCGACCGGAACCAATGCTTCTCACAAGCTCTGCTGTCCCACATACGCCAAAAACACGGATACTTGGTATATCCACGTTGCTGGCCAAGAAGGAATCACACCATTTTGAGGTCTACGCAGATGATCCACTCGTAAATGTGATAGTGCAATAAATCAATGGCTCTTTTTATGTCCTCGTATTCTTCGCGCAAATAAACTGAATGGATTATTGCGACTGCTCCAAATAAATTTCAGTTGTGAAGGTGTACGCATTTCCATCTCCTCCTTGAGCGATCGATGAACAGTCCCCATTCAGTTTCGGTATAGGATGAAATTTCCAACTCCTCCATTAAACCATGTACGCTATGGAAAAAAACAAATCCACTGTTATTTCGAAAGTATTGAAGAAATTCTCTTTCTCTTGATCGAAAGTAGGATACATTAGCTCCCTGTTCAAGCAAAAATTTCTTGCGCAGTCTTGATGCTAAGAGATCTGAAGCTTTTTTCTTGCTATGACTCACGCCCGATTCAGCGTAGAGTGGTCACTTTAATGTAAGCTGTAGAAAAAAAGCTTGACTTGATGGAACAAAACTAATTGCAGTTTAGAAATCAGCACGCTTCTTTGACTTAAAAACAGCTGAAAAATCGGAAGTCAACAGAAATTAACTTAAAAATTGTTCCCCAGTGTAATTAAAAAAATTGATAAGTGGAGTACTTTGTTTTATAAGCCAATAAAAATTGAGATTGTCTCACTATATTTTTGCTGTTTTTAAAATTGAATTCAAAGGAGAAAAAGGACATTTTTCATATATTTATGTAAAAACTTTAACTAAGCATATTTTAAAATGGCGTAGTACATTAGTTGAATGTTACTGAAGTTAAAAAATCTATTTTAATGAAGTCTTTCCAATATCAAGAAATCAATAAAAGAAAAAATAAAAAATAAAAAAATCGTTTGCTAGCTATGACGTCAATTTCGTAAATATAATTTCAAACTGGTTCTAAAAACTGGCTTCTACAATTTATATCTTATTTCTTTGTAATGCTGTATCTTTAATTATATCATTTAGATAAATGTTTTAATACCTGAAATGCAGTGATAACATTCTACGATTTATATCGAATACAGTTATACAAAATACGATTTTTCTACGAATTATATTAAATAGAAATTATAACTACTATTTTTTAGGGTAAGCTTTTTTCTTTTTGAAACAAAATTTCATGACTGAGATTATGATTGAACACCGCTGCAAATTTGGATTTTATGCATGGAAATATGAGTTTCCATTTAAAAATTCTCAGCAGTGAATCTCTGTATACATATGTTAAAGATGCCTGCTATACTGCCCGTTAATAGTACATAAATAAAAACTTTTTTACTTTCTTCTATCTTTACAAGAAGAAAGTATTGGATTCATGAAAATTTTCGAATTCCGGTTTTCGACGGATTTACACGTTTTAGGGGTGAGATAACCCAAAAAACATGTTTTTACAAAATGTCTGTTTGTGAGTCTGTGTGTCTGTCTGGGAGTCTGTCTGTGTGTGACACAAATTTTGTGGGTGCTCTAGCTCAAGAACTAATGCACGGAATTTAATAAAAATTTATAATCAGGTAGTCTTTGATATAAATTGGTGCTGATTATGTTTTGGTGTAAATCGCTCAACAGGTTGCGCTGCTATGCTGCATTTTCCTGATTTCCGCAATAGCTGTATCTCAAAAACTAATTCACGGCATTTCCTAAAACTTCAGGTTCCGTTTTTCCTTGCCATGAATGAGTGCTGTTTACGATTTTGTGTAAATCGCCCAACAGGTGTCGCAGCTAAGCTGCATTTTACAGGATTTACACGATATCTTCAATAGCTCTATCTCAAGAACTAATGGACACATTTTCATCAAACTTCAGATTCAGTTACTCTTTGATATGAAATGCTGACTACGTGTTGGGGTAAATCGTCCCATAGGTGGCGCTACTATGCTGCATTTTGCATTATTTCCTCAATAGCTCTATCTCAAGAACTAATGCACGAATTTTCATCAAACTTCAGATTTAAGTATAACTTGATTAATATTGCTGCTGATTATGCGTTGGTGTAAATCGCTCAGCAGGTGGCACTGCTATGCTGCATTTGTCATGATTTGCGCAATAGCTCTATCACAAGAACTAATGCACGAATTTTCCTCAAACTTCAAATTCAGTTAGATGTTAGCATAAGTTGATGATAATTAGGTTCAATTGTAAATCACCCAATAGGTGGCGCTGTAATGCAGGATTTACATGATTTCAGCGAAAGTCGTACCTCGAGAACTAATGCACGGAATTTCATCTGTTTAGAATTCTCATGATGAGCACTGATTGCCATTTAATTTGGCACTGCGATAGCAAATTTTGAAGTATTGACATGTATGAGATAGAAGAAAGTTTTGTGATGGCCACAACATACTAGTTTAATTTGAAACAAATATATATTTTAACCCTTAGTATATTTGTTAGATTTCTCAACAATTACAGGGAAAAGTATTTTTGGTATTTTCGTTTTAGCGATCACTTATTTATCTGAGTAGCACATTTCTCCTGTTGGGTTCAAATTCTCCGAAGGAATCTTTAATTAAAGGAAGGCTTTATTTAAAAGGAAGGCTTTATTTAAAAATATCTCTGTGATTAAAAATTAATTTAAAATTGATAAACAATCTGTAAATTGAGATAAGCTTTTCAAACAAATATTACTGAAAGTACTTTTTGTATTCTATTAGACGTTGGAATAATCAAATATGCGATGTTTAAAGGTCAAACTGCAATAAAAGTTAAATTTATGGTTGGGATAGGTTGTTGCTACCAACAATATGATGCTAGAGTTACTCATAGCAATGTCTTTACTTTATAATGTTGCATTAAGAGCAAATCTTTCGTAATTGGGCTGCATGTAGGGATGAGATTTCAGCGTTTTTGCACACCGGTATATTCTTAGAGAAAATGTTGTTCGGTTAAATCGCAAGAGTGTTCCGATTAAATGAAATATCATTTTCTATAACAAAATATTGGTGTGTAAAAACGCGGAAATCTCATCCGTGGCTGCATGAAAATTAATAAATATCCATGATTGAAAATTACTTTAAAAACCATTCACATGAAAAAATTGAGATACAATTTTCAAATAAATTTCATTTGACAGAACTTTTTTCTATTCGACAGTGTGAAAAACGAAATTGTATTATGTTCATAATTTAAGAAAAAATTCAGTAAAGGCAAAATTTATGGGTTAGGTCGTTGCCATCATCAGTATAATGTCACAAATGGCAATGTGTTTGTAGTTTTTTTTTGTATATTTTGAAGATGACTCATTGAAAGAGTCGAAACATGTAAATTTTTAACACTTTTAATGTTTATTATTATTATTATTATTATTATTATTATTATTATTGAAATGACGCTTTTTAAGCGAATAATTGTACTTTAATATATGTTGTGACATTTGTTTGGAATATATGTTATTATGGTATTATGGTAATAGTGGACGTAATTAAGACTATTTTACTTATATTTCTTATTGGTATTTTTAACGATTCGTGGACTGGAATTTACCAATCTCAGTTATTGTCATTGCCGTATTATTTCACTTTAATATATTTTACCCGGGAGGACCCGACGTTATTATTGACACGAGCGAAGCCGGGTAGATCTGCTAGCAATATATAAGAGTATTCACAATATTTATCTATATACAGGATTCGCCAACCCTTCCCCCCAACACACACACATACACTATATCCGGGATGTCGGAATTTTGTCGCCATTCAATTACAGAGAAGATGTCATTTGTTAAAACAGTTATAGCACGTGCGCATAGAGCTTCTTCTTCTTGGAAAGAGAGATTAAACTTCACAAATTGCAATACTAATACCTAATTTTAGCATTATACTTGGATTCATCGATAAATTTGCCCTTAGTGTAAGGAAAATCATTCGGTCTAATATTTCGGTATTTTTAAAGTTTGAACTATGGTGTAGGTAATTATTGTGGAACTTGAAATAGAGAAATTGATCAATTTGATTATAAAATTCAACAATTGCTTTGGCCGTAGATTTGTAAGAGAAGCGATAGTGGTTTGCGTTTCCTAAATACAAGAGAATAAATGTAGTTCGTCTCCTGAGTAATACTAAGAAGTAAGCTGACTGAAGAAAAAAACGTAAATCCACCGAACGTTTTTTTAATGCCAAGACAACAGTAACAAATAACAGAACAGCGTGAGATGATCGTCTTAGGCCAGCGAAATCTTCGACTTTACACTTCTAAGGTTAGTAGAGAAATGAGTACCACATACGAGTCACCAATACGATGAAAACTGATCATTTTCCGAGTTTTGAGAATGCTTATATAATTAGATCAGGCTACAGCATTTATGCAAGACGTATTTTTTTGGAAGCTTGGTACACGATAACCGCTGATTTAGCAATTAACGAGGCTGCATTTCTACTAATAGAATATTCGGTTTTGTCTTAATTATAATTTTTTTGACAGTAACAAATAACAGAACAGCGTGAGATGATCGTCTTAGGCCAGCGAAATCTTCGACTTTACACTTCTAAGGTTAGTAGAGAAATGAGTACCACATACGAGTCACCAATACGATGAAAACTGATCATTTTCCGAGTTTTGAGAATGCTTATATAATTAGATCAGGCTACAGCATTTATGCAAGACGTATTTTTTTGGAAGCTTGGTACACGATAACCGCTGATTTAGCAATTAACGAGGCTGCATTTCTACTAATAGAATATTCGGTTTTGTCTTAATTATAATTTTTTGGCAGCTTGATGTAATGTTTTTCTAATTGTTGAACTTTAAAACCTAGTATGACTTTTACGTTAAGAATTAGCCGATGAGGTATTCAGAATGAATCCGAAACGTCCTTTCAAATTGTTTTTAGTGTTTTTATCCTTTAATATAATGTAATGTAATGTCTGTTATTTTGTATTTTTTTTTTATAATTATGAATGAATTCAGACGTAGTCCTTTTGTTTATATTAATATTTATAAAAATTAAATTATATCACACAGTAAATGATTAGATTTTAAGATTTGTCACTATTTAAATGAAATACAAGAGTAAAATTTAGGGTCTTAACTAATTTTGAGTTTATTAAATTACCGAAGTATGATTTTACATCATAGACACTCTTAAAATTGAATTCAATTTTAACAAGTAAATCTGCAAATCAGGAGCCTCAGCGTCAGATCATAAGTCAGATCTTAAAGATTGCCTTTTAATCTGACATTGCCTAATATTCAGCATCCTACAATCTGAATTTTACTTATTTTTTAATATAAATATTTAGCGACATATAAAATTCTTGGAAGGTTTCGAAAATTAGAAGAATTAAATTATACACAGTGTGGCAATGATGTTCTGAAATTCTGATGAATCTCTTATTCAGGTAATTTTTTAGATTAAAAAATACATTACTTCATGGGGGGCTCTGCCCCCCTCTGATCCCTCCTCCCCATTGCCTTATTAAATTTAAATTAATAATTTCTTATTGATTAGTCAAATGGTTATAGTGAATATTGAATTTCGTTTTACACTTGAATTTTCTTAGAATAAGCAACTTTTGACAAGGATTTTATGTTATTGTAATGTGCAAGTAGCAATATTTATACTTAATACTTATATATATATATATATATTATTTATAGTATTTATACTTGAACTGTTATTTTTAATAAATATCTAATTTACGGCTGTAATGTTTTTTACTACTTTTGTTTCCGAAAAATGATTTTGATGATCTTTCTCTAATAGTTAGATGTAATATATAGTCTAAATAGGTGCAACAAAATTACTTACTGTCATTAAACTAAAGTTTTAACATGTTAAAAGGGAACAAAAATCACGATTGGGGACTTTTAATCATATTTGGAGACTTTTAAATCTACTGAATAATCATTCATTATCGTGTCCACTGCTAATTGCATAAATCGCATCGATTTGTAAATGTAAAAAATTTCTTTGCGATAGCCTTTTAATAGTATCCACATTAAATTAAAAAAATATAACGTTACTAACATCGTTAATGTTTGACACGAAGCTATATTGCACACCAAATTATTAAAGATTAACTAACTTTTTAGTGCCCTCAGCCGGACTTTCTGCGTATTCTTTCGTAATCAGGGTTATTAACCATTTGGAAAAATGGTTATTGTTCTCGTCAGGATGGGAAATCAGAAGCATATCTGAAGGATTTTTATTGGTTTAATCCGCAAATTATTCGTTTTCTGATTGGTCTATACGGTAATCTGTAGTATTTCCCTTTACTTTCAACAAAGATGGATACCTTCTATTGCCACTGTGACAAAAAAGTAATAAAAACTACAAAAAAAATTAATAACTCAGAAAGAAATTGAGATAGAGCTTTCAAACAAATTGCATTTAAAAGTAATTTTTTTTCTCTCTACGACGGTGTGAAAAGCAATATTGTGGGATGTTTAGAAGTTTAAGAATGAAATTTCCTTTTAAATGAGTCGTCAGATTTCTTGGAAATCTGACGATGGAAAAGCCTTTTCCCCAACAGCCAATGAAATGCTTGGATAATACATAAGTTTCAGGTGGATAATACGTACGAGTCGCAGGCGAATTTTGTCGCTTGGAATTTTTACGTGTAATAACACTATTTATGTTTATTTCATGGCGTACGTAATGTATGATCAACTCCGTGCGATTTTTTATGTCTTAAACTTTAGTCTTCGAAAAAATCATTTTCCAAATGGTCGTTGTAATTTGATAAATTGCTTTTTTTTTTTAAATCATTTTTGTTTATCGGCTATAAAATGCAGTTGCTATTGGCAACTGACAAAAGAAAAAAAATGAAATATGTATCATGTAAATAAGTAAAATGACAGAACAAAATGTTTTATATTATTGTAAAACATGTATAAAGCTCTACAAAAATTCATGCACCTAATTAAAAAAATCCGAAAAATATACTTACATTATCCCAAAATAATAGAAATAATTTAAAACGCTTATTTGGTAATTTCAGAATCCATAATTTACCATTTAAATGCATTAAACAAATGCGCCATTTTCTTTCAACAAATGGAAATTTGAAAATCGTCTGAACTCACACAAAAAAGCATTATGGCTCAGAATAAAATGTTCTATATATTCCGATGGAATGAACCACATTTAACCCAAAACTATACAGCTAAATCCGAGGAGATTACCAACATGCCCAATTAATTTCATGCTAATCGGATGCTTTTACGTCAGTTATCGAGGGGCAGACATACAAACAAACGGAAACCAAAAACTTTTTGGGTCTCCACAGTAAGCTTTCACTGACGTTTTGGCAATTATTTCTATACACATTTGAATGGAGGATTTTTTAAACTACCTAAGCGAAAAGAAAGCTATAACTTTTGATTATCTTATTTGAAAATTCTAGAAATCGATTTCTATGAAATTATCCAAAATTTACAATACATTTATTTCAAAAATAAAAATCCAGAGAATATATATATATATATATATATATATATATATATATATATATATAACATAGATATGACATAAACATATTTTGAAAGAAATTGATTTATATAAGCTTGAATTATAGAAATTCAAAAGGAGATTACATTCCACCAAATAGATTTTCAGTTATACTTCAAAGTGCAACCATATTGCAATATGCTTACAGCAATTAAATATTAATTTAGCCTTAGGAGTTTCAAATTTTAAAATTGCATAATTCCTAAACTACGTGATCGAATGTCTTGCCATTTTGGTATTGATACGCAAAATTAACCGAAGAAAACAGATATGATGTCAAATTAGAGTAAAGATTGAAAATTCAAAATTGGATCCACATGTGGCCCCCCTAGGACCCCTGGCACAGATTTTGTTTAAATAAATAATGTAAAACTCAAAGTTTTATGACATGTTTCTTTGCATTTTTTCGAAATTTATCAAGTAGAAATAAAATTTTGGAAGAAGTCTTTTCCAAACTGGGAAGCGCTCCATACACAGGACAGTGGTAGGAAGTTTTGACGCTCTTTGTACATTATTTGTTATTAATAATATAAATATCTTAATCATTGTGAGAAAGTCCTAATCACGTAAAATATTTAATACGTTTGAGAATAAATTGCGTAAATATAATAAAAAATAATAGTAAAAGAAAATAGAAAAAGAAAATATATAAAATTTATATTAATAGTTATTGAAGTATACTTCATGATATAAGTACATATTGGTGCAATATCTCATATTTATATATAAAATTTTGATGATTTCATCGATATTTCATCAAAATGCAAAAGCATATATCCTTCCACAATTCTTACGAATACCAATTATGTAATTAAATTAAGCTAATTTAAAAGAAACCTATATGCTAAATAATAACTTTCAAAATTTCCCACGTCATTTGCTCTATCTGTAGGCTAAATACAATTTACATTAAACACAAGTTATTTTTACTCAAAACATTCCGTTATTTAATTAAAAAATGCTTTTTTATTTCAACAGCAACTGAACAAATCTGGGACTCCATTCAATGGTTTAAAAAATAATACTTCAAAACAACCTTCACGTAATTAATCAAATTTTAAATGCATACTCCTCTACTATAAATCTTATGATTATGAAAAGAGATTATTTCTTCAAATATCGGTAAATTAAACATCAAATAAGTTGTTCTAGAAGACTGAAAACTGTGTTCTTCATTTAAAAAGTGTTCATTTATTTTAAAGTAAAACAGCAATTATTAGGCTTCTTTCATGAAGAGTTTAATTATATCACGTTCAATAAAAGCGCATAGTGCCAATAATTTTTAAAATATACACTCCGAGATCAAGAGACTAGCTTAACGTTGCTAGAAAAAGTGGCCCAATAAATAGGAATTTGAGATATCATAAGAATAGAAAATTAAGTCCTAACAGAAGATTATGTCTTTCATCTTTAAATAATTGAGCAGTTATCGAAAATATTTTTGAAAATTTTCTTCAGCACTTCCAATAAAATAGCCCATTCACATTTAAAAATTACAAATATGTAAACTCTTAGAACTAGAGGCTACTGAAAGTAAAAGGAATTGGAAGATTGGTGCAGTAAGTCTCAAAGTAAATACCAGCAAAGAGTAGAAAAAGATTTATTCTTTTTTTTTGTATATTTGACTCAATAAGACGGGTTCGCTGCAACCAATCCAAATTTTGCACTAGTTCCTTCTCCATGACCTTAGACTTCTCTCTCCAGCTATAGCTAGAACTCAGCCATGACTACTAAATTGCAGTCGAACCTCAGTCGTTGTGCATCGGAGATGCGGGACATAGATTCCAGGCTCCTCGATAGAAAGTCTTCAAATCGCCAATACAGTTGCCTAGGATGACTTATAGAAATTTAGGCTGCAACAATGGTTACAATAACATAGTAGCTATCACCTTAGATTCACCCTTTTTCAAGAGCTGAAGGGAGTCGCATATGTGTAATACATAAACATTCTTTTTAAAACAGTTAATATGAATTAGCAGTAAATAAACTATGTTATTTTGTTGAACAGTATTTTCTTCAGTGATATTATTTACATGATCTCTTCCCTACAATATCACACACACTGCATTCACACTTAAGGGTTATAATTTTTCAAAGCATATATTTTGATCAATAGTTCAATATAACCATTTTCCGTCTGATATTTTTTTCTAAGAAAGTGTGGTATGAAAATAATATTATTGATTGATTGCACGACTTAACTACTTAACCATTCTTCTAAAAATATAAAACAAAATTATCTACTAGAAATTGTAATACATCACAGAAACATTCTCTATGCATCAGAGTAATAAAAATCTAGCATTTTTCTGTGAAAAATTATCCTGCCTGGAACAGACATGTTTAGAGCTCACAAGAGATACGGACAAGTGATTAATTTTTCAAAGGACGTTTTTTATGAATTACTTGTACGACGCTTGTGTGAATATATTTGTGTACATTTCGGACAAAAAAAGTGAGCTTTAATTTTTATTTAAAAGAGCACATTTTTGTATATTTATTAACTAAATGTGGCATTTTATATGTGCATAATTTAGAAAATTTTTAGACTGTGTTTTCAAAACGTGCCACACGCTTTTATTGTACTGTGCATTAATGTATAGTAGAGTAAATACTTACTTTGAAAATATTATACATTAGTTTCGTGACTAATGTATCAATAAACCAAATTAATGGATTAATTGAAATTTAGAGGTATGAAAGTTAAAAGTAACAACTTTTATTTCATTTCACGCGTGAAAAGGAATATAAAGTACTTAGTGTATTACTTTTGTAACGCTTTTTGCAAGGATTGTTTAAAGTATCATACATTTATTAAAAATGGCGCTATTATTAAATAAAATACATTGGTAGTCATTTTTTTTAACATATTTCGCGTGTAATTCGAAAGATGTTAAAAAAGATGAGAAAGATGTTCCTAAAAAATCTAAATGATTATAATAAAATAAATATCTTGAAGCATAGCTGCCATCTTACCGATATTTCCGTAAAACTCTACGAAATAAATTTGTTTCAAATTAGAAAGATACTTTTAAAAATTTAGAACAATGTATTAATGTAATCATTTTAATAGGCTCTATTGTTGCTGTTCAACTTGGCATAAAGGCGACATGTAAGAATCTTTCAGAGACGTAAGACAGTGATGGAACAGTGGCGCAGCAGTCGGGCGATTGTCACCACTAAAGTTTAATAGTATGCTTTGCATTTAACAAACCTCAGAAATTCTGTCCTGAAATTAGACGATGAACACTAATAACATTTTGTGGTGTCAATTGATTCTCTGGTGCTACACTGTTCCATCACTGGTAAGAAAAAGATTTCCCATAAAAAAGGACACTTTTCAGTGACCATATGAAAGAGTAACATGCTATGGAAATTGTTTTTAGAACAATTGTAAAATGCAGGTGCTTTAATGGGTTCCCTAGTTGCGGTTCAAGTTAACATCCATGCGGTATGTAAATAACAGGCAGCGACATAAGAGAGCTATTGCAAAAGTAAGTTTAACTAGTGCCACACTACATGAAATTGAAAAAAAAATATAAAAAGTTAAAATTTTGTAATTTAAATACAAATAAAATTAAAGGAAAAAATAAACAGAAAAAATTAATTAATTTAATTCTAATTTTACAGTACAAATAAAATAATAAATTACAAAACATTGCATGGGTTCCTAAGCTATAATAAACAAAGCTACAAACGGAGGCAATTTGAGATTTTAATAAAAAGGTTCTTTTTAGTGATCATACATTATTATATAAAATAATTAGTTTTTCATAAGTTAACACGCTATTAATTTTATATTTTGTGTTTTTATGAAACAGTAGATAAAGACAAAATAATAATGACAATAATAATGATAAAGGTTAAAATTAAAGAGAGCCAAACTACTGAGGTTTCATCCTCGACAGTGAGAGCATATCTCATGTGTGTACTTTTGCGGTGTCAGAGACTTCATAGTTTGGTAGTTTGGCAATAATTTATTTTGAATATTATAAGCATTTTTTCTGAAAAACTTAGGAAAGGTGATCAATTCTTCTTTTAAGAGATGTAGTACAAATATCTCTACGAATAGTGTTAATTATGAAGCATCGATGACCGTTTCTAATAATTCGTAAGTTTTTATTATGGTTTCTATACAGACAATCGAGATTAGTATTGCTGTCAAACTCCAAAATCAGATAAGAATAGGCATTTTGAGGAATTTATTTAATTTAACGTATTTTGTAATATAGATGGTGTAACATATGTTTATTTGACCTGGTTATAATTAACACAATGTTATAGGAAATATCATGAAGTTACCAGCTATGTGATACACTAATGATCTTATTCAGTATTAGTAAATAAATTCAATTGTAAAAGAAATTGAATTTAAAAGAAATTGAATTTAAAAGAAATAGAATTTAATTTTAAATTTTAAACTGATAATGAAAAGAATACCATTGATAACGAAGAAAAATCGTCGAAAAATAATTATTCCCCTTTGTTTATATTTCTGACATTAACAGAAAAAGAGAGAGACAGAGAGAGAGAGAGAGAACGAAAGAAAAAAAATAATTTTTATATGCTACATTTTTAAGTTAGAAACTTTTTTGTAAGCCAAATGTTTTATTTTATTTATTTACTTATTTTCTTTTTATCATCATCCCGTAAGGCATGGTGACGTCACGGCGACGTCGTTGTGAAGTCACACTGTGATTTTGTGACCGTCGATGTGACGTCACGTGACGTCGATGTGACGTCATAGTGACTAGAATGAGAGGTCGTTATGGCCGTTTTAGAGGTCGTTTGTGACGTCACATTGTGACCACTCTGTGAAGTCACGGTGTGACAAATTTGTGAAAAGTGTGTCATTTGGGACTATTTTGGCATTAACTTTGTGACGAACCTGTGACGAAAGTGACAATGCTTTGAAGTCATATTGTGACCAATTTGTGAAATATGTGTCATTTGTGACGAATTTGTCATAAACACTGTGATGATTTCAAATGAAAATCAAATATCAAATTAATTGCTTAAAAGGCGCAAAGGCGAACATAGTGAAAAAGATTCCATGCTGGGACTCGAACCCGGGCAATCAGTATAGCGCACTGACATTCTACCGACTAAACCAAATGGAACGATACCCGGCCTGGAAAATTTCTCACTATTACATGTTGGCAAGGCTACAAACGCAGAACAAGATGGAATATTTATCGTGAGCCACCGTCATGGGACAAACACGAAACTTAATTAAATCGAGCATCGATTGAAACTATATTGATACTTGGAAATTTTTCCAGAGAGAACCATTCGCCTTGCATACAATATTTCAAATGAAAATCAAATTTCAAATTAATTACTTAAAACGCAATTTTAATTTGAAATTTGATTTTCATTTGAAATACTGTATGCAAGGTGAATGTTTCTCTCTGGAAAAAATTCCAAGCATTAATATAGTTTCAATCGATGCTGGATTTAATTAAGTTTCGTGTTTGTCCCATGACGGTGGCTCACGATAAATATTCCATCTTGTGCTGCGTTTGTGGCCTTGCCAACATGTAATAGGGAGAAATTTTCCAGACTGGGTATCGTTCCATGTGGTTTAGTCAGTAGAATGTTAGTGCGCTATACTGATGACCCGGGATCGAGTCCCGGCGTGGAATGTTTTCACTATGTAGGCCTTTGCGCCTTTTAAGCAATTAATTTGAAATTTGATTTTCATTTGAAATATTGTATGCAAGGCGAATGTTTCTCTCTGGAAAAATTTCCAAGTATTAATATTGTGATGATTCTTGTCATAAACACTATGATAATTTTAAAGTAAAGTTTTGTTTGAAATATAAAGTCTTATCTTTTTACCGTACTTTTTAGCAAGATATCCCTATTTTGGAGTCCTATTCTTCTAAAATATTTTTTAATTTTCCATTTAAAAAACAATCCTTATCAACTGACATCTTTTTTTATTAAGTTCTTATTTTAAGTATCTTATTTTATTAAGTTAAGTTAAGTTTGATCTTGAATTCAAGCTTAATATTAAGAATGTGTAAGCTTTTTAATTTTTTGTGATTTGTCATTGCTTTACTAAATACGAACATGGAGTCTAACGGACATTAATGCAACTGTTATTTATAGAACGACATGATAAGCCCTATTTATTTAAATTTTTTATTCCCGTATATATTGTATTTTGTAAATATGAGCTAATTAGATTTGGTATGTTTTATAGGAAAAGACTGATCTGGGAAATAGAAACAACAAGTAAGATATATCATGCGTTAAGCCTAGATTATAAAACACTTTCCAACTCTTCCTGAATGTTTTAACAAGACATCGGGGAAAATAACGTAAACAAGATAACTAACTAAACATAAAAACGCATAAAACATTTGAACATTTTCAGCAGTTACCATCCATAGCCAAATATGTTTTCCAATTCTTTTAAACAGTCCTGTATTTGATCTGTAGATTGATATATATACTATATAATGGAAAAATTTAGTTTATCAAGGAAACGCATAACAGGTTGAAATTCTCTTTCAGCAATTTATACTAATATATGGAAACATACTTAAATAATTTTGTACAACCCTGTAGTTTACCTAGAACCTTTATTACACGCCACTATTTAGTTAAAATTTAATTCAAACTAAAACACTTTTAAAACTGCTGAAATCACATTTCCAGAAATTATAATTTATATACGGCAACGTATCCAATTCTTTGCGTGACCCTGTATATCATTTTATCTATATTCTACAAACATTTCTTAGTAAATTAAATCCAGTGCAGCGTAAAAATGCATAACTTATTTAAAAACCACCTTTAAGCAATACCCAGTAACCCTTACGAATACTTTTGTATAGTCCTGTATATGAATTATAGCATATATATATACACCATATACTTTGCATAAATGTAGTGAATCATAAAAGCGCATATCATAATTAAAAATGCATTTCCAGCAATCATCGCTAATGAACAGTACTTCGGATACAATATAGTATCTGAAATATTTTGTGTGTCCCTGTAAATGCTATATACACTTCGTATTATACATGAAATAATTCATAGTATGCAAGCCTCAACGACGTATATCAATTTCATTACATATCAAATAGATTAACATAAATATAGTACACCGCAAACAATTCCCTCCACCCCTATATCATTATGTATTGGAATTCCTTTTTTAGCCCTGTCAATAAACAATAACTATTCTCTGCATTGCATATTCTACGGAATGCACATTTTAGTGCGCTTCATAAATGCATATCAATTTTATTCTGTTTGAAAGCGCGTAAAATCATTAAAAATCATTTGAAACGATTTTTTCTCCCACAGGCCGTAATGTAATGGAATACTTTTGACTGTCCCTGTAAATGAACTAAACATGCTACAAACTTCATTACAAATAGGGACCTTGCTATGGTAAACGTCAATAACATCCAAAAATTTCAAGTCAATCCGAGTATATTTACGTGAGTAAGAGCGCGGACAGACGGCCAAACAAACCGAAGTCATAAACAATTTTCAACTTTATCGGGCCTGAAAAATACTTTATTTCAATGCTTAAATATTATTTTTTATTTTTTAATGCCAATAAAATAAATGTATCGAAAACGTAGAAAATGAGTTTACAATAAAAAAAAATTAATAACTGATTCTGAATGTCTACAATTAAATGTTTGATTAAAATCACAAACAGCAAAAAAAATGATTAAATAGAATAAAAAAAATAAATATATCAATTTGAAAAACACTAAATAATTAGTATTTATAATTGTACTATTAAGCAACAACAAACTACAATAGATGAATTAAATGCATTTAACAATTTCTAAAAAATCTTTCCATATGTTATAAGGAATTCCTACTATTTTATAATTTTGGCAAATGTTAAATCTGAAAACATTGGTATGAAGATTTAAGATTTTAAATACTAATTTAAAATATTATTAACAATGAAAAAAAATCTTTCAAAAGTTTCACTACTACAATATGTAAAAAGATATTTTCCCAGTATAATGTTAATTTCAAAATTGAAACAGTTTCCTAATATCATTATAATCGAATATCATATTTAACTCCAAAATATTAATGACGATAAATACTGTGTTAGAATCAGTCTCTGCATCAGCTTCCCCCCCCCCCCCCCCCCCTCAGATTAAGATATTTTACAACATCGAATCGGAAAAGAATTGCAGATCAGTCTCAATGCATATAACATACTACAACTTATTTAACTTTAATCTATCAAACGGGAATAAAAAATTTAAATTAAATAAGACATACCTTTTAAGTTCCATAAATAGTTTAATAATATCCGTGTTTTATCCTAAATTGTCAGACATATTTCTGACAAAATGACAAAATTGTCAGACATACTTCTCGCGTCAAAAGTTCTGATCCTTATTTTATTCTGCGGTTTAATCTAGTGCAGACGATAGCGCACGCGCACGCGCAAGCAGGTGCTTATACTGTATTATTATAATTTTTGTCTGTAATGAAAATTTTCTATTTGAATGAAGCACCTGCCTTTTTTCTTTCTTTTTTTTAAAAGTAAAGTTTGTTTTATACGTAATAAATACAAATTAGGCATCTTAATAAATGAAAAGAGAGTATACAGGATAAAAAAAAAATTTTTGTCAATCTGTCATTTTTTTATATTTATTTTCTGTAGAATAAAACTAATGTAAAATAGCTTTTTTTAAAGTCGTATTTCTAAAACACGAATTTAAAATATGAATAATTATATCATGGGTTTTGTATAAAATTTGTATAAATATTTTTTCGGAAAATACTAATTTTATTTAAAAAGTCTGAAAGAAGTAGAATTTTTTAAAAAATAGTTATTTAAAATAGTTAAACACTAACAGGAAAAAATATGACTTGAATGCAAATTCTAAAGCAAGAAATGCATATATGACTAAACTCTGAATACTCTTTCTACGTGCTCATTAAAAGCTGCAGACTTAACTGTAACAGAAAATTTTAGTTTGAAACCACAGAAGTGTTTCGAATAACACTGGTCGAAAAAAAAAAAGAAAAAAAAAACTTCCTCTCTGCAAACTAAATATGTAAAGTGTACAAATTTAATATTCCTAATTTTAAATATGTTATCCAAATTGCTTCATAACGTACCATTTTTCCGAGAAACACTTTTATAATAATAACAATCGGTGAAGGATTAAATTGCAATGGTAGATAAAATTGAAATCATAAAAAAAGTATACTTCACTGTCTTAGATAACAAATTGATAAAATATAGCATGAAAATCTGGTTTGTTGATACTTGTACCGTGCATTTTCCTTTTTATGCCCCCCCCCCCCCCCCCACCTCTTTTCGTGTCCGAATTTACTATTTCCTATCCACTAATATGTTTTCATTCCTTATGTTGCTGTAACTCTGGCATGATAAAAATATTTCTGCTCATTTTCAAAGATTTTTGATGTTCATATTTTTGTCACATTGTGACTTACAATACGGTGGTTTTTTTCGTCACATACGTGACGTGACGTACGTTACATGCAGTGACATAACAGTAACGTCACAATTTTTTTTTTATTGCCAGAAAATATAATTTTACATGAATAACATGTTTTGAATATTTTTTGTTTTTTTTTTTTAATTTTTCTAAGAAGTTCACATCTCAGTCACAATGTGACATCACTGAGTGGTGGCATTTTGGTCACAGATGTGACGTGACCACAGTGACTCACAGTGACGTCACAACGACGTCACCGTGACCATGCATGCTATGAGGGATGTATGCTAGTTTCTTGTTTTTTTTCGATCCATATTTATTTTTTTAGGTTTTATATAAATAAAGTTAATACTCGACTTTTTTTCATTATTTTGTTTGAAAAATAATGAATTATGAATGATTATTTAAATGCAATTTTTTCAAACGAAGTAAATTATTTTGAGAAAAGTTAAAAATTATATATATAACTTCTTATACTTTTTATGCATTTTTAATATGATCTATATGTAAAAACCATTAACAAAAATATATTGCTTTTCGTAAAAGTGTATTTATTTTTTTCTTCAAAGTAAGTGTTTACCTCAACTATTATTATTTTCATATATAATATTTTGCACTATAGATCTTATCGTGTTACTATGTGCCCTAAACTTCATAAGCTGAACGTTGATTAGATGTTGTTAAGATGTGATTGTAAGTGGTGATATTATAAAAAGCGAAAGAACGTGATACTTTTCATGTAAAATGTGAAATACATTGTAGAATAAAATGAGATGTTTTTGGATATTTATTAAAAAAAAACTGCTGGAATTTTGTACAAAAGAAAAATAATGGATCTGCCGTTGAAGTTGTTATGTGATTATAGAACATTCAATTTTTACATCCAAAATATATCAGTCAGCAGAATTTCTTTTAATATAGCACAATAATTATATTTAAAGAAGAACAGTCTTGTAAATTGTGCCATTTCTGCAAATTTTCCTAATTAAATATCTAATATTTATTTATTTTCATTTTATAGAGAACTTAACTTAAAATGATGTTTATACTCTGGATATATATGCACCTCATAAGCAGAGGGACGTATTTAAACAAAAATATGAGAAGAAAATATCCCATTGATGTTTTATTATAATGTTATTATTTTTTTTATTTATATGTTTGTTTGTGTTTTTCATTTTTCGCAAATTGTTATAAATTTGTGAAATTGTTCTACTCTAGCGACCCACAGGCTACAAGAACTTCAAAAGCGTATAATTATTTATCCGCTCAAATAATATAATAAATACAAAATGCTAAAATTTTAATTAAAAAAATTAAAAAAGATAAAGGTAAATATCTTTATTAAAGATAGTGCTTTATTAAGATTTTTTAGACGACGGCGTTGGGCTGAAATTAAAAATGCATTATTCCAAGTCGTTGATGCAATACAATGGCGTAAATAGTATTAACATTTAAACTGCACCTTTTCTAATATATTCATTAATAAATGTATTACTTCCGGTCAGTAAAAGTATTTTTACAAGCTTTTATTTAACTTTCTTTGCATGTCCGTTTGGCTAAATCTTCCAATCTAATTTTAACACACTTAGTGCTCTACAATTGATGTAATTTTTGGTAGTGTGGCGTATTACCTGTGTTAATTTAATATTCTGCAATTATATATATATATTTGAAATGTGTTTCCTCTACCTTTCAGAGGGCAAAAACATTAATCTAATAAGGACATGCAAAGGTCATCAGGTATGTGATCACGTTAATTGCTTCAGAAATAAGCTGGTGTTCTTCCTTGAACTGTGGCATTGTTGGTTAATGCGACATCTTTCCGTTCAGAGAATGTGAATTGACGTGAGTTCAATATTCATGAGCACTTTGAATTTTTTTTTTCTCTACAGGAAGGTGTACTGATAGTTGTATATTCATTTTATTAAAAAAGAAGATAAGAACACTCCAATTTATTTTATTTCTTTTTAAAAATGTATTAATTTTAATCAATCGTCCTTCCATTTTTTTTTTTTTTAATCTTTAGTACATTGTAATAAAAAATTGTTTTTTTATTATAATTTATTTTAACCCCACTTTCACATTGGTTTTACCTGTTATCGTTACTTTTAATGCTCTTATCTGTGTACCTTCTAGAATAAGAATCCATATATTCCTTAGGAAATACTATACAAAAGGTTTTCTCTACAAATAAGGAGTGTCACCTAAAATGAAAAAAATTACACTTTAATATGGGTCGCGTAACAATAAAATTTGACAAATGCTTCCTAATCGACAGATTTTAATAAGTTATAAAATATAATTTCAGCACATTTCTACTTCAAAACAGCAACTATAACTAACAATATGTTATTATATGCCAATGTCAAGTTCTCAAATAAAGACCTCAGTGGAAGAATATATTATGTAACAAATTCGAGAAAATTGAATTGAAATTTTTTGTTGTATTTTAGTTATTCATTTAATTCTTTCTTAGTAACATATGTTTGAATTTTAATAGGTGATATTAAACTCTCCTGGAAAAGAATAGTAACATTTAATTAGTAAGTATTACAAGTTATTTTCACCATTTAAATTTCTAAATATAAAAAAATTAAATAGTAAAAGATACTGTCATATATCTTCAGTACTAAGCAGAATTTCACTATTTTAGTTCTACCATATGATACAATATTTCATAACAATTTCCTAAGTAAAATAAATCAATTTTTGAGAAAATGTATCATAAATTGTTCTTCCACTAAGCTTCTCAAATGTTGCTTGGGCTTTTGTAAATTACAGACTTGAAATTTTCGAAACAGAATGGGCAACTTAATGGACAACCAAATAGAATTAAATTTGCATTAATATTAAAATGCTTTCGCCAAAACGAAAATTATCTTATATATTAATTAATACAGCATATATAGTTAGTTCTGAATTATCATTTAAATTTAAATATGGAGTTGGATTTTGTTAAAAGAGGGGGAAAAATACCTACATTGTAAAAAAATGTACGACCAGTTTTCCTGTAGGAATTGGAAAAATAGTTGCCCTTATCGTACCGGAAAAATTTCCGCCCCAGCTCGGAATAAAATCCATAAAATCGGAATAAAATCAGTAAAATACCGTTTTGTTGACTATTTCCCTTTTTTTACGGATTTTATTCCGAGCTGGGTCGGAAATTTTTCCGGTACGATAAGGGCAACTATTTTTCCGATTCCTACAGGAAAACTGGTCGGATTTTTTTTACAGTGTAATTAAACTAAAAAAAGTAAAAACATTTTGGCTGTCAAGGTATCTATGTGAAAAATTCTTCATAGATTTCTTTTCCAAGCCTCAGAATTTGTGTCAAAGTCTTGTTTTGACACCCGGACAAGCGCTGTATACAAATTTAGGCATTTGTAAAAGGATGTGAGGAAGAATACTTTGTTCAATCCTAATGAAATATAAAATGATGCTGGCTTTGAAACGTTTACGATTTGAGACAGAAACAATACATGGAAAACTTTTAAAATCCGTATTTCTAAGTACTTACGTTTTGCAATAAGTCGTATAAAAATATATGAAGAAGATTAATTCAGATAAACATTTTCTTTCTCAAGCATATATTTTGATGTTTAAAGTTATAATTTATCCATGACATTTCTGTGAAGACGCTATGAAAATTGTTGAATTGAAGTTTATTAAAGGTATTTATTTATAACGTCTTTTAAATTTTGTGTTTCTTATCTATTTATGTAACCTAAATATGAATCTTTAATAATGTAATGTTTAAGATCTAATAGTCACTAAAATAAATTTGTAAATGCGTGATATCAAGTTGAAGAGGTTGTTTGGAAAGAAAACGATTTGGAATTTAATCTTCTGAGTAAAAATTTTAAGTGTATTGTCTGTCGCATAATAGTTCTTCTAGCATAATAAACATGGGCGTATCAATTTGCAACAGCATTTCAATCAAAATATATACAATACATTTCAACATATAAACACATAATCTATTTATATTTCCTTTAAAAAAATCTATAATAGATGATAAATTATTTTCAGAGAACCAATACTATTCGGTAAGCAATCGATAATGATTACAGCTATTTTATCAATTATTTTTCTATATAAACACAAATGCAGAGTACATGTTCTTATTAGCGATGCAAAATGAAATGCCACACATTTAATCGCCCGGCAGAAAACGCACTTGTAATTGGAAGCAGTTAATTGTTGTCCTGTAACAAGTGTTGTCCTGTAAATTCCTGTAACAGCGTCTGTTACAGGATTTTTTCTTGTTGCCGTTACATAAAAATTTCTTGGAATCCCAGTTTCCTAGAAAAACTTTAGTAACTTTACAGATTTTTTTTTACAGTGTATTTCACTAAACGGATATAACTAAAATATACATAATATTAATTTTATACCTCCCTATAAAAAACTGTTAATGAAACTATGATCAGTATTAGATAATGTACTATGCACCTACAACCTTAGCAATACTGAAGTGAAAATAATAAAAAATATCACTATTGGAATACTCTATGTATTGCTGTACAGATAGTTATAATGAAAAATGAAATCTTGCATGATTTATATTTATTATTGATTTATTTTTACATGAGTGTCATTACTGCAATAATTGTAATAAAATTCAGATTCCATGCTCAATTGAAGAAGAACTGGTACTTCAAGAGGATAAAAGATTTTTGTAATAGAAAATTTAATAATTTGCAATTTTTCGTTTTTTATTCGCCTGAAATATCTTTTGTCGATTTTGACATAATATTCTTAATGCTGGTTTGTTTATTTCATTTTAATACATGTTTCACTGGTGTTTTCAATAAAAGACTACAATTAAAAGTATAAAGTGCATATACAGATCATGAAAATTTCAAGGTGGTAGTTAATTTAAAAAATAATAATAAGAAATTAAATAAAAATTGTATATCTATGTTAATTTGAAAATCAAATTAAGAAATTCATCACCAGTTATAACTTAATCTAGCTTTTATACATATCAGAATTAGTGCATTTTATTAAATTACGTGAATTACTTTTTTAATTTATTAAATATTTAATGCGCCTTAAATTCTAATTGTTATTACATATGTTACATAAAAGCAAGATATGTTTTAATTTATTAAATTTACTTCTATTTATTTAATTTGAAATTAATGTTGAATGTCATATTTTTTTCTTATATTTATGGTTTATTTTTAATAATATGAACACCCATTTTTATGATGAACTCCCATTCATAAATAATTACCGGAAAACATCATTCTGGTGACATGTGTAATAATCTTAATTAATACATAACGACTAAAGGAAAAGCAAAATTTAAATTTAATGGATATTTAAATTTTCTACAAAAAATGGTTCTAGAAAATGATGTGAACACTAACCGAATGTACAATTAAACGGACATGTACAGGGGTATCAAATGCCTCTCCGAGAAGAAGAAACTAAAATATTCAAACTAGTGTATTTCCATACATTAAAATACAAGGCATTTAATAAGCAATACCTTAAAATACAAAATTTGTGTCTCTAAATTTTAAATTTCAATAATCGAAATTTTCCAGTGTTTATGATATATGCTGTGTACATATCAAATACGCTGTAAGAATTATTATAGTATATTATTAATTATTAATATAGTATATTATTAATTAGTATAATATAGTATATTATCAAGTATATATATTAGTATATTATTAGTATAATATAGTATATTATCAAGTATATATATTAGCATATTATTAGTATAATGTAGTATATTATCAAGTATATATATCAGTATATTATTTGTATAACATAGTATATTGTCACTCTTTATTAATTTTAAATTTCAATAATCGAAAATTTCCAGTATTTATGATATATGCTATGTACATATTAAATACACTGTAAGAATATCGTAATAAACTCTATGTAACAATCTCGTAAATCAATATGTTTCCTAAGTTAACCTAAGTGTTATATTCAAACTTCACAGGCAACAATGTAGTATATTAATTTCGGAAAAGCTTCCGTAAACATTGTAGAATTATTTTCTAAGAGTAGCGAATTTTTTCTAAGATTTCTATTCAGCTTTCTCGAAATTACTACTATAGATTACATGAAGATTTCTTGAATAGTATAAAAGCTTATTACCACATTAAACTTTTGCTAACATGTCTTCTTTTTTAGGAACGTTTTCTGCACTTTTCACATTTTAATCACTTTTCTGTTACTACGTTCTTTGTACACAAAAAGAAAGTTTTTAAATACTACTGATGTGCGTTTATTCTGTGTTTCGTACTTATTTAAATGAAGGAATTCTGAAAGAAAATCTCTGAACCACATGAACCTTTATCCAATAAATTATTCCAGATTTTACCATTCTCCAATTTCAGTTTTCTAGATACGCTTGAAGAAGGTATGGATTACAAACATCTTTACCAAAAGTGTATCTCTTGGTAAATTCTTCTGTTACCCTTGCAATAATGCATTTTTTTGTCTTTATATTTATTTCATGAGAAAATAAAGATGTATTTTTGGGACATAGATCTAGCGTGTTTTTAAGTTTGACTTTATTCCAGTTGCATTGTAATTCGGTTGACATCTCTATCAAGAAAACTGCTCTACACTGTAAAAAAAGATGTTATTCTATAGATGTAAAGTTACAGAAATCTGCATACTTATTAAAATTTTACCTGTACACTGTACGAAAAAAATCTAAATATACAAAACTAGTTTTTGTAAAGCTACACATTTCTGTAGCTTTACAAATGAACCTACTAAAATTACAGTAATCTTACTAAAATTTTATCTGTAACTCGGGTTGCAGGTACATAAAATGTTCTAGGCATCCCATTTTCCAAAAAAATTCTTAGTAACTGACAGATTTTTTTATTTACTGTGCAAACGTTTATCTGTTGCATGAATTTTTATTGTTACTGTTGCATAAAAAGTTCTAGGAATCCCAGTTTCCTAGAAAATTCTTAGTAACTGCATAGATTTTTTTTACAGTTTAGGTACGGAGAGAAATTAGAAATAATACTTTATACGTAACCAATCTTTTATCACCTTGTTCTTTCTGTTAAGTAGTTAATCTGTGGTGTTACTATTAATGTGTTCGACTTGTCATGACTATATTACGTATATCTTCAATCACTTTCCGCTGTTGAATATGGGGTTACCGCTTTTAACACTTTCCAGCATAGTTGAAAAGTGTTCGATTGAATTCGGTTTGTCTGTCTGACAATCCGTGTGTCAACTCGCGTAAATACAATCCGACTGCTATCAAATGCATATATTTTATTCGGGTTTACTATGAAATGTATGGTATTGAAAATGAAGTGTGTAGCTTTTTCGGTTCATTTACACAGTCACTCAAAATAATTCCGTTACATTACGGCCTATGGGGAAAAATCGTTGGTCGTGTATTTTAATAATATTACAGTATTTTAAACATATTAAAATTGATATACATGGCCGAGGTGCATTACAATGTTCTTACTGTTGAATAAGGTGGTTGTAGAACTGATCGTTCATTTCCAGGGACACGCAAAAGGATTTGGCTATAGATGAAAATTATCACAACTTTTGAAGCCTACAGCATTGATTGCTTTAAATGCTTTTTCAGATATGGTATGCGCTTTTAAATTTAAATATATTTTTAAAATATTACTTGGTATGTATAAATTCGACAGATCATGTACAGGTGGCACAAAAGTTCTCAACAACATCCGTTTATTGGCGGAAATTCTTGAGGGAAAATTTTCAAGTGTACTGTGTGTTTAGCTGAACTAATTTTTAGCATACAATGTACTATGCATACATATCGAGGATCTGATCATGTGTAGATCATATACAAGGATACACAAAGTTAATATTTTAACGACTCTTCATGGTAATTGCAGAAATCAGGTTTTCAGATGCGTTATGAGTTTTCGAAATTGTTCATTTAGACATCAACTTTCAACTTAGTAAATTGTGAATTGTAGTATTATAAATGTGTAGGAAAGTGTATCATAATCTATGGTGTATGGTTTTTAGTTCTAATTTTATTTTATTGTTTGTTTTCTTTTTATAAATTGTGCTTAATTTTTTTTTACCTTACTCCTACCTCTTGGATTTTATTAAAGCATTCTTCATATATAGAAAACGAAAAATATTTTTAAATAACCATTCATAAACGTAATTCATAGCTGACAAATTGTAGGCTCCTTTTACCTTTTTGTCAGTCTTCAATCCCTTTTTATTTATCCTTATTATAATCACAATAATAAATATACTTGTAAATCTGCAGAACAGGAGCCTCAACGTCAACTCTGCAACTCAATGTTTTTAAACACACTTTGGTTAATATTCAACTTCCTGCAAATCTCAATTTAAAATTTTCAAATTACGTAATTATTTATGAGAATAAGAAATGCGAATTCTGAAATTTTCATAAGCTACTAATTCAGATATTTTTTAGATAATAAAGTAGATTTCTTCAGGGGGGCTCCACCTCCCTGAGCCCCCATAGTCTAATTAAATTTACACATGTAACTTTTTATTGATTGTGCTAACGGTTATCGTAAATCTTAGATTTCTTTTTACACTTCCGAGATTTATCTTTTAATACCGGTGGGCAGAAAATGATTTACATTGACGCAATTATATTAAAATTTTAAGTTTTATGAACGAAAATGTAATTTCCTTTTAAAAATAAAATAATTTTCATTTATATTTTCTGAAATGATGCGACATTAAGAAGTAACACTCGCCAAAAAATATTTTTTCAGGCAAGCTAGTAAATGTTTGGTTTTTAAGAATATAAATATTTATCACCCGATACAATGACGTCATTTTCAACAGAGGTAATTTTGCGGTACATAATTTTGACATTTACTATCTATTTGGTTTTCAAAAGCTTTTTTTTTATTGAAATTTTCGATTAAAAATTAAACTTTTCTGTTAGCCGTGTAGGACGATAAACCGTGAAATATTGGTAATCTATTTTTTTTTAATAATAAGAATTAATGTCATAACACAAGGTCCTTTTATTTCAACCTCAAAGCGTATTCGTTTTATTTTTAATATATGAGGTCAAATTCACCTTCTTTTCGTATTTTCGTTTTATTTCCAATATGAAGACATATTCATGTCTGTTTTTCTATTTCATTTTCCTCTTGCACATGAAAATCTTTCAAATAAAAATTAACTGTTAGGGATAAATTACTATTCCGGGATCTGATTTTCTTGGCAACGATAAAAAATATATATATTGTTAAATTTTAAAGAATAATGTTAATTTATTCTTTATGAAGATAATGAACTTTTTAATTTATAAGAAAATTATTTAAACAAAATAAATAGAACATAGCCTGCATTTATTTCTGGGTTAAAATCCATCTGTATGTAAAGACAAAAATGGATTAATTCATCCGTTTTGGCGTTGATTTGACTTCAAACAGTACTTTCACATTTACTATATTTTTAGGTGTAGTTACATTGGTAGGTAACAGTTAAAAGAAAGTTAAAACAATGAAAAATGTAAATTTAAAAGAAAATATTTTGTATTATTTGAATACATATATAAAACACCTCAATAAGTTATACACCGAATTTAAAAACTCTGAAAAATGTATAGACAAAATTTCAAACTAATATGAATAATGTATGATTCATATTAGAAAATTTCATCATCCATATTTTACCATTTAAATCATTCAATCATATGAACAACTTCCTTTCAACAAATAAAAATGTAAAAATCGTCTGAATTGCCATAGAAAAGCATTACTGCGCAAAATAAAATATTCTATATTTTCCGAGCTAATGAAAAAAGTTTAACCAAAAAATATACAGCTAAATCCGGGGGCCCTCACCAACATGCCTCCTTAATTTCAAGCCAATCGGATGCTTTTTACGGCAATTATCACGGAACAGACAGACTAACTAACAGACAGACGGAAACTAAAAACTTTTCGTGTACCCAAAGTTAGCCTTCACTGATGTTTTGGCAATTAACAGATCTAAAAAACAAACAAGAAAACACTTTACTATTTTATTGTGTCTATTTTTTCCGTTTTCACATTTTTATTATAATCTTTCTCTTAAACTGGATAAATATTGCTTTTTGTCTCCACTTCTTTAAAGCATACGATTTTTCATTTTTCTCCTGTTGCATCTATTGCAATAGTTTTTTCATCCAGATATTTTCTATCTTTCTTACTTCGCCTATATGTTTAATCTTTGTCTTCCTGCATTAATTTATTAATCACTGTATTACATTCCACGGTCCACGACGATCTTTCTGACTTTTTTATGTTATTTATTTAATAAAATTTGTCATTATATTGACTATAACTCATTAAGGATCGGCACCTAATTATACTTGACACAAATGAAATAATTTTTTAAATATAAATATTAATGACTAAATAAGAAAAAAAAAGTGATATTATGCATACCTTTTTAGTTTTTTATGTGACATATGATATGTTGCAAAAACGAAACGTTGGTACAAATAAACTACGTTTTTGCCATATGAAAATCTTTGAATATTTACTACGTAGAAGTACATTACATTTACTACACATAGTTATAGGAGGTGTTTCTAAATGAATATCGGGGATTTAACGCTTTGTAGAATCTATTGTATAAAACCTAAAATTTTAATTAATACATAAAATAAAAGAGCAACTCAAACAGTTTGTTGGTATCTGTGCATGCTCATGCGCACGCAATTTTTTTTCGTCATCAGTTAGAAAGTGCTAGCAGCAAAATTGGCGACTTGTGAACAGAAAGCATTTTATGTTCTGCAGTTTGCAAAGACCGAATCTATAGTTACTGTGCAATGTGCGTTCTAGATTAAGTTCAGATGTGATCCTTTAAGTGATAATAACATCCGTAGAGTGTACCATCAGTTTGAAAATACCGGGTTCCTTTGCAACAATTACCCCACAAATTCTAATAAACGTTTGGGAAGAACGGAGCTATCGACTATCGTGTGCCGTGTGCCGAATGGTGCTCACATTGCACACTTGTAAGCTTGTGGGTAAAACTGTTTCAGTTGTTCTTTCATTTTATGTATTAATTATAATTTTAAGTTTTATGTAATAAATACTATCAAGCGTTGGAATCCCGGTATTCACTTAGAAACACCCTGTAGTTCGACTGCTGCAATATCCGTATGTTGTATTACTGAATTTTATTTCATTATTCATAGTGCATCTATGAACATTATGCGAAATTTGTCAATGAAAATTTTGAAAACATACAGTATTATTTCATTCATATTCATATTTCTATTTTTTTTACAACTGGAATCAATCAAAACAATTTTTCTTAAAACTAAAAGACATATGTGCGATATGTGATAAAAAAATTGTTGAAAAACTGTTCACAGAAAAAAAAAATTGCAATCAAAATATTGAGAAAACGCATTGTCAGTCTATAACCCTTTAAGCCCTGACTCACACAATTGTGCGGGTGATACTAAAGTAAAAGAGAATGATTATTTCCTGTTTTTATGAGATTTAAAACCAAATCTGCACATTTATATGAGTTAATTGGCTTCAGAAAGTGTGTACTGTCGTAATTTCTTATAAATATAATTTTTAGTGTTTGCTTAGATTTAGATTTTCTGCTTTTAAACATACTATATCATCTGACAGCAATAGACAAAAAGTATGTACTGTCGTAATTTCTTTTAAATATGATTTTTAGTGTTTGCTAAGATTTAATTTATCTTTTCATATACTTTATTCATGATTTTAGTTGATTTTGTCTTTGATAAATTTAATTAAGCTTTACAAATGTTGAAAAACAAATGACCCGCATAATTGTGAGGGTCCGGTTTTCACCACTTCCAAAATGTTCCACTATACACGTTACTTCTTCTAAATAAGAAGCATGCCTTCGTATATCTCCAAAACATATATCAATAACATAGGAATCAAAATTTATTTCGAATCGAATTCATAAACACATTGCAACAATGTGTTCAAAAGAACAAAGATATATGTTCCCTTATCTACTATCTTATTCCAGATGTTACCATTCTCCAGTTCCAGATATCTTCGTACACTTCAACTAGGTATCGATTACAACCATCTTTGGCACAAGTCTTTATCATAGTTAACTTTAAGTAACCCATGCAATAAAGCATTCGTCTTTTCTTTGCGTTTACTTCATCAGGGAATGTGGACATACTTTGGCCTTGTGTGTTTTCAGATTTGGCATTATTCCAGGTGCATTATATTTTTGCTTCGATTATGGTAAGAAAACTTTTTTTGTTACAGCATGGGTGCAGAAAGAGTGAAACAAAATTTATAAACGTGACCAACATTTTATCAATCCGTTGTTTGTGTTTGTAGCGATGTATCACATCTTTATTTATACAGTGTCATAATATATTTTGATTAATATAAATTAAACGAAATCTTATAGACAACCGTTTTTTAACCCCAATATATATGTTTTAGTTCTAGAAGTACAATAGAATAAAGTGTTTAAATGTTTTTTATTATTTTTTAAAATATTTTTTACTTAAAAAAAGATATGTATATAATTTTCTCTTTAGTGAACCATTCTTCGAAGTATAATATTGGAATTAACTACATTTTACATTCGAGTCACTATAAGTGATTCCGATTAATATTGAAATCATTAAAATGTAACAATTATTATTATTTATACATACATATAACGGGTTAGTCAAAAGTTCTTTACAAGTTAAAAAAATTATAAAAAATGGAGAAATTATGATAAAGGAGTACGGTTTGCAAGAACGACCTCAACATGACAAAAATTGTGTCGTAAAATGTTTTGGAGGTCATGTTGAGCATTTGTTATTTGAAGAACAAATGAATGGAGCGTACTGTTCTCATATTTATTGTGTTTCGGGTCGTCAGCGCCCTCTGCATGTAATTAAAAACAATTTTTGCTAAAAAAAATACGACTACCTACTGAGCTCTTTCTTAAAAACTGCACTCCTTTATCATAATTTCTATCTTTTTTATGAGTTTTTAACTTTTAACGAACTTTTGACTCACACTGTATATATCTATATAAATACACAGCAGTTATATATTTAAAAAGTACTGAGATAAATACAGGTGACAGGCATAAATAGCCAACCCTCATAGCATGCATGGTCACAGTGACGTCATTGTGACGTCACTGTAAGTCACTGTGGTCACGTCACATCTGTGACCAAAATGCCACCACTCAGTGATGTCACATTGTGACTGAGATGTGAACTTCTTAGAAAACTTTAAAAAATTACAAAAATTATTAAAAACATGTTATTTACTGTAAAAAATATTTTTCTGCCGGATTAAAATTTTTTTTAAACCGTGGTCCAAGTTGCATCTGTGCCTCTAACAAAAACTTTTTATTTTCTTATAACATAAAATGTAATTAATTCATCAGCAACACAAAACGATTTCCTACTTATGAGAATTTCATATTATTAAAAAAAATGTTTTAGGTAAGAAGACCTCGACTTATCTTTTATAAAGATTTTTGTAAATGATCATCTGTTATACTAGAAGTTTCTCAAAGAGTAGTCGAAACATTTCTGTCGTTTCAAACTAAAAACTTTCTATTACAGTTAAGGCTGCAGCTTTTAATGAGCACGCAGAAAGCGTCTTCAAAGTTTAGTCATATATGCATTTCTTGCTTTATAATTTGCATTCAAGTCATTTTTTTTTCCTCTTAGTGTTTTACTATTTTAAGTATTTTTTTTTTTTTATTCTACTTCTTTCAAACGTTTAAAATAGAATTGACATTTTCCGAATATGAAATTAATGTACAAAATTTAGGCAAAGCCCACGACATAATTAATTATTCATGTTTTATTTTTTGTTTTCAAAATATATCTTTAAAAATTATTTTACAAGTTTTATTCTACAGAAAATTAATATTAAGAGAATGACAGATTGACAAAGAAAAACTCATCCCTTCTCGATAATCTTGTTGTATTTTTTAAGAAGATATTTTGTATATATTACCTGTGATACAAATTTTACTTTTTAAAAAAAGGAGGGAGTCATCATTATTACCATTAAATTAATTTGTATATATTTTGAAAAATTAAGCAATGTTTTATCAAGTAAACTCTAATTATGGATAATATTATTATTATAATTTACGTAAATGAAACTATACAATTCAATAAAACTGATAAAAATAAAAGATGAAATACAATAAAACATTTTCAAACAGGAAATTGAATTAGAGACAATTTGACAAAATTATTATGCATTTAATTTCCTTCCGAAACTGTGGTATAGAAAAACAAATAAAACCAAAAAACATCTGCTTCGAACTTCGAAACTTAAAAATCGTCTGAATCTGCACTATTTCAGTTGTTACCACTCGACCGCAGAATAACGGATAAAAGTAACAGTGAAACTTTTTAGAATAAACGCGGACACTGGACGGTTCTGTGGACACTGTGGACACTGAAGTTCTGTGGACACTGGACAGCATAGATGTGTTGACACGGATTTAAAAACTGAAACAAGAACGTTCTCAGGATCCAAGTTAGTTCAGCTAACAAAATATAAACCCGAGAAAATTACGGTAGCTTTGACTTGTTGAAGATGATTCAAGTCATTGCTATCGTACTTATAATCGGATTTAATTGGTTCCCCAAAATCAAAGTATCACGTACAACGTCAATGAAATTAGGTATGTAAAAATATTATTTTCCCTGTTTGCTTTTTTTTTTTTTATTACAACAATTTTAGTTAGCTTCTCATTAACATGCTGTAGAACATAAATATTTCATTACATTTATTTTTTATTTTGCTGAAATATCTAAAATATTATTTTCCTTGTTTGCTTTTTTTTTTTTTTTTTTTTTTTTTTTTTAATTACAATGATTTCAGTTATCTTCTAATAAACATGTTATAGAACACAAATATTTCATTACATTTATTTTTTATTTTGTTAAAATATCTAACTTCCTTTTCAACAGCTTTGATCAGATTATTAAAATTAGTGATTTAAATTGCATTTTAATCTGGTTTATTTTCTTATTTAAATATTGGGTTAAAACCACATGGTGGCATAAATATAAAAGTATATGGACAAGTATTATCATCAATCATTAACATAATTAATAGACATTTAAAGATAATTAAATTATTTAAAATTTTTGGATGTTATTAACGTTTACCATAGCAAAACCCCTATTTGTAATGAAGATTGTAGCATGTTATTTCATTTACAGGGACAGTCAATTGTATTCCATTACATTACGGCCTGTGGAAAAAAAATCGTTTCAAATGATTTTTAATGATTTTACACGCTTTCAAACAGAATAAAATTGATATGCATTTATGAAGCGCACTAAAATGTGCATTCCATAGAATATGCGATGCAAAGAATAGTTATTGTTCATTTACAGGGCTAAAAAAGGAATTCCAATACATAATGATATAGGGGTGGAGGGAATTGTTTGCGGCGTACTTTATTTATGTTAATCTATTTGATATGTAATGAAATTGATATACGTCGTTGAGGTTTACATACTATGAATTATTTCATGTATAATACGAAGTGTATATAGCATTTACAGGGACACACAAAATATTTCAGATACTATATTGTATCCGAAGTACTGTTCATTAGCGATGATTGCTGGAAATACATTTTTAATTATGATATACACTTTTATGATTCACTACATTTATGCATAGTATATGGTGTATATATATATGCTATAATTCATATACAAGAATATACAAAAGTATTCGAAAGGGTTACTGGGTATTGCTTAAAGGAGGTTTTTAAATAAGTTATGCATTTTAACGCTGCACTGTATTTAATTTACTAAGAAATGTTTGTAGTATATAGATAAAATGATATACAGGGTCACGCAAAGAATTGGATACGTTGCCATCTATGAATTATAATTTCTGGAAATGTAATTTCATCAGTTTTAAGAGTGTTTTAGCTTGAATAAAATTTTAACTAAATAGTGGCGTGTAATAAAGGTTCTAGGTAAACTACAGGGTTGTACAAAATTATTTAAGTATGTTTCCATATATTAGTATAAATTGCTGAAAGAGAATTTCAACCTGTTATGCGTTTCCTTGATAAACTAAATTTTTCCATTATATAGTATATATATATCAATCTACAGATCAAATACGGGACTGTTTAAAAGAATTAGAAAACATATTTGGCTGTGGATGGTAGGGTGTCAACGATTTTAATCGGTTGATTTAAATCAGTGATTAAATCATGATTTTAATCAACCGATTTTTTTTAAAAAAATCATTGATTAAAATCAAAAATTTTCTAAATGTTTAAAATGTCAAAAAAAAGTATTAAAATCTATCATGAACATAATTTGAAAGTTTCTACAGGTATTTTGACTTATCAATAAACAAAAAAAGAGCTTTAAATAATTGTTTCTAAGCTTAATTCATTAGTATTGTAAAAAAATTAAAAACAGTTGAGTTTGTAAAAAGCATTGTTTTTAAGTTTTTATCCAAATTAAAACAGTTTCATTTAAAAATGATATTTAAATCTAACATAATTTGCAATGTCATAATTTCCTTTAGGTAATCAATTTATGCATTATTTTATATAAAATACACATAGCAAGTATAATTACATTTCTACAAGTAAAAGAATAAACAGTAATTAATAGCAATCTCAAGTTAAAGAAGAATGAAAGAATGACATCTGCTCAGCAGCTAAATTGTAAATGAATGCATAAGAGAAAAAGAAATAATTGGTATAAAAATGCTAAGCACAGCAAGAGCTTCTTTGGTATAGGTTGAATAAATGTTTATTATTATTATTATTATTATTATTATTATTATTTGTAACTCATATATATTAAAAAATTGAACCATTGAAAGCTAATAGAGGTAATAATGCTGTTACTTAAATATTTTGAGGATTTCAGATATTAGTGGCTAACTTATATTTATTCTATATGAATGGGTTTAACTCATTTTCATTTTTTTCTTTTTTTTTTTTTTTTTTTTTTTTTTTTTATTTTTGGTTAGCATACACGTACATGTGTGTAAGTATAGATTTTGGTGGTTTACAGAAATTTTCCTAAATACAAATGCAAAATGAGCTGCAAATAATATTTGTTAGTTTTGTTATTTGTGCTACTAACTAATGAATTTTACTTATTTGCAGTTTTTATTAATTCTGTAATTACTTATACTGCTTCTTCTAGGCCATTTTGTTTAATGGTGCCACACCATGCCCCTTTTGAAATTGGCAAAATGCACCCTGCCTTAAAAAAAGAAAAAAAAAAGTTGAAATTTACCTGTAGTTGTAGCCAGAGATTTCTTGTAAAAAACTTCCCCATTCAACAGTATTCTAAATTCATGTGGAAAAAATCTTGCAAAAATATAGAACTTTATTTCTTTAGAAAAAACAGGATATTATTAAAACATGTTATTTAATTGTATTTTTCAATTTGTTATTCATAAAATTATTAAAAATTAAGGACACTTTACTTATAATGCTAAAAAATATTCTTTTTTTTTTTCATACATCATTAATAAACACATTACTAATATATTTCCTCATGAAATAGTGCCCGTTCTTTGAACTAGCATCCTGTCCCTTTTTCTTTCTAAAATGAATTATTATCATTTTAATAATTAAGGCTTAAAAATGTATAATATGTTCCTAATTAGCGAGTTGATTGTTTAATAATTAATTTGAAGTAATGTTAGCTATTTAATATAAAATGCAGTTAATAATTTTCATAAATGTTAAGTATCTCTAGTATTTATAAAGTTTTACATAATTATTACAATATTAATGTATATAACATTATTGTATAATACTACCTAATGAAACTACTAATTTGCAGTTTTTATTTCTGTAATTACAAACTAACAATTATAATTTTATTAATTAAAGTGTAAAAACATAGATGATGTTAGCAATTAGTGGTGTAATTGTTTTGGAAACCTAAAACTCATGATAGCTATTCAGTATTTGAACGCTGAGAAAAAAATCATACAAATCTGATTTAAATAAAAAAAATCTGATTTAAATAAAAAAAAAACGATTTTTTTGATTTTTTTTTTTAAATTATGATTTTTTTACACCTTAGTGGATGGTAACTGCTTAAATCAGTTTTCAAATGTTTTACGCGTTTTCATGTTTACTTAGTTATCTTATTTACGTTATTTCCCCCGGTGTCTTGATAAAACATTTAGGAAGAGTTGGAAAGTGTTTTATAATCTATGCCTAACGCATGATATATCTTACTTGTTGTTTCTATTTCCCAGATCAGTCTTTTCATATAAAACATACCAAATCTAATTAGCTCATATTCACAAAATACAATATATACGGGAATAAAAAAATTAAATAAATAGGGCTTAATAAGTAACAGTTGTATTAACGTCCGTTAGACTCCATGTTCGTATTTAAAAAAGCAATGACAAATCATAACACATTAAAAAGCTTACACATTCTTAATATTAAGCTTGAATGCAAGATCAAGCTAACTTAATAAAAAAAGATGTCAGTTAATAAGCATTGTTTTTTAAATGGAAAATTAAAAATATTTTAGAAGAATAGGACTCCAAAATAGCGATATCTTGCTAAAAAGTATGGTAAAAAGATAAAATTTTATATTTCAAACAAAACTTTACTTTAAAATTATCGTAGTTTTTATGACAAGAATCATCACAGTATTAATACTTGGACATTTTTCCAGAGAGAAACATTCGCCTTGCATACAATATTTCAAATGAAAATCAAATTTCGAATAAATTGCTTAAAATGCGCAAAGGCCAACATAGTGAAAAATATCCACGCCGGGTCTCGATCCCGGGTCATCAGTATAGCGCACTGACATTCTACCGACTAAACCAAATGGAACGATACCCGGCCTGGAAAATTTCTCACTATTACATGTTGGCAAGGCTACAAACGCCGCACAAGATGGAATATTTATCGTGAGCCACCGTCATGGGGCAAACATGAAACTTAATTAAACCAGCATCGATTAAATCTATATTAATACTTGGAAATTTTTCCAGAGAGAGACATTCGCCTTGCATACAGTATTTCAAATGAAAATCAAATTTCAAATTAAAATTGCCTTTTAAGCTATTAATTTGAAATTTGATTTTCATTTGAAATATTGTATGCAAGGCGAATGGTTCTCTCTGAAAAAATTTCCAAGTATTAATATAGTTTCAATCGATGCTGGATTTAATTAAGTTTCGTGCTTGCGCCATGTCGGTGGCTGGCGATAAATACTGCATCTTGTGCTGCGTTTGTAGCTTTTCCAACATGTAATAGTGAGAAATTTTCCAGGCTGGGTATCGTTCCATGTGGTTTAGTCGGTAGAACGTAAGTGCGCTATACTGATGGCCCGGGTTCGAGTTCCAGCATGGAATCTTTTTCACTAGTTCGCCTTTGCGCCTTTTAAGCAATTAATTTGAAATTTGATTTTCATTTGAAATCATCACAGAGTTTATGACAAGTTCGTCACAAATGACACATATTTCACAAATTGGTCACAGTGTGACTTCAAAACATTGTCACTTTCGTCACAGGTTCGTCACAAAGTTAATGCCAAAATAGTCACAAATGACACACTTTTCACAAATTAGTCACACCGTGACTTCACAGAGTGGTCACAATGTGACGTCACAAACGACCTCTAAAACGGCCATAACGACCTCACATTCTAGTCACTGTGACGTCACATCCACGTCACGTGACGTCACATCGACGGTCACAAAATCACAGTGTGACTTCACAACGACGTCGCCGTGACGTCACCATGCCTTACGGGAAATAACCTCGTTTTCAAAAGTTAGTCTTTAAATGGAATTCATATGTTACAAACATGTAAACGTTAATTTTCAGTTTTTCATTAAAATACAAATAATTTTGAAGGAGATTGTAAGAAGCATATGATTTCTTATATAACTAGGGAGCTCTGCCCCCTACGAGCTACGCTCGCCAACCCCCGTTCAGGGACACCAAATCCAAAAAGCACGCTAATTTGATTGGCTTTAAAAATATTGAATTAAAATTTAAAATAAAAAAAAAACAGTAGCGATCTCTCTGTAAACGGGTTTCCATTCGTTTTTCTTGGATTGGGGATTTTTAAGAACATATCTGCTGCTGTTAAAAGATACAATGGCTGTTTTCGTATTTAATTAAAAAAAAATAGTTAAATATTCGAAAATAAGCTAATGTAAAAGGAATTAAGTAAACAGTGTCATTGTCTCCCGGTATTTTTTAATAGCGCTATAAGATAGTTCTTTTAAATAATTCATTTTAAATGTATCGTTTCAAATCTGACGTAATTTACACAAAAGTTTTATTTCTCTTATTAATATTCACGTGAAAATACTTTTGTTGTTAGAAGGAAATATTATTTGCGGTGTCTTCGAATTCACGATAATAGTTGAAAAGATTATCTCAAAATATCAAGTAAATGTCTCGCGCAGATATATTTTTTAATTTAAATTGTTTTGCCATATTTTTTGGCCATTTTAAATATGACGCAATTTCCTCCATTTACAGATTTTAACGCATAGTAATGATTTTTTTATTTTAACATTTTGTTTCTCTTTTAAAATTCCATTGTAAATATGATTCTTATGACGCAAATTTCCTGCTTTTAACATGTAATCATTTAATTCCAATTTTAATTTTTTTTTTCTGTTTACAATAGTCCCGTGTAAATAAATTTTTAATTTGAAGTAAACATTATTGTTTGCAACAGTTGGCAACAGTTTAAATTAATAACATTTTTTAAATTTGTAAAAAACATCTCTCGAAATACTGAAAATTTGAATTTAAAATAGAAATAAAACCTCAAAAAATAGTCAAAAAAAAAAAAAAATGCAATTTGCACACCGGGAACTTATAACCTATAAAATGATCTAAAAATGATTAAATTCTCATGTATAGTTTTAGCTCCAATAAAACTTTTTTAATGGAACGATTTTGTCCAAATTTAGCATTAAATATCTCTGAAAGTAATTCTTCGATTTGAAAACTGTCTGCATCAGCGTGTTTATCAAATCTTTCTTTATAATACCACCGATTTCCTTATTTTTGTATACGACAGTTTTTTTAATATTAACGAAGAATGGCCATGCTCAAGGCGTACTTAGATACTACTACAGGCAGACTGATTTGGTTTAATGTATGAAGTCGCTCACCAGAGGACTCTGATACCCTGCCCAAAATTCAAATTTGACTCTGACCGTAACTGAAACAACCTGGGAAGGGTAGATATGTAAACAAACACCAAAATTACGTCATGTCGCCATGGTTACGTTTACAATTCTGCTGACATTCCAATCAAGCTTAGAAATGACAGCTAATTCGAATACAGCTGTTAAGTGTTATTATAAACTGTCCATATCAATGTAAATGTAAAGTTCTATTTATTTAAGTGACTAATATAATGTGTTTCTCTTTAAAACTGTTAAACCAACACACATAAAAATATATAAATAAAAAAAAACACATGCTTAGTCTAAAACATGAATGTCACAAATTTATTTGGTACAACTTAGTTATCCCGCCGACCAATTTCGCCAAATTATATAAATCGCTAACACTCGCCAAATTTTGCAAATTGACATAATTTTTATTTTAAATAACCAAAGAACAAATAAATTAGTATAACATTAATAAATATACAAATAAAACGTCGAAATAAAAATCACTTTATGACATAAACACGTGTAACTTGCTTACAGTCAAGTGAATGTGACATTTACGATCAAGCATTATTGGCATTTAATCTTATAGTTTGGCGATAGATTTTTGGTCGACGGTATAACTAAGTACCATTTATTTAATATTTTCACTGCTGAAACAATAAAACTGATGGAAATTTTTTTAATATATTAAAATACTCATAAAATTCCTTGTAATAATTAATAAATGTAATTTATTAAAAGTAACAAATACCCTTACATGATTTAATCAAAATTACTTGGATAACATAGAATATTGCAACGATATTTAAATCCGTGATCACCATGGCACAGATGTCATATTCGCCCCATATTGGCGCGATTGTTTTCGGTTGCCAATTTGGCGAAAACATCAACAGCATAAACAACATAATCCGGGTTACCACATCAAACAAAATAACGACACTTAGGCGCAAGTTAAGTACCCGTTGCCTATATGATATTGGCGTCAGAAAAAATCGCGCCAATATGGGGCGAATATGACATCTGTGCCATCACCATTTCTTTCTCTGATTAAAAATAAGAATATTTAATGTTTAAGGAAAATCGGCCTTTTCTTCTTCTTGGTTCGGGCAATATTAAAAACAAATATTTTACCGGTAACAGTAAATTAATCAAAAATAGCTGATTCAAGTCAGTTATGAGAACTATAGTTTGATAAAGATCAAATTTTAATTTTAAAACGTGTATATGAAACCAAGCTATTTTTATATAAATACGGGACATTCAAAAAAGAATAACAGAACCGGCATTTTTCATGAATGAACCAAACTATCAAGGTAAACAATAAATAATTTTGCTAATCTTAAAAGTATGTGTAACACTAAAATGCTACAATTTGTGTAAAATAGCCTTTTAAATCGAAGGAAATTGAAGAATATAAATATTTAATTTATTACATGAAAATACGATCAGTGATTCTGAAACCTCGACGATGAGAAACAAGCTTCTATCTGGGCAGGGTATAAATGTAAACAAAGAGCACGTTGTGAAGTTTTGGTTCAGGGTTTGAAGTTGGATCCGACTTCACTTTTATGGCGAAATGCGCACGCCGTTATATATCACAGTAGGCTATGGCCACGCTTAAGCCAAGACTCCCTTATCATAAAACAGACTTGACGATCCGGAGAAAGTCTATGGGTGAAAATGTCCCCGATAATTGCCAAATTATTAGCTGACTTTGTCCCGTAAGTTGCGCCACCTAGTGTATACTCCTGGTAATACTCCATAAACAAATGCATAGTAAAAAATTGAAAATGTTGTGTTATTGGCAAAATTGTATAAAATATTTTTCGAATTCCAGTAAAATAAAGGCGTAAAAAAAATATTTCGCACAATTATGTTCTGGCTTTAAAAAATGAAACATATCAAAAATGAAGATTTATATATAAGATTTATTGATATTTTTTCAGGGTACTTGTTAATTATCCCGTCGGCCAATTTCGCCAAATTATACAAATCGCCAAACTACTCACCAAGTTCTACAAATTGACACAATTTTTTATTTTAACTAACGAAAAAACAAATAAATTAGTATAACATTAATAAAAATACAAATAAAACGTCGAAATATTGGTTTTATTGGCCATTATTGGCATTTAATCTTAAAATTAATCAATTTATGGCAAACCATTATTGGCATTTAATCTTACAAATTGGCGACAGTAATTTGGTCGACGGGATAACTAACAAGTACCATTTTCAGTATATAGGACTTTGCGGGTTATTTTGTTTTAAATCTTGGCACAATTTGGGCTTCGGAAAGAGCGATTTGTTGCCGATTGATATAAACAGTTATGAAAACGAAACTTATGAACTGTCAGCTTGTTTTATAAGAATTTACGGCACAGATGTCACATACGGTCCCATATTGGCGCGATTGTTTTCCGACGCCAATTTTGCGAAAACCTCGTTACCATATCATCTATATCCGGATAACCATATCAAGCAAAATAGCGACACTTTGGTGCCAGTTAAGTATCCGGTGCGTATATGATATTGGCGCCAGAAAAAAAATCGTGTCAATATGACATCTGTGCCGAATTTACATGTATAAATTTAGTTTCTAGATATTATTATGGTTTTTTATATACGATTTGTTTATATTTGTATATAAAATAGATAAATGCCTTTTTTATATTAAATAAATTGTACAAATATTGGAAAATATTGCTTCTTTATGTGAAACAGTGAATATGCTTCCAGAAATTACGTTGCCAAATTTTCTTCTCTCGCCAAGGCCCCTATACTTGAAAAATACCGATTTATTATTATATAATGTAGTATTAGCTAATGTTCTGTAATCTGTTCCACAGTCAAAGTTGACTGCAAAAACGCGATGCTGTAATAATGTGGTATCAAGTATACGGTTTAAAAATAAAATTAATTTTGCGCCAAACTACACTTACGCCAATTGGCTCTAGGTCTGATTAAGGAAGAATACTCAAATTAAGATTTACAAACACCAAAATCGTAGCATGACAAGAATACGGTATTTGCGGAAAGTTGAGGGACATGTATAAATTTAAGTGATTATTAAACTTTATTTTTCCAATTTTTTAAGTGTTTATGACTTCAGTCTGTTTTTATGTGTATCTATGCGTGTTTTAATTTTCCTAAAATACTTTGATACATTTTAGGAAAACTTGCATAACATATGTGAGTTAAAACAAGGAAATTAATTACGCACCAAACTATGCCCGCCAAGATATGCCAATTGGCTGTGGAGCCAATTATGAAACTTTCCATAGATTAATACATACAAACTTTATATGAAAAAACAGTGAAGCTTTCATCTAAAGTATGTTAAACTGAAATGATCTCCTATACCTTCAAAAATAAAACAAATGATAGGCCAATAAATAAATAAATGAGACTGTGCATTGAAACAAATTGAAGGAGCGTTGTTAAATTAATACTGTAAGGTGAAATTAATTGTGAAAAGAAAAGAAATAGCAGAAATAAAATAAATCACATATTTGAAAATATAAAAGAGAAAATAAAATATTTTACATTTTCCGGATCTATATGCGATTTATTTATGCGAACCATTTATTTCAATAACTAATATCACTGAGAAATTCATGGTAAAATAATTTTCTTTCCTGATTATTATTACTATTATTATCATCATTTATTTACATAACGGAATACAGCAGTAAACATTTTTTGTTTAACAGTAAAATAAGTTCATTTTTTAAATAAAATGTCTAGAACATATGAAAATTTTAAGATTAACAACTATCATTTGCAAACTACAAAGCACATCGTAAAGAAAATGGTAAAAGACAAATGGAAAACAAATTAAAAAATATTTCTGTTTCTCACGTTAGATGGCGCTAGTCACGGAAAACTATGTGGTTTCTAACCACGTGTACAGCGGACAAAGGAAACTTAGCGATTGCGAGGCTTGTTATTTCGATAAGGAGGCCTTGGCTTAAGCATTTAAATTGGATGAGTTCTACCCGGAATATCTACGCAGATTTTCATTCGTCCATTTCCAAATCAAATCTTTTTTTTTATATATAGAAGGATATCTTATTCCAATGGTTAACATTTTACAAATTGAGTGGTTTTGAATTAGGAATCGATTAGAAACACTGTTTCAAAAAGCGTTTCTCTTCGTAAACTCTTCTATTTCCTCATGCACTAAAGCAGCATTTCTGAAACCATGGTCAGCAAAGTGTGCCCTTGTGGTGTTCGAAGTCCATTTCTATTTCAACAAATAAATAAATAAATAAAATTAAAACAATACTAAACCATGCAAATCACATATCACACACTACATCTTAAAATTTCTGAGTTTGGATGTTATTCAGAATAGTTATTAACTCAATTACTTAATCCGTACATGTAAAGATATGAAATTATAAAATCCCTTTCGGCCCGGCCTACAGGTGGGGGTATATTTCGAAGTTAAGTATACTAATTTCACAAACAAAAACTAAATCATTGTTAGAGATAAACTCATTTTAACAATTTTATCTGGTCACTTTTGACGATTTTTTATTTCATTTTTATATAATAGCTGGTTTTATCAGAATCATGATAAGGCGGTATTCAAAAAAATACTTTTTCATGCTCAACAACTCGAAATTTTCAGGCACATTTTCAGATTCATTTTAATAGAAAAAATATGAAACTTGCTGACGTGATTTTTGAAGAGATTTATAAGTGACCTGTGTTTTTATTTTTCGTTCAATTAATTAAACCTTGATTTATAAACAATTATTTTCTCTGAAGGACAGTATTTTTCGTTTCTAACACAATCGCTTCGGGAAATTCTGTTCAAAATGCCCACTTTGACATCATTTTCTGAAATATATTCTTCCTCTATGAAACAATTGATCATTACGGTACATTATATAGTTTCTGAATAAGAGAATCTACAAATTGGATGCGTTTGACAACAAAAATGAATTTAAAAATGAGTAAGAAAATAAACAGTTCGGATTTGAATCCTTAATAAGATACATCCTTATCTTCAACCGATATGTATTTTTATTTTATTTTTCCTGTAAGAATTGGTCCTATCAAAAACTTGTCTATATAAATGTTGTAGACAATATTAAGGAGATTTATAAAAAAAAATAATTGGATTTGATAACTGGAGAATTGACGAAGTTATGAATTTTTTTTCTCGAAAATACTTTATTTTTTGTGCACATTGAGCCCATTTTTAATTTTATCAGGAAACTGTGATACATAAATTTTTGGCCCTATTTTTAGAAGTAATAAAAACTTTAAATTGATTTGGAATTGACGAAGTTATGATTTTTTTTCTCGAAAATACACTATTTTTGGCGCCCCTTGAGCCCATTTTTAATTTTATCAAAAAGTTGTGATACATAAATTTTTGACCTTGTTTTTAGAAGTAATAAAAACTTTAAATTGATTTGATGTATACAAAATTTAAGAAGTTATGAGTTTTTTTCGGTTTTCACAAAACCCCTCCCTATTCCCATCCCCTTTGTCCGATTTTGCCCACTAACGAACTTGACCGAGATTTTATGCCCCTTGATTTTATGTATCAGTTTGGAAAAGATTTGTGCAGAATTGTGGAATTTATCGTGTCCAGAAGAAAGTTATATATATATATATAATATATATATATTATATTATATTATATATAAAGTTTTTTTACTGAGGGTGGTTTTGGGTTCTAGGGGTCACATGATCGGTGTAGATCTGAAAAGTTTTTTCAGAAATTTCAACTGGGGAGAATGTAACAGGTAGTATTTCATACGAAATCTACCTAAAAGTATAGGATTTTGTTTAGATTGGGATCATAAATGCATTAGTAGGCATAGTGCTGATTTTGCTAAAATCAGAGATGTGGCACCATCATGTTAGTTGAACCCTGCCAATTATTTACATGGAAGATTTAAAGTCTAAAGGATTGTCATCAAGTATCAAAAACATAATTCAAGACAATATTAATTACAAAAAAATATTAAGGCCAGTGAATAGCAGTCTTTTCCCTTAATTTTGCTACGGTATAGGTAGTTAGAGACCACAATATTTTCTTCTCTCTCAAGTTCGCAATCTTTTCATGGTAAAGTACTCAAAAGACACTTTGAATTCAAAAGGTTTCAGTTATTTTTAAACAATGAAACGCAATGATGAAGCGCAACTGAGTAAAACTGGCATGTCTTGCAGTAATATTATAAAAACTAACCGAATGAAATTTCGCTCTTCATGTTGTGTTTTTTAGTGTTCTCAATGTCTATTAGAAAAAAAAAAGTTGCTTCAGGGGAAACTTCGTTTGTGTGTTTGTTGTGTAAGATACAGACATACACATTTTCCAAAATTTCATAATTTTTAGTAGAAAGTGATATAGTTATTGAAAAATAATTACCTCAGGACATACATTCGCATATCGAAACTTTGTGTTTAAAATTTGAAACTGATTTTCCAAATTGTTAATGGACGAATTTTCCTTTGAGATCCTGAAAACAACAAACTCTCATTGATAAAAGCAGAACAAATTATTTTTATTATTAATTATTTATTAACAAATTATTTATTTAATTAGTGATTGATACTGGATTTGATATAAAAATCAAATAATGACATTAAATTTTGAATCCGATTCACAGAGAAGAGAGAATATTGTAAAATAATTAAGGGTGTGTTAAAATTATTATCTATTTTGTTCAGTTATATCAGCAGAATAAAAGGTTTTCATCACTAATTTAAAAATTTTTAAATGTATACTGAAATTTACTTAATATAGGTGCCGATCTCAAAATTAATCTTTCTTGTATAAATCCAAGGAATTCAACAAATTCTAATTGCGTAAGAATCAGAATATCATTATTATTAATATCAATATTGTTATGAACCGCAGTTTTATACAAATTAAATTCATATATTAACCCTTTGCGCTCGGCGTCTCTTACACAAATTTTATTCGATCGGCACCACTTTTTAAAAAGAAGTTTCGTTCAAGTACACAATTACAAAAATTTCCTGATTAAATAAGGTGCATTTTAGTTTCCTTTATTACTGGTGCCAAAAACAAATTTTGCAAAAAAGATTATGTCTCCGCAGCGGAGCCCTCGAGTGAAAAGAGTTAAGTAGAGTTTACTAAGCGCTTGTTAAACATTTTCAAATGGAAGTTGATGAAAGTGCTTTTGTATTTTACTATACATTATATTTTTGTAATTTAAAATTGCAGTTATTTATTAGTTTTACTAAATAGAATTCAAACCATAATTTACGGTTTGTAAATTTACAAAATTCAATATTTGATATTTATAAAGTGAAGGGAAGTATGGATGTAAATGCTGTAAAAAAATTTAATTATGTATGTAATGATGCTCGCCTTGATATATGAATCTACATTTCGCATGCTTACTTTAGAAAACTTATAACTATTAGAATCAAATTTAAATAATTTTACTTTGTTTACTTTGTTTTTTATGCATGAATAATGTTAATTACTGTTAGTGAAACATTTTTTTTGTAATCAGAAGTATCCATTAGGTAATGTATATAAAATTCTTCTATATTTTACGATATTTCTAAAAATGTCTCATACTCACAGTATTTAATACTTTTGTTATCTTGTAAACAATTGAAATCACTGAAAAAAACGTTTGCAATAATTTATTATTCGTTAATTATTAAGCAATGACTATGCATTTTATTATCTATATCAGAGATTTCCAAACTTTTAGACCGATGTATCACTAAATATAAGTTCATTCTTCCGTCTACCACCAGGTGATAAATTCAAAGCTAATACAGAAAAATCTGTATAAACAGAATATGTTTAAAACGAAATATTTTTCCAGTCTTTTGTGCTTCTGTCTGAGCAGATTTTACCGTATTTTTTAGGTTGAGCAAAAAGTTCTGGGAAATTCTTAATCTAATAGTTACCTGAATTTGTATCATTGGTACTAGTGGTATAGCTATAGGAGTTCAGGAATTTCGGCTCCAAAATGCCTATTGAACAGTATGATTTGCGTGTGTTGATCCGGCATTATTGGAGAAAAGGTCTAACTATTCTGAAAGCCGTCGATGCGTTTGCACAGTTGGACGGCGTCGAAATTCTTCCACACCCCGCCTACAGTCCAGACGCGGCTCCATCCGATTATGGCCTCTTTTGATCAATGCAACACTTTTTTAAGAGTCGTCGATTTTAATCTTTTAATGAAGTTGAAGAAGCATGTCAAGAGCTTTTCGATTCCAATTAGCCGCCATGGTATTCCAGGAAATCCGGAATCTGGCAGAACGATGGCATAAAGCCGTGGACTATGATGGTCTCTACTTTGAAGAATAGTCCTTGTTGCTTTTGTTGTTAATTTGCGCATAACAATGCAACTTTCACAAATTTCCCAGAACTTTTTGCTCGACCTAGTAATTGCATGATTACATTATTAAATTATTATTTAGATTGACTGCTTTATTTTAACATTGTAATAAAATATATTACTCTCATTACATTTTAATAATAAGCTCATTATGAAAATACATTGTTTTAGTACAAAAAAAGCTATAGTACTTAATGATTTATTGGTGTAAATTTTTACATATTCAGTAAGGTGGCTCTATTAATTCCCGTGTACGGAATACCCTTCCGTACACGGGAATTAATAGAGCCACCTTACTGAATATGTAAAAATTTACACCAATAAATCATTAAGTACTATAGCTTTTTTTATCATTATCATTTTTTATCATTTATTTATCATTAGAATGTATATCATTTTTGGATGGCAAATATAGAGCTATTTAAATAGAGAACACAAATACTAAATAGCTTTGTTAAAAAAAAAAAAAAAAAAAAAAAAAAAATTAAAAGTATCGCCCGTTTTTTGTTATATGAACACTATGTTTATATCAAAAGTAAAATACACTTAAGAAAATTTAATAAATGAATAACCTACATAAGGAATTCACATATCTTCTGAAAATAAACTATTTATTTATGGGATAAAAGCTCGTTGAAATAAGTATTATGCACATATACAATATAATAATAGAAGAAGACTTTTTCTTTTTTTCAGTGGGGACGAAATGTCAACAAAACATCTAATTAGTTCCATTTATCCTAATTGAAATTACATTAAAATAACGGCTGTACAAAGCTCTCAAAGCAGTAATAACAGAGTGAAGAGACCTCGTAACCGGTCAACTGAAAAAAAAAGAAAAAGAAAAAAAGCGGGGTACTGAGCTGTTTTTTGATATCACATACTGTATTTTTTATTTCATTTCACATACCAATATAGGTTATTCGGGTACCAGTAACCAGAGCTTAACGTACCAGTATTGGCAAGCGTACCGTAGTTTGAGAACCTCTGATCTATATTATAAAGAAAAAACTTGTCCGTGCATAACGCTGACGTCATTTTGACGGTGGAAACAGCAGGCAATTAAATTAAAATGTTATTAATTTTATTGTAATTTTTTTAATTTCTAAATACCGCGCATTTTTAATTTTTACATCCTCAAATTACAAAAAAATGCACATTGAAATACTATTTTTTTTTAACTAATCGTAATTTTTTTTAAAAACTTTACCGCAATTTACTCAATTTTTATTCCTTTTAAAATAATTTACAAGCATTAATTTTTATCAAATCAATCACTATCGCGGTCAGACAGTTACGAAAAAAAAAATCCATTTGCACATAAATAATTATAAATATTTCATTATTTGTTTCCAGCTTATGTTCCATAATGAAATTAAAATGTTCATCAATCAATAAATAAAACAATAAAATAAAAATAAAGAACTAATTCAAGACATGTAATTTAATTTAACGCTTTAACAACTGAAATGAACAGAATCGAATAGCTGATTGTAAATACCGATTTTTGGTGATTTCTTCGGCTGATAAGTCCTGACGCTCGGCTAATATCAAATATAGCTTTTCCTAAATTTCAAAACTTTATTTGAACGCATTATTGCAATTTTTCATATAAATATAATTTTTAGTATTGTCAGTGGGCATATAATATATTATATATATATATATATGTATAATAAATGAAAAAAAATCTATTACAGTTATAAAAAAAAATTGCACCCGTGCGATGAATTTTCGCCGCAATCTTGGAGATTACTTTCAGATGAATTCTCATTTTTGAATATTATCTAATTTTTGGTTATTTGCAATTTTTGTTTATCAGCCAATGTGTTTTAATGAAATTTTATACTACGTCAAATACAGCTTGCAGAACCTTTCAAAAATATCCCATTGATCGCTGTGTCGTTAGTCTGTTCAGAGAAAATAAAATACAAACACCAAAAATAATATATATATATATATATATATATATGATTTTTTTATATATATTCTCTTCCCGGATTCATTGCATTGTTTATATAGCACTTTGACTGCCAAGCAAAAATTGCAAATATTCACCACATGCCCCCAAATTTTTTTTTGTGTAATTTGTATTTTTTTCAATATAAAATTATATATAAAAACAATATTTTTCCTCCTGATTCATTTTGCAACACATGGGGAGATTTTCATCCCGGCTACGAAAAATGATAGCCAAAGCACCCCACGAAAGTTAGTGTAAATTCTTCTAAGTGGCCATGGCAATCTTATTTGATAGCCAGCTAAATTTGTCATTTATCACTAAAATTATTTATTTAGACTTATATTTCTATAGTGTAATCTCTTTAATTGGAAAATTTTTAAGTATATGAATGGATGAGCTTGGAAGATTACAATTTTAGTTTTTCATTTCTATTTTTTTTTTGTTTTTTCTATTATTTTTCTATGTTAGAATTATTTGAATTTTTATTACAATGACCAAGAGCAGCTAGGGGAAACTTAATTTTGGAAGAAATTGAAGCTGCTGCTGTGAGACGCTATGGTTCATGGGATGAATATGACTTTGATTAATTTGATTCTGATACGGGTATGGCATATTCCCTTGAAAGATAATCTAACGAAACTGATATGGACGATCATATTTGTGATGTTATAGAAGATGTTACTCATTCTAGAATATCTCATGAAGAAAAGGAGGATTTGACAGGCTCACATGACAGTTGTAACCAGGAGAACCATGAAATCACTACCCAAGGATGGACGGAATATGTCGGCAGACAAAGAGAGTTTGAGTTTGTCGGCAAGCATGGTTTACAATCTTTTCGTAACCGGGCACATCATTGGACATATCTGTACTAATTGTTGATGAAGAGATCATTAACCACATAGTTGTTGAAGCAAATAGATTTGCAGGGCTAATTATTTCATCGAAACCAAAATTGAAGCACTCTTGGAAAAATCGGTGGCATGAAACAAATCATGAAGAAATAAAAAAAAATTCTTGGGATTCCTGATGTGGATAGGTTTGGTGCCACTCGTCCCTTGTAAAACTATCTGTCATATAACGTGGTTTACAACATGACGATTCGACGTGGGATAATGTCTCGAATTTGTTTTCAGGTATTATTAACTATGCTTCCTTTCGAAAACAATGAAACAAGCAATACAACAAATAGGCTGCGAAAAACACAGCACCTGGTTGACAAAATACAACAAAGGTTCAAAGCCCTGTTTTACCCGGGGGGGGGGGAGATTTCGCTATTGATGAAACTCTTGTCCCATGGAGAGGGTGCTTAGTTTTCAGGCAATATATTCCAAATAAGACCCATCGTTATGGAGTTAAAGATTTCAAGCTGTATTCAAATGATGGATATATGATACATGGGGTCTTAAATTGTACACTGGAATGTGTATCTGAAAAGTGTGATTGGCAAAAAATGTCTGTATGGAACTAGCAGAATTACTTCTCAATGAAGGTAGAACTCTGTATATAGACAATTTTTATACCAGTTTTGAATTGGAAAAGTGTTTGTTGGATAAAAAAAACGCATGTTGTTGGAACACTAAGAGCAAATAAAAGAGATGTTCCAAAGGAAGTCCTCAAGTAAAATTAAAGAAAGGAGAAATGATTTCCAGAGAAGACGAGAATGGCATTTTTTGCGGATATTGAAAGCGAAACACGCACCCACATTTGTTCCAGTGGTACCTAGGAAAAAACGAGCATTGCAAATGGAACAAGTGGATTACAAATGAACATGATGCAACTACTTCAACCAGCCAAAGCCTTCCACAAAGCACACCGTCAACCAGCACACAAAGTACTCGATGAGATTTGGTAAAACCGGAAGCCATACTGGCATACAATAAAGGCAAAGCTGGCATAGATTTGTCAGATCAGATGGATGCTTATGCCACATCACTAAGAAAATGTGTTAAATGGTACAGAAAACTCGAATTAGAATTGTTGTTAGGAGTTCCGGTAGTTAATGCACGGGTTGTATATCGACATATAATAAAATCAAAAATGAAAATTTGTAAATTTAGAGACAGCTTGGTTTTTCAGCTGCTTGGTATCGCTATAGATAAGTCAACAAGCGGAATGAGTGTAATGAGCAAACAAGTAAAAAAACGCACCACCTGATGGATAGGGTCCATGAAAATGGTTAAATGTTGCGATGTAAATGTCATATTTGTTTTATCAACATTTCTATGACAAAGAGTCGTGAACAAGCCAGAAAAAAAGCAAAACTAACTTCCACATACTGTGAAAATTGTCTTGACCAGCATCAAATGTGTCGTGATGGCTTCAGTGACAAACACTGAATGTAACTTTATCCTAAAATAAAGGAAATAAACCTCTGTATTTATATATTTTTTATATTTTCACAAACTGTAAATATATGTAAATATATGTTTTGTGAAAAATATTTCATTTTCCACAAAACTTAGCTTATAGAATCGGCACAATTTGCAAAAAACACGTATACTAACACATCGTAGGGAGCCCAGCAATCAAACTCCAATACGACTTTCATGTAATTCATGTCGTTTTTGATAGTCAACGTCTGAAGTGTATAAAAACCATGGCTGTAATATCTGAAAGCCAGTGTCCCAACGGAAACATCACTAGCTGTCATATACCATAGCCATGGAAGTCAAAGTCATAACGAGCCATTTTTTAACATACTCAAATATTTCCGCATGATTAAATTAAAATGTATTCATTTCATTTCATATTGTTTAAATACTTTTAAAATTTTAAGTGTTTTATAAAAGTATTAAATTGATTCGCTAACGTTTTCAGGCAAAAAGCAAAATAGTAAGACTCTTATTAGAATTATTGATTAGTGGTCACAAAGAAAATTATTCTAATTTTCAATATTACGTTTAAAATATTGACAAACAGTTTGAGTGACTCACATTAATTATATTATGATAAAATAAATCTAACTTTATTCTCACATTATATGTTATATTTAGTTATTCGTTTCATATTTTTAAGGTTACAACTTTATTTTTACTTGCTAACTATTAAAAGTATACTTAATGCTCGAAAAAATAAAAAAGGCGTATTCATGCTCTGCACAAAAAAGTGCAATAATACAAAATTTCTTTCCCCAATATACGTTTATGTTATGTATATTAAATGTAAAAAAATATATTAGCGTTATTAAAAATAGTACACCTCTGCCATGATTTTTCGCAATAATCTTGGAGATTATTTGCTATTGCGTTTTCTAATTTTTGGTTAATCGCAATTTTTGTTTATCAGCCAAAGTGTTTTAACGAAATTTTTTATTCTACGTCAAAAACAGCTTGCAGAACCTTTAGAAAATATCCCTTTTATCACTGTGTCATTAGTCTGTGCCGATAAAAGACGATTTTAACACCAGAAATAAAATATACATGATTTATTTACATATATTCTGTAACCCCGGAAGTCTGGGTTTATTGCATTGTTTATATAAGGAGCCAGTTTTGAAGATACTCAAATAGTTCCGGAAGAGTAAATTAAAATGTATGCAATTCCATTTCATATTGTTTAAATACTTTTAAAATTTTAAGTTTGTTTATAAAAGTATTAAATTGATTCGCTAACACTTTCCGTCAAAAATAAAATAACAAGACATATTAGAATTATTGAGTAGTTGTCACAAAGAAAATGAGTCTAATTTTCAATGTTATCTTTAAAATATCTACAAAAGGTTTGAGTGACTCACATTAATTACATTATGGTAAAAAAAAAAAAAAAAAAAAAAAAAAAAAAAAAAAAAAAAAAATCTGACTTTATTCCCACAATACATGTTACATTCAGTTATTCGTTTAATATTTTTTAAGATTACAACTTTATTTTTACTTGCTAACTACTAAAAGTATACTTAATGCTCGAAAAAATAAAAAAGGCGTATTCATGCTCTGCACAAAAAATGCAGTATTGCAAAATTTCTTTCTCAAATTTAAGTTTATGTTTATAATTCACCAGTGTGTATAAAACTAAATGTATTATAAATGTTAAGTACATATTCTCTTAAGAGTTTTTATTTTATTTTTTATTTTTTAATTTTTTTTTTTTTTTACATTTCCAAAAGGAATTTATTAAATGAAAATTAATTTATGAAAATTAAATGAAAATGAATTTATAAATTTTGTTTTTTAATGAATTTATCCGTTGTTAACTTAATAATGCAGTTGGTTAATAGTAATATTCTAAATAAAATTTATAGATAATAGAAATTATAGTTAAATAATAGTTTTAAAGCGGTTTATAAATTTCTTATACAGTGAACAAACTATTATTCAGCATTTAATATTCTATATTTATTGTTCTATGTATAAATTTTAAACATTCTCAATGTATATGTAAAAATATTTTCGTACAGTTTCTTTCGATAGTACGTAATTAATTTTTCCATATTCTGATACCTTAACCTTGTAAATATCTTGTGAGAAAAATATCGTGATGTTTTACTTTCACGTACCTGTGCAATAAATTGTCAATTTTTTAAATTCCTTAACAAAATTTGAATTCTTCCACAAGATTCTCTAATGTGTATATCATATAAATGTATCAAAAATATAAAGCACATATTTCATTAAGAGTTCATTAAACATTTCCAAATGTATTTCATTAGGAGTAGTTTTCAGTTGTATTACAATCACTCGGTTTGTAATTATCAATGCAATTTAATAATAGTTATACAAAGTATTTTACAATACTTAGTAAACAGATATTAATTTTCGAAACAGTGAACAAGATATTATTTCAAATTTAGTTATCCATATGTATATAGCTACACACAATTAATTTAAATAATTTATACAATTAAACTTTAGGTGTACTTTACTTTAGGAATATTTACATTACTTTAGGATTAGAACGATTTTTTATTACAAATCATTCTATTCTAAAGCAACGTTCCGTTCTGTTTTCAAAACAATAAGGTGTTCTAGGAGTGGAAGTAGAGGTAGAAATTACAGAGCGCGTACCGCCAATTTATCTGTAATTATTTTTTTCTACATACTCTCCACCTGAATTCTACCTGAATTCTTACAGACTTCATCAATCAAAATTCTATCATTAAAAATACAATTTTCATGTCAATCGTTCAGTAATACAATAGAATTTTAAAATTCAAAAAGAAAATATCCTAATTAATATATATATATATATATATATATATATATATATCATATTCAGATACAAAATAGCAATTAATTCTAAACATAAAAGTATAAAATTCAAACAATATAGGAAAATAAAACATATTAACTGCAAATTAACACAATAAAATGATTATTTCTTTTTCAAACAGTTAATATAGTTACTTATATTAAACTCAAATAGTACTGCATTTAATGTAGGTAGAATTAAAAAAAGAAATAAAACTTTTAAAGTTTTAAAATAGGTTTAAAAAAGAAGTCTATAAATGCTAATAAGTTTAACATTTCGAAAGGATATAAGTACTGAATAGATCTTTTTAGCACTCCATTGGCTGTTTTTATTTCATATGAGTGAATATTGTTATCCCTTCCTGGAATTGTTCTCTTAATTCTGCCAATTTCCCAGAGAAGTTTATTATTTACATCATCTTCTATCAAAACAACATCGACCGCTTTTAGTGGCGTACGTGAAATAAGAATTATTTAGTGAGTGAGATGTTTTCAAATCGAGCAAATATTAATTCTTCTACTTAGACCACAGTTTTTTTACTTGTAAGGATTGATATATTTTTTCTCTTTTGAAGTGCAGATCACTTCGAGCCATCTATATTCACATCAAAAAGGTTAGTAGGAAGTGAAAGTTATTTATCAAAATAAAAAATAAATACATTGGAGTAAGAGGTTGTGGTTCGTCGTTGTCATTATAAACATATCTCAAAGGAAGCAAGTTGAGGTTAGCTTCTACTTGAACCAATACTAGTGTCGACATTTCTCAACAAGAGAGCTTTAAAGAGCTTTTCCAATAATATTTCGCAGATACTCTTTTACCGATTTTAGAAGACTTTCGTAAAAGCCTCCCCACCATGCAGCTCTTTCAATGATATTTTTTCAAAAGATTCTTTCTCTTACAAGAAATTTAAAAAACTGGATGTTGGAAATGACATCATATAAATTTTCAATTTCTTGTTTAGCTTTTTTAAAGGTCTTAGCGTTGCTTGAATAAATAATTTTACAATTTCATCTTCGAGCTAAGAATCGTTTAAAGCAAGGAGGAAAGAATCTGTAGTCATATCGGTAACAAGATCTAGAGGCAAAGCTCTAATAACTCCGAAGGTGTAGAAAAGAATGAAGGTTTTTTTTAATTTCACCGAGGTTTTCACGTAAATAGGTCTAGGAAAATCTAAATCACAAATCGAAAACGTTGACGCTTTATTAACTCTATCTTTGGGCAAAAGAGTTGCTGTGATTTGGCTTGCAGGTTTAGAAAGATATTTTTGACATTGAGAATATTTTGTTATGCTATTCACCAACTGTTTTTTTTTTTTTTTCGGATTCCAATATCGGGATCGAATTTTTGTCAAAGTATGAGCAGTCCTTCCGTGCATCATTTTTTTATTATCTTGAAACGCAATCAACTCTGTTAACCAGGAATGTCTAGGCATAATGATTGGATGTTTTTCTTATGTAGAAAGATCATCAAATTATAGCTTCCACCTAAACGTATAATTTCTGCTTCATCTATAAATCGATCAAAATTGAATATGGGGGAATTCTCCTCAACTGAATTATCATTTGTATGAGACTCAAATTCTTTTTTTTATATAAAATGGCTTCTGTTCGTTTATTATTATGTATTTTTCTGTTTCCAATAACTCTTCAGCTGTTAGCGGGCCGTAAACTTCCGTACATTTTTTCAGCGTCAATGTAAATCTTTTTATTCCAGCAATTATTCTTATTAGTTTCTCCAAGTTAATAAATATCGTTATATGAATAGGATTTTTAAGCTCTTCAGTTATATACTTGCACTGCAATGTGTCACTAGGGTTCTTTCTGTATTCTAATTCCTCTTCATCAATTATTTTTTATCTTTAGATCTTGGACAAAATTCTGGTGAAATCTAAGACACTTTGGCCCAACAACCAAGTCCGGTCATTGATGAGCTTGGAAACAATTTTGTCCTCTTGAGACGTGGTCAGCGGAATTTTTGGCCCCTGGCCAATGACTCACATTAGAAGAGGAAATCAGCTTACAGATTTCTTCAACCCGATTTCTTACAAAGTGTTTAATTTTTTTTGTTAATCCTTTAATAAAATATATGTTATTTTTAATTCAGTCCAATAAATGCATGTAATTTCCAGATATAGCGACTTCAAAATGTTGCAGCTTAATCTAGCAGAACATAATGAAGCCATCATTTCCAGTCTCGGTAAAATGATGGTTTTTAAAGGTGCTATTCTGTTTTTAGAAGCTACGAAGAAAGTTCGAATGTCTTTTTCAGAGATTTATACACGTAAATAAGCAATTGTGTCAAAAACTGTACTTGCTTCTGAAAAAAAGTGCAAATGCAAACTTGCAATCTGCACTTGGAATTTCAAAAAAACAATGCAGAGGAACAGAAAATTCAGATATTTGTGGAATTCCATTACACCGGTCTTTACAAAGGAAAATTACATATTTTGGGATAACATCATCCCAGTCTATGCCTAACGAGCTGGTTTTTTTACATCAAACTTTTTATTCCTAATGTGAAGGGTTCCTAAGAATCCAATATGATAAAATACTCGACCAAAACTTGAAAAATATACCTCGTGATATTATTCTTTTAGAAGCAAATGCTGCTAATCCACGAGTGCACAAAATACAAAAAATCAGCTACACTGTTCCATGCTATTCCTAAAACTTTGTAAGGAATACTTTCTGTTTCAAATGTTTCCATATTATCACTTGAAAGTACATCAATATTTTTCCATAATTTTTTAAGGGATTTACATTCAGTATACAGCTTATGTAATTGCATACTTGTTTATTTGAAAATGACTATAGACTCAAACATAGGGGACAAAGCTTGCACGACAGAGTATTAACTTCCACTCACATCATCTGTATTGTATAAATATATTTGTGGGAGGTTGAATTCATCAAAAAGATCTTCCGAAAAAAAATTCGAGAGACGTCTCTGTCTTCTTCATCTATTAACATCTGCAAAAATGCTTGTTTCATATCGATTGTAAGAGAAACTGGATAAAATAGAAACCGTAACAAAATATCAAAAATTTCTGGGTACAAATTATGGCTTGGGTGTAGACAATTATTGAGAGAAAGGGAGTTTAAATGATTTGCAGATTCATCAAAAATAATCCTCAACTTACTAGTTACGCGGTCTCATTTTATTACTTCTCTGTCTGATAATAAAAATTAAAGATGCCCTTTATCTTTGGAAATGGGAACTATTTCTATTATTTCCTGTTTTAAATAATCTGTTGACACGAAATAAATTTACCTGTTCTTCAAGAAAGCTTTAAAATTACTTTTTAAACGCATGATTAAACCTTAGTCATTTTTAACTATATCATCTTTCATTTCTATGCATCTTCACCATTTATTATCGCATTTATCCTCTATACTTATTTTGTACTATTATAACTCTTCGATAAAATGATTATCATAACAAATATATATTATGAGACATAATTTTGTCACATTTTCCCTTCACGTTCCAATACAAAGAAAGAAATAGAATTCCATAAAATTGCTTTCCAAATCTAAATATGTTTACAAGGTCATTTTATGTGTTCAACACTTGAATTTAATACACATATTAAGTATATTTTCCATTAAGAATTCTCCAAATATTTCCAAATGAAACTGAATATCAGTATTTTTTTAGTTTTACAAAGACTTTTCAGTTCATAATTTAATAAAAATATCGATTAATAATTTTACTAAATGGAATTCAAATACCAATTCTTTCTTTTTTTTATTCAAATGAGCTGAACAAGTTATTTTTCAGTAGTTTGTATCAATAAATATTCAGTAAACGATGGTGAATTTAATTGCTGGAATGGATTGTAGTATTTAGTAAGACATAAGATTTGAGCCTATCAAAATATTCTCATTTGATTACTCTAAAAACTGTATATTTCATTTAACCATCATTAGATACATTTACAATGTTTACATTAATTATAGAGGAAGGAGGTGCAAAATCGGGTACCATAAATGTTTGTTGTTCTTAAATGCACTCAAATGGGAAAACAAATTCTGAAAACCGTTTTTCATTTTAAATGAATCTTTGGCTATATTAAAACATACTCTTTTCAGTAAAAAATGTAATTGATTATGTAAAAAAAATAGCTTTTTTCAGACATATGAAAAAATTCGGTTTTACCCCACTGGTTGGGTAAAACCCGGTACCCTTTTAAAAATCGTGTTAAACTCATTTTCTTTTTTTAAAATCTTGTTTAATATAGTAAAAAAATACATTTTTGTTATATATTTAACAAAATGAAATTGCACATGTGTTCTTCCATGAGTCAAAAATAAATCTGTAGCAATTTATCTACATTGTATATGCCTACTTATTTTACGATGGAAGTCTTAGAGCTATTTTAACTGCAAAAAATCACAAACAAATGTATTATCATATTCTCTTTCATACTACATGCTTCGTGTGCCCATCCGTGATATTTCACGCATTGTATCCAACTTTCTTTGGATTTAGAATTGGAGTAAAGCTCACTCCAAAATATTCAGGTGTCATTATCTTCTTCATCTTCTGAGGATGCCTCATCAACATTTTTTGGTTTATTTTCCTGTTGAGTCTTATTTTCTTTTTAAGAATCTTCCTTCGTTTTGCAGATTGTTTGGCTTCTTTCTCTTTAACCCTTTTAGGGGCATTGATGCCGTCAAGGCATCACATAATTTTAGTCCCTAATTGCCACATTGGTACCAGATTTTTTGAATGAAAACTTCACTTTTATTAAATAAGCGAAAATATACCTTTACTTCTTTACAAATAAATTTTCTTGTAAATACTGGTGTTGTTCAATTATTTCAATAGTTTACAGATACAATTACCTTGTGAATTAGTTAAAATAACAGTTTCCACTTCTTTTGCCTGCTCTTTTCTCAATCTTAAAGCGTTCCTGGAGAGGGGTAATAACATTGTAACTGAAACTGGAAATGCAGATTGCTGGCTACACAATATCAGATCTGGATAGAAGAGGCTGGATATTGTCAACTACGGGATGTGTGATGTCGACACTTTTAAATGTGGAAAGATGAGCTTCATTATCCTGTGATATTTCATGAATAGTTATTGCTGCAGCTATTCCAACCTATGGCTGCGTAGACATAGGTGCTTTATCATTGGCTTTCGTGGGTTTCTCTGTCATTTACGAAGGAGCAAATAGATCCAGGAAAAACATCGGTGTTGTAAGGAAAATTCCCTGTTTTCTCAAACCGTCTGATTAGAGTATTTATAACTATTGCTCTAAAAAATGCAGCTTTGAATGATTTTCTAACTTAGTAAATTGTTACAGATCGCCCAGTATTGGAAGTAACCACTTCCTCACCTTTTGTTTGTAGTATAAGTTTAGAGGTGCTATGGAAAACACATGAAAGGATAAACTGTACTTAACAGCATTAAATTGTAATTTAAAACTCCATGCTAAAGTATTAACTATCCTAAAAAATCATTCCATGAGTGTAGGACAAAAATGGGTATACCCGGTTTTGACCCACTCTTAAGTACCCGGTTTTACCCCAACGTGACACATATTTTTAAACATGACGTCACTACTCTCAGTCCTATAGTAAAATATCAGTAAAACTGTTAAAATACTTGCAAGAAAGCAAATAATTAAATATAGTACTTACCAATATTTAATATTCTGGCAAACAGTTAATATATGCGTAAAACCTAGAAACAAATAAAATAATTTTTTAAGAGAAATTCAAACGCATTCCTTCACACAAAAATAACCGCACACAATAGTGCTTCGTTCAGCTACAAATGCCCTAATGACTTTCGACAAGCAATTCCTGGTTATGGCCAACAGATAAAAGTTCAAATTAAGGAGGAACTAGCGCTACCCAGTTTTACCTGCCTACCCTGTTTTGTACAACTCTCCAATTATATATTGTAATCGTAAGTATGAACATTTTTAATTAAACATAAAAGAGGGTGATTTTTATTATAGTTATCTATTTTTTGATATAATGAACTATTATCTGATTTTAAAGATTAACACAAGAATTTCCTAATTCAAATTAATTTAATTATCTTTATATAAGTTTAATTTTAATTTCTATATCAGTTATTATATACAGTTATATACTATCATATTTTCGCTTATTACAATATACTATTATTTTATGCATATTAAAATTTCGTTAACTATTTGAAAGCTTTTCATCGTGTTTTACTTCCATTTTCCTGTACAAACAAAGTACAATTACTCAGAATTGTTATCGAAATTTCAATGTTTCTGTAAAACACTCTAGGCTGTTTATCTACTGAACTTAACGCATAACATAGTGCTCTAAAATTTGTAAAACATTTCAAATTAAATTCAGTGTAATTAATTTATTGTGCATTTCAATTTAATTTCTCATTCTTTAATTAATATTAAAATTTATTATTAGTTATACCAATTGATATTTAACACTTACCTTTCAGTTTTTAAACTTGTGATCCACGGAACAAGATATTCTTCAACAATTAATAATTCATATTTATAAAGATACATACGATTAATTGAAATGCTCTAATTCATTTAGTTATTTACGCAAGGAATAAAATTTGAAGTTAAATTACTTCCATGTAATTTCCTTAGAAAATATTCCCTTTTTCTCATATTTATGTTTTTCATATTTAAATAACTTTCCTCAGTTTACTTTAATTATACAGGTAGATCGAAAAGTCTATCTTTGATTAGAAAATGCATTTATATGCACTATATATAAAACAAAAGTGGGAAACTGGTCCAAAACCAATTTTTCCAACGGAGAGAAAAAAGACTCAAGCCGAGACCTGAACCCAGAACCTTTGACCTGCATTGTCAATGGTCTACCATTTGAGCAACCTGGTCTGACAACTGACGCACAGTGGAGTACTTGACCCGAAATCCTGGTCAAAAATATTTTTCGATGTAAATATAGTTCGATGGGCTTGAAATTCTTAGATGTTATTGGGTATCACTATGGCATGTTTGGTATCGTAAATGAAGTCTATAGCCTTTACGGTTCATTTACAGAGACACCCAAAAGAATCCCCTTACATTATGGTCTATGAGGAAAAATCGTTTGCTCAGTATTTTAATGCTATCACACTTTTAAACGTGCTGAAATTTATATTATCATTATGGCGTACTAAGGCACTTATTGTAGAATATGGTGTGCATAGAATATATCGTTCATTTACAGGGACACACAAAAGAATATGGCCGAAGAATAAATTAACTATTGAAGTCTATGACCTTTAATTGCTGGAGCTAGAAGTGCGTTTGTAGTTGTGATAGGCGTTTTAAAATAGAACATTTTTTAAAAAATATTACTTGGTGTGGATACATTCTGTAGATCATATACAGGGCTGTACAAAGTTCTCAAGTACATTTCCGTTTATTCACGGAAATGGCTGAATGGACATGTTTAGCTGTGCTATGCGTTTCACTGAACTAACTTTTAGCATACTATGAAGTATACATACAAATCCATAGCTTAGTTTAATATTTTATATCTTAAAAGCTGAAGAAGTGTAAGTAAGATTATAACACTTCACATAACAATAAATATACATTTTATAAATATTTTGACAATTAAGAAAAAAAAGAGTGATCATTTAAGAAGAGCACAAAGAAAACAGAAGTTAAAATATTAATTTACTAAGTAGATATTTTAAAAATACGAATAAATCACATGTCGGAGTTTGGAAGTTGAGCGACTTGTAACCTTAATTATTTACTCTTTTTAAGAGGAAAGTAATTGTTCATAGGTTTGTCTTATTCACTATTAATGTTTAATTAGATGTATTTAATTTTACAATATATACAAAATATTATTTACATTTAATAATGCTTATTACATTTAAATTTTAATAATAATTATTGCATTTAATTTATGTTTAATAGTGTTATATTTAATAGTAGGTTCAGTAAAGTGGAGTCTATATAGTATAGATTGTTAGTTTTTGAATGTATTTAATATATTACCAGTTTCAAAATGATTCATCAGAACTCTTCTTCGCCTGCTTCATCACTCTCTTCTTGGCTTTTATCGGGACTACCATCAGACCTTGCTGGAAGAATAAGTTGTAGGGTCTCGCTACTGTATGGCTTGCTCTTTTTAGTTGATAAACGGAGTCATCAGAAAATATGAAGTTGCTTATTTTCACGTACATTACAAAAGGAAAATTTTAATTAAATTTTCTTGGTGCCGTTTGTCAGTTTTGGAGTTAAAATTATGTGTTCCTTTTTAAGGATACCGTCCTCGAAAGTGTTAATTTTCCTCCTTTTTCTCCTTATGTTACACACATGAACCCCAAGAACTAATTAGGGAACGCTTTTTCAATAAATAAGTATATACTTGGAAGGCGATCGGATATTTCTATCAAAAAATATCGAGTAGCGTGCGTATGTACGCACCTACATACGTACATATGTACGTACGTACATACAGACAGACAGAATATATAGGTACAGAAGCTCTTCGGTAATATCCTGTGAGCTAAAAACATGCAATACGACAGTAAATATATAGTTCCTATCTCTTCGATTCGGTGGCCGCAAAACAGAGCATTTAAATAATCATCCCGAAAAAAAAAATTATAAAAAAATGGCAACAATATGCGGAAGATTTTTTTGCAGAAATTGACACTCAAGACTATAACTAAAACGATTATAATTCAAACATGGCTGAGCAAAGCGCGGCACATATTTAAAAAGCTTTCGATATGTATAAATTAGAGCCCAAAACGCTTTAAAAATAACCTTTTTACACATTTAATGTTTTTTTATTACATTAAAAACAAAACTATTTAAATTAACGCATAGTTTAACACTAAGCTCTGACCTTTGTTAAACACGTAAGCCCTGTTTAGTTTCAATTCAGCAATTCATTGAGACACAAAAAAATTATATTTAAACATAACAACAATGCCAAAAAACAACAACAACAACAACAACAAAAAACACGTCATCTCAGGAAGAAATTTTCTCTTCAGCTGATGCCTTGAGCCACCGGTTATAACTCAGGTTTCTAAAATAGACATAGATCGATGCACCAATTAGTTAGCTATTAAAAAATATCATTTTTACAATTGTTGGCGAAATTTTAATTTTTGCATTTTTGGCCAGGTTTTTGGATCAAATACTCCACTGTGCGATGGGCATATTTCTCTCTTATAGCTTTATTGGTAACAACATCCGGTCTTCCATATAGAGAGCTCAACAGAATAAACCGCAGGTAGTGGAACTCCATTTAAACGACGGGGACGTAGAAGAACGTGCTAAAGGTCAGGTCTGGCAACTGAGAGTGAAGAAAGTATAAGGAAACTTAGGGAAAATCTTTAAGATGCTGATAACAAACGGTGAAAAGCACCCATTTTGTTGCTACTAAATAGAACTCTTCAGTGCCCTTGAGGCCAAGGCTTAATTCAATCAACATCTGTGAAGCTGGTGCCAAAATTTTTAAAAATTAGCCAAGTGTTTTGTTAAAGTCTTCCGTGACGTGATTGTTGTAGTGTAGCAGTATCGAAGTCGTGGAAATCGGAAATGTTAACAACCTAGGAAAAAGCTAAGTGTGTCTTCTTGTATCACAATACAGTTTTGGCATCGTTATTCACTTAAAACCGGGCTCACTGATTTTGGCTCATGGGAATTACATGTGCGAAAAGTTGTCTTGTGAAACCTGAGTGCACAATGAGCTTTTTTCAGATTTGTGAATATTTCCAGTTTCTGGCACTGCGACACTACAGGCACATTACGGAAACTTAAAAAAAAAAATTAAACTTTAAAACACTTCGTTAGTTTACTAATATTTTCAAACCGGTTTCCCATATCTATCTTATATATAGCGGATATCAATAAATTTTTTAATAAGGAAAGGAAATACTTTTCACACAAAATAATAATCCTAATTGCGAGCATTTTTAGGGAAACAAAATATAAAGTGGTATTTATTAGCATTATCGATTGGTTGAGAAAATAAAAATTAGTCCAATTTTGAACTTGAAAAATTAACAAAAAAATTCTCTGGCACATTTTATTTTAATTAACATTAAATATATCTATTTGTAGGTGCGTTCGTAAATATATAAATACGTAGCACCTATAATCGTCGTTCAGTCCGTCTGTCTGGCCGTCTGCCCGCATATAACAGATCAAAAACTGCCCAGCCGAATAAGCTGAAATTTTAAATATACTATAACTGTTGCAACATTTTGTCAATTCAAATTTTATGAAAATCGGATGTGCAGTTTAATTACAGGGACAGTCAAATATTTCTGTAACATTACGGCCACAATGGGAAAAAATAACTTCAAGTGCATTTTAATGATGTTACAGCCTTTCGAACAGAACTAAATTGATATGTTCTTATGAAGGGCACTAAAATATGCATTTAGTACAATATGAGGTGCAGAAAATAGTTATACAACTAGTTATAATACGAATGCACCTCATTTACACAGTTTGACGCGCAATTTACAGTTTAGTAATTCTCCTATCAGCTATTACATAAAGTTATTCACTGTCCTCACTGTCCTGTTGTTGAACAAGATATTCTTCAACACTTCATAATTCTTATTTAAAAAGGCAGATACGAGGAATTTAAATGCTCTAATACATTTTATTATTTACATAAGGTGTAAGTTTTGAATCTGTTAAAACACTTTCATATGATTACGTTAGAAGGTATGTATTTCATTTCCTCATATTTATATACCTTTACTTTGTTTACTTTAATTATATCTGTAATAATCTTAATTACAAACATTTTTAGGTATACATAAAAGGAGAGGATGATTTTTTATTAGGATTATCGATCAGTTGACATAAAGAAAATTAATCGAATTTTCAAGATTACCTTTAAAATATCAACAAAAAGCTCGCGTGACTCAGGTTAATTAATTTTTTCGCCGGGATAGTAACTTTATCTATAATTAATTCATAAAAATATATCTAAATACTAGAAAACATTTTGAAAATGCAAACAAATTATTTATGGTGAAGTGACTTATTAAGTAGTAAGCAAATTTACATAGTTCAGATGCATTGCGAAGAAAATTACATTAATGCCATTATTTGTATATGCAGAGAGATTTGTTCATTAATGACAATTATTTAAATAAATAAATTTACTCTTTTGTTCGTTTTCGATAAAATTGTAGAGTGGTATGTGTTTCTTTTTAATGTAATTTCTTTGAAACTTTTGCGGAAATTACACATTTATTAGAATTTAAATATGTTATATCAAACAATATCAATATGTAAATGCGTCATAAGTTTACATAATCTTACTAGATCTAGCAATTTAAGCGTCCTAACTGCGTTAAGAAGACATTATTAGTGTTGAATATATATGTTTTATTTCTCTTTCTCCCTATTTCGTGTTAATTCTTTTTCTTTTTTATTAAATCTTTTTATTTATTTATTTATTTATATTTATTTATATTTATTTGTTTATTTATTTTTATTTATTTATTTATTTATTTATTCTATTCTTCTTATTATTATTATTAGTAACAAAAACCATGCTTTGTTTGGATTCACGAAGCTCTATTTAATAAAATAAATATTTGAAAGTAGCAATATTTCTACTATTTTGTTTGCATCTTTTTTAACCAAAAACGTTATTTTATGTTTTGGCGCATTTTAATTTTAGAAATGTTACTTCAGCCAAATAACTAAGAATTTCCTCGTCATTTTTTATTTACGATATAACGAATTTAACAATTAATTTCATTTGTTTACAATTCTTTTGTTGCCACTTTACAAAAAAAAAAATCATAATATAATTCTTTTAAAATGTGTAAGTATCGTCTGCGTAAACTATTTCACATAATAAGAATAAATTGTGCATTGGAATTCTTAACACTGAAAATACTTTTATAATTGAATGTAAATAATTAAATTTTCACAAATTTTAATTCATTAAAAATATGCTATAATTTTCATAAAAAAAGGTATTTTAAAAATTTCATGAAAGAAATTGTAAAACTATTTAATTAATCATTATTCTATCTATAATGACTAACTCCATGATTTATTTTTTCTTCTGAAAATATACGTGTTTCATTTTTTATTTGCAAAAATGCATCTGTAATGAAAAAACATGCAAAATAAATTAACTAAAATAATAATTTTTTTAAACTTTATTCTGTAAAAAAATAAGATTGTGCAAATATACAGATCGTAATTTATTTTTGTGTTTAATTTCAAGTCAAAATACTGAATAGTTTTTTATTTTTTTTTGTAAAGTGTACCACAAAATGTAATTATTGTAGCCTAATAAAGGAATCGCTTCGCACATCGAAATTACTATTATTTTAATTTATTTCTTTTATTTTATTTGAGTTCCGCTTATTTCTTTTATTTCCCTTTCTCTTTTCTTTTCTGTTAATTTTTCCGTTATTGTGGCAACACTTTTCTCTTCTGCATGTCCTTCTTTGTGTTTGGTGTTTACCTTAGTGCTAGCGCCACCTGTCGCACTCTTTGTAAGCTCTACTCTTTCGCTTTTTTGTTCATTTATGACATTGCCCCCTTACGGACCAGTTTTACATTGGTTCATGACGGTATGTTTTATTTTCCAGCTCGAAACGCGTCCTATGTGTTTTATGATTTTATGGTGATATATAAAAAGTTTTGTTATTTGACTTGTGCTAGGTATTTTTTAATATAAGACTTATTTAACAAAAAAAATTATATTAAAGACACTTCATAACTGCATAAGGTAAATAAATATTTAAAGTAATCAAATACAAATTCTCATACCAATACTTTTCATAGCTATTATTTTATTATTATCTAAGAGCTCTTACTTTATGAAATTTTAAGAAATTAAAATTTTAAAATTTGTTACGTTGTTATATTTAGACTCAGAAACTCACAAAAAGACTGTATTTTTTTTTATTTTAATAATTTTACAATATATGGCTGCATTACATTTTGATTAGTAATATGCATTTCCTCTAAAAGAGTGTTTTTTAAAGGCAAAGACGCTAAAGTTATTACAATAAATTAAGGAATATCCTTGTTATTCCAATGAAATTTCTATAAGTTTCTCCAACATAGAAACATATTTTTATATTTCTTACCTCCCAGGAAACACACACATTTTGGTAGACGATCGAGCCGAAGTCGGCAATGTCGGTTTAGTGTTGGCATGTGTATAGTGGAATCGGTGAGATGTCTGCATCATGGTGACAACCGATACAAATGAAACTTCCTTTTTAATACCGATTGTCCTTATCGGACTCCTTTCGGCCAAATCGGCAAGCCAATTAATTCCTTAAAATTCCCCAATCAAAGAGAAATGAATAGAAACCCCGTTTATACGGAGATCGCCACTGTTTTTTAAATTATAATTCAATCTTTCAAAATCTTTTTAAAGGCGATCAAATTATCGTGCTTTTAGAAACTGCGGTGTCTGAACGGGGGATGGCGAGCGTAGCTCGTAGGTGGCCGAGCCCCTTAGGAATTTAAAAAACAGGGGCTATCTCCCTATAAACGGATTTCTATTCATTTCTCTTTGAATGGGTAACTTTAAGGCCAAATCCGCTGCAGTACTACTTGATTACACCGTCGACCAATGTTGCCAAATTATATAAATCGCCCAACCACTCGCCTAATTATACAAATTGAAATCATTTTTATTTTAAATAACGAAAGGACAAATAAATTAGTGCAACATTAATAAAAAATACAAATAAAACTTCGAAATAAAAATAACTTGATTACGTAGACACGTGTAACGTGCTTAAAGTCAAGTTAATGTGACATTTACGATCAACCATTATTGGCATTTAATCTTATAGTTTGGCGAATGATAGATTTTTGGATAACTAAGTAGGGATAACTAAGTAGTACCAAAGATACAATAGCTCTTTTCGCCTTTGATTAAGTAAAATAAATCAAACATTTCAAAATAAGCTAATATAAAAGGAATTAAGTAAACAGAGTCTTTGTCTCCCGGTATTTTTTAACAAAGCGAAAAGAAAGTTCTTTTAAATAAGACATTTTAAAATAATCGTTTTTAATCTGACGTAATTTTGACCAAACTATTCTTTCTCTTTTTAATATTCACGTGAAAATACTTTTGTTAGAAATGAAATATTATTTGCGCTTTCCTAACAAAAATAGTTGAAAAGTATCCTCTCAAAATATCAAATAAATGACTAGCGCAATTTTTAAATTTAAACTGTTTTGCAATATTATTTTATGTTCATTTTATGTAATAACTGTAATGTGACATAAATACGACGTAATTTCTCCTATTTAAGACATCTAACGCATGTTAATGAATTTATTATTTTACAATTTCCTTTCTCTCTTAAAATTCGCGTGTAAATATAGTTTTTATGACGTAATTTTTAATAAGTTCCTGCTTTTTGTACATAATTATTTAATTCTAATTCCAAATGTTTTTTTTTCTGTTTATAATAGTCACGTGTAAATAAATTTTTAATTTATTTACACGTATAAATATTTTTTTTTTTTATTTGAAGCAAACATTATTGTTCGCGCTGTTTATACAGTTGGCAACAGTTTAAATTAATATCACTTTCCAAAATACGTAAAAAATATCTCTAGAAATGCTGAAAATTTGAATTTAAAATAGAAATAAAACCTCAAAAAATGAGTCAAATAAAAAAAAAAATACAGTCTGCACACCGGGAACTTCAAACGTTTAAAATGATCTAAAAATGATTAAATTCCCATGAATAGTTTTTTGCTCCTATAAAACTTTTTTAGTGGAACGATATTGTCCAACTTTAGCATTAAATATCTCTTAAAATGATTCTGCGATTTGAAAACTGTCTGCATCAGCGTGTTTATCAAACATTTCTGTATAATACTACCGATTTTCATATTTTCGTATGCATTATTATTTTTTTAATATTAACGAAGAAAGTCACAAAAAATTCAAAACCGGCGGCGGTGACTGCGGTAGTTACTTTTTTTTAGAATAGAGAGAAATGTAGAATTAAATATATATATCTGAAAAATAATTGCTGCTGGGTGAATTATATGAACTTGAACTGAACTTATATAAGCTAACATTTTGAAACATCTCTCCTCAACACTGGAAATATTTGACGGAATATATTATGACAGACTAAATATATTTTTTTCATGCATTTTGTTCATTTATCAAAATTCTTTAAATATTAGTCTGAGAGTATTGCAGTTGTTTTGGTTATATTACTTAGGTAATGTTTTTTGTTTACTTGATAGGAATTAAATAAATGTCTAACTTGCGGCTACATTGAACCAGAAGTAAACTATTTAAACTCAAATGCAATGCAATTTAAATCAGTCCTGGATATTACAAATCAAAATAATTCCTTGAAGATAATCGCATATATTAATATAACAGAAAAACTCGTAATACAGTAGATCCAGATGTTTAAAAAATACTTTTTCGGTTCGAAGGGGTTGTGTAAGTAGTAATTCAGGGTCCTTACGTTATTTTTAAAGATTTTTTTTCAAGACAATAACTATAGACGATTAAAAAACTGATTTCTTTTCAATTTGCAAGGGGGGGAAAATCGCTTAAAATTAATTTACAACCACTTTCAAATAATTTTTCGCTGAATTCCGTAAAAATCTGATATGTGCATTTTTTCATTATGCAAAGAAGACTTTTCCTTCAACTGTTTCCCTTTAAATAATTCAGCGTTCCAATCTTTATTTTTTTTTACTTGGGTTTCTCCAATATATCAATATGGTCAAAAAGTTAAACTTTAACATATACATTTTTCTTTATTCGGTTCAGTTTTGGTTGATCCTGACAATGCATTTTCTAAGATTAAGAATGGAATTTTCAGCAATATATGCAATAGGTTGCACTCGTCCTTAGTCTACACGAAGATGATTTTTTCCGGATCTACCCTCACCGCTCGTACAGACTTTGAAAAATATTATTTTATTTGATAGCCTGCCACCATCAATATAAATATGCGATATCGGACACGATGTGAGAAGGATTATAAAAAAATGCTAAACTTATTCAATTAATATTAACGAACAAATTATTTACAAATTATTTACATAGAAACAAAACATTATTTACATTTAAGGGCTCGGATATAGACAATCCGGCCGTAATCTAAATTATATAAAACACTTTCTGCGTACTGGGTTCACTTATTAAAATACCTTATTTCCTTCTCACCCTACGTTTTCTCTTTAGGTTTATCGGAGGACTCCACAGGAACCCCCGTTGTGTCGGCTTCCTCCGCACAGGACCTAGCCATTTTCCTGAAACTCACTACGCCCCACTCCCGAAAACTTAACCTGATTTCTTGAGGTCTTTGCCAAAACTCTTCCGCTTCTCTCTCAAACATTCTTTCCAAAGAAATGAATTCGGGGCTTCCCTGGTGCCCACAGGGCCACCCTCTTCTTATCTAAAACTTCTTCTATCCGGGAATGTCTTTGTTTTCCTTATCTACGCTTTCTGTGGTCTAAGTTATTGAATAGAAAGGGAAGCTCGAATTCATTGATTCAATGAAGCTTGTTCTTACAGTAAATTCTAACTATAATAGCTCGGATCAACTTCAAGATAAGGAAATATATTACTCTAAACCCATATACGCAGAAAGTGATAAACATATACACAAAACAGAAATACAATAAATAAGCAAGAAGACAATATTAGATAGTTGTAATCTTAATTATTTACGGGTTCATTAGTGTCAGAGACCTGACACCCCCCCCCTCCCCCCCTTTAGATGAAAGTATGCCATTTAGGGACAAATTTTCCCCAAACACATAGTAATATCTACAACATATGAAATATATAGAAAAATTATGCAAATTAGGAGAGTTCAACAGTTCTTTTGCATGTTTCTTCGGTGTTATCACCACACACATATTTCAAGTTATCTAAACATTATCTACTGTCATCCCTAATGAACAGTATGCTAATAAGATTGCTTAAAAAATTACACATTATGCTAATACACTGTTATAAATACAAGATACAAATACAAATACGCATTCACAGAAAAAAGTAAAATTTTGATGGTTACATGTTGCTATTTGCTAATTATTTAATGATTGGCGCAGATGGAGGAGTCACTGCTTGTTCCTCCCAGCTCTTCCTATGCAGTCTAGAAATTGCGTCAGGATTCAAATGTTGTGTTTCTGGGGGATGACAAATACTTAGGTTCCACCGTTGCAATGTAAGAGCCCTTCTAGTGAGTTTGGAGGACCATGGAATTGTCTCAGTTAGAAATTTTAATGTGTTAAGATCAGTGATGATCTCAATTTGAGATCAAATCTCCAAACCTCTTTCTCTATACTAGGGCGAGTACTCTGAGCCCCTGATAATTTTTGACTGGCAAACGCTATCGGCTTAAACTGATCCTTTTCATCTTTTTGAGTGCGACAATATCCTACTGCCAAGTCTGAAGCATCGGCATGAAGCTGATATTCTAGCCCTACCGTAAGAATAGCCAACATTACACAATTGTTGATAAAGTGTATTGAATGCTTGCTCTGCCCTTTCATACCATGACACAGTATTTTTGACTTTCCCTTTAGTTAGCTTGGTTAAAGGTATCACAATTTTACAATAATTTAGAATATAAGATCGGTAAAATCCCATTAATTCCAAAGCAGAACTAAATTCCTTTTTAGTTTTTGGTATCTGCAAATCTCTATTTTCTCCTCATCTGGCGCATGTGTTCCACCCCAATTACATGACCTATGAACGTTCTTATCTTTTCTCCAAATTTACACTTATGAAGACTAAAAGTAAAATTTCTAGTTCCTCGATAACTGCCCTAACATGATCATAATGTTCTTCCCAATTGTCGGAGAAAATTATGACATCATCAATATATACCTGTGCATAACTTCGATGAGCTTGAAGAACATTATTCACATACTTTTGGAACGTAGCGGCCGCTCCTGATAAACCGAAAGGCATATTTCGTCATTGATAAAGCTCGTTATACGTTGTAAATGCAGTCAAATGTTTACATTCCTGAGTCATTTTAATCTGCCAATAAACCCTCATTAAATCGATCGAAGACAAATATTTAGCCTTCCCAGAAGTATACATGAAATCCGTTTATAGGGAGATCGCCACTGTTTTTTAAATTATAATTCAATCTTTCGAAATCTTTTTAAAGCCGATCAAATTAGCGCGCATTTAAAGTCTGCGGTGTCTGGACGGGGGTTGGTGAGCGTAGCTGGTAGGGGGCCGAGCCCCCTAATATTTTAAGAAAAAGTGGTACATTTTTTAAACGGTCTTTGTTGTATTGTTATTTATTAAAGTGAATGTTTGCTTTTAAAATAAGTGGAATTTGAAAATTAGCAAAAATAAAATGTCAAAATAAAATAAAATATTGAAAAGTTTGATATGAACTAAAAATTGTATTCTTAAAAGAGTTCTTCTTTACAGTAATTTTTAACACATTCCAACATAGATGAAAATTTTTATGACTTTGGTTTATCTGGACTTCTGGCTGAGCTCTAACTATTGTAAATATACTCGGATCACACTGCATTTTTTATATGTTATTGTCGTTTACTATAGAATGATCTCTATTGAAAAAAAAAAATGTGTAACACTTATAGTTCATTTGCATGGACGGTTAAAGGTATTCTGTTACATTACGGTCAATGGAAAAATCGTTTCAAGTTCAATTTATTGTTGTTAGACCATTTAAAACATAAAGAAATAGATATGCATTTATAAAATGCAGTAAAACATGCATTCTGTAGAATATGGGGTTTGCAAGGAATTTATTATTGATTGATTACAGGACAACATAAAAGAATTCAGTTATATAATGACATGGCGGGGGGTGTTTGCAGCGAAATTATGTTACTCAAATATAATGAAATAGACATTAATTACTCATATTTACTATAATGTACTTGCTGTGAAATATGATGTGCATAGCATTTATCGTTCATTTACAAGGGCACACAAAATATTCGGATACAGTACCCTATCTAAAGTACTCTATATTATTGATAATTGCTGGAAGTGCTATATTATTTATGGTATACGTGTTTAAGCTTAACTAAATATTTACTTGCTATGTGATGTGTATAAATGCAATAGATCATATACACGGCTGCAAAAAAAATAGTAAGCATGGAGAAGTATCAGCGTGAATGGCAGGGCGATTTTTAATAGAGTTATGCACTTTCTAGTTGAACTATATTTAGTATGCTAAGAGATATTTACATAATATAAATAAAATCATATACACGGCCACGCAAAAAAATGAATACTTAGTTTTCAGTAATTAAGGATAATATTACCTAAAAGTCTACTTTGAGTAGTTTTAACAATGCCTTAACAATAGCCTGGTTTAAATTTTAGCTTAATACGTGGCGCTTATAAAAATCTTTTGGTAATATACAGAACCGTACAAAAATTCAAGCATTTTCCGCATATTGGTAGAAATTTCTGGAACATCTGTTGGTAATATACTGGACTATATAAAAAATTCAAGTATTTTCCACATATTGACAGAAATTTCTGAAGGTGAATACCTATTATGGATTTTCTTACTAAATTAAGTTTTAGCATACAATATAGAATTCAAATCGAGAGATTAACCCTCGGATTATATAAGCAGATAAGGGAACAACGTTTATAGCACCAAAACAATTTATCTCGTTGCAAACTAGTTTCGATAGCCGTAGAATACCGTCATCAGCGCAAAGAATGATTCTTTGCACTGACGATGGCGCGCTATGACTACTGAAACTGTTAGTTTGAAACAAGTGAAAGGTTTTTTGTACTATAAACGTTGTTTTTTTATCTGCTTATATTGTACTGAGTTAAGTAATTTCTTATTGTAATTTAACCCTCGGACAAAAAAAAAAAAAAAAAAAAAAAAAATACAATAATGTTTTTAACCGCAATTAAAATTCATTTGTTTTTATTCCATATTCTTTTAAAATGTTTCTAAGTTTTTACGAGTTTAGATCGAAAAATAGCAGTTTACAAATCAATTTCTTAATTTCATAACATTCAGCTGGATTTAACTGTATTTGAACTAATTCAGATTTTCCTGTCAGGTTCATTGGACCCGTTTGGTAGGAAGATGTTTAAATGCACAATAGAATTGAACTACTTTTTCGGCTACGAACTGTAACTGCTGAAATTTCGTTTTCAAATGTGTCATGCTATTCTGAAATGTTTATTAAGATCTTTTTTTAGCATATTAAACAGAGAAATTTCGTTAAGGCTGTTCTCAAATCCAAAAGGGCAACTTTCTGACGTAAGCTTTAATTTATTTTTGTTCGGAAATGCCTGAAATTAGCAAGTGTTGTTGTTCAGAAATTATGTAATCGAACTGTTTTTTTTTTTCCTTTTTTTTTTTTTTTTTTTTTTTTTTTTTTTGCAAACGCGATAGATCGTTCAGAAATAGTGTGCCAAATTGGGCATCTTGAACCGAATTTTCGCGCGAAAGAAAAATAAGTACTCAAAAATGTTGAAAAACGTGTTTGTCATGTGATCAAAATCGCTTATAACTCAGTAGGTAATGTATTGGTAAAAAAATGGAAAACGCAGTTCGATTCTAAATCGTTTCCATTTTAAGGCTTTCCAATTTTATATCATTCCATTAAAAAATGAATTTGTCAATGTATCAAAATGTTTTGCACTTATTGAGCAGAGCAGTTAAGAACAGCCTTAAAGAATTCTGGAAGTGTTTCATATTCGTTACTTGATGCATGATTTTTTTTCCTGTTAAATACATTACTATGCCCCCTCGATCCTGAAAATATAACAAAGTCTGCTGCTAAGACATACTGAATGACTGAACCAAATATAATCAAAAATTAAATTGGTGCATATCGCCCAACAGGTGGCGATGCTAAGCTGCATTTTTTGCGATTTCTGCAATAGCTCTATTGCAAGAACTAATGCACGGAATTACATCAAACTTCAGATTCAATTAGTGCATGATATGAATTGGAGCTTATAACGTTTTGGTGTAAATCGCCCAAAAGATGGCGCTGCTATGCTGCATTTTTCGGGATTTCCACGAATTCCACAATAGCTCTATCTCAAGAACTAATGCACAGATATTCATCAAACTTCAGATTCCGTGAGTCCGTGATATGAGTTAGTGCTGATCAAGTATTGGTGTAAATCGCGCAACAGGTGGCGCTGCTGTGCAGCATTTTCCATTATTTCCGCAATAGCTCTATCTCAAGATTAATGCACGAATTTTCATCTAACTTTAGATTTAGTTAGACGTTGACACAATTTACTGTTGATTAAATTTTGGTTTTAATCTCCTAATAGGTGGCTCTACTATGCTGGAATTTTCACGATTCTTACAATAGCTCTATCTCAAAAACTAATGCACGGATTTTCTCCAAATTTCAGATTCAGTCAGACGGCGACATAAATTGTTGCTGATTAGGTTTTGGTATAAATCACCCAATAGGTGGCGCTGTTAGACTGCATTTTTCTCCATTTACACGAATTCAGCGATAGTCATATCTCAAGATCTAATGCACGGAATTTCATATCATTAACATCTTCATGAGGGTCATATATTGCTATTTAATTTTGACAGTGTCACAGCGAATTCACACATGAAGTGTCACATGAAGAATTAACATGTATGACAAAGAAGAAAGTTTTAGGATTGGTACATCCGACTAGTGTTTATTATTATTATTACTATAGAGGATAGTGCATCGAAAGGTAAAGTCCAACTCCTCAAATGCGAGCGAAGCATTTATTGATCATAATTCCATTCTTGAATCTAAAGTTTTCCTATCAGGTAAACTTATTTTTTCCATATAATAATACGTTTCAAAACTGAACTAATTCAAACTAATTAATGAAGAGTTTCTTTGATGGAATGAAATTTTGTGATTGCGCTTCAAATAGGCTCCCAATTTTGCCTAAATCAATCGCTGCTAATTTAGTTAAACGTCTTTATTTGTTTTTAGCAACATATTAATAATTGCATGTAAATACATAAAACATAATGATGAAAGCATTCTTTTAAAATTATGTATAAAAACAAATTACAAATGTTAATTGAAAATCTAGATTTTTGAGTGCAAACGATTTTAGCACAATAAAGAAATAATGTTTCCCTTTTAAGAAAATCTTAAAAGACGCTTCTGATATTGATACTTAAAATACATATGATATAATAATCAAATAATTCTGTGAAGTGATTAGTATCTATGATACATTTTTATCTTATCGAAATTTTAATCAAATCTTGAATAACAATTTCCGACAGTAAAAAACGAAAGCAAAAAAATACAGGTTTATACCGGTTTGTTTGAACTGATAGGCGTATCAAAGCACGTGCTTTTGTTTGGGTCTTCTGTAGCGGATTTTAGGGCTACTTTTATGGCGTCATCCTCAGCCACCTTACTGCATCTCCATCTATCTCATTCCTCCATGGGACTATACTTAGTCGAATTAGTGCACAGGCAGACAGACGGACAGTAAAATCGAATTCATAAACACTTGTCAACTATGTTGCAAAGTGATAAAAACAACTAGAAAATTCACTTTATGGATTTTTTTTTTAAGTACAGTCGTGGAAAAAAAAAGTAAACACCCCCTACTAACTCCTCAGCAAATCACTGTAGAAGAAAGTTACTGGTACCCAACGATTGGAAATAAAGTCTACTTTTAAATGATGTATATAAAATTTTCTTAGGAGGTCATCTAGATATAAAAACGAATCCAAACTTCATTTTTTTCAATGGCAAAGCCCAATTTTAACAAGATATTTCAAATCTTCCGTTCAAACTATGCCTAGACACCAAATTTCAAGTCATTTGAATGATAAGTTTTTGAATTATAAACATTCAAAATTGAGTGCTTCTAATGTTAAATTACATTTTCATATTTTTATTCATATCTACCGAAATTATGCTCCTAATGTGCTAATTTTTTGTGTAGTAATAATACTAATATACCCAAACATAAATAAGCTGAATTTGCAATTTTTATAATTTTATGATATGAATTATGAATTATGAAATTAATATTCGAAAAAATTATGAATTGCAACCTACAATTTTTTTGATGAATTTAGATTTATTAAGTCCTGCTTTATGGAAATTCAAAAATTTCACATTTTTATTCCAAGTAGTTTTCAAATTATGCTTAAAAAACGGCAAAATGATGGTTTAAGGGGCCGTCTATGATGGAAGTGAGTAGACATTTTGAAATTTATTCTGCTGTACTGTAATCTAACACGCTTCATTGACTCCCTGAGTGGCGCTTAAGGTGCCTTGATCAAGGAAGGGGCTCTCTAGGTGAACAATCCAGTACGGAACTTCAATTTGGATACAGCCCTTAAAATAAGCTCGTTTTAAAATAATTAATTTCTCAAAAACTTATGGTACGAATTGCATAAAAATTCGTTTTTAGGCTAATTGAAGGGTGTAGAGTTCATTTATGCTGTCAGAATTGGGTACTGCTATTGAAAAAAACAAAGTTATGGTTCGTTTTAATATGTAGATGGGTTCCTAAGCAAATTTTATATACATCATTTAAAAGTAGACTTTATTTCCAATCGTTCGGTACCAGTAACTTTCTTCTACGATAATTGGTTGAGGAGTTAGTAGGGGGTGTTTACTTTTTTTTTTCACGACTGTACATAGTAGAAACGTTTTACAGTATGTCAAAAATATAACATAATAAAGATAAAAAGATAAAACGGAACTAAAGAAAGTTTCAAAGGATGGCGAGTCACCTTTATGATTAATAAAGAAATAAACTCGATAATAGTAACTGTATTCCATACCTTATCTCTATGTCACTTCTCAAAGAATTTTGACAAGAAATTAGAATATGAGGGAAATAAATTTTCTGAAAAACATTCCTTGGCATCAGGCTGAATTTAAAAGCAGAAAATTCAAAAACAGAAAAGCAATCCAGGAAATGGTTTGTATCGTAATAAAGATCATAATTGCAGAATTTTACTTTCAAACACAGAAAATTAATAGATGCTTGAGGCAGCGCACATTAACATTTAAAACGAAATAATAAATATGCTTAACGTCCGTTGGGAAAATAATTTTGTAATGTTACTCCATAATGTATCAAATTATCTCGATAATGTACCGAGTAGTTTTTCAGTTATTGAATTATTAGCTAATTTGTTTTAAAACAATGTCTTAATATTAAGGTTGATTTTTAATTTTTCATTATTTTATATCAAACTTACACATTAAAGGTATGCCTAAAACAGACTTCTTTTGTTGATGTCAAAGAGTTAGCAATACGAAATTGAGGAAAACAATACAAAAATCTAGTCATTTTTACTCGAAGTTGAGTAGAAAAATTCAGTAAAGTTTTGACATTTGAGTATGTAAGATACTCTGTTCCCAGATAAAATGCGCTATAAAAAAGTACAAATATTTCCTAATTTACCAAAATATAGTATAACCATGAAATAAAACATACGATGACATCGTCCGAATTATCCTCTATTCCGTAAAGCGTTCTTTATCTTTATCTTATCTAAATTATTTAAAAAGGTGTTAAATTGCTTTAATATTCCTTAGTACTTTCAACCATATACATAGCCTGCGTCATAGAATACAAAAATACAAGCTTCTTATTTTCAAATTTCACGTAGTTGGTGTCGAAAGGATTTTACCATATATAAATACCATTAGAAATATTACAGTTGAGAACGGTTTTCCAAAACGTATTATTGATAAACTAATCAACTCACAGAAAAACAACATGAAGATATTAAAAAACTTCCCTGAATAATAGGAGATATTGCAAAATGAAGTACATTCCAGAACTTTTCGAAAAACTCAGACATACACTTTTTGCTTTGGCGTAAACTTAATCGCTACTCCTCTAATAAAATTCAAAGATCTACTTCGTGCAAAAATAGACCCGATCCCAAAAGATGAAGTTTCAGGAGTATATTTAATTCCACTGAAAACAGAAAATATTTATCTCGAATACATAGGAATGACTTCTCGCAAACTTAAAGATCGTATTAAAGAACATTTGAGAGATTTGAAGTAAAACCTGCTAACAATAGGCCTGTCAAGACTTAACTAGAAGGAGAATATACAAGTACAATTGGAAGATACAAAAATTATATGCTCCTTAAAGAATTATCATACCTTAATTATCCGTGAATCAATATAAATTACTAGTATAGAAAGTACTGTTTGTAATTACGTTTTATCGTATAACATACAAAGAATTTGGCTAAGTTCCCTTAAATAATCGTAAAACACGTAATATTCCACTTCCCTCTATATCCATATTTTTATTTTCCCAATGTTTTCCGGATCTAAAAAATTGACTTTTACTTTCACTCCTTTCAACACCATTATGTGAAATTTGAAAAAAGATGCTAGTATTTTTGTGTTCTCTGACGAAGACTATGTATATAGTTGAAAGTACTAAGAAATATTAAAGTAATTTAACACCTTTAAAAAAAATTTCACATAGTGTAATTTTAAGTTTAACTTTTTAAAGATGAATTCAGCATTCTATTTATTTATTTGCTAGTTTCTTTGATTTTGTGATATGTTTCCGAGTAGTTTTTATAATGCATTAATAAGTTATTCAGTTGTTTTCTGGCTATTCGTAGTTGCAATATTTAGTTTCAGCAATAGTTTTTTCAAACCGGATTATCGTTATGTATCGTCGTTTATTTACATCTAATATGTTAGTACAAATTGAATTTATTAGCGTAGAGTAAAATTTCACTAAAAGACATTTAAGCAGAGCATTTGTTTTAAATCTTACAAGTATTAATAATGAATTACCTTTAATTTTATTTAGCTGCAGTATAATAATTCCATCGTGGAGATTTGGATATTAAAAAATACCTGGAATGTTTTTCAAGGGGCGATAGAGCACACAAAAACCTTTTTTTAGGGAAAATCTAGTATCGCAATCCATTTAATTAGTAAAAAATACAGGGTATCTCACTACAATCCAAACACAACAGTTTATAACTTTACCACAAATAAAGTTACTATACCAAAACTTTAAACAAATTAACTTGCATTGAGCATAGAACAGTAATATCAAGAAGTGTACAATATTTTGATCTCTATGGCGTATGTATTGGCAATTAAATTCTTAAACATGTAGCGTCTAGTATTTGGTATTTAGACGTGGCAGAAGACCACTTCTGTCACTCTTTTTGATATTGTTTCAGTTCAAACGAAGAAGCCTAATCTTGTAGAAATATCTTGTTAGAATGCTATAATCATAGCTACAGTTGCGAACAAAGAGTGAGCATTCCTGTACTTTTCATTAAAAAAAAAAATGAATAACGACACTGCTTTCTTATACAAACAAATCGGAAACTGTACGTCAAAACATGGCAAAAGTGGTGCATTCGTACTATAACTACTATAGTTTGAAAAATAGTATATTTCGGGAACAAATATTGTTCACGTTTACACGGAGGAATTGTTCATATATATGTCATGTATACTTTATTTACAACAGTGAAATAAATTTGATTCTAAATTTAAATTTATAAGGATGAAATATTTTGCCTTTTTATTTACTGATCTTATTTTATTAAATTTTGAACTACTGATATTAGAAGAGTGAAAAGTGGTAAATGCTTCACTGCTCAAATCACTGCATTCGAAAATCAGAGAAGTTTTAAAAGTATGGTAAAGACATAAAATGTATTTTTGAAAAATTTAATATAAAAATAAAATTTCTCCCGAAGCAATGCTTTGCACTATGCCATAAAATTTAAAAGCTTTGAACAATCTTTGGTAGTTTACGACCAATCTTTATTGTGATATAAAAAAAATGCAGATGCCCTGTTTACAATGAAATGCTTTTGAGATAGAAATAAATTTCCATCAGATGTTATGTCATTTGTTAAATCTATTTATGCATGCGAATGACATTAAAGTTGGATAAGAAAAAAAGATAAGAATTTAAACATTTAATTTCAAGATAAAGTAGTAACTTTTCAGTATTTCATATGGATATAAAGAATGAACGAATATTTGTTTGGTATTTCTGATATTCATGTTTTTGTCAGTCTCCTAGATAAACTGCTTATTTTAAATTTACAAAGACATTCGTAACTATTCATATTTCATTTAACAACTAAAAATATGTAAATTGAATTAATTGTTTCTATAGTATCTGATGGAATTTTAGTTAACTTTTTTTTATTCAAAATTACACTCGTAAATTTAAAATAAACGTTAAGGTACTCAGAATGAACAATCTTAAAGATGAAAGTAAGGGATTTCGGATACCAATAGCTAACAAGACGGAGATAAATTTATTCTTTCTGGTTTGTGTTACACATTTCCTTTGCAATTTTCTTTTGTTGGTTAGAGTAATTATACAGGGTGCAATATGTTAGCTATCGCCGACCTTTAATTTCTCAACCGTTGGTCATAAACATATAGTTCCAATTACAAAAACGTTTCAAATGAGGTAAATATTCATGTTCTGGCATTATTTAAAATAAAAAATCACTTTTATAAAAATTACGAAATCTAACTTTTTATACGGTCACCAAGTCCCTATAGTTATATTTAGTAAAAGTTTACACATATCATAACAGATATAACACAAAAAGTTTGACATCTGTACTACAAAAAGTGACACAGTTAATAAATTTCAAAGTTTGAGATTTTTGCACATGATTTTGTCTTTCATTGAGGGATCAGTTAAAAGATGAATTAAAGTAATTCGAGATCAAAATCAGAGAGCAATTCCGCTGCCATTTATCTAGTCCTTAGTGAGTATGTTTTATTTTCCGGTTGTCGATTCTACCTACTTTGAAGTTTGAATGTTGTTCGACCCATAAAACTTAGCTCAAATTTTTAGATGAAATAACGCTCTTTGGTGATTCCCAGATTTCGCGATACCGGCTAAAGGTGGTTTCGCCGTAAAAAAGACATTGCACCCTGACTTTGATCTCAAATTACTTTAATTCATCTTTTAACTGATCCCTTAATGAAAGACAAAATCGTGTGCAAAAATCTCAAATTTGAAATCTAATAACTATGTCAATTTTTGCAATACAGATGTGAAACTTTTTGTGTTATATCTGTTATGATATGTGTAAACTTTTACTAAATATAACTGTAGGGACTGGGGACCGTATAAAAAGTTAGATTTCGTAATTTTTAAAAAAATGATTTTTTACTTTAAATATTGCCACAACATGAATATTTAGCTCATTTGAAACGTTTTTGTAATTGGAACTATATATCTATGGTCAAGGGTTGAGAAATTAAAGGTCGGCGATAGATAACATATTGCACCCTGTATATACGAGGTTAAATCTAAAAATAGGTCACAAGCACATTCATTTGAAAAATAATTATTGTGAAGCGAATATTTTCTCCCAGAGTGGAGACAAATGATACTACTTGTTATACAGTGGTAATACGGGAAGGTATTGTAAGTTCGCAAAAACGTCAGAGCGATTAAAATGGCAAAACATTTAGAAAACTGGTATCGCTTCGAGTTACGAGTCCTGATTCGTTTCTTATGAGCAAAGAATGTGTCCGCATATGAAATTCATAATAAAATAGTGTAGGTCTAGAGTGAGGAAACAATGAGCAGATAACATGCAGAAAAATGGTGTCACTGTTTTCAATCGGTAGAGACAATACGGAGAACCGCAATAGGAAGCGAGCAGCCGAACAAGTTCTTCAAGGACAGAAATCAACAAGGTACGAGCGAAGAATTATTCTAAATGATCGACGAGAAACTGTGCGCGCAATAGCGTCAGAACTTTGATTGAGTTGTGGAACCGTTCATCTTGTAGTTTCTGAAGTGTTGCGATATTACAAGGTGTGTGCTCTCTGGCTACTACGTGCGTTATCCGAGTACCAGAAAGCCATACTAATGGTGTGCAGTCTATAACTAATCTTCAGCGTTAAGGGGACAAGGGACCTTAAAAACCTTAAAAATCAATTTGTTATTTTTTGTAAATTTCACTTTAAATATTATTCAAGGATACATTATATGCATTATGGCATGCATTTATCACAAAAAAAAAAATCTATTTTTGAGAAAAAAAATGGAATTTTACGCGTCGTATATAAATTAATTTACGCGTTTATATAAATAAACGCGTTTATATAAATAAAACTGTGCATCGAATTTTATATATTTGGATATAAAGGTAAAAAAAAAAATAAAATAAAATAAAAAAAAAAAAATTGAAAATTTTTGAAATTTTTTCGAAAAAATTTCAAAAAAGTTTGAATTTTTTTAATATATACTTTTATATTCAAATATATAAATTTCGATGCACAGTTTTATTTATGTATATAAACCAAACTTTTATAAAAAATATTGGGGATTTTCATTGATATGGAATGCGCAGGGTGCATTTCGAAAAATTTCTAAGACTAAAATTCAATCTTTTTCTCAAAAAAAATTTTTTTTTTGTGATAAATGCATGCCATAATGCACCTTACATGTACCCTTAATGATGTACCCTTAAATAATGCTTAAAGTGAAATTACAATAAATAAATAAATAAAATTTTTGAAATTTTTTCCAGAACATTTCAAAAATTTTCATTTTTTTTTCTTTACTTTTATATTCAAATATATAAAATTCTATGGACAGTTTTATTTATATATATAAACCAAACTTTTATAAAAATATTGGGGATTTTTATTGATATGGAACGCGCAGGGGGTATTTCGAAGATTTCTAAGACGACGCGTAAAATTCCCTTTTTTCTCAAAAATAAAATTTGTTTTAAAATTTTTTGAGATAAATGCATGCCATAATGCATATAATGTAACCTTGAGTAATATTTAAAGTGAAATTGTCAAAAAATAAAAAATTGATTTTTAAGGTCCCTCGTCCTCTTAACATTCTGACAACCAGCAGTTCATTGATTAAATCTTTTATATGTATTCATATACAAGCAGTAAAATTTAAATGGTCGATAACCTTTTGAAAAAAAAAACAACAACAAAAAACAGACGTGGCTGGCCTTCCACTATCACTAAGAAAGTGTTTGTTAAATTATATGAGAGAACTCGTCCAAGAAGTTACACGTTGAGTAAAGGTACTGGCTTTGTAGGCTGATCGATACTTTCGGTGTCGTTGTGAAGTTCCCTTATGTTTGTTGATTATGCTGCACATTCTTACAGTTCTATCTGCCTAGTGGATGTATTATAATAAAAACTGTTATTTACAAGGAATAAATAAATACCTATGAATGTTCATTCAAGAGAACAACATTGGTATGAAGACCTTAAAAGCAACTATCCAACGGAAACTATCGCGAAGCTCTATAATGTGGGTTGTGATAATTTGGAAGAAGGAATCTAATCTGAAAGTCCTCACTGTATACACAATTGTTAATCGCTCTCAAAGTTTCTATCATTTAAATAATTAAATTTAACTGCAGAAAGAAAAATTAAATTTATGAGAAATTTCACAAATAGCGTGGAAGTTTCGTGTCCAGAAAAGCACAAGAGATATACAGGGTGTTTTTCAGGAAATGTATCCTAGAATTGCTTGATTCTACTACAAAAAGATACAGGAGGAAAGAAACAAAACAATTACGTGCGATTACTGTGTATTAAAGATTACGCGGCTTCTGGCTCGGTTCTTATATGTGAAAACTCAGTTTGAGTCCCTCTTTATTTAACTGATTCATCAGATTTCGCCATGCCGAACTTTGCCTTGTACATCATTTAAAAAGGCGTATATTCATGAATAAACCGCTTACAACCGGAGAACCACGGATTCGAGTGTCAGTGGTGACACTGAAGATCCTGCTTGCCACCTTCAGAAAGGTACAATGTCATATTTAGCTATTGGTGATAGTTAATATCCATCATCTCCTGTAACAACCTCATTTTTTGTAGAATGTATGTATGACATGCAATTTTCATTGTTTTACTTTTTCCTGTACTTATGTAAAAACAAAATTTACCGGGGCTACCTATTACTGACGTATGGGGTATAGATATAGAATACTACATTATAAAAAAAAATAGTTGTTTACCGAGTGCTGCTTGTAAAATATCACAGTATTAAGTTAGTAAACTTAATTCGATAGTAACACTTTCAACATACACGTGTCATCCTTTAATGTATCTATATTGGAAAACAAATCTCCGACACTGGGCACCCAATATCGATAATAATAAATTAAAACGTATATTTTGTATCTTAAGAGTACACAAAGCTTTAGTAGCAATCTTTTTCTTTTATTATTAAATAATAGAAATATGCAGAGACGTTGATATTACTAGAATGCTAGATCCAAAGTTTTTAGCCAATACGCAAAAGCTACTCAATTCATTGTTCAGGTACGAGGGTGATTCAAAAAGTAATGACCATTTGGCTGTAAAAACTTAAAAAATTAACATTTAATAAAATTATTATACCATATAAGTGAAGCTTACTTTTTTGTGGCCACATAAACATCTTCAACATTTAGGGATTTGTGATAGCAGTTTAGAAGCTTCTCAATCCACATTTTGCACTGAGATGCCACTAACCCTGTATTAAGCCAGTCGTTCACTCCAGTCGTCAACTCATCGTAACTTCTCATCATGTACAAATCTTATTGAAGCGAAGATGTTCTAATACAGTTTCAACAAGCAAAGAACGTGAAAGGTGTGGGAAAGTGAGGAATCTGGGACTCTACAACTCGTCAACAGCAGTTGCACACCACTTAGTCACACATTTCACGTTCATAGCTTGGTGAAATTGTGTTAGATCTTGGGTAAAACAAAATTTGTGCACGATGGGGAATGTTGAAGATCTGACAACTACTGTGAGCAACTGGCTTAATACGGGATTGCGTGCAGCCTGGTGTAACATAAAGATTGTAAAGCTCCTGAACCGATATCACAGATGCCCAAATGAAGGGTGACTATACACTCATGTCCAGAATTAAGGTCACAAACATAAAATCTATGAAAACTGATGAACTATTCAATGTGTTGCCACGAAATTTGGCACAGAGGTGTATTACAACGGGGAAAGAATATAGCAACATAACAATATGGAAAAGATTCTAACTGTGAATTACTATACAGGGTGTATCAAAAAGTGTTAAATCATGAATCAGAGATAAAGCATTTATCTCGCGAAAAGTCTCGCTAATATGGAGTGTGACCACCGTACACTGTAATACAAGCCTCCCAACGAGATCTCATACTGTTTATGAGGGTGTGAATAAATATTTGGGGCAACAAAGTCCATTCTTCCAAAAGTGTGGCTTTTAACTCCTGGTGGGCCCTGGGACGGGAGTTATGCTGTGCAGAGGCTCTTCCTACACCATCCCAAACATGTTTATTAAGATTAAAGTCCGGAGACCTCGAGGGTCAATTAATACGGCGAATATCTTCCTCTTCAAGAAAATCATCAACTATGTGCTCTCTGTGTGGCTTCACATTATCGTCCATGAACATGAAGTCCGGGCCTGTAGCACTACATAACAACCTCAGATAGGCTTCAAGGACCTCATCACTGACGCCCGGCGTTCAGCCGTGTGTGTCCCTTTCACTTCATCCAACAGGAGATCCTATTTGTTGTGAAGCCGAAGACATCAGTCTTCGACACAACAAGAATGGGTACACGTTCGTATCACTGATGAGTCGATATTCACCACGCACAGTGATTCTCGCAGAATCTTCATCTGGAGACAACGTGGAGCACGCTATCATCCCTCCTATGTAAAAGAAATCGAAAAGGAATCCTTGTCTAGGGTGCTATAATGTTGGACAGTCGTACACCACTGCACGTCTTCGATGCGGATACTGTCAATGCACATCACTATAAGCATGAAATCCTTGAAGCTTATGTAAGGTTGTTCCGGAGTGCTGTAGCCCGGACTTCATGTTTATGGACGATAATGTGAAGCCAGACAGAGCTCACATTGTTGATGATTTTCTTGATGAAGAGGATATTCGCCGTATGAATTGCCCATCGCGGACTCCGAACCTCAATCATATTCTATTGAACATGTTTGGGATTGTCTAGGTAGAGCCATTACACAGCGAACCCTCCTCCCAGGACCCGCCAGGAGTTAAAAGCCGCGCTTTTGGAAGAATAGGCTTTGTTGCCACAAACATTTATTGACACCCTCATAAACAGTCACAACTCATTGTGAGGCTTGTATAGTAGTGCACGTTGGCCGCACTACATATTACATAGACTTTTCCCGATATAAATGCTTTATCTCTGATTCATGATTTAACACTTTTTTGATATACCCTGTATCGTAATTCACAATTAAAATCTTTTCCACATTGTTATGTTGCTATATTCTTTTCCTCCTTGTACTATACCTCTGTGCCAATTTTCGTGATAACACAGTGAATAGTTCATCAGTTTTCAGAGATTTTACGTTTGTGTCCTTAATTTTGAGCATCTCTCTATTCTAAAAAAAAGTAACTACCGCTGTCACCGCCGCCGCCGCCGCCGGTTTTGAATTTTTTGTGACCGGAGGTCTTTCTTCGTTAATATTAAGAAAAATAATGCATACAAAAATATGAAAATCGGTAGTATTATACAGAAATATTTGATAAACACGCTGATGCAGACAGTTTTCAGATCGAACAATTATTTTAAGAGATATTTAATGCTAAAGTTGGACAAAATCGTTCCCCTAAAAAAGTTTTATAGGAGCAAAGACTGTTCATAGGAATTTAATCATTTTTAGATCATTTTATGCGTTAGAATTTGCCGGAGTGCAGATTGCATTAATTTTTTTATTTTGAGTAATTTTTTGAGGTTTTATTTCTATTTTAAATTCAGATTTTCAGCATTTCTAGAGATATTTTTAACAGATTTTAGAAAGTGATATTAATTTAAACTGTTGCCAACTGTATAAACAGCGGAAGCAATAATGTTTGCTTCAAAAAAAATATATTTATACGTGTAAATAAATTAAAAATTTATTTACACGTGACTATTTTAAACAGAAAAAAAAACATTTGGAATTAGAATTAAATAATTATGTACAAAAAGCAGGAACTTATTAAAAATTATGTTATAAAAACTATAATTACACGTGAATTTTAAGAGAGAAAGGAATTTGTAAAGCAATAAATTTATTAACATGCGTTAGAAGTCTTAAATAGGAGAAATTACGTCATATTTACGTCACATTACAGTTATTACACAAAATGAACACAAAATAATATTGCAAAACGGTTTAAATTTAGAAATTGCGCTAGGCATTTATTTGATATTTTAAGAGGATACTTTTCAACTATTTTTGTTAGGAAACCGCAAATAATATTTAATTTCTAACACAAGTATTTTCACGTGAATATTAAAAAGAGAAAGAATAGTTTGGTCAAAATTACGTCAGATTAAAAACGATTAATTTAAAATGTCTCATTTAAAAGAACTTTCTTTTCACTTTGTTAAAAAATACTAGGAGACAAAGACTCTGTTTATTTAATTCCTTTTATATTAGCTTATTTTGAAATGTTGTTACACGTGTCTACGTCATCAAGTTATTTTTATTTCGACGTTTTATTTGTATTTTTATTAATGTTGTACTGATTTATTTGTTTTTTCGTTATTTAAAATAAAAATTATGTCAATTTGTATAATTTGGCAAGTGGTTTGGCGATTTATATAATTTGGCGAAATTGGTCGACGGGATAATCAAGTAGTACCGCAACGGATTTGGCGTTAAATTTCCCCAATCAAAGAGAAATGAATAGAAATCCGTTTATAGAGAGATCGCCACTGTTTTTTAAATTATAATTCAATCTTTCGAAATCTTTTTAAAGCCGATCAAATTAGCGTGCATTTAGAGTCTACGGTGTCTGGACGGGGGTTGGTGAGCATAGCTCGTAGGGGGCCGAGCCCCCTAGTGAATGTAAAAAGACGTACAGTAAGCTTCACTTATGTAGGTTTATAAGGGTTTTTGTTTTTCAGAAATTATAGTTTTGGATGGTTTTACAGCCAGAAGGTCGTTCTTTTGTGGATCACTTTATACGCGAAACTTTCCTGTGCGACCAGCTCCATTAAGGAACCACCTCCCTAAACGACCATTTTTTCTTGGAACGAAATTTATTCCCATAGGCTCAATACTAATGTTACCTCCATTCAGAGACCATCCCAATTGAACTCCCTCCATGAGCGACCAATTTCTTTGAAGAAAATTAAGCAAATCCCGTTTTTTCCTGGTCGCTTTAAGAAAGTTTTATTAGAAAAATTATTCCGGAGAGTGCATTAAACTTCTAAACTAACTTTAGATTTTTTTTTCCGGTAACTTTTATGTGTTTAAATCCCTTTGTGCCTTTTTAGGCAGTGAACGTAACTTGATGGCAAATTAAGGATGACAGTCAATAAACTCCCCTGCCCTATCTGTCAGGAAACTCTCAAAGAAATAGATAAATCGTCATAATTTGTTTCCGTCCAAAAAAATGGCATTTATTTACAGAACTTCGAAAGGAGATGGAAATAAAAGTTATAAAAGAAAAAACCGTACAATCAAAGAAAACATCAATGTATTCATTCTTTAATCTCTGCAGTAATTAACTTACGTAATTAACTTCTGTTTTTATACTTAAATTTTTATATTTTTTCCTAATGTGAAAGGTAAATTTTAGTAACGTTAATTTTTACATTTTTCAAAAATTAAAATCTATATTTAAACATGGCCTCCATTAAGAGACCACCTCTCGGAGCGACCAAGCTTTATTGGAACGGAACGTGGTCGCTTTAGGGAGGTTTTACTGTACGTATATTAATTCGTTTTTACTTGTATAAAGCATGGAAAAACTCTAAGTCGAGAAGTGATAGCATTGCAGTCGTAAATCATATTTTATTATCATAAATAAAAGACATACCTTTGGATTTCCAATTTTTTTATTGCAATCATTCCGAATTCTGGATGATATAATTGCTAAAAATATAATTATTTAGTTTTTATTATCGTTAGTTACATAATATTTTCCTCGCCAATTTAAATTCTTTCTGGTTTAGTAAAAAAGTGTATTCAGTTATGTCTAACTTCTGTAAAATGAAAATGTAAATATGCTTGCTTTGTAAAACTTGGTGGTTACTGACTTAACAGAGAAATAAATTAGAATTTAAGGGGACAATACACCTTTAACGGTCATAATACATGCGAAATTTGTCATGAGTTTAGCGATTTTTTATAAAAAAGATAACCACTCTAGAAGCACAAAATTTTTAGAGTATGGTTAGGTGATATTGAGCTACGTTTAAAATTTTTTTATATGGATATATTATAATTTAAAAGAATTCAAGAGATCAATTTCAAAGTGCTATATAAAATTTTTACAGTGGATAACATTTTACTAGGCGCACGATATCGCATGCTAATTTAATTGTATTTGCATAAACTTTATCTTAAATTAAAGATAACACTCTGGTCTATAATTTGAACTAGGATATTTGCAATCGGTTAATTAGATAAAGGGTAATTAACATTTAATTAGAAAAACTATGAGTTTTTACATGCATTCAATCGCATTTTTTTTCCCATACTGAAAGCAGCTTTATAATCCTAGTTCATTGTCATCATAATATAAATATGTATGTAGGCCAAAATTTTTAAAGATCTACTTCAAATAGTTTTGGAGATATGCGCGCAGGAGATGCGCGCAAGAGTAAAAAATTATTTTTTTCAGAAAACGCAGTTTAAAGATTAAATTGCATTTTTAAAATGTAAAATACATAATAAAGGAAACAAAACTACTAATTATATATCTTATTCTATATTAAAAGTAAAATTGGATGATAGTTTAAAATGATAAATATAAAATTATTTGTAAAAAGTTGCATAATATAGGAACATGCTTAAAAAATAAATAGATGTAATTTGTAAAAATGTAGTATTTACTATTTCAAAAAATTAATTTAAACATATAACTTAAAATTTTGTTTATCTTTGATTGTAAAGTGAAATAAATGTGCACGTTTTATAAAACTAAATTATTTAGCCCTTAAATACCTGATTTTTCAAAAATCATTGTAATAATGTTTTTCGGCTTTCGTTTTTTAAATAAATCATGGGAAAAATACTTAAAAAAATCATTATTTGTTTTACGTATGGTTTACGGCTAAAAAGCAGTTTGTTACTAATCGGCAATACTGGTCTTTAATTGAAAAAATAATTTTCCTTGTTAAAATTCAATAATATTAAACACACAAGAATTTTAGGAACTATAATAAGAAATAAATTTTAGTTGCTCACTGCAGTACAAAATAGGGTGTTTCGCAAGCTTCCAAACAAAACGAAAAGAACAAGTAGCAACAATTGAAAAAAATAAATATATCTTTATTCTTAAACAGCACAAGTGTTGCCATCTACATGTTGAATATCGATTTAATAATATTTTCAGAATGTATTTTATTGGCAACATTAGGCATTATAGCTTCAATATCATTCTAATACTACTTTACAGCCTAAATTGGGTATGTTGCCGAAAAACAACACCCGGCATTTAAGGGTTAATGTAAAATATAGGCCATTTTACAGGGATTCTCGTATTTCAATATCTGATTCACATACTTTGCTGCACAAAACATCCGGATATTTTTCTAAAAAAATATATTAATGTCAATAAATCCGTATTATAAACTGTCAATTCAAACAAAAATCACTATCAAATTGACTACTTTTTATTTTTTTCTATAATATGAATTAGCACCTTAGGATGTATTTCTATCACCGTATTTTGCATAGCGATTACCATTAAACTAACTCCTTCTTCGTTGCTGTTCTGAAGTGCATTTTGCATATTTTTTCATTAAAAAACTAATAAATACTAAGATGTAGAATACTATTAAAAAATTAGGAATAAAATTCTAGGAAAAAAAAAACTAGTTTAAAATGATAAATAGAAAACTAGAAATGTGATTTGGCTGGAAGCCAGGAAAGGGGACGCCATTATAACTTTTATCGAAATACAATCTCCTCCTACACTGAATGCACTATTTAGTATTTTTAAACTCATAAATTTGTGCATTATTGCTGGAATATTGACTTCTAATCATTTAACTCTTTACTAGCAATTTATCTTTAAATAAAGCCCTTAAAAATAACATTGTTTCATGATATCGTTTTCAAAGATCATATAACGAAGTGGATTTATCAATTAGTGCTGCATTAGAAAAATACTTAAATATATATTTATACGTATTAAAAAATATAAAAAGAAATTTAATTCATTTTTTTTTTATTATTAAAGCTGTATTTTTTTAGTAAAATTGAGAAAGCAAATAAATAATGTTTCTAATAAGTACAGAACTTGTGTGAAAACACAAATCACTTAAAACAACGTTTAAACACACAATTGTGTGTTTAAACGTTGTTTTAAGTGAAATAATGTTTCTGTTTGTTTTACTTCGATAAATTTCAACACACTGTTGACAAACTATTTTTGAGATAATAAAATCTATATGGTAGGTCAGGGGATAGAACCCTCTTTAAGCTCCCGATTTTTTTTTTTTTTTATATTAGTAATGATTTTTGGTTTACTCCAAATTTTATGTAGAATATCATAAAATAAATAATATGACTGAAATCAATAAACTATTTGATACCCGTTTCAACAAAATTTTCTAAATATTTCATGAGACATCTCTAATAAATAACATCATATTTCAACTCGTACTATTTCTGTCTTATGAGAACATAGAACTAAAACCAAACGCAACGTTTCTGATAAATATATCTTTTATTTGAAGAAATAAATCTCTAACTCCATCCATTATGCCTTTTTTAATAACGATTGAGAATATAAGAACGTCACTAGTTGCGTCACATCTCCAATAACTGAAATACAGTGACTGTGGCAACTAACCCAATGAGGCATCTAACCCGGATTTACCCTAATCTATACTTCCTATTATAAAGAGGAAAAAAATGTTTATTTGTCGGAGGTAAGCCCTGGAGTTACCGAACCGATTCCAAAAGTAATGGTATCAAAATGATGGTTTTAGTCCAACTTAGAACATAGGCTATATCTTATGTCGGTGCCACTACCCCAAAGGGGGTGTAGGAACAAAACACGTTCTAAAAATGCGATTTTAGCGTTACTGAAGGGCCTAGAAACATGAAATTTTGAATATTAGTTACTTATAAGATATAAATGATGTTAAGAACAGTTCTTAAACAATTCAAAATTTGAAAGGGGTGAAAATGCACAAAAAGCGTTCTAAAAAACGTTCTAAATGGTAGTTTCTACACAATCTCAGGAAATACCAAACCGATTTAAAAAAAATTGGTGTCATAATGATGGTGACAACGCTTGTTCCAAGATAGGCTATGTTTTATGTCGGTGTCACTACCCCAAAGGGGTTGTAGGAGCAAAAAACGTTCTAGAAATGCGATTTTAGCCTTACTGAAGGGCCTAGAAAAATGAAATTTTAATAATTAGTTACATATAAGATATGAATGATGTCTAAGAACAGTTCTTAAACAATTCGAAATTTGAAAGGGGTGAAAATGCGCAAAAAGCGTTCTAAAAAACGTTCTAAATGGTAGTTTCTACACAATCTCAGGAAATACTAAACCGATTTAAAAAATATTGGTGTCATAATGATGGTGACAACGCTTGTTCCAAGATAGGCTATTTTTTATGTCGGTGTCACTACCCCAAAGGGGTTGTAGGAGCAAAAAACGTTCTAGAAATGCGATTTTAGCCTTACTGAAGGGCCTAGAAAAATGAAATTTTAATAATTAGTTACATATAAGATATGAATGATGTCTAAGAACAGTTCTTAAACAATTCGAAATTTGAAAGGGGTGAAAATGCGCAAAAAGCGTTCTAAAAAACGTTCTAAATGGTAGTTTCTACACAATCTCAGGAAATACTAAACCGATTTAAAAAATATTGGTGTCATAATGATGGTGACAACGCTTGTTCCAAGATAGGCTATTTTTTATGTCGGTGTCACTACCACAAAGGGGGTGTAGGAGCAAAAAACGTTCTAAAAATGCGATTTTAGTGTTAAAAAGGTCCTAGAAATATGAAATTTTGAATATTAGTTACTTATAAGATATAAATGATGTCTAAGAACAGTTCTTAAACAATTCGAAATTTAAAAGGGGTGAAAATGCACAAAAAGCGTTCTAAAAAACGTTCTAAATGGTAGTTACTACACAATCTCAGGAAATACTAAACCGATTTAAAAAATATTGGTGTCATAGTGATGGTGACAACGCTTGCTCGAAGATAGGCTATGTTTTATATCAGTGTCACTACCCCAAAAGGGTGTAGGAGCAAAAAACGTTCTAAAAATGCGATTTTAGCGTTACTGAAGGGCCTAGAAATATGAAAATTTGAATATTAGTTACTTATAAGATATAACTGATGTTTAAGAACAGTTCTTAAACAATTCGAAATTTGAAAGGGGTGAAATTGCGCAAAAAGCGTTCTAAAAAACGTTCTAAATGGCAGTTTCTACACAATCTCAGGAAATACTAAACCGATTTAAAAAATATTGGTGTCATAATGATGGTGACAACGCTTGCTCCAAGATAGGCTATGTTTTATGTCGGTGTCACTACCCCAAAGGGGGTGTAGGAGCAAAAAACCTTCTGAAAATGCGATTTTAGTGTTAAAAAGGGCCTAGGAATATGAAATTTTGAACATTAGTTACTTATAAGATATAAATGATGTCTAAGAAGAGTTCTTAAACAATTCGAAATTTAAAAGGGGTGAAAATGCACAAAAAGTGTTCTAAAAAACGTTCTAAATGGTAGTTTCTACACAATGTCAGGAAATACCAAACCGATTTAAAAAATATTGGTGTCATAGTGATGGTGACAACGCTTGCTCCAAGATAGGCTATGTTTTATATCAGTGTCACTACCCCAAAAGGGTGTAGGAGCAAAAAACGTTCTAAAAATGCGATTTTAGTGTTAAAAAGGGCCTAGAAATATGAAATTTGGAATATTAGTTACTTATAAGATATAAATGATGTCTAAGAACAGTTCTTAAACAATTCGAAATTTGAAAGGGGTGAAAATGCACAAAAAGCGTTCTAAAAAACGTTCTAAATGGTAGTTTCTACACAATCTCAGGAAATACCAAACCGATTTAAAAAATATTGGTGTCAAAATTATGGTGACAACGCTTGCTCCAAGATAGGCTATGTTTTATGTCGGTGTCACTACCCCAAAGGGGTTGTAGGAGCAAAAAACGTTCTAAAAATGCGATTTTAGCGTTACTGAAGGGCCTAGAAATATGAAATTTTGAATATTATTTACTTATAAGATATAACTGATGTCTAAGAACAGTTCTTAAACAATTCGAAATTTGAAAGTGATGAAAATGCGCTAAAAGCGTTCTAAAAAACGTTCTAAATGGTAGTTTCTACACAATATCAGGAAATACTAAACCGATTTAAAAAATATTGGTGTCATAATGATGGTGACAACGCTTGCTCCAAGATAGGCTATGTTTTATGTCGGTGTCACTACCCCAAAGGGGGTGTAGGAGCAAAACACGTTCTGAAAATGCGATTTTAGCGTTACTGAAGGGCCTAAAAAAATGAAATTTTGAATATCAGTTACATATAAGATATAAATGATGTCTAAGAACAGTTCTTAAACCATTCGAAATTTGAAAGGGGTGAAAATGCGCAAAAAGCATTCTAAAAAAATTCTAAATGGTAGTTTCTACACAATCTCAGGAAATACCAAACCGATCTAAAAAATAATGGCGTCAAAATGATGGTGACAACCCTTGCTCCAACATAGCGAAGTTTTATGTCGGTGCCACTATCCCCAAATGGGGTGCAGGAGAAAAACGTTCTAAATTGCGGCTTTAGCGTTACGGAAGGGCCTAGAATCGTGAAATTTGGAATGGTAGTTAGTTATAAGTTATCAATGATCTCTAAGGACATTTCCTAAAAAAGTCAAAATTTAAAAGGGGGTCAAAATGCGCAAAAAGCGTTGTAAAAAATTCTAAATTGCGATTTCTATGCAATCTCAGGAAGTAATGAACCGATTTCAAATATAATGGTGCAAAAGTGATGGTGACAGATCTTGCTCCAAGATAGGCTATATTTTATATCTGTTTCCACTACCCCAGAGGAGATGCAGGAGCAAAATGCGCGAAAAGCGTTCTAAAAACGTATTAAATGCCGATTTGTCGGCAATATCTCAGGAAGAATGAATCTTATTTCAAACATAATGGTAGGAAATTGATGCTGATAGCCTCTGCTCTAAAATAGACGCTATTTTGTGTCGGTATCACCATCACCAAGACGTTGCAGGAGCTAAAAAGCGTTCTAAATTTCGATTTTTGTGATCGGTAGGGGCTAGCAACTTAAAATTAGGCAAGGTGCATATTTATTAGGTATAAATGATTTTTAAGAATAGTTTCGAAAAAATTGAAAATTTAAAAAAGGGTGAAAATGCGCGAAAAGCGACCTAAAAACGTTCTAAATTGCGATTTCTACTCAATCTAAGGAAATACCAAAGCTATTTCAAAAGTAATGGTTGCAAATCAATGGTGACAGTCCCTGCTATAACATAGATTATATTTTATGCTGCTGTCACTACCATCTGAGGGTTGCAAAAGCAAAACATGTTCTAATTTGCGTTTTTTGAACAACTGAGGTGTCTAACACTTTGAAGTATGGCATGGTATTTACTTACAAGATGCAACTGCTTTCTAAGAACAGTCAAAAGGAAATTCCAAATTTAAAAAAATGAAGTGAGTGAAAAGCGTTATAAATTACTATTTTTAAGCAAACTTATAAATTACCAAACCGATTAAAAAAATAATGATGACAAATTTTGGTGATAGAACCTGCTCAAACATAAGCTATATTTTATGTCTGTTCCACTACCACCAGAGGGTTGCAGGAGCTAAAAACTTTCTAAATTGCGATTTCTGTGATACTGAAAAGGCTAGAAACTTTAAATATGACATGGTAGTTACTTATAAAATATAAATGCCCTCAAAGGAACGTCGAATATAAATTCGAATTAAAAAGGGGTGAAGCGGAGGGGAGGTGCGAAAAGCATTCTAAAAAAGTTCTAAATTACGATTCTATGCAATTTCAGGGAATATAAACCGATTATAAGAGTAATAGTTGCGAATCAGTGGTAACAGTCTCTGATCCTACACAGGCTATATTTTATGGCGGTGATTCTACCACCTGGGGTTCACAGGAACAACAAACTTTCTAAAAAAGGGCTTTAAAAGCTTTTTAAATTACGTTTCTGTGGAATACTAGGAAATAAAAAACCGATTTCAAAATTAATTTTGGCAAATTAATGGTGACAGTTCCTGTTTTAACATAGCCCTTTATGTCGAGAGAGGTGGTAGGACTTGGAATTTGACATGATGGTTAATTTTAAGATGTAAGAAGATGGTTTCTAAAAAATTCAAAACTTTAAATGAATACTGAAATGAACGTATTAATTGAGCATAAAAGTTTCAAAATATTTTCTAAATTATCATTTATTTAGTTTTAGTTCATTTTATTAATTTAAGTCTCATTTCTGCCTAATGCAGTGTAATAATTATGTTTCATAAAACTGTGTTTTAAATAGTAATTTTTGAATTATTCCTAAAAGTAATAAGTACCTTTTAATAGAAAAAACTTAATAAAGTAAAATATTACCTTTTAATAAAATAAAAATTTAGTTAGTACCTTTTAATAAAAATTAGACATATAAATATCACTTGGCATATTTCAAATATTACGCGAGCAAAGCCGCAGGGTTTGCTAGTAAGACGATAAAGAGAAAAATATCTTCTAATTTTTCAATTAGTCTGCCTGACGAATTATAAACAACGACTATTTATGCTCAAAATTATATTCGAAGGAATATGTGTACAGTGCGATTTAGGACAAAGACTTTTTCATGAAAGGAGTTCTCAAGATTTCTTTATCTGTTCATAAAAAATACAGCTTTAAATTTAATAGATGTTTTGAGTTTTTGAAAATGGTTTTCTCTATAGTTTTATATTCCTTTTTGAGGTATTGAGAAAAAGATTCATTAACCTTCGTAATAACATTTATTTATTTATTTATTTGGTGTGTGTGTGTGTGGGGGGGGGGAATTACTTTTAGATAAAAAAAATAAAAGTAGCAATCAAATAACAAGCGTTAAGGGATGCTGAAATTTAACGAATACGTGGACTTGGCGGTTGGCAGAGCACCTAAGACAAATATCTATACCTCTAGTATAGCACTGTCCTGTTAAAAACAGCATCCTAAAAATCGTGAACAGAACGTAACTAGTGAAAAGATTCCCCCAAGATCACTTGGACTTGGTAGTTGGCAGAGCACCTAAGACAAATGTCCATACCTCTAATATAGTACTGTCCTGTAAAAATCAGTACCTTAAAAATCGTGAATAGAACGTGCCTAGTGAAAAAATTCCCCCAATAAGACTTGGACATGGTAGTTGGCAGAGCACCTAAGACAAATGTCCATACCTCTTATATAGCACTCTACTGTAAAAATAAGTATCTTAAACAACGTGAACAGATCGTAACTATCGAAAAAATTCCCCCAAGAAAACTTGGACTTGGTAGTTGGCAGAGCACCTAAGACAAATATCAATACCTCTAATATAGCACTGTCCTGTAAAAATTATCTTTTATTTTGTTCGTTATTATAATCAAAATGTTAGAAATAGATTATTAAAAAAATAATAAACAAAATAACTACTACATTCAATATTTTCACATATATGGGAAATGTTAATGGATTACAGTAATTTTTGCTCAAAGTATAGCAAAATAAATAAAATGACATAATTTTCAAGATAAATATAGAAAACTAATAAAACAATATTATTATTTATATCAACTGTCATGAATCCTTGTCCCTCAGATTCCCTTGAATATCACATATCTTTTACAGTATGGTAATGTGGGTTGAATAAAATTTGAGAAAAACTGCAAAATTACAAAAATCCGATAAAAGGCGCGAAACTGTGGAACTTTTCGTGGGAAAGTATCTCTATCTATTGTTAAAATGGGAAATTACATATTATGCATTGGACGAACTGAGTTCGGCCTTCACGGAATTTAAACACTGATTTTTCTCTTGCCCGAATTCAGGTCGGGTATTCCAAAATTGGCGCATTTGCGTTAACTGAGTTCGGGTGTCAAAGGCAAGGGGTCAAAGACGGTACACAGCAGAGATGTGTTTTACAGACGGATATCACCTTTTCCAGGGACAGGTTACACGGTTTACCCTATGTACTTAACGTACGCTCTAGAAATAGACAAATGTTTTATTAGTGTAGATCGTATGTTTTTAACCTTTCCAGGTAGAATAATACAGGGTCTTCCAAAAGTCCCTGACACATTATAAAATTATATATAAAATCGTGTAGTTGTCGTACAGGAATACGGTTCGGACTAAAATGCTTCTCGCGATGAAAAGTTTTCATCAAGCGAATAAAAAAATTAGTTCAAAATTTCGATTACAGATAGCGACACTTTTCCGTATGTTTGGTTTCAAACATGCGTTTTTTTAAATTTTCATATTATTTTCGATTTGATTTCGAAATACGAACCTCAATTAGCTTTTTCGTTGTGAGTCATCATTTCTGTGTCGTAACTTCAAACCTAATCTGAAACTCAGAAAAATACATGTTTGGTTCCAAATATGCATGTTTTTATCTATCATTCCATCTATGATCGATGTTTGGAATTAATTTTGGTATTCGCTTGAAGAAACCTTTTCATCGTGAGAAGCATTTTAGTTCAAACCTCACTCCTGTACGACAATTACTTGGTTTTATATTGAAATCTTAAATGTGTCAGTAACTTTTGGGACACCCTGTATATGTATAACCTGTTCCGAGTTACTAACGATTCAGAAAATCATAGATCTCTGAATTTCTAAAAATCCTTTCTTAACCCCTTCGGTCCGGATTTAAATTGGAATCAGATAAAAAAATAAATTGCAGGTTAAATAAGCTTGAATAGACATAAATAACTATAATATAAAGTATTATATCATTTCGATAATTAGTAAGCTAATTAAAAAGTGTTCTAATAATAGAACACCAGGGCTTAAATTACGCGAAATGAGCAATTTTATTTTCTGTGCATATTTACAATTATGTAAGATATAAAGGACATGGGAATGAATAAAATGTGTTTATTTCGTATGAAATCCTTTAAAACAAATTCTTTGCGCATGAAGACATAAAAATACTTAATATGTTTAAAAAAACATGTACTTTTATATGTACAACCTTCCCTTTTGCATCTCTGTATCTTTTCACTCCTTTCAATCATATGTTTCATTCCATATCTAAAATCTTTAGAAGGCAGTATTCATTTTGTTCTTTGACAAAACAGAGCTTCTTGATGACGGTCTTCCACGTTCGATACGGATTAGCGACTGGTCTTTGACTGATAGAGCTTCTGCTATTTCAAATGTGAAATCCAATAAATCCCTTTGATCTTGCAAAGAAACTTCCAAGCATTTTACATCATGTTTATGCTCTAATCAAGAATTAATAATGGGCATACTAAAATAATGATATATTACTCGAAGTGTCCATTTTTTACACTTTATAGCAGTTCGATACAATGACGGTAAGAAGCTATGTTTGTCGACAACCCCCCCCCCCCATTCTTTTATTCTACAACTTCTGGCCTATATACATCAATATAAGTGGAATCTTTTTTGCTCCATCTTTTAACATCCTTCGCATTATCTGACAGAAATGTAGATGTTAGAGTCACAACTTTACTGTCATACCACTTTACAACAACGATTATACCATATTTGCTGGCACAAGTGTCACAAGTACCGCGTCCATATATTTTTTAATTCGGCATCACTTTTCAATGGACAGTTTGTCAGCGTATTTCTGAGCACAAAGCCGGCAGCAATAAAATCAAGACTCTGCACTGAAAAAAAAAAAAAACGGACTAAAATATTGTTACTGCAAATTGTACTGACAATTGAGACGTCAGTACTATTTCCATATTTTAACGGAAAATTTCCCCCCGCAAATTCAAGAGAAACGGAAATTTTTCTGTAATTTACGGGGGAAAATTTCTGTATTTTAGTCCGCTTATTTATTTATTTATTTGTAGTGTGGTGCTTGAAAGGCATCGTATGTGTCTTAAAGAGAGTTGGACCAAGATATCTCACATATCGCTTAAGTCTGTTCCGTTCACAAAGATGTGACCAATATTTTGCACTTGAAACGCATCGCCACACGAGTGATTTCGAAAGAGCTCAATTTTCTCTAATTGTTCTGCAAGAGGTTTTGGCCAAAAACGCAACTAATGTCATCAATCAAGGACCAAACACTCCTGGTATGGCCGCTTGTGACATTTTTCTGTTTACGAAGCTAAAATTATCATTTCCAGTAAAATGTTTTGAGTCAATTGAAGCTATAAGAGAAAATTCGCAGAAGGAGCTAAAGCCCATGCCCCAATTTACCTTTCTAAAATGTATGGAAGATTTGGATCTGTGCTGGCATCTATTATATGTATTGAACTCAGTACAATACTTTGAAGATGGAAAAATAAATTTTGATGAAAAAAATATTTTGTGTGTGTTTTATATAGCATTTCTGTGTACTTTTTACACACACTTTGTTAGTCCTAAGGTCTCATGTCCTAATAGGGCGTGTTAATTTAGGGGGCAAAAATAAAAATTCGTGAATTTTATAAATGAGGGGTCCCCAAAAATTGCCTTTTGATGTGTAATATTCCAAATCAAAAGATTCTTCCTTATTCATAAAGATTTACCTTGGTAAATTTGTGCTTGATTAAAATCTGTATTGAAAATTCCGAAAAAAGATAGCTTAATATAAACTTCAACAAAATTTGCCTTAAAGTGGTTTAACGAACTCAAATAATTTTATTTATATTTTGTTTTTATTATGGAACACTGAAAACACATTGTAAAAAATGTAAAATGCTTCAACCAACAATATTCATCAAATCTTGCTTCAATTCATTCCTTGACATCCTTATTCTGCTTGCTTCCTGGCCTCTAATGAATTCTTCTCGTTTCTCATGGGTATACACTTTGCCAGAAGCCTATATTACTTGGTTAACACACCCCTCTATGGACTGTCTATGACATGGCCACTTTGGAACTTGCAATGGCTCTTCAACAAACTTTTTTTATTTTTCATATTTTGAGTGTACAAGTAAGTGGATGTTCATATACTTTTTCTGACCAGTCTATCTGTTTCAAAAGGGAAGTTGCATTTGGATTTACTGCAGGCGTTTTCTATGGCCGAACAGATAGATCTCCCTGTTTATAATCATCTTAATTCCTTAATTCAATTATCTTCTGGTCTCCAGCTTTTCTTTCTTCTTGGTCTTCTGAGCATAAAAGTATCTGAAGCACCATTTCACTAAATGCAAACCACGATGAAAGTTGGATTGTTGGCAAAACAATATCTGCTACGCCTTCTTCTGATATTTTAAGAGCTTCAATTGATAAAGAATGTTAAGATGTTCTTTCATCCAAGAGAATTTCGATTTGGTTGTAAACCAGCAGGGATAGCAAACAACAACAATGTATTCCACAAGCAGTTGTAATTTCTTCAAGTTGTTGACTTTAAGGCTTTGTTTTGAAACCCATATGCGACAAATCCTATTTGTAGTTCTTAATTACCGAGAGTGGCTTACAGGAACAATTTCTAATAATTCCAGATCAGTTGGAAGTACATGTGTCTTTATGGCCTATGTTATCCTGTAAGCACAAGCCTGAATTGTAGATAGATCTTTGACAACAGTGTCACTCAATGTACCCAAAGATTCTGGAAAAGATATTCTGACAAATGAGGGATTGATATCAATTTCTGTTGAAGCATCAAACATATTGCCAATCTTACCACTCCACTTGTTGTTAGACAAAATGTTTCCATCCTACTCTATGATCAAGTGCCGCTAAGGCAGCTCAGATGTATAGCTAGTGTGACGAGCACTAACAAACCAGATGAGTTTACGTTTCAGCTTTGCCTCAGCCCACTGCATGACTCATCCTTCCCAACCAGTGTTAACATTCGTTGAGTCACCACCAATAGCTTGCAAACATTTATCAATGATGTTTTTCTTTTAAAAAATCCACAATATGGTTAGAAATAACTTCAGCAGGTTTCCTTTTCGTTAAGTCTTTGTCTGGAGTAAAATGGCAAAGATACCTTCCACCTGTCTTATTGCAAACAGTGCAATGATCTTCTTGTACAACACTTGGAAGCTGAAGACTTGAGTTATCATCTACTTGTAACAGAACTTTAATGGAATCTTGGCATCCATCAAAGAAGATACATTCAATATTGCCTGTCCGGCATCGAACATATTCTTCATCAATTGATTTCATAAATTTTTCTTGCGCCCTTTTTACTTTTGTGATGAATCACAAGTCTCCTGTCTGTTTCAGTAATTAATCTCATATCCAAAAATGCAGCTGTTGTAATGGCCTGTAGCATGTAGGCCGACACCATACCTAATACTTTGCAATGCATTATTGCACAATTATAATATATTATACTGACTTGTACTAGAAGTGAAAGGTACATCAGAATCATCACATGGAATCTGCAAAGGATCTTCAGATTCTTCATCTGTAAAATCAGTTAGCTCTTCATCTTCGTCGAAAAAAAAAACTTCATTTGTTTGTAATGTTAACTCTTCCTTTTCTGCTCATATTCAGAGATTCTTTTTAATTCATAATTTGTCTTCTGTGCTCAGGTAGATCTAGATAATCCAATTTGATGCTGTACAACAGATCCAACCTTCCCTCTTTGACTAGTAGTTTGATATTAGTAAAAATTAATAAAAATACTCTCAGCTGCAAATGAATATTGCTAGTTTAAAATATTTTACGAGTGGAATATTTTTTTTACAGATTTTATAGTATTATATAAGTATATTCTTAAATTTAGAGCAGAAGTACAAACAGAAATAATGATTAGAAAGTACTTCTTGAGAGAAGACAGTTTGCTGCAATTTTTACATTAAACGGGAAAATATCATGAAATTGAAGCAGCTATTTACCAAGCAAACCAATGTAATTGCCAGTTCATGTAAATGTGTTTGTGAATAGCTAACCAAAACACAACTTTTTGACCCCCCTATTTTTTTTAAAAAGGAAGTTGAAAAATTCGTCCTAATACTAGAACAAATGTTTTATTCTTAGTTACAATGTAATTTATCATTATTTTCTAAGCTAGATGACTAATTTATGTAGAAAATGTCTTAATTCATAAAATATAATTAACAAATTTAAATTATTATTAGTATTTTTATTCATAAGGTTAAAAATGTGTGCTTACGTTTTGCCCGTAAACTGGCAGAAGCCTCCATTTTACTGTTTACTGAGGCATGTGCTGCCATGTGTGATCACAAATGATATTAAATTGTTAATCTCCAATATATATTAGTAGTACACTGGGTTTTAAACTTAAAATTCTTAAAAACGAATAATTTAGAGGGATGTAAAGATGTGTCCTAATAGGAGGGTGCCAGGGCAGAAGGGGTTAAATAAAAATTTCTTTTGATGCCTGTAATATTTTAGAAATGATTCCGAGTAATTTTTACAGTATATAAATTAGTTTTCTTAACATTAAATACAGATTTTTTGGATGCTAATAATTATCATGTAAACATTTTCGTGTTCAACATATCCTACAAATTAAAAGTTATAAAAGAAACAAAATTAAAAAATATATATTTTATTACCCTTGATGCATAAATTGCGCTACACAGCTGAAGCTGTTTACTTGAGAGTTGGTAGCAACCGAAAAACTGATATTTCTAATTAATGAACTGATTAATGGATTACAAAAAGGGGTGTAAACGTTTCTGAAAAATACGGACAGCAAACAAATTTCTATTTCAAAAATGTTTCTTTAAATCTCGGAATGATTTCAGGAGTTTCTAAAAATAATGGAACAGTTTTTGGAATCACGGCTAACTTGGATGACGTTATATTTTCATAAACCTTAAGCAAGGATGGAGTTTGATTAATTAATATGTTTATAGTATTAGGGGGGGGGGGGGTTCTGCCCCCTGCTTGCTACGCTTACCCCCCCCCCCCCCACACACACACACACCGGGGAAATCGCTTTGCGATACTGATCGGAATCGAACACAATACCGAACGCAATTTTCTAGCCAACCCCAGACGTAATTGTTTCGCGATCCATAATTTTCTATGCATTGTTTTAATAGATTCCAAACGCAGATGCAGTCCCCTCCCCCCCCCCCTTTCTTAATCGTTAATGAAAATTATCTTCTTTCTGTAAAAATCATTTTTACTATAGACCCTTAAAACCCCACCAATAAAAGAAGGTTATCGAAATGCAGAAGATTCTTCTCTTTCCCCGCCCATCCTATCTAAGTTGTCTATTTTCATGGTTTTAACCAAGCACAATTCACGCTAAGGAAAGTCAAAAAGTTCTGACCAATCAAATGCGTTTTGCAGTATTTATGCAGATTTTTATTGGTCCATTTCCAAATCTCTTGGCCCCTTTTCAAATCGTTACTTTTTTCATATATAGAAGGGTACCAAAGAGCAAACAATGTGCAACGAGTATTATCTATTTTTTAGATACTTTTCTCTAGATATTAACTGTTTATTAATACAGGGGCATTGAAATTGGATTAATCCGATTAAAGAAGATGGATATACCACCGTGTGAACTGAAGGTAGATGAAAATCCTTTTTAATGAAAAACTCTAATATATTTATAACTATTAAATGTTCTTACACTGACCAAGAATTAGCCAAAAGGCATTTTTGTTCTTTCTTCTTAGCCGCTTACTTTAATCGTAAAAAAATTCATAATTTATGTTATTATTTTCTTTTATTGTTTCTGTATTTCAGCGTGTAGTTCGATTACATGTATATTAAATTTGTGTATTATGTAATCATTTCGGAAGTTTAAGATTTGTTAACGAATTTCGTTACTGACAATTACAAATAAAAAAATATATGCAGAATCAATTGCATTTTTTTAAGTGCAAACAGGTTAAACTTTCGTTCGATCCATTCTGTAAAGCAGGTTAAATTTTTACATTGATTAAAAAAAATAATGCGTGAATTTCTTTTTTAAATATTAAAATATCTGTATAATGAGGTAAAAAAAAAAAAAAAGAAATTGTATTCGAAATTGATTTTTTTTTTAATTTGACTGTAAGAATTTTGAAATTGTGAAATGTTTAGAAGTAAGTAATTAAAAAAAAAAAAAGAAAAAAAAAGAAACGAGTTTCCCAGACAGTTCCCATCATCGATATGATGCCTGTATTACTCATGTATATGTATTTGTTTTTTAATGTAGATACCATCAAACTACTTGCACATTTTACATATATTATAGATAAAGTACAATTGAATAGAATAAATTTCAATATTTGACGAGACAGATTACCTATTATAGTGTGGTCCTTAGTTGAAGCGGAGAGGTTTTTTACTATTTTAACTAATGCCTTTATATTTACAAATGACATATAAAAACTAAAAAACAGGAACTTTCAGAATTTAGTATTGACCTGGATGAAAAAAAAAGTATCTGATGATTCATATGCTTTTATTTGTTTGCAATACGAATAAGGATATTGAACATTAAATATAGTTTATATTACATCATACATTAAATAACGTTTTATCAGAAACCATTCATTTATGTATTTTTTTACAATTTTTATATTTTTTTTGCTTATTTTTCCAACTGTTTCCCTTTATTTTCCATAGAAATGAGGTACTTCAGTTTCTACCATTACATAAATAAGCATTAAAAATAGCAAAATAATACCTCAAAAATAAATTGAGATGCGGTTTTCAAAGAAATAGCACTTAAATTGCTTTTTTCCCCTATACCAAAGAGTAAAAATTGAAAATGAGCGATGCTTCGAAGTTAAAAAAATTGCAGTAGAGATTATCAGTATTTAGTTGTAAAATGATACATCTGCTTCGTTTTACGACTTCTTATGCAACGTAACGTTATTTTTTAGGGACGACACTTTTATTGTTGCCTGGCAGAAATAGTACATCAGGGGCTAAAAATGAAAATATTTCTGTTACTAGTCATGTTGTCCATAGAAATAATTATCCGGTACTATATAAGAAAGTCAAATTTCTTTCAGAAAGAATAGAAGTATATTTTTCTTGCTTTACTGATGAAGATGAAAATTTGAGAATCAAGAACAGCTAATTAGCTAAACTGTCTAAAAATTCTTTAATAATTTTATGAAAAAAGATCCGATAATGATTGTTTATTTTTCTAAACTAGAATTCTATTAGACATAATATACAGAAAGTAAAGATAAAAAAAAAAAAAAAAAGAGTTACTAAGATTTGGGGTGTCGCATATCGACCAAATTTAATGACTTTTGGCTAACAATTATATTTTTAATAGTTATAATCTTCGTCTTATTTAATCGCAGAAATTTCTTATTCAATACAGCCAAGACCCTTAAAAATACTGAAACCAAAAGTAGCAGTCATTTTTAGCATTCTATGTATTGTACGAAACTTAAACATTTAGACACATAAATGAAATCCTTTTGAAACATTTTTTTAAAACTAAAACTGTTAAGATTTTAATCTCCAAATTGCTTTCAAAATTCCTAGTAATTATTAATTAGGCTAAGAAAAATGACTTTATTTCAATATTTTTTTAATTAAATATAGACAAAAATGAAAAGTATACTTCGTGACCTAAAGAAAACATTCACCGAAGTTTTTTAAAACCTATGATATATATTTTTTTATGATACCAAATTTTAACGAAGGATTTTTAAAGCTTAGATTATAATAAATTATCTACGACACTTTAAAAAACTATTTTTCTTCCTTTAAATTGTAATTACATTCCCTCATCTCAGCAATCTTAGAACTTTAATACAAAATATAAAATAAATTAAGTTAATTCGTCTCCAAATCTTCCTACCGCAAGGAAAAAACTGTTTCAAAGCGAAAATAAAGGTGGTAAAGATGTCTCAAAGCCTTCTAAAGTTTTTCTTTTTAATCCCTTATATAAAAAGAGAGACACACAGTTTTTCGAGCGTAAAAACGTACGGTAAAGTTTGGAAACTATTATCCATAGAGCCTTTAGTGCTCCATATGGCGTAAAAAAGACGAAAAACTCAATATAATGCACTTTGTTTACACTTATTGATTAAAATAATGAATAAAGTATAAAAAGCTAAAAATATTTATTGAAATTCCTCGGTCGAATGTTTAATTAATTAAGTTGTTTTTTATTTTTAAATGGCTTCCTGTGAAAGGTTTAAACATTCGAAGTACTCCCTTGATTTTAATACAAAATTCCTTCTTAAAGATAACTTAATTAGTTTGGACAAAATGGGTTCTAGTCTGCTTAGAAACTCATGCAAACGAAATTTTGAAATCAATTTCTATAACAGAACATCCAAAATTATGCAGTAATTATGCTATTATTAAATAAATATTTATTGGAATACATCGTTTTAAGGTTCAATTAATCAAATCTTTTTCTGCTTTTATATGGTGTTTTGTAACAATGTTAAATTTTTAATATACCCTGTTAATTTTAACACAAAACTCCTTCTTAAAAATATCCCAAGTTAGTATAAAAACGTTGACGTTTCTGAACGTAGGAACACTTGTTTACGTAATTTTGAAGTAGATTTCTATAATAGAATATTCAAACGTTAGCGAAAATGATGCTGTTATCTATATATTTAAAACGCTAAGCCTTTTTTTTCGACAGTCCGTGAGAAGATACTACTGCATCAAATCACACCAATCTATTTTTAAATGAAAGATATTTGGCCACAGAAATGTTATCGTGCATTCGTTTCTTCAAATATTTTATTAATTAGCCGTAATTTTAAATTAAAATTCTACAATTGCGCATGCGCAGTATATAAGTACAAATCTGCTTTCGGAGTGACGAGCTGCACATGCGCAAAGATGCTCGCTCAGTTGAACTATCACATTACAGGTAGAAGTTGTTTTAAGTTAGTCTGCTATTCGATCTTACTGTAAACAAGTTTTTCTTTCTTTCACAAAGTTAATACTATTTGGCTCTTTCAGAATTATTAACAATTCAATTGTTTTGGTCATATTACACAAAGAAGATAAACACCGAGATTTGAGGCTAAAAGTTATCGCTGGTGATCCGTCTTTGAAAAAATAAGGTATAAATATTAAAACGCAAAATATTTCTGTGATATCAGAACTCTAATTCGAGATAATTGCATATGCGTCAACTGTTCTTCGCACCTCTTCAATTTACAAGGAAGGTAAAAAGTTCCCACTAGTGTACGGGTTAAACCAGCAGTTTAAAGCCCAGATTTCTTGTAGAGGGCGCAGGTTCGAACCCGAGTCTGGCAAAATGTGCAATATTTTTGTCGATAATTCGTTTCAATAATGACATATTTCATTAGAAAGGGAAGTTTTAGGATTTTTATTTCAATAATATTTTGAAAAAAAAATTATTTATTTTTATTTCAATAATATTTTGAAAAAATAATGATTTTATATTTAAAATATTTAAGCTAAAATATGGTAATTATCAAATAAATAAACTGAGCTAATCCACAATTTTCGTTATACTCTCTGACCATTAACAAGAATATGTATGTGTGTGTGTCAGAAAGAAAGTCAGTTTGTCATTCATTTGCGTAAAAAAATTAAACAGAAAGAAATACAAATATTTCTATAAGAGCTATAAAAGAAATTATCTTGATATCCACGTTTAATATCTAAAAAATGTATAAAATTGCAAAATAAGATTCAAGTAATAAAAAATATATACTATAAATCGTTAGCTGCACCAAGATTCAAATTTATGTTTTTAGAGAATGAGATAGATAGAAATAAAATTCATGGCAGCTTTTAATGGTCCTGTAATTTAAAAAAATAAAAATAAATAAAGGAAAATAAATGTTGCTATTTAAAAAATAAAATTGACGCTGTAGTAAGTATAAATAAATTCTCTATCAGGTATTTTTAGTAAATTTCTGATAAAAAGCAAGAATAATTGGTTGTAAATTATAAACTTAAAATTATTTCACTTCATTGACTAGATTAGACTGACAGCACCATCTACTGCCTTAAAGAAACAGGAATCACTTGTGCAATACAGAAATTCGTCATGTAATTTGTTATTCAATAATTAATTTAAAATTAATAATTTGAAACTAATTAAAAATTCAAGTTTTCTAGTGAAACATTCACGTTATTTACTGACAAATCTTGACGGACACTATCTAGTTACGATAATATTCCTACAAATTTATCAATTCAATCTGTGGTAAAGTATGTTTCAAAGGATATGAATGTGAAAGAAGTACACAAACCAGTATATACTGCGCCAGTGTGTTTTGATTAATAAGGCTTAGTGACATTTACTTTATCATCTGCATTATTCCATAAGAAATAATACAGAGGTCGGAAGCACCATGTATAGACGTTATGAATGTCGGAAGTCATTGGGAGAAACATTATTTCTAACTTTGTGCTTAAACTATAGTGAATATAGATAAAAGTAATGAATAATAGTTTTTTAATAAAATTTCATAGTTTTTCAAGACTTTAAACCTAAATAATATAGTGTTATGTGGGGCATGAAATGTCTCGAATTCTTTAATGTGTTAATTGATTGATTTTTGGCTAATAAGATTATATCGTAAATGTAATAAGACTGCAGTCAACAGTATTGAGTAGATTTAAATAAATATAGAAGATCTAATGCTGACATGAATGCCAACTGCACAAAATCCAGGAACGGGCTACATTTTACTGAGGTTGTACCAGTGATCTCCAATAAGGTGCACATTTAAAAAATGGAAATTAAAAACCACGAAAGAAAATAAAGTAAGTTTTTTTTCTTTTTTATAAAAAAAATAATTCAATGTACCTTTTAAAAATAACCTTGTAAAAGGATATACAAAAAGTTAACCCATTTATACCTAGCGTCCCATTTTTGGGACGCTTCGAATTTTAACAAATTTGTATAATTATTTTCTTCTTTATAACATGAAAATTGTATGAAATATTGATCTATAAGTGTCTGTATCTGTTACCGAGAGATGACAGCATAAGATAGATATTTATTTGCTTAAATGAAGCATTTTTTAGGTGTTTGTAGATATTTCATTTTTCCAGTTGGCAAATTGTAAAAAGTAAGTTTATTTGTATTTTTTCTATGAAGGATCTAAATGAAAAAGTCACAATCTTAGCTTGTAGACTTCTTTGAAATAAGTTTTTTTTTTTTTTTTTTAATTGTGAAATTATATATTCAAGCCTTTTTTTTTTAGGCATGTTTGTAATGTACAAAACATAGAGTGCTAGGCACAGATATGTACATATTTTTACTAGCTATTTAGGGGACAGTTATTTATGTAAAGTCCTTTTCAAGATGATTATGAAATAAATTATTTTTATGCCTCAAATACGATTATTCTTAGTTAATTATTAATAATAATAATTATAACGTTATTAGTCTCTATAAAGAAATACATATATATTTTTAGTAGTTCATAAAAATACTAACTATAGTATATAATATACAATTTAAAAGCTTATTTTATATAAATTTAGACAAAACGTACAATTATGCATATTATATTATCATAATTCATATTCCCATATTTATTACGTTTACATTTTATCAAATAAATACTCAAAATATTTTAGTGTAATTTTTTTTAGCATTTTTGCAGTTCGTTTTGCAATATTTTAAAGTGATTTTACCAAAAAAATTGAGAAATGAAAAATTCAGGCATTAGTGGGTTAATACAAAGAAAATTATACCTAAAAAAAAAACAGTGGCACCCCGGGAGTGCCAATAGAAGTGAAAACTTCAACAATTATCTGTGTGTTTTTTTAATCGTCAGGAAATGTTTTATTGTGCAGGAAATACTTTTAAATGTAGTGTTTTTTTATTCATTATTATACAATAACATACACCATAGACATACACCATAACGCAAAAATAACACGAATTTTAAAAACAAGAGAGTTTTTCTGCTAAACTTACCCGATATTTGATCGAATAGTTCACTTTTGCCGCCAACTATTGACATAAATAACAACTGTTGAATAAAGATAATTTTATTTTGCTAGACCAAGGTAGTTTTATTTTAGCAAGAGTCACGAGACTTGGTTAATTTTTACACGAGATGTTTTTGATGAGATTTCCTTTTTCTAACTCCTGTACGTGTATTTCGGGAACCAATAGCGCACAGGCAAGCATGCGGCGCGCTTGCCTGTAAATTGTTGTTATTGATTAAGCAATCAATAACAATTAATTGCCCGCCCTCCTCATAACGAACTATGCACAATACATGTACATACTTATATACAGAGGTGTCGGTTACAATAACAGTATCACGAGTTCAATGGTTTTTCCCATCTCAAAAAATGCCAAACGCGCCCAAAGAAGCTTTCACTTCAATAATGAAAGTATCAAGTATTTGTCTTCAACAATAAACACAACAGCATACTGCAACAAAAATGTAAATTTTGTGTGTGTTCCTGTGTGAACACCGGGAGAAAAAGTGAGTTTTAGCTTCCTTCTTCTTTTGTGGACTGAGCTGAAGAGGGAAATGTTCCTGTAATTCACCGCTTGGCGCGCTAGTGTCTATGTGCCAAAATGCTAGCACGTCGGTTACGTAACTGTGTCTCCAAATCAGTGGTTTTTCTCCATATCAAAAAAAGCTCAACGCGCCTAAAGAAGTTTTCACTTCAAAAAAGTTCATACAAGCAGTTTTCAAATTAGAGAATTGAAGCAACATTTTTCTTTTCAACAATGAGCTTCCATATTTCCTACCCTAAATCCCCTGAGGAGAACAATTTTTAGTTATACTTTTTATGTTTAAAAACGGTTAAAATTTATCATAAAATGAGGGTTGAGCCCTCTGACATACTTCATCGATTTAGTTTCTGTTTCTTTTAGTGTTTAATTATTTTAAGTTAATTTGGAAAAATGCTGTTTATAGTTGTTTTCAAAATCATGAGCGTAAAAGAAAGTTTAGATAATTAAAAGCTGGTATGCAGTAAAGGTAATGGTTTCGCTCTTTCTCCCTTGTAGCCAGGGGCGCCATTTCAGAACTTTCTTGGGGGGGGGGGGAAGCATTTTTTGAGGGCTTCTATATAGCTAAGGGTAGGATCCAGGGAGTTTACCCCCCCCCCCAGTATAAGAAATATTTACTGACTTATGTTTACAATAACAGTAAAAACTTCGAATACGGAAACTCAGAACCAATGAAATTTGTCGTTTTAAACAGGTTTCCGTCTAAGAAAGAAAAATTTGTATGTATTGGACATGATTTTTTTTTTCTTTTTAGACAGGATTCTCTTATAGACAGGTTTCATATTTACAAGTACCCTCACTGACTGTTAAACCATCCGCTCTATATTATAGCTCTGAGAAGAGATGTATTACAGTAAAACTTGTGAAAACGAAACCTGTCTATAACGGATTTCTTTCTAGAAGGGGGAAAAATCAAATTTCTTGAAAAAACGTCATACAATTATACTGGCTAAGACGGAGACCTGTTTAAATGGAGCTTTTTCTAATCCCTTTCGAAATTTTACTTACAAGGGCGTCATTTCATGAGTTTCCTAACGAAGAAGAAGGAAAATTTTTCTTTGAGGAACAGGGAACGTGGAAAATTGCACAACTTGCAGAACTGCACAAATCACACAGAAAGAAAATCCCGCACAATAAAAAATGCTCTATGTGATTTTGTCTCCATAACTTCTTTCACAAGCATGTGATTATTCCACAATTTTTTTTAATTTTCGTGAAAGTCCGCGATTTTTCTTTCTTCCAAAATTCGCAAAATCAATTCGTCAATGGGTCGCAGAAAAAAATCGCGAATCTTGGAAAATTTGAAAAAAAAGTCTCCAAAATGGTCACTTAAAAAATCGCTAATTTCTTCAAATGACCGTGAAAAATAGCGCTAATTTCACCTGAGATCGCGAAAAGAAATACAGAATTTGTCAAATGATTGTACAAACACAGATCTTAAATTTCGTAAAAGGATTGCGAAGAAAATCACGTATTTCGTAAAAGGATTGCGCAAAAAATCGTGAATTTCGTCAAAAGATTGCGCAAAAAAATCACGATAATTTAGTCGAACAATCGCGCAATAAAATCGAGGAGAAATTCGTCAAACGATCGCGTAATAAGATCCAAAATTTCTCTCGCGGGAAAAAATCACAAACATTATTAGTCAGTGGCAGCAACAAAATCACAAATTTCAATAAATGATAATGATAAGGAATCGTGAATTTTGTCAAAAAAATCGCGAAAACAAGTATCGAATTTCATTAGTTGGTCGCGGAAAAAATATTGTGATTTTCGACAAGTGCTCGCGCGAAAAAAATCCATTACATATAACGTTTCCAGAAAAAAAATCGTGAATTCTGTGAATCGATCGCGGAAAAATTCACAAATTTCGTCAGATGATTGATGAAAAAAATCATGAAATTCAATCAGTCATGAGGTAATCAGCCAACGAACGTCATGAATAGGTCACGAAATTTGCAAATTTTGTGACCTATAAGAATAAGAAAATTTTCGTTAGTGATTTTCTGCAAGTAAAGGTAAAGCGTTAATTGTTTCAGATATTGTTTTCACTATTATGAGATGGTTTCATGTTATTCCTATTTTTCAAAGAAAAATCAAAGAAAAAGAAGTTTTTCTAAATATTTTTCAGATAAAAAAAACTACATATTTGAACATTAATGAATACTATGTATATATCTTCATTTTTCTACAGAAAAAGTAAAATTTATAATTAATATTCATATAAAATGCACAAATAAATGCACAAGAATTACTTTCATGTGCATGCATATAATTTAAAATTATTTAAAATACATTAGTAAACCCAGAACGTCTTCAGTCATCGCAAGACCGTCATCAGTGAAATTTAAATGTTATTATTTTCATTACGCTTATTCGACAATTGGCTAGAAGAAAATCATTGTGATTGTTGTGTCAATGATTTTGACAAGTTTTCCCATGATCAATTTGCACACAGCTGAGAAGCAACTGATAAAAAAATTCTCACATGACATGTATTTTTAAAATTAACCAAAGTACTCATTAAAGATATGTCTCACCTTGAGGTAGTTCGAATAGTAAGGTTTTAAGAAATTGTTTTGATAATTATTAATTTCTATGCATAAGCATTTATTTAATGCATATGATTTCATTGCAATCAAATCTGATAAGTTATTATAGAGTTTCAGCAATATTCTAATGTTTGTTTGAGTCTGACATTTGATTAGAGATGCATCGAATATTCGGCCATACTACCGAATATTCAGTTAGGCCGAATACTAAACTATTCGGCCTACCGAATATTCGGTTTGGCCGAATATCAAACTATTCGCCTAAACCGAATACTTAACAAACCTATTATAAATATTTTTCTAAACGTTACACAACTTCTACTTTTAATTGTCAATTAATGAAGATATTCAGAATAATTAGAATCTTTAAATAAAAGAGAATGATTTTATATTATTTATTTGTTGTTTTTAAAATGTCACTTAATGTCATTTGTTCATGGGAATTATTAAATGTAGAAATGCAAGTTACTGAGCATTGTCTGGTAAATAATCCGTTTTTTGCTTTTTCGCAAACAGGGTGTTTCGAAACAAAACAGAAGAAAATTTCAGGGATAATAATAGGCTTCAAAACAGGTAATTTTTTGTCTAGTAAATCAGGATCGCAATTCACTTATTCAGTCAAAAATACAGTGTATCTCCAAGTCAAACTTTAATTTTCTTTTGTTACTTTAACAATAATGAAGATATTGTAACTATATTGTCAACAGAGTTACTTTAATTTCTGTGAAATATGATAACTTGACGAGAAGTGCTGGAAATAGCAACCATTCATATCTAAGCAGCACTGAGGTAGACATTATTTTATTAAGAATGCATCTAACAATACTTATACTGTACCACTGGCCAAAATCCAGTCTCTTCCAAGGATATCATCACATTCTATACAAGCAAATTAATGTGATGCAAATTTCGCTAAAATATCTTCATTTTTATACAGTTATAAAAGAAAATTCTGCTACGGCTTGTACTCTTTTCATTTTGATGAAAGAAGGGGAATGATATGTAGCTTCTTGTTCAATATAAGAGAATTATTTTCAATTCTTGGAATTAATTGAAGAAGGCATGGAATTTAAATTTTGTTATCTAAAATTTTTTTAAACCATCCTCTTCTTAAATAATAACTCAAAACATAATTTTTTAGTACAAAATTTACTTATAAAAATAGTCTTGTTTATCAAAATGGAAGTATCTGTGCTAAATATTATATAAAATTGTTTAAAATTTAACTTTTTAACTTTAAACACTCAGATATAAAAGTGTTCGGCCAGCCGAATAGTCTGTTCGGCTGGACTAATATTCGGTGTTCGGCCTAACGGTTACTATTCGGCTGGCCGAATATTCGGTATTCGGTTTATCTGCAGGCAAATATTCGGCATTCGGTTAAAATCACTATTCGGTGCATCCCTACATTTAATGGTTGATAAATGTTCTGAAATGACAAATTCCTTGGGGGGGTGTGTATTTCCCTCCCAGCCCCCCTCAAATGGCGCCCCTGCTTGTAGGACCTGTGAACTGGAATTTAAAAGCAATGTTTTGACTCCTTCATAGAACCGAAACAGCTTTAGTAGAAGAGCTGTTGAACATTTTTGAGTAGGTGTTTCAGGCACCCTGAAAATTTGTGCAACACTTCTTTTGTAATGCCTGAATACAAAATCGAATGTCTGGCTGAAGGATCGTGGCCCAAAAACTGTGCCAGACAAGTGTCAAGTGCCATTTTTGACTACCCAAAAAAGGTATTTGAGGCACGCTGAGATTGAGACAGAATAGTATTTATGCTTAGAAAAAATATTTTGAAAATGACAGACAATTTAGTCGGCCCAAAACCTGTGCCAGACACGTGTCAAGTGCCATTTTTTGACTACCCAAAAAAGTTATTTGAGGCACGCTGAGATTGAGACAGAACAGTATTTATGCTTAGAAAAAATATTTTGAAAATGACAGACACTTTAGTCGGCCCAAAACCTGTGCCAGACACGTGTCAAGTGCCATTTTTTGACTACCCAAAAAAGTTATTTGAGGCACGCTGAGATTGAGACAGAACAGTATTTATGCTTAGAAAAAATATTTTGAAAATGACAGACACTTTAGTCGGCCCAAAACCTGTGCCAGACACGTGTCAAGTGCCATTTTTTGACTACCCAAAAAAGTTATTTGAGGCACGCTGAGATTGAGACAGAATAGTATTTATGCTTAGAAAAAAATATTTTGAAAATGACAGACACTTTAGTCGGCCCAAAACCTGTGCCAGACACGTGTCAAGTGCCATTTTTTGACTACCCCAAAAACGTATTTGAGGCACGCTGAGATTGAGACAGAATAGTATTTATGCTTAGAAAAAAATATTTTGAAAATGACAGACACTTTAGTCGGCCCAAAACCTGTGCCAGACAGGTGTCAAGTGCCATTTTTTGACTACCCCAAAACGGTATTTGAGGCACTGTGAGATTGAGACAGAAAAATATTTATGCTTAGAAAAAAGTATTTTGAAAATGACAGACACTTTTGTTGGCACTTTTTACTTGCCAGACAACATAGAATGTTAAACGCGAATGCCAGTAAAGCTGGACTTCCGGTGTCTTCTTAAAAGTATATTTAAAAGTACATTTTAAAGTATATTTTAAAAGTATATTTGAAAGTATATTTATATAAAAGTATATAAATATACTTTTATAACTATGATTTTGTCATATACATTTATATGTAATGAAATTTAACGATCGTTTAATGACTGTTAATACAAAATTTAAACTGATTAAAATTGCTTTAAACTCAAAGTTAAGGTCCCGATTCTGAGCACTGTCGATTTGTGTTCGATAGTGTTAGTGTCGGGGACAACATGAGAAAAGTATTGTTGCCATAGAAACAACGACTTATTTAATTTCGAAATATATAATGAAATAGTTCTTAATCGGACAGCTACATTTAAAGTGCACTTAAATTTATCCATCCGGTGAAACCGTCCGAAAATTAAATAACTTCAGCAACGCGCAACTTGTATATATTACATAAGCTTATAGAAAAAATAAGAAAATATTTCATTGTTTAAGTTTAAATTCCTTAAGTACCGCGCTTTCGAATAATCATTTAACAAGCAATTTTCAAATGCATTAAAATATTAGCGTTTGGTGAGGAAAAGTTTTACCCGCCAAATCACGTGCACATTCGTCTTTTAGCGCCAAATAATCGAAAATATTTTATTTTTACCTCACAGGCTATCAAAGCCTGAGAGCTTATGTGCCCGCCGGTTCTGTATGTACGTAACGCAATAACTCTTGATAGAAACATCCCATTTCCTTCAATTTTTTTTCTTGTTTCATTCTGATATGCCGCTTCCCTGATTAGTTTTGGGGACGCATTGGTTAAGGATAAAGGGGAAAAAGGGGAGTTAGTCCCCCCCCCCCTTAATTCAGATAAATGGGTCTTTCATGAAGAATTATTCGATTTGCTCCGAATTTGGTATACCGGTTTATTATGTTAAGGAACTTCCCTGATTAGTTTTGGGGGTTCATTGGTTAAGGATAAAGGGGAAAACGGGTGCAACGCGATTTACGCTTTGTTTGCATCGTAAGTCAGTAAATGGATCTTCAGCAGAGTACCGCAAGTCCAGCTTTACTGGCACTCGCATTTAACATTCTATGTTGTCTGGCAAGTAGAAAGTGCCAACAAAAGTGTCTGTCATTTTCAAAATATTTTTTCTAAGCATAAATATTATTCTGTCTGAATCTCAGCGTGCCTCAAATACCTTTTTGGGTAGTCAAAAAATGGCACTTGACACGCATCTGGCACGGTTTTTGGGCCGACTAAAGTGTCTGTCATTTTCAAAATATTTTTTTCAAAGCATAAATACTATTCTGTATCAATCTCAGCATGCCTCAAATACCTTTTTTGGGTAGTCAAAAAATGGCACTTGACACGTGTCTGGCACAGGTTTTGGGCCGACTAAAGTGTCTGTCATTTTCAAAATATTTTTTTCTAAGCATAAATACTGTTCTGTCTCAATCTCAGCGTGCCTCAAATAACTTTTTTGGGTAGTCAAAAAATGGCACTTGACACGTGTCTGGCACAGGTTTTGGGCCGACTAAAGTGTCTGTCATTTTCAAAATAATTTTTTCTAATCATAAATACTATTCTGTCTCAATCTCAGCGTGCCTCAAATACCTTTTTTGGGTAGTCAAAAATGGCACTTGACACCTGTCTGGCACAGGTTTTGGGCCGACTAAAGTGTCTGTCATTTTCAAAATAATTTTTTCTAAGCATAAATACTATTCTGTCTCAATCTCAGCGTGCCTCAAATACCTTTTTTGGGTAGTCAAAAAATGGCACTTGATACGTGTCTGGCACAGTTCTTGGGCCACGATCCTTCAGCCAGACATTCGATTTTGTATTCAGGCATTACAGAAGAAGTGTTGCACAAATTTTCAGGATGCCTCAAATACATTCCCTAAAATGTTTAACTGCACTTGGACTACTTGGTCGAAACAAAAAGCTACCCTTGGAAATCAAAAAACACTTATTCAATCCAATTAAGCGTTTAGGTATCATAATGCTCTAAACAGAGTAATGTTGAAATCAGATAATTTTTAGAGGTCGGAGAGGCACAATAAGGAATTGCGAGGGAGAGGAATTTTTCTAGACTTTATTAACATTATTAGTCAAATTTCTTGGGGGTATAATATGATGCTTCGGATGAAAATTTCCCTCCTGAACGTATCATTATAGTCCACATTTGAATACAAAAAGCTTGTCTTTAGAATAAATAAATTGAGCCGGCTTAAACTTTTTACTTGCCAAAGTTATTTAATCACCTTTTTAAAATTATTAAATACTATCAAAGCCCGCGGCTTTGCTCGCGTAATAGTTGAAATATGTCAAGTGATATTTACAAGACTATTTTTTATTAAAAGGTACTAACTAAATTTTTAGTTTATTAAAAGGTAATATTTTATTTTATTAAAAGGTTTTTTTATTAATAGGTACTTTTTACTTTTAGGAATACTTCAAAATTAACTATTTAAAACACAGTTTGATTAAACATCATTATTAGACTGCATTAGGCAAAATGAGACTTAAATTAATAAAACTAAATAAATGATAATTTAGAAAATATTTTGAAACTTTTATGCTCAATTAATACGCTCACTTCAGTATTCATTTGAAGTTTTGAATTTTTTAGAAACCATCTTCTTACATCTTAAAATTAACTATCATGTCAAATTCCAAGTCCGACCACCTCTCTCAACATAAAGGGCTATGTTTAAATAGGAACTGTCACCATTAATTTGCCAGCATTAATTTTGAAATCGGTTTGTTATTTCCTAATATTCCACAGAAACGTAATTTAGAAAGCTCTTAAAGGCCTTTTTTAGAACGGTTGTTGTTCCTGTGAACCCCAGGTGGTAGATCATCGGCATAAAATATAGCCTGTGTAGGATCAGAGACTGTTGCCATTGATTCGCAACTATTACTTTTATAATCGCTTTATATTGCCTGAAATTGCATAGAAATCGTAATTTAGGACTTTTTTAGAATGCTTTTCGCACCTGCCCTTCGCCTCACCCCTTTTTAATTCGAATTAATTATCGACAGTCCTTCGAGAACATTTATATTTTATTAGTAACTATCATGCCATATTTAGAGTTTCTAGCCTTTTCAGTATCACAGAAATCGCAGTTTAGAAAGTTTTTAGCTCCTGTAACCCTTTGGTGGTAGTGGCACAGACATAAAATATAGCTTATGCTCGAGCAGGTTTTATTACCAACAATTTGTCATCATTATTTTTTTAATCGGTTTGGTATTTGATGAGATTGCATAAAAATTGTAATTTATAACGCTTTTCGCTCACTTCATATTTTTAAATTTGGAATTTTCTTTCGACTGTTCTTAGAAAGCAGTTGCATCTTGTATGTAAATACCGTGCCATACTTCAAAGTGTTAGACCCCTCAGTTGTGCAAAAAACGCAAATTAGAACATGTTTTGCTTTAACAGCCCTCAGATGGTAGAGACAGCAACATAAAATATAGCTTATGTTATAGCAGGGACTGTCACCATTGATTTGCAACCATTACTTTTAAAATAGCTTTGGTATATCCTGAGATTGAGTAGAAATCGCAATTTAGAACGATTTCGCGCACTTTCACCCCTTTTTAAATTTCCAATTTTTTCGAAACTGTTCTTAAAGATCATTTATAACTAATAAATATGTACCTTGCTTAATTTTAATTTGCTAGCCCTTACCGATCACAAAAATCAAAATTTAGAACCCTTTTTTGCTCCTGCAACGTCTAGGTGATAGTGATACTGACATAAAATAGCGTCTAGATTAGAGCAGAAGCTGTCAGCATCAATTTCCTACCATTACTTTTTAAATCAGTTTGATTCTTCCTGAGATATTGCTGACAAATCGACATTTAGAACGCTTCTCGCGCATTTTGCTCCTGCATCTACTCTGGGGTAGTGGAAACAGATATAAAATAAGCCTATTATGGGGCAAGATCTGTCACCATCATTTTTACACCATTATATTTGAAATCGGTTCAGTACTTCCTCAGATTGCATAGAAATCGCAATTTAGAACGTTTTTTACAACGCTTTATGCGCATTTGAACCCTTTTTTAAATTTCGATATTTTTAGGTAATGTCCTTAGAGATCATTCATATCTTATGACTAACTACCATTCCAAATTTCACGATTCAAGGGCATTCCGTAACCTAAAAACCGCAATTTAGAACGTTTTTCTCCTGGACCTCCTTTGAGGTAGAGGCACCGACATAAAACATATCCTATGTTGGAGCAAGGGTTGTCACCATCATTTTGACGCCACTATTTTTTAAATCAGTTTGGTATTTCCTGAGATTGTGTGGAAACCACCATGTAGAACGTTTTTTAGAACGCTTTTCGCGCATTTTCACCCCATTTAAATTTCGAATTGCTTAAGGACTTTTCTTAGAAATCCTTTATATCTAATAAGTAGCTAATATTTCATATTTCTACGCCCTCCAATAACGCAAAAATCGCATTTTTAGAACGTTTTTTGCTTCTGCACCCCCTTTGGGGTATTACACCGACATAAAACATAGCCTATGTTGGAGCAAGGGTTGTCACCATCATTTTGAAGCCATTATTTTTTAAAATCGGTTTGGTATTTCCTGAAATTGTGCGGAAACTATTATATAGAACGTTTTATAGAACGCTTTTCGCGCATTTTCACCCCTTTTAAATTTTGAATTGCTTAAGGACTGTCCTTAGAAATCCTTTATATCTCATAAGTAGCTAATATTTCAAATTTCATATTTCTAAGCCCTTCAGTAACGCAAAAATCGCATTTTTAGAACGTGTTTTGCTCCTGCACCCCCATTTGGGGTAGTGGCACCGGCATAAAACATAGCCTATGTTGGAGCAAGGGTTGTCACCGTCATTTTGACACCATTATTTTTTAAATCGGTTTGATATTACCTGAGATTATGCAGAAACTACCATTTAGAACGTTTTTTAGAGCGCTTTTCGCGCATTTTCACCCCTTTTAAATTTCGAATTGTTTAAGGACTGTCCTTAAAAATCCTTTATACCTAATAAGTAGCTAATATTTCAAATTTCATATTTCTGGCCCTTCAGTAACGAAAAAATCGCATTTTTAGAGCGCTTTTTGCTCCTGCACCCCCCTTTGGGGTAGTGGCACCGACATAAAATATAGCCTATGTTCTAAGTTGGACTAACACCATCATTTTAATACCATTAGTTTTGGAGTCGGTTCGGTAGTTCCAGAGCGTACCTCCGACAAATAAACAATTTTTACCTTTTTATAATATGAGTATAGATATAGATTGGTATAGATATATGTTACCGTGAAAGACCGAAATTGGAGGAAATCGGCTTTCACCGGTGGATGCCAACACATGCCAAATACGTGGGTGAAAGACCGAATATTTGATTATATTCATGTACATTTGGACCATCACCGGTTATGTCGACAAGCACAGATATGTTTTAGTGGAGGTCGAAAGGCGAAGCCGAGATCAACAGAAAGATGACAGACGGTCTTTGCATCAACTGAGAATCACAAATTTTGCGCATGCACTAAGTAGTTTTTTGTCTGCTCTAAGATCGCAACAGCACGAAATAGGTAAAACAAAAATAATAAACTATGAAGTTTTAAAGACTTTGAAATTTTATTGACTTGGTAAAAGGGGGAGGGTGGGAGAGAAAATGTGAATTTCGGGTGTCAGAGGAAAGTTTTTATGATCGATTGCAATAATCTGACAAATAGAGCAGAAATTTGTTTAAAAAAAGAGTTTTAAAGTTTTACACTTTGGGTAGGGTAATTCCGTGATTTATGCCGCACATTTTTTTGAATTTGTGTATAAAGTCCCATGGTGGACATAAAATTAAAAAAAAAATCATGCTTTGTTTTTAATGTTAAATATACAACGCATGTACTGCGACAAAAAAATTCAAAACAAATAATTAATATTTTTTAACATTTTTTTTCTAAAAGATTACACTGCGGTGACTCACCGGCACATTCAGGCTAAGATGCCTCACTTGAGCGATAGTTATATCGCATTTGTAATAAGAACAGAATGAAATTATAAATAATAATATTAAAAAAATATTCATATCTCGACTATAATTAACGATGAAATAACAAAATGAAACTAAATGAGTACAATGAAACGTATTAGTAAATTCAAATTAATAATTGTTTGCCTACTTTCACAATTAAACTCATCGACTTTTTTTTTTTTTTTACATTAAATTTTAATTGTTACTTCAGTAACAACGTAGCATGAGTGTATTAGAGTGGGAAAAGATAAAAAGGAAAATTGTGTTTACAGAATTTATTTTTTTAACCCTTTCGGGACCGGTGGCTTTTACACAAATTTTATTCGGTGTGGCACCACTTTTTAAAAAGAAGTTACCTTTATTTAAATAATCATAAAAATGCTCTAATTAAAGAAAACAAATATTAATTTTCTTTTTTACTGGTGCCAGAAACAAATTTTGTATGTTCTTTATGAAGGTGCTTGTATGCACCTATTGTCCCGAATGGCTTAAGAGACCTGTATTTCGACTACAATCTACAGAAAAAGTGTCGAAAAAGTGCAGTATTTATGTACCAACATTTGACACATAATGCTTCGAAGCCAAATGCACTTCCTCTTTTTTGGTGTAGTTGTCTAAACATTCCCTGCAAAGAACGTCTGCGTTACGCGCAATCGAATTTTTCATTATTATCATCTTGACTTGCATATTTCTTGACCTTCTTACTTTTTATTTTTCCTTATTTTCCCCTTTGGATTTAGTAAACTTGATAACATGCCTAACATGATTAGTCTGTGCAAAAAGAAAAGGAAAAGTTAATAACAGTTAATCATCCCGTACAAAAGAAACTGCGGCATGCATACCGGAATTGCAGTGCAGCATGTATCCCATTTTGCATGGTGCAGACGTCGGCCAACGCAGTTACCTGCCATCGCTAAGGGGAATGACGTAATCACGCTCACTGTACTCTATACAAACTCTACACTTAGTTTTTACTTCGAAATCATACATGCATTTATTTATTAGGGTATGAAAAGTATTTAAACATAACATGTTTAAAAGTTTGGACAGTGAACTCATGCACTTACGTCAAAATAAGGATTGTACTTCTACAAGTAAACATCAAAATGGACTTCACGCTATACACTGGTTAAAATAATCTCATTGCGCACCTATAGTGTGCGTTTGACGACCATCTATCGATAATTACAAGAAATACAAGGGGTGCGGCATCTGTCCGGATGCGGCGCTCTCCCGGAGTTACCCTATAGTAAGTGTGGCAAAAAGGGGAGTTAAAATTCTGGAAGAGAGAAAATTTAGATAAATTTTAATGAAATTTATGATTGATTATTTATTGTTACTTAACAGTAAAAAATAGAGAAAAAATGTAAAAAAAAAGTATTTAACTTTGATACTGTGTGTTTGCGTATGTGAGACGGGTGAGACGGGTGAGCAAGGGTGTAGTGAAATTTCGGAAGAAGGGGAGGGTTGATTTACATGATTTTTTTTTTAAAAATCAGAAGTTCAAAGAAACACAGAAGAGTTACATCCCTGATTGAGAAATAATGCAAAAATAAAATTAAGGCATTTGCAGATTCTGGCTAAAAATAAGTACTTTTAAGAACAAAAAGTTACTTTTGAAAAATTTAAGGATTTTCAAGGACCGCACAAACCCTGTTGTAAAATGTACCACATTTTAGTAATTTTTATTAATTTTATCTTTTTTTTTTGTTTCCAAATTTATTTTTCCTTTATGAATTCATATCTTTGAGAATTTAAATTTTGACAAGTTTATATTTTTCTTATAATTATGATTGATGTGATACTCATGAATTATCTTTATATTATATTTTGTTATTACTAATGTGGAATCCATATATAATAAAATTTACTGATATAGAAACTGGAATTTAAGGTAGATGGGACAGTAATGGACACACTTCAATGCTTTTGATTTATAAAAAAATAATGAATAAAAGATTTAGCTTTTATTATTTTTCTTCATTATCCCCCTTGTATGTTTTACAATATGGGTTAAGGACGACACTCGTAATGAAACCAGTAAAGAAGCAGAAAATAATGTTTCGAAGTTTCACTGTTTTTTTAGTGAAAATCTTAATGAACAGGCTAAGAGCTGGTTTCATTTATTAAATTTATATATTCTTTACTTTCTTGCAAAATTTACATGTTTTTGTTTTGGTAGTAATAACTTTTAGTTTTATATACTAATGGTTATTTATAAAATTTCATTTTTTAAAGATTTTAAGACTCCTGTCAATTACTGGAATGCTCAATTAGTCAATTTCCAGCAATGGTCAGCCCGTCCCCCATGTAGGCATTGCTAAAAATTTAATTTCATTAATGTTCATAAAATATTTTGACTTTTAACTGAAAACCCAAGTAATCAAATTTAATTTTTTAATTTCACGAGGGTATGTTGATTTATATCAGCTGGATTTTAATCACGATTAAATCATGTTTTTAATCACTTGTTTTTTTTTTTTTTTTTTTTTTTTTTTTTTTTTTTTTTTTTTTTTTAACTATTGAGTAAAATCACACAATTACATTTTTAAAAAATTTTCTCCATTAATGAGGTTTAACTATTCTCTTAATCTTGAAAAGAGAACATGCCCCTTAAACAGAACAATCCCAAAGGAAGTGTTCCACAAATAAATGCAGTTGTAAAAGCAAGGAACTCATGCAATTAGTGGCATAAATGTTGCTGCAGTAAATAGGATTTCAATCACATACAGTGAAATACGTTTAACACGAAAACGCTTAGCATGAAAAATCGATTAACACGAAATGATATAGCAGCCTGGACAGTATACTATGCAATTTAATACATTTTGTTTCTTTTAACACGAAGCAAAAAATCGTTTAACACGAAAAAAATTTGCTTTCAATCTTCAGTGGCATGTTTGCTAGAAGTCGCCATGCGGGATTTTCCAAAGTTCTTTGCCCGATATTCAGACTGGACCGACATTTGTTGAAATGTTTGGGATAGTCTCAACATCACTGGACTGTCATATACAATATCATTAAATGAATATGTTACAGTCGATGATGATGTGTCTACTGCACCGATTCTGACAAACAAGAATATTTTGGAGATCGTTCATAATCCAAATGTTTCCATCTATGTACATTCCGACGACGAATCTGACAACGGAATCAACTATGCAGTTCCTGTCCCAACTACTTCAGAAATGCAGAAAATGATTAAAAGTATGGGCAGTTATTTAGATGCGCATTCGAATGGAAAGAGGAATAAAACAATAGATGATATCCAACAATTTGTAGACAACTTGGTGCTGTAAAAGATTCTTCAAAAAAAGATATCTGATTTTTTTTCCCAAAAAACAATAAATTTTTTACTTGCTTTTTATCCTAAAGGAGGGAACCTACTAGTAGTTTTTACAAGAAATCGAAATAAAATCTGACGACATAGAAAATATTAGTGAGTTTTGATCTTTTTTTACGAATTTTTTAACACGAAATTCCTTTAACACGAAAAAAGAATTAAATTGCCTCAGTTTCGTGTTAAACGTATTTAATTGAAATTAAGTAACATTTTTATCGGTATTATTTACTTTTCTCATTTAGAATGTACAGTTTATTTTAAGTTCAACAGTCTATTTACATGTGCTGTTACTTAAGACTTCTCCTATTTTGACATATATCTAATGTGTTTTAATAATGAAGTATGATTTATCGAAGAAAAGTCCCCTATGGTATAAATGCCCAGTTCTTTATTGGTTAAACGTAAAACTAAAATCTTAATGCTTAACATTTATCCAAGTACACCTAGCAACATAATATTAACGCAAGTGATATTGAGCATAATCTCTTCTTCTCACGCTAGAATCTATAGCTGCATGTCAATAAATAAATAAATAAATAAATAAATAAATAAATAAAAATAGAATCCCGCCCTGCCCTTAATATTTAACACAGCATTTAAATTCTCCGCGGTCAGTCCAAAACCGACACTGTACGCCATGTGAAAACACCTCTACAGAGTGACTAACCCTTCTCCTCACCGTGATTGGTCACCCTTCTCAGCAAGAGAGGCGAAAAAGTTACGTCACCCATGTGAAGTTTTATTGCGTCTGAAATACGAAAATGAAATGCAACTCTGAAATGGTTAAGTGAGAAATAAGGATAATTAGCAAGAATTTTGGACATGCAGCAAGCGACTAGGTGAATGTTGACATTCACCGTTGAAAGCCGACATTCTCCAGATTTCGGTCTTTCACGGTAACATATGTATGTCATTTATATGTATATATATATATATATATATATGTAATACAACAACATTAAATTAAACTGATGATGAAATTTTTCTTTAACATTCGTAAAATAGTCAACATATTTATTTTAGTTAAAATTAAAGCTGAAAAAAAAATACATATTTTTAATTAATTATTAACAAGAAACATTTTGTTTTAATCTATTTATAGTTTTACGTACAGTTTTTTTCTGTTTCAAAAATCACATCACTCAAAGTCTATCTCATTACTTCTAAGGCTGGAATTAGTGCCTACAGATTGTAGTGCTTGACACAATGTGCTTGCAGCAAATTCCTTTTTCGGTGAATAAAATATATCGTCTTTTTCTTCGTTTTGTAAAAACACTTAAGAACATCATCTCATGAAAAAAAAATATTTTTCCATAACACTAAATTTATTCATACAGCTTTTTATATGCATCACAATGATCATTTAGCTGTTGTTCAGCTGGTTCTATTTTGAAATATGAAAAAAGCTTTCAATTTATAAAAATAGAAACGAGGACATTAATTTTTTAAGTAAAATAAAAAGTACAAAAATGAAAGTAATTAAAAGTATCTATAAATAAATATTAACTGAAGTAAAAGCAAAGCGTGAATTAACCGTACTAAATTAAGTGACACAGAAAAATGGTCGAATTTGATTTTTTACTGATAAAAAAGAAGTGTTGTCATAAGTATATAAGTGGTTGTTTTTAAATATTTATAAATATAGATGATGAATTATTGTTTGATGGTAGCATCGAAAAATATCGATAATTTTTTTCAGATATTCATATATGTTGCGTTTTATAAAACACAGTCGTTCGATGAAAAAAGAAATAAGACATATACAGGGTGATTCAGCTCGTCGGTGACAAACTTTAAGGATCGATAGAGCACACCTAGACGAACATTTTTGAATAGGGAATGTAGGGTCCCTGACGCGATGGTAAGGCGCTAGGCGCTTTCGAAAATTTGGGTGCCGAAATTCGAAACGTCATAAAAACTAGGGAAATGGTTAGATTTTCTTGCTTGTTGCGTCGAAATGATTCTGTTTGTTTAGACTTTCTTCAGTACCAATTTGATAAGCGTATCTCTTAAAACATGAATAGGGGGCGCTGCAGACTTTGGAGAGCTAGACAACAACTTTAAGCCCGTTATTTTGATAATTTAACACATGCTCGCCAAAGTTTATACTCTAACTTAAAGTTTGAACCCAAAAGTAGAGCCCTGCAAAAAGCGTAAGAGCCGGAATAAAATGTCAAAGTACAGGGTGGTCGAAACTCGAAGGCTCCTAAGAGATAAACAAACAGATTTCTTGACTTATGGCATGCATTTTCATGATTCTGTTTGCTGGGGCTCTCTGAAACTCAGTTGAACGGTACAAAAAGAAACATCGATAGGGGGCGCTTTGGGCAAAAAACATAATTCGTTGACATTTCGGGCGCTAACTGGAAACGGGGCGCTACGATCAGTTAGAAACAAAACAAGAGAGTAATTTACTTATCATAAGAAGCTATTAAAACTGCAGTTTGTTTGTTTTTTTTAACAAACATAGCTGGTTTCAATCATGCACAATGCGCGCAATAAAATTTACATAAGGTGCTTTTTGCTGATTTATGCAAAAGATATCGTACCATATCGATATGCAAAAGATACGTAATGCGTAGACGACAACGCGAGATGACGTAGTTGTATGCGCAGACACGTCTTTTGAACGTGCGGTACCTACTTAAGCTTCGGGTTACTTGTCTGCAGATCGGTAGTAGGATGGAACGGTACACAAACTCTGAATTGGCTGACATGCATTTGGCGTATGGCGCTGCTGGTTGTAATGGACGAGCCGCTCAGCGGTTGTACGCCGAGCGTTACCCCAACAGGCAAATCCCCTGCCATGCCTTCTTCGCTCGAGTACACCAGAGGTTGTCCACAACGGGATCTTTCGACGGAGGCAGGCCTGAACGGGAGCGATCAGTGAGCACCCCCGACAACGAAGAGGCTGTGCTTAACCTGGTTGAGGACAACCCAGGTCTTAGCACGAGAGATATCGCCAGACATGTTGGCATTTCGCAAGCAACTGCGTGGCGCATCTTACGTTCCCGGAATCTGCACCCCTACCACATCCAGCGGGTGCAGTTGCTCAGAGAGCAGGATTTTGGCCCTCGAGTGGAGTTCTCAAGATGGTACTTGGCGATGAGATCCAGGGATCCCCGTTTTGTAAACAGCATTTTGTTTACGGACGAGTCCACCTTCAGCCGGGAGGGAATGTGGAACGCCCACAACAGTCATGTGTGGTGTGATGAAAATCCACATGAAACCAGAAGCCGAGCAGCCCAGGAGCGTTTCTCAGTAAATGTGTGGGCCGGCATTCTGGGGGATTGCCTCATTGGCCCTTATTTGTTACCTGAACGGCTGACAGGTGGAAATTACCTGATTTTCCTGGATCAAGTGCTGCCGCAGCTTCTGGATGAGGCGCACGTACCCGAAGGTTCGCGTCGCCAGATGTGGTTCCAGCACGATGGAGCTCCGGCCCATTACACGAACGACGTGCGTCTCCATCTAAACGCAAGGTATGGCCAGCGGTGGATCGGGCATGGGGGTCCAGTTCACTGGCCTGCCCGATCACCAGACCTCACCTGCTTGGATTTCTTCCTTTGGGGTTACCTGAAGGCCGAGGTATACCATACACCTGTCAGCAGTGCTGAAGAACTTGTGGCGCGCATTGTGGCAGCTGCAGGGCAGATCAGAGATACTCCTGGCATTGTTGGAAACACACACTCCTCAATGCGACGGAGGTGCGAAGCCTGCATCATGGCCCAAGGTCGAAATTTCGAGCATCTTCTGTAGTGTTATTTTTTGTAAATAAATTTCCAGTATCATTGATGTTTTTGGTCTAAATTTATTCAGAAGTGTTGAGCAGAGGTAGAAAATGTGTTTTCATTATTACTAACTGATCGTAGCGCCCCGTTTCCAGTTAGCGTCCGAAATGTCAACGAATTATGTTTTTTGCCCAAAGCGCCCCCTATCGATGTTTCTTTTTGTACCGTTCAACTGAGTTTCAGAGAGCCCCAGCAAACAGAATCATGAAAATGCATGCCATAAGTCAAGAAATCTGTTTGTTTATCTCTTAGGAGCCTTCGAGTTTCGACCACCCTGTACTTTGACATTTTATTCCGGCTCTTACGCTTTTTGCAGGGCTCTACTTTTGGGTTCAAACTTTAAGTTAGAGTATAAACTTTGGCGAGCATGTGTTAAATTATCAAAATAACGGGCTTAAAGTTGTTGTCTAGCTCTCCAAAGTCTGCAGCGCCCCCTATCCATGTTTTAAGAGATACGCTTATCAAATTGGTACTGAAGAAAGTCTAAACAAACAGAATCATTTCGACGCAACAAGCAAGAAAATCTAACCATTTCCCTAGTTTTTATGACGTTTCGAATTTCGGCACCCAAATTTTCGAAAGCGCCTAGCGCCTTACCATCGCGTCAGGGACCCTACATTCCCTATTCAAAAATGTTCGTCTAGGTGTGCTCTATCGATCCTTAAAGTTTGTCACCGACGAGCTGAATCACCCTGTATATATGCATATTAAAAATATAAATAAATCTTTAGAAATCAGAAGTCATTGTCATTTTATTATTATTTTTTTTTTAATGCAAGCTTGTAAAACAGTTTTTATAGATTTTTATATCTATCTCAACAAACTATTATATGTTTATATTTATAGTTTATATTAAATAAGTATTCTTACAAGCTTAGAATTTATTCAGATAAAAGTGAAAAAAAAATATTACATTTCTTTTTTTTTTCTTTTTTTTTTACATAAAATAAACGACTGCAAAAATGAAAGGTATTAAAGGAATTTAAAATACATTTATAATGTACTAGGGGGCTCTGCCTCCTGCAAGCTACGCTCTCCAACCCCCGTTCAGACACCGCAGAATCTAAAAACACGCTAATCTGATGGGTTTTAAAAATATTAGAGAAGATTGAATTGTACTGAAAAAAGCTGTGCAGATCTCCCTGTAAACGGGTTTCCATTCAATTTTCTTTGATTGCAAAAAATTAAGGGCGAATCAGTTGCTGTTAAGACATACAATGGTTGTTTTCGTTTTTGATTAAAGAGGATCAGTTAAACATTTGAAAAGAAGCTAAAATAAAATAAATTAAGTACACGGAGTCTTTGTCTCCCGGTATTTTAAAACAATCTCTATAACAATAGCCTAAGTCATGTGACAATCATCAACAGTTCCAGGCGGTTCACTTGGCTTTTTATACTCTAGGTGCCATTTTGGTACTTTCATGTTAGCCAGGCACAGGTGATAAGTCGCCAAATGTTATTCTATCGCCATCATTTCATCTATATTATAATAGTTCAAGTCATCAACTGCCATAAACAAATATGGTCTGATCCCTTCGCCTTTCATATGAAAGTTTCGCACAGATGTCATATTCGCTCCATATTGGCTCGATTTTTTCCGACCAATTTGGGGAACGCATCAACAGCATAAACAACAACATCGGGCTTACCATATCAAGCAAAATAACGATACTTGCCGTATGTGACATCTGTGCCAAAAGTTTTCCATTTTGATTAAAAAATAATTTTTTTTTTTAATCTAATGAAACTTCATAAAAGTTGCCATGGTTTCAAAGAATTCCTGGTACTGTTACGCTAGCCGCGTGCAAATCTCGCCAATAGCTTTTTTTCAACTCGCCAGTTAGCATTTTTTTAATTTTTCGAGTGGTAAATTAAAACATTAACTTGAAGTTGAAATTAAATGTCATAGTTTTTTGCATTATTTAATATTTGGCCAGATGTCATATACAGGTTTAGCGTGATTTTTTTTTTACGAAAATTTGGCGAAAATCTCGTTTTCGAATACCATTTACATATGCATTTTTGGTATTACTTAGTTATCCCGTCGAACAAAATTCTATCGCCAAACTATAAGATTAAATGCCAATAATCGTTGATCGTAAATGTCACATTCACTCGACTTTAAGCATGTTAAACGTGTTTACGTCATCAAGTGATTTTTATTTCGACGTTTTATTTGTATATTTATTAATGTTATACTAATTTATTTGTTCTTTCGTTATTTAAAATAAAAATGATGTCAATTTGTATAATTTGGCTAGTGTTTTGGCGATTTTTATAAATTGGCGAAATTGGCCGACGCACAGTGGGGTATTTTACAAATCTTTGCGGCCAAAAGTCGATTTCACAAAGTACAACGCAGGATCGAATGGATGGATATAAGTTGAAACTGAATCATTGGGGAATCACGTGATGCGATTTTTATCTCCTTTAAGTGAACGATGACCTCCTGTTATCAGTTGAAACTGGAGTGTTGCGTTAAGTGCATGAGTGTCAAATCGTTCTTCATTGTGACTTCCTATTTTTGAATTTGAATAACTTTATTTTTGGAAGTATTTAAAATCTAATCGTTATGGATAGTGACGAGGCAGGTATGTATCATTATTTTTTTTAACTTTGAATTGAGAAAGAAATAGTTTTAGTATTTGCAAAATTAATTTAAAATAACGCATATTTTTCTATTATTTTTTTCCCTTGTTTCCCAATTCACGAAGGGTTTAGTTATATTTCCAAACATTTCCAAGCAAAGTTACTTGCTGTACCAATAAATATACACCCTTTTATTTGTGTTTTCGTTTAAAGTAGTTCCACCTTTGTCCCCTTTTTAAAATGAAGGCGATATAAATATGCTCTTCCAAAATTCTGAGTAAGCATACAAAATTACTATATATTGATTTTTAACTGATATTTATCACATAAATTTTAATATGAAAAAAATTGTTATGATTCAATAGAAAGTGATCAGATTTGTTTATTTTTCAGTTATTCTGATTGAAATTAAATTTATATAATTTAAAAAAAATTGCTTTAAAGTAATGTATTCATTCCCTTTTATCTCTTTATAAGCTCTTTTCAGATAATTGAAATAATTTATTGCTCGTTATTAACATTTGTTTATCTAAAAAATAAGTCGAGGCAATTTTCATATGTTTTTGTTAAAAGTTAGCGAAAGATTGTGAGATTTTTTTAAAAAATAAGGGTAAAATGATGTTATTTATCTAAATTGCATATAATTATTATGCATTCTTTTTTGTTCATATTTTGTATTTATTTTTATTTAGGGCCTTCGAATGTCAGAGTAATGACTCGAAAAGAATTTTTAAACATTATGCAACAGCAGAATTTGCCAAACATTAATCATAGATTAAATTTCCTTGAAAATTACCTTCTTAATGGCGATAATTTTGATGATGATGAAATTAAAAACCTCAAGCACAATTTCTCCCAATTTAAATCTCAGTTCAAGAGCAAATGGATCGAAGCCCATTATATGTTGGATAAATTTGTGAAAAATAATAAAGAATGGCTTGAAGGTACAGTAGAAATTTAAAGAAAAATAAATCGACCAGGAAGGCCAGCAAAATCTTTCACTGAATCAAGTGACAGGCCAAAGCGGAGAAAGTCTGAAAGTTTGAGGAGCTCGACTGATGTGGAAGTACTTACACATACTTTACACAGAAGATTCTTTACTGACCCATCTCTAGCAGCGGAAATTACCGTCATTGATGAAAATTTAATATATCGATTTAAAGTTGTTCTTGAAACCATATCCAGTGGCCACAAAATTCACCTTGATAAATTTAAGAATATACAGAAACAGCAGAGCTCTACGTCCAGTTATATAAATGGTATCCAATGTCACCCACAATGCATAAAATATTAATCCATGGACGTATTGTGATAGAGAAAGCTTTACCAGTAGGCCAATTGTCTGAAGAAGTAGCCGAAGCACGGAACAAACATTTTCGATTATTTCGCCAAAATCTATCGCGTAAATTTTCAAGAATTTCTTGTAACCGTGATGTTCTCAACAGATTGCTTTTGAGTTCAGATCCAGTTTTAACTGGAATAAGACCCACGATAAGAAAAAAATCAAAATTGTTCCGTAAAGAAACTCTAGAAATGTTACTGCCTATGGAATCTTCTGAAGCTAGTGATCCAGAGGATTCTGATTATGAAGAAACAGATTACGATTCTGAATTAACATCTGATTAAAAGATTCCACCTTGGGGATTTACAAACTAATTGTTCTTATCATTAATAATCTGTTTTTATAATTTATTCAATATATTATTCCATTTTTTATCATGATTATCATTTATTTTATAATACTATTTATCATGATTATCATTTATTTTATAATACTATTTATCATGATTATCATTTATTTTATAATACTATTTATCATGATTATCATTTATTTTATAATACTATTTATCATGATTATCATTTATTTTATAATACTATTTATCATAATTATCATTTATTTTATAATACTATTTATCATAATTATAATTTATTTTATGATACTATTTATCATATTATCATTTATTTTATAATACTGCTTATCATAAATATCATTTATTTTATAATACTAATTTTGATCAATAAATATCAATACGAAGATGCAAAACATCCATGATTTTGAAGTTATTAAACAATATTTATTTCAAAAAGTGCATTTATTTACTGCTTTAAACGTTTAAATTAGTTTAAAAGAAAAGAATAATTTTGGCCGCCCAGATTTGTAAAATACCCCACTGTGCGACGGAATAACTAAGTAGTACCGTATTTTTTAATTATTTTCTATTATTTTCTAAAGGAAATATAAAAAAAAAATAATTAATGATTGTAGAACGAAATAATTTATATAATTTATAAAAAGAAATAAAAGTAAATAAACATTTATTATCAAATAAAAAACAATAGCCTGGTTACCATGTCAACCTTTTCTGAAATATAAAAAAAATATGTTTGATTAAAATTTGAGTTACCATCATTAGAAAAGTGTATATAAAATTAGAAAAAAAAATAATATTTCGAAAACTAATTCGAATTTAAAAATTCTAAAACCAGTTTTGAGATCTGCGGATCAATGCTGATATTTGGTGTTAATTTCATCGCAAAGTATTCCATATTTTAGGAGAAATCGCTTGAAACATAATCAGTTGTTTAATCAGTCGATTCATATATGAGGCATTCTCACAATCTTTTGACTTTTTGGGGAAAAAATCTGGCGAAATTAAACTTGCTAAAATAACATTTTAATCTGATAGACGGATGCCTTTAAATAATAAAAAATAAAGAAAAGATGGTCAGCAGCGATTTTTTTTTATTTAACTGAGGTTTAAGTTAAACTTTCGTCTTTAATTTTCCTTACCGTTTTACCCCTATAACTTTTTATTTTCTTCTAAATTTTTACTTATAATGAATTTGCATAGTACCCACAGGACATTCAAATAAGAAATAATAACAATGTAGTACTTTTAATACAAAATTTTTGCATAATATTGTCTTAAAGGGGTGTCAAAGAAGGGACGGTAAGGTACAAAAAGCGGATGGCATTTGAAAAAAGGGACGAAATGGTAAAAAAAATGGACGATAAGGGTGGAACGGTAAGGAAAATTACCACCTATTTTTAGGAAAATCATGTTAAGACTAAGTGATAGACACAATGGTCATTGATTTTTAGAAACAGTTGTTAACATTGGATTTTTTTTTTTTTTTTTTAACTCGAAAAGTGCAGGAATAAACCTTGGGGACAGTGAGACTACCAATAAAGCCACGATGCTTAAAATTGATATTTAAAGGCTGATTTAAATTCTGCAGTAAATTTCCTGCTAAAGAATTTTAGACATTATTTCTCTAGCATACTTATGCTTGAGAAAAAACTTGAGAAAAAGTGTGTGGCTGCATCTGAAATGATTTTCTGTATAATTTTAGAAGAGGGATGGTAAGAAATCTAAAACCCATGGACAGAGTTTAAAAAATAATAACAACCCTAAAAATGTATGCAGGTTAATTTTTAGCTACATATTTATATAAAACAATAGTTCCAGTTTCAGAAAAAAAATTGCATCGAATTATTTTTATTGAAACAATTTTATACAGAGAGCTCCAAACTTAAAAATCAGCATCAGGAACACGGGACGGTAGATGACTTTTCCTGGTATTTGGACCACCAACATCATCCAAAACTTATTTATCTCGTTAATATTGCTATGCAATCATGCAATGGGGTGTTCCGCAGTATGTGAAATTTAAAAAAAAGCACAAAAAAGTGTATTAAATAAAAATTTATTATTCAGGGACCTGAAAGTCAAAAGTCTGTGAGAATGCCCCATATCCGCTTCATGAATTCGTTTCATATATCCGTTTCATAAATTCGTTTCATTAGGATTTTATACATATAAGGTAGATATAAATATATATATAATTATTTATATATACATAGTGTTATAATTAAAGTTCCACTTTCAAAAGGTTGTAAAAAAAGGACCACTGATCTGAATGACTTGATATTTCAATTGAGTATACGTGAAGCAATGGGTATATAATTTGCAAAATAAAAATGTTTAAAAGTTGGCCATTAGATGGTGCTGTACGCGTCGTAAGATGCTAATTAAACATGTGACATGCTGTTCTGGCACTCTTTGTTCAAAGCCTATCCACTACGACAAGGCGGTACCACAGCGGATAGGAAAATATCGGGTTTTATTTGTCCCCTGTCAAACACAGCAGAAAAAACAAAAACGAAATCGGTTTTTTCTTGCCTCTTGGCCAGAAACTGTATGAAATGTTGGCTGTCCACGAGTGGGTGATTACTAGCCAAAAACCGCAGAAAAAGCAAACACGAAATTGGTTTTTACTTGTCCGTAGGCCAGAAACCGTATGAAAGGTTGGCTGTCCTCGGGTGGGTGATTACTAGTCAGAAACGTAGAAAAAGCAAAAGCGAAATCGGTTTTTAATTATCCCTAGGCTAAAAACCGCAGAAAAAGACAAAACTGATGGAACAACCAAGAAAAGGAAGTCGGCTACGACTTTCTTAAAACGTGTTCAATAGGCTGTCCACCGTTTTCTTCTAAGAGCTGAAAGGAGAAAACACCATGTTCTACAACAGATTGGGGTGTTTCAGGTGTGATATTGTGAATGGTTGCTTAATGTGAGTTTTCAGTTCACCTAAGTTCACAATTGGACCCTCGTACACAACATGTTTTAGGTAACCTCACATCCGGGAGTCAGCCGCATGGGTTCACGTCAGGTTATCCCCATGGCTGATTAGAAAATGGCGAGTGATAATCCTGTCATTTAGAAAATGCAGATTTAATACCTGTTTCACTGGTGTTGCAATGCGCGGAAGTGAGCCATCTTACATAAAAATTGTACTATTCATACATCCGTGTTCTTGCAGTGCTGGAATGAGCTTGTTGTGCGAAGCAGATTCATAACCTGTCCCATTAACTGTACAGGTGACAGGACCCGAAGGAATAATGTACTCGAAAAAGAAAGGGGCTATAACTAATACTGCCGTAAACCCAAACCCCACAGTGACTTTTTCAGAATGAAGAGGCGATGATTGCATTTGGATTCTCATTTGTCCATATTCTACAATTTTGACTATTGACAGAAGCTTGGAGATAAAAATGGGTTTCGTCTGTCCACAAAATGTTTCATGGCAAATGCATCATACACTTCCATTCGAACAAGAAATTGCAATGCGAAAGCTTCTCGTTTTTTTGGCAGGTCAGTAGGAGCAACTCCTAGACGTACATAATTTTGTATGGATAGCATTGCAGGATGTTTCGTAAAATTTTACAAAACCGTGCTCACAGGCATGTCTAAAGTTCGGGAAATTCCCCGTGCACTGCACGTTCCCAAAGCACTAATTGACACTTCCCTTAATGATATAGCTACATGCTCCACCGGCGTCGAATCAATTGCCCTTTCCGCCCTGTGCCACGTTTCACGCCACATGAACCTGTCTCTTTGAATTTATCAATCACCTTCTTCAGACTAAATGTAGTCATAGCCCTAGAGCTGCTTCTTAAACACTTTTATATCCGGAATTTTTTCAATGCAATTGCTGCACAGTCACCGTTTTTGTAATAAAGTTGCACGTGTAGAGCCCTCTTCTTCAATGATAGAAACTACCTTCTCAGAGGCAGGAACTGCATGATTCCCGCCTTTTTATCACAATTGTAATGTGCAGTGTGCATGTCACGTCTTTTAAATAGCATCTTATGACGAGTATAGCGCCATCTATCCGTCAATTTTGAACTTCTTATTTTACAATAGAAATTCCCATTGCGTCACGTATACTCAAATGAAATATCAGGTCATTCAGACCAGTGGTTCTTTTTTCAGTCTTTTGGAAGTTTAACTTAAATTATAATCAACATGTACTTATCTGTGTATAAATATTTATAGATTATAAATATATATCTGTATAATAATTATCTCTATATAAATATTAATTGGCGTAAATGCAAAGAATGAAATAATATATAATTATACAACAATCTTAAAAACGCCGAATCTTTAAATTTTTTTCGAAAGGACAGAAAGATTAGTTATAAATATCAAATATTTCATTTTTCCTTGTAAAAATAGGTATTAAAAATTGTTTTATGACTAAATTCCAAAACACCGGTAATTTTTTTTTTCATGATTTATCAACATCATATTTTACGAAAAAGTTCTTTGATGAAAACTTTGGAAAGCTATATACGAAAGCTAAAATATTTAGCATTACAAATGGTCATTAATTTTTTCTTTACAAAAAAAGTTATACGCAGATATATTTCAATCAGATCATGTGTACATTTTCTTAAACGATATAAACGGACTACAAGAGTAAACCTCTGAATTCCTTTCGTTTATTATAACTTATTTCCATAGTTTTACCGGGATAAGAATAATAAAAAAATGTTGTATAGAGTGCAATGTTAAAATAAAAATCATGGGAAAGAAGCAATACTTTGTGTCACAGTATTCATAAGACGGCGATAACTTTTATCATGATTTGGCAATTTACATGAACCACTAAGTAATGCCGTATCAACTGCGCCATGAATCAACACCATCCTTTAGATCAGTGGTTCTCAACCTGAGTGCATCGGCACACCAGTATTCCACGAGGGATTATCAAATGTGCCGCAAGGGTTTTAGACAAACAATTAAAATTATATGGTGACGTAACAACGATACGACATTTTCTATTTATTAAGTGATTAACACTTAAAAACTATTTGCCTTACTTTCAGTTGACGAATATGAATGGTCAACGAACTCATTTGTAATTTGCAAGGCCTCAAAATATAACAAAAGAAAAAGAACAGCGCATTGATTTGAGAAACAATATGTTTTGCCGTTCAACAATCTCCGAGAAAAATTTGGAGTTTTTTTTCTTTCTGTCAATGATGTGTACTCCGCAATCAGTTTGGAAGCTATTAAAATTCTTAGGCCTTTTGCATCATCATGGTTCTGTGAATTTGAATTTTCAGCATTGATAGACATCAAATCCAAAAAGCGAGAAAGACTTTAAAAAGTTGACGATGAAATGCAAACTTATCTGGCGATTTTAGCAGTGATGGAACAGTGTAACACCAAAGAATCAACTACCACCCCTAAATTTTAATAGTATCCTTTGTCTTACTTCAGGATAGAATTTCTGAGACTTTTAAAGGTGAAGAATACTATAAAAATTTAGTGGTGACAATCGCCCAACTACTGCGCCACTGTCCATCACTGCTTTAGAATCTCGTTTTAATTTAATTTGTTCAAGAAAACACACTGAGCTCTCTCATTAAATATTTTTGTAAATAAATATATATTTTTTTGTATTATACAATTTTTACATTTTTTATATTCAGGTATGCCGCAAGTAATTCCTGATAATTTTTAGTGTGTCGTGAACCAAAAAAGGTTTAGATAAAGCATGGGGGTGAGTTTTGACATAACGTCATCTCGACAGAAGAACACAAGATTTGGGGAGATAACATTCAAACACTTTTGTTACTTTCATAAGTGTTTTTTATTGACCTTTTGTTTTAAGAAGTAAATTGTTTCCTATTTTAAGAAATAAGTTGCTCATTAGTTCAAAGTAACACATAAACTGGTGCCATTAACCAACATCATCTTTTAGATAAAACATAAGACCTGAGTTTTGACGTAATTTCAGATCGGCAGAACAACACCAGTTTGAGACGATTACATTAAAACACTCTTGTTACTTTCGTAAGTGTTTATTATTGATGTAATAGTTGAGGAAGTAAACCGTTTTCTATTTTAAGAAGTAAGTTGTTCGTTACTTCAAATAAAACATAAACCGTCTTTTAACATTACTTTTTAAAAAGATGTAATCTGAAATATAATCCAAGAAATTTCGCTTAAATTTAAGTTGAGACAGATTTGAGAAGTAAAACATATGCATCTTATAACAAAATAATGACATGTAATGAAAATGCATGTTTGATCATATGAAGCAAAAAAAGTATTAACATTTATATTAAAAGTGGATGCAAAATTTTTCTAGTTAGAACAATTTTTATTTATTTTATAAAACTTATAAGAAAGTTTGAATTTTATCACTTCCACATAAAAATTCATATTTATTAATTGAATTATCTTTGCATTTGAACATTATAGAAAAGTGAAAAATAGCAAACAAAATAACAATTACTTAATTAATTAATTAAAAAATAAAAAATAGATATTTAGTAAAATTGAAATCATAGTTCAGATGATCATCTGTCCTCCCACCCTCTTACTTTTGAATCTTGAACTGTCGTATTGTGCCCATCTACAAATTTTGATCAATTTTCTATCGTCAAAATTACGCGTTAAGCGTTGGAATGTCTGGTATTTAAACAATAAACATACATTTGCAATTTTTAATACTTTACTATGAAAAGGAAGATTTGTTATGAGAGTTAGAGGACATTTTCTTTCCCTTGCTTCAACAGATTAAAAAAAAAAGTTCTTCGGTGCCTACATCGGAAAACATTGATAATCTTTTTCCATGATTTACCACTCTTACATTTTACAAATAAGATTTTATTTGAAAGAAAAAATGATATATTTTCAAAGGGAAAAAAACTGCAGACTTCATAAGTGGTTTTAGTTTCTTCTTCCTAAACACCGTGTTTGCATATTTATATTTTCAATCACATTATTTTTTTTTTTTCAGAAAAAATAATTTTACATGAATGTAAATCCCTGAATTTGCTTAATATACATTCACTAATATTTGATCGTCATTTTCAAGGGAAAAAAAAAGTTTGAAATGTGACATAATCTCACAAAGGATGTAACTTAACCCACTTCGTAATATCATATTGTATTTATTTTAACATTGTAACCTTACCAATCTATACCATAGATACCATATACCACAGGTCATATGCATAAAAAAAGTATTAAACAATCTTTATTATTAGACAAATGCAAATAAATAAACGTTACTTATAGATATAAATAAGTAATATTTTTAAATATAAATAAATGATGTTTAATAATGGGTCATTCCACGTAAAATGAGCAAAAATTAAAAAAAAAAAAAAGACCGTGGCCACATAGTACCGATTATAATAACATTTGATATACAGGTTCAATTCATATTCAAATAGAGCTCTGCAAAATATCTTCACAAAAAATAAATTAATTTAGCAGTTTTGTACGCTTAAAAACTTGTGATAAAGAATGTCATGTGTGCAATCGTCCAAAGTTGCAGGTTTGAAGTTCTGTATCTTGAAAACTATTTAACTGAAATGAATTTTTTTTATAATAATGTAACCTCTGAAACATTATCTTCTTATTATTGAGTAATAATAATCTGGTAAAACCATGATTAATCTTTAATTGGTTGTAAAAATTGAAAATTTGCAAATTTTGAGAAAATTAAAAACGTTATAAAATTAAAGGAATTCCAAAAACAACTGAGAAATTAATGCCTGATGTAGTGTTACATATTAAGATCGAATTACTAAAGATTTTAAGTTGCCATGTATTCCCTTCACCTTTAAAAAAATTTAGAAACTTTAAAAAAAATGGCAAAATCGTAATTTTTCCTCTTATTGATAGGTAAAAAAAAATAATGAAAGAAAGGCCCCACAATTACAGTTTATTGCACAGATATAAAGATCAATAAGTCTATAATCTGCTAAAAAAAATTCAAGATTGCCTTTTGATTCCTAACGTTACAAAATTTGGTTAAAAAAGGGCAATATTAACTACATTCCATGAGCTATTTTTTTTTTAATTCGCGCGTGTTTCTTAAAATATTGCACGATTTCACGGTGAAAAAATTTTAGTGCTGCCATCTATTTTTCTGTATGTGGGTTTAGGTGTTAATACATAATTTTTCTGTTCAATGAGCTTTTTTTTCTACTTTAATTAAAAATCTTGAGGCAAAAATAAACTGAAAGCAAGTATAAAAGTTTTCATATTTAAAATATACACATTTATCTATAATATCAAAATAATTAAAAGTTTTAAAAAAGCTTTCTTTCACGTCGAAACAAGTGATAGAAATATTGCATTTTATCCTCAACATTTTTTACTATTTATTTTTTTTCTCATTAAGGAATAAAAAGGCAAGAATGAAAGTTTGAATAATGTAATATATATACTTTTAGCTATAACGTCAAGCAATTATGATATTGTCAGAGGGCGTCATTCATCTCAATAGAAACGTTGCATTTTCCCCTCAAAATTTTCGGAAAAATTAATTTTTTTCATTCAGGAATAAAAATACAATTACTAACTTACGTCAATCTGTTACTTATTATTCAATCCTAATTATAAATAATTTTTAATAAAGTCTTTGCATTCTTAAGGCTAATAACCAAAATTGAAACTTCAAGCATGTAGCCAAAACCACGATTTTGCATCCACTTTTAATATAAATTTTAATACTTAAATAAACAATCCTAAAATCTATTATTTTACATTTACTCATAAATAGGTATGATCTACTTACAAAATGATTTTCGTTAAAATCTGTGACATGTCTGTCACAGGTGATTTGCTCATTTTGTATGGAATGACCCTAATATAAGTAAATAAATATTAGAGCTACAATTATATATATATAAATTACAGGGCCTTAAAAATAATGATCTAGTACGACAAACATAAAATATTGAATATAAATTGAACCTCGTAAAGTGATATCCCGTTATTAGACATCCAATCTAAATCAAGAAAGGAAAACAAAGACAGAATAAAAAGAAACAGAAACTAAGAGAACTGCATGTTGGATAGTGTTTCTTATTCATTTGCTTTAAAGCTCTTTATACAAAGAAAAGTATTACTTCTGATTATATAGCTCACCCGCAAGAGAAGTGACACATCTCGACAAAAGTAAACTTCACAGGAGAGGCAAAAGGGGGGGTGGGGGGGGATTTGCATGATTTTACTGCAACATGAAATTATAGTAATTAGTTCAGCATCCAGGAATAAAAACATGCATAAAAGTATCAAACCTTTAAGGGTCCTGTCCCTGCCGGCGAAGACACTCACGAGCTAATGCTAATCCTATGGGGAGGAATTTTTCTAATATCTCGTTTGCATTTCAACATTTTTAAATAATTTGTTTTCATTAGATAGCTGAGGTCCGTCTCTACAACGCACAATGGTTACTTTTTCGATTTTGGTTGCAGATATTTTTTAGAATGACACTTTCATTTTCAGAACCGGTTTTGAATATGAAAGTAACTTTATTTAAAATATCTGCGACCAAAATAAAAAAAAGTAACCAAGGTGCGCTGTAGAGACGGACCTCGGCTATTCAATGCAAAAAAAAAAAAAAAAAAAAAAAAAAATATTTAAAAATGTCGAAATGCAAACGAGATATTAGAAAAATCCCTTCCCATAGGATTAGCATTAGCTCGTGAGTGTCTTCGCCGGCAGGGACAGGACCCCTAAAGGTTTGATACTTGTATGCATGTCTTTATTCCTGGATGCTGAACTAATTACTATAATTTCATGTTGCAGTAAAATCATGCAAATTCCCTTCCCCCCTTTTGCCTCTCCTGTGAAGTTTACTTTTGTCAGATGTGTCACTTTTCTTGCAGGTGAGCTATATAATCAGAAGTAATAATGAAGACATAGGATGAGGTCTGGAAGGTTGGGTAACTTTACCTCCTTACATAATCCTCCTTTCTTCTGTGGCCACAAATGGACATATTGAGTAATAAAGTGATTTTCTGTATAACTACACTTATGAAACGCTTTGTGCAGCAAGATGCACCTGTGAAAGTCTTATTAGTGGAATAAAACGCAAAAAGAGTTTTTGCAAGATGTGTCACTTTTCTAGCGGGTGAGCGATATATTTTCGCAGTAAAATTATTTATATCAGATTGCATTTTGATCTTTCATTTTAATTTACAATTACAAGAAATAAAAAAAATGTTTAACCAAATTCGTACATATTGTTAAACGTGTTTTTTTTTTTTTTGTGCTTAAGAGTAATGATTTTACAGGTGCTTACTGCTGTGAGAAAATACTTTTTTGGGGGGTTTTTTTTTAGACTTTTTCAAGTTTTATTGTTAAATACTTCCTTTGGAAAAGATTTATAATATTAAGTACATTAAATGGAAAACTTTAAATAAGAAATCATGTTTACAACACAGGGTAAACGTTATTTCAATACGAATGCGAGCGTTAATCACGTGATTTGTGAAAATATTTCTTTCATTTAAAATTTTGCCTTCTAAGTTTGGAACACGTGGAACAAAAATGACCTGATTTTGACTAGCTTACACAAAGATCTTTTTGTTTTATAAATTAACATAAGCGCGCAACGAAAACATTTATTACTAAATGTAACAACTTTTAAAAAAAAAATTAATCGCTCTTTTTCAAAATAATTTGTAAAAATCAATGAGTTTTTCTTTGACGTCAATTTTAGTAATTTGCGAAATTGACCAATTGAATGCAACTTGCTTTAAACTTTTTTGTTGAATGTAACTCAAAAAAAAAAAAAAAAAAAAAAAAAAAAAAACTCGTTGACTTAATTATTTTTAGATGTCTGTATGTCGACAGATGAATTTTTATTCTCTGTAATAAACTGATTTATGACACTTACATATGTGAAATTATATTTTTATTACTATCCTTTTTTGGAAAATGTACAGTCGTGGGAAAAAAAAGTAAATGCCCTCTACGAACTCTACAACAGATTATTGTAGAAGAAAGTTACTGGTACGAAACGACTGGAAATAAAGTCTACTTTTAAAGGATGTATATGTCGTAGGCTAATTGAGAAATCCGGCTCTTTGCAAACAGCCTAGGCTGTTTACAAAGAGCCGGATTTCTCAATTAGCCTACGACATATACATTAGAGGTGTAACATTAAAAGTGAATATTTAATTATTTAATTTTGTCAGCCACCAAAATTTTGTCGTTAGTTATTGCTATTTGATCCTGAGAGATAGTGTTATTCTTTTCCATCTTTTCCAGTATTATATTTTAAAAAATATATAAATGGAATATAAATGACTGTTTTAAAAAGTACCTACAGCATGAGAAACAATGTACGCTTTTTTTCTTTTGCTCATCGTCTAGCCCCGTTTAAGTTAAAAATGCATCGGAAAAGCAGATAAAAACCAAAAATGTGTAACTAAAAAATATTTTTAATGCTAGTTGAATATTTTATATTGTTGTAAATTATAGTTTTTCGCCTTGTGAGTAATATTCTGAGTATAATTTACTTTTTAATTAATTGAGTTTTGATACCAATGTTTTGTTTTTTGATGAGTTTTAATTTGCAACACTTTTGTCCTGTAATGTCAAGAATCCGCTAAGTCCTGCTAAATAGCTGAGTCATTCCTCTTTTGTAGACATTTTTTGAGTGAGAAATGTTGCAATTACCTACGTCAATGTGTGACTTTGTCACTTAGCGTTGTTTCATTGAATAAAAGTCAAACACACTTCTACACAAACATCATTAAAAACGAAACTTTTTTGCTTAAAAATAATTAAAATTTGAGATTTTTGTATTGAAAATGAACAAAATAAACAAAAATTGCCGAGATAAAAATATTGAGCCGGCTCGATAATCAATGAGAACCGCTTAACCAAGGTCTGAAGAAAAAAAAAAGTGACTTTGTCACAGCGTGCTTCGTAGTATTACTTAAAACTATACAGTTGAAATTATATTTATTTCTTTACGTACATAAAGAGGCAATACAAACCTTTCATTCTTTTCCTAAGTATGGGCCCCACCAGTGGCCGAGAGGTTCTGCTCTCGAAGCTGGTAGACGGGAAGTGCTGGGTTCGAACCCAATCGCGCCTGTCGTCCTAATCGTTCGGAGTTTTCGTGGTTTTCTTCGAACCTTGGATTTCCAAGCGTTAATACGGGTTAGGTTCCCTTAGAAAGACCCCCACGAAGGGCACTCCACCCCTTAGGGCCTATATCCCTCGTGTTGATAATTGGCCGTCATAAACACAACCACAACCTTTTCCTAAGTACTATTGATACAGCTGTATTTAAGAAAACAATGAGCGGAATGAGCAACTGCACCATCCAGCTGGGGCTGAAATAAATATTTAGAAATTAACATTTATATAAATTGAAGTATAGGAATACTAGATTAGTGTTTCAAGACTGTATTCAATCCGTTGAATTTTTGGTACTTTTATTTTAGGAGAGCGCAGGTGATAAATCGCCAAATATTGTCCCCATCGACCATATTTTTATTGCTTTAATTTCATAGAAGATATAAATCTTTCATTCATTTCATTTAAAAAAAACACATGCAACATTTATTTAAAATGAATGTCTGAAATTTTTACTATAAGGTACACTTATTTCGTTTAAGATAATAACAATAACAATAACAACTATAATGATAAATAATAATATCATAAACTAAAACTTTTTATTTTAAAACAAATATCATTGTTTCTAACTCACGCATGTGAAACATAAAAGCTGCGGTTTGGTAGAAAAAAGTAATATATAATGGCAAGATTTGCATCCGGCTAACATAAAAGTACAAATTTTTTTCGCAATTTTATTGCCGATATTTCCATTGAAAAGCTAATATGTCCGACTCCAAACGGTATTTTTGTCGTATTGCCTTTTCATTACAAATACGTCTTTTACTATAAAGACAATATTATCATAATAGTGGCATTACATTGGAAGAATTCCAATTTAATACCAATACTTTACCAACATACTTAACAATTATACTTATAAAGCTTATGAACAGTTGTGACCAACAGTGTGACTTCATACCACCTGACTTCACTGCTTTATTACAGTGTATGGTATAGATATTTGCTACTTCAAAGGTGATTTTTTTCTTCGGTAGGAAGAATTATTTTACGATTAATAATAATAAAAAAAACTTTTGTGTTTTCCAATGTGTGCAAACAACGAAATTCCATGGCATAGTTAAAACTGCATGTATTTTCCTAAGTCAACTAAGTAGAGTTGTTCTATAAGTCCTACAGCATGAAAAACAATGTATGCTTTTAGGTAGATTTCGGAAGAAATACTACCTATTGCAGTCGTTACCATGGTACGACTTTTGAAAAATTCCTTCATAACTTTTCATTATAGGACACCAGGAACCCAAAACCACCACCACCTAAAAAGTTTATATATATATATATATATATATATATATATATATATATATATATATATATATGTATGTACTAAATTTTGTCCGCAAGATAAAAGTCGCAATTATGCACGGATCGTCTTCAAACTCGCCAACAACTTTGAGATGGCTAATATCTCGGCGGGGATTGAAAATTGGCAAAATCGGCCCAATGGAATGGAAATGGGGAGGGTTCAAAATTTTGAATGCCGTCTTAACATGATTCTGATAAAACCAGCTCTTACACAACAATGACAGGAAAAAATAAATATTTTTCGTTATATCAGTTGCCAACAATTAAAAAAAAAGCAATAAAATTCTCACCACAACAATTGCTTTTCTAATGAAAGTTTTTCGCGTGAAAAATTAACTTAAATAGTTTGACGAATTGAAAACAAATTGAATATTATGTCATAAGTTTTCTTGAGTAAGATTTCCGCATGAAAACTCAAAATGAAATAAATAGTTTGATGCATATTAGAATTTTCACAAAATGTTTAGCTCACTAGAACTAATTTTTATTGAAGGAACTGGGTTTATCTCCAATCTTGATTTAAGTTTTGTTATTGAATTTAGAACTTAACTTCGAAATCTACCTCCGCCTGTAGGCCCGAGCCGACAGAGATTTTTTTTTTCTTTTGCTCATCGTCTCTCCCCGTGTTTGTGTGGAAAATGCAACGGAAAAGCAGATGAAAACCAAATATGTGTAACTAAAAAATATTATTTCAATGTTTGTCGAATATTTTATATTGTTGTAAATTATAGTTTTTCGCCTTGTGAGCAATATTTTGAGTATAATTTACTTTTTAATTAATTGAGTTTTGATACCAATGTTTTCTTTTTTGATGAGTTTTAATTTGCAATACTTTTGTCTTGTAATGTCAAGAATCCGCTAAGTCCTGCTAAATAGTTGGGTCATTCCTCTTTTGTAGACATTTTTTGAGTGAGAAATGTTGCAATTACCTACGTCAATGTGTGACTTTGTCAGTTAGCGTTGTTTCATTGATTAAAAGTCAAACATACTTCTTCACAAACATCATTAACAAACGAAACTTTTTTTGCTTAAAAATAATTAAAATGTGAGATTTTTGTATTGAAAATGGGCAAAATAAAGAAAAATTGCCGAGATAAAAATATTGAACCGACTCGATAATCAATGAGAACTTATTAACTAAGGTCTGAAAAAAAAAAGTGAATTTGTCACAGTATTACCTACTTTGTAGTATTACTTAAAACATACAGTTGAAATTATAGTTATTTCTTTACGTACATAAAGAGGCAATACAAAACTTTCATTCTTTTCCTAAGTACTACTGATACTGCTGTAGTTAAGAAAAATGTGAGCAGAATTCTAATGGCTCCAGCTACTCCTGCTACTGTTAACAGACCTTTTTCTTGCAGGAGCAACTGCACCCATCCAGCTGGGGCTGAAATAAATATTTAGTATATATATTTAGAAATTAACATTTATATAAATTGAAGTAGAGGAATACTAGATTAGTGTTTCAAGACTGTATTTAATCCGTTTATTGAAATACACTAAGGAATTCCGGGATATTAAAGACGAGACCTACCATACTCGTGTATATGCCGACCCCTGAATTCGTGAAAAAAAAAAAAAAAATATGTTGCATGCCATTAATTTCGTGTAGTTTTCTTCACCTTATTTAATATCAGCAAATTCTACATTTAGATAAGACGAATATAACTTTTTTTTTTTAAATACTGGTATTAAGACCGTTATTACTCTCGAATTTGGGGTCGGCTTATACACGAGTATATACGGTATTCAGTGGTGGCCAGTGAAACATTTTGTATATTTGTAAGTTAATCGATAGGAATGCAAAATCAATCCCATCCCTTGAAACTATTGAAGCTTATCTGGGAGAAAAATACCTGTATTTATCTGAGGCCATATAATACAGAAAAACTTTAGTTATATCAGCGAAAACTATGATTGAGTAGGATGAAAAGAATTTGAGAAAATAAGTGTATAAGTTAAAAGAAAAAAACTGTAAAACCCATAAATTAAAAATGACAATATAAAGAAAGAAAATATAAAGAAAAATATAAGTAACCATTTTTTTAAACAAAGAGAGATAAAGGTGTGTTTAATTTTATCCGAAATATTATATACTGGGTGTCCCAAAAAGGACTGACTGATTTTAAAATTCAATAACTTCCAAACGGTGACAGATATTAAAAAAATTCTTGCAGGAGGGTTATGCATAAAGTCAAAAGTTTTTTTACAGTGATTTTCGATTTTAGATCGAATTACAAACAATAGATGGCGCTGCGATCAATAGAGGCTAAATTCAGGCTCGATTTCTGGTACTTCGTGGCCCGGATAATACATTTCCATCTCATTTTTCTGCATGGAACAACAGAAAGAACCAAAAATCAAGCCTGTATTTAGCGACTATTGCTTACAGCGCCATCTATTGTTTGTAATTCGAACTAAAATCGAAAAGCACTGTAATAAAACTTTTGACTTTATGCATAACCCTTCTGCAAGAATTTTTTAAATATCTGTCACCGTTTGGAAGTTATTGAATTTTAAAATCAGTCAGTCCTTTTTGGGACGTCCGGTATATATATACATATTAAAAATGCATTAAACGTATACTTTTTACACCCCATTTTGATTCATTTACACCCATCTAAATTTTGATTCATTTAAGTACAGTATTATTATTATTATTATTATTATTATTATTATTATTTACTTTACTTTTTTTAAGGCAGTTAAGATGAAACTGTTCTTTAAAATATTTTTCGAATGTTTACATTTAGAAATTTAATAAAATGCCTAAAAGTGTGTCATAATGCTATATTCCTGACTTAATTACATTGGGGTTGTTTAATTAATACGATAAAACGATAAACTTTTAAGTTTTGGATTCAAAGCGAATCTTTGAGAGATTATTTTATTCAAACGGTTCTATTTTAATCCAAATCTTACTTTAAAATAATCGTAAAATTATCATTAAATCTCTCTTTTATCAGCTGTATTGGATCATGGCGATAACTGCAATGAAACAAAGCGAAACAAACGTTTTTATCCACTGAATTTTGATGTATCACCCCAGTCTCCTGTAAAATGTCAGCTCATACATTTAACAGAGAAAGATACTCCAATTTACTAATTATAATCCATTGCAGTAAAGATTACGTTTAATATCTCTTTTACGACATTCAAAGAACCATAACAAAACTACATATAATAAAAAATTATAAAATTAAAACCGCCAAAACTTAATTTTCTCTACGATACTCGCATGCGCTAGATCCTTTGAAATATCATACTTGACTGTCTAATAACTTCAACACATTCGGACAAAGCATCTTAGGAGTAAATGAATCTAATTACACAAGTTCTGGTGATATCTTTCATCGAATATATTCGCCCCTCCCTCCAATCCCATTTTAAAAGGTAGAGAGAGGCTTTCTAACACGATTTCGGTACGCTGGAAATTTAATTTCTCAACTGAATGTCGGAAACGGAAATTTTTAAATTAAGAGAAGTTGAAGATTTATTGCATGTAAGGTGTTTCACACTTTCACAACTAGCCTGAAGAACGGAATTACTTAAATTAAAATATTTTGTTAAAAGCGTTCCGTGACATTTCAGTTACGTTCTACTAATGTATTTGGTAAGTTACGTTTCAATTTGAAATGTAGCATATACACTTAAGATTAAAATAATAAATCGATGTGCGATATTTTAAAATATAGAATTTATTCCTAAAGTGCTACCTATTTTATGGTTGATATAAATAATAGTCATTCGTGCTACACGGTCATTGATATTTAGTTGTACTCTGCATTAATTTGAATGATGAATCATGTATTTTGAAACCTCCTAATACCGCCACATTGTAATTATATGATATGTTACATGGCTAAAACGAAAAAGAGTAAATTTTTTGTTCATGAGATGGAAAACGCCTTTTAAACGTGTTTCTTCAAATACAAATACGATAAAAGAGGTATATAACTGGTGCCGCTCACTATTAGGGGAGGGTTCATTTCTTCGGTCAAATGTGTACAAGAATTTAATTAATTTTTATCCACAGAAAACGCTATCTTTTTTAATGCCCGTATTATACCATTTCTTCAGGCACTATAATCATAGTAGCTATCACAGTATAGCCATTTTTCCATTACCTGTTACATAAAATTTCAGTTTTATGTATATAAATATATATATATATACATATATATATTTATATATATATGTCTGTATATATATATATATATATATATATATATATATATATATATATATATATATATATAAACATGCCCCAGTTATTTTTTATTTAAAAAAATTCTTTATCTTGTTTGTACACTTTTACTTTAAAATCAATTTATGTAAGATATATTTCGTTATTTTTCATTAAAAACATTAAGACATATTTCGTTATTTTTCTTAAAAACATATATTTACACGTTTAAAGTATGCTATATGTATCTTATAGAATATATCTTATAGAAATTGATTTTAATGCAAAAGTATACAAATGAGATAAAGACTTTTTTTTTTTTTTACGAAAAAATAACTGTGTCCTGCTTTTTTATATAATTGAAATTTTATGTAACAGATAATGGATAAATGTCTATATTGCGATATTACCTATAATTATAATGCCTGAAGACATGGTATAGGATAAGTATAAATGTGTACAAGAAACTCCACAAAAACACAAAAGTTATTATCAAACTCATAAACAAAAACAAAAAAAAAAAAAAAAAAAAAGAACCAAATTAAATAATTTGGTTCCCAGATAAAAATGACCAGGCGACCGCATTTGTCAAGACATATAGATTTTGACAACGCACAGAGATTTTATAAAATATTTTAGGTATGTGACTATTATATTTATATTTTATCTATTCATTCAGTCAAAATAAATAATAAATCAAGTATTGAGACTGTTTTAAAATTATAGATACATATATACTGACTTTGAACGTAATTGATCCTTCTTATACTTGACAAATTAAAATTACTTTATTATGTAACAATTTTCAGAATGATAGGATTTACTTTATTCCCCTCGTAACATGTTTTTGATTTGATTAATATTTTGGTTAGTGAAAACAGAATTATTTTAAAATGTAAAGGAACTAATGGAACTAAAAGAACAATGCTATAAATAATATGGATTAATTAGTAACAGATCTAACAAATTGCTGGGAAAGGTTTTTTATTTTCTTTTTATCCATTAAAATACAAAACTGTTCAGGAAAGCGCACGTATAAAAATATAATATAAAGGGAAAAATTAATAGATTTTTCGCTTCTCTTTTAAATTTACCTGAAATAAATGAAAACCAATAAACGTTTGAATTCTTAAATGCTTTTATCTTTAAACCAAAGTCATTCCGAAATCGTTTCTCTTAAAGTCACAAAATCTGAAAAGTTTAATTTTAGGTATAATTATTTTCCGCCAGCCTATCATTTTTAACACGAAAAGACTACTAAATTACTTAAAATGGATTATACGCATCTGTATTAAATAGTGTAAAATGGTCTGCCGTTTTCAAGAAGTTACACATTTTAGCAAACCGTTGTCTATAAATGAAAAAAAAAAATGTACTAAAGTTTCATAAAATAATTAAGTAAACCGACATTATTTTAAAGTCTCTTATGAAAGGAAAATATTTTCATACTCAAAAGACGATACTGAACTTTTGGGAACATTACGTAAAAATTAATGAGCTTTTAATGAATAATCCCGTAACTTCGATTTATTCTGAAATTACTAAACATTAAGCCTGTTCATTTGCTCAGAAATCGAAATTTAACGCAAGTGTTATTCATTTAGTCGAAGTAAATATCGAGAAAAAAAGTAATGATAAAATATTTTTGGGTTATAAGATGGTGGATGTATCGAAATAGATCAATGAAAATTTAACATTGAGAACAACAACGGCTGAACGTTAAATTCCTATTCTATTAAAATTTCAAAAATTTGTTAAACCATTACCTGCTAATGTTGCGTTAACGCAACGTTTAAAATGAATGTGTATGATTAAATTAACTGTCAAGCTACCACTATTTTTAAATGACCAAATTTGCCTTGCTTTGTAATAGAAATATTAGCTATTAAATAAAGCGAAGGTTGATATTCAAAATTTGTGGTGGCAAATTTTTTTTAGAAAAAAAATGTTGAAAATCCCCATAGACAGTTAATGGGTTAATTAATTCCAGATGGAAATTATTTGGATTGTTTAACGACATGGTTTTTAAATATTCGCATATAATATATTTATAATATATCGAAATATTCGCTTTATTTAATGTTAAAGTTTCTGCGATGAAATACAACGAAGATTATCAATCATAGATAGTGGTTCTGAAATGCCGGTAGGTGTTGTAGATATTCAGAGGTGCCACAAGCGACTATTTTTTAATTCTATCTCACACCACTATTATAAAAGAGAATTTCTTCACATATGCTTTGACAGCATCTCCATCATCTTATTGACTTCAACTAGGCAACCCCTTAACCGCTGCTTCACTGTTCAGCACTGTTCAGCACTGTTCAGCATCATCTTATTTCAATTCCATGACATTGATGGCATCTTAAAACGTTGGAGTACACATCATTTTAAAATGCTATAAAATGTAATAAACTTGTATGTTCATTGCTTATATTAATATGTGTTTAATATTATTTTGAAGGTTTTATCGCTATATGGTTTTAAATGGTTTTTTAAAAGTTTTGTAACATACTTTTGTAAAATCTTCCATAAAATATATTACAATAGAAATAAATTATAACGAAGTTAAAGGGAAGATGGAAATAATTTGTAATAGCAAAATTCGTTATTACCGATTTCGTCTTATGTTGCATCTTGCAGAGAATTTTTAAAAAGGTCTGGTTTATCCGATACTTCAAATTAACCTGTCTTGTATTTTTCGGATTATATTTAATTTTTAATTTACAGTGAGACTGAAAATGAAGAAAGACAGAAATACTTCTGTGAAAAAAAAAAAAAAAAAAAAAAAAAAATGTTCTACATGCACTTGTAAACCGATGAAAAGAAAGGGTGCATATTAAAAATTTAAATTTCGAGCCAAAAATTATATTTAATGAAACCTAAAATTTCTGTAATAGACATTTATTAAAGTTTTCTTAAAATGAAATATATTTTTGATTTACAGTGAAGTAGGCAGAATTCTCTAAACAGTTTGTAAACCAAGAGAAAAACCGAAGTACATATTAAAAATAGATATTTAAAGCTTTATTTTAATGTGTAGCGCTTATTAAAAATTTCTTTTTGTTCTTTTTGTATACACTTCTTTGGATATATCCAATTTCTACAAAATTTAAATATAAAAATATTCACCAGTGGCAGCCTTGGATATTCTATAAATACATTTTATTTGTTATTATATATCGAGTAGCCATGTGATTTGATATTGAAGAAATGTAACTATATTTGAAATGTTGTACAGTTGTTCTACTAGCTTGACATTCAAAAGTATTAAATTATTAAATAACACAACCCAAACCATTGTTAAATTCTGCCAAAAGTAACACAACTGTTTTTTGAGATTTGAGGCTCAGATTTTGACGAAAGGCACAAAATAATCCTTCTGCAATTGTACTGATTTTCATAACGCAATCCTTTACTCATACGTATGATATACCTATGTCGTTTTCTAGATGTAAAATATCAAGATATAATCTAGTCACTTTATCCTAAAAATCTATCTACTTTTAATTTAAAAAATAATACAATACTGTAAAACTTCGGTTACCCGAAGTAATTGGGACAGACCATCTTTCGGAAAATCGAAGTTTTCGGATAATCGAAAATGCTTTAATTTTAAGATTAAGAGGAAATACATGCAATATTTCTTATTATGGTAACAAGTGCTTAATAAAAATAAAGCAATACACTGTAAAAAAAAATACTGCCAGTTTTCCGGTAGGAATCGGGAAAATAATTGCCCTTATCGTACCGGAATAATTTCCGACCCAGCTCGGAATAAAATCCGTAAAAATAAGAAAATAGTCAGTAAAACAGGATTTTATGGATTTTATTCGGAGCTGGGTTGGAAATTATTCCGGTACGATAAGGGTAACTATTTTTCCGATTCCTACCACCGGAAAACTGACATTATTTTTTTTTTTTTTTTTTTTTTTTTTTTTTTTTTTTTTTTTTTTTTTTTTTTTTTTTTTTACAGTGTAGCGAAATAGAAACTAGAATAAATTACCTGAATTTTAATTTTGAAATTAAGTACCTTCTGTATATATCACAGGGGTTTGTAAAAATGTTTTATTTGTCGCAGTTTCGATTGCCTTTGCTTTGAAGCTCTATCACGGAGTTTTTTCAATATTACTAGTTAATAAAGTTAATAAATCTTTCTGCTGCTTCAACCATGTCAAATCAAAACATTCAAAAGTTTCAGAATTGCTGATTTGTTTGTTTTCTTTGTTCCATTCCACAGTTTACTAGAGCTCAAGTTAATTTCAAACGATCTCAAAGAAAGGGGATCGAAAATATTTATATGTACTTGCAGTTCGGAAAGGACCGCTTGCACACAAAGAATATGATAGTTAAAATAAAAAGCTTTCAAAATGGATTTTGCGCACAAGTGATGTGATAGGAAAAAGAAATGCTTTAAAAATGGATTTTGGTTAACCGAAAGTTTCGGATAATAGAGGTTCTACTGTAATTTAAATACTGAATAAAAACATCTAAAATTCGCAAAAATCAGAGTGAAATAAACTAATCCAAATGACTATTATGTTGCCTATAAAGTTAAAATGTCGAAATATCTTAAATTGAAAATATCTTTAAATAATTAAAAGTTAAAATCTATCCATGCACTGCAGGTCAAGCAATTGAACAGTCGTGGGGGGAAAATATGATAGAAAAAAGTTACTGGTGTCAAAAGACTGGAAATAAAGTCTACTTTTAAATGAGGTATATAAAATTTGATTAGAGGGCCATCTACAAATAAAAACGTGACCAAACATTTTACTTTTCAGTGGCAAGACCAAATTTTGACAATGTATTTTAAATCTATGTTAAAACTATGCTTAGAAACGAAATTTCAAGTCATTTGGATGAAAAGTTTTTTAATTATAAGCGTTCAAAATTTAGAACTTCTAATGTTAAATTACATTTTAATATATTTAATAATATGTACTAAATTATAATTATATTGTAATAATATTATTTCGTGTTGTTATAATATTAATATATATATATATATATATATAAACTCGGTTTATGGCGTCAGATGCCGCCATCCGAAGAATCTGCAAGAGTCTTTTTCCATTTCTCCCGGTCAAGGGTCCATTCCTCTTCCAGACCTCTATCAATCATTGCCTTTGAAATATCATCCATCCAGTTCTTTCGTGGTCTTCCCCGTTTCCTTTTTTTGTTTGTTTCATAACTGTATGTTATTTTGGGTAGTCTTTCCTCATTCATTCTTTTGACATGACCATACCAGATTAATTGCTTTTTTTGGATATCATCTAATATGGTTCCCTTTATTTTCATCATTTCCTTGATTCTGTCATTTCTTATTTTTTCTATTCTTGATATCCTACATGATCTGCTTAGGGCATCCATTTCTACTGCCGCTAGTTTCTTTCGTTCTGTCTCCATAATTCTCCATCCTTCTGCTCCATATAACAATATGCTCTTTACAATACAGTTGTATATATTATACTTTCTTTTCCTAGAGATCTCCTTGCTCCACCAAATAGAATTTAATAGTTTTACAGCCTTTCTTCCCTGACAAATTCTGTATTTATACATAGGTATTTGGTCTTGCTGACGTTCATGTGATGTCCCCATTTCTCATATTCTTCCTTAATTTTCATCGTCATTTCCTCTAAATAATTTTTACTTTTTGCAATTATAACTTGGTCATCTGCGAATTGTAGAGTAAAAATTGACGTTCCATTCATATTAAGTCCCATTCCTCTGCATTTCTTCTTCCACATTTTTAATGCTTCTTCAATATAAATTTTAAAAAGTGTTGGGGAGATACAACATCCCTGTCTGAATCCTTTATCTGTTATAAAACCTTTTGATAAACTTTGGCCTATTTTAATCTTTGTTTTTGATTGTCTGTAAAGTTCTTGAATTGCTCTAATAATACTTGGATTTATAGCCATTTCATTTAATACATTCCATAATTTTGCGATTGGAACATTATCATATGCTTTCGTAAGATCTATAAATAGAAGATTAATTTGATTTCCTACTGCCATTTCCTTTTCAACAATTTGTGTAAGACAAAATATATTATCCATACATGATCTTCCTGCTCTGAATCCACTTTGCTCTTCACTTTCCTTCATTCTTATTTCTTCTTCAATGAAATCTTTTAAAATTCGTCCATATAATCTACTAAACGTTGCTGTTACAGTAATGCCTGGGTAATTCTCACATTTTTGTCGGTCTTTTTTTCTTATATATTGATGTTAAATATCCAATCCTCCATTCTTCTGGTGTTACCTCTCCGTTTAAGCATTTTTCGAATAATTGTGTAATTAATATGAACAGTTTTTCAGTTCCATTTTTGATCAGCTCTGCTGATATTCCTCCGCGACCACTTGCTCTTTGATTTTTTTAAATGTTTAATTGCTTTTTGAACTCTCTCAAGCTCCAACATCATAGGCCGTCTCACAACGTCAATACCAGAATTATTTACTTGAAACTCACTTCTAGTTTCTGTAAGCAAAGTCTTATAATATTCTTCCCATTCCTTCACAGATATTCCTTGCCATGAATTATTACTTGCTTTTCTAATATTATTTAAAAACTTCCATGCCTCTGTGCATCGTCTCCCTCCTATATATGTCTCAATTTCTCTGCATTTTTCCCCATGATGTTCTTTTTTTCTCTAGTACTAATTTCTTAGTGTCTTCTCTAATAGTTCTATAAAGCTGTCTATCCACTTCCTTTTTTGAACTCATCCACCTAATAGAGGCTTCTTTTTTCTGTTTTATAGTCTTTTCAATGTCTTCGTCCCACCAAAAATTTTTGGGGAAGTTCTTCCCTTTCTTTTTTGTCCCAATTCTTCATTTGCAGCCTGGTGTAAAGCTAATTTAATATGTTGATATAGTTCAGCTGTATTACTATAATTTCTTTCCTCTAATTTTTCATCTAATCTTACTTGAAAGCGTCTTTTTGTACTTTCCTCCTTAAATCTTTCCAACATATATTCTGGGACATCAATATCTTCCTTCTCTGTATAGTTCCTTTCCTAACTAATTAGCTTAGTCGAGTAAGGAAATGCAAGTCTTGCTCTCACCATAAAATGATCTGAACCTCAATCCGCTCCTCTTTGGACTCTAACATCTAATAGTTTTAATTGGGTCCTTTTCTTAATAAGTATATAGTCAATACTCGTTTTTAGTTGTCTAGTATGCTGATACCACGTATATTTATGAATATCCTTGTGTTTTGTTGTGTTGCAAAATTCTATAAGTCTCTCTCCATTATCATTGATTGCATCCTCTCCGAACTCACCAACAATATCATCTCTCTTCCTGCATCGAGTTCTTCCATTGAAATCACCCATCATTATAATTTCTCTTGTTCCTCCAATTTCATCAGTGATTTTTTGCAGTTTTTGATAAAACATATCTTTAACTTCATTAATTTCATCATTATTCGGAGCATAGATTCCTAAAATAGTAATTCTTCCCCCAAAATATCCATAGAATTCTTTAATCCACAACGTCAAAATTCTTGAGATGTCTCTTAAATTTGCTGATCATTAAAACTGATACTCCTCGTTTGTCTCTTTCTTCCTTTGGAACTCCTGAATATATATGAATAAATATTCAGGCCCAAAATATAATATTAAAATGCCCAAAAATAAATACATTGAATTAGTAGTTTTAAAAATTTCATAATATGAATTATAAACCATGAAATTAATATTCGGAAAAAAGTATAAATTGCGACATACTACTTTTTTTAGGTAGATTTCTTATGAAATACTACCTATTGGCGTCGTTCCTATGTTGGAATTTCTGAAATATTTTTGCAGATCTACACCGATCATGACCCCTAGAACCCAAAACCACCATCAGTAAAAAACTTTATATCTATCTATCTATCTATCTATATATCACGTTCTTCTGGACACGATAACTTCCACAATTCTGCAGAAATCTCTTCCAAGCTGATACTTAAAATCAAGGGGCATGAAATCTCGGTCAAGTTCGTGAATGGGCAAAATTGGAATAAGGGGATGGAAATAGGGAGGGGTATTGTGAAAACAGAAAAAAAACCCATAACTTCTTAATTTTTGTACATATCAAATCAGTTTAAAGTTTTTATTACTTCTAAAAATAGGACCAAAAATTTATGTATCACAGATTTTGAATAAAATTAAAAATGGGCTCAAGGGGCGCAAAAAATAGGGTTTTTAGGAGAAAAAAAATTCAAAACTTTGTCAATTCTCAAGATATCAAATCCAATTAATTTTATTATACTTATTATACTTACTAATTTTATTATATCCTTAATATTATCTACAACTTTTGTATTCACAATTTTTGATAATACCAATTCTTACCGCAAAAAAATAAATAAAATAAAATAAAAACGAAAACAAAACAAGGGGGATGAAGAAGAAAAATTTCTATAACTCCGTTTAATTCACAAGATATAAAATCCCCATGAATTTATCATATATCTTCTTAATATTGTCTTCAACATTTATATAGACAAGTTTTTGATAGGACCATTTCTTACAGCAAAAACAAATTAAAAATACATAGCGGTTGAAGAAAAAAATTATCTTATTAAGAATGTATTCAAATCCAAACTGCTTATTTTCTTACTCATTTTTAAATTAATTTTTGCTCTCAAACGCGTCCAATTGAAACTTTATTATGTACCGTAATGATCGATTTTTTGATAGAGGCAAAATATCATCATCATCATCATCATCAATTGTTTTCAATCCACTGCTGGATGTAGGTCTCCCCCAGATTTTTCCAATGTTTCCTGTCTAGTGCTTTAGTCATCCAATTTACACCGGCTACTTTTCTGATTTCATCACTCCATCTTACTTGAGGTCGTCTTCTTGTCCGTTTTACATCTCTGGGATACCACTGTAGGGTGTTTGTGCTCCATCTATTGTCTTGTCTTCTTGCAATGTGCCCAGCCCATTTCCATTTTAGCCGTTTAATTCTTTCAATGATGTCAAAAACTTTCGTCTGACTTCTTATCCAGGTTGTTCTTTTTCTGTCTCTTCTAGTTATACCTAGCATACATCTTTCCATACTTCTCTGTGTTGCTTGTAATGTTTGTACCATCCGTTTTGTTAGCGTCCATGTTTCTGCTCCATAAGTTAGGACAGGCAAAACACATTGGTTAAATACCTTTCTTTTCAAACAAAGGGGCATGCTACTCTTCAGAATAATATTGTTCTTCCCAAAAGCACTCCATCCATTTCTTATTCTTCTATTGATTTCATTCATGATACTATTATCCGATGATATTTCTTGCCCAAGGTACACATAACTTTGCACTTCTTTAATTTCAGTGTTGTTGTAGACGATTTTCTTTTTTGATGCAAATGAATTGAACATCACCTTAGTCTTTTCCAAGTTTATTTTTAATCCCACATTAATGCTAGCTTCTGCCAAATCTTTTAGCATATTTTCCAATTCTTCAGGACTGTTACTGAAAATTAAAATGTCGTCAGCGAATCGGAGATGACTTAAATATTCCCCATTTATTCTAATCCCTTTGTTTTCCCAATCCAGCTTCTTGAAAATATTTTCTAAGACAGCAGTAAAAAGCTTAGGCGAAATGGTGTCTCCTGGTCTTACCCCTCTTCCAAGCTTGATCTTTGCTTTTCCTTTGTCTAAGCGGGATGGTTGCTGTTGCTTTCTTGTAAATCTTCTTTATAATAGAGGCAAAATATATTTAAAAATAATGTCAAAGTGGGCATTTTGAACAGAATTTCCCGAAACGAAAAATATTGCCCTACTGAGAAAATAATTGTTTATTATTCAAGTTTCAATTAATTGAAAGAAAAATAAAAACACAGGTCGCTTATAAATCTTTTCAAAAATCAAGTCAGGAAGTTTCGTGTATTTCCTATTAAAAATTAATCTGAAAATGTGCCAGAAAATTTCGAGTTGTTGAGCATGGAAAAGTATTTTTTTTAATACCGCCTTAACATGATTCTGATAAAACCAGCTATTATATAAAAATGAAATAAAAATTCGTCAAAAGCGGCCGGATAAAACTGTTGAAGTGGATTTATATGTAATCATGATTTAGTTTTTGTTGGTGCAATTAATATACTTAACTTCGAAATCTACCTCCGCCTGTAGGCCGGACCGGCAGGGATTTTTTTTTTTTTTATACATTTATATTTATTATGTCCTGCTTTATCCCCAACTTCAAATTTTACTTTCAAGTAGTTTTCGAATTATCATTAAAAAACATCAAAATGATGGTTTAAGGGGTCGTCTGTGATGTACAGAATAGCATAATTTGAAAAAATATATATATTCATTTTTTCGAAACTTGTGGACTGGCAATACTCGAGACATAGTAAGAGAGTGCAGTGGCCATATTCGCAAGAAATAATACATTAATAGACGTGCCATAGTCATTCTGTAGCATATCAGGAAGCGAGTGCTTCAATATCGATACCGCCCCTAAAATAAGGTCACTTTAAAATAATTAATTTCTCTGAAACTAATCGTATCACTTTCATTAAAATATGTTTTTAGGACTATTGAAGAGCATTGAATTTATTAATGGTATCAAACCTGGTAATTGTTATTGAGAAAAACAAAGTTTGGGTGATACGTTGAAACGTAGATAGCTAAGCAAATTTTATATACATCATTTAAAAGTGGAGTTTATTTCCAATTGTTTGGTATCATTATCTTTCTTCTACAATACTTTACTGCAGAGTTTATAGAGGGGTGTTTATTTTTTTTCTACAGCTGTACTTGCTATAATTTAATACAAAAGAATATCCAAATATATCGGATTTAAATACGGCTCTGTACGACCCTATACGGTGTGAAGAACAAGAACAATCCAACTGCAAACTTATTTGCTGATATGGAAATTAAAATAAATTTTATCAATGAATGTACATTTACATATAGCAGTTAATTTCTATTGGTTATAAGCGAATCTACTTGATAACACAAACTGTACTAAAAAAATAACACAATATCAAAAAATTTCAAACGGAAAAGGTACTGCAATTTTGGAGCTTATATATATATATATATATATATATATATAAATTATAATAATAGTTTTACATTTTATTTTACTAATGGCATATCTGAAACTCTCTTTTTTAGGTGCGTTCGTAATTATATAAATACGTAGCACCTATAGTTGTCGTTCAGTCCGTCTGTCTGTCCGTCTGTCCGTCCGTCTGTCCGTCCGTCTGTCTGTCCGTCCGCATATAACAGAGCAAAAACTACCCAACCGAATCGTTTAAAATTTAAACTATACAATTGTTGCATAATTTTGTCGAGTCATTTCAATTTTTATGAAAATCGGATGTATAGTTTAATTACAGGGACAATCAAAAGTTTTCCGTTACATTACGGCCAATGGGAAGAAATTATTGCAAGTGCATTTTAATGATGTTACAGCCTTCCGAATGGTCTGAAATTATAAATATATAATTGTTGCATAATTTTGTCGAGTCATTTCAATTTTTATGAAAATCGGATGTATAGTTTAATTACAGGGACAATCAAAAGTTTTCCGTTACATTACGGCCAATGGGAAGAAATTATTGCAAGTGCATTTTAATGATGTTACAGCCTTCCGAATGGTCTGAAATTATAAATATATGTGGAGATTTCGCAAGCAACACCTGCATTCGACTGAGTGTCTCCGTATTTCCCGCTTCGAGATTAAAAAGGAAATGAGCCTTTACGAAGCTGTGTGAAGTGAAATTGCAGAAGAAGAAAAGAGAACGAAATGAGTTCGACGACGGAAGGTTTTTTTTTATTAAAGAACAGAACATTTTTCGATGAAATAAGATTGAATATTTACACGACGTAAGAAAATCATAGAAGTATCCAACGACGTTTATGCCTTTAAGTAATTAAAGAACGAGAAGAGCGTTTATATCTGTATTTTTTGTGTATGTATTCGTCTCAATAAATGTCAGTGTTCGTCCTAAAAGTGAGTTGTGAGTTAAGTATGGAGTCTCGCCCCCATAAATTGGTGTCAGAAGTGGGAGTTAACCCACCAATATGATTAATTAGAGTTATTCATCCTACATATTCAAGCCGGATATTCTTCTAACGGTGAGTTCATTGCTATTATTTTATTATGAAGTTAGTTGAAATACCAGAACTGGAAGTTGCGTTTAAAAACGAACGAACGCATAAAATTAAATTGCTGCATAAATTCCTATTTGATGCTGATGGTGATCGCTCTAATAGAAAGAGAATACGTGATTTTACTGGTTTCGGTTTTCAAACCGACAGCACCGAATTCAAAAATAAAATAACTAAAGTTCAAACTGATTTTTCATTAAATGATCTGATTACAGTGTGCAATCTACTTTGTATTGATAACGAGGGATCTTTAAACGATCTCGCAACCCGATTAGTGACATACCTTTCAGACTTGACCTTACTACAAAATAATATTATACAAAATGAAAGTGACACCGACTCGGAACCCGAACTGCCTTCAAATAATATGACTTCAAGTAATAACACTCAATTATCAAATTTTGACAAACAACAGCAATTTCCAGTTCAAAGTTTTATGTCATCGTCTATAAATTTTACTGATATTGAAAGTGTAATACCTCCTTTCGATGGTAGTTCTTTTAGTGATATACAGGTATGGTTTAATAATTTTGAGGATGTTACAAATATGTTTAATTTATCTGACTTTCATAAATTCATATTTTGTAAAAGATCATTACGAGGAAAAGCCCAGTTATTAGCACAAACAGAATTTCATATTAATTCATATGACAAACTTAAACAACTCTTAATATCAGAATTTAGCACCACTTATAATTCTGCCGAGTTACATGATATATTAAATAAACGAAAATTGCAAGAAAATGAATCAATAGAAGAATATTTTCTTATCATGAAACAAATATGCTCGCGGGGTAAAATCGAGGATTCCGCATTAATGCAATACATCATAAATGGTATACCCGACCCGGTTTTCAGAAAATCAATGTTATATGGATGCCAATCCATTGTAGAATTTAAGCAAAAGCTCAAAATTTATGACAAAATTCGACAAGACTTTGAGAACACTAAATTTCGTAAAGTCAAACCTGAAATGACAATGAAAGAGAAATCCTTTCGACCAAAATCTGATCTTTTTTGCTTTAATTGTGGTTTGTCGAATCATAAAAGTAGCCAATGCAGACATAAAGATAAAGGCCCTCGTTGTTTTAATTGTTCGAATTTTGGCCACAAATCGGCTCAATGTGATCAACCAAGAAGGCCTAGAGTTAAGTCAGAACCCTCCAATGTTTCCACTGTCACGTCGAACACTTTCATGACCAAACAAGTCATTATTTCGTCTGTAAATGTTACATCATTGGTAGACACAGGTAGTGAAAGAAGTTTACTAAAGGAAAGTATTTATCGCAAACTCCCTACAATTTCGAACCTTGAACATTCAACTATCACATTAACTGGATTAGGAAATACTATAATCAAACCCCTAGGTTTTTTCTCTACGAACATTATGATAGATGATTTTAATTATACAACTAATGTTTATGTAGTCCCAGATTATTCCATATCTTTTGATCTTATTATTGGTACAGATATCATTCAACAAAGTATTTTAACAATTTCTAGAAATAATATTTCGATGCAAAAAATCGAGAAAAATGACGACACGTCCAATAATTTTTTGATTAATATTGCTCATGTGTTAGACGATCTTAATCTTGATTTATCTCATATTACCGATGAAACAATACGTTCAAAAATTTCAGAACTTAGTCAAAATTATTCTCCTAAAAAAATAAAGACAACTGATGTTAAATTATCAATTCATCTGGAAAACGAAGAACCTGTTACTTGTCCTCCCAGGCGCTTGACGCAAATAGAGAAAAACTTCGTCGAAAAACAAATTTCTGAGTAGCTTGAAAACGAATTATTCGTAAAAGCACTAGTAATTTTTCATCACCTATTGTCCTAGTAAAAAAGAAAGATGGTTCATATAGATTGTGTGTTGACTATAGGAAGTTAAATTCTAAAACACATAAACAACGTTTTCCCCTCCCAGTAATTGATGACATTATTGATCAGTTGCATTCTGCAAAAGTATTTACTACTCTTGACCTTAAAAATGCTTTTTTTCATGTCGAAGTAGAAGAAAATAGTAGAAAATATACTTCTTTCGTAACACATTCTGGTCAATTTGAATTCTTATATATGAATTATGGCCTTAGCGATGCACCGTTAGTGTTTCAAAGATATATTTATAACGTTTTTCGAGACCTCATTAATGAAAAAGTACTTATTGTCTATATGGATGACTTCATAATACCAGATGAAAACGAAGTCGAAGGACTCCAGAAATTACAACGCGTCCTTACAACTGCATCCGAATATGGTTTAGAACTGAATCTCAAAAAATGCCACTTTCTACAACGAGAAATTGATTTTTTGGGTTACCACATTAAAAATGGTCAACTGCACCCATCCCCCTTAAAAACTAAAAATGTCCTTAATTTCCCAGAACCTAAAAGTATAAAAGATGTACATTCATTTGTTGGACTAACTTCATATTTTCGTAAATTCATTCAAGATTACTCTTTAATAGCTAAGCCTTTAACAGATCTTCTTAGAAAGGACACTAAGTTTCACTTTGGTGACCAGCAACGAAATTCATTTAATCAGCTGAAACACATCCTTTCTTCAGGTCCTGTTTTAAGCATTTATAACCCTAGTAACGAAACAGAAGTTCACTGTGATGCATCTATTGACGGTTACGGAGCGGTCCTCCTTCAAAAGTCTTCTATTGACAATCAATTTCACCCTGTCTATTTTATGAGCAAAAAAACCACAGATGCCGAACGTAAATATTCGAGTTATGAATTAGAAGTTTTAGCTGTCATAGAAGACCTTAAAAAATTTCGCGTTTACATTCTAGGTATTCCTTTCAAGATAGTCACAGATTGCAACGCATTCGCCCTTACTATGAATAAAAAAGATCTTTGCACCAAGATTGCTCGATGGGCTTTAATGTTAGCTGACTATAAGTATACAATCGAACACAGACAAGGTACACGCATGCGCCATGTCGACGCTTTAAGTAGAAATCCAATATGTATGGTCATTCAAGATAGTTTTACTACCAAAATCATACAATCACAGAACACTGACGAACATATACAGGCCATCAAAGAAATTTTGAAAACAAAGCCATATGACAACTATTTCCTTAAAAATAATGTTCTCTATAAAAATCATAAAGGTATCGATCTGATAGTTGTGCCGGATGAAATGCAGCTAAATGTCATTAAACACGTTCATGACAAAGGACATTTTGGCCGTAAACGCTGTGAAGAACTCCTTAACGAAGAATTTCTCATCCCTAATATGTCAAATAAAATTGATAAAATTATAGCGAATTGTGTAACATGCCTTTTGTATAATCGCAAACGTGGCAAACAAGAAGGTGAATTACATCCCTTACCTAAAGAAGAGACTCCTCTCCAAACCTACCACATTGATCATTTAGGCCCTCTTGAAACAACCAACAAAAATTATAAACATATTTTGTCTTTAATAGACGCATGTACTAAATTCGTCTGGTTGTATCCATGTAAAAGTACTTCTGCTACCGAAGTTATATCAAAACTACGACAACAAAGTCATACTTTTGGCAATCCTTCCATTATCATTAGCGATAAAGGTCCTGCATTTACAAGCAAAGAATTTGCTGATTATTGTCAAGATGAAAATATAAAGCACGAGACAGTTACAACTGGCCTTCCCCGTGCAAATGGTCAAGTAGAGCGACTTAATTCCACCATAATTTCTGTAATCTCTAAAATGTCCAAAGACGAACCGACCAAATGGTTTAAACATGTTCCTAAAGTTCAACAAGTCATTAATTCAACTTACCAAAGAAGCATTAAGAGAACACCGTTTGAAATATTATTTGGCACAAAAATGAAACAGAAAGAAGATGTAGAAATTATTGACCTCTTAAACAGTGCAGTCGAAGAACAATTTATGAAAGACAGAGAAGAGCTCCGTAAAGAAGCCAAGACGAATATTCTGGAAATTCAACAAGAAAACCGCAAGCACTATAATTTACGACGTAAGAAACCCCGTAAGTACAAGCTTGGTGACCTTGTAGCAATTAAGAGAACCCAGCAAGGACCAGGTTTAAAGTTGAAATCTAAATTCTTAGGTCCGTATAAAGTAATCAAAGTGAAGTCTAATGACACCTACGACGTAACGAAAATCTCATCAACTGAAGGACCGATAAATACTAGCTCCTGTGCTGAATACATGAAACCTTGGCCTGACGATAACTGAAACTTCAAAAACATTTTTTTTTAATCTTTTCTTTCTGTGTCCTATAAACATTTTACAAGTTACTGCTTTCAAAGAAATCTGTATCGATGTTACGCTACTTCAACTATGATGTGCAGATTAATTTTTTTTCTTTTCCCCTAAGAACAGTTACTGGTTTTTGTTTTTTGTTTTTCAGGTTCTATTTTACCACATGTCGCTGCGGCAGCTCCAGATGTCAGGACGGCCGCTTGTGGAGATTTCGCAAGCAACACCTGCATTCGACTGAGTGTCTCCGTATTTCCCGCTTCGAGATTAAAAAGGAAATGAGCCTTTACGAAGCTGTGTGAAGTGAAATTGCAGAAGAAGAAAAGAGAACGAAATGAGTTCGACGACGGAAGGTTTTTTTTTATTAAAGAACAGAACATTTTTCGATGAAATAAGATTGAATATTTACACGACGTAAGAAAATCATAGAAGTATCCAACGACGTTTATGCCTTTAAGTAATTAAAGAACGAGAAGAGCGTTTATATCTGTATTTTTTGTGTATGTATTCGTCTCAATAAATGTCAGTGTTCGTCCTAAAAGTGAGTTGTGAGTTAAGTATGGAGTCTCGCCCCCATATATATAGTTGTTGCAAGATTTTGTCGAGTCATTTCATATTTTATGAAAATCGGATGTATAGTTTAATTACAGGGACAGTCATAAGTTTTCCGTTACATTACGGCCAATGGGAAAAAATTGTTTCAAGTGCAAATTAATGATGTTATAGCCTTTCGAAGTACACTAAAATATACATTCTGTACAATATGCGGCGAAAAAAATATTTATAAAACTAGTTATAGTACGAACGCACCTCATTTGCCACGTTTGACGAGCAATTTCCAACTTGTTTTAGTATGTAGAGAGTGTGGAAAATGTATGTGAATGTTTACATTACAAAATAACACGTTGTTGTATGTATTTTTGTTTTTAGGCAGATTTCGTGAGAAACACGCCTATTACATTCTCCCCTATCATGGATTTTCTCAAATATTTTTGCAGATCTACGTCAATAATGAATCCTAGAATACCCCCCTCCCTCATTAAAAAACTTTATATAACTATCTATGTATGTCACTTTTTTATGGGCACGATTACCTTCATATTTCTGCACAAGTCTTTTCCAAACTGATATATAAAATCCAGAGGCATAAAATCTGGGTAAAGGTCATTAATGGGCGAAATCAGACGAAGGGGGTGAAAATGGAGAGATCCTTTTGTGAAAACAGATAAAACCCCATAACTTCTTAATTATGATACATATCGAGTCAGTTTAAAATTATTAGTACTTTTAGGAAAAGGGGCGAAATTTTATGTATGACAGATTTTTGATATAATTTAAAATGTCTTACAGGGGCAAAAAACATACACTGTAAAAAAAAAAGGACTAAAAAATGGAAATACTACTGGCAATCTAGACGCCAGTACTATTTCCGTTTTTTACGGGAATTTTTACCCATAAATTACAGAAAATTTTCCATTTTTCTGATTAAATACGGGATTTTTTCTGTAATTTATGGGTAAAAATTCCCGTAAAAAAACGAAAATAGTACTGGCGTCTAGATTGCCAGTAGTATTGCCGTTTCTTAACCCGTTTTTTTTTTTTTTTTTTTTTTTTTTTTACAGTGTAGGGTTTTAAGAAAAAAATCATAACTTCATCAATTCTCAAGATATCAAATCCAATTAAATTTGTTGTAAATCTTCTTAATATTATCTACAACTTTTATCTTGACAAGTTTTTGATAAGGCCACCTGTTAAAGCAAAAAAATTAAAAATAAATACATAAATAAATAAAAACGAAAAAAGGGAAAAAAAGGGGCGAAGGATGAAAAAGAAAAAATTCCTAACCCCTTCAATTCACCTGATATCAAATCCGCTTAAATGTATTATAAATCTTCTTAATATTATCTACAATTTTTATACTGACGTAGGTTTTTGTTAAAATCAAGTCTGACAGCAATAAAAATAAAAATAAATAAATAAAAATAAAGGAGGTGGTGGTGGTAGAAAAAAAATTCCATGAACATGATTCTTACTAAGCCAACTCTTGCAGTAAAATGAAATTAAAAAATCGTGAAAACCGGCCAGATAAAATTGTTAAACTGGGTGTATCTCAAACCTTGTTTCAGTTTTTTTTTTTTTTTTTTTTTTTTTTTTTTTTTTTTTTTTTTGTGAAATTAGTACTTATTTTCGAAATCTATCTGTGTATGTAGGCCGATCCAGCAGGGATTTTTTAGGCTATATTTCGCATAGTGCCTCTTCTTGAAACCTCTCACAGCATTTCAGAGGAAAATGTGTATTATTTCCCTAAAATGTGTTTTATTTTTGGTACAGACAAATTATTATTCACAGATGTCATATTTACATTGAAGAAATTAAATAAATATTTTAATTGAAAAGCAATGATAACTTAAAAAATATATATGGTTCTGAAAATTAAATAGTTATCTGGCGTTTTAAATAACCAACATTGAGCGCCGGGTGCAATATAGCATACGAAAACATGTTTTTCGCCGCCCTATATTAATTTCCACGATTTAAATTATTACTAATTTCGCTTATACGATTTCTTATCAAAATTAACGTAAATTTTCTTTAATTCATACTTTTTTCACTCTAAACTCAGGATCGTAGACTATTAAAAACAATTCTTAATTTTTATACATGGTAAAGTTTTAATATAATTTAAGGAGTCTTGTACCTTTTAAACGCGACTAAATTTAACGAAAAAATACAAAGTTTGAATAAGTCTATCTTCAAAATCTTTTTTTGTATAAACATGAAATTTTGGATATTGATTAAACATATTGTACTTTGTAATATGCCGTCAATAGAAATTTATTAGCCTTTTACAGAATTTGTGTATTGTTGAAATCAAAATAGCTCTTTTTTTACTCCATAAATCATTGCGCGCACGATATCTTGAGAAAGTATGTATGGATTGACATGAAATTTCGTAAAGATACTAAACATTTATTTGTGTTTAAAATGATCTATTCTTAAGCCAAAATTATTTCAATAACTATATAAAAAAAAAAAAAAAAAAAAAAAAAAAAAAAAAAATAATAATAATAATAATAATAATAATTTTGTATTTTTAATAAATAAAAATAGTCATAACGAAAAATATTACCATTATAAATACTTAAAAGTAGTTTATTTTAAACACACATATTTGTTTAGTATCTTTACTAAATTTCAGGGCAATCCACACACACTTTCTCAAGATATCATGCGCGCAATGACTTATGAAGTAAAAAAAAAGAGCTATTTTGATTTCAACAATACACAAATTCTGTAAAAGGCTAATAAATTCCTAATAGTAGCATATTACAAAGCACAATCGGCTTAACCTATATCCAAAATTTCATGTTTATTCATAAAAATGTATTGAAAACAGACTAATTCAAAATTTGAAGATTTTAGTTAATTTTCGACGCGTTTAAAAGGTACAAGACCCTTAAATTAATACATATTTCTAAACGAAAAATCAAATATATAAATCCAAGATATAAATATAAAGAGATAAAAAGATATAACAAATATTAATTAATAAAATTAATTAAAAAATATTTTGCCGAAAATTCAATAATTATCTTATTGTTAAAATACAAAAAGAACTTTTAAACGAGAAATAATCAAATATATATAGACCTTAATCTGAACCAGTCACTTTAAATTTATTTATAAACTGACATCACTTATTAAAAAAATATTTTAGATTAATATTAAACTCGTGAAAGGTGTCGGAATCTGACGTGCGAGAACCAGAATCAAGAAATTCTACTAATTTTGTATGCTCCTAGTTAAATATAAACATCACTTATCATAAATGTTTTAGTTTCGACGGTGTCACTGATGATGTCTTATATCTTGTAGGTTTGGCTCAATAGAGAACAACAAAACTTTATTTTTGAACGTTATATAATAGTTTATAAATTTTAAATTATTACTTACTTTGTGTACCTGATTCTTTAGACAATCGATGTAAATTTTCTTTAACTTTCATTTAATTCATACTTAAATCAGATCAGTAGTCAAATCAAAATTTTTTCAATTTTTATAATGTGATAAATTTTTACTATAATTTAAACTGATACATATTTGAAAACCAAAAAGCAAAGATAAGTTTTAAAAATATGGTGCAGAAAAATAAACACTTATTTCACTGTTAAACTAAAGAAATTTTTTTAAAACAATAAATCTTTCAAAAGCATGTGGAACTTAATAGAAACCCGTCATTTTAAATATGTTTATCCAACATCACTTGATAAAAATATATTTAATTTATAGATTTTAATTAAGCCTGTGAAAGAAATCGGAAGCTGACATGACAGAAAAAGAAACAAGAAATTCCAATTAATCTTTTGTGCTCCTACTTAAACACTTACATCACTTATCATAAAGATTTTATTTTCCACTGTGTCACAAGGAACGTCGTATATCTTCTACCCCTGGCTCTGTAGAGCACATAACAAAGTGCAGATTTGTCTCATTAACAAAATATTCAATTTGTCTTTTTACGGAATTAAAGATTCCCTGTTTTTGGCCTCTGGCGTACTGGTTTTGATTAAACCCATGGGCAAAGCGCCAACGAAAGTTTTGACAGCCTACACGAAATACTCTTTAAATCTTGTAAAGAATCTTTTCTTGGGTTTTTATGCTAATAAGGAACTGAGATATTGTCGTAACCCATTCCATTATTTATAATTCCATTTTAAATTTTGGCTTTATGTAAAATTTGTAAGATGCTCACATATTTACATTTAGGATAGGGTAAAAATTTATCCTGTCGAAACTTAAATTTCTTTCAAATATCAGCTAAATTTATTATGTACATGTTTGAATAATTTTTCTTTTAAGATCATCAAAATACTTTTATTAAGCAATAGATTTTTTTGTTGTTGTTTAAATAGGCCAGTCGTTACGGAGTTAAATGCAACTAATTTAAAGAAATCTATATTATTTTTTAGACATAAAAACAAAATGCACTTTTACTGTTAACCGCCTTTAATTTTTTAAGCTCTATCAAGTAATATAAAAATAGTGCTATTACATATTCCATAGATGCCAAGATTTCTAATTTTTCAGAAGACTGAGTCAATAGAAGCATTTTTAAACCGGACAAAGTAAATAGGGAAATGTGTCTTTTTTGTACAAGGTAGGGGAAGGTCTTGTTCCTTTGACCACATTGTAAAATTTAAATTTTCTTAGCTTAACTATTTAGGCTAAATTCAATTTCTTTGTTTTATTATAACCCGTATTATATGGTTTATGATACGTAATTTTTTCAAGGTTCTAGTTTTACTTTTATTATGTTTTATTTCACTTTAAAAAAATAATATTATTGTGGTCAAAGGTACAACATATTGTTGTACCTTTGACCACAGGTTGTTGTACCTCTGACCAGGAAATTAGTCAACACAGCAATGAAGAAAAAAATCATTTTATTCAGTATCATTGTAAATACTTTTAAGCTAAATGGGTACAGGACAATGTAAGCATATTAAAAATTATGTTAATGATAGTATTTTGAGAGTTTTGTATTTCACGTTTGCTTATTCCACATTAAATGATGAATAGTCTACTTCAAATGACAAATATTCTAACTGTCGAGCACCATTAGCAATAGTAGGGTTTGGAAGTTTAGTCACAATGTCTTTTCGATGTCATACAGCTTTTCATCTTCTCGTAAAAACTTCCCACTTATTTATTTATTTTTTTTTTACATAGAATTAAACACTGGATATTTAATATCACATATATCTGCGGCAAAATATGTAATGGTTTTAATACTTGCAATTTTACCAAGAATAAAATTTCCTTTTTCCAATTCATCTTTCTCGAATTATTTCGCTACCAGATTCTGAACTGTCCTTAGGGAGAAATTTCATGTTATGTACTTTTTTAAGAAGAAATTTGTTTGCATTTGGTATCTTGCGTTATAAAGTGATGATTTTTTTCGGTTTCAATAATTAGCTTTTCAAGAGTATCAATCAGGATACGAAATTTCCTTGTACACCAACCCCTATTTAACATTTTTCTTGTTTGCACTTGGATGAGGTCGCACAATTTTTAGGTCTCAGGTGTAATGATAAGTGGCGATAGATTTGAACTGCTACATTGAGGAATGATATTGTCAGTTTGAGCTGCGCCACTCATTAATGGATCATCAAAATCCGCACAACCTCTCGTCCCAAGTTGTGCGGATTTGAGGAAGCCTACTGTACAAATATATTATTTATTATTTATGAACGACTGAAGTAAAAAAAAAATATCGTTAACTAATTTCAACACACTTGTAGCAAGTAAGTCGTCATAAAAGATGAAATGTTAAATCTTTTAAGAGTGTTGTACCATTGACCTGGTTAAAGGAACAACAACTAATCATGGTCAGAGGAACAATATCATGCTAGTGCAAATTACAATGTATGCTACAGTTTTTGTGTTAGGATAATCATTTTCACAAGCCAGACCGTATTTATAAAAGTCTATAGCTACCATGTCAAATTATTTCTATCAACAAAGACATAGCACAAAAAATATTATTAGGGAAAACATTAACAAACAAATACTTACATTTTTATGATGGAAATGGATTAGTATTATTCACAGGAATCCTCTTTGATTTGAATAATCCATAAGTTGCACAAGACCTCTAGTGAAGGATCTATGCACTAATTGCGCCAAAATTCCCAAAATTCTGCTAGATAGCGCTACAGCAGTGGCGTGACGTCCGGTCATCGCTGGATGCGGCGATGACCAAGCAATATTTTAAAACTCTTAATAAGCTTTTAAAACTCTACGATCCAGTTTTAGCAGAACATTTGGAGTTCATGTATAAGTGAAGGTAAGATTTAAAGTTTCTTTTTTGAACATTCAACCATTGAATTTTAGAGTTAATAATTTTTCACCACAAACTTAAATAATTGCGATGACCACCGAAACTTCTTCACGCCACGCCACTGCGCTACAGCTTACGTGGTTAAAGGAACAATATGGTCAAAGGTACAACACCTTCCCCTACTAAGTAATTCTTACAAAATATTTCCCCGTCCTTTTTCTAAAATTTGCGTTTATAAAGCTTATTTTTTATTTGATTTGTACTTCTTTTTCTGTTTTATCTTTTTGCTGAACTCAAGAACCTAAGTCTTAGCCTCCCTACCTTCTTTTTTTTCTTTTTTTTTTTTTCTTTTTTTTTTTTCTTTTTTTTTTTTTTTTTTTTTTCACCACTGCCCAAGGAAATGCACCTTGTCATTTGCCGCAATTGTTCGGTTTCCGGGGATGTGGGACATATGTCCCGTTCTCCTCAGCAAAACGTTTTCGTCTCGTATTACATTTTATTTTAAAGACTTTTATTAAATAAAATTTCCTGTTTGAGGCACGTTTGTCTTGCACCAGATTCCGGAATAATTAACTGATGCAGGCATCTGTGCATTATGGTATAAGGAACATTTTGTGGAAGATGCTGTATCTTGCCTTCCAAATAATATACAAATACAAAGCGACATATTGATGCATTCATTTTTAATTCTATATTTATTTAGTTTCCTATGATTCCTAACAGTTGAAAGTCACTATTTCAATATATTAATCTTCATCTTTTTTAATTGCAGAACTTGAAGTATTTTCTTGTGATTATATAGGGAGGATATTACTGTTCTGAAACAGCGGTATTCAAAAGTATCGACCGTATGTACCACTTTTTACTAAATGTATTATGTTGATTTACATAGTCTTTTGAGTTTAGGGAATTTTACAGAAGATATACCTAAACCAGATAATCCGAGAAATATTTTTCTAAGAACTCATTAAAATGTCTTCGCTAAAGTCGAATCCTTCTAACCACCAGTCAGATACCAAATGGATATATTTTGTATGAATATAAACGGGGATTTTAATATGTATTGGTAATTTATGTAAAATTAATTGTCTATTTTAAAAGTCTTTCAAACGTAAACGTTGATTTAAAAATTTAGAGCGTTAAAATGGCTGTAGACAAAAATATTTCAAACAGAATTCTATTTTTAATTCTATATGGAAAGAAGTGATATTATAGATATTATTTCATAAAACTGTGATTAATATATATATATATATATATATATATATATATATCCTGGGATTTACAAGCATTCTTATAAAAATACTGGAAAACCCTCGGACGGTGAAAGGGCTGTCGTTCTTTTCTATAAAAATTTGCATGACAAACTTATGCTTAAAGAGATGAGAATGAAACTTAAAAACATTCAAAAACATCATAAAATGGTGATGGAGAAATTTTCAATATTTTTAAAAATGTTAATAAAGTATACTAAAATTTTAACTTATTTAAATAAAATATCTAACTACAGTCGAACCTCGTTATCCGGACACTCTAATGGCCAGAAAAAAGCGTCGTCATAAGCGGGGTGTTGCGGTAACCGGAGTTGAGAAAAATATGTTTATAAAAAGCTGTAGTTTTAATTAATTTAAGACAATTTTAAATTTATAACTGTTCTTGCAGTTTTAAGCAATAAAACATTATTATTAAACAAAATAATCACAAAAAAAATGAAAAGAAAAAAAAATCAGATTTCAGATTACTTTTTTTTTTTCTTGGCTACAAACATTATTGATGTATTAAAGTTCGCTTATCCATAGATGTGCTTCCTATGTTTCTTTTTTCAATATTATACAATGAATTGTAATCAATATTCTTTGATTCAGAAATGGATATTAGATAATTTCTGATCATTTCAATGCAATGATGAAAAACGTCGTGTAACCACAGGAAAGCGCCGACTGACCAGAACAAAAAGACTGCGAGTAGACTGATACGTCTATCTAGAGCTTGAGTGGATCATTGTATAAGTTTATTTATTCAGATAAAGAATTGAAGCAACATTTCTCCTTTTTCTCAATTGATATTTTAGACATTAGTGTGAAAAGTTTGGCTAAGGCATTTTTTACCATTAATTTCCGTAATTATACGATGGCTTATGACAAATGGACGATTTTCATTAAATGTCGGTATATCAGGAGTTGAAAATTATTCGACGACGTAAAATCCGGAGTCTATTTACATTGAAATCATATTGTATTGAAAATTGGGACTTTGAAAAACTGACATGATAAACGGAGTGATATTAAAACCGGGTGTCGGGATAACGAGGTACGACTGTATTTGATAAATGCTCACTCAATTTCAATCTGGTCAGATGGTGTTTGCAAAGCTTATTGTGGACCTGATAGACAGATTGGAAATCCAACTCAGTGTAGTCTATTGGTCTTATTTCATAAATAAATCAAAAAAATATTTAAAAATAAATTTAATGAAACCGGAATTCACTCTTAGTTTTTTTTTTTTTTTTAAACCAAATAACTAAGTTGTTTACTGTCATTCTTCTAATATTAATTACTAATTAAGAAATGTTTCTTTAACTAATTTAACAATTGTTGAATATTTATCTCTTTTACGCAATTGAACTTCTGAAACTTTATTTTGCATTTGGCTATTTCGCAGAGGGCATCTAATGATATTTCTCTTCCCCTGCACGACAAACAGTTCCCGTGCAAGGCGATAGAAAACGACATCTAATTATTCATTAAGGAGACACAGGAAGGTCATTATGTCGACCATGTGGAAATCTACAACAGTAATATAGCCTCTTTCAGAATTTTCGCTGTTCAAAGCTTCTTATTTTGCTAACTATGCATCAATTTAAGTGATCGTGCATGCGAAATATTCGGTAAGGAAACTCTTTACATAAGAGAAATGGTCAAATTAAGTTTGAAAGTAATAGCGTAATGTGAGAAAAGTTCTTATTTTTCTTTTGCAATTTTAATAACAAAAATAATACTAAAAACTTTCAAGTTTAGATGATCGAATATAATTTTTAAAAGACATTTTATTGTATCGCAGTAAAGATAAACAGTAGAAATCGTAGCATTTTCTGCCTTCGATTCTTTGATAATTTTTATATAACGTGTAATACTATACAACTCGCTATATTAAAATAAAAATAAAATAAAAAATATACAAAAAAAGAAAGTAAGAAAAGAAAGTGCAAAGGGTATATTTTTTGAATAGTAAAAGAAAATCAACCCAATTCCATATATATGGCAAATATTTTTACTGAACTTAATATTTGACAAATGATTTAAGAGACAGTTATCAGTCGATAGGTAGAGAGACATACATGAAAAAACGATCAAGTCATCATAGTAGATGATAATTCAGCTATTATTTGTAAGTTATTTTCAATACGTGTTGCGTTTACTGAAATTTAATGCAAAAATTTCAAAAAGAATAAATATCATAAATGTTTCATTACGCAAAACCATTTCGTTATTTTAATTAAAGTGACAAATGTTAATTACCTACTAAAGATTTAGTGAATTTTTTTATTTTTATTTTTTTTTAGCCTCACAGTTTATATATTATATTTCTCCACGGTAATCGAACTACTATCTCCCTTTTCTCACACTAAGTCTCACACTAGTAATAAGGTCTGATTTCGGACTAGGCCCACAAACCCTCGATATTTGCCGAAATTTTATTGGTCCCCAATTTCACTCCCTTTTAAAGAAATGTTTTTACTAAATTATGATATCACTTTTATTTGAAAAGTCACATTTATAATGATCAACATTATTTATAATATTTCTAGAAATGAACAAACACTGTCAAGTTGATCATACCCAGCTTTTCTGCACTATCCATCTAGCAAGTAAATGAAAATGGAGGGCTCCCAAAATACATGATGTACCTTGTGTCTCAAATTCTGAAAATCGGGATCTGCAAAATAACAGCTTGATTCAGAAATTTCGTTATGGAAAGCTCCCTAATGTTCAAGCTATGTATCAATTTAAGTGTCCGTGCATGTGGAAATATTCAGTATGAGGTTTCTTTACTGAAGACAAATGATCTAATCAAAGAAAACGAAAATTATTCGTTTATAATTAGGGCATTGGAAGATCGTTATGTATCAACTTAATAAAAAGGTCTGATTTCGGACTAGGCCCACAAACCCTCGACATTTGCCGAAATTTAATTGGTCCCCAATTTCACTCCCTTTTAAAGAAATGTTTTTACTAAATTATGATATCACTTTTATTTGAAAAGTCAGATTTATAAAGATCAACATTATTTATAATATTTCTAGAAATGAACAAACACGGTTAAGTTGTGCATACCCAGCTTTTCTACATTATCTATCTAGTAAATAAATGAAAATGGAGGGCTCCCGAAATACGTGATGTACAGTCGTGGGAAAAAAAGTAAACACCCCCTGCTATCTCCTCAAAATATTATCGTAGAAGAAAGGTACTGGTACCAAACGGTTGGAAATAAATTCTACTTTTAAATGACGTACATGAAATTTGCTTAGGGGGCTCTCTACACATTAAAAATAATCATAACTTTGTTTTTTTTCAATAGCAGTATACAATTTTGACAGCATAAATGAACGCTACACACTTCAATTAGCCTAAAGACAAATTTGTATGCAATCCGTACGTTAAGTTTTCGAGAAATTAATTTAGGGGCTGTATCCAAATTGAATTTCGGTACTCGATTGTTGACGTAGAGAGCCTCCTTCTTGATCAAGGCATCATAAGCAGTCATTGATGACTGCTAAATTACAGGATAGCAGAAGAAATTTCAAAATATCTAGTCACTTCTATCAAAGACGGCCCCTTAAACCATTATTTTGCCTGTTTTTAAGCATAATTTGAAAACTGCTTGGAAGAAAAAAGTGAAATTTTGGATTTCCATAAAGCAGGACTTAATAAAACCAAATCTATCAAAAAAACTGTAGGTTGCAATTCATAATTTTTTCGAATATTAATTTCATAATTCATAATTCATATCATAAAATTATAAAAATTGCAAATTCAACGTATTTATGTTTGGGTATATTAGTAATATTGCTACACAAAAAATTAGCACATTGGGAGTATAATTTCAGAAGATATAAATAAAAATATGAAAATGTAATTTAACATTAGAAACACTAAATTTTGAATGTTTATAATTCAAAAACTGATCATTGAAATGACTTGAAATTTGGTTTCTAGGCATAGTTTGAACCAAAGATTTGAAATATCTTGTTAAAATTGTGTATTGCCATTGGCTCCGTTTGGCTACGTTTTAATATGTAGATGGCCCCCTAAGTAAATTTTATATACATCATTTAAAAGTAGACTTTATTTCCAATCGTTCGGTACCAGTTACTTTCTTCTACGATAATTTGTTGAGGAGTTAATAGGGGGTGTTTACATTTTTTTTTTCCACGACTGTACTTCGTGTCTCAAATTCTAAAAATTGGGATCTGCAAAATAACAGCTTCATTGAGAAATTTCGTTATGGAAAGCTTCCTAATGTTCAAGCTATGCATCAATTTAAGTGTCCGTGCATGTGAAATATTCAGTATGAGATCTCTTTACTTAAGACAAATGATCTAATTAAACTAATGATAATAACATAAAATGATACGAAATTTTTGATTTCCACATTTTTGTTGATGGTCTTTAGAAAATTTTATCAGATTTAATTAAGAAAAGTTCAAAGAGATTAGATGTACTAATATGATTTTTAAGAAAACATATTATCGTGTTGCATTTCAAAAATGCAAATCCTCACAAGTTTGAAGAGATTTATCTTTAAACTGCAGATCAATCTTAATTGTTTTTATTAGAAGCATAATCGTCAATTTTCCCGAATTTTCTGGAAGAGGCCTTAACACTTAAATGCCTGGTGTTGGTTTTCGGCAACATACCCAATTTACGCTCTAAAATACTATTAGAATAATATTGAAGCTATAATGCCTAATGCTGCCAATAAAATACATTCTGAAAATATTATTAAATCGATTTTCAACACGTAGATGGCAATATTTGTGCTGTTTAAGAATAAAGATAAATTTATTTTTTCAATTGTTGCTACTTGTTCTTTTTGTTTTGCTTGGAAGCTTGCGAAATACCCTATTTTGACCTTCAGTGAGCAAGTAAAATTTATTTCTTATTATAGTTCCTAAAATTCTTGTGTGTTTAATATTATAGAATTTTATCAAGGGAAATTATTTTTTCAATTAAACACCAATATTGCCGATTAGTAACAAACTGTTTTTTTAGCCGTAAACTATACTTAAAGCAAAATATGATATTTTAAAAGTATTTTTCCATGATTTATTTAAAAAATGAAAGCCGAAAAACATTATTATAATGATTTTTGAAAAATCCGGCATTTAAGGTTTAATATAAAATAGGAATAATTCGATAAATTTGGGAAATTATCACTTATAAAAAAAAACAACCCGATAAATCAGTAAAGTATAAAACATGTGATAAATTTGTGAAGATACATGCATTATATTTGAAAGCTTAACAATGTCTAATTTTTAACATAGTTATATAATATTAATTTTTAAATTTTTAATAAACATGTCGAAGATTTCACTTTATTACAACAATATCATAATATGTACATTGCTGACTGGCTAAACAGCGTGATAATTTTTAACATGACGTTAACTATACAAATGAAAATAAGTAAAAGAAAGAAAAATGCGATTACTAATGAATAATTTTTCTAGAAAGCAATTTTATTTTTTCTATAATAATTTTGCACTTAAACTCATTATCTTACGAAAGCTTAAAATATATATAAACGTGAAAAGATTACAAATGAGTTAGTAGGAACAATTAAAATAAAAGATGACACATGAATAAGATATGGGGATCATAAAAGCCTGGCAAAAGAAAGAATAAAAAATTTAAGGGAAATAATATTCAGAAATGTTTGTAAGAAAAATATATATTGTTTACCTTCAAGTGTTATTGAATTGAAGCAACACAATTAATTGATTTAGATGATTTTACAAAGTTGTAGCTTTAAAAGAAAATCCGTAATCAGCGGTAGTTATACAAATGCGACAGAAAAAGATGCCTGTAATGAAAACGAATTTGACAAAAAGTAAAAGAACAAGTTGGAAATTGCTCGTCAAACGTGGCAGTTGATTCGCGTTCGTACTATAACTAGTTCTATAAATATTTTTTGAACCGCATATTGTACTGAATGTATATTTTACTGCAGTTCACAAGTGCATATCAATTTCATACTGTTCGAAAGGCTGTAATATCATTAAAATGCACTTGCAGTAATTTTTCCCATTGGCCGTAATGTAAAGGAAAACTTTTGACTCTCCCTGTAATTAAACTATGTATCCGATTTTCATAAAATTTGAAATGACTCGACAAAATTTTACAACAATTATATATTTAAATTTCACACCATTCGGTTGGGTAGTTTTTGCTCTGTTATATGCGGACAGACGGAGAGACGGACTGACAGACAGGCGGACTGAACGACAACTATAGGTACTACGTATTTATATATTTACGAACGCACTTAAAAAAGGATCATTCAGTAAAAAGAAAAGCAAAACGTTTAACTGCACTGTCAAATGGAAGCGCAAACAGTTATTGTTAAATATGATTTAAAATAAGTGACTGCTAAAAAACACATTTTTTGTATAATGGTAAAATTATAATATATATTGTTTACCTTTTCTTTGCTTAAAATTATCTAGATCAATATTTAATCAGCACGTGAATGGGTTCAATGCACTACATTAATATAACAATATGTGAGACTTACAGGCGAATTTGTTCCACAATTTTATAATTCAGCGTGACATTATCTATACAAATAACAATACTAAAAAAAAAAAGTTGCCATTATCTAAAGCCGCATTTTTAAACAATGCTATTTTATTTTTTCTCTAAATTAAGACTCTCTCTCATTATCTTACTGATGCTCAAAAAATATGAACGTGAAAAGCACACAAATGAGTTAGAACAATCAAGTAAGATAGCATAATCAAGGCTTTACTAACAAAAGATGTAGCAACAATTAAAAGAAAAGATGACCCTCACATAATTAAGATACAGAGATCACCAAAGCATGGTTACAGAAAGAAATGGGAAATAATATTCAAGAATATACGTAAAAAAAAGAAAAAAATCCTCATTGTTTCCTTCTGGCTTTTATAGAATGCAAGCATAAAAATTAATTTAATTAGATGACATTACAAAGTTGTAATTTAAAAGGAAAATCTGTAGTCAGCAGTAATTATACAAATGAGTCAGGAAAACACGCCTGTAGGGCAAAAATATTTGGTAGAAGGTGAAATAAAAAAGCTCACCTGAAAAAAAGAACGAACTCTTTAAATTCAAGCGCAAACATTTATTTTAAAATCAGATTGAAAAGTAAGTGGCGGCTAAAAAATACATTATTGTTTAGAATTAAAAAATGCGAATGTGCATTTTTTTTTTACTTAATAGCATTTAAAAAACAATTTTCTTTTCAGATGTACAAGCGTTAATTGTTTTGAAAATCTTTTAAATTTTGATTAGTTCTGAAATACTTTTCGTACTGAATTATATCTCAAATGAAACTTTTATTCAAACTGAATTATATCTGAAACAAACCATTTATAAAACTAAATTAAAATTTCTTTAAAAGTTTGTTAAATGCAAAAGACTAATAAATAAAAAGAATTATGAATGGAAAATGAATAAAACATTTTTGCTTTAAATGTTTGAGTTTATTTCGGAAACGAGAACCATATTTCAAATAAATATACCAAACAAATCATATTCATATCCCATCTTGAATCTTATTCTGCTAAACTCGCATACCTAATCATTAAATAAATAATAAATAATGAATGGCAATGTTTAGTTTGTTATTCAATATTTGTTATGAAATATTATGGTTGATCTTAATATTATGGTATAGTGACGTTAAAAAGAGTTCACCATGACCATTATGTCTTCTGTGGTTCCAACCCGCGATTACAAACATTGGGTCTCTTTCAGGCTCGAATAGTAGAACATTATGCGGCAATGATACACTGTAAAAAAATACGACCAGTTTTCCTGTAGGAATCGGAAAAATAGTTGCCCTTATTGTACCGGAAAAATTTACGACCCAGCTCGGAATAAAATCCGTAAAATACCGTTTTATTGACTATTTCCTTTTTTACGGATTTTATTCCGAGGTGGGTCGGAAAATTTTCCGGTACGATAAGGGCAACTATTTTTCCGATTCCTACAGGAAAACTGGTCGGATTTTTTTTTTACAGTGTACACTCTTTAAAAAACAAAACATAAAAACAACTCTGCAATTGCAGGTCAAACGTGACAAATGAGGTGCGTTCGTAATATAACCAGTTTTATAAATATTCAGATCTTGGTGCAATAGCTGTTTCACTCTTGTGCAAAAAAGCATGAATATAGAATTTATTACGACTATATATATATTAATTCAGTAATACGGAAATAATATGGCTCCATCTTAAATAAGACGTAATCACCATGGCAATCTAGGATAATTAACTATCATGAGATATCACTGACTTAATTACGTATGATAGGATTTATAGAACGTAGAAAACTTTTATTATTAACATTTTAACTTTCGATTTGATCTTCATAAACTTTGACATGACTCGGTAAAATTTTGCAAAGTTTGTATATATTGAATTTCAAACCATTCGGTTGTGTAGTTCTTGCACTGTTATATGGTGGAGTTGTGGGGCAGATAGACGGAAGGGCAAGAAGACGACTATAGGTGCTATACGAACTCACCTAAAAATGTTCTTTATTCTACGAAAATATAATGCAACCAAGAACTGAACTATACAAATATATCTACGGAGTTATTAAAGATTCCGTAAAGCGTTAGAAACCTACGAAACCAATATATTTTCGATATTTTAAAGAAACATATATAAAAACATTGTTTATTTTGGTATCACTGGGTTTCTGGAACTTTCCAGAGAAGTTATACTCTGTTAATCAATTTTTTTAACACCGAAAATAGTTTTATCGTGTGCGATCAATTCTCAACTAAAAATTGTAAAAATATTGTAAACATGTTCATGAAATATGTTTTACAGACAAATATAAAAAATTAGCAGAATTTACAATAACATTAAGATTAATATTACACTGCAAAAAAATACGACCAGTTTTCCTGTAGGAATCGGAAAAATAATTGCCCTTATCGTACTGGAAAATTTTCCGACCCAGCTTGGAATAGAATCCGTAAAAAAAAAAAAAAGGAAATAGTAAAAAAAAACAGTATTTTACAGATTTAATTCCGAACTGGGTCGGAAATTTTTCCGGTACGATAAGGGCAACTATTTTTTTGTTTCCTACAGGACTCTGTCTACAGGACTTATGTCTCTGAGTCTCGCGTAAGGAAATTCATGTCTCCAGTTACGGGTTAAAGTCAAACTGAAATAGTTATATTGAAAATTTTATGATAAAATGATAAAAAGTTTTTAAATTATTAAATTATTAAATTTTTAAAATAACGAATAATTGTCTTATTTTAAAATGCTCCATGCGCATTTTTTTGCATAAAATACGACCTTATTTACTCATGAGACACTTTTTATGTATTACAATGGAAGTTGGTATGAATTGTAAAAGTTCGTTGAATATATAAGTAGAAAAAAAAATATTTTGAAAATTATGATTCGTTTTTCCAAAAAGTAGCGATATATTTTCATATTTGCATAAATCTCAACTGTACTTTTCGGTTAGCCGGGCGCCAGTGTTATATTGCCTACATGTACATATATATATACACATGAATTTATATATGTACTAGAAAGATAGCCCGTCAAAAATGACGGAAAATGAGATAGAAAGATATATATACCTTTAAGACCTGAAGAGTTTTAGTAGAAATTAAAAGTCTTGTCTTTTAACTTAAATTAATAAGATCATATTTAATTGAAAAAAAGATATTTAAAATTTTTTTCGATCTCAAGTGACGTCAAAGGAGGATCCACACAATTGTTGGTGCAGGCTCTGCTTTAGTGCGAGAAACAGAGGAAATTGTTTTTCCCTTTGCCTTAGGATCACCTACACAGTTGTGTAGGTCAGGTCTTAAAGGGATAAAAGACATGTGCAAGAATATGAGTTTTCCTTTCTTGTTACGCAGTAATAGATGAAAATAACACAATTTAAAAACAAAACGAATTTATGAAAAACTATATAATAATGAATACAGAAAAAATGAAATTAAAATTTGTTCACAAAACTTCAGGATATACGATGTTTTTTGTAAAAACTCTTTCATTATTTAAAAGCCGACCTTGCTCTTCAGTATCTTCTACATAAATTTTTAACTGCTCTTCCTCTTTACATCTTGAAATACTTACATATAGTTGTCCATGAGAAAAAAACGGTTCTTTTAAATACAGTCCAACTGTAGAAAATGTTTGTCCTTGTGACTTATTTATCGTCATTGCAAATGACAGTATAACTGGAAATTGGCGGCGTTTAAGAATGAAAGGTAGAGAAGTTTCACTTGGTATCAAATCAATTCTTGGTATGTGAACTCTATCATTTTGATTTGTTCCCGTTAAAATCAAAGCATCATTAAAATGGTTGCGGAGAGAGTGCACAATTAATCTGGTTCCATTGCACAAACCTTTTCTTGGATTCATGTTTCTGAGAAGCATGATGATACTTCCTTTTTTCAGAGTAAGCTTATGAGGATATATCCCTGATGGAGTTTGTTCATGCAAGAACTCAGGTGAATAATTATTAACATTTTCTTGGTTGTCAGACACGACTGAATCTGCACTATAGTAAGTTCTTCCATCTTCAGGCAGCAAATTCAAAATTTTGTTATTTAATGATAATGCATGTTTGTTTTTTGTTGTCAAAATTACTTTTTGTTCAAGTTGTTCAAAATCGGTGTAGTTTATATGATCTCCATATACACTTGCAATAATTGAATCTTTGCAAACCATTGATGGTGGAATTTCTATTGTACCTGCAGGTAAATTTGATATATCGGGTGTTTTTCCTTCACCAATTTTAAGCTGCCACTCATTAAAGGAATTTTGCCCTTCAGATCTCATATTTTCAGATAGTGTAAGTTGTATAAATTCTTGCCAAAGTGGGCTTGATTTCAAGCATGTTTCAATAATTTCTGTTCTGTTTCCTCTTATAACAACTGGCAATGTCTGGCGAAAGTCTCCACCTAATAACATAACCTTGCCTCCAAAAGGCATGTCATTCAACATTATTTCCCGCAGTAAGACATCTATACAACGAAGAGCATGGCATGACATCATTGTCACTTCATCAATTATAATTAATTTAGTTTCACGTAATATTTGAGCTTCACTTGAAGACGTTCGAATGGCAGATGTGGAAGTTTCTAAAATCGGCACTGGTAATTTGAAGCCAGAATGAACAGTTTTACCACCCTCTAATAAAATTGATGCAATTCCTGTTGTTGCATGTGGAAGTGCTACTTGGCATTTACCTCTAATAAAATGCATAAGTACGTTGTACAAATATGTTTTACCAGATCCTCCAGGACCATCTAAGTAAAAGCAACGTCTCGTAACAGAATCACTTTCAAGTGCTGATTTTATTTGGTTGAAAGCTTCTCGTTGTAAGAAATTTAAAGTTGCTATTTGTTCAACAGCTACTTCAGCTTCATTAAAATAATCGAATTCTTCATTTTGGATTTCCTGCAGTATATTGGGTGTAGGAAGATTAAATGATGTACAGTTTAATCCATGAGATTCCAACATGCAATTAATATCTTGCAAAGCTCGGTTCTGAGCAGCTGATTCATTATAAGTTCTTGAGTAATCTTCGCTCATTGAATTTTTATATTTTTCCCACAAATTAGTTGCATTTGTTGGATTACAAAATATACAAATAAATGCAAAAGTTTGACGCATTTGTAATGGCATTGCAGTTAAAGTAGCCTCTTCTAAGCATTGATCCCATTCATTATCTTCAGCAAGAAGACAACGTGCACGTGCAGCTTCTTGAAATGTGTTGTACAGATCTCCATCAAATGTTCGTAAATCTTCAAAGCATGTAGCACCAGGAACATAAAGGAGAAGTAACCGAAGACAGAAACGTTCAATGTCTTTTGGATTAACATAATATAATCTTGTAACAATTTTATCGTCTCCTCTTTTTCGTTTTTTCCAAGCATTTTTCTCGTATACATAATGATATGGTATATAAACATAAAGATATTGTTTTGCTTCATTATCTGTTCTATTCAACTTGAACCAAGCAGTCAGCATCGTTTCCCGGTTGGCAGCTTGTTCCAGAGCAGCATTTTCACCACCAGCATGAAAATAAACCTGTTGTCTTAAAGGCAAATGAATGGCAAGACGAATTATTGCATGAGAACGATCATGCATTTCATTTTCCAGTAACCGCCACATTGCCTCTGGTGCACTCACATATCGAGAATCAACATGTGACGACAGTTCATCATACACAAACACGTTACTTTCATTATTTCCAGCATGAATTACTACATTTGCTGCATCATAACCTTTGTATATGTACTTGTAAATGTATTTAATAGATTTGATAGATGTGCAGGCTTCAATGTTGATGTGCGCGTCATATTTAAGCAGTAAATATGCATTATATGGTACGACGTAGCGATTATCTATCTGTTTGCCGCGAACTATAGCAGTTGGGCCTTGTCGTCTTTGATAGAGTGGATAACCATTCAGATTGACTTTAGTTGTTTCTTGAAACTCTTTTGGAAACTCTTTTGTGCATTTATTACCATCCATGCATGGAGAATTCGGATTCAAAGTTCCGCATGGCCCGTGGACCATAGTACGAAGAACAATTTCTGATAATCGTGGATAAGTTTCAGGATCTGGTAACTCCGAAGAAATACAACGGTCAACTTGAGCAGCATTACGAAATTTATAGGGCTCTGATAGAATTAAAAGAATATGAGCATGTGGAAGACCTCTTTTTTGAAATTCAATAGTATATACAAAGGCCACAGCTTTACCAAATAGTTCCCCATTTGTTATATCATTCATTAATGCTGATAGTTTGATTTTAAACACTCTCGCTACTAAATCAGGTCTGTCTGATGACGTTTGTTCGGGCAGTAGATTTTTGACTATTTCTGACCATTGTGGATTGCACGTGAATGTACAAAACACATCTGGTTTTCCAAACTTTGTAACAATGGACATAGCATCATTGTATCTCTCTCTCATATTTCTAGGAGACCCTTGAAATGAAGAAGGTAGAATTAGGGTTTTTCCATCAGTAACACCTGCATCAGCTGCTCCTTGGGCTACAAAGTCCCTGAGGCCAGAATAATCATCTGCACGAAGTTTTTTTTTGCTTCTGTCTTATGAAAATGAGATTATTAGCTTCCACTTGTAAGTGAGAGTCTATTATCCACTGTTGAGCTAGTTTTCCACCATGCAATATTGGATTAAACTCATTATCCCAAATCGCTGTTTGAGCAACTTTGAATTGAAGCATTGATATATTACTTCGAACACCAGGTGAAAATCCTGGATAAGGTGATAGTGATAAATTTGTTGTCCAGCCAGGCTCTCCATTTGGATAGAATATAGGATAAGTCATTGGATCTAAATTAGGACTTAAAATATTCAAGTTTACAAAAGGTTGGTCATTATTTCTTGGATAAATTCTGATATCGCGTTGAAAGGGTTGTTCACCATCGTCATTTAAAAAAACCATAGCTACTTTGTTTGACGTCGGCAAATTATATCGCCTGTTGTCTGAATGGCGATCTCGACGCAATACCATATTAACTCTTGGCATTTGTAAATTGTATCTTTGTGCATGTTGTTGCTGCTCAGTCTCCACCTCACTCAATTTTTTGAAAATTTGAGCATAAGGATTTTGCCGCATAAGTAAATCAAGTTCACGCAAAACATTTGGTAAACAGTTGTCATTTTCGGGAATGTTAAGACGCTCTTCTACAGCTTGTGTTGTATCCAAAACATACAGTTGAGCAAATTTTCTTTGTTGGCCATTAGGAGGATGCAAGTGGGAAGTTCGATGATAAATTTGGCCTTGAACTTTAAAACAATAAGGACCGTGTGCCGAAGCATTTCCAGCAAGTTTAGCACCCATAGAAGCAAATGAAATGGCACTATTGTATGAGCGAATATTTTCTTTGAAATTACGATAATTAAGTGCATTTGAATTGCTCATCAAGTCTTGGAGGTATGGTGGAAACCGATGACGTTGTGGAAGCCTAACTTTACCTTTATGGCAACAACTGTTAAATTTTCCATCTCTGGGTTTCTAAGCTTGAAAATGGCGCGCTTTGCAAAATTGGCAGAGAATGCTTAATTGTCCACACGTATGAGGCTCAATAACTTGAGACTGAGAGGCTTCAGAAATTAATTGTTGCTGATTTTCGTAGTAGTTTTGTCGTTGAGTCAAAAACCGCCGAGAATGCCGTTCAGCATCATGACTACGTCTGATTAACCTTTGTTCTTCATTTTCACTTGAACGTTGTGTAGAAGTATGCAAAGAGTTATGAGATAATCTCACAGATCGATCACTATGGCTTTCATTAGCTCTTTGATTTGAATGCCGTAATCTATTTTCTTCTCGGATAGAATTTAATGTTTCTTGCGACTGCCGAGCTAGCCATCGGGCTCTACGTTCTCTGTCTGAACGCCGTTTACGTTCGGATGCAGTTTCATTCATTTCAAATGAAAAATACAATAAATTGCTGAATAAAATATTCTATATTACATTCCTACTTCATTATTCTTTTTTCACTCAAAAAACAAAAACGTAAAAAACAAAAAAACAGTTGCCGCTTTGAGTTGCCATTATCGTACACATAATTTTAACACGCACATTTAATTTTATTATAAAACACCAAATTTTCATTCAATGCAAAAATTTACAGGTTACCACGCCAGGCAAAAAATCACCCTTTTGGTGCTAAAAAGAAACCCTGGTGCGTCTGTGACATCTGTACCTATTTTTATTTAATACACATTTAATGCAACGTTAAAAGATAAAAAAAATTTAAATAAAACTATAGAGGTAATTCACTGTTGGATGAATGCTAACATCGGTTCACTTTTTCTCATGCAGGCTATTTCGTGGCGCTGGGATAGGTATTCAAAGCGTGATTTTTTGCCAAACTATTCCCCAAATTATACAAATCGACATAATTTTTCTTTGAAATAACGAAAGAACAAATAAATTAGAAAAACAGTAATATTAATACAAATAAAAAGTTGAAGCAAAAATTACTTGATCACGTAACAAACACGTGCACCGTGTTTAATGCCAAGTGAATGTAAAATTTACGATCATCCATTATTGGCATCCATCTTATAATTTGGCGATAGTTTTTTGGTCAACGGCATAATCAAGTAGTACCGCAAAATTAAACACGGTTTCTGAAATAGTTTTAACGATAGCGCAAAACATTAAACTTTTCCAATTTTGAATATTTTATAGACGGGATTTCAGACAGAAAAAATTGTATATTGAATTTTTGGGTACTACTTAGTTAACCCGTTGACCAATTTTGCCAAATTATATAAATCGCCAAACCACTCGCCAAGTTATACAATTTGACATAATTTTTATTATAAATAACGAAAAAACAAATAAATTAGTATAAAATTAATAAAAATATAAATAAAACGTTGAAATAAAAACCACTTGATGACGTAAACACGTGTAACTTGCATAAAGTCAAGTGAATGTGACATTTACGATCAACCAGTATTGGCATTTAATCTTATAGTTTGGCGATAGATTTTTGGTCGACGGGATAGCTAAGTAGTACCGATTTTTGTAAGTTGAACGAAGCCTAACATTGCTGCGATCAATGAGGCAGCCCAATCGGAATTGTGAGGGAAACACAGAGACTTGTATTTTATATAAATAGATTGTAAATTTAATATTTAAACTTTTCGCTCTCACCGCCTTGCATAAATTACAAACTATGGTGCAGATAGTGCAAAATAGGAGAGAATTTAATACTTTTCCACTATAGGGGCCTTGGCGGTTTTTTAAAAAACTTGATGGAATTCAGGCATCAGAAAGTAAGATTTGTTGCCAAATGTTAAAAACAGCTACGAAAACAAACTTGATGAATTGTTTTGTTTGTTTCTATAAATTTGTTTATATTTTAATTAAATGTATATATTATTGTTGTTTTTTATACACAAATAACTTATGTTTCTGAATAAAATTAGACAAATGGCTTCTTTATGTTAAATACGTTGTATAAATGTTGAAAAAAAATCCGTGTGCATATGAAATAAAATAGTGAATAGGTTGCCAGAAAATATGTTGCCAAATTCCCTTCTTCGCCAAGGCAGATTTCGCTATTTCGCCAAGGCCCCTATGCTGGAAAACTACCGACAATTTAATTTCTGTATCCGGCTATGTAAAGCCCATTAAAATCCGGCAGTTAGGAGCTCAGATAGTACAGCGCGTCATATTTTATTTGTAGCATAGGGATGACGATATAAAAACGTATATTTTCGTATATTACACTTTAAATTCTCACCCATACATTTTGAAAAAAAAAACCCTAGAAGCCGGAGTTTAAATTAAATTGCGGTGACCTCGTATGGAATATTAATGGTTTTAAATGGGGATTTCGCGAAATTAGCTAGCTAACGCTAAGTTGGCTTCATATATGACAACTTATTTTTGTCAACAAATTTGGCGATATGTCATAAAATGTGGCGATAATCCGCCAAGTTGTTCAGCATTTGGCACTACTGTGATAACCCGACATTAGTATTTTTCAACAATTTTTCATTACAATGAGGCGGTCCTACCGGAATCGTGAGGGACACACAGAGACTTGGATTTTATATAAATAGATATATATCTCTCTATTCTAAAAAAAAGTAACTACCGCTGTCACCGCCGCCGCCGCCGGTTTTGAATTTTTTGTGACCGGATGTCTTTCTTCGTTAATATTAAAAAAACTGTTGCATACAAAAATATGAAAATCGGTAGTATTATAGAGAAATGTTTGATAAACATGCTGATGCAGACAGTTTTCAAATCGAAGAATTATTTTAAGAGATATTTAATGCCAAAGTTGGACAAAATCGTTCCATTAAAAAAGTTTTATAGGAGCAAAAACTGTACATAGGAATTTAATCATTTTTAGATCATTTTATGCGTCAGAATTTTCCGGTGTGCAGATTGCAGTTAGTTTTTTAATTTGAATAATTTTTCAAGGTTTTATTTCTATTTTAAATTCAAATTTTCAGCATTTCGAGAGATATTTTTTACAAATTTTAGAAAATTGTATTAATTTAAACTGTTGCCAACAGTATAAACAGCGCAAACAGTAATGTTTGCTTCAAATTAAAAATTTATTTTACACGTGACTATTATAAACAAAAAATATAAAAAGCAGCAACTCATTGAAAATTACGTCATAAAAACTATAGTTACACGTGAATTTTAAATGAGAAAGAATATTGTAAAATAATAAATTCAGCAACATGCGTTAGAAGTCCTAAATAAGAGAATTTACGTCATATTACACTTATTACGTAAAATGAACAAAAAAAAATATTGAAAAACAGTTTTAATTTAAAAATTGCGCGAGACATTTACTTGACATTTTAAGATGATCATAATATTACATTTCTAACAAAAGTATTTTGACGTGAATATTAAAAAGAGAAAGAAAAGTTTGGTAAAAATTACGTCAGATTATAATTGTCAGATTCAAATTATAATTCAATCTTCCGAAATCTTTTTAAAGGCGATCAAATTAGCGTGCTGTTAGAGTCTGCGGTGTCTGAACGGGGGTTGACGAGCGTAGCTCGTAGGGGGCAGAGCCCCCTAGTATATATATATATATATATATCCAAAAACCAAACCAAAAATTCGAAACTACGGAAATGATCCAACAATAAATAAACTAAACCAAATGACAACAACAAAATAACTAAAAATATCTAACTTCAAAAACAACATACTTTAAAAACGGCAAACTTTAAAAACATTCAAACTAAAACCAGAAGAAATTGAATCCATGGAAACAGGCGTCATGCACTTGCGACATGTAACTGCGGGGTTAAAACCAGTTTTTATGTGCACAACGCTCCCCCAACAACCTGTCAAGACCAAAAAGAAAAAACTAACAAATCGAATGAGCTGCCTAGACCCATCGAAAACGAACAACTGAACGTGAAACCTCCAACAATCGTGCACGCAAACCCCGATATATATATATATATATATATATATATATATATATATATATATATATATATATATATATATATATATATATATATATATATATATGTAATAATAAAAATTTTCGCCTCTATTTCTTAGTAAAACTATTCCAAATTTCTTAATATTTTTCCATTTTTACCTATCTTTAATAAAATCTTAATAGCTTTTGTCTTTTATTTCATGCATTTAAAGTTGCGTATTCTTTTATTATTCTAAAAACCTTAATTCATTCGCCTAATCTTATAAAACCCATTAAATTACTTTTTCATTTTATTCTAAAACTAAATTCTTTTCTTTCGAATGTTTTAATATAATTTATTCTTTCGTGTTCTATACCGATAATTCCATGCATCCGCCAGCGCTATTTGCACTTTAATTCTGACGTCGTATAAAAGAGTTCTTTATCGACGTCATCCTTTCCCATCGAATCGTAATCTGTTTTATGCCCCATCCTCCCCCACGTCTCTTCTAGCATTGGTCTGTTACCTTTCTGTAACCGTCCGCGCGCTGTTGTTCGGAGTACAAATATCGTTACATCGGCGATGGAGAGAAGATTTTTACGTTTTTCTGGTTGTCTAATTAAGCTGCGTCGCCTGGAGTGAACGTTCTAATGTGTAGATCCTATTCTTATAACATCTAAAGTCGTATGAAGTGATGATCGATTTTTGAGAGTGGATGCAATAACTACTGGAAGTGTTTTACTATGTTTTTGTCAATAAAAACAGTTTAAAAAGTGACGATGACTCTCTATATTCATTACGTAAGGGAAAATATCAATGATTTTCGAGCCTGTTTTTTCTCGCCACCCTGACTGCAATCCGGTATTTTCAATATAACGGATGGATGGTTTTGATTGCTCTACTACATTTTATGTCGAGGTGTACTGGTGTCGCCTAAATATCTGAAAGTCGGTAGCAAAATGCTACATATATAAATGTATATATATATATATATATATGTAAACATATGTATAAACATATGTATATATATATATATATATATATATCGGGTGTCCCAAAAATGACTGATGTATTTTAAAATTCAATACTTTGCAAACGGTGCCAGGTATTTAAAAAAAATTATAGGGCTCTGCTAGAACTAAAAGAATATGAGCATGTGGAAGACCTCTTTTTTGAAATTCAATAGTATATACAAAGACCACAGCTTTACCAAATAGTTTCCCATTTGTTATATCATTCATTAATGCTGATAGTTTGATTTTAAACACTCTCGCTACTAAATCAGGTCTGTCTAATGACGTTTATCCGGGCAGTAGATTTTTTACTATTTTGGGCTATTGTGGATTGCACGTGAATGTACAAAACACATCTGGTTTTCCAAACATTGTAACAATGCACATAGCATCATTGTATCTCTCTCTAACATTTCTAGGAGACCCTTGAATAGAAGAAGGTAGAATTATGGTTTTTCCAGCAGTAACACCTGCATCAGCAGCTCCTTGGGCTACAAAGTCCCTGAGGCCAGAATAATCTTCTGCCCGAAGTTTTTTTTGCTTCTGTCTTGTGAAATTGAGATTATTAGCTTCCACTTGTAAGTGAAAGTCTATTATCCACTGTTGAGCAAGTTTTCCACCATGCAATATTGGATTAAACTCATTATCACGAATCGCTGTTTGAGCAACTTTGAATTGAAGCATTGATATATTACTTCGAACACCAGGTGAAAATCCTGGATAAGGTGATAGTGATAAATTTGTTGTCCAACCAGGCTCTCCGTTTGGGTAGAATATAGGATAAGTCATTGGAACTAAATTAGGACTTAAAATATTCAAGTTTACAAAAGCTTGGTCATTATTTCTTGGATAAATTTTGACATCGCGTTGAAAGGGTGGTTCACCATCGTCATTTAGAAAAACCATAACTACTTCGTTTGATGCCGGCAAATTATATCGTCTATTGTCTGAATGGTGATCTCGACGCAATACCATATTAACTCTTGGTATTTGTAAATTGTATCTCTGTGCACGTTGTTGCTGCTCAGTCTCCACCTCACTCAATTTTTTGAAAACTTGAGCATAAGGATTTTGCCGCATAAGTAAATCAAGATCACGCAAAACATTTGGTAAACAGTTGTCATTTTCGGGAATGTTAAGACGCTCTTCAACAGCTTGTGTTGTATCCAAAACATACAGTTGAGCAAATTTTCTTTGTTGGCCATTAGGGGATGCAAGTGGGAAGTTCGGTGATAAATTTGGCCTTAAACTTTAAAACAATAAGGGCCGTGTACCGGAGCATTTACAGCAAGTTTAGCACCCATAGAAGCAAATGAAATGGCACTATTGTATGAGCGAATATTTTCTTTGAAATTACGATAATTAAGTGCATTTGAATTGCTCATCAAGTCTTAGAGGTATGGTGGAAACTGATGACGTTGTAGAAGCCAAACTTTACCTTTATGGCAACAACTGTTAAGTTTTCCATCTCTGGGTTTCTCAGCTTGAAAATGGCGTGCTTTGCAAAATTGGCAGAGAATGCTTAATTGTCCACACGTATGAGGCTCAATAACTTGAGACTGAGAGGCTTCAGAAATTAAATGTTGCTGATTTTCGTAGTAGTTTTGTCGTTGAGTCAAAAATCGCCGAGAATGACGTTCGGCATCTTGACTACGTCTGATTAATCTTTGTTCTTCATTTTTACTTGAACGCTGTGTAGAAGTACGCACAGAGTTATGAGATAATCTCACAGATCTATCACTATGGCTTTCATTAGCTCTTTGATTTGAATGCCGTAATCTATTTTCTTCTCGGATAGAATTTAATGTTTCTTGCGACTGCCGATCTAGCCATCGCGCTCTACGTTCTCTGTCTGAACGCCGTTTACGTTCGGATGCAGTTTCATTCATTTCAAATGAAAAATACAATAAATTGTTGAACAAAATATTCTATATTACATTTCTACTTCATTATTCTTTTTTCACTATAAAACAAAATAAACGTAAAAAAAAAAAAAATAAATAAATAAAAACAGTTGCCGCTTTGAGTTGTCATTATAGTACACATTATTTTAATTTAACACGCACATTTAATTTTATTATAAAACACCAAGTTTTCATTCAAAGCAAAAATTTGCAGTTACCACGCCAGGCAAAAAATCGCCCTTTTGGTGCTAAAAACAAACCCCTGTGCGTCTGTGACATCTGTACCTATTTTTATTTAATATACATTTATGCAACGTTAAAAGATTTAAAAAAAAGTAAATAAAACTATAAAAACAATTGAGGTAATTCACTGTTAGATGAATGCTAACATCGGTTCACTTTTTCTCATGCAGGCTATTTCGTGGCGCTGGGACAGATATTCAATGCGTGATTTTTTTCCAAACTATTCCCCAAATTATACAAACTGACATAATTTTTTATTTTAAATAACGAAAGAACAAATAAATTAGAAAAACATTAATAAAAATACAAATAATAAGCTGAAGCAAAAATCACTTGATCACGTTACAAACACGTGCACCGTGTTTAATGTCAAGCGAATGTGACATTTACGATCATCCATTATTGGCATCCATCTTATAATTTGGCGATAGTTTTTTGGTCAAATGGGTTTAATCAAGTAGTACCGCAAAATTAAACACGGTTTCTGAAATGGTTTTAACGATAGCGCAAAATATTAAACTTTTCCAATTTTGAATATTATAGACGGGATTTCAGATAGAAGAAATTATGTATTGGATTTTTGGGTACTACTTAGTTATCCCGTCGACCAATTTCGCCAAATTATATAAATCGGCAAACCATTCGCCAAGTTATACAAATTGACATAATTTTTATTTTAAATAACGAAAGAACAAATAAAGGTACTTCTTAGTTATCCCGTTGACCAAATTACTGTCGCCAAATTGTAAGATTAAATGCCAATAATGGTTACCATTAATTAATTAATTGTAAGATTAAATGCTAATAATGGCCAATAAAACCATTAATTCGACGTTTTATTCGTATTTTTATTAATGTTTTACTAATTTATTTGTTCTTTCGTTATTTAAAATAAAAATTATGTCAATGTGTATAATTTGGCGTGTGGTTTTGGCGATTTATATAATTTGGCGAAATCAGTCGACGGGATAACTAAGAAGTACCCAAATAAATTAGTATAACATTAATAAAAATATAAATAAAACGTCGAAATAAAAATCACTTGATAACGTAACCATCTGTAACTTGCTTAAATTCAAGTGAATGTGACATTTACGATCAACCAGTATCAGCATTTAATCTTATAGTTTGGCGATAGATTTTTGGTCGACGGGATAACTAAGTAGTACCGATTTTTGTAAGTTGAACGGAGCCTAACTAGCATAAAGTAATTGCCGCGATCAATGAGGCAGCCCAATCGGAATTGTGAGGGACACACAGAGACTTGGATTTTATATAAATATATTTAAAATTTAATATTTACACTTTTCGCTCTCACTGCCTTGCATATATTACAAATTATGGTGCAGATAGTGCAAAATAGGAGAGAATTTGGTAATTTTCCACTATAGGGGCCTTGGCAGTTTTTTTAAAAACATGATGGAATTCAGGCATCAGAAAATAAGATTTGTTGCCAAATGTTAAAAACAGCTATGAAAACAAATTTGATGAATTTTTTTGTTTGTTTCTATAAATTGGTTTATATTTTAATTAAATGTATATATTATTGTTGTTTTTTTATACACAAATAACTTCTGTTTCTGAATAAAATTAGACAAATGGCTTCTTTATGTTAAATATTGTATAAATATTGTATAAATACATTGTATACATTGTACATTGTACATTGTATAAATATTGGAAAAAAAATCCGTGTGTATATGAAATAAAATAGTGAATAGGTTGCCAGAAAATATGTTGCCAAATTTCCTTCTTCTCCAAGGCAGATTTTGCTATTTCGCGAAGGCCCCTATGCTGGAAAACTACCGACAATTTAATTTCTGTATCCGGGTATGTAAAGCCCATTAAAATCGGGCAGTTAAGAGCTCAGATAGTACAGCGCGTCATATTGTATTTCTAGCATAAGGATGACGATGTAAAGACGTACATTTTCGTATATCACACTTTAAATTCCCCCCCCTCCCCCCCCCCCATACATTTTGAAAAAAAAAACTTCTTAGAAGCCGGTGTTTAAATTAAATTGCGGTGACCTCGTATGGAATATTAATGGTTTTAAATGGGAATTTCGCGAAATTAGCTAGCTATCGCCAAGTTGGCTTCATATATGACAACTTATTTTTGACGCCAAATTTGGCGATATTTTATACTAGTATCCATCAGGTCGAAATGTCGGAGCATCGAGGCGCGTAAACTTAAAAGATATTATTTTAAAAAAATGTTTTATTTTCTAGATTGCTTTTTAATAGCATAAAACTAAATTTGATATAACAATCGTCGATACTTCATTTTAAAGTGTTTAACTCAGTCGTCAATTGCCTCGGATAATGCACAAATTCTAATCTGTCAGCAAGTACTCCCATACTTCTAATTTGGGTAAAACCTCTCCTTAGCGAAAACTGCTTCCAATAGAACTTTCTCTAAATGACAAACTACAGTAAAAATGACATAAGTTGTTTTATGTGACAACACCTTTAGATGGATATTCAATGTTAAACTCGACAATGTTAAACTCGAGGATCTATGTAAGGTATGCAACAGTCAAATGTAACTAACTTCGTGAGAATGAAGCTTTTTCTTCTTTCCGATATTTACGAATAGGTTTGATAAAAAAAATACAGTTAGAAATGGCTCATGATACTCAACAAAATGAACTATTATGGCCTGTGGCAAGCCTCAAATTTGAAAACGTGGGCCATAGGCAATATCTTTTATCGCACTTACGTTTACCAATCCTCACTCCGTTCACATATTGGTATGTAGCATAATGCATAACCCTGCATCCAGCTGTTGAGGAAAGTCTAGACTGAAGTCCAGACGCGTGATCATCTTCACTCCATCTTGCTATTTAATCATTGTGATCTTCTAAAATTCTTGTTTATTGGCCCCCGCTTTGATTTGAAAAGTGCTTCTTGATTATATTCTTTAGCTTGCTTGGTTTTGAGAAAAAAGATATATGGCACCTTCAAACCATTCAAGTTAGCCGAAAGCAGTATATCTTTGCGTTTTTGCATAAGGGGTGAGAGGTAGTCAAAAACTTGACTCACGCAAAGTGAGTTCAGAGTCTTTCAGAACTGTGTCTGCTGATCGTCGTTTTGTCTGAATGAATTTGTTAACGTGAAATATTTTTTAAAAGCTCTAACCATTTTTTTTGTCCGCGAAGAATCAAAATGACTTTTAAAGAATGTCTCTTATATAGAGGGATGTCTTTTACGCGATGTAACTACCTAATACGTCCAAGGATTTAAACAAATAAGCCTCTAAAAGGCTAAATGCTATCTATTTTACCTTCGCGACATCTTTGTTCAAGGTCAGCCATAAGACGACATCCTATCATTGAAAATTCGTCAATAATAATAAATAACACTGTATCCATTCTGAGCTGTAGATTTATTGCTGACTTTTTAAATTAGCGAACTATTTCAAACACATTGGTTTTTTAAGCACTGAGTTCTTTAAGAACCTTGTCTTTAACATTAACCCTTAAATGTCTGACTTTTCAAAAATCATTGTAATCATGTTTTTCGGCTTTCATTTTTTAAATAAATCATGGGAAAAATACTTTAAAAATCATATTTTGTTTTAAGTACGGTTTACGGCTAAAAAATAGTTTGTTACTATTCGGCAATACTGGTCTTTAACTTAAGAAATAATTTTCATTGTTAAAATTCTATAATATTAAAGACACAAGAATTTTAGGAACTATAATAAGAAATAAATTTTACTTGCTCACTGCAGGCCAAAATAGGATATTTCGCAAGCTTCCAAATAAACCAAAAAATCAAGTAGCAACAATTGAAAAAATAAATCTATCTTTATTCTTAAAGAGCACAAGTGTTGCCATCTACATGTTGAAAATCGGTTTAATAATATTTTCAGAATGTATTTTATTGGCAACATTAGACATTATAGCTTCAATATTATTCTAATAGTATTTTAGGGCCTAAATTGGGTATGTTGCCGAAAAGCAACACCCGGCATTTAAGGGTTAAATGCAGCAGTACTTGTTAGTGCCAAAAGAATGTTAGCTTCTGATCCTAACTGCTCTATAATTGTTTTACTAATTTCTTTGATTTTTGTACATTTTACAGCTCTTCCTTTTCCAATAATAAAAGTTGATTTAGGGAAATTTGTAACTTTTGTTTGCAAAGACAAATGCTGTTCAGTGCATAACTGAAAGCAGCATAATTTGTTGTTCTTTAGAATAATTCAGAAATGTTAAAATTAAAGAGAAACCATTGGATAAGAGAATCTACGGTAAAAATAAAGAATTACCCCCGGATGTATTTGAGAGATTTCGATTTTTTTGATTTAGCTCCGGTCTTTGAGAACTTGATCCATCGAGTTAGCGGCAGAAAACTTCAAAGCGCCTTCAAAGACTTGCTTGTCTGGCACAGCCCACACTTATTTAATATGACAACAGGTAAAAATTTGTAACACGTATGTAACACACACTCATAGATAGTCTGCTATACTCCTCTATCAAACTTGATATCTTTATTTATCTGAGTTGTTGTTATATCGTTATTATGAAAATATTAGGAAGCATCTGAGTTATTTTTATGCGACTTTTCCACATAGAATTAAGCTGAATAACTCTATACATTTGAATTACTTTCTTTTAACCGTCATTTTCGAAACTTCTCTGTATAACGTTGCACATATAAAATATGTATATTTCTTAAAATGTACACTAAATCTAGGCAGCACATTAAAAAAAAAAATCAGGGATGACTTTTAGTAAACATGATTTCTCACGAATTATCTTTCATTGTTGTATCCATTTCTCCGATCATAAGCATAATCGATCATAGTCATATACATTAACGTCGCATTTATAGCTAAGCTTCGCGACATTTGGACGAAATATCGCCAAATTTGGCGACCAAAAATATGTCGTCAAAAATTAAGCCAATTTGGCTGTATCTGATTAATTTGGCGAAATTTCCATTGAAATTCAGTACTGACGATTCTTCTCTAACAGGGTTCTTCGCATTTTAACTTCGTGTTCTCCAGTAAAATTAGCTAAAATCTTAAAACCAAGAAATAGGGAAGGTATCTTTTTCAACTCGTACAGGAATTTTTTATTTTGTAAGATACATATTTCTGTTTCCTAGTGTACATCTTGTCAAAAAAAAATGCTTATCTCATTTACTTCGGAATGTTCACTTGCATTTCAGTTGAAATATATTCACTTACGATGAATTTAAAAAATAAATTGAGTAAACGTCAGTAATTGGGACAATTGCAAGTAATTGCAAATTATTAAATTTACTTATTAAACAATGCTCAGTAAATTATGAATTTGTCTACAAACCCGATTACGGAAATTTCCCAATAGAAACATACATTCGTCTGAATACAAACATACATACATAAGAATACATACATATAAGTAAAGTAAATCGAGAAAAATACATGATATTATATTTTTCTCGATTTCTTTGAGTATCACTCGTAGCCATTCGACTAATGCCCAAAATCGTATTTTCCATATTAATATTTGGAAATTTTTCCAGAGAGAAACGTTCGCCTTGAATAGTGAGAAGTTCCAGGCTGGGTATCGTTCCATGTGGTTTAGCGGTAGAACGTCAGTGCGCTATACTGATGGCCCGGGTTCGATTCCCGGCATGGAATCTTTTTCACTAAGTTGGTTTTTGCGCCTTTTAAGCAAAAATAATTTGAAATTTGATTTTCATTTGAAATATCGTATTTTCCGTATTCTTTTTTTTTTCGTTTCTCTTAATTTAAAATTCAAAATGAATTGCATCGATTTGGAAGCTTACAAAGAATGAAACGTTCGAAAAAAAAAAAATAGTGGTTGTTACATACGTAGAATGTAAAACTTCTGAAAGGGACCGGGGGGGGGGGGTCAATCTATATCTCAGGTTCCAATGTATGAACATCGACTTCAACATTCGACTCCATAATGATCCGTATGAGGTTAAAATGCATAAATTACAGCAATGGAGCTAATGTTTTAATTAATAACGGGATGAATCTCGTCGAATTTCGACGAAAGAAATTGTTTAAAAACGAACTCATACATAGGTTACTACTTAGACTCTTAAAACAAATATTATTTTTAACTTAATGTTACCAAAATACTAATTCCATACACTTCGACTGTTCAAAATATTAAAAAATTAAACTGTATTGGCGCGATTTTTTTCCCACGCCAAATCGGGGAAAACGTCAACAGCACAAACAATAACATCCTGGTTACCATATCAAGCAAAATAACGACACTTTGGCTCCAGTTAAGCACCGGTTGCGTATATGACATTAGCGTCAGAAAAAATCGCGCCAATATTGGGCGTATATGACATCTGTGCCGTTTAAAATTGCCGATTGAAAATTTAAAAAAATGATTTCACCTTAAGTCAATCATGGAATTATTTTTCGCGTAAAATCTAAATTTAATGTTATTTTCACCGTCTCATAATTTGCATACGCATCTCTTATATTTACATTCACCATTTCAAAAATATTACAATGCGCAATATGTGATTAATACATATATTTCTGAACTTGAAATCAAGTTTGTCAACTACGACTTTGCATGTGAACATTTCGCACTCTTGACTTTTGATCCTAATCTCTGCATTGTCGAGCAAAATTCCAGAAATTTATAACTTTTAGAGGTGTTCTTAGTAAAATATTTGCTTTTATCAGAATCCTTTTCATTTACATATGATGTCATTTTGCGTCATTGAAGCATTTCGCCAAGCGTCTCAAACTCAATGAATGAAAAAGAATTGAATTATAACAGCGTTTTGCGGAAAACATGAGAATTTTATTAAAGCATGACGTCATTTTCTGTTCAATTTTTTCAGAAAGTTTATTTTGAATTTTATGAGAAAATGGCATCAATAAAGATAAGCAAACCTTATTATTTTCCCTTTCTTTACAACAATGGAAGTAATCCAAATGCTACCATTTTGAAACAAATTCATAGAAATTTTTTAATTTTTAAATTTAAGTATAAAAATGAGAATATTTTAAAAAAAATAGCTAGTGCGGGCAAATCTACTAAGAACAGCTTTCATTAAAAAAAAAGAATTATTAAAATTGGTGCAAAAAAAAAAAGCTCAAGATACATGACTAAAAAAAGAAAGCCTTATCTTTCAAATATATAGAATTAAACTCGCAATGTTATCTCTATGGGAAAATTTTGAGCCGACATTTCAGGATATTAGGGTTGACGAATATTTATGATTTTCAATACGCGCCGAGATTTTGGCACTACCAACGTCCAGCTCATTTTTTGTGTCGATGCGTCCAATATTTTGAACGCTATCGTGTTAACAATAAGTGTAATTTTTGCAGGGAAGCCGGAGCTGTGCTCCGACAAAAATGTGGCGATAATCCGCCAAGTTGTTCAACATTTGGCGCTACTGTGGTAACCCTACATTAGTATTTTTCAACAATTATTCCTTACAATGAGGCGGTCCTACCGGAATCGTGAGGGACACACAGAGACTTGGATTTTATATAAACGAGGCGGAACCCGTAGAATTTCGACGAAAGAAAATGTTTACAAAGGAACTGATGCATCAAAAATAATACATCGCCAAAAATAATTACAATAAAAATCCATCTTACACTTGTTAGTTTAACTCTCCAAAGACATATTTTAACCTAAGATTAACAAAATACTTTTTTCATAAACTTCAGCTGTTAAAATTATTGAAAAATTAAATTTTATTCATATACGTAATCAGTAACATATAATCAAGATAAGTAATTTTGATTAAGTTATCAATTGATGCTTGGTATTACGGAATGAAAAATCAGCAAAAATAATTTCACCTTGACATAAACATAGAATTCCCCCCCTCCCCCCCATTAAATCTAAACCGAATCAAGTCATTTTCCACGTTTCACATCCATATTAACCATTTAAAAACATTTTAACCCGCAATATTTCGTGATTAATAAAAATATTTTCAAGCTCGAAGTCGCGTTTATCAACTATTACAACATTCCATGTTAAAATTCCCACTCGTGATTTGAGGTCTTAGTATAATCGCTGTACCTGCGCGTAAAAATTCCAGAAATTTATATCTTTTAGACGTATTCAAGGGGAAATATCTCGTTTTATCAAATAAAATTACCATTTTATTTTAACTATGACGTCCTTTTCAGTCGCTGAAATATTGCCCATTGTCTCAAACTCAATATCAGCAAAATGGAAAAATAGTGAAATATAACAACATCATCAGGGAAATTGTATCTTTTTTAAAGTGTAACATCATTTTCTGTTTAAAATTTTAAAAAAGATATTTTTAATTGTAATGAGAAAATGGCATCAGTAAGAATAAAATCAATAAAGATAACTAAACAACTTTTAATAGAAATGAAGTACTTCAGTTGCCACGATTAGAAAATTGGTAAAAAAAACTATAAAAATAATTAATATCTCAAAAATAAATTGAGATACAGCTTTCAAACAAATTGCATTTAAAAGTGCATTTTTTTCTGCATACGACGGTGTAAACATTTAAAATGTGGAATGTTTAGAAGTTTAAAAATTTGCAGTAGCGAAAATTGCAAAACCGAAATTTCATTTCAAATTTCAAAGTGTTGCCATTCGCAGAATGACGTATGCGTTACGCACAGATATGTTTGTCCTTTATAATATAGATAGATAGATTGTACAGAGAATATAATGTATGAATTTTAAGAGAATCTAATAATTAGAAATGCGCATGGAACGTTTCAAATATTAGAAATGTGCGAAATTTTCAATTTTGAGATAATAGCATTTTAGGATAATTTGCATAAATATATCCAGTTTTTAGAAATATAAAAGCTTATACCTTTACGAAGAAGCATCAGAACTGAAAAATTCATTTTACATCACATAAATTTTAGCATTTAGTTTCAAAATTCTCGAAAAGAAAAAAAAATATTTCTTTGTCAAATATAGTGATTTTTAATGCCCACTGTCGCCATAAATCGTTCCATTTACAGGATTTCCTATCGGAAGCTCCTTAAAGCTGAGTGCACTCTTTAGTCACAGTTATTTAACTCTTCACTGCACGATTTTGTCTATTTTTATGAAAAAAATTATTTGAAATCTGTATATCAGTCTAATAATGGGAAAAAATAGTAAAAAAAAATTAATTTTCAAATTATCAGCTAAAATTTTATATTTTATGGCGTGTACCGCTATGTACACAATTAGGGTTTTAAAATATTGTATTGCTATATTTAACAACTAAATGAGCTTAAATTAATTAATTTTATCTGATTAACACTCTGCAATTTTTTATATTAATATTTTTAAAGTATTCAGTAAAAATAATGAAAGTAAATTTTACGTTAGTAGCTTGATCGATTTTTTCTTCTGAAGAACAAATTCTAATTTTTTGTCAAATGCAGCCATCTGACATGGACAAAATAAGTGTTATTCCTTTTCTTTGGACTGTCCTTGATCAAGGATACAGATCATATTGGCAAATTCATAGCACATAATACGAATTACACTGTTTTTAGGTATATGCCAGATGTGACACGTGGTACAGTGAAGGGTTAAAAGGAAGCTGCTAAGAATAATTTTGATTTGAAGGAGTAGTAGAAAATGTAGACAAAATTAGCAACGTTGCGAGCCATGTGTATTGTCATCGAGAATATACAGATTCACATATTTTCTGGAACTCCATTACATCAAGAAATGAGTAAACAAGTCAGAAATTGAACGAAAAATGTGGCAAATGAGGTGCGTTCGTACTATAATTAGTTATATAAATATAGATCTTGGTGCAATAGTTGATGAACTCTTATGCAAAAATGCATAAATACAAAATTTATTACGATATTAAATTCAGTAATATGGAAATAATATGACTCCATCTTAACTAGAACGTAATCACCATGGCAACCTTGAATCATTATCTATCATGGAATATCATTGAACCTATTACGTATGATAGGATTTATTAGAGTAATCACCATTGCGATTTAAAATGTTTACCTATCATGGGATATCATTGAATTAATTACGCATGATAGGATTTAACAGAATGAAGAAATCTCTTATTGATATCTTTTTAAATTTTGATTGGATTTTCATAAAATTTGAAATGGCAAAATTCTGCAGCGATTAATTATATTAAATTTCAATCCATTCGATTGGGTAGTTTTTGCGCTGTAATATGCGGTCGGACCAGGCGATTGCTATAGGTGCTATGTACATACGTATATAAATGCGTATATAAATACGTATTTATATAATTACGAATGCACCTAAAAATCGATTACAAAATTCTAACTTTACCATACATCAATCAAATTGAGATAGATAAAAGCGGGTAAAAAATTTTAATTCCAATTTTAATTTTCTAGAATATCGCCTTAAAAATAGTTTCTCTACATTATTATTCACATTCATTTTAATACGCTTTAAAAGTTATGAAAAAGTTTAATTAAATTTACCACACCATTTATTTGCATTTGAAACATCTTGAATGCGGCTTTTCTTAAACCTCAAACTAAATATATAAACAACAAATAATAAATAAAAATTTATGCTTTTGCTTCTTTATGCAGAATAACATTCAAAAAACATTTTGCTTGTATTTATAATCAGATTTATTTCATAATGAAAGTTGCATTAATATCATATTAATTATTCCCAAATGAATGTAAATTTTGGTTCAAAATTAAAAGAACGAAAAAGTATCAACATGGGGAATATATCCCCCGGTCTTTCTAAAGTATCGCTCTTTCTATGGAATTAATAGACTGCAGCAGTACAAACAGAATATGTTTTCTTTTTAAGTAAGGTACAGGCAATTTGCATTAATTGGAACGTGTTCGTTATTTTGTCCATTTAATCTACATTTTGTATCTCTAGCGTCTAAGAGATAAATATAATTATTGGCTAATACTCTTAATTTCATGTACTAATTAACTTCTTTGAGTTAATTTAAGCAAATTACCTTGCGGGCTTAGACGGTCTCAAATGAATCCCAATAACTCCTATCTAAAATTCCCCTCAATAATGCACAAGACGTTACAGAAAAAAATAATTTTTCTTTGATATACTCAAATGTAAGAGATGTGTCATGGAATATTTAAAATTTGATTAAAATAAATTTATATGAAAGTTGCTATCTAACATGATTAAATTTTCATGACTTTAAATAGCTTCTGAATATTCATGATTTGATGTGAATAATTTTGAGTATTTTTAACGCGCACTTAGGCATAAATCATTCAGAAATTTTTATATTCAGCGAGCTTATAAATAATTTATTTAGGTTACAATAATTATTAATGTAATATTAGTTCGCTGCAATGAAGGTTTTAAGAAATTTTATTTATTATTTTATGAGCGTATTTCTGAATTAGTAACTATTTTCTACAGGGATAGCAGGGAATTTTTCAAGTAAAAATTATATAATCTGAAAAGGAAAGAAAACACTATAACTATTTTTCCAAATAAAACACAATATTCAGTGTAGTTTAAAGTGCAATTTTGCATTTTACATAACAAGTACAGTTTTTGTAAATTTATTATATAATTTAACCCAGGAGAACGTGCGCATACCCAGAGTATGAATGGTTTTTACTTTGTCACCAACAAATACAAGAGTAATTGTCATCTTATTTAGTCGGAGACAATTGGTAAAAATTTTGCAATAAAATAAGTTTAGGATTACTTTTAAAAAGTTAGTGGTGACAATTAGAAAAAAAAAGAACATACGTAATTCCGAGTCTATCAGGCCCGGCGCGCATTCTTTCGGATTAAAAATTTTTAAATTTTAATTTAGTTAATAGGGTTTTCTTTTCTTTAAGTTTGGAAGGAGTTAAAGTTGCCCAAAACCCAGTTGATTCCCACTTCTGTTCCACTTACCGTATTTATACACTCTATAATGCGTCACACACTGTTTGTATTGACGAAAATGTAATATGTACAAAGTATAATATGTATCATGTTGGAACGAAAGTTTTCCGCCAAATTACCATTACATAATACTAATTGTAATATATTTAATTAACTGTAATTTTATATATAACCACCATTCCGCCAAATTTTCACAGTGTCATATGATACAACACTAGTACCTAAAGCTGTACACTGTATTCGGTGACATTCTGTTGCTGACTTTTTGCAACAGAACTGGAAGTAAATGATGGTTCTAATCTGGCACCGAGATAGTTCCATTTCAGACACCTTTTACGTAATGATAACGATTTTTTTTTTTTTTTTTTTTTTTTTTTTTTTTTTTTTTTACAAATTTCAAAACGCATGTTATAAAGCAAGTCTCTTTCTTAAAAATATCATAAATAGTTTGAGAAAATATGAGAAAACACGTCAACGTAAACTGTTTTCAGAGAACGTATTAGTTGTGGCCAGAAACATTCGTTACAACCTGATACAAAAGAAACAATTTTGCTATAGGAACCATGACAATATTTAGTCTTAAAATTATACGCTTTTGCTCTAAATAATGGGTGTCCATAATAGAATGTTGTGACAGTTCTATCACATATCCTTATTTCTTCAAAATTAATTAAATTAATTTATTTTGGGCTTTTGATACATGTCGTTTTTTTCCCCTTCGTTAGGTAAAATTTATTATTTAACTCGACGCTTAAAATCCATTTAGAATATTTAGTCTTAAGATTATACGCTTTTGCTCTAAATAAAGGGTGTCAATAATAGAATGTTGTGACAGTTCTATCACATATCCTTATTTCTTCAAAATTAATCTAATTCATTTATTTTGGGATTTTGATACATGTCGTTTTTTTCACCCTTCGTTAGGTAAAATTTATTATTTAACTCGACGCTTAAAATCCATTTAAAATATTTAGTCTTAAGATTATACGATTTTGCTCTAAATAAAGGGTGTCCATAATAGAATGTTGTGACAGTTCTATCACCTATCCTTATTTCTTCAAAATTAATTTAATTCATTTATTTTGGGCTTTTGATACATGTCGTTTTTTCCCCCTTCGTTAGGTAAAATTTATTATTTAACTCGACACTTAAAATCCATTTAGAATATTTAGTCTTAAGATTATACGCTTTTTCTCTAAATAAAGGGTGTCCATAATAGAATGTTGTGACAGTTCTATCACATATCCTTATTTCTTCAAAATTAATTTAATTCATTTATTTTGTGCTTTTGATAAATGTCGTTTCTTTTTTCCCCTTCGTTAGGTAAAATTTATTATTTAACTCGACGCTTAAAATCCATTTAGAATATTTAGTCTTAAGATTATACGCTTTTGCTCTAAATAGAGGGTGTCCATAATAGAATGTTGTGACAGTTCTATCACATATCCTTATTTCTTCAAAATTAATTTAATTCATTTATTTTGGGCTTTTGATACAGGTCGTTTTCCCCCCTTCGTTAAGTAAAAATTATTATTTAACTTGATGCTTAAAATCCATTTAGAATATTTAGTCTTAAGATTATACGCTTTTGCTCTAAATAAATGGTGTCCATAATAGAATGTTGTGACAGTTCTATCACATATCCTTATTTCTTTAAAATTAATTTAATTCATTTATTTTGGGCTTTTGATACATGTCGTTTTTCCTCCCTTCGTTAGGTAAAATTTATTATTTAACTCGACGCTTAAAATCCATTTAGAATATTTAGTCTTAAGATTATACACTTTTGCTCTAAATAAAGGGTGTCCATAATAGAATGTTGTGACAGTTCTATCACATATCCTTATTTCTTCAAAATTAATTTAATTAATTTATTTTGGGCTTTTGATACATGTCATTTTTTCCCCTTCGTTAGGTAAAATTTATTAACTCGACGCTTAAAATCCATTTAGAATATTTAGTCTTAAGATTATACGCTTTTGCTCTAAATAAAGGGTGTCAATAATAGAATGTTGTGACAGTTCTATCACATATCCTTATTTCTTCAAAATTAATCTAATTCATTTATTTTGGGCTTTTGATACATGTCGTTTTTTTCCCCCTTCGTTAGGTAAAATTTATTATTTAACTCGACGCTTAAAATCCATTTAAAATATTTAGTCTTAAGATTATACGATTTTGCTCTAAATAAAGGGTGTCCATAATAGAATATTGTGACAGTTCTATCACATATCCTTATTTCTTCAAAATTAATTTAATTCATTTATTTTGGGCTTTTGATACATGTCGTTTTTTCCCCCTTCGTTAGGTAAAATTTATTATTTAACTCGACACTTAATATCCATTTAGAATATTTAGTCTTAAGATTATACGCTTTTTCTCTAAATAAAGGGTGTCCATAATAGAATGTTGTGACAGTTCTATCACATATCCTTATTTCTTCAAAATTAATTTAATTCATTTATTTTGTGCTTTTGATACATGTCGTTTCTTTTTTCCCCTTCGTTAGGTAAAATTTATTATTTAACTCGACGCTTAAAATCCATTTAGAATATTTAGTCTTAAGATTATACGCTTTTACTCTAAATAGAGGGTGTCCATAATAGAATGTTGTGACAGTTCTATCACATATCCTTATTTCTTCAAAATTAATTTAATTCATTTATTTTGGGCTTTTGATACATGTCGTTTTTCCCCCTTCGTTAAGTAAAATTTATTATTTAACTTGATGCTTAAAATCCATTTAGAATATTTAGTCTTAAGATTATACGCTTTTGCTCTAAATAAATGGTGTCCATAATAGAATGTTGTGACAGTTCTATCACATATCCTTATTTCTTTAAAATTAATTTAATTCATTTATTTTGGGCTTTTGATACATGTCGTTTTTCCTCCCTTCGTTAGGTAAAATTTATTATTTAACTCGACGCTTAAAATCCATTTAGAATATTTAGTCTTAAGATTATACACTTTTGCTCTAAATAAAGGGTGTCCATAATAGAATGTTGTGACAGTTCTATCACATATCCTTATTTCTTCAAAATTAATTTAATTAATTTATTTTGGGCTTTTGATACATGTCATTTTTTCCCCTTCGTTAGGTAAAATTTATTAACTCGACGCTTAAAATCCATTTAGAATATTTAGTCTTAAGATTATACGCTTTTGCTCTAAATAAAGGGTGTCCATAATAGAATGTTGTGACAGTTCTATCACTTTAAAAAGATTTCGAAAGATTGAATTATAATTTAAAAAACAGGGGCTATCTCCCTATAAACGGATTTCTATTCATTTCTCTTTGAATGGGTAACTTTAAGGCCAAATCCGCTGCAGTCTACTTGATTACCCCGTCGACCAATGTTGCCAAATTATATAAATCGCCCAACCACTCGCCAAATTATAGAAATTGACATAATTTTTATTTTAAATAACGAAAGAACAAATAAATTAGTACAACATTAATAAAAATACAATTAAAACGTCGAAATAAAAATAACTTGATGACGTAGACACGTGTAACAACATTTCAAAATAAGCTAGTATAAAAGGAATTAAGTAAACAGAATCTTTGTCTCCCGGTATTTTTTAACAAAGCGAAAAGAAAGTTCTTTTAAAGGAGACATTTTAAATTAATCGTTTTTAATCTGACGTAATTTTGACCAAATTATTCTTTCTCTTTTTAATATTCACGTGAAAATGCTTGTGTTAGAAATGAAATATTATTTGCGCTTTCCTAAGAAAAATAGTTGAAAATTATCCACTCAAAATATCAAATAAATGTCTAGCGCAATTTCTAAATTTAAACCGTTTTGCAATATTATTTTGTGTTCGTTTTATGCAATAACTGTAATGTGACGTAAATATGACGTAATATCTCCTATTTAAGACTTCTAATGCATGTTAATAAATTTATTATCTTACAAATTCTTTTCTCTCTTAAAATTCACGTGTAATTATAGTTTTATGACGTAATTTTTAATAAGTTATTGCTTTTTGTACATAATTATTTAATTCTAATTCCAATGTATTTTTCTGTTTATAATAGTCACGTGTAAATAAATTTTTAATTTATTACACGTATAAATATTTTTTTTGAAGCAAACATTATTGTTTCCGCTGTTTATACAGTTGGCAACAGTTTAAATTAATATCAATTTCTAAAATCTCTAAAAAATATCTCAAGAAATGCTGAAAATTTGAAATTAAAATAGAAATAAAACCTCAAAAAATTAGTCAAAATAAAAAAATTAATGCAATCTGCACTCCGGCAAATTCTAACGCATAAAATGATCTAAAAATTATTATACTGCCATGTATAGTTTTTGCTGCTATAAAACTTTTTTAGTGAAACGATTTTGTCCAAATTTAGCATTAAATATCTCTTAAAATAATTCTGCGATTTGAAAACTGTCTGCATCAGCGTGTTTATCAAACACTTCTGTATAAAACCACAGATTTTCATATTTTTGTATGCATTATTTTTCTTAATATTAACGAAGAAAGACCTCCTGTCACAAAAAATTCAAAACCGGCGGCGGTGACAGCGCTAGTTACTTTTTTTTAGAATAGAGAGATTTAATTCATTTATTTTGGGCTTTTGATACATGTCGTTTTTTTCCCCCTTCGTTAGGTAAAATTTATTATTTAACTCGACGATTAAAACCCATTTAGAATATTTAGTCTTAAGATTATACGCTTTTGCTCTAAATAAAGGGTGTCCATAATAGAATGTTGTGACAGTTGTATCACATATCCTTATTTCTTCAAAAATAATTTAATTCATTTATTTTGGGCTTTTGATACATGTCGTTTTTCCCCCTTTCGTTAGATAAAATTTATTATTTAACTCGACACTTAAAATGCATTTAGAATATTTAGTCTTAAGATTATACGCTTTTGCTCTAAATAAAGGGCGTCCATAATAGAATGTTGTGACAGTTCTACCACATATCCTTATTTCTTCAAAATTAATTTAATTCATTTATTTTGGACTTTTTATACATGTCGTTTTTTCCCCCCTTCGTTAGTTAAAATTTATTATTTAACTCGAAGCTTAAAATCCATTTAGAATATTTAGTCTTAAGATTATACGCTTTTGCTCTAAATAAAAGGTGTCCATTATAGAATGTTGTGACAGTTCTATCAAATATCCTTATTTCTTCAAAATTAATTTAATTCATTTATTTTGGGCTTTTGATACATGTCGTTTTTTCCCCCTTTGTTAGGTAAAATTTATTATTTAACTCGACACTTAAAATCCATTTAGAATATTTAGTCTTAAGATTATACGCTTTTGCTCTAAATAGAGGGTGTCTATAATAGAATGTTGTGACAGTTCTATCACATATCCTTATTTCTTCAAAATTAATTTAATTCATTTATTTTGGGATTTTGATACATGTCGTTTCTTTTTTCCCCTTCGTTAGGTAAAATTTATTATTTAACTCGACGCTTAAAATCCATTTAGAATATTTAGTCTTAAGATTATACGCTTTTGCTCTAAATAAAGGGTGTCCATAATAGAATGTTGTGACAGTTCTATCACATATCCTTATTTCTTCAAAATTAATTTAATTCATTTATTTTGGGCTTTTGATACATGTCGTTTTTTCCACCTTCGTTAGATAAAATTTATTATTTAATTCGACGCTTAAAATCCATTTAGAATATTTAGTCTTAAGATTATACGCTTTTGCTCTAAATAAAGGGTGTCCATTATAGAATGTTGTGACAGTTCTATCACATATCCTTATTTCTTCAAAATTAATTTAATTCATTTATTTTGGGCTTTTGATACATGTCGTTTCTTTTTTCCCCTTCGTTAGGTAAAATTTATTATTTAACTCGACGCTTAAAATCCATTTAGAATATTTAGTCTTAAAGATTATACGCTTTTGCTCTAAATAAATGGTGTCCATAATAGAATGTTGTGACAGTTCTATCACATATCCTTATTTCTTCAAAATTAATTTAATTCATTTATTTTGGGCTTTCGATACATGACGTTTCTTTTTTCCCCTTCGTTAGGTAAAATTTATTATTTAACTCGACGCTTAAAATCCATATAGAATATTTAGTCTTAAGATTATACGCTTTTGCTCTAAATAAATGGTGTCCATAATAGAATGTTGTGACAATTCTATCACATATCCTTATTTCTTCAAAATTAATTTAATTCATTTATTTTGGGCTTTTGATACATGTCTTTTTTTCCCCCTTCCTTAGGTAAAATTTATTATTTAACTCGACGCTTAAAATCCATTTAGAATATTTAGTTTTAAGATTATACGCTTTTGCTCTAAATAAAGGGTGTCCATAATAGAATGTTGTGACAGTTCTATCACATATCCTTATTTCTTCAAAATTAATTAAATTAATTAATTTTGGGCTTTTGATACATGTCGTTTTTCCCCCTCCGTTAGGTAAAATTTATTATTTAACTCGACGCTTAAAATCCATTTAGATTCTTATCAGTTCGTTTTTTTTCTTTCCTTCAATATCCTCTAGAATGTAGTGCAGTAAGTTTCATTTCATTTATTTATTTTCGCTTTCTTAATAACATCTGCGTTCGTTAAAAATAAAATATTAACAGAAGAATCAGATGCACCTGCTTCTGATTTCAATGTATGTTTTTTTTTTTTTCTTTTGCATTGCCCACGCGAAATGTAATTATTTCTCATTCTTTATTTAAGTAAGTGACCGTTGAAATAATATATTAATAATGTAAAATGAAAGTTTATTGATGCGGTCTTAAAAAATCACTTTTCATGTTTGGTAATTTTACTTGTCAGTTGTGTTAAAACATATCTTTCTCAGTATTTCGCAATTTTAAGTAGCAATCTTCGAACATAATCATTTATTTTGATAATTTATGGCCGGCTTTATGGCGTCAGGGAAAAATACATATGTAGAACCGTTTTTCTGGCAACCTTTCTGCATCACGCGATTTTATTGTTTTTTTTTTTTTTTTGCTGGAAGGCTGGATTCTGGGCTAATCAATTTTGGTGTGTAAATATGACTCTTTGTCTGCTTTCCGTACACTAATTCTAATGCTGAAAATTTGGCGATGTTGTAGCGCCAAGTCTTATATGTTTCTTATGAAATCTTACACTTTAACTTTTGCTCTCATCATGTAAGCACGTAAAAAGACCTTGTGGTCTGAGGGTACGCTCAAGCGTACCCCTTACTTATGGATTTCCTCTCTCTCCCGTTTAATATTTAGAAGTAAATTATCTTTTATTATTGTGTTAAAAATGTTAATAAATTTTCATTAGTTCCTGTATCTTTGGTTGGAGTTTTTTTACATTTAACTGAATCCGAACACTGAAACCTCGCCATAAATATCCCAGTTATAAATTTTAATAATACCAACTGTAAGAGTTGTAGATTAAAGGTTAAAGTTCACATATAAAAAGTATGTGAAACAGTCTTAGATAAGCGCATTCGCGAGTACTGCTTTATTTACTCGCTTGCATTGTCAAGGAATCAAAATGGCTAGTGCTGAGTGTAAACCATTATTGCTTTGCTAAAAATTAAAAATCTGTTAGAGCCATGCAACGTTTTTGCTTTGGGGCTTTATCTCTTTAAGGGCCGCCGGTATATATTATGTACTACCTACGATTAATGAAGTTCTACACGAGAAAAAATTTATTAAATTTTACTTTTCTAACTTTCGTGGAAAAAAACCGTAAAATTGCTTATACTTATTTTGAAATACAATTTTTCAAAGATTCCGGTGCGAGTTCAACATTACAGGAACACAATTACTTGCGCCACAAGGGGTTATAAAAGATCCTGTCTACGTTTCTCACCAACCTAATGATTTGCCAGAGTTGAGACGCAGAATTGAATAGGCCATTGATTCCATTACTTGTCAACCGAATTGTGGGAAGAATTGGATGTGAATTGGATGTGTGTGCTGTATAACTAAATGTGAACATATTAAACATTTCTAAGAAAAACTAGGTTAGTTTATTTTCGATTTGATATATAGTTTATCCTAAATAGACTAATTAAACTGTTATAATTTACCATTGAAACTGAGTTATTCTTTTGTAAGCACCCTAAATAATAGACAGGGAAGCGGCAGTACAGACAATCACCTCATCGAGTTCACGGCTGAAATTCCCGAATTAGTTAAAACTCGATTCGCATATTAAAACGCAATTGGTCGGCCAAGTCATATTTTGGTGGAAAAAACTTGAAAACTCGATTTTAGCGGTTACCTCTTAGGTTTATTATTGTGTTTTCCTGCACCCAAAGGAATGAAAACATGGGCGACTGGGAGCAGGAAAACACAATAGTAAACCTACGAGTTAACCTACGAGTTAGTAATTTTTTTACCTACTATTTGACGAAATTTGCAAGAAAAATGTACTACAAAATGTATTATTTAAATATATGTTGATGCGAGCAGAATAAAAAAATAGTCGACTGTGGCAGCCTTGTACTATAACAATGAAGGGCATTTCATAATTTACTTTATTAGTGAAAAGTTCCAAAAACCCAGTTTATACCAAATTCTGTCCAATTTAAAGTATTTACTAGTGAATAATACGCCGTATTATTTTCATATGGAAAAACAAATAAATCATAGATCGTGAATAATACGCTCTAAGGTATTTTAATGTGAAAAATAAAAGAACAAAAGAACTTGTGAAGAAAATTGTTCTGTATAAATCCTGATTAACATCCCCCCCCCCCCCCCACGAACTTACATTACAGTGTGCAACGAATGCAAGCATTTCCTGCCTTATTGAAATATCATAAAATTAAGGTTTAACATTTATCTCTAACCAGAAAATTAATTTTAATATATTTATTTACACCACAAATCATTATCAAAAATTCGTTGATATTATATATGACTGCAATTATATTGCTATTTTTACTGATCTGTATTTTATAAATCTGCAAATTTATATATCAATGTCTACGGAAGGTGCATAGCAGGGTTGCCAGATTTGGCATTTATTTAAATTCTGAAATTTTACATTCACACAAAAAATTCTGTATAGTATTGTTTTCGTTATATAATGACATGCGTTTCGTGATTTCCTAAATTAAAAATCTTTCTTTAAGAATTTCTGTTGGGAATACGAAGTTTTTAAATTGAAAAAAAAAGAAGCCAAACTGACAACCCAGGTGCACAGAATCTTAGGTAAAGCCTGTGTTTTCATAGATGTTGGAAATATTTCGTGTATAATGCACACGCCACATTTTAGGCAAAAATTTTAAAAAGAAATGTGGACATTATACACTAGCAAATATGGTAAACTCATCACTCCACCCTAAAACCAGTTGAATGCGCCAATCCTAAAACGTTCTTCTATTTCATACATGTTAATGCTTCAAAAAGCATATTTTTGAGGGTTCCGTATTTGAAACGTAAAAGCAGAACCATTATAATATCACTCCTGTGTCTATCTGTCTGTAGCAGTCATTTTACTCGAAAATTATGGAACGTGGATAGTTCAAATTAAGGGAAATAATAAAGACCCCATACTTACAGACGATTAAACATTTACAAATATATTTAGGAAAATTGTAGAGGGGCTAATTATGTTACCTGTGGAAAAAAAATTATGTTTTCATTGGAGATCGTGTGAAAGCTTTTGTAATGGAGAACTCAAAAATGCATTTATTTTAATTTTAGTCATTATATTTTCAGAGATATCGTCGAAAATATAGCGCAAAAATATCTCCCACCCCCCTATTTCCGAATTTACACTGTTAAAAATTTTGCAGCATTCTGGCAGGTCATTCGACCGTTTTTTGAAAAAACGGTTTCATAACCATGATTTAACTATATTCAGACCATAAAATGGCCAATAATATGATCAGAATAGTGTTAAATTCACGGTTGTGTAACCGTTTTCGGAAAAAACGGTGAAATGACCTGCCAGAATGCTGCAAATTTTTAACAGTGTACTGAAATTAAAATTATGAAAATAAATTAGAGGTAGTAGACGCTAATTTAAACCTTGCAGAAAAACTATAGAAACTAACCTAGGTCACGTAGTTTTTTAGAAAAGCTCATTTTTCCGTTACACACAAATTTCGATTTCCATTCAGCAAATGTGTTGAGGAGAGCTGGAGGTACTTATTGTAGAAGAAGCATAAAAGCATTGTTGATAAGGAATTTCGAAAAAAAAATCATCGTTAATTAGCCGAGATATTAACCCTTAAAGACATGACGGTTTGAACATACATAATGACAGGTCCGGCGTACTCTGTGTACCGTCGGCCTTTAAAGCCTAGATAACAACTTTCAATCATAACAAAAGCAATAAACATCAAATTGTTAAAAACAGACTAATTTAATTAGAATTAATTGACTACAATGGGATTCGGAATTAGTTTACATTGATTGGCTCTCTCAATACGCCTACCATGTATTTAAAAGTTAATTAAAAACCTAATTGAAAAACGCGGCACGGACCAAGGCGGCGTCGCATATTTGCGACCTCCTTTAGAAACGCGCTTAGCACAATGCCAAGTTTAAACTTTGATTAAGGGTTTTGTTTTAGTCACTCTGTAAAAAGAAAAGATTATTACTACTCTGAATTTAGTTTTATGAAATGCCAAATGAAGTTTAAATATGCAATACTTTTACTATCAGTACCAATTTAAGTTCATTATAAACAGATCAGGAAAAGATAAAAAAATAAAAGAGTTATACATAATAGCAATATTTGATATTATTTAGGATTCATATCTCTTTGAACTTTTATGGTGTACCCATTCATACTTTTCTAGTATATATAGCTAGACCGAACCCTACGTTGTATAGTTTTTTATAAAGTCTTATTATTCTTTTAGCAACGATTTTGTTAATAATACAGTTAATAAAGCATATATTTATTGTACGGAAACCTCGAGCGCGAGTAATAGTCGCACTTGAACGTTTATTAAATTATGCATTTTAGAACCAAACAAGATGACGAAGTTTGCATCGCTGTACGTGCACAAGCCCCAGCGCGATACACAACTACATCGTTATTGGTTATCTTAGTAAATGTCTCCATGGTTTTTATTCATTCAAGTAAATACGTGTTAATCTCGATCATATTTTACTATAAAATCAATAATTTGCAAAAAAATCCATACTTTTCTACATTTTGTTGTACGTCGCTGGTTGCGAGTCGCCAATACCTAAATCTTAAGCACCCGTTGGTGCACAAGCAACCTCCCGAGGAAATATCCCCATTTTCAAATACGACCTGCCGGCCATAACGAAAAATATATTTATGAAGTTTGATTCAGTTCTACGGATAATTATATACACTTTTCGATAAAATACAGAGGGCGGAACCGCGTTCAGAATCATATTTAATAAAAAACGTGTTTTTTGAAATCTGAGACCCTTAAGAATGTAAATCCATTGAAAACGGGAAGTTAAAAAATTTTCATTATCATCAAAAATTATTATATATAGAAGAAAGTAAAGAGGAGGTATTTTCAGCTTTAACCCACAGAAACATAAATTTTAAGAGGATGAGAAACATATTTTGCATATACAGGTTAATCTTTCTCTATATAAAAATGTAACGATTTGGAAATATGCCAAAAGATTTGGAAATTGAACAATGAAAATCTGCATAGATACCGCGAAACGCGTCTGATTGTTCAGAACTTTCTGTCTTTTCTTAGGGGGAATTGTGCTTGGCGAAAATCATGAAAGTGAAGAATTTAGATAGGATGGGCGGGGAAAGGGAAGAATCTTCTGCATTTCGATAGACTTCTGTTTTTTGGAGGTTTTTTGGGGGCCGATGGCAAATGTGATTTTTACAGAAAGAAGATAATTTCCATTAACTAATGAGAAGGGGGGGGGGTCATGTGCGTTTGAAATCTAAAAATTAAATGCATAAATATAAGAGTTCGCAAAGTGATCCAGAATGGCACTCGAAACAATTACCTATAGGGTCTGTGTTGCCAGATAGGCTACTTTTTAAAAATTCAGATTCTTGATTGGCGCCACTTTTTTGAAATTGTAAAATGCGCCTTACTTAATGTCATATTAATTAAAGCGAAAACAAAGGGAATTTTACCGTTTGAAATAAGTGGCGGCAATCAAGAAATCTGAATTAAAAAAAGTAGCCCACTGCAACACTGTATAGGGTTAACGAGAAAATAGCGATTGCTTCGCCGCGATACCGAACGGAATCGCCGATTTCTCGGGGGATTGGTGAGCGTAACGAGAAGGAGGCAGAGCCCCCTTGTAACACAAATTTAAAATAGATTATCAAGAGCAATTAATGTAAACTTTTCAAAAGTTACAAATTTGCTACAGGATTGAAAATTGAGTCATAAATAAGGATTACAAGCAATGGGAAATTATTTTTCATTGTAAAAGAATAGTTTTTGTGGCATTTTACTCTAGAGATATATTAACAGAAAGTAGAAAAAATTACCGTGTAATTAGACCAAAGAGAAAAAAAAAACTGAGGAAATCTTCTCCTATCATAACAGAAACAAATTTAGAAAGAGCAGAATTGCCAACTGAAAAAAAAGCAGTATTTCACAACCGTGGTTTGAACTTATTTGTGGTAAATGAGTACAAATAAATTTTTCATAGGATTCTGAGGGTTGCTTTTTAATCTCCGCTCAACGAGCGGATACTATTTCTGCCATGTACGTTGCGCAAAATTCTTAAATTTGAATGGCAGTTGTCAATTTTTTCTTTAACAGAAAGTTTTACTTATTTAACACTAGCATTTCCTCCAATAAATAAAAGGAAATTTTCTAAAGAAAAATAAATAAGATGTGAAGGTGCGGTAAAAATTGAAAGAAGTGAAAGGTACTTCCGATGAGAACAAGCGCTTATTACAAATCCTTATCAGTCTATTGTACAAGAAGCAGTTTAAAAGGGATTTTTTCCAATTTTTGTAATACAAAGAAGATTTTTACCATGCAAAGATATATTGTCAAGCAAAATCATTTGAACTTTAATTTAAAAATAAAACCTAAATTATTGAGAATCAACATTCGTTGTAAGCATTTGGATTGAGAAATCCATAGCAGACATTACCAATATGCAATGTTACAGCATCTTCTCTACAATACAGTTTTGAAGCTGATAAACATTACACAGAAAAACAATGTTATGCCTCTGACTGCTGTTAAAACACTTAATGCCTATACTTCTTTAATAAACGAATACTGACTGCTCAAGTCCTCTGATTTCTTATCACACTGCCTGTATTGGCACCTTTATTAATTTTTTATATAAAGAAATTAATAGGTATTGAACATGAAGCGAAAACTGACTCAATGATGGAATAGTGTTAGTTGTTTTACTATGATTTTAAATTTCAGAAAACATTCATATATTTTTTTGTATAGAATATAAATATGATTGTTTTTCCAAATAAAGTTTTAGATCAAGTTGACTTTAGGATATGCATTATAGAGTAAATTGAGTTCCACATTTGGCTACAAGTTTTATTTTTAAAATTTTATCACAACTATGTTATAATATTTATTCCCTGTAGTTAGAGTTCAATACATGAACACTTTTTATGATCATAAATTTGAAACTATGAAAACGTTATGAATTCAGGCAATTAACATTTAACTAGATAACAGTATGTAGAAAACAAGAAAAACAAAACTAAAAAAGCACAATTTGTTCAATCTGCAATGTTATTTTGTTACTTACTTTGGTTTTATGGACAAAGTATTATTACTTTGACACTATTATAGATTTTAAACATCTCATTTACTTTCTGTCGAAGTCATATATCGTTTCGTTACGTTAACCCCAACGAAAATTCATGAAGAACTTTGAAGAAAACGAACACGAGTCGGAAAAATCAGAATTTTATTAGCAATATCATCCTTTTTTCCATTAAAGTTAGAAATAAAACAATTATTATATTCAATTCTATTCAATTAGGATCATAAAATACTCAGTATATCATGAAACAAGTAGGGTTTTTATAAATAAACGTATGGGAAATGGGAAAAGACATAATAATTTTGTTGAATCTCCCTATTATTTTCTTACTTACTTTGGTTTAATGAAGCTAATATCATTTGTTTAACACTATCATACTTTTAAAAAACCTCATTTAACTTTCTTTCTGCGATGTATAACTTTTCCCTCCGTTCAGAAATTTCATCAAGTATCGTCATGAAGACAAACATGAGCGACAAACACCATCTATTTGTGACTGATATTCTGTCACAATCAGCATTATTTCCATCTGCAAATACTTCACTCTGGAACTATTTTCTTCAGATGTGAATGGGATATCATAGATTCCCCCCCCCCCCGTCCGAAGGCATACACGTATACACTACCACTTATATTTTCTCCAAATATGTTCACGCCTCATTTTCAGAACATAGCTTCTCACACATTCTTCCGAGAGATATAAGATCTTATCTATTACAGCCTGTACGTTCAATGTAATTCTATCATTATCTTAGGTTCTAAAAATAAAATTTTGATGTATGGAAGCTCGGTATACGAAAGCTTTACGGGGAGGGATTTATTTTATATGATCCGAAAAATATTTCATAATTTTTTTCTGAATGCTTTTTTGGCATTTAAGACCCCAAAAATTTATGATACATTGAACAAAATGAAAATTAATGACTACATATGTAAAATAACTAGGCATTTATATTTGAGAAATTTATTTACTTAATGAATGTAGATTGTGATATTAATCTTTAGCGTTATGATATTTAATATTTAATAGTTTAATACTTATTTCAAATATTTAAAGTTTAAAAAAATCGCCATAGAATGTGGAAAATACCACTGGAAGTCATATTAATCTTATGTGTGTTCGAAGGATTATATTAAAAGTAATTCTATTAAAAGTAGTTCTATTATAAGAATGCCCTTTTTAAGGAGGGCTTTTATTTGTTTCTGTTACTATTGTTTTCAAATTTTCTAATTACTTTATTTGTTTCTTAGTTATACCGATTCCATTATCGCAAAAATAGAGATGCTTTTCTAATTTGTTTTGGCTGTACTTCTCATCTAAGAAAGTTACACTGACGCAAAATACATTAATTATCAAAACTATTTTTAAAGGCCAAAATAATTAAATAATTGCAGATTAGTTTCAATAGTTATCAGATATCGATATAAGTGCAAATGACAAACTTGGAATTTGCTCCCTTTTTATAGACATAAAATTAATCTTCACAAATATGCTGCGATTTCGCGATTAATATTGGAGCTTACGAATGTGTTTGATAATTGCAATTAAATAATACTTCATCTGTCGTTACATACCGGTAAGAATCCACTTTACTTATCTCCATTACTGTGGCTATAGTATCTCTTTCAGTGATCCACATTTTTATTCTGCGTCACTCGACTTTTGTATTTTATATTTATAGTTTCTCAATTGTACGAATTACACTTTGTGTCGGTGACATTTCCTTCGATTTCTAGTTGGTGCTCCAAAACTGTGCGGAAAGGAGCCAACTAGATAGCATTCTGATCGCATCCAGCGTGTGAGCCGCGAACCACTTTACGCTTAAATGAGAGCTAACAGGAAGACTATTTTTTTTGTACCATTATGGATTAAATTCACATGAATGCATTATCAAAAAATTAATAATGCAATGAAAAACCTAGAATTCCCCCTCCCCTTTTTTAGATGTAAAGTCAATTTTCACAAATGTGCTGTAATTTCGGGATTATTATAGGAGCTTTAAAAGTATGTTTAGTAGTTGTAATTAAATTAGAATACTTCATCTGTCGTTACATTCCAGTAAGAAGACACTTTGCTTATCCCCATTACTGTGGCTATAGTAACTCTTTCAGTGAGACACATTTCTATTCTGGGTCTCTCGAGTATTATATTTTATATTAATAGTTTCTCAAATTGCAGTAATTACCTTTTATGTTGATGACAATTTCATCGGTTTCTAGTAGGTGCCTCTGATCGCATCTAGCATGTAAGCCGCGAACCACTTTACACCAGTGTTGCCAGTGTGCTACTTTTTTTATAGTGATATTTGCTTTATTAAATGACAGGTTAAATAAGACGAAAATATGTTTTACTGAACCATTTCAAAAAAGTGGTGCATATCAAGCAATCGGAATTAAAAAAAAGTAGCGCACTGGTAACACTGCCTTATGCTTAAGTACGAGCTAAAACGGTGACTTCTTTTTTAACCCTTACGGATTAAATTCTCTTAAATTTCTTATCAAAATATGAATAAAATTCTACAGCGATATGCTTCAAACAGTAGTTTCTTCATTTGCTGTTTAATTTATATATATATGAAAAAATATATATTGAAGTATTTTTATCCAAATCTACAATGACGGGTGTAGGCAGGTCCGACCTATCTTATAGAACTAAGTTAGCTTTGTACTGAAAAGTTTCAAAGCCCAAACTTTTAAATTAAATATATATATATATATATATATAAAACAAAATTCATTTATCTTTATATAGCAGCGACGTTTTCTAAAACATCATTCCATATTTAAAAATATAATTTTGATGTGTTTGCGTTTGCAATATCTATTTCACACGTACAAGTAATAAGCATATGTTTGATTTAGGAAAAAAATACACAAAATATAATATGGAGATAAACATATACAAGATCGTTTTTTTTTTTTAAGTCTTATATTTTCAAATGGAAATTAAGAAAATATATCTCTTTTAATTTATCATGCATTGAATTTCTTGTATTTTAAACGGAAAAACATATTAAAATTTTAAAGCAAATGAACGCTACTGAAAACATTGTCTCAAGTAAACTTTATCATCTCAAAGCTCTGATTGTTTCAGTTCAACTTGTGAATAATAAAATATTATTAATTTCGAAAATAAGGCAAGAAAATTAAGCAGCTGATATCGTAAAAGTCATAAAAAAGCAAAAAATTAGATTTATTTCTGAAAAAAAAATAAACAAAAGAAATAGATAAAAAAAACCCTGAAAAATGTGAAGATAAATATTTTGAACACCTTCTCTTATCTCAAATCGTCTTTTTCTCTGTATTCCAAAGGAAAAACTCTCTTTAAATACGAAGAGAATGATCGCTATCAAACATCCTGTATAACATATTCCATCTTCTCAAAGCTCTGTTTGCTTTATTGCAATTCGCGTATAACAAATCATTTTTCTTTTTACCCGACTACGGCAAAGCCAAAGGAGGGTTATGATTTTGACAGGCTATGTATGTATGTATGTATGTATGTATGTATGTATGTATGTATGTATGTATGTTCATCTGTTCCCTCGTAACTTCTAAACCACTAATCAGAATTCGACAAATGACATATCATTAGAAGCGTCTTAATTGTCCGCTGGTTATAGGCTATATAGATTTTCACCAAATTCAATGTGGCGCCTTCTAGCGGACAAAATATACAGAGTAAAAAAATAAAGTTAAGCTAGATATGCCGTGTTTGGTATCATTTTAAAGCGCTTCACTTCAAAACCATAGAGGGTTTGTTTATAAGTGCCTTGGATCATAATAAGTTGCTTAAAAATCCACATGACAGTCAATCGTTAGCAGAATTAGATAGATTAAGAAATCTTCCTAGGTCATCTTAATACATGAAACCTTCAATCTACATTACACATTTACACATTACACTAACGACCTCATCCACTAATCGGTCCATTACCCATTTGCTGCCATCGACGGATATGTGCGTCACTACTACCAAATACTGGAAGCGTCATACGTCAAAAAATAAAGTTAAGATAAATATGCCGTGTTTGGTATCATTCAAAAGCGCTTTACTTGTACATTTTGAATATATCTATATATTACTAGCATTTGCTTGTGACTTTACCTGTATTCATGGGGTACTTTTATACTTTTTCAGCGTAGTTTTTTGTCGTAGTTGGGTTTTAGTTTTTTTACTTTATCTTGTTGAATGACATTTTCCTGTGATCGCAGGACCTCCCATGAAATTGGTGTTGGTTGAAGTATGGGGTTTCGATTCTTACATGACGCCGTATTTATATATAAGAATCTTAAATAATATATATATTTGTATATTTGTGTCGTAAGTAAAAAAATATAATTTATTTTTATTGTTTTTTATATGAAGTGTCAAGTTTCTGTACTCCATAATTTTTTTTTTACTGTGATATCAAAATAGATCTGTTTCATTCTTACGAATGTAATCCACAACAAACATATTATTTTGAAGGCTTCGAAAAGGAAAAAAAAAAATAAGTAGATCGTCTCATAGAATGTAATTTTTAGAATACTATACAAAAATTTAAATTTGTTTAGAAATGATTTTAAAAAGCCAAAAGAGAAGATACAGAAAAACAAAAACAGAAAAATCTAAAGATAAGTATTTACAACTTTTATCTTTAAAACCCCCTTTTTTGTATCTGTATTCCAAAAGAAACAGTTAGAAAAATAAATTGAAGCTTCTCTTAAGTTTTCATGCAAAAAAATTATAATATCTTCAGTTTAAAACATGCTTTAAGTTGTCAGGTATTTTTGAAAGTGTAAAAAAAGTAAATAACTTATATTAAGCCTTTATCTACTGACGGTATTTATAAGTACCATTAAAAAAACTTATAAAATTCATTTAATACACCGATTAGTTGTAATACTGTTTAGAATGAGTTATAGATGCATTACTTTATCTTTTTCCAAAAGCATTATTGGTTATACAAAACAAAAATATTTTTAAAAGGATGATTTCTTTTGCCTTTGGATCTTTTCAGCTTTCTTGGCATTTGAAAGGGGGGGGGGGGAGATTTTTCAATTTGAAAATATTTTTATATTTCTATTGTAAGAACATTATATTTGTACATATACCAATTCTACAAAATGCTAAGAAAAATATTTAAAGTAAAAAATTTGAGTGGGGTTATAAATATTGCACAAAATCCCTACAAATTCAATTTTTAATCCTTCTAAATCCTTAAATCCTTCTAAAATCCTTCTAAAATGTATTAAATGATTAAGAAAATCTTCTAATGTAGTTTAAACAATGCTTTAGAAGATAAAATTTTCATGAATTCATGATCCAGTACATAAAGGGTTAAAGTTAGCTTATTTCGGAAAACTTAAAAAGAAAAACTTTATGCAAAACTTCACTTTAGAATGAAAATTATTGCCAAAACAGTTTGAGCTGTTTTATAGCATAATACGGTAATTTTATTTTTATAGTTAATTTTCTCAAAAAAGGGTATTTTGGTCACTGAGCACTTGATTTGTACTCAATTGCAGGATATAACTTCATGAAGTTTTAACTTTAGGTATAAACTTTATACATGCACAAAATTACCTACCATTACTAAAATACATATAAAAGCACAAATAATTGTACAAAATTATTTTCAGGTGCATATTTCTAATATAAAGATATTAAAATACAAAATAAAAATATCTTTAAATACATCAGAAAAAGTCCAGAACGTTTTCAACCATTGGAAAGCCTTCATCAGTCGGATTTAAATGTTGTTATTATTTTCTTTGCACTTATTTGAGAATTGTCCAAAAGAAAACCTTGTAACTTAAAGATTATACGTCAGATGAGATGCTAGATATGGTTATTTAAATAAATAAAAATAAGAATGGCTAATCAGTGTATACAAAATATTAAAAAATCTTCAATTAAAATAACATACTACTCACAGTAATAAAATACAAATATATTCCAACAGTTTCGAACAATAAAAAACTTAAAGGTATATATAAAAATTATACAGACATACATACAATAAATACAATAAACACAACTGGAGTGAAAAATTAGCCTGAGCCAGGAATCGAAGACGGTATCACAGTATACAAGACTACCCACTGAGCTACTTCGGCCGATACCAAGGTCCGCAATTTTTCACTAATAAACCATGTTGGCGAAGTCACCAGCCATCTATGCGACAGCCTTGGATGACCGGACAACGATGAATAGATTTTACTATCACATCGATCTACGATAAATATAATAAAACATACATACTACAATATATATTAAAACACACAAACACACATAAATAACGCCTGCATTCAACAGTTAAATAATCAGTCCAATTTTCGATTCCCCCCCCCCCCCCCCTACAATCTGGCTTTCGCTGCTTTTACGTAGCTGGGGACCTATGAACCTTGCATCCTTAAAAGAGTCGGAATAAGTGGAAGAATAAAGGGCTGCGAACGTATTATACTTGGTTTGAGCAGCAGTCTTGTATACCTTTAACTGTTGATTACAGGCGTTACTTACGTGTGTATGCGTGTTTTAATATGTATTGCAGTATGTGTGTTTTATGATATTTATGATAGATCGATGCAATAGTAAAATCTATTCATCGTTGTCCGGTCATCCAAGGCTGTCGTATAGATAGCTGGTGACTTCCCCAACATGGTTTATTAGTGAGAAATTGCTGACCTAGGTATCGGTCGAAGTAGCTCAGTAGTTAGAACAGCCGTCTTGTATACTGTGGTCCCGGGTTCGATTCCTGGCTCTAGCTAATTTTTCACTCCAGTTGGTTTTGTTGTATATATGTCTATATAATATTTATATATACCTTTAACTGTTGAATGGAGGCGTTATTTATGTGTGTATGGGTATCTTAATATATATTGTAGTATGTGTGTTTTATTATAAATTAAAAAATTGTTCATAATCAGGGAAATATCCAGGAGGAAGCAACACGTTATAATATATACACTGTGTAATGTACATATTATAACGTGTTGGTTCCTCCTGGATATTTCGCTGATGATGAACAAGTTTTTTATTGTTCGAAACTGTTGGAATATATTTGTATTTTATTACAGTGAGTAGTATGTTATTTTAATTGAAGATTTTTTAATATATTGTATACACTGATTAGCCGTTCTTATTTTTATTTATTGTTACACAGTGTAATGAGTCCTTTTAGTAATAACTATTTTATCATGGTTATTTACATTTTCAACAAAACGAGCTTTCATCTATTATGCAGAAAATCTCTCCATACTCCATGGATATCGTACTGATAGTGCAACGTTACAAGCTGTATCTTTATTAGAAATTATTTCAATTGATTCTCTTGCGATGGCTTCCTGGTAATTATTTGTAACTAGCAGGAATAACCGAGCTAAGCTTGGTCAAATTTAGCTTTGTGTTTATCTCGATGTATTATCCCACCGAATCATTCTTGCTGTTTTAGTTACACTTAGCTTGACCCTCAGCCATAGACACGCAAAATCACCCACTAATCGAAATTTTTCGAACATGCAATATAACCCAATGCTCTTCTCTAGCCTGAAAACGATGAAATACAAAATTTAGTGAAAATCGTTTGTCATTTTCTAGATAAAATTAGCTTGACCCGCGTTCATCCAAAAATGACTCACTAATCGAAATTTATCGAACATGTGACGTATTCCAATGGTTTTCACGTACTGGGAAACGGTATAATAAAAGAATTCTCAAAGTCACTTGAACCTATTTGAGTTACAGTTAACTTGACCCTGAGCCATTATGAACCAAAATGATCCATTAATAGAATTTTCTTAAGCATGCGACCTTACCAAATGGTTTTCTTGTGCCCAGAAACGATATAATACAAAGTTTTGTCAAAATGGTTTGAACTGTTTTTTAGATACAATTAGCTTGACCCTGACCCATTGTGACCCAAAATGACCCACTAATAGAATTTTCTTGAACATGTGACCTAGTCCAGTGTACTTCTCGAGCCCGAAAACAATAGAATACAAAATTGTCTCAGAATCGTTGCAACTGTTTTCTAGATAAATTTCGCTTTACCCACAGTGAACCAAAAATAACCTATCGAATTTTCTCGAACATGTAACTTAGTCCAATGGTCTGCTCATACCCAGAAACGGTATAATACAAAATTTTGACAACGTCGTTTGGGTCGTTTTTAGATACAATTAGCTTGACCCACAGTGACCCAAAAATGATCCACTAATCGAATTTTCTCGAACATGGACTTAGCCCAATGGTCTTCTCATGCCCAGAAACGGTATAATACAAAATTTTGTCAAAATTATTTGACTCTTTTTTTTAGATACAATTAGCTTGACACACAGTGACCCAAAAATGACCCCTAATCGAATTTTCCCGAACATGAGATTTAGCCCAATGGTCATCTCATGCCCAGAAACGATATATTACAAAATTTTGTGAAAAAGTTTTGAGCCATTTTTTAGATTCAGTTAGCTTGAGCCTGACCCATTGTGACCCAAAATGACCCACTGATCGAATTTTCTTGAACATGTGACCTAGCCCAATGGTATTATCGCGCCCAAAAATCACAGATTACAAAAGTTCGTCAAAATCGTTAAAGACGTTCTCTAGATAAGCTAAGCTTGACTCACAGTGACCCAAAAATGACCCACTAATCGAATTCTCGAGAACATGTGGTTTAGCCCAATGTTCTTCTTATAATCCAAAACTGTAGAATGTAAAGTTTCGTGAAAATCGTTAGAGCAGTTTTTTAGATAAAAATAGCTTGACCCGTAGTGACCCAAAAATGGCCCACTAATCGAAATTTCTTGAACATGTGACCTAATAGTCTTCTCATACCCGAAAACGGTTGGATACAAAATTTACTGAAAATCGATTGAGCCGTTTTTTAGATATAATTAGTTTGACCCTGATGCATAATTACCCAAAATGATCCACTAATCGAATTTTCTCGAGCATGTGACCTACACTGTAAAAATAAAAAAGACGTTTTTACAGTACAAGGTGCTGTTCATCTCGCGCACAAACACGATCACAGTGAATGTGCTGTATCTTTCTTTGGTTTCCTGACTATATTAACGTGGAAAATACAGTAGTTGCATAAAATTAACAGCACAATGTGCTGGCAATTTCGACGGCAGCAGTTTGTGCTGTAATAAAATGCGTCCAAATTGCCAGCGCATTGTGCTATTAATTTTACGCAACTACTGTATTTTCCATGTTAATATAATCAGAAAACCAAAGAAAGATACAACACATTCATTGTGATCGAGTGATCGAGTTTGTTCTGGCAAATCTACAGTGTTTTTTTTTGTTGTTGTTGTTTTTTTTTTGTTTTTTTGTTTTTTTACAGTGTAGCCCAATGGTCTTTTCGTGACCGAAAATGGTAAAATTCAAAATTTCGTCAAAATCGTTAGAGCCGTTTTTAAGATAAAATTTACACACACACACGCGCACACACACACAATTTTTGCTCGCATTATAGTATAAGATTTAAGATATTTTATTTTGTATTTTAAATTTCTTTATATTATATGTATGCACCTGTAAGTAATTTTGTGCAATTATTTGTGCTTTTATACGTAATTCAATTATTTAACTCAAGGTGAATATAGCACTAGAATTTTAACTTTCATTTATTGACCTACTATTATGTTCATCAAGTAAAAAATTAAAAAATCATGGGAAAAAAATCCACAATTTTGAGATTTTTTTAAATATGTATATATTTTTACTTTCTACTATCTTCAATAGAAGAAAGTATTGTAATAAAAAAAAAAATTCAACTTCCGGTTACCGACGGAATTAGACATTTCAGGAGTCAGAGATCCTAAAAATATGTTTATAGAAAATGTCTGTCTGTCCGTGTGTCCATGTGTCCGTATGTCGCCATTGTACCATCAAAAATTGTATGAAGCTATGCATAGAATTGAACCAAATTTTTTAAAACGTTTTTGGCTATGGCAAGAATGTCCTCCCTGAATTAGGAAAAAATCCGCCGGTAAGGGCGCTGTAATAGCCATTTATGTGCAATTTTTGTGCCTTTTGAATATTGTACTATCGAAAAATGTATGAAGATATGCATAGAATCGAACCAAATTTTTTGTATATGTTTTTAGCCATGCCAAGAAGGTCCTCCCTGAATTTGGAAATATTCCGACCGTAGGGGATGTTGTAATAGCGATTTTTGTGCAATTTTCCATATTGTACCTTTGAAAAGTGTATGAAGATATGCATAATTCTAATAAAAATACTAATAAAACTAATAAAAATGAATTATTGGTATTTGTAACAATATTTTGAAATATTAATATACATGAGATAGAAGAAAGTTTTGGGATTGGCACATCCAACTAGTTTGTAGATCGAATCATTTTGTATTTTTTCAGTGTAGGGCATTTGAACCACATATTATATTTGTACTAAAAAAAAAAAAAGTCTTGGATAACTGTGATAAAAACATGTATAATAATCACTTATAAAAAAATTAAGTTAAATAATGCTATAAAAAGTGATAAAATATCTTTATTAAGACTTACGATCGTTTCATCGCACAATCGGCGACATTTTCAAAATCAATCCTAATAGAAAATATTTTCACATAACTTAAAAACAATAATATAGTAAACAATGTCACGAGACATGAAGCATAATGAAAATATTGCAACCATAAAATAAAATAAAAATTAAATTAGCTATTTGCGAGCGTGGATTAATTTTCACATAATTTAAAAACAACATGGTAAACAATGTCACGAGACATCAAGCATACTGAAAAACATTGCAAAACATAAAATAAAATAAAATTAACTTGGCTATTTGCGAGTGTGGATTAATTTTTACTATTGTTTCTAAAATTACTTAGTATCTCTTTCCAAATTCTAGGTAAATCAAGGGACACAGAATCATTGCAAATATTCTCGTTGCGTAAAAATATTTCTATTGATTCTCGGACTATGGATGGTAAATAAAATCTTGATGGATAAATTAACTTGCTATTTTTAAATTTAATCTGTAAAGGTTCTTCGCTGCATAATCTGGCCAAAGCTGTGGTTCTTCTATTGTATTTGATGTCTGCTATATGTTCTTTGTGTTCTGTGTGTTCTGCTATATGTTCATACCTATATAAAATTTATATAGGTATGACAAGCAGAAAACTTAAAACTAGAATCAAAGAACATATAGCAGACATTAAATACAATAGAAGAACCACAGCTTTGGCCAGATTATGCAGCGAAGAACCTTTACAGATTGAATTTAAAAATAGCAAGTTAATTTATCCATCAAGATTTTATTTACCATCCATAGTCCGAGAATCAATAGAAATATTTTTACGCAACGAGAATATTTGCAATGATTCTGTGTCCCTTGATTTACCTAGAATTTGGAAAGAGATACTAAGTAATTGTAGAAACAATAGTAAAAATTAATCCACACTCGCAAATAGCCAAGTTAATTTTATTTTATTTTATGTTTTGCAATGTTTTTCAGTATGCTTGATGTCTCGTGACATTGTTTACCATGTTGTTTTTAAATTATGTGAAAATTAATCCACGCTCGCAAATAGCTAATTTAATTTTTATTTTATTTTATGGTTGCAATATTTTCATTATGCTTCATGTCTCGTGACATTGTTTACTATATTATTGTTTTTAAGTTATGTGAAAATATTTTCTATTATGATTGATTTTGAAAATGTCGCCGATTGTGCGATGAAACAATCGTAAGTCTTAATAAAGATATTCTATCACTTTTTATAGCATTATTTAACTTAATTTAACTGTGATAATTTAATTAAGAGAAACCCTGCGTGTAAGCCAATGAGGTGAATTCATTTATTAAAAATACATTACATTTCAAATTAAATAAAAAAAAAATATATATATATATATATCCACCTAGGCTCTTTTTCAGAACATTTAATTGCTATCCTTTTTTTCTTTTCATGTGTGTTGATAATTCCATATCCGAACGTTAAACAGGTGTGGAGTTATTCCAAACCATATTAGGTTCATATTTGTATGTAATTTGTCAGTTTCAAAGATATCTGATCCCATACACTAGAAGCGAATGACCACTATTGAACGCTGTCTCAAACATTGTTTCAATGCAATTCGCGATTTGTAAATAATTTATTTTTGCAATTGATATTTTTCTTTGATCGGATATGCTCCCACGTGATTGATGGATGCATCCTAAATTACATTGTGCTACTTACATAACACTGCATTTTTATTCACAAGAATCGGTATTGAATAATATTACATATTTGTGTTGTATATGAAAATGTAAATGATTTTCTTTGTCTTTAAGGATTATTATTTTTATACAAAGTGTTACTTCTTTCATCCTATATAATGTTCCTTCAGAGATAATAAATAATTGTGTTTTACTTCTATGCTTTAGCACGTACTTATACTTTGAAAATTTAATCAGATAAAATAAAAATAAATAAAAAATAGTCCTATGTTTCAATTCCTAAACTTTCTTCTATCTCAAACATATTAATACTTCAAAATTTGGTGATACAGTGCCAAAAATATCTGGCAATCTATGCTCATCATGATAATTCTAAAAATATGAAATTCCGTTCATTAGTTCTTGAGATATGACTAACGCTAAAATCATTTAAATCCTGCAAAATTCAGCACAGCAACGCCACCTGTTGTGTGATTTAGACTTAGTTGTTGATTACTTAATCAACAACAACTTATGCCAACGTCTATCTGAATCTGAAGTTTGATGAAAATTCGTACAGTAATTTTTGAAATAGAGCTATTGCAAAAATCGTCAAGAATCCAGCATAGCATCGTCACCTATTGTTATTCTCTAATTGATTATTGGGCGATTACCACCAAAACCTTATCAGCAACAACTTGTATCAACGTCTAACTAAATGTGAAATTTGCTGAAAATACGTGCATTAGTTCTTGAGATAGAGTTATTATGGAAATCTCGAAAAATGCAGAAAAAACAGTACCACATGTTGTGCGATTTACACCAAAACATAATCAGCACCAACATATATTAAATACTAACTGAATCTGAAGTTTTGTGATGTTCCATGTATTAGTTCTTGAGATAGAGCGCCTACATAGTTTTTGTCACATACAGAGAGCCAGACTCACAGACAGACATTTTTTAGAAACCATGAAATCGTGTTCAGGACCTTCTTAAAAGTATAAAACCATGGAAAAACGGAAGTCGATTTTTTTTACGAATGCAATACTTTCTTCCTGTAAAGATAGAAGAAAGTAAAAATGTAAAAGGTGCAATTGTTTGTTTGTTTCTATGATAACAATGAAAGAAGATATGGTTTTCAAAATGTATGATTGGTATCTTAATTTCTTATTAATCAAAAAGATTTACCACAAAGAACTCTTATACGACTTTCAAAAAAAAAAAAAAATATATAATTAATTTAATATTGAATTGCTGTCCATTTCAATGTTTAATATATATGTGTGTGTGTGCGTATGTGTGTGTGTGTATGGGGCATTCTCACAGTCTTTTGATTTTCATGTTCCTGAATAATAATTTTTATTTTAGTACACTTTTTTGTGTTTTTTTTTATTTCATATACCGGAAAACATCCCATTTCATGATTGCACAACAATATTAACGAGATAAATAAGCTTTGGACGATGTTGAGGGTCCAAACACCTGGAAAAATCCTGTACCGTCCCGTGTCCCTGATGCTGATTTTTAAGTTTGGAGTTGTCTGGATAAAATTGTTTCAATAAAAATAATTCGATGTAATTTTTTTCTGAAACTGAAACTATTGTTTTATATAAATATGTAGCTAAAAATTAACCGGCACACATTTTTAGGGTTGTTATTATTTTTTAAACTCTGTCCCTGGGTTTTAGATTCCTTACCATCCCTTTTCTAAAATTATACAGGCAATCATTTCAGATGCAGCCACAGAATTTTTTTCAAGTTTTTTCTCATGCAGAAGTATGCTAGATAAGTAAGGTCTAAAATTCTTTGGCAGGAAATTTACTGTAGAATTTAAATCAGCATTTAAATATCAATTTCAAGCATCGTGGCTTTATTGGTAGTCTCTCCGTCCCCAAGGTTTATTTCTGCACTTTTCGAGGTAAATTAAAAAAAAAATAATAATAATCTAATGTTAACAACTGTTTCTAAACATAAATGAACATTGTGGCTATCACTTAGTCTTTACATGATTTTCCTAAAAATAGATGGTAATTTTCCTTACCGTTCCATCTTTACCGTCCCATTTTTTACCATTTCGTCCATTTTTTCCAATACCATCCCCTTTTTTTACCTTACCGTCCCTTCTTTAACACCCCTTTAAGACAATGTTATACACAAATTCTGTATTAAAAGTACTACATTGTTATTATTGTTTATTTGAATGTCCTGTGGGTACTATGCGAATTCATTATACGTAAAAATTTAGAAGAAAATTAAAAGTTATATGGGTAAAAGGGTAATGAAAATTAAAGTCGCAAGTTTAAATTAAACCTCAGTTAAATAAAAAAAAATTCACTGCTGACAATTTTTTTCTTTATTTTGAATCATTAAGGCATTCGTCTATCAGATTAAAATGTTATTTTAGCAAGTTTAATTTTGTCATATTTTTTTTTTCCCAAAAGTCAAAATGATTGTGAGAATGCCCCATATACATTATTCATCTTCTATGACAATTCCTGTATTTTTTTCGGGAAAACATAATTTATGTACGAATATGATTACATCTGAAAATTATCTAAAAATTATTCTATCATATCAGAGTACTGCATGCTTCAGTGCAATTTTGAATGAGATATATTTTTTTCTTTTTTGTGAATAAGTCATTTTTTCTTTTTTTAAGAAATAATTTTTCTTTCTAATTTTATGAATAAGAATGGCATTATTTTGTAATCACACGGCCATCGTGCGATTGATTTCTGCATGTCAATTGATTTATGCATGTGTATTGATATTTGGAATCCCGCTATATACATTATATAAAAAACGATATCATCTGTTTAATCTATGTCATTAAATAATATGATTTTACATGTTTTTTTTCTAAAATAAGATGCTGGCTCCTTACCTTAGAGCTGTATAAAAACTGTATATGCATTTTAAAATCGTGCAACTAAGTTAGAACAATAAGCAGATATATTATAATCACGACTTCAATAACAGGAGATGGCGCAACAAATTTTATAAAAATAGAAAGATCACCAAACCACCATTGCACAAGGAATGTAAAATATTAAGGTTAATATTAATTAAGATCAGATTTGGGCAAAATTGTAATTGCAATTACTTGCTTTATAATTACAATTTAATCGTACGTAATTATAGTTAAAATTACATACCGTAAAAGATTCTTGCATCACTGTAACCGGAACCACCACCCATCCCGTTATTTGACAAAATTTCTGTGCTTGAATATATATAGCTATAATCAATTACACACAATTAAGTTGTAATTACGCTGTAGATAATTGAAATTACAAATCTTCACATCTCTGATTAAGAATGCTTTTAACATTAAAATAAAGAAAGATAATTTAACTTCTTTAAAAATGAAATAGAGAAAAAACTGAAAAATGTTCAGGTAAATATTTTCAGCACCTCTTTTATCCGAAAACTTCAAGTTCTTTTACAAAAAATAAAAGAAAAAGAAATTAAATTCTCTTTTAGTTTATGTATAAAAAATATTGTATTTTCAACAAAAAAATATCCTTAAAATGCTCAAAAAATAAACACAATTTATTTATATCTAAGCACTGAAGAATAATGCTATTGAATGATATCTAACTGAATCTGGGAGCACGGCAGTGCGTCCGCCAAGTTCGCACAAGCCGTAAGCTACCTTTTCCTGAACCATTTCGGCATACTTTTCACCCCCTCATAACGTCGTTTTAGGAAGAGATACAAAAATTTTTCTTTTATACACATGTTCGTATGGTCAAACTGAACTAAGGTTCCACGATTTCATGTTTCTATATTTAGTAGTTTTCGAAATATTAAATTCCGAAAGAGCGCTTTTTTGTCACTGACTCACATCGCATCATCAAATAACTAAGGTACTTCTGAAAGTCGTAGAACCATGAAATTTCACAAGTAACTCGGGTTTGTAGCACAATTAACCAGAAAAATCCGAAAACACAGAATTTCCGCCTCCAAACCCTTCAAACAGGGGGTGTTCATTTGTCCGTAAACGGTTCCCTTACACATTCAATTGTGCCAATGTTGGTCGCCAAAACTCGATTACAGAGTTTTGAAGGGGGTCACGTGATTTCAAGTAGAATAACATTTTATATATATGCTTTTCCAAAGATGTTTGTTAAATAGAAAAAATGAATATACCTAAAAATTTTAATCAGTATAGGTTATTATATATTTACGATATTAAAACAATAAAACATTTAACAAAATATAACCGCAATTCGGTACGTTTCCGATATAGTAGCCTTGGCGAAATACAGAAAATAGCCTTGACGAGAAAAAAAATTTGATAATAACGTATTTTCTGGCAACCTATTTACTGTGTCATATACACAAGCAATTTTTTCCATATGTATACAATTTATTTAATGTACGGAGCCCGTTTATTTATTTTTATATACCAACATAAATAATTTGTATATAAAAAATAATATTTTATACATGTATAAATAAAATGTTTATATGTTTATAAATGCATATATAAATAACATAAAAGTTCATCAGGTTTGTTTTCATAGTTGTTTATATCATTTGGCAACATATCTCAGTTTCTGAAGTCCGAATTGCGCCAAGATTTTTAAAAAATGCCAAGGTCCCTATAGTGGAAAAATATCCTAATTCCATAAGAAAGTTTAAAAATCTCCTTTTAATTAAATGAAATGTGTAACTAATAAACTGTCTGTAATGATGTGCGACAGATGCGACGTCCGAAGTCCGCTGCTAATGTTATTATATTGTATTATTAGCCTACTGACTGTTAATTTATTGTTAATTTTAAATCTGTAAAAGAAAGATTATAGTTATAGATAAGATATGTTGGTCGCCAAAACCCGATTACAGAAAATTAGCCTGAGTTATAAAGGTGTTACATGAAATCAAGCTGAATGAATTTTTATATGCTTTTACAAAAATCTTAATAAGGCAAATCTTTTAGTTTATCTGTCCATCTTTCTATCTTTTACTTCCTTAAAACAAATTTTATTAAAGAACGGGAGGCGTCTGAAAAAGCACCATACATCACCTCACATCACCTCACATCACCTCTTTACACATTACCTCATCGAGTTGACGGCTGAAATTATAGGATTAGTTAAATATCGATTAGCGTATTGAAATGTAACTGGTCTGCCAAGTCATATCTTTGTGGAAACCACCTACAGACCCGATTTTACGGGTTAATTGGTGGATTTTCCATTGTGTTTTCCTGCACTCATTCCTCCATGTTTCCAAACTTTTGGATGCAGGAAAATACAATAGTAAACCTATCAGTTAACCACTAAAATCAGGTCTTCAGGTGGTTTCTACCATGATATGTCTTAGCAGACCAGTTGCATTTAAATATGCTAATCTAGTTTTAACTAATCCTAAAATTTTAGCTGTAAACTCGATGAGGTGATGGTGTGTACAGACGCCTCCCGGTCTATTATAAATGTCGGAATTCTAATCTCAATAGCACTCTTGCACGTCTTAATTTCTAACAAAAAAAGTACCGGAGCCCTAATATTCTGGAATACTAACAACCGTAGCCTGCCCCCTTCCCCCCTCCCCAGTGACTCCAATCTGCATATTTATATTTCATACATTATTTCGAAAATTTCAAGCCTTTTTTCTTTAGCAAAATAAAAATTTAAAATATATCTATCAGCATATACTTAGTTGTCAATTTTTTCACTTTTTAGTTAACACTACTTCCGAATAGAAATCTTTGCCAAATTTTATTGTTAATTAATTGCAGAATTCTGGGATTAAATATCGTAAGGATTATGATTCGGAAATAGCTATAACACAAAAAAGAAACAGTTCGCAGCTATGCATTTTTATGAAAAATGACTGAAATTTACAAAAATTAATATTTATATGCTGAAGAATGGAACAGCGTTTTACAATTTCCTATAAAAGGTGCATATCTTAAACCATAATCGATTTTCGGCTTAACAACCTTTTGTGGCGAGTCCCTGAAAATCAGATTAAATAAAAAGACTGACTCGTTATCGGAAAGATTCGATGCTTTTATACAAAAATAGGAAACGCTGCTCGATTGCTTTCTATCAGAATATACTTTGTAATTATATGTAATTGTAAATGAAAGTGGCTTCGTAAATGTGCAGAACAGAGCCTTAAAATTGGCAGCATTCATGATACAAAAAAGAATGCTATTGCAAGGGGATCCGGAGCCCTGTATTTATGAGCTCCGGTGAATTTCGTCCAGTATTTAAATATTTACTAAAAACAGGGAAGTACCGGAGCTGGGATCCGATGGGCTCCGGCGCAAATTAAGCCCTGCACTCTGGCCAATCTGGCAACTATCCCTATTATTTATGGAACACTATTCCTTTAAGTGCGTTTTAGTGATGTTAATGAACTTATGCATATGCATCATACATATTACACATATGCATATAATACGTAATACATTTGCATCATACATATTATAGGTATGTGTATAATACATAATACAAATGCATCATTATGACGTCAGAATAAACAAAACATTTTTTGTCGCCAAATTTGAGAATTAACATGATATATTACCAAATTTGGCGAAACTTTGCTAAATGTCGCCATGCTTGGCGAATATTTGACGCTAGTGGCTATTTTTCAATGAGTTGATTACTAATGCGAGCCATCTGTTTTTATTTTTCCGCATATCATCTGAATAAGTAAATGATATAACGTACTAATATTTCCAAAGTGCTAATAGTTTCGTCACTGGCCAAAACCTCTGCTATTGTTATTATATTGTACTGTTATTATACTTACTGTGACTATGTTGTTAATCTTTACACCGCTAAAACTTCTGTATTATATCAAGAGAATTTACGCAAACTATTAAAGCATTGAAACTGCCAGTCCTCCTTATGATTATTATAATTCTATAATATGTAATCTGTTAATCGATATGTACATTAAAATGAATCTTCTATAATCCGGTTCCTTGCATTTTAGTTTTCAGGTTTCGAATAAAATTAGCTAAAATCTTAAAACCATGGCACATTGACTAATTCTTCAATACGATCAGATGAGAAGAATGATAGATTTTCAAATGAATCATGGCAGTGAGCCCGTAGACCTTCTATTCTTCTGTAATCTACTCTATTGAAAAGGTTAACGTGAAACAAAAAGATATGAGCATCAATATGGTTTAATGTAAATGCAGATATTGTCAACGGATTTCATAAGAACCATTTCACTTGTACCCAATCGTATCAGTTAAAATACAACAATTGGCAGTGAGCCCAATTAGAAAAGATTACTTAATAGGATTAAAATTTTCCGAGTTAGAGAACGAATCGTAAAAAGATAAGGAAACATGTATAAGTGAGAGTTAAGAGATATTTGTCCCGAAAGATGAAATACATAACAACACAAAATATATGATGTGCTTCTATGATCGTAAAGAGTTCTTGATTTCTCTATCAAAAGCTTCCGACTTGGCGAAAGAATGGGCAAGTAAATTAAATTATGAATAACAGTAACATGATGCAACGTTTAACATGCAATTAATAGAGTAAATACTGCTTGCTGGAGACGGCTAGTACTTTAATATAAAAAGAAATAAAGTATAAATTTGTAAAGCTCAATAAAATAAATTTAGGTATGTTTATGTTAGCCGGGCGCAAGTGGCAAATCGCCAAATACTGTACCCAACTCCATTGTTCATGTTGCCTTCATCTCATTTAAAAATATAAACTTTTCAGTCATCTCATTTAACATAGATGCATTTCCCTCATTTTATTTAATAGAATATTTAACATAGAAATAAATAAATAAATAAATAAGAAATAATAACATAAACTAAAATATTTTATTTGAAAATCAACGCATTGTTTCTAATTTACACATGTGAAAAATGAAAACCGCTATTGGCGAAAAAACAAAATGCTAATGAGGAGATTTGTTCCCGGCTAACATAAAAGTACCAAAATTGAAATTTTTTTATATCAATATAGTTTAGAAAAACAAACCTGAAAAAACATACAAAAAGTAGTGATATCCCAACAAAAAGTTTTTGTTAAAAAAAAAAAAAGCGCCAAGTTCTCCTTAATGTTTCGGCCAGAAACAGTAGTGATATCTGAAGTTCGCACAAGTTAAAAGCCAAGCATCCCAAATCTTTCATTGAAAATGGCTTCCTGCAACTTGGCCGTTAATGCCTCCGAGAGAGTTTTTCAAATTTTAAAATATGTACAAATAATCTACGTGCCAACTACATTTTTTGATTATTTTAGGCATTTTGTGGCACAGAGTACAGAAATAAAATACACATTTGAAAAAAGCATTTAAACAACTTCAGTCTATTTAAATGCTTAGAAGTTAAAAATAACAAAATACTTGTATTCAGGAGATAATATCCCTAATTGCTAAAACATAATTAGTATCAGCTTTTAACAGTTTATAAATCGAATACTTCTTAATGTATGCAAACAAACTATTATAAATGTTCAAACGAAAAAAATCTCTTTCGTCAATACACAAGATTTCAATATTATACAATAAAATATAATGTAACATATTGTGAGATTTGAAGTCAGTAAATTTTGTTTTATTTCTTGGGTTTTACATTAATGACTTTAGCTTTATACCGTACAAAATGGTAATTAAGCCACAAGTGGACTAAATGATCTGTAATCAAAACTAATGTTTGTTGAAACTGAATGGTAGTTATCAGAAATCTTTTACTTACAATGTCTTTATGTGAATTTGCCTCTTTGCATTCTAATATTACTTTTAATATTTAAATAATTCATAAATGCGTAATTTCCAATCATTAATTTTGAAATGCTGTAGAAGGCATTAACGGCCAAGTAGCAGGAAGCCATTTTCAGTGAAAGATTTGGTATGTTTGGCTTTTAACTTGTGCGAACTTCAGATATCACTACTTTTTCTGGCCGAAACATTAAGGAGAACTTGGCGCTTTTTTTTTTTAACCAAAAACTTTTTATTGGGATAATATATATTTTTTTACCCGTTAAAAAACTACTTTAAAACCTCTATACTTTAATTAATTTTCGGTACTTACGTCTTATCCGGGTGAGGTGATATTCACTGTGTCAACAGCGGAAGAAATTATGATAAAGGTGTGCGGTTTGCAAAAAAAAAAAAAAAAAAAAAGCTCATAAGGTAGTCAGATTTTTTTAGCAGCAAAAAAAAAAAAAAAAAAAAAAAAAAAAAAAGGTTAAAAAATTACCAGTAAAGGGCTCTGACGAGCCCAAACACAATGAACAGGACAACAGTTGTGTCGTACAATGTTCTGGAGCTCATGTTGAACATTTGTGATTGGAAGAACAAATGAATGGACCGTGTTGTTGTCCTGTTCATTGTGTTTCGGGTTCTCAGAATTCTCCACATGTGGTTTTTTAACTATTTTTTTTTTCTTTGCTAATAAAATCCGAATATCTTGAGAGCCCTATTTCTGTTGCATAGTATTCATAATATATTCATTTTGGTGGGGCATAACAAGATGTGAGAAATAAAACTATACTATTATTAAGATTGATTATTGCTAAATGTGTCAGTTTGATGTTATGTATTTAAATGATGCATACTAAATTACTGTTTTGTATTATTTTGGTTTACTTTTCTGTTATTTATCCTTTTTATGATTTCATGTATTTATTTAATGTGCGTTAAATTACCGTTTTTAAGATGACTGGCGATTGGCAACAATAAACAAAATTGGTAATTGATAACAATTTTGGGTGGTGTATCTTCACAGCCTGGATAATACGTAAGTAACAATTTGAATCGTGTCTGAATATGCATCGCTGGTTTAATCTGTTTTTGAACTCTAGTGTTTTATATGACGTGTTATTTTTTGGAACTATAGGGTAAAGTGTCCATATTTCGTCCCATCTCCTAATTTCGTCCGCGTTAACTTCTCCGCTTCTCCGAAAGTGGCGCCACTTATGAAGCAAGGCACAGGGGACGGAAGGTAAAATTGGTCAGAATTGAAAGTTTCATTCGCCAATTCGTACATAAATTAAAGACGGCGGATTTACTATTTTTAGAAGACCTGAGTTCTTATTACGTCGTTTGTAGAACGTTATTTACTGTATTGTAAGTACTTATTTCTTATTTATTGCATGTATTTTATTTTGGTAAGATGCTGACAGTAGCATACAGTGAGTTTTAGAACACTCAGTTCATCTTACGGGAACTGAAGCTCCGTCATACTGGGAAGTTGCACGGTGACAATTTCGCCCCCCTTGCAGTCTTATTTTCGTCCCGGGACGAAATTAGGAATGCTTTTTCATGACATTTTTTTCAATTTTTTTCCTCATGTCTGGATGGCTAATGTTTTGTTATGTTATTCTTCCACTGATAATTAGTACATTTCTTTGTGCCTTACTTTAATGCAAATTAAATTACTTACTCGTTTAGAAATTAATTTTGATTTAGTTATAAGTTAAGCCTCGGCGTATTGGATTTTTCGGGAGAGCGAAATTGGGACCATTTTTTTTTTCCTTTGCATTTTTTAGATACTTTTGAGAAAACAATTTTTCGCATTGTTAGATTTTTTTTGTACGATATTTGCTTATGTTTGTATGTGCGTGGGTAGTTAGTCTATCTAAAATCCAAATTTGGTAGATTTGCACTGAAAATGACAACTTCCAAGGGCCTAAAAGTGACTGGGGGACGACAAAAGGGCACTATAACCCTATAAATTTACTTTATGTATTTAGAAAGCAAGAGTATGAGAAAGTAGAAAAATAAACTCAAAATATCAAAGCAAAAATTATTCCAAAACCTCTTTTTTTCTAACGGATGCTTTTTTTTTCTTCATTTTCCAAAGGAAAAATGAATTCTAGAAAACAGGAATTCAGCCTTTTCAAAATTTAGTGCCGCCCCAGATGAAAAAATAATGTATATAAATATAGATAGTATAAAACATATTTCTTTTAAGACCTAAAACAAAACTTTTATTTTATATAAAATGACTTCATTCGCATCAGCTGAAGAATTCCACATTTACGATCCAGTCTTCAACCCTCTGAGCGGTTTTTCCGTATCTCCCGTTTCCCAAAAGCAACTTAAATCTGTTATAGACAAAAATATTTTAAACAGAATTGTATTTTAAGATGTATGTCAAATAAAGGGGCAAGACGTGTATTTTAGAAACAAACAGAGAAAGACAATTTAAATTAAAATTATTTTTATAATATTTTTTATGAAAATGCAGAAAAATCCTTAGAAGCTCGGAGGGAACAACATCTATAGAAATGTATGCTTATGACGCCACTATCACATAATAATACACAAATCCAGCAAAAAACGATTTCGTCATTCAAGAAAATCGAAAATCAAAATCGTCTATCTAATGATTCACATGCTTCCATTAGTTATTTGTAACGGTAATATAGACATTTAAAATTGAACATAGTTTATTATAGCTCCATGTTTTATCACAAATAATTTCTCTATAATTTTTGAAAATAGCTCGAATTTTAAGTAAATTATTTTCCCAGTTGTTATTGGAAAATGGCAAAAAAATATGTAATGATAAACTATTTTCCAACTATTTTTCCTTTACTTTCTACAGGAATGAAGTACTTCAGTTGCCAAAGGTTAAAGAGATAGTGTTAAAAAAAAACCAAAAAATTAATATCTCAAAAATAAATTCAGATGCAGTTTTCAAACAAATTGCATTTAAAAGTACTTTTCCCCCCTATACGATGGTATAAAAATTGAAAATGTCCGATGCTTACAAGTTTTAAAAAATGCATTAGAGATTATCCGTATTTAACCTTACAATGATACATCCGCTTTGTTTTACGGCTGGCTTCTGTAACGGAACGTTATTTTTTAGAGACGACACTTTATGCCCGAAAGAAATAGCATTTCGGGGGCTAAAAAGAGACTTATAGCTCTTTTTATTTTTCATGCAGCAAAATTATTGCGTTTTTAACGAAAAAACATCCTTAAAATGAGAAGAAAATAACCACTACTCAACATTGTCTCAAACATATTCCATCATCTCAGAGCACAGTTTGCTTCAATTCAGTTTACGAATAACAAATCATTTATCTTTTGGAATGATATTTTCCTGTGATCGCAGGTCCTCCCACGTGATTCGTGATGCATGTAACTAGAATTCCGTTTCAGACATGACACTGCGTTTTTATTCATAAGAATCTAAAACAAAAATCGAATAAATGTTTAAAAAAAAAAAAAAAAAAGTTCAAAGGTTGTGTCTAAAAATTAATGTTATATGTAAAAATTCATTGCTGAATAGTAGTGTATGTGATTTTTTTTTATTTATACAAAGCTTCATGATTTTTTCTGCATTATTTGAAATAATTTTATTGAGACAGGAAAATATATCTTCTACACTCTTCTGTGTCAGCATACAGTGAACTATTGAATTGTAAACTCATAAAATAAGAAATGATTTAACAATATGAACTTTTCTTTAGTTATTATATTAAGAGCATAGCTTTCAATTTGTATTTTTTGTTGCTATTGTTGTTGTTGTTTTAAATCAAATCAACCTACAAAATCTATTTAAGAAATGTATTTTATTTGTATGTACTAATTATATCAATATTTTTGTTCACTTAAATTTGAATTAAAAGATATGATTTTTGACATTTATAAAGACAAATTTATTTCTAAATAAACAAAAATACTCAAAAGCCAGAACATTTTATACGATTTTTATATTTTAATATAAATGATTTAGAATTTATTTGCTGACCAGGAGAACATTTTTTCTCTCGCTTGTTTATAGCCCAGTGGTTAATGGGTTGAGTTCGGAATTAATTATGTGAAAGCTGGAAATTATTTTAACCCCTTCAGTTTAGGTCTAGAATGAATTTCCTATGTTTTACCCCTCGTGGTAGGTGAACGTTGGAAATGTGTACATATACACTGCTGGCCATACAAAATGCAACACCAAGAAAGACAAAATATATCAAAGCCAAATTTATTTTAGAAATTACACATAGTATCAGTATTAATTGATTCCAAAGAGAACCTTCTTTGAAATGAGGTAGACTGGAAAATCAGTAATAATTGTTACCTCCACGTCTGTCAGTAACCGCTGCTATTCGCTGCGGCATAGAGTGAAAGAGGTTTTGGATGATTTGTTGGGGAATGGCATTCAATGCTGCCCCCCACACCTATCCAAAGTTCATCTTGTGTACTCGTGGACGCGGCATTCCGTGATAGGCGTTCTCCAATCATTGACCAGACATGTTCGATAGGTGATAGATCTGGAGAACAGGCAGGCCAGGGTAACAATGGAATTTGATGAGATAAGAAAAAAGCTTGAACATTGCGTGCGACATGTGGCCGTGCATTGTCCTGTTAAAATATGGCCGCAGACAAGCCCTGAAGGTAAGGGAGGAGAACAGGCTGTAAAACCTCAGATATATATCGCTGGCTGTTACGTGTACCGTTAATGCGGACTAGGTGGATGTGGGAGATGAATCCAATATCACCTCACACCGTAACACGGGGTGCACAAGTAGTGAGATCATGCATAATATAGCAGTTGAGCAGCTTCTCTCCACGGTGTCCCCAAACTTTAATTCAACTATCGTGATACTGCATACAGAAGCATGATTTATCCGAAAACACAATGCTATGCCATTCGGATATCTATCTCTGCCGTTCAGCAGACCATTGTAAACGCAAACACCTGTGGTTCAATGCCAAATGTATGCGAAGCAATGGACGCCTAGCGGACAATCCACTATACTGCAAATGATTTCGAGCTGGTCCTGCGGACGCCCATTGTTGTGTTAGAGATGGCATTCGTTGTGTTACGGTTGTGGATGTGGCAGTGCGTTCCATCAGTGCCATGCACACAATATGCCTGTCTCCCAGTGGCGTGGTGTTACGATCCGGATGAAATCGCTCCTGTCGGCCTGTCGTTCGCTCCTGCATCCACCGTTTCCATATTCACATGACTGCTGCTTGGCTACGTCCGATACGATGAACAATTTCGCGGAAATATAATCCGCAATCTCTGTATGCAACAATTCTTTCCGTGATCGAAATCAGAAACGTGCTCGAATGGCGCTCGTGTTCTTCTACGAGGTATACTGGATCTGTACACACAAAAATCGCACGCGAAAACAATTAACGTTCTTCAAAACGACGATCTTTCTTCCCTTTATATACATATTGTAAGGGGCGCTGCAATCGACTATAATGTTCGCGAGCGGTGAATTTGTAATCATTTGCATATCCTATCGAGGTGTATACATGGTTTAAATTTTAAGCTGTTTGGTTTATCCCTTCATGATGTTGCATTTTTGATGGCCAGCAGTGTATATAGTCGAAAAGCACGTTTTTTTAATTACATTAACAATATCTTAAAACCGCTAACTCTATCAAAAACATTGTCAAGACAAATGTTGTACAGCTTAAAATTCTAAATAAAATGAGTACCCTTATTAATATTTTTGTTGAACATTAAGGTCGCAATTCTAAATAAAAATTTTGCTTTAATCGCTCTTCAAGAGCTCGAAACCACCTATTTTCATTTTAACTTAACTGATATGAAATATTTTTTCAGAATACTGCCTTTCAGTGGAAGAAGGCATATTAATTGAGATGGCACATATATAATTTTATAAAACCTCCTATTCAAAAATTTGATATTAAAAAGTGCAATTTTTTACTTACTCTGTTAAAAGTTATAGGAAACTGTCCAGTCATTTGACTGTTTTGTAGAAAAGGGTTTCACTAGCGCATATACAGCCTTGTCCAAAAGTATTAGGCGTCCTCATTTTAATACATTATTGGTTTTAAAGGTAAAAAATAAAAGTTTTATTATTTTACAAATTATTGTATTAACTTAAAATTACATAAAAATAGCAATATTTAGTTGGTCCACTCTTGCTTTTAATAACAGCAGCAATTCTTTGGGGGCCTACTGCGTACGTGGCTTGCAAATTTTTCTGCACTTATGCGTTGCCATCGAAATACTCAAGGCCTGAGGACAAGAGTTGTGACGACATCACTAATCGACCGACTTCTCACTAGTGGTGGAATTCCCACTGGAAAATTTTGAACAGCAATTTTCTTTTAGTTTATTTGTGGAATATCTATTATCTTATAAAACAATAATAACAATTTAAACTTACTGGTGAGAATTTGGAATTCCCCAATAAAAAATCAGCCAGATGCGGTAACACTGTGGCAATCCGCATCTGGCTGAATTTTTATTTTGGGATTCCGAATTCCTACCTATAAATTTAAACAGTTAGTATTGTTTTATACAATGATAGATATTCCACAAATAAAATAAAAGAAAATCGCTATTCAAAGTGTTCCGGTGTGAATTCCAACACTAGTGATGATTCGGTCGATTAGAGATGATGTCACAGCTCGTGTCCTCTGGCATTGAGTATTTCGATGGCAACGACTTATGGCATCCTACTCTAGAATAAGATCACTTATCGAAGTTGTTTTTGATGTTATGCAGTGTTATCTTTTTTATGTTTTAATATGCCCCAAAGGTGCTCGATTAGATTAATGTCTTCAGCTCGAAAGCTAAAATAATAATACAAATGGTTATCCATTGGTTTTTTCCAAACAAAATGACTTCGTAAATGACAGAAAAAATATCTTTTCCGAAATTGATTCTTTAGGCGCTTAGTAATTTAGGTTCAAAAATATGGATCTAAAGCTACAAACCCCTTAAAAACATCAATTTAATAACCACTAACCTAAATTAACACAATCACAAATTTAAGAGCTTTAAACCAGTAAATAATCTACAAATCCTCAAAAACTTTAATTGAAAAAGATTTAAGTTAAATAAGAAAATTTCCCACTTTCTTGGTCATACTGTCTTTTGGGCATTTTTAGGCATTTTTTAAACTCAGATGAAAATAACATTTATTTTATGTGGGAATCAGCTTAGATGCTGCCATTTATTCGTTCGCTTTGAACGCAAAAAACATTCAGGTATTAAGGCTCCTGTCCCTGCCCGCGAAGACACTCACGAGCTAATGCTAATCCTATGGGGAGGGATTTTCCTAACATCTCGTTTGCATTTCCACATTTTTAAACATTTTTTTTTGCATTGGATAGCCGAGATCCGTCTCTAAGGCGCACTTTTTTTAACTCTTTCATTTTTGGTTGCAGATATTTTTTAGAATGACACTTTCATTTTCAGAACCGGTTTTGAAACTAAAAGTAACTTCATTAAAAATATCTGCGACCCAAATCGAAAAAGTAAAAAAGGTGCGCAGTAGAGACAGACCTCGGCTGTCCAATGCAAAAAAAAAATTATTTAAAAATGTCGAAAAGCAAACGAGATATTAGAAAAATTCCTCCCCATAGGATTAGCATTAGCTCGCAAGTGTCTTCGTGGGCAGGGACACAGCCTTAAGGAGTGTAGTGAAAACGTAAAAAAAATCGGACATTTTAGTTTTTAAAAGGAAAATAACAGAGTCCCCTTATGGGAACCCAGAGACCGAAGAGGTTAAGATATGGGGACTGCGCTGACCTCTCCAGCAACACAATGTTTCTGCCTTTAAACCAGCATCTTTATGACAAGGAGCATTGTCTTGTTGGAACTTGATGCCACGTAATCCGGTGTCACTAAAAATGTGCGTTAATGAAGGCCTCAGCACAGTTTCCAGTACATGTATGCATTTGTGTCTGTTCATGCGGCCTTCGCAAACGAACATTTCGCTAACGCCATCAGCAGCCATGCAGCATCAGATCATAATACTCCCGCCTCCGCGTTTTACAGTAGGCCCCACACAATCTGGATGATATTGTTCGCTGGTACGTCTCCAGGAAGGTTATACGGGGTGTTCCAAATACGCGGAAATAAAACAAAAATGATTCATCTTAAAATATTCTCATTTTCATTACAAATGCCTAATCTGACTGAATGATGGTTATTTTTTATTAAAAAATGGTTAAAATGCTTAATTCATTGTTAGATTCATCGGACCACATAACATTTGACCAATGCTTTTTTGCAACATAATGTTGTTTTCTGAAAGAATGGGGCTTCTTTATGACTTTGCACCCTTTTCATCCAAATTCTGCCAGTCTTTATCTTGCCGTTCTAGCACTTATACTCCGTCCAATGTCTTCTGGCAGAGCTGCAGCGACATCAGATGAAGTTTTTTTGCGATCTCTAACAAACTTTCGTATTAGTTTTCTGTTTTAGTGTTTCGTTGTCACATGTCGGCCCCTTGTTGACTTGTTTCCCTGTGACAGAATCTCCGTGAAACTTGTAATAGCAGATTGCACAGCACTGCGAGAACACTTCAGCAACTTGCTTATCTCTAATTGAGATTTGCTTTGTTCAAGCAAATCCTAACTACTCACTCTTTTTTTCACAGGTAGCTCACATTTTTGGACATTTTAAAATTAATGATTTAAAATTTCTCACTAGATCGCACACGAAAGTTACTTTGCCCTGTGAATATAAAATAAAGATTGGCAAAACATTCGAAATATTTTTTCAAAAAATTGCATTTACTTCGTTTAGTCTCCATACGTTGCAGAAGTACCAAAGGGATTAAATATGTTTTGATTGACGTTTGATAACACCGCTTACACTTTCTGTATACCATTTGTTATTTTTTCTAATATTTTTTTGTGATTCAAGGTGTTTGGTAGGGGTTGCCTATTACTTTTGGTTAAGGCTGTACTTTATTGGATAAAACATCCTGATTTAAAATCTCCATAATCACTCCAAACGTAATGAAATAAAAATATATTTTCAGATTTTATTTTTTTAGTGATTAAATTATAAATTGATAATTTCTGAAAGAAAACAAATACGCTATTTCGCTGGCAAGAAACATCGTTTCGTGTTTTGCTGAAAATTAAATCAAAATCACTTCCATAGTTATCGAGAAAAAGGTATACGAGTGACTTGTCATTTCAATACTGATACTGCCAACCTCAAACCATAGTTTTAGAGGACAGATATTTTTATTTAAAGACTATAATACCTTTATTTTTAATATTTTAAGACATTTAAACTTAAGATGATCGTACACTGTAAATCATTTTTATTAAAACCATCTTAATCCTTTTTTGTAAAATATCGAAGTTTAAAATCGTGCTATTAGTTGACCGTGAATTGCTCTAGCGATAAGGCTCCCGCACGCAATTATCGCCCGCCTCCTTCCCATCCATTCCTCGCAATTTATTTTCAACCTGCTTAATTTGAATACATACACACTGTTATTCACTCTATATACGTTATATTAAATACTACATATTTCAAACACAATATCTGTTAATAAACAATATTTCCCATCATTTACCAATCATTTTTAAATATGCTAAAAATCATGGAAAACACACTTATTAAGTCATTAAGCTGTTCGTACAGGCAAAAGCAGGAGGGGGAAACTTATTGCGTTCATTTCTGATCTATGTCGAAAGGATTAAAACAATTTTCAGCTTTCCCCTAATTATTTCCGAATTTGGTGGGTTTTTTTTTCATCTCCAATCTGTATTCCAAAAAAAATCGTTTATTCCTTCGGAAATTTTCAGCATTGCTCATTGATTTCAGCTGCATCGGTCCAAACGATGCACCCTTTATTTATTGCTATTAACACCACTGTTTATTATTATCAGTCATCACTAACTCAAGACCGTAAAATGTACACGATGCATCAGTGCTGCATCATTTAGTGTTTTAATGCGTCAGTGTGCTCCATTAAGAATGATTGGCTGTGAAAAACTGCGAAATACATGGAACGAACTTGGCTACAGATTTGGTGTTTGTCGTGATACAAAAGGTTCGCACATCGAACATTTGTAATTGAAAAAAGAAACAAACTTAGATTGTCCTTCTTTATTTTATGTCTCTTAATATAATATATGGAATAGTTTTGAAAATATATATATATATATTTTTAATCCAGTGATTCATTTATGCTAACCCTGTATATTTCGAATATATATATATATATATATACGTACATACATATATATATATATATATACGTACATACATATATATATATATATATATACGTACATACATATATATATATATATATATATATATATATATGTATAATAAATTTGGAATCACAAATATATGAAGAAATGGATAAAGTTCTAAAGATGATTTAGAAATGAACATATGAAACCAGTATGTAAAATAAGAAACTATGAATGACTCACAGAATCATCAGAGGAGCTTGTGAGTTCATTCATAGAAGATGCGTTATTTCATCCAATTTTGTCGGCATTAAGCCAAAAATGGCAAAATTTAGCTCCTTATAATCCAAACATTACAGAAAATACATAATAAAAAGCTAAGAGATCCAAAGAAAGATACACCTCAGACAGGATATTAAAAATATTAGAGCACAATACCTGAATGACATACTTAGAGTCGAAACTATTGCATATCAGCATGGAAAACGATGTTAAGACTATTTTAACATGTGATCTACATTTGAGCATTTGAGTGAAACCCATAACTGTGCTGCCATCTGATGTGAGAAATGAAAAATTTAAATTGGAACTAGATTAATAACAATAATGTTTAGAGTTGTCATCTTAAGCCCCCCCCCCCCAAAAAAAAAAAAAATGAATGCAAATGATTGAAGAAATCAAGAAAAGACTTAGATTAACTTTTAGTTAAACTGGAATGAAAAAATAGTAATAAACTTAATAAGTACTGAGTGAATACAAAATAAAATAAAGAAGAGGAATAAATTAATACAAATAAAGAAATAAAGAATTATATAAAAATAAATAAAAGGGCAATTGATTAAATTAACGTTTTAAAGCCAAAAAATTGTAATATAAAAAAATATGAGAATATAAATAACATTTAAAAAGATGAGGAATATTTGAGATAGTAAAATTTAGCCTTCTATCATGTAAATAAATTTAAAAAGCAATGAGGAATATTGAGATAGAAAAATATATCCTGAAATGATGATGCAATATGTGAAATTTTTTTATGTTAAATGTATGATACCCCGTATTTTCTTTTCCTATTACATGTCTATACAATATATAAGCATATATACATACACTTATACACGCTCACACACATAAAAACATATAAAGTTTTAAACTTCTTTTTAGCATTCCCGACCTCAACCCTCCATAATGGTATTTTTATTTTTTATGTTTTTTATGTTTTTAGTATATAATGTATGGAAAAACATACACATACACCAAACTTTTTTTTTATTATATATATATACATACATATAATTTTTTGTGTGTATGATTTTTATAATTTTTTCAGCAATCTACATATATATATATATATATATTCGTAACTATCTATTTAGGACTTGCAAATGAGCATCAGGAACATTCTATTTCCAAAAATTTCCCATTAGACCATGTATGTAAAATATATGCAGGTTTAGAATAAAAAATTTTGTATTAAATTATACTTTTGACGTAAAATAAAATTTAAAAAGACCCCTTTTCTATTTACGATATAATTTTACTTTAATGAAATATCAATTTATGGAACTTTTTTCCGGTGAAATATCTAGCAGTTAGCAACGTTATTTAAAGCAGCTTAACGAGGCAAATTGCTATATTTGTTATAAACAAATACCCAATAAATACTACGCAATATTAAAACTTGTTTGAGCAGAGATGTTTTACTGTCTCCCTTTTATGAGAAGACAATGAAATTCCTTTCCCTGTAAAATAAAAATAAAATAATAATAATAATGATATCAAAAGCGTAATTGTGTAAACTGTTATAATTAATATTAAAAACTTACTAAGTACGCACATATACATATAATTATTGCTTCATTTTCATAATTATTACAGCTTTAAAAATTTACGAGGAGAATAAAGAAAGATATCTCAGTAAGCGCATGGCATTTATTGAATGTTTATTCATTACCATAATCTTCGTCTAGCTATTTCAGCTGCTTCAAATGGCATCACCATCTGCCTGTCTCCCAAGGTGGTTACGATAGCTGAATAAATATTTGTTGTAAATGAAACATGAATCATGAAAAAGAATTTCCTGTCTTTAATAGAAAGAAAAAGAAAATAGTTTCTTGTCTTTTTATAGTGCATCATTGTTTCGATAGTTAATGTTAAACTCGCATGAAAATTCATGTACAGTCATAATACAAACAATACAGAATGGCCGAAAAGTATGGACGCGTTGTTTGACGTTTATATTTAAGAACTTAAATAGTACAATACATGCTTATTTTTTTCTATTATTGTAGTAATTTTATGGACTTTCTTGTCACATATTTTTTTTATTTATTTTAAATGAGCTTGTGAAGCCATATGTCCATCGCTTAGCCATTGCTCAACTGGCGGCAAATTCAGGGATTAGCTTTATGAATTGCATCTCGCTTTAAAATCCCAATTAGAACTCTCTAAGAGATCATTAAACACAAACAGTGCAAATCAATAAGAAACGTTCATTTAAAACATAAATCAGGTCGACCGCCTTCTATCAATAACCGAAGAATTAGAGATATCATCAAGAATGGAATTCCCCGGAAACAGCGCTGTAAGACTGAACTCCATTGCAAAGAGTCTGGCTATATCTCGCCAAATTGTCCGGAACACTTTTAAAAACAAACTGTGTAGGACTTCATATCAATCGTTTGTATTGCAGGAAACATTTGTCAAACGATGCCAAGCTATAGAAACTAACCAGATGCTCCAAATTTTAAAATTGGCCGCGTAGAAGATGTTTTGTGGTGGGATGAGAGAATCTGTATCATCGAGAATGCGCATAATCGTCAGAATGATTGACAACTGATGAGTCCAATGCTCAGAAAAGCAGGAATAAAAAAATTGTGACCCGATTGCTTTTTCCGAAAGAACTAAAAGTTTGGGCAGACGTTACCACCACGGAAAAAACCTTTTAATTTTTATTGATTAAAAACCTAAAGACTAATGCAAAGACGTACTATGACAAGCGTTGACTAAGATTGCAGCCCCATGGAAGCAAAGTAACCCTAATGGAGTCTTCCGGCATTTGGACTTTTGCCCACCGAGCAAAATTGACTTTGACATCTTGGAAGCCCGTATGCCTGGATATATAACATGGCGTTGAAACAATCCAAATCTTAACTCACTCGAATTCTCTGCTTGAAGCTACTTAGAAAAAAGTTAAAGCGCAAGAAAATCTCCAGTTTCGATTGCTATGCGAACTTATGAAGGATTCGGAAGGTTTGGATGAAAGTTATCTGCGACGTACCATCAATTCTGTGATCTCTCGTTTGGAAGTTTGAGTGAAAATAAATGGTGTACATTTTGAACAATTTGTTTAAATTGTGTCATTTGTTACATTTTTTTTTCTAAATAAAACAATTCACCAGGTACTGTATATTTTTGACAAAAATATTTTTTTTTCGCCCATACTTTTCAACCACCCTGTATATTGGGCAATACATTTAAAATAATAAATTTTGAAAGAATCAATACGGAATCTTACAGTGAGTCTCATACCCTTAATGAAAATGTTAAGTCTGAAATTTTCTGATGTTTACACACTCATACACCATGCGCGAGGTTGCCGAAATTTATTCAAAATTTTTTTAAAAATTACCTTAGAAGTATTTCATATTTATGAAATTTATGTCAGTAGATAGCTTAGAATCTGAAAATTATTTACAAATAATTGTTTAAGTAGTTATCAGTTTGTTTTTACATGTTAGCATTATAAACTTTGACTCAAATCAATAAATTATATTGAACTCTTTCTTAAACACTTATTTCCGAAATTTGACGTTTCTGAGACGGGCACGATTGATGCATGTATGGTTTATATTCTGTTTTCTTTAGCAAATTTTAATGAATTTTGAATGCAAGAACTTTTTTTATCAGTTCCTCAAGTTTAGGTGAAAATATCTTCTACATCCCCATTGGTAGCTAATATGTTTGTCGCGGCTGTAGCTGCTATTGTATTCCTGTTTATACTAAACATTTAATACCGTTTAGATATCAGAAACATGAACAGGAATAAAAAAAAAAAAATTCAAAGAGTCTTTTAAATAGGAAAACCATTTTTTAATATTGCCGAATTCGACAGACAAGTTTAAAGTAGTAATTGTATGCATGAAGAGAATGAAAAATTTTCACAGAACATGGGCTCGCAAAACACCTATTTAATCAAAAATACAGGGCGTTCTACTCTAATTCGACTTGGGTTGGCATTACTAACTTATAGAAAACTGCAGTAATGAAACTTTTAACAGACATTATTAACTTTACTATAAATGTGATAAAAATTAAAAATGTTTTCATTATACGCGCTAGCAGTAGGACCTGGACGCTTCGCATTTTAATAATAGGCATTAATAGATGAGCGCGTAATAATTAATAGTTATTAACAGATGATTAATAACGAGAGTGCGATGTGGATGGAAATGTTTCTCATGATCGAAAATTTTGTCTAGATAAAACTTTTGAACAAAAAATCGCCTATGGATGGCCCTATACCTAGAAAAGTGAAAAAAAGTGCACTGCAGTTATAGACAGATTATTTTTTGCAATCTATTACAATATTTTAAAATGTGCTTTCTTTCTAGTTCGAATCACATCCAAACGATTTTTAATTTCATTTCTCACGTAGTACAATATATAAGTATTGCATTATACAGCAGAGACAAATTGCTGCCAAATTCCCATTCCGCGTAGACCTGAAACTAAGATCATGATTGATTTCAGGGGCCGACATATCATTTTGTAAAAGCATCCAGAATTCTCTTAAAATGTATTCATTTTTTTCAAGTTTTTGCATCCATCTTATTTTTGATTAACACTGTCATGCATACGAGGGTGTACTGAAAAGCATTCCTCACAGAATTGTGCATATTTTATTTGCATTCCGTTATCACATATAAACTCTATATGTAGTTCATTAACGCTTGTGGAATACAGCGACATAATAAAGAATAATTTTCTTTTCAAATATTCAGTAGGTTAAATACGTCTTTAACAAATATTTTCTCTGTACTTGAAGATACGTACTGTAGAAGATTTTCTTAATGAATTTCTGCTCTTGAAACTAACAATGCGATCAAAATACTTTGTTACTTTCTGCTTTGTGTTAATGTATCCGAAGTTTATTATTTTACATAAAACTAATTGATATCTATTAATTATATATCATATATTATACGGTATCACCTATTACGTGAGAACCCATTTTATTCGAGAACGATGTTATCACACTTCATACAAAACTAGGTACATACAGTTAAATTTTCAAAATGACATTTTTATTTTTCCCAAAATTAATACAATCAACCAGAGTTCAGTTATGGTGAAACACTCAATATTTATGATTAAATACGTGGTTTACGACCCCATGTCCTAAGGCAATTTTTCATTCTATTGATGGCTGTTATTATCACTTTGAATTTATCGGACGAATTCAGAGACATCCCGTATGTGTGTGTGTGTGCAAATATAATAAACATACTCAAAAGTTGATTTAATTTCTTAACACATTAAAAAAATATTGAAAATTATTTGTTTCACTTTAAATTAGCCGCGATTGCTTTATCTTAGACCAACATTATCTTTCTGTAAGCAATAAATTAATTTTATATATATGGAAAAAATGCTGTTCCAAACGATTAGCGAATACGCATTAGAAAAATATTCAAAAGCTTCACAACTAAAATACTAAAATATATAGAAAAAACTTAAAAGCAAATTAGGATGTTTTCATTCCTTATATGGAGTTGGGAAAGTTTCATCTGAATATTCTTCCATATCAAGTTATTTTACAAGTAATAACTAGTATGTTTTGGCCATCACAACACTTTCTTCTATATAAATCACGTCAGTCAAATCATTTAAATAGTACAAGAAATTACATCAATTTAGCACCAATTCATATTAAAGTATATCTGAATTTGAAGTTTGATGAAAATTCGTGTATTAGTTCTTGAGATAGAACTATGGTGGAAATTCTGAAAAATTCAGCATAGCAGCGCCACCTGCTGAGCGATTTGCACCAAAACAAAAACAGCACTAATTAATATCCAGGTATACCTGAATCTGAATTTTTATGAAAATCCGTGCATTAGTTCTGAAGATAGAGCTATTGCGGAAATTGCAAAAAATGCAGTATAACAGTGCCAACTGTTTAGCGATTTACACCAAAATCTAGAAAACGTCAATTTATATCAAGAACTATCTGAACCTGAAGTTTGATGAAAATCAGTGCATTAGTTCTGGAGATACAGCTATTCTGGAAATCGTGAAAAATGGTGCACCACCTGTCGAGCAATTTACACCAAAAACTAATAAGCACCAATCTATATCAGGGACTAACAAAATTTTTATTAAATTCCGTGCATTAGGTCTTGAGATACAGCGCCCACAATAATTGTGTCACATACATACAGACAGACATTTTGTAAAAACATGTTTTTCGGAATCAATGACCCTTAAAACGTGTAAATCCGTCGAAAACCAAAAGTTGAAAGTTTTCACGAATCCAATACTTTCTTCTTGCAAAGATAGAAGAAAGTAATAAATTAAAAATGTTTTTTTTTTCTTTTGTCTTTCGTTATATAATGTTTAAATGTTGTAAGATGTTAAATATATTTGACATGGTACCACGTGATAAATACTACCGCCACTTTAATTTGAACATTCAAGTATACGCTGTAGGATCAGCTACTCTTGAATTGCAATTGACCTCGTTATAACAATTGCGAACTATGTAGAATCTAAATCCCACATGGTATTAAAGTTAATATAGGAGTTCAATATTGCAGAATATAGTGAATCAGCATTTATAAAGTTCTCAGTATTGCATCATGCTATGTGTTCCATAATTCTGAACTGTCATATTTCAGTACTGCAGCTGTAGTTGAAGAGAGGGGATACAATCTTAAAAAATACAAATAACGATAAGTAAACGGCTTTTTATATTATAATTTTTCGTAATATGAAAGTGTTCACCGCGTATTTTAAGGATTTACTTCTTTCTGCATTGAGAACACATTAAATAAAATGTATTAAAAGTAATAAATTTATTAAATTTTCAATCTATGCTTAAAATATCATGAAAGTTCCTTTCAAACGATTTAGAGAATATTATATAATATTGTCTTAAATATAAAAATGTTCACTATGTATTTTAGAGATTTACTGACTTCTATTATATAGAGAACGTGTTAAGTAAAATTTATTTGAAGCATATTTATGATATTTGCAACCAAACTTTGATACATACACTAACCCTTTTCCAGAGAATAAACTATTACATTCATAATACTTTCGGAAATTACTAAAGTACAAAAGATATTGACATTTTTTTCCCAAAATTCTGATCAGAGTTTTATAGGTTTTCGTTTATTTAAATTTAATAATATAATAAATGTTTTAATATTATAATAAGTTTTCCAAGCTAAATTGTTGTTGCTTTTTTCTTGATTTTAGTTGAAAAAATTAAAATATAAACTTTAAAGGAAAAGTAAAAAATAAATTATTATTTACTTTTTCATTATATTTTGAAAAGATGTACTTCTTATTGACACTTTGCATCGAACTTGGTGACAATTAAGAAATTATTACATTTGGGTTCGCATCATAACCGGGATTGAAGTAGTAACTACAGAGCATTTAATACAAAAAAAAAAAATATATCACGTTCAGCTTAATTATTCAATGCTTAAGTTTAAAACTTAACGGTCGCATTACTCCTCCCAGACACAGGCAATTTTTTTTTTTTTTTTTTTATTAATATGGCCAAATCTAAGTACATATAGAAATTACTAGACATTTACTGAAGGAGAATGCTGCGTTTCAAATAAATATTTCATTATTTCTATGTACAGAACTTTGTGTTCCGTATAGATTTTTATATATTAATAAAAATATATGTTGTTTATTTAGAAATTTGGATATTTTTTAAAACATAATTTGAAAAATTGCTTTTAACATAAATTTTTTTTTTTAATTTTTTTGAAAAATTTTCCTTTTTTGTAACACTTTTCGCATGGTTTTCAAAAGGATCTTAAGACGTTGTTGACATTTTGCCAAGCAGTTATAACAACCTTCAATTACACTGACATTCCCAAAGGAATGAGACTGGGAACAGTACCAGTATTATTCTTTCTAATGGAGTTCGTTCTCTAAGGAATATGAGATAAAAGCTTCCAGGCTTATTTGGAACCTGGACTTCCCTAAAACAATAATCTCAATAATAACGCCCTACGTGATATCGGAAGCACATTGTAAGCAAAAGCTCTGATTGATGAAATAGGTTATAGCCTTCATGAATTCACGATTTCTTTCTGCGATGCCAACTTAAGGAATTCTTTCGAGGCGTATTTGATAAAATAATATATATATATATATATATATATATATATACACCATGTATTTATACATATGCGTATATATATATCCAGTTATCCGCATAAAGAAGAAAGCAGTCTGTTGAGATGTTGATAATCAGCGAAAGGTGGTGTATTTTGCTGTTTTTAAATATCTTTTTAATATAAGAAAAAATTGGAAATTCATGATGATTTTTAATTTTTGCACTAGATTCTGGGTATTTTTATTTCAAAATTTCTTCAGTAATCTAAAATATTTTGGATTTTAAGAGTCATTTAAGATAGCCGTTAACTCAGCAATTTTTAAATAGCCTTACATATATATTAAAGAAAATAATAAAATCATATAAAAATGTATGCAATTCATTTACGCAAAAAATTGTAAGTTTAAACTATGGATCATTTTAAATTATGCTAAGAATAGATTTGCATAGTTTAGCCTTGCAATACAAATATTACAATGTTAAGTACAATATTATAAAACTTGTCTAGTTTTTTTTTTTTTTTTTTTTTTTTTTTTTTTTTTTTTTTTCACTTATAAACTATAATTTCTGAAGAAGGAAGTAACTCATATAAGTTTATTTTACTGAAAAGGGAGTAACATGGACACTAATTCATATTTAATATGATAGAAATATATAAAAATAAACATAAATATAGCATCTTATATTTGTGTGTGATTTCCCTATACAAATATTCTACACTGACATAGAAATGCGGGATATTTCTTTCCGTATAACTTTTCTTCGCTTAGAATTCTTACCTCCCGATCTCACCCAAGTAAATGAAATCTTTTTGCATGACCTTTTAAGAAATTTTGTACGAACGTTCCGCTACACTTTTGAACGATATCTATATCGTCTTGCAAATATTTATAACAGAAAATTTATTTATTTTCAGTAGGAGGGAATGAATAAAATAACGAAAAATGATATATTGCAATAGTACTTAAAATGAAGGAAATATTTTATCTTTATCTTCGTAAATACTTATAATGGAAACTGCAAATATTTTGGGATAAAAGACTTTCAATATACCAATAGTCGTATTACTTATGAGGCAGAGCTGTTAAATCAAAGTAACATGGATCTGATGCACCAATGTCATTGGTGGCTATGCAGGAATATCCTCCACACACATTAGGATTTTTCCAAGATAACGCAATAATGCTTTCTTGCCGTGTGGAATCTTTTGCTTCGCTGAAGATAGATTCATTATTTCTGAACCAGGAAAAATTGAAATCTGGTGAGTTGGCAGAAGATCGACAGCTAAGTATTACACTCTCTTCATTCATCTGTATAACCTCCTGAGACCCAAGCGAAATATAATGCATATATTTTTTTAATATGAGTTTTTTTTCAACAAATAGACATCAAGAATGATGTTCTTAAAGAAATTAATAAATTTCGATTTTTTAATTTTGTTTTACAGCACATCCATCTAAATGGGTGTACAGGCCATAACTCGCTTTAAAATAATAAAAAAATGCTAAAAGTATGGGAAAGAATAGAATTTATTATAAAGAACATAAGGCAAGTATTAACATCTGCTATTAAAATTGAAAAAAAAATAGTGTAAACAAATTAAAATAACATAAAAACGAAACTACATGCAGAACGTAGATTTCCAACTTGACTCATTTATTACGCCATTTTGTAAACAAAGTAGTTACTGTTGCCAAAATCGAAAAACTGAATGTAGATTTTTGATTCATGCTTTGTCATGCCAAACTGGTTTTAGATTGCTACAATGAAATGTAACGCAATAGAAGGAGAAGGCAAAACATCCATTTAAATGGATGCCATGTCTCAGGAGGGTATTCCTACTACATAGAGCACAACACACGGTCTGTCAGTTGTTTTTATGTCTGTCGTTGCTATATGTATTTGGATTTGGGCATCTTTATGAAAAAACAAAACTGTGCCTGGGAGGAGTATTTCGATCGTTAAGGGTTCAAATTAAGCAAACACTAATATATGAGTGAAATATATGATATTTACATAAAGAATTAATTAGTTTTTAATTATTGTACCTTTAATATATATAACTATAAATTGCCAATTTATTATAAGCCAATCAACATTTTAACGACCTGGGGAAAAAATATATTTTCCCAAATATGTCTATATAAATGGATATAGCTTCCAAAAGATTCGATTTTTATTAGTTTCAAGAAATAAAATTGCGCTTGCTTAATCAGCTGTAAGTTTCTTTAACGGTACCATGGATCCTTATTTGAGCAAATGTCGGCCAAAAAATCGATTTTTTTTTAGTGTATTATTATGTATTCTCCAGTTTGTACTGTGTCATTTGAGAAAAAAAGCAATGTCACAAGTGTTTTAATTTTGTACACTAGAAAGGTTTTAGCCCTTTAATGTACAGGATGTCCGAAAATTTCCTGATACATTTTAAAATTCAGTATAAAATCAAGTAATTGTCGTACATAAGTTTTACTGTTTCTCAAGAAGAATGGGGCTTTTCCCCCACATCCCGGAATCATAATAAACTGGAAGCACTAATTTGGAATGAGATTCATGGCAGTAACGTAAAGTTCTTCTCAGGATGAAAAGTTTTCTTTAGGCGAATGAAAATAAGTAGTTCAAAATTTCGATCATAGATGGCACCACTTGCTCGCATGTTTGCTTTAAAACATGCGATTGTTATCTGATTTTCAGACTAATTTTTGCTGTGGCACAAAAATAACGATTCCCAGTGCTTGGAGTCGGTAATAGATAAGTATTACGACGTACATTAGCAAAAATAATGCATTTCAATACATACTTGCGCCTGCGTAAGTCTATTTTTTTGTAGTGGAGGGGAGGGAGAGATTGCCTACAAATTAATAATTAAAGCAAATTTTATCAGATCACTATTTACAGTTAATTACAAATTGTTGTAAAATGCCGTTTTTGTGCTTTACTGTCTTACATTTATTTTTTACTCTGTGAATGTTGGACAACAAGTCTCTATAGAAGAAAAAAATGATGTTAGAGAAAGTGAAGGTAAAAACGCGACTAATAAATGCTGAATATCCTCCTAACATTATTTTGAAATTCAAACTTTAAAGCTTTTATTTTGAATTTAACACAAGAAAAAATCGTATTTAATGCTTTGTCACAGGAATCAGAGAATCGACTTTGAAAGAAAATATTTTGAGATAATTATCGCACACTAACTTTAATTTAATCGTGAAAGTACTGGAGAATTTTAAATTTTCAAAGTACCATACACCCATACACCAGATAAAAAAGGTTTATAAATTTATATGTATTGTATATATATATATATATATATATATATATGCGTGTGTGTGTATTTAAGTATTTGTGAACTGTTGTGATAGGAATTTAAATATATTAATCTGCTATAATATTGTACATTTATTTATAATGAATCATTATTTAATGAATCATCTATACCATAATTTTACTTATTTTTTATTTAGTTTTATATATAGGTATGTATATATACATATTTTTAATTCATCAATTATATTAACATAATACTCTTACTGATTTAAAACTTAATCCACTATTAGTTACCATTTTTATTAATAATTACTTTTATTTATTAATTAGTTTTTATTCTCCCACCCACTGTTTTTTCCTAAATATGAAAGCTTTTGAAGTCATCTTTAAATGTATTATTTAATTATGCAGGGCTGCACTATTTCTGATCCATTAGAAATAAACGGCCAAGTGCGAGTATTACTCGCGCTCAGAGGGTTCCGTACAATAAATATATGAATTATTAATTGTATTATTAAAAAAATATCATCGCTTAAAGAATAATAATTCTTTGTAAAAACTATACAACGTAGGATTGGGTATAGCTGTGTCTACTAGAAAAGTATAAATGGTTATACCATAAAAGTTCAAAGAGATATGAAGCCTAAATAATATCAAATGTATAATTATATATAAAAATAAATATCTATTATGTATAATTCTTTTTTTTTTTAAATCTTATCCTAATCTGCTAATGATAAAATTATTTCGGTACTGACAATAAAAGTATTGATATTTAAACTTCATTTAGCATTTCGTAAAACTAATTTTAGTGTAAGTAATAATCTTTTCTTTTTACAGTGTAGCTAAAACAAAACTCTTGCTCAAAGTTTAAACTTGGCATTATGCTCAACGCGCTTCGAAAGGAGGTCGCAAAATTGTGTCGCCGCTCTGGTCCGTGCCACGTTTTTCCAAATAGGTGCTAAACTAATGTTTAAAATACGGTAGGCGTATTCAGAGTTCTATTCAATGCAACTGGGCGCGAATCCTGCAGTATTTATGTGATTAATTCTAATTAAATCAGTCTGCTTTTACCAATTTGTCATTTTTTGCTTTTATACTGCTACTGGGCATTACATTACACAAATATATCGTTAAAAGTTGTTATCTAGGCTTTAAAAGCCGATGGTACATAGAGTACGCCGCACTTGTCATTATGTATGTCCAAACCGTCCGTGTTTTTAAGAATTAATATCTCGGCTAATTATTACAGATTTTTTTCGAAAATCATTATCAACAAAGCTTTTATACTTCTGCTACGACAGGTACCTCCAGCGCTCCTCCACGCTTTTGCTGAATGCCCACAAATCGAAATTTGTGTATAACGGAGAAATGCGCTTTTCTCAAAATCTATGTGACCCTGGGTAATCGCTATAATTTTCCTGCAGTGTTTACATTAACGTCTACTACCTCTAATTTTTTCATAATTTTAGTTTTAGTATATTCGGAAATAGACGGGGGGTGGGGGGGGAGACATATTTTTGCACTACATTTGCGATGATATCTCTGAAAATATAATACCTAAAATTAAAAGAAATGTATTTTTGAGTCAGTGTTAGGACCGCTTTCAAACGATATGCCACACGATATACAAAGAAAATATTTTATTTCAAGTTACTTAATTAACCCCTCTAAATTTTTACCAAATATATTTGTGAATGTTTAATAATTTTAAATATGAGGGTCAATAGTGTTTATTACTTCCCCCAATTTGAACTTTCCACGTTCCATAGCTTACGAGAAAAATGACTGTGACAGACAGACAGTCACAGGACTGATCTTATAATGGTTCCGTTTTAACTTTTTAAGTAAGAAATCCTAAAAATACTGTACTTTTACTATTTCAACCAAATCACACTATGCATTTTTGTTCCTTGGTTATATTCATAGCATTTTACTTAAATATTTTTGACAACATGTGCAAATCAATCATTTCTTATACATTTATTGGTGTATCATTAATGCACATGGTTGGATTTTCAATTGGTAATATGCTTCTTTTTTAATCTATTTCAGTCTTTGTTATTTCAGGCTTCGTTTTCGAATTTATTGTGTGCGGTAGCCCAGATTTTGCATTTTTCAGATTATTATGGCTAATGCAAGGATCAAACCGTACATGTCATTTGTGGAATTCAAGGTAATTTGGGCCTGATGATTCTGCCTTGATTCCACAAATATTTCCATTTTCCTAATTTACTGTGTTTTCAATTCGTTATATCACTTGTTATAAGGATCTGTTTCAAAGAATTTTATAAATGTTTATACATCATATATAATTTGCATAAAAATTCATTTATATTCACATTTGTTGATGATAATTTGTATTGGTTTATAATGGTTACACACACACGCATATACATATGTATATATATATATATATATATATGATATAATTTACTGTCACTTTTCGTGACATTCCGACGACTCTCGATATATCGAAGATAATGCAGTTTAGTAATTAATACCAGTAGCTTTGCCAACCCTCCGTTATCATATGACAACCGGAGTGCAGTCGTGGTGGCCTAATTGAAGACAGGTTCAAGAAAACATTGGAGAAATTTCCCCTTCAAGAATAATAGAGGCATCATGAGTTGAATGTGGTTTATTTGATAGGAATATATCGTAAACAATTCCAGTAACATATTCATCAGCTCTCGACGACATCGTTGATCCACTTCATAATAAATTTAAGATGTTAAAATAGTAGTTTCTCCACATTACAAGTCTAACCACCAAGTGATGAGGATTATTTAGACAAACGAAAAAGCGTACAAATTATGAGCTCCTAGTCTTTGCAACGCTATAAATACCCAGAAAAACAGGACGCGAATGAATACATTAACAGTGGAGAACCACTCCAGTAGAGAGGTGGGGAGGAATGGGACAGGAGACAAGCCACGATTCGATAGAAAGGGGTAACGAACGCGTGAGACGTCGAATGATCTCTTTCGAACCGGCGTCAGAAAAACTGCGTTAACAAACTTCTGGCGGGAAACTGGTGGAACAAATAGAATAATAATGCAAACGATATTTTAAAACATTCGAAGAAAAAGAATTTAGTATCAGAAATAAACTGAAAAAGTATTTTAATGGATTTTGACGAATAGATTTAAGGTTTTTAGAATAATAAAAGAATACGCATTTAAAGCATGGGAAAAAATAAGACATATTTAAGATAGTATTAAAGCAAATAAAAAAGGTAGCTATTAAGAATTTGGAATAATTTTACTAAGAATAAAGAGTGAAAATTTTTATTATTACGTATATATAGTTATGTATTTAGTATATCTGACTTTGATAAATATGTATAATTTGCATTACTTTTGCAATAAAACAAGCTTGTTAAATCGTGCTTGTTAAAAACTTTTATTTCATTTTTGATGATAACCAGTGATTTGAGAGAAAAATGATCGATATATCAAAGTGTTCGTAAGTAAATATCTTTTTTATTGCATTTTTTTCTGAAAAAGCTGATAAAGACGTGATAGCTTTTAGTTTGAAGGTTAAGAATATTACTTTTCATTTTAGAAGCTTAATTAAGCACTGAAAGTAATCACCGAAAATTAAAGTATGATTATTTTTTTATAAAAAAATAATCATCTCAATTATTTTTCTTTTATTAAAAAAAAATATCAAGGCATTTATTTTTATTGTGGTATATGTACAAAATGAATATACATAGTTTTTCTGTTATGATGAAAATGAGTATGCTACTGTAAATTAAGAAAATCCCGAAACTAAAATAGTCCAGGAAGAAAATCCTTTATGGAGTAGCTTTAATACCTAAAGCTACTAAGCAGATAGAGACCCTAGTTTCTACGCAATCTCATTACACAGAATTGCATTTTGCACTGCAGAAAAAAGTAGTTTTAAAGTTTTTTACATAATTTTTTTAGCGTTTTATAGATGCGTTACTTCATACGCTTTTTATGTATCACACTGTAATTTCGTTTTCAGATCACGAAGTTATAAGTGGATTGTTTTTTCTAACCAAAAGGCTGCATTATAAATGATGTAGAAAGTTTCATTATTAAGCTTTTTTACATTATTTCGTATGAATTTCCTAGAATGTGACATAATGGACTGAGAACTCACGCTTCTAATAATTTATTTACGTAGCGGTTTTCAGCTAGTCTTAATAAGTACGTAGGAGACCTTTATACAAACAGAAAAGGGCATTAATAGCGTAGAACATCTTTTACGTATTATTTCTGTTAATAATATTTTAATCTTAAATAATAATAATCTTGATAATCAATAGAGTTTTTTTTTTTTTTTTTTTTTTTTTTTTTTTTTTTTTTAAGAGAGTTTAAGTTGATAAGATTTTACACGCTAAAACAAAACAACAACAAAAATAATAATAATAATAATAATAATAATAATAACGAAAAGCCACAAAATGATCAAGAATAAAAATTTTCTAAAAGTAATGCATATTAAAAATGAGATAAATAATGAAATGGTAGCTAAACTTTAAGCTTGAATTAGACTGAACTCATTAAAAAGGCGTTTAAAAGAAATTTGGAAAAAAAAATGTACAGAGCAGTAGAAAATAACGATAGCATTTAAATCTTTACTCTTGTACGATTTGAACAAAAATATTAATTGATGAATGTGGCAAAAAAAAAAAAAAAAAAAAAAAAAAAAAAAAAAACCCTCATCGATATTAGACTTTTTTTACAATCCGATATATCAGAGATTCTTAGAAATTAATGTTTTACAAGTACAAATTAATTTTACTAAATTTTAGGTGACATTTCTAAATAAACATAAATCGTCGCCTCGGAGCAACAGTAGGGCAACCAGTAATAATCGAAAATTACTGCTATGAAAAACTGTGTCTACATCTAATGGAACAGTAGGCACTTTTTATGAAACACATCTGAGATATAGTATTAAACATATTTTTGTGTTTCAGAAGTTTTTCCACTAGATGTAAACACATGTATTCATAGCAGTATAAGAGATTCTTAGAAATTAATGTTTTACAAGTACAAATTAATTTTACTAAATTTTAGGTGACATTTCTAAATAAACATAAATCGTTCCCTCAGAGCAACAGTAGGGCAACTAGTAATAATCGAAAATTTCTTCTATGAAAAACTGTGTCTACATCTAATGGAACAGTAGGGACTTTTTATGAAACACATCTGAGATTATAGTATTAAACATATTTTTGTGTTTCAGAAGTTTTTCCACTAGATGTAAACACATGTATTCATAGCAGTATCAGAGATTCTTAGAAATTAATGTTTTACAAGTACAAATTAATTTTACTAAATTTTAGGTGACATTTCTAAATAAACATAAATCGTCGCCTCGGAGCAACAGTAGGGCAACCAGTAATAATCGAAAATTACTGCTATGAAAAACTGTGTCTACATCTAATGGAACAGTAGGGACTTTTTATGAAACACATCTGAGATATAGTATTAAACATATTTTTGTGTTTCAGAAGTTTTTCCACTAGATGTAAACACATGTATTCATACCAGTATAAGAGATTCTTAGAAATTAATGTTTTACAAGTACAAATTAATTTTACTAAATTTTAGGTGACATTTCTAAATAAACATAAATCGTCGCCTCAGAGCAACAGTAGGGCAACTAGTAATAATCGAAAATTACTGCTATGAAAAACTGTGTCTACATCTAATGGAACAGTGGGGAATTTTTATGAAACACATCTGAGATATAGTATTAAACATATTTTTGTGTTTCAGAAGTTTTTCCACTAGATGTAAACACATGTATTCATAGCAGTATCAGAGATTCTTAGAAATTAATGTATTACAAGTACAAATTAATTTTACTAAATTTTAGGTGACATTTCTAAATAAACATAAATCGTCGCCTCGGAGCAACAGTAGGGCAACCAGTAATAATCGAAAATTACTGCTATGAAAAACTGTGTCTACATCTAATGGAACAGTAGGGACTTTTTATGAAACACATCTGAGATATAGTATTAAACATATTTTTGTGTTTCAGAAGTTTTCCACTAGATGTAAACACATGTATTCATACCAGTATAAGAGATTCTTAGAAATTAATGTTTTACAAGTACAAATTAATTTTACTAAATTTTAGGTGACATTTCTAAATAAACATAAATCGTCGCCTCAGAGCAACAGTAGGGCAACTAGTAATAATCGAAAATTACTGTTATGAAAAACTGTGTCTACATCTAATGGAACAGCAGGGAATTTTTATGAAACACATCTGAGATATAGTATTAAACATATTTTTGTGTTTATGAAATTCTTCCACTAGATGTAAACACATGTATTCATAGCAGTAAGTCAGGAATCTCATTTTTTTATTATTACTAGATGTCCCATTGTTGTTCTGAGGCCACAAAATAAGTGGACTTTATTTTTACTTTCTTCTATCTTTACAAGAAGAAAGTATTGGTTTCATGAAAATTTTCGAATTCCAGTTTTCGACGGATTTACACGTTTTATGAGTCAGAGATTCCAAAAAACATGTTTTTACAAAATGTCTGTCTGTGAGTCTGTCTGTCTGTCTGTCTGTCTGTCTGTCTGTCCGTCTGTCTGTCCGTCCGTCTGTCTGTCTGTCTGTCCGTCTGTCTGTCTGTATGTGACACAAATTTTGTGGGCGCTCTATTTCAAGAACTAATGCACGAAATTTCACAAAACTTCATATTTAGTTAGACCTTGATATAAACTGGAACTGATTAGTTTTTGGTAAAAATCGCCCAACAGGTGGCGCTGCTATGCGGCATTTTTAACGATTTCTGCAATAGTTGTATCTCAAGAACTACTGCATGGATTTTCATAAAACTTCAGATTCAGTTAGTCCAGGATATAGTTTGGTGCTGATTACTTTTTTGTGAAAATCGCCCAACAGGTGGCGCTGGTATGCTGCATTGTTCATGATTATCGCAATAGCTCTAACTCAAGAAAAAATGCACGAATTTTCATCAAACTTCAGATTCAGTTAGTCCTTGATATAAATTAGTGCTGCTTAATTTTTGGTGCAAATCGCCCAACAGGTGGCGCTGCTGTGCTGCATTTTTCACGATTTCCACAAGAGGTGTATCTCAAGAACTATTGCACGGATTTTCATCAAACTTCAGATTTAGTTAGTCCTTGACATGAATTGATGTATAAATTAGTGCTGTTTAATTTTTGGTGCAAATCGCTCAACAGGTGGCGCTGCTATGCTGTATTTTTTGCGATTTCCGCAATAGCTTTATCTCAAGAACTAATGCTTGGATTTTCAACAAACTTCAGATTCAGGTATACCTTGATATCGTTTAGTGCTGTTTACTTTTGGTGTAAATCGCTCAACAGGTGGCGCTGCTATGCTACATTTTTTTCAGAATTTCCGCTATAGCTCTATCTCAAGAACTAATGCACGAATTTTCATCCAACTTCAAATTCAGATATACTTTTATATGAATTGGTGCTAAATCGTTGTTATTTCTTGTACTATTTAAATGATTTAATTGACGTGATTTATATAGAAGAAAGTTTTGTGATGGCCACAACATACTAGTTTCATAAGAAATAGAATAATAACTTAATGAGATTTTTTTTTTTTTTTTTTTTTTGGTCGTTTAATATAACTAAGAATTTTAGATAATGTGAAAATATTCTGTACGCAGTATAAATAGAATACCATTTAAATTTATATTGTTTCTGATTAAACATAATTAGAAAAATCAGAAGCGGAAAAGGGACCTTATTTTATTCTCTCCAGATGTCTCCAATAACTTCCCCGTCCGCAAGATGTCAAAGATAGTTGGGTATTTTTGTGTTTTGTTTTATTTTTCGCGAATCTTAGCGAGTAGTTAAATTGCTGTGTGTTGGAAGAATGTATAAGTGAGCTATATTGTTTAATCATGGGTTTTTTTTTTTCTATTGATTAAATAAATTTTTATATGTAATATGGTTCCTTAAAGAAAAGTTTGGAGATAGTTTACCAAAATAAATAAAACTCATTAATAAGAGGATTTGAACTGAAAAATACCAATATAAAATATCTGGTATGTTTTTACAAGAAAGTATTCGATCCTTAGCTTTAAAAAGTCAATAAAATAGGCTGGATAACTCCAGTCTCTGCGACTCAAACTTCATCAGAAAATACAAATACTGACATGATTCTGTATTTATCAATACCTGTAGCTAAAATTAATAAAGAAATCATTTTCAAATCTGTTAAAACATATATTTTCCTAAAGTTGTAGGCTTTAGCAAGACTAGTATTTAGGTGTTGAGATTTCTATATAAGCTGTGAGTCTGTTTTTTAAAGTTCAAAATAAAAGTACGGAAAACGAAATCTTCTGAGTTGAGGAAATCTTCTTAGACAATCTTTTTAGTCTTCTTAGTTAATTAAATCCACTTAACTAATATCAAAGTTAATAATTTTAAATGATTTTCCTCGAAGGTACTGAAAATATTTTATTGACAGTAGTGTTGAAAATATGTGGTAAAAAACTTAAAATCATTGGAAAAAAAAATTAACATAAATAGAAATAAATCATTCCGTTTATAAAAACAATAATTAACTGTTAAATTATTTTAAAATATCAAAATTCGATATATCGATATTTTCCTTACGACATTTTTAGGATATGGATGTATTTTAAGACGATATATCGAAAAATCGATAGATAAAGATTTTAAAAATTTACCATCACTAGGCACACATGTACAGATTTTTTTTCAAATTCTTATTCACATACGCGTTCTAATTCTTATAATTCAGATTGACAGCATGGTTAAGTTTAAATTATTATGTTAACAGTTTTTGGTTTATTGAGCTAATATTTTTATCTTACTGCTTGACCAGCTTTTAAAGACCGGCCTTGGCATATTGCCAAAATAATAGACCTTTCCGAAGGTAGGGAAGCATTAGGAGGAGACGAAATTCAGGTTTCTCTTTCTTAACCCGTCTGACCGGACAGCTGACCGCATGTCATTCTTATTATTAAACGATTTTTATCTTTTAATGATTTCTCTTTCTTTTTTTGCATGCTGTACCTGCTGTTGATAGCTTTTATTGTGTGTGAGAATGGGGAGGGAGCAAAATCCATGTTTGCCCCGGGCGCAAAAATGACTAGTTTCGGCCCTGCAAATAAGAAAGACTGCAATTTCCCCTTATTCATGGACAAAAATGTCTCCGTATAGGTATAAGGAAATTGAATTTGAAAACAGATTAAAAAAATTTTCAGTGTATACATATTTAATAAGAAATTTATACTTATAAGTGTATCCTTTAACTTTAAGGAATAGATATTTAAAATATTAATTTATTTAAGAAAAAATAAGTTACAATGACATACGTAAAAATACAGTAAATATGACAGTTTACTTACTTAACGTTATTTTTTAAAATAAGTTATTTATATAACTGTAAACTCCATCCTTATTATTTTTTTTTAATGCACCTTAAAGAATAATTGAAACATTTCTTTCATGGCGGTGTTTATACCATTTAAAAATGTTTCATATTTTATAAATAAAAATAATAATGTTTATATATCTAAATTATCCTAACATGTTTATTTAGATTGAAAATATCGTCTTCATCGAAAAGAAAATAAGAAGAAAAATCCTTTTTATAATCTTGGAGACAAGTGAATACGAAACTAGTATTAGTAGTATTTATTCTCCACATTCCCCACAAAAGCAATACTACGGGAAACTCCCTTTTCATTGCTCTCAGTCCTATTTTGAAGAATAGAATCGTCCGTCTTAAACCTGTTACTCACGTGACCGGCCTTTAATGCTTGGCTCAGCGACTTATTTCCATACAGATATAATGTGAAAAGAGATTTTGATTCTTTGAAAAATCATATACAAGTAGCACAGACAGTTCGCCCATAGTTCGCCTTTTGTGGAAATCGTTGAGTAATGGAAATGCATATGGAGCATTCTGACATAATTTTGATAAAAATCCGACATATACAGTCGAACCTCTATTTAACGAAGTCGCTAAATCCCGAAAAAAAGTTCGTTATATGGGGAATTCGTTAAATAGAGAGTCACCTTTTAAAATACTTTAAACTATATAAAACATATTTTAAGTCCATAAACACTAAATATAATTTAAAAAAGTAATTGATCACACTTTTTCTTATAATGTATATCTATTTGTTTTATTTATTTTACCCATCAAAAATAAATCTGGAAAGGAAATAAGAATAAAATAAAACGTTGTCTGAAAATAAATTGTATTTTCAGTTAAAAAAAAATAATTTTACATTAAAATCACGCTTGATTATTATGGTTGATAAGCTGTTTGGAGGAACACCAAATTTTAAAGCAATATTCTTTTTCTTCACGCCTTTATCCACCTCATCAAGCATTTTTTTTTTAATGCTCAGACACTTTCGCTCTGACATTTTCGAGCTACAAGAACCGAAATTACCAGCACGACTGATCAACAAACTAGAAAACGGGAGACTCTAGTTTAGGGACACGGTACAGCTCCATTGAGGATTAAAGGGGGGTATTGAAAGTTTGCACTTCTTGTATGAAAAGCAAAGAATCGCAACGACTTTAGTGTTCTCGGTGAGTTAGGTGCCTGGTAAGACCTGTTCCTGGTCATTGATCATCATAAAATGTATTAAAAGAAAGAATAAGTTTGAAATGCCTAGTAATATTTTGAGAAATAGGGAGAAAAAAAATTAGATCCCACGAAAAAGTTCGTTAAATAGAGAATGCACTTCCCTATTTGGAGGTTATTTTACGAGGAAATTCGCAAAATGTTCTTGGTTCCAAGAAAAAGTTCGCAAAATCGAGAAATTCGCAAAATAGAGGTTCGTTAAATAGAGGTCCGACTGTAATACGATGAATAATAAAAATCCGACATATATATGTTTAAATATTCGACAAATTGTATAAAATTGAAAGTGTCCGATGATTAATGGCCTTATAGTGTATATATGAGGCATTCTCACATAATTTTGACTTTTGAGTCCCTGAATAATATAGTTTTTTTTTAAGTACATATTCCTGTTTTTATTATTATTATTATTATTATTATTATTATACTGGAAAACATCTCATTGCATGACAGTATAACAATATTATCGAGATAAGTAAGTTTTGAACGATGTTGGGGGTCTAAATATCTCACGAAATCCCTTACCGTCCTGTGTCCCTGATGCTAATTTTAAAGTTTGGAGCGGCCTGTATAATTTCTTTTTTCAATAAAAGTAATTCGATATTTTTATTTCCGAAACTGAGACTATTGTGTTCTACAAATATGTAGCAAAAAATTAACCTGCAAACTTTTTTACGCTTGTTAGCATTGTTTTAAATCTGTCCCTGGATATTAGATTCCTTACCGTCCTTCTTGCTAAAATTGTACAGAAAATCACTTTAGATGCAGCCATATATATATTTTTTTCACATTTTTTCTCATACAGAAGTATGCGAAAGAAAGAATGCTAAAATTCTTTTAAAATAAATTTACTGCAGAATTTAAATCAGCATTTAAATATCAATTTCAAGCATTGTGGCTTTATTGGTAGTCTTACCGTCCCCAAGGTTTATTCCTGCACTTTTCGAGGTAAATATATATATTTTTTAATTTAATCCAATGTAAATAACTGTTGCTAAAAATCAATGAACATTGTGGCTATCACTTATTCTTCAAAAGCTTTGCCTAAAATATATATGGTAATTTTCCTTACCGTCCCATCCTTATCATCCTTTTTTTTTTCCCTTGCCGTCCCTTTTTTCCTATACCGTCCCCTTTTTCTTTTCTTATCGTCCCTTCTTTAACAGCCCTTTAAGACAATGTTATACCAAATTTTGTGCTAAATATACTACATTGTTATTATTTCTTAGTTGAATGTCCTATGCAAATTCATTATAAGTGAAAATTTGGAAGAAAATAGAAAGTTATAGTGGTAAAATTGCAAGGATAATTAAACTCGCAAGTTTAACTTGAAACTCAGTTAAATAAAAAAAATTTCGCTGCTGAACATTTTTTTCTTTATTTTGAATCATTAAGACATTCGTCTGTTTTAAATCAGCATTTAAATATCGATTTCAAACATTGTGGCTTTATTGGTAGTCTTACCGTCCCCACGGTTTATTCCAGCACTTTTCGAGGTAAATATATATATATTTTAATTTAATCCAATGTAAATAACTATTTCTGAAAACCAATGAACATTGTGGCTATCACTTATTCTTCAAAAGCTTTGCCTAAAAATATATGGTAATTTTTCTTACCGTCCCCTTTTTATACTTAGAGTCCGTTTTTTTTTTCCTTATCGTCCACTTCTTTTCCTTACCGTCCCTTCCTTTACATCCTTTTAAGACAATGATACACCAAAGTTTTGTACTAAAAATACTACATAATTATTATTTCTTATTTGCATGTTCTGTGGGGACTATGCAAATTCATTATAAGAAAAAATTTAGAAAAAAAGAAAATGTTAGAGAGGTAAAATGTGAAGGGGGTTGTAAGGAAATTTAAACACACAAGTTTAAATTTAATCCCCAGTTAAATAAAGTATTATTAAAAATCTTCGCTTCTGACCCTTTGTTCTTTATTTTGAATCATTAAGGCATTGGGCTACACGTTTAAAATGTTATTTTATTAAGCTTAATTTCGGCAGATTTTTATTCCTGAAAGTCAAAATTGTGTGAAAATGCCTCATTTTCCAACAACAAAACAACAAAAACCCTCTAATTTGGAGCGTTGTTTGAGTAATCAAAAACAATACTTTAGGACCACATTGAATTTTTTACGGATATCTGAGCAGTTATTGCTTGGGCCAGTGTTTTGCATCTTTTGGGCCGCCGGTTCTTTGAGCAATGGTACAATGAAAAATGATTTTTCCCCCTATTGATTAAGTATTTATAGACGTAATATGGTTTATAAAGGTAACGTTTGGAGACATTTTACCAGAATTAATAAAACGTAATTTTAATAGCAATTAAACTGAAAAATACCACATTAAAATATTTGATACGTTATTGCAAGATACTATTCAACTATCTTATTTTTAATGAGAGTAAATAAAATAAAATAGGTTTGATCGCCAACAATGTAACCGTGCTTGGATAAAGTTATTTTATAGAATTTTTCAATAAAGTTTGATTCTTTTTATATAATGCATTGAACAGCATAATAACTTACGATTTAGTGAAATAGTTTTTGAAATTTATCAAAAATGATTTAAAAAAAAAAAGTATAAAGATTGATTTTTGCAGACACCCTTTCAGAAAATTATTATTAGTAGAAAGATGTTGCCTCACAAGCAAGTTTTAATAAACATCTCCATTAGTTCTAAAGTTATTTTTGTGAATCAAGCTGTTATACAGGATGTCCGGTCTCAACGGTGTCCAATGGCTAATTCCTAAACCGTTAGTCATAAACATATAGTTCTAATTACAAACACGTTTTAAATCAGGTAAAGAAATATTTTAAAAACAATTTGGGTCAATAAAAGCATTTCTTAAAAAATTACGAAATTTAAATTTTTATACGGTCGCCTGGTCCTATAAGTTATATTTAGTAATTTTTTCCTATTACACTGACAAGTAAGACAAAAAAGTCCCATTCATATAACACTAAAATTGAGTGAGTTATGAAACTTTAAAAATGCATGACTTATGCCACTTTTCTGCTCTGAAAACAAATGAGTTCGGCTTGGCTTTGAGGGGTCATATACCTAGTGCTTAAAGTATTCGAAGATCTTATTTCATGTGTATCTGCGCTTTGAAAAAAAATCGTACAAGTATTACGATTAAGTTTCAAATTGGCTAAAATATCATATGTTTTATTTTGTCAGGATTTGAGACTGTTTCTTTTATGATTTCTTTTAACAAAAATTATGCTATTTTTATAAGTTTTTATATTACTTCAACGATTGTGTGTATGTTTTTCCATTTCAACATTTGTACTCGAACTTTAACCTACTTTAAAATTTTCGATCGAGATTACATTTTACATACTGGCGCAAATCTGATAACAATCTAATATTATTATGATTTTCGGTGGTTACCATTTATACTTATTTTACAGGATAACACAAAAAATTTCGGATAGATTACCGCCAAAAAGTTTAAGAAAAAGTTTTAGATTAGATAATACAAGACTGCGATTGTTGCGTTTTTAAATTTTTATGTATTTTTTAACACTGAATCCGAAAATGACCTTAATTTTTAACCATCATGCCAGGATATTACGCAAATCATAAATTGTCAAATTTAAATAATAACAAAAATCTGATACTATAAAGCAGAGGAGATGGTTGTGTTTTTTACATATTTTATTTTATTTTATTTTATTTTATTCAATAATTCATTCGATATTTTTGCTTATCCTGGGCTTACAACTAAACAGCTGAGGGGTCCGATGAGTGGGGGAGGAGATTAAATTTTAACTTTGAAATTTGCAATTTGCGAAAAATCCTGATGTGATAGTTAAAAATGAAGGTCAATTTCGGATTCAGCGGTACAGAATATATGAGAATCAATTATCAAAAGCTAAAAAACATGACATAACTCAACTTTTGCAGGCTAGTGTAATCTAATAATATTTTAAAATACGTATCATTTTGTAAAGAATTGAGTCTGTTAATTTAGCATCATTTTATTTAACAAAAATTCTGTTTTTTTCTTTCTTCTTAAATGTTTATTACAAATTGTATATTTTGCATTAATATGTCAGAATGATTAAATGTTTCAAATTTATATTGCAATGTTAACTTTACTCTAAATCATTTTTTAATATATCTGACGAAACTGCATTTCGACTAAATTTGTGAATGACCCCCAATTTGCAGCAAAAAAATATGATCCAACTTTAAACAGCTATTACTCGACCAATTTTAATAGTAGAATAACGGGACTTTTTTTTGTATTACTTGTCAGTGTAAAAGGAAAATTTTACTAAATATAACTTATAGGACCGGGGGACTGTATAAAAATTTAAATTTCGTAATTTTTTAAGAAATGTTTTTATTGACCCAAATCGCTTTTAAAATATTTCTTTACCTGATTTAAAACATTTTTGTAATTGGAACTATATGTTTATGAGTAACGGTTTAGGAATTAGCCATTGGACACTGTTGAGACCGGACACCCTGTATCATCATTAAACACAATGACAAATTTGTGACATAGCGTAAAGATCAATGGCTTAATAACTCAGTGACATAGCAATTCTCTCAAGAGAAGAATTAAAAAGATTATATCACAGAGCATATATTGCAATTTGTAGAGAAAATATATTTTCGTCATAAACAATGCAAAAGGGGGAATAACTGTAAAGAATATAAATGCAATTAAAATTGTTGATAATACAGAATTCAAATGTGACTAAAAAGAAAACAGGGCCTTATTACCACTTAATTCGGGAAGCACAGTATAATTTTGGTGCACCTATTCAACACGGAATTTTTTTCCTTAATCCTGCATATACAGAAACTTTCTAATGCTACAAATAATATGAATGATATGTAAAAACCTCATTACTGCAGGAAGATTGGTAATAGTTAAATCTAACTTACTTTATTATAACTCTCTAATACTACTTTATAAATACTCTAATTCATTTTATTCAGAAATGAGTTACATTTGACAGTTTTGAAATTATATAACATCACTGATTGTAAATTATCAGTTATTGTAAATTATTTACAATTATCTTAATCAGAATATCAGCTTAAATGTAATAAATAAAATTATAAATGTTTATTTTAATACCCCTACAAAGACAAGAAAATTATCTCTGAAAAAAAACTAAAGGAAAGTAATTTTTTCTGGAATATTAATAAAACCGAAACAATAATTGCCTTTCTCAAATTCATAAGCAATGTCTTTTAAGACTCTAAAAAAATTCATTTTGATAATTTAAAAAAAAAAAACTTCAAACACCACAACATTTTAAAAGTTTTTTTTTATATATAGTATTTGATACGATTAATTAACTTTTGTCAAAAGATTTCAAACAAAAACTGTTTAAACAATACTACCAAAAGATGAATGCTGGGGAGAAAGTTGCTGAAATCTCGGGGTAGCAGAAAATTAGTTTTATGCAAATCAAGCTGAAAATTAAGAGCTCCTCTATTCTAATAACTCAGGGAAGAGGAAAAAAGTTAAATTCAATTTTTTTTTCAAATGCTCTCTGAAGTGCTCTTTTCATCAATCTCGGTTAACCGGATTCCTTTTATTGCATAGTTTTAGTTCATTTGACTGCAGTCTATTTAATTAGGTTGTATTTTCTTCTAGCCCTTTCACAATCATTTGATTATTTTTAATTAAGTTGCGACTGGAGTGGAAATCTAAGCACATCCTGTGTTAATTCAACCTCCGAAGAACGTTCTTAAAAGCGAAAAAAGATTTGTTTATGGTCTTCTAAATTAACTAACTTGTAAATACTAAGATAGAAACTAGCCCAATTCAATAATTCTCGTTTAAAAGAAAATAAAATGTTTATTAAACACTGTTTTTTAAGACAACAAGAAACTATAGTTGGAAAAGAAATAAGTCTAACTAAAAAAGATAGAGAAAAGGCTTCTATAATATAAAAATGTAAATGTGTGATTGTGCTTTGCATCTATCCCTTTGAAAATAGGATAAATTATGGATTAAAATGAACACCATTTATTCTTAAAGATACAAGGATAACATAATAGCTTAATTTTTTTTATTTAAATTAGTTCTCGATATATTATTATTTTTATATTTTTAATTTCAGCTGCGTAATTGTGACAATTACATTACTCCAAAGTTCTGAATAATAAGGGTAAATAGAGAAACAATATGGATTATTATTTTTTAATAATGTCGTTTTCCCAAAACAATTAAAAGAATAATCAGTATTTCCTTTCAATACTTCGAGAAAAAATAACTTGATAAAAGTACAGTCGGGGGAAAAAAAATAACAACCCCCCTACTAATTCTGCAACTATATAATAGACGAAAGTTACTGGTACCAAACGATTGGGAATAATGTCTACTTTTAAATAATGTATATAAAATTTGCTTATGGGACCATCTAAAAATATTAAACACACCAAACATTGTTTTTTTTTTTTTTTTTTTTTTTTTTTTTTTTTTTATAGCAACATCCACATTATACAATATATTTTAAATATCTTGTCCAAACTATGCCTAGAAACAAAATTTTAAATCATCTGGATGACACGTTTTTGAGTTATAAACATTAAAATTTTAGAGCTTGCAATGATAAATTTGACTTTCATATTTTTATTAATGTCTCCTGAAATTATAATCCTAATACGATAATTTTTAGCTTGGTTGTAACACTCAAAAATCCAAACAAAAATACATCGTTTTTTTAATTTTAAAAATTTTATAATATGAATTATGAAATTAATATGAGAAAAAAATATGAATTGTAACTTGGAATTTTTGGTACTACTTTGTTATCCCGTTGCCCAATTTCGCCAAATTATATAAATCACCAAATCACTCGCCAAATTATGCATATTGACATAATTTTTATTTTAAATAACGAAAGAACAAAAAATTAGTAAAACATTAATAAAAATACAAATAAAACGTCGAAATAAAAATCACTTGATGATGTAAACACGTGTACTTTCTTAAAATCAAGTGAATGTGACATTTACGATCAACCTTTTTTGGCATTTAATCTTATAGTTTGGCGATAGATATTTGGTCGACGGGATAACCAAGTGCAGTACAAAATCTAAAGTCCGGAATCCTCGGGAGTTTACCAAATCCGAACTTCAGATTTTTCTGAATTTTGGGTCATCAAAAATACTGCTTTTCCAATAAAAAGAAAAACATATTCCACTACTTAACAATGGAAAGTGTGATATTCATACATTAAAAATTGCATATAACAGTTATTAAAACAAATTTAAACAACGCTTTTACTTAAATAAATCATAAGAAAAAAAAAAAAAAAAAAAAAAAAAAAAAAAAACTTTATTTAAGGGAATATACAATTTAAGAACAATTTCTAACTTATTTAAAGATTGAATGTTTCAGTCAATGTGCGCTGCTTTATTAACTTAGGTTTCTCACTGAGAAGTTTTTATTTTATTCTGTTACATAGATATAAGTTATGATTCGGTAATAAAGCTTCTTTGTTCTAGATCTTTTTCTTTATTTGTCTGTTTTAACAATTTAGTTTTGACCTCCTTTCTTGAATATTACCACTGGAAAGAACGAACTTTGGACAATTCCGAACTTTCGGCGTCAGAACTTTAGACTTTGTACTGTAGTACCATATTTTTTTGATAGATTTATGTTTATTATGTCCTGCTTTTTGCAAATTCTCAATTTCAACAGTTTCCTCGAGGTAGTTTTCGAATTATGAATAAAAAACTTCAGAATGATGGTTTTAGCTATTACCAAGTCTACGATGTGCGGTAAACCATAGTTAGAAAAAAAATTTAAGTCATTTATTTATTTTATTTTTTATTTATTTATTTATTTATTTTTTTTTTTTAAAGATTTGAACGGGCAATAGTCGAAACAGAAGGCGAGTGAAATCGTCGTATCTGCTAGAAATAATGCATTAATAGAAATGACATAGTCACTCTGTAGCATTTCAACCATTGAGTACTGAACTTCAATTTGGATAAAGCCCCTAAAATAAGTTTATTTCAAAATAATTAATTTCTTTGAAACTAATCGTGCGTATTTCGTTAAAATTTGATTTTAGGCAAGTTGAAGAGTGTAGAATTTTCTATGATGTCAATCTTGTGTATTGCTATCGGAAAAAAAAAAAAAAAAGTTCGGGTTCGTTTTGTTATGTAGATGGCCCCTAAGCAAATTAGGCTCTTTGCAAAGAGCCGGGCTAATAGGAAAATCCATTTCCCTTTTTCCAATTAGCTTGATATTTTTCAGGCTTATTGCAAAGAGCATAGAAAGCGTTAGGCTAATTGAAAAATGACCACTTATTATCCGATTAGAGTGATATTTTTAGCTCACAGGCTATCAAAGCCTGAGAGATAATGTGCCCGCCGATTCTGTATGTACGTAACGCGATAACTCTTGATAGAAAAATCCGATTTGCTTCAAATTTTTTTTCTATGTTCATTCAGATTAGGTGCTTCCCAGATTAGTTTTGGGGGTTGATTGGTTAAGGACAAAGGGGGAAAAGGGGGCTAGTCCCCCACCTTAATTTATATAAAAATGGGGTTTTCATGCAGAAATATTCGATTTGCTCCAAATTTGGTAAACCGGTTTATTGTGTTAAGCAGCTTCCCTGATTAGATTTGGAAGCTCATTATTTAAGTATAAAGGGGGGAAAGGGGGGCTAACCCCTTAATTTAGATAAATCGGTTTTTCATGATGAATTATTCGATTTGCTCCAAATTTGGTATACCGGTTTATTAAGTTAAGGAGTCGCCTCGATTAGATTTGGAGTTTCATTAGTTACATAGAAAGGGGGGCTATCCCCCCGGTAATTTAGATAAATGGGTTTTTCATGCAGAAATATGCGAATTGCTATAAATTTGGTATACCGGTTAATTATGTTAAGCAGCTTCCCTGATTACATTTGGAAGATCATTATTATGTATGGAGAAAGGGGGGCAATTGCCTCTCCCCTTAATTTAGATAAATGCGTTTTTCATGCAGAATTATTCGATTAGCTCAAATTTGGTATACTGGTTTATTAAGTTAAGGAGATGGCTTGATTAGATTTGGACGTTCATTAGTTAAGTATAAAGGGAGGAAAGGGGGGAGGGCTACCCCCCCCCCCCCCTCCTTAATTTAGGTAAATGCGTTTTTAATGCAAAATTATTCGATTTGCTCCAAATTTCGTATGCCGGTTTATTATGTTAAGGAGCTTCCCTGATTAGATTTGGAGGTTCATTAGTTAAGTATAAACGGAGGAAAGGGGGGCTAGACATTCCCTCTTAATTTAGATAAATGGGTTTTTCATGCAGAGTTATTCGATCTGCTCCAAATTTCGTATACCGGTTTATTATGTTAAGGATCTTACCAGATTAGATTTGGAGGTTCATTAGTTAAGAATAAAGTAAGGAAAGGGGGGCTAACCCCCCCCACCCCTTAATTTAGATAAATGGGTTTTTCTTGCAGAGTTATTCGATTTGCTCCAAATTTCGTATACCAGTTTATTATGGTAAGGAGCTGCCTTCATTATATATGGAGATTTATTGGTTAAGTATAAAGGAGGGACAGGGGCTAGTGTCCCCTTAATTTAGATAAATGGGTTTTTCATACAGAATTATTCGATTTGCTTCAAATTTGATATACCTGTTTATTACGATATGGCTTCCTTCATTTGATTTGGAGGTTCATTGGTTAAGTATAAAAGGGGTAGAGGGGGGTAATTGCACCTCCCCTTAATTTAGATAAATGGGTTTTCCTGCAGAATTATCTAATTTAGTTTAATTTTTTTTCTAGGTTCATTCTAATAAGGAGCTTTTCTGATTAGATTTGAAAGTTCATTTTTTCAACATAAAGTGAGAAATGGGGGAGCTAATACTCCCCCTTAATTTAGTGAAATGGTTTTTTCAAGCCGAATTATCTGATTTGCTTCAAATTTGGTATACCAGTTTATTATGTTAAGTAGCTTCCCTGATTAGATTTGGAGGTTCTTTGGTTAAGTAGAAAGGGAGCAACGGGGACTAATCCCTTCATTTATTTTTCGAAGGGCATTATTCTTTGAAATATGAGTATAATGTACAATTAGTGTGAATAGCCTGTGAGCTCAATGCAATCTGTTTAACTGGGCAATTTTCTTTTTATTAGGTTTATTAACGCATAACCCTACCCAAACCCGAAAAATAAATTACAACAGACCGTACCCCGATCCGAGCAAGACAAAATAATTTCAGTCTACATGCAACCCGACCCGAACCTGAGAGTTCCATTTGAAAAAACCCGAAATCCCGAACCAAATCTGATAACCAACAAAAATATTCCAAAGATCCATAACCGGATCCGAACAAGACAAATTAGTTTCCGTGGACACGCAACGCTACCAGAACCTAAAAATTCCATTCGAAGTCAACCTGAAACCCGTCCCGAACCAAATCTTAACCGACAAAAATATTCCAAAGAACTGTAACCCGATGCAAGCTAGACAAAATAATCTCCGTCCACCGGCAACCCGATCCAAACCTGAAAGTTCTAATTAAACTCAATCCGAAACCTGGTTGTGGTCGGTTTTCGGGTTGACTTCAAATGGAACCTTCAAGTTGGGATCTGGTTGAAAAAAAAATAAATTATTTCGATAATTCTGCATGAAAACCCATTTATCTAAATTAAGGGGAGGGGCAATTGCCCCCCTTTCCCCCCTTTTATACTTAACCAATGAACCTCCAAATCAAATGAAGGAAGCCATATCGTAATAAACTGGTATATCAAATTTGAAGCAAATCGAATAATTCTGTATGAAAAACCCATTTATATAAATTAAGGGGACACTAGCCCCTGTCCCTCCTTTATACTTAACCAATAAATCTCCAAATCTAATCAAGGCAGCTCCTTAACATAATAAACCGGTATACGAAATTTGGAGCAAATCGAATAACTCTGCATGAAAAACCCATTTATCAAAATTAAGGGGGGCGGTCTAGCCCCCCTCTCCTCCTTTTATACATAACTAATGAACCTCCAAATCTAATCAGGGAAGCTCCTTAACATAATAAACCGATATACGAAATTTGGAGCAGATCGAATAATTCTGCATGAAAAACCCATTTATATAAATTAAGGGGGGGGGGGTCTACCCCCCCCCTTTTCTCCCTTTATAGTTAACTAATGAACCTCCAAATCTAATCAGGGAAGCTCCTTAACATAATAAACCGGTATACGAAATTTGGAGCAGATCGAATAACTCTGCATGAAAAACACATTTATCTAAATAAAGGGGGGGGGGGTCTTTCCCCCCTTTATGCTGAACTAATGAACCTCCAAATCTAATCAGGGAAGCTCCTTAACATAATAAACCGGTATACGAAATGTGGAGCAGATCGAATAAATCTGCATGAAAAACCGATTTATCTAAATTAAGGGGTGTAGCCCCTTTCGCCCCCCCTTATAATTAAATAATGAGCTTCCAAATCTAATCAGGGAAGCTCCTTAACACAATAAACCGGTATACCAAATTTGGAGCAAATCGAATATTTCTGCATGAAGATCCCATTTATATAAATTAAGGGGGGGGGGGACCAGCCCCCCTTTTCCCCCTTTATCCTTAACCAATGAACCCCAAAAACTAATGAGGGAAGCACTTCATAAGAATGAACCTAGAAAATTTTTTTTGAAGCAAATCGGATATTTCTATCGAGAGTTATCGCGTTAAGTACATACGTACGTACGTACGTACACACGTACATACAGAATCGGCGGGAACATAAGCTCTCAGGCTTTGATAGCCTGTGAGCTAAAAATATCACCCTGATCGGATAATATGTGGTCATTTTTCAATTAGCCTAACGCTTTCTAGGCTCTTTGCAATAAGCCTGAACTATATCAGGCTAATTGGAAGAAGGGAGTTGGATTCTCCAATTAGCCCGGCTCTTTGTAAACAGCCTAGGCGGTTTGCAAAGAGCCGGATTTCTCAATTAGCCTACGACGTATATATCTCTAATGTTATTAAATGTGAACTATTTTACTCTGAAAAATTAAATGAAAAAAAGCGCAAATTATAGATACGAAAATTGCAATTTATCTGACTCAAAGGAATCATTCAGTTTATTCCTTCATACTTATGTTTCTGAGTATTTTAAATATTTCTAATTTTTTATGTTAGCCGGATGCAAATCTTGCCATTAGAAATTATTTTTTTCTACCAAATCGCAGTTTTTATGTTTCGCATGCGTGTGTTAGAAACAATGATATTGTTTTAAAATAAAAAGTTTTAGTTTATGATATTATTATTTATCATTATGGTTGATATTGTTATTGTTATTATCTTAAACGAAATAAGCGTATCTTATAGTAAAAATTTCTGACATTCATTTTAAATGAATGTTGCACGTGTTTTTTAAATGAATTGAATGAAAGATTTATATCTTCTATGAAATTAAAGCAATAAAAAAATGGTCGACGGGGACAATATTTTGCGATTTATCACGTGCGCTCTCCTAAAATAAAAGTACCAAAAATTCAAACCCATACTGTAGGGTTGCCAGTTTTATCTCAGAAGAAAAATGTAGATATTACTTGACACTAGACAGTTTTGGTTTTATCATTCTATCGTCCTTTTTTATACCTTACTGATACTAAACTATGTTTGAATGTACCAGTAATGTTTTCGGTAACAAATTTGTTTAATAAGAAATTAATCGATTCAATCATTGTTTTCCAATTGTATTTGTATTACATTATTCTATTAACATTGTTTAACTAAATTTGCAGTCATGTATCTCATTATGAATGAGAAATTTTTAAATTGTAAGAACAAAAATAAATCAAAATCTTCTACAATTCAATGATGATCATGAAAATTTAATAATGGACGCCCTACAAAAATTAATATTTGTATTTAAGCATAAAGGGAGATATTAAATCAAACAAAATATTAAAACTTAAGATATAGATATAGCTAATTAAAAATTTTATAATGTAGGTACACTGTAAAAAAATCCGAACAGTATTCCTGTAGGAATCGGAAAAATATTTGCCCTTATCGTATTGGAAAATTTTCCGACCCAGCTCGGAATAAAATCCGTAAAAAAAGGAAACATTCATTAAAACTACACTTTACGGATTTTATTCCAAGTTTACGGATTTTATTCCGATTTTACTGATTTTATTCCGAGCTGGGTCGGAAATTTTTCCGGTACGATAAGGGCAACTATTTTTCCGATTCCTACAGGAATTCTTTTTTTTTTTTTTTTTTTTTTTTTTTTTTTTTTTTTTTACAGTGTACTTATAGTCAATACTGATGTCAAGTTTGGATAATCTAATCCTGGCTAAATCTAATCTAGAGTTTGTGAACGCGCAATTAATATTTACACAACTTTCTCAAGATTTTTGTCATCCTGATCGGAAAAAAAGCCATTTATACATTTCATGCGCATGTGTATAAGTTTTTTTTTTTCGGCAAATGGTGAAATTTTGAAGCAAACTGAAAAAGAAAAAAATCTTCAAACTTTAAAAAGTGCCATGTGGTAGAAAAAAAAAACAGAAGAAATCGTCGTACGGGACAAATTTAAACGTACACTGTACGATAGGCCTAAAAATGCACAACTTACGGGAAAATTATACAATATGGCAATCCTATCATACTGTGCCGTACTGTAAAAAAATACTGCCAGTTTTCCGGTAGGAATCGGAAAAATAATTGCCCTTATTGTACCGGAATAATTTCCGACCCAGCGCGGAATAAAATCCATAAAAATAAGGAAATAGTCAGTAAAACGGTATTTTACGGATTTTATTCAAATTTTACGGATTTTATTCCGAGCTGGGTTGGAAATTATTCCGGTACGATAAGGGCAACTATTTTTTGCGATTCCTTCCGGAAAACTGGCATTATTTTTGTTACAGTGCGTTATTGGCAAGGTGCAAACACCAAACAGGTTACTATTTCATGGCAATATTAGCATAAAAAGCTAATACGTAAAATTTGTGCAAAATTGAGTTAATATTAGGGTAACAGTTTTATTATACAATTTATTAGTTACTTTTTAAAACAGTCATTTATATTCCACATATATATCTTTTAAAATATAACACTGGAAAAGATGGAAAAGAATAACACTATCTTTCCGGATCAATTAGCAATAACTAACGACAAAATTTTGCTGGCTGACAAAATTAAATAAATAAATATTCACTTTTAATGTTACACCTCTAATGTATATACCTCTAATGTTATTAAATGTGAATTATTTTACTCTAAAAAATTAAATGAAAAAAATCGCAAATTATAGATACGAAAATTGCAATTTATCTGACTCAAAGGAATCATTCAGTTTATTCCTCTATACTTATGCTTCTGAGTATTTTAGATATTTCTAATTCTTCTCACATGTGTTGGATACAAGACTCAAAAAGAAAAGACGTGTTGTTTATTTGTTTCGTTTACTGTCAGAAACAGCATGTTTACTAATGCATTAACTTTTTATTTGTCACAGCTACCAGTAAAGAAATTCTACAAGCAAGGCGTAAGTTTCCTATTTTTATTCCCATTCCTTTTAATACATTTTTAATATTGTATTTTTAAGCTAATACTAGCTGTTGTCACGCGAAGAAGGTATTAAACCTCTTATTATGAGATTTTTCATTCAGTCTCCAAGAATTAATTTTCTTTTCTTCCACAAAGAAAAATTAGGAAATTTAATCTTTTTTTCTTTTCTTTTTGTTGCTTTCACCCATTTGTAGTTCTTGCAAAGTGAATGAAAGGAAAATAAAGTGGTATCTACTTTTTTTATTATTAAATATGCGTTATTTTGCTTAATGTTTTAAATTTTTTTATGTAGTAATCCACTGAAGATTACATTATGATGCTCGCATTACACTTCTAGTTATTAAAATAAATAGTTTTGCCTCCCTTTGTTATGCTATCTAAAAGATTCCAAAACCTGTTAATTAGAAAATCTTACAATATAATTTTCTCTAAAAAAAAATACCGTTTACATTTATTTTTTCTTAAAATAATCTAAGCAATGAAAGATATCCTGCTTAGTTATGTATAAAAACAATGTTAATGCTTTTATCGTCGAAAGTAAGATATAAGAAAGGTGATCGTTACAAAAATATTTTACACTTTGTGCACTTTTAAAACACAGGTTTCTGAGTTCTTTTATTAACGAAGACGCAAGGTACTAATACTATTATTATTAATATTGATAATTAATAGTTAGTAACGTTGATAATAATGGTATTAAAAATCACTAGGGTCTCCTATCCCTGCTCTCTGATGGTAGCCAACCCCCGTGGATTGGGACTCAATGTGATTTTCTCTAATAAATACCGTTTATATATATATTTTTTTATTAAAATAGTCTAAGTAATGAAATATATCCTGTTTAGTTATGTATAAAAACAATGCTAATGCTTTTATCGTCGAAGCTAAGATGTATGAATGAGATCTTTGTAAAAATATTTTACACTTTGTGAAAACTTTTAAAACATACGTTTCTGAGTTCTTCTATTAACGGAAATACAAGGTATTAATACTATTAATAATGATATTGATAATTAAAAGTTAGTAACGTTGATAATAATGGTATTAAAAAATCACTAAGGTCTCCCATCCCTGCTCTCTGACGCTAGCCAACCAACCTCCGTGGATTGGAACTCAATTGGCACTGTGACGCCTACGCCAACCAAGCTCGATTCGATCAATTGGTGATTTGCAGCTACTCTAACCATAATGAGTACTACAATAAAAAAGTAATCCAAAACACAATTAAAAATAGATTTAATTATTGCTAACAATGGACATAAATTATTTTAACATTATGAAAATTAAAAATTTTTGAAATGTAAAATAATTAACTGAAAAAAAAAGAAACGCAATTAATTAAAAAGTTCTTTGAAAACAAAATCAAAAATATTTTTTGTTTAAAAATACTGTATCTCTCAGACTCTTGGTAAGTTAACAAAACGTAAACATTAGGTTTTCTGCTTTGTCTAATAGACACACTTGATAAAAAAAACTTATAACTGAAAGCATCACTTGACAGTGAAACGAACCAATGCGCTATTAATACAATCGACGGATGATCGTACTGTGCTTAAAAACAGCTCTTGTTCTGAACTTTGATTAGTTGAACGTATCGCGTAACCGTAAAATGAACCACTGAGAATCGCCTCTGTGGAATAAACGGTTGTTACCAAACGGCAAGCTACAAATTCTGCCTTATTTTTGCACCACGTAAGATAAATATATATAGAGAGAGACTATCGTCATGTATGATGTTTTCATAAGAAAATAAATCAGCATATCAAATAATCTGTAGAAAGCGCATCACAATCTTTAAATTACGAATAAAAAAGGATTGTTTATTTTTGAAGTTTTCGGTAATTAACTGAGATAAAACCAGCAATTTTTGATGCTAAACGAATTAACTTTAGCAGTGTTTATAGTAATGCTTAGGATGGTTTTGGCCATGTATATATATTATAAAGGAAAAACATGCCCGATATAACTTTGACGTCATTTTGGCGATGGCAACAACAGACAATTAAATTTAACTTTTATTAAGTTTATTTCAATGGTTTTTTTTATTTCTAAATGCCGCACTTCATTAATTTTTACAGCATCGAATAGAGAAAATAGAGTATTTACAAATGCAATTTGTAAGCATCCGATTTTTTGTGCTACTAATTGAAATTGGAATTGGACAAAAGTGACGAAATTGAATGTATCTCGTGTTTCGCATACCATCACTAAACGGAACACGGTGCTTAAGGGGTTAGCTGCTAAGGATGACTATTGAGTAAGAAGTGTTTGTAATTCAAATAAAAAAAAAAAAAAAAAAAAAAAAAACTTCACCTTAAACTCTAAAATTATTCTTATATACCGGAAGACATTTTCTTCTGTTGCATTTTGTTAAATTATTGTGATTTCTAATAAGAAAATATGTATGAAAGAGCGAAGTATGCCAAAGCAGCCTCAAGACTACAAGGCAAACACATGGTTTCGTGACATCATGATGCGGGGCTTAGGTCAGCCATATAGAGCACATGCGTTATTTAAAACATATTAATTATTTCCTATATATTCCAACTTATTATCACAGCATACGGAAAAAAATAAATACTTATAGTTTAAAGACGTTAATTAAGTGCTTCTTATTCAATTTCGATCACTCGAAGCAATAATAATAACGGTAGCACAAAAACAATATTTATGAAATAACATCACAGTCAATCAAAATGCGCACTGCACATAATTAAAGTTACATCAAAGATAAATGGTTGGTTAATGAAAAACAATCCAAGTATTAAATTTAATTTAGTGAACAGTTTTCATTATTTATTCTACTTTGAAATTTACAACAATATTAATTATCTATTTTCTATATATTCTAAAACAAGACATTAATAAATATGTATAAGCAAAATCTTCAAATATGCATATAACATATATGTGAGTGTGTGTGTGTGTGTGTGTGTGTGTTGGAGCGGGTTAAGCACATAAAATGAATATTTTACTTTCAATTACTTCACTTTCAAAAATTAAAAAATGATTTTAAAAAAAAGTACCAATATTCTGCCAATCAAAACCCACATTTAAACTTAAAGTGGATGAAAAATGATTGGTAAATGAAAACAAATTCAAGTTGTATTCTATTTTTATTATTCATTGTGGATTGTCATAAAATTATACAATAAATACTCTATTAAATATTTAGTGATTTGAAACATGCATACGGGTATAATAAATTTAGTATAAATAGATAGTAAAACTATAGAGTACATGGAATTAGGTAACCACGCAGATAAATTTTTCTTATTGTAAACTTTACTTAGTAGAAATGGGTAATTTTCATATAAAATCGATTAAATACAAAAAAAACATAAGGCTCTCATAATAAAACAAAACAAGGTCATGAAACAGAAAATTAGTATTTTCTTAACTTTTGTATAATTTTAAGATATTATGCAAGGTACAGTCGTGGAAAAAAAAAAAAAAAAGTAAACACCCCTTACTAACTCTTCAACACATTATCGTAGACGAAAGTTACTGATCCCGAACAAATGGAAATAAAGTCTACTTTTGAATGATGTATATAAAAGTTTCTTAGGGGGTCATCTACATGTTAAAACGAATCCAAACATCACTTTTTTTTTTCAATAGTAATACCCAATTTTAACGAGATATTTCAAATCTTCGGTTCAAACTATGCCTATACACCAAATTTTATGTCATTTGAATGACAAGTTTTTGAATTATAAACATTCAAAATTTAGTTCTTCTAATGTTAAGTTACATTTTCATATTTTTATTTATATATCCTGAGATTATAGTCCTAATGTGCTGATTTTTTTTGTAGCAATAATACTAATATACCAAAACACAAATACGTTAAATTTGCAATTTTTGCAATTTTATGATATGGATTATTAATTATGAAATTAATATTCGAAAAAATTATGAATTGCAACCTACAATTTTTTTGATGGATTTAGATTTATTAAGTCCTGCTTTATGGAAAACCAAAATTTCACATTTTTCTTCCAAGTAGTTTTCAAATTATGCTTAAAAAACGGCAAAATGATGGTTTAAGTGGCCGTCTATGATGGAAGTGAGTAGACATTTTGAAATTTATTCTGCTGTGCTGTAATTTAACTAGCTTCATTGACTCCTTGAGTGGCGCTTAAGAGGCTGCTTCAGTCAAGTGAAAAGACCCGATCGCTAATGCTAATACAATGGAAGAAATTTATAAAGATATTTCGGTTGCATTTTAATATTTTTAAATGATTTATTTTGCATTGGATAGCTGAGATCGATCTGTGTGCAGGCCGTTTTTTACTTTTTCGATTTCTATTGCAGATTTTTTTTTTTTTTTTTTTTTTTTTTTTTTTTTTTTTTTTTAAGAAGATGCTTTCCGTTTCGAAACCGGTTCCGAAAATGAAAGTGCCCTCATTAAAAATATCTGTAAAGAGAATCGAAAAAGCAAAAAACGGCCTTTGTGAGATCGATCTCAGCTATCCAATGCAAAAAAAAAAAAAAAAAAAAAAAAAAATTAAAAATATTAAAATGCAATCGAGATATCTTTATAAATTTGTTCCATAGGATTAGCATTAGCGAACGGGTCTTTTCACTTGACTGAAGTAGTCTCTTAAGGTGCCTTGATCAAGAAAGGGGCTCTCTCGGTTAACAATCGAGTACGGAACTTCAATTTGGATACAGCCCTTAAAATACGCTCGTTTTAAAATAATTTATTTCTCGGAAACTTATGGTACGAATTGCATAGAAATTCGTTTTTAGGCTAATTGAAGGGCGTAGAGTTCATTTATGCTGTCAGAATTGTGTACTGCTATTGAAAAAAACAAAGTTATGGTTCGTTTTATTATATAGATGGCCCCCTAAGTAAATTTTATATACATCATTTAAAGTAGACGTTATTTTCAATCGTTCGGTACCAGTAACTTTCTTCTACGATAATTTGTTGAGGAGTTAGTAGGGGGTGTTTACTTTTATTTTTCCACGACTGTACAAGCAATAGAGTCAGCAATAGCTAAACGAATTTCGAATTAATATTTTAAAAAAGACATAAACATTTACTGTATTGGGCTAAAAGATTGAAATCGGATTCCTTCTACAATTGTGAAAAAATCACCACGAAATTGGAAAAAACCGTTAAAAATGGCATAAAAACAAATTTGTGGTAATTGTGATAAAATATATATATATATTCCTCGGAAAATGTGTGCTTTAGTATTAACTTGTTTTTAGCATTGCAAGTGCTTGCCTGATGTAAATAATTCGCCGTGCGAGGAAAGGGGACGGGATTGTTAGATTATTATTTTTTTCCTTTCATTGACAAACTGCAAATAAGCCAAAATTCGGAAAAGTTCGAATTTTGGAATTGCCGAGGTCCGAAGGATTCTGGGCTTTGTACTATATTTCATTAGAAAACTAATGATTACAAATTTATTAGAACAACTTAGTATTATATTGTCTTCAAAAGAAATTCTTTATACACATTTTCCTCATAACGAGTCAAGTTAAAATCATTTATTATGACCAATTGGGGATATTTTTTTTAGACATCATGTAAACATACATAGGTAAACAAATAAAAGTTTTCAAACAAATACTCCTCTCAAAAAATCCATCATTTTTTATACTATTATTCTACTAGTATTTTGTTTTTCATAAAGTTGTAATCATCTTTGTGATACCCTGTATACAGATGTGAATAGTACCTGGTACGAAATTTATGAATGCATACAATATTTATGAAGTATTGCATTTAGTAGTATACTTAGAGGCATGCTTAGTACTATACTAAGTACTATACTTAGAAGTACTTCTTAGTACTATATACTTAGATGTATGATACTTAGCACTAGCCACTTCTGCATTATTCGCGAATACTTTCTATGGCTAGATAGAAGGGGGGTCCCAGAAAGATGTTTGCTTCGAGACCCTAGATAGCCAAATTCGGGTCCTGACTAGACAGAAAAGTAAATTTATAATTATAAAACTATAATTTTATTTATTATTATTTTTAATTAAACATTTAAAGTTATATAAAAACACATAGAATTTTTGTGAAATCGGGGGGGGGGGGGGTTAAATTGTTTACAGTCATTGCAAAAATAAAGAGATTTAAAGACAGTATTCCCATATTTGCAATTTACACATATAAGCATGCGTCATGTAACAAATATTATAAAATGAATTTTTATTAAGACATTAAGAGTTTATGATAAAAAAAACAATAAATTAGTATGTATATTGATCTGGCTTTAAAAGAAGTAAACAAGATAACAATGCCATGCATCCATAGAAATTTTGATGAAAGTTTCTAGTACATTTAAATTTTTAAATATGAAAATATCTATAAAAATATATACATTTTGTATCAAATTAAAGCCTAATCAATTCTGCCGACAAAATAATCAGAGTTATCATTCTCACGACAAGTGTTTTCTAATAAAAGACGATCATTAAAAGTGACTATAATGAGAAAAAACAGAACAAATTAGAAAGAGAGGAAGGTGGGATAAGTTATAAATTACTTAATAATTAAGCTTGTAATTAAGACTTTTGGCTGAATTTTTTTTAGTATGATTAGAACTTAAAGAACTCAGTCTGAAATAAGTTTCAGCTATCTGTTGCTAGTATTTCCGAGTAAATAAAGGTCATAAATTTTAATCGAAATCATTGAATAGCAAGAAGGATAATTTAACAGTTGAGGTAGAAAATATGTCACTAGGACATTAAAATTTCAAGTGAATCGGCCGAATAGCTTCCGCATTATAAGGCAAAATGTACAGGCGTCAATAGAATTGTCTTGCAGATATTGAAATTAGATTATTTAGAGAAGTTAATAAAGGATATAATTAAACAATGAAAACTTTATTAATCAGTAACTTTTGAGATAATTCACCGATACGCACAATTCAAACCCTAATTTTTCGCAAACACCGTTTTGTTTTAAGGCACGGGATATTGACAGCACGATATTAGATTAGGATTTACTAATTATCTAATTTTAAACAAATTAAAAATAAAATATAACGTGAAAAAAAAATAGAGAACTAGTACTAATAATATATAAATAGTTAATTTGAAAACAAAAACTTACCTTGGATATGTTATTTTCTTCTGAATAAAAAACACGTTGTATTCTAATTCTAAACTGTCAGATACAAAATACAAATGCTCGGCATTGGCACCAGCCCCGGTTCGTGACGTCACATATGAGGGGGAATGAAATTGTGTCTGGCTTGATAGTCTTGAGGGGCTTTGAGTATGCGCCGGTGCCAGGTTCCGTTTAATGTTCTATTTTAGTACTATTTTTAGTCACTAGTCAGCGCTGCCTGAATGAGGATTTTGTTTGTTTGTTTGTTCAAAATATCTATTTTTTTTTCACACAGGTGAGCTTAGATTTACTTAATCGCTGAAAATCTGTGATTATATAAACTGAAGATGGAGTCTTATAAAATGGGGGTAAATATTTTGAATAAAAATATTTCCTATCTCGAAAGAATGTGACTAGTCCCGAAAAGTTTTTATTTTGAATTCTGATATACCTAATACTACAATTGTAATTAATGTTTCAACTAAACATTTTTCACTAAGTTGGTTTACGCTTTGTTAGCAATGTGATAATTCACGTCTTTATATTCAATAATTTCAAGCGTAATTTCGCTGCTAAAAAGTACTTGAAAAATTAATTAAAATTGTATGTTCACCGATGCTGGATTCATTTGCGTCTCATGCTACGCCGCTAGATTGTGTGCTCATGAAGACCTTTCCATCTAGTGCTGCGGTAACAGCCTTACTGACTTATATAAGTGAGAGGAGAGATGCCAAGCTGGGCATTGTCCTTGTGGCTTAGTGGTAGAGCACTGGAGATATATTCCAGGGGCCTATACCCGGATTGGACATTTTTCACTAAGTTGGTTTACGCTTTGTTAGCAATGTGATATTTCATGTCTTTAATATTCAATAATTTCAAGCGTAATTTCGCTGTTGAAAAATTAATTAAAATTGTATATTCACCGATGCTGGGTTCATTTGCGTCTCATGTTACGCCGCTAGATTGTGTGCTCATGAAGACCTATCCATCTAGTGCTGCGGTAGCAGCCTTACCGACTTATATAAGTGAGAGATGCCAAGCTGGGCATCGTCCTTGTGGCTTAGTGGTAGAGCACTGGAGATCTATTCCAGGGGCCCGGGTTCGATTCCCGGCTTCGACATTTTTGACTAAGTTGGTTTACGCTTTGTTAGCAATGTGATAATTCACTTCTTTAATATTAAGTAATACTACTTCTATATTTCTAATACTTTTTAGTATTAATTTCCATTAATTCGTTAATTTCTTATATATATTTTTTATAACTATAATAATCAGGGTTTCTAGGCAATTGCAAACTCTTTAAAAAGGGAAAATTTCTGCAATAAATAAATTCTAATCATAATAATAAAGTTTCCAATAATTGAGAAGCCAAACATTTAATTTTCAACTCTCGAATTACTTAGTAATAATCAATGCCCTACAAGTAGGCAACGGTACTCTGACAAATTAAGTATTTATTTGTCTGTGACAATAAATCCTTACTAATTGTATAATAGGGTGTATCGATTTTTAACTTTTTTTGGTTTCCAAATTCCAAGTCGATAAAAAGTTGCTACTAGACACCAGAACTTACCACAAAAAATTTTGGATTTTTAAAAAATTGTTTAGGTCTCCCGCACAAGGCCTAAAGTTAAAAAATTTTACTTAAAAAGTAAATTTTTACAAAAAAATTTAAAAAAACCTAAAACACTTTTTTTCTAAATTGCAAGTTAAAATTCCACTAACAATAAGCACAAAAAACGATAGAAAATGTATTTCAAAAACTTAGCACAACATTTAGGTCTCCCGCACAAGGCCTAAAATTTGTTAATTTTGACGAAACTTTCGTAATTTTTAGTGTAAGTGAACCATTTTTTTTTTCGTTAAAAACACCAGACTTAAGTGTATTTTTGTTACAGGAGGCATAAAATGACACTATATATATATATACATACTACATAAATAATATATAAATGTTGTATACCTTAAAAAAGATAGTTTAACGATGTAAATTGTTTGATAAAGGTGTTCAAATAAACTCTATCGTTATTTGTGATTACTATTGTTTATTACAAATGTATAAAATGTTATAACGTTGAATAAAATGTAGTATATAAGTACAAAATGTTGCTGATGTATTTTCATAGAACATAAGCGCAGTTTTCTTGTTCTATTTCAAATTAACTGATTTGTTTTAAATATTCGTCCTTTCATCTTGTCTTCAAAACCTGAAACGAAAGTTATATACAGTATTTACGTAGGCCTACAGATTTTTACAAAATTATAGAAATGATCCCCAATGAATTTCAAATATTATATGGAAGACAGTAAGATAAAGATGTTATTTAAAAACAATAAAAATCAAAGTAGTACAAAAAACACTTACTTACATTTTAATCCTTCACTAAGGTTTTGTACTGGCTCTTGGTCTCGAACGTAGGTAGCTCTTTACGGTCTTCCAGTCTGGCACAAATGAAACCATCTCTTTCGATCATCCCACACACTCGCTTTGAAGCTTCTGTGACTTCTTTCACAATTCGTTCCACAGCTTGAGTGTGAGAAGGAATTGTAAATTCAACCCTTCCACTTTTTCCCGTTTCCGCAATTAACTGTAACTCTTCTAGGCTCATATCGGTAACAAGAGGGTGTTCTACTGAAGAGGTTTGCCATTCAATCATATCTATATAGTCTTTAGCATTAAAATTGATCTGAGGGGGTTTAAATATCCTTACCCCTTTCTTTTCTGTTTCACGAGCTTTCTGGATTCTCTTATAAGCAAGACTCTAATATGTTTTCGTTCATCAAACAACATAGCTATTAAAACATGTTCTGGGTGAGCTATAAATGCGTTTCTCTGTAACGTTGCATGGACAACATGTTTTAGCTCGTCTTCCAAGTAATTTCTGAAATGAATCATTTTAAAAAAATTAATGGAATCCTGCGGGATTTTGGGAATGCACTTAACTGAGAACCATGATGGTATGTAGACTTTCATTATGAACTCTGCAAGCATTCTCAGCTCAGGGGTCGGATCATCCATGGCTATATACAAACGAAGGATTCGATTTGCCAGGGTAAGCCACCTGGCGTGCGAGATGTTCCCGGGGTTTCATCTGGCCAACTCTTCTGTACATGTACCTATTGATACGGGTTTGGATATTTCGTACAGATACTTTTCGTCTGTGCTCAATTCTTTAAGATGAACTTCTGGTATATCGCTTTCAATTGCAACAAAATTGACAACATCCAGATTTTGGCAGCTTAGAAGTTGTTTACCAATAGGCCTGCTAAATGTGTTTGGGCCAGAAGTTGGCGCATCAAGAGCAACCATAAATTTTCTAAATGGTAATTCATTCAAATGTAGTAGACACACAACTGCCTGCAGTGGCTGTTGTATTTTATTTTCAAATAAGGTGATAACTCCATTTGAAGTGCCTGTGTTTGCTGCCGTACCATCACAACCAATAGCTTTTAGTTTTTTAAGATCGACAGTTTTTTCTTCACAATACTTTACAAGTGATGTAACTATTTCCTTTCCTGTTCCATTTATGGGAGTTACATGACCGAAATACTTGGATCCAGGTTCTTCAACAATAGATATGTGTTCTTTCATTAAAGATTTTCGGACACTTTTACCAGCTACAATTTCTTTTGTTATGGTTTCATCTTTACGACCATCAAAGTAAATGACCAACAGATCGGAGGTTCGATTTGAGCTTACTTCTTTACGAGACTTAAGTCTTTCACGTGCTACTTTTGATTTGTCGATTACTGCTTCTTGGTTCTCCGCAGTAACGACATTTAAGTCTCGCAAAAGGGCAGTAGCTAACTGAGCTCCAGCTATACTAGAAATGCCCCTGCGGTCACAAGCTCGTGGAAACAAAGACAAGCGCTTTGGCAGTTCTTGTTTTACTTCTACACTTGAAACACTTTTTTGACTCGTATCAAGTACATTTATTTCAAAATCACTATCTTGACATGATGTGTGAGACATTGAATCATCTGTACTATCACCAGAATCAATGTTATCAACAGATTTTAAATTTTCATCCTCAGTCTTTTTTACAACTACCTGCATTAAAGCTTGTGACCTAGATTTTCTTTCTAATCGCTTTTTAAGCTTTTTAGTCTCGTTTTTGTCACACTCTGCAATCGACATCAATCTAGGACCACGTTGGTCGAGCAAAAACTCGTGTTCTAGTGCCGGGACTTTTTTGTCAATAGAGCAAATACAGTTGCTGAGGTCACATTTGCAAGTACAAATATCGAACAATGCAGTTTCAGTTTTTGACTGAAAGCTAGTTACTGCATCTTTGTAGGAGTTAGGATACTTCCTTTTAGGCCCTGAACACTTTTTAATTTTCTCAAGCTGCTCATGCAGATTTAAAACCATAAATATTGTGTTTATTGTGCCACAAACAGGAATTGAAGCTCTTTTCCATATTTCCTCAAGTTTTAAAGCAACTCTTAACGCAATTACCTTCTTTGCAGGCTGATGTATTCCCTCTTGTTTCATTTCAATTCGTACCCACTCAAAATACTTCAAAACATCCATCTTGGTTGGCAGAACATTAAACTCACTCACATCAATAGGTTGCCCGATAACCGGCCACTCGGTAGTTTGTCTAGTTAGATGCGGTTTTTTACTCATAATGAACAACAACAACACTCACTTAATTGATTCTTACAACAAGACTATTGCACTAAAACACAACCGTAATGCTCGCTCGCGGGCAGACGACTACTGACAAGTCTGCGCGGTGATTCATAGGTGTCGCGTCACCGTGGCGCAACAGTCTGGCCTTCCCCCACCCCATTGCTTCAAGTTGACGCTTGACGCATTGAAATGTGATTTATTATTTCACTTATTTCAACAATTCCAATCTAGCCTAACGAGGCTTTAGTTACATTTAATTTTTAAACCAGCAACAACACAAATATCAAAGCACTGAAAAATGTTCAAAAATTAGCTGAAATTTACGACTTTTAGGCCTTGTGCGGGAGACCTAAATGTTGTGCTAAGTATTTGAAATACATTTTCTATCGCTTTTTGTGCTTATTGTTAGTGGAATTTTAACTTGCAATTTAGAAAAAAAGTGTTTTAGGTTTTTTTTTTTAAATTTTTGTAAAAATTTACTTTTTAAGTAAAATTTCTAAACTTTAGGCCTTGTGCGGGAGACCTAAACATTTTTTTTAAAAATCCAAAATTTTTTGTGGTAAGTTGTGGTGTCTAGTAGCAACTTTTTATCGACTTGGAATTTGGAAACAAAAAAAAAGTTAAAAATCGATACACCCTATTGTATAATTTTTAAATGCGCCCTTTTTTCTGAAAGGTATTAAAAAACTTCATTTTCGGTTTCCAGAATTTTTCTTTACCTTAGTTTGGACTTCATTACTCTTAATTTCTACGTATTACTGTTAAATTGGAATTGCTATTAGTTGCGGTAATTTAGAAAGTCACCCTTTATATCTGTAATAATTCTTCGATAGAACAATACTTTCAGCATTCTGGAACAATACTATCAAAACTTCAGTTGCCGCCCAAAAATGTATACTGTTTACGAGACCAATATGTACACATGGTCCTATTTATTCCTACTTCGTATACACCACTGCCAAATCAGAATTCTTACACTAGTCAACAAATAGGTAAAATAATTCATAGATCAGAAACCATAACAATTAAGTGTTTTGCTTTTGTCGATGCTTAATCTAAAAATGATGTTAGTTCTTCTCCAACATGCATCACATTTTTGCCATAGAACTGTAATAGAATACTCTTCCTATATTTTTCAGGAAGAGTATGCAGTTTCCCAAATTGACCAATTTTTTTGGTGTATGAAAATATTCAAAATATTAGTTAAAGCTGCAGAACTCATAATTTATTTAGCTAATAAAATCCTGTCCAATATGCCTGTAAGTGATATAATGTACCTGGAATATGTTATAACTGGAGTCAGAGGGATATATAATAAGAGTTATAAAATTATACAATTCCACAACACGGAGTGATAGAGCATTTTTCATTACATTTTCTGCTTCAAAATGACAAATATTTTATAACACAATCATTCATTTATCTATCCGGCGAACCTTTTGAAAAGTGTTATTATTTGCTATATTTTAGCCAGTCATATTTCAGATCGCGCGCTGAATAAATTTTAAAATAAAATACTATTTATTAAAAGAAATTTTTTTTATATACAAGTATTTCTTTTACTCCTTAGACATCCAACGCAAATTCTTATAGGAACGAATAACTATCTAACGAAGCCATTCTTAATTAAAAATGAAATTATTAAATACTTTCGTTCGAAGAATTGTTGCAAATAATTTTACTTCTAAAAATAGAACATACAAGAAAGTTTCGATTTCACTTTTTTTTCCGCACTTCCAAATAAAAATTTACTGCTGACGTAGTTTCTCATTACAGAACTTTTTTTTTAATATTACTTTCGATGTATGTAGATAACTTATTCAGTTCCCAAGTTACTTATCTTTTTTTTCCTTGTGTAAATGACAAACTAGTTCCAAAGTTATATTTAAGTTCTTATAATTATGTTATTTTTATTCGCATTGACTTTTTAGCTATAACAAAATTAAGATCATAATCTGTAAAAATATACCTTCATTATACAAGGATAATTGCCTCGGGGATTTTAACTGGTTAATTTGTTTTGTAATTATGATCGAAAAAGTTAACTATAATTGGATTTGCTAATAATTTTTCTTTCAATATCTCCCGCATATTTTAATCTTTCAAACACAAAAGATTGTTAGATTTTTTCTCTCGCTGGTTATTTTAGATGTGAACAGGTATTAATAAAGTGCTTATTTCAAAATGAATTGAAAATTATGAAATCTTAAATAATGAGGTATTTTTTATATATTTTAGTGTTCTATAAGGGATTGTTAATGTTTCTTGTTTTCTTGCTAATAAAATGTAACGTAAGACGATGGGACAAGAAGTAAGAAAAATAAATAGGGTATATTTATAAGAGTAAAAGAAGAAACGAGGTTTCAATATTTAATACAATATAGTAAGAACAGAAAGGTATTATTATAAAAAAATTTTGACGATATAAGCAATTTAATTTTTAATTGTTTTGGATGAATAATAATTTCATCGAATATGATTATTGTTCCTTTATTAGAATTTTTGAATCAATCTCGGTTTTTGAAAAGAACAAAGTAAATTGTAGATATAATTATAAAAAAATAAATAAATAAATAAATAATTGAATCGCTATAAATTAGGAAATTTAAAATGTTGAGAGATTATTTCGCACATTTCAGTCTTTCAAAGCTTATAAAATAAAAACTAAAAATATTTTAAAAGAGATTCTTAAAGAATCTCTTTTAAAGTATTTTTAGTTTTCCTTTGAGGGGATTACAATAAATAAATAATCTGTAACAGTTATTGTATGTGCAGTAAAGTTTAAAATATGACAGGAGAGTGTAAAAAATAAGAATTTAAAATACTCATTTGTTTCCTTCGCACAAACAAAATGACATCATAAACGACAGAAGGAGTGTTTTTTCTTTCTGAAATTGATACTAGGAGACTGGTAATTTAGTTTTAAAAGTGTGGATTTAAAATTGCTAATCTTCGAAAATATCAATTTATTATTATTAATAACCCAATTTTATTCAATAAAAAATGAAAAGGCTTTACAAGAGACAAAAGAATGGTGTGCATATCCTCAATTTTTTTTATTCATTTATTTCAGAATTAAAGCTATGAAAATTACTTACTTTCGTGGCCACACTGTTATGAAAGCATTTTGCATACTAAGTCGAAAATCACATTCACTTTATGACGAAATCAGCATCGATTCTGTTAATTATAAGTTGTTTTTTTTTTTTTTTTTTTTTTTTTTTTTGGAGGTGGGGGGTTGTTTTGTTTTTTTAGACTTTCAGCTGATATAGAAGTATATATATATATTTTAATTAAATAGTTTAGTTTTTATAAAGCAAAGAATAGAGGTACACATCTGCGTACTTCGGATCTGAAGAGGTTAAAGATGTATTTTATAACACATTACTTAAAATTCTTTTTCACAGATCACTTTCATAGATCACGAATTCCTCTATCGTGACTCAACATTGGAGAAAGCAAATGGCCTTTATAAGAATCAACAAAGTAGGAAAATGGATGGATGACAGAGGATGGCTCAACCTGAAATAAGAACCACCCTCATGTAAAAAGTAATTCATCATTTATAATTCTTTAATAACATACCTTGGATCAATATTGAACATACTTAAAATATATGTCAAACATGTAAAGGAAGGTAGAGGGGACCTAAATAAGTATATTTCGTATGGGAATGTGTGTGCGGTAATGCCGCCTTGAGCCGGTAGGGAGCGCTGATGACTGCGGCGTATAAAAACGCTTCGCTAGCTGAGATTCATCATTTCCCGCACGGATCTCAAACAGCATGCATCGTTTCACCAATGTGGAGCTTGCCGACATGCATTTCATGTATGGGGCTGCACAAGGAAACGGATTAGCTGCTCAGAGGATGTACAGGGAGCGATTCCCGGATAGGAATCAGCCGGATCGTCGAACATTCGAGAGTCTTCATCGGGAGTTACACACAAGTGGATCGTTTTATGCTTCCAGGCGTAGAGTTGGCATTAGAAGATATCGCAGAACTCCTGCAGTTGAAACCAGAATACTGAACACAGTAGAGGATAATCCTTCGACAAGCTCGAGAGCTGTAGGACGTGCATTGGGCGTGAGCCATCAAAGTATTTCGAGGGCTTTACATGAAGACGGATTGCATCCGTATCATTCACAGAGAGTGCAAGCAATGGCTCTTGACGATTATCTTCCACGTCTCAACTTTGCTCGATGGTATTTTCAGAAGACGGCAGCCAATCCAACCTTCCCAGCAGATGTTTTATTTACTGATGAGGCTACCTTTACCCGTTCGGGTATGTCAACATCCGTTTAACATCCATAATTCTCACCTGAGGGCACATTACAATCCACATGGCACAATAGCACACGCGTACCAAGAAAGATTTTCCATTAATGTTTGGGCAGTCATTGTACACAATAACTTAGTAGGACCGTACATTCTTCCTAGCCGTTTAACTGGTCATACATGCAACATCTTCCTACAGGAGGTTTTACCTGAAATTCTGGTAGATATTACTCCAGCTGTTCGCAGACAAATGTGGTTCCTGCACGATGGAGCCCCAGCTCACTTCAGTCGAGACGTCAGGAATCACCTGGACGCTGCCTACGGCAAGTATTGGATAGGACGGGCAGTCCAGTTCCCTGGCCATTGCGTTCTCCTGATTTTAACTTGCTTGGATTTTTTCTTTTGAGGTCATATTAAAAGCCTGGTGTACGAGAGTCCCGTCACATCTGAAGAAGATCTTGTTGCCCGCTTGTCTGTTGCTGATTTACATGTGCTCGACATGCCTGAAGTCTTTTCTAATGTGCGCCGATCTATGCGCCGTCTCTGTGAATCTTGTATCGCTGTTGGTGGCCACTCTTTCGAGCACCTCTTGTAAACTGTTAATAATTTTTTGTTTTCTTTTGTATTTACTTATCTTTTCAGTTTCCTTTGATTCATACTGCTTTACAAGATAGTGCTTTAATGTGTCATTACCGCACACATATTCCTATCCGAAATATGCTTATTTAGGTCCCCTATACCTACCTTTACATTTTTGACATATATTTTAGGACCAACGTGTATAATTATGCAAAAAGAAAAAAAACGTTTTTATTGCGTCCATTTTCCTTTAAATGATGCTAAGTTCCAAACTTTAAATTCATTTTAATCACGTTGTGTTTAGGCGTATTTGATAAAATTAAAAATCAGACTTTCAATAGTATAAATAGTTCATTTATTAAAAATGGAAATTTCAAGTAAATAGTATGTTTCTATTAGTATTTCTACTAGTATATCTCTACTGCCATGACATTTATTTTATTTTCTTTTAAACTAATTATTGTTCAGATTATCGTTTCCTTGCAGTTATTAAACACACTTATAAGAAAAGTATTAATTTTGTTTTCAAAAAAGTTTAAATTACAAAAGAAGTGTTTATTTATTTATTTATTTTTAAATTTATCACAAAACAGGCATTTGTTATTGTTTAAATAATCTCTATTAGCACGTCTAATAAAATGTCTAAAACATATAAAATATTCATCGTATCTTTACAGTTAAGAAATACGCTTATAAGAAAATGACCAAAAAAATTTCAAATTGTTGAAAAAGCATGTTTTTTATATTTTCTTTAGAAAAATGTTTGTTTTATAAAGAATGATTTTCATAAAAGTGTGCTCCATAACTGTAAAAATGCAATAATCATAACGATGATTAGTTAACCATGTAAAACAAAATGCCATGCAATAAAAAATGCAGCAGACAAGAGTATTTACTTAATATTTTTATTTTTTTTTATTTAAATGTGCACAAATGTTAATATTTTGGGTAGAAATCAAAGATGTACTACGAGGGTAAATCAAAAAATAAGTTACACTTCAAAGTTATGGTTATTTATTAAATCACATATACCTAAGCAACACGGCTAGAAAACATACAATGTAAGTTCACTTTTCCACAATTTCTCATGAGATGTAACTATTTCTCGGAACGATCAACCAACTTTTCGATTCCGAATGCGCAGAAATCTCCTTTAGAGCTATGTAATCACCTAGAGACAGTGAAACCCAAGGTGCTCGTGAATAATGAAGAATACACTGCCGTACGAAATGCTCAGCATACTGGCAGCGTTCTGATTCAGCATACACGGATATCACGGACGAATATCACGAATGCCGGCCCGCAAAGTCCAGTTTCGTTGCAAACGTTGACCGTGTGCATGCGAGCATTAGAGAGAATCGGCGCATAACACTCCAGGAAATTGCCAGAAAGCTGAATATTCCGTACGAAAGGTCCTCCATTGTTCACGAGCACCAGGGGCGTAGCTACCGTGGAGCAGTTGGAGCAAACTGCTCCAGGCGCACGGATCCTAAGGGCGCAAAATTAGAAAAAGCAAAATAAAGATATTTTAAAATATTTGCATATTTTTTTTACATTTTTGATCCGACATTATAGATGAATCTTGTTACAATCAGCTTATTCCTATGATATTTTACTTTGTGTTTAACCTCAATTATTTCAATTTAAAAAATGTTTTCATGCACAGTTGAAGGAAATGATTTCTATTCAGGAAGTTTTAATTTTAATTCATACCATATTACAACCTCAAGTAACCTCAAGTAGTCTCTTACACCGTTTCAGCCAGGGGCGGATCCAGAGAATCGTTTGGGAGGGGGGGGGGAGGTCGATATCGAGTGACATATAATCTGAGTAAAAAAAAAAAAATACTGAAATTCAAAGCATATTTTTTGAAAGGCCACAACAGAGGGGTGCTCTACTGGCTCTAATTATGGGATTTTTCGCGGCCTTAGGCGAAATTTGCGTTTTTTTCGCGTTTTTAACCAATCCTTTGACGGAATTCGCGTTTTTAAAGAATCCTTTCACAAATTTCCCGTACTTTTGCGATCCTTTGACAAAATTTGCGTTTTTTACGATATTGTGATGAAATTCGCGTTTTTTTCGCAGAATTTATTTCGTGATCCTTTGGCGAAATTGGCTTTTTTATGATCCATTGACGAAATATGTGTTTTGTACTCGATCTGTGGCAAAATTCGCGTTTTTTTCGCGATCCTTTGAAGGAATTTGTTTTTTCGGTATTCTTTGGCGAAGTTCGCATTTTTTCGCGATCCTTTAACAAAACTAATTTTTTCTGCTATCCTTTGACGAAATTCGCGTTTTTTCCACGATCCTGTGATAAATTTTGCGTTTCTTCAGCAATCCTGTAACAAAATTCACGTTTTATCGAGATCCTTTGACGAAATTCGCGGTTTTTTTACGATGCTTTAACGAAATTAAAGTTTTATCTGCGATCATGTGGCAAAATTCACTCTTATTTGCAATTATCTGACGAAATTCACGTTTTTCCGCGATTACTTAGAGTTTTTTATGCAATCCTTTTACGAAATTCGTGTTTTTTCGCAGCCTTTGGCGAAATTTGCGTTTTTTTCTCGTTTTTAACCAATCCTTTGACAAAATTCGCGTTTTATAACCAATCCTTTGACGTAATTCCCGTTTTTTTTCTCCGATCCTTTGACAAAATTTGCGTTTTTCCGCGATCCTGTGACAAGATTCGAGTTTTTTCGCGATCCTTTGACGAAACTCGCGTTTATTTCGAGATCCTTTGCTAAAATTCGCGTTTTTCACAATCCTTTGGCGAAATTAGTGTTTTATGCGCGATCGTGGCGAAATTCGCGCTTTTCCGCGAACCTGTGACAAAATTAGTGTTTTTTCCGCGATCCTGTGACAAAATTTCGCGTTTTGCGCGGTCCTTTGACGAAAGTAGCGATCCTTTGACAAAATTCACGCTTATTTCATGATCCTTTGGCGAATTTTGCGTTTTTTTACGATTCCTTAACGAAATTTGTGTTTTATCCTCGATTCTGTGGCGAAATTCGCGTCTTTTCCGCGATCATGTGACAAAATTCGCGTTTTCTCGCGGTCCTTTGAAAAAATTCGCGTTTATTTCGTGATTCTTTGGCGAATTGCGCGTTTTTTTTTACAATCCCTTAACGAAATTCGCGCCTTTTCCGCGATCCTATGACAAAATTCGCGTTTTTCGCAATTATCTGACGAAATTCGCGTTTTTTCGAGATCCTTTAACGAATTTCACTTTCTTTTCTGCGATCCTCTGACAAAATTCACGTTTTTTTCCGCAATCCTGTGACAAAATTCACGTTTTTTCTCGGTCCTTTTTACGAAATTCGCTTTTTCCGAGATACATATAAATATTTTTTTTTTTTGGGGGGGGGGTCGGTGATTCTCCCCTCCCTCCCCTCTTCCGTAGATGCCAAGACATGTTTCCGTTTCTTTGAATATTCCGCGAAAACTGGAATAAAAAAGTAGGATGTATATATATTTTTTTTTGGGGGGGGGGGGGCGGATGATCGCCCCTGTCGTCCCCCACGTGGATCCGCGCCTGGTTTCAGCATGCCTGATTTTTTTCTGTAACTTTTCCATAGACGACAGTTGAAGATTTTCAGATCTTAAAGTAATCAAAACTTATTTAACAGGGCACTTATTGGTCACTTTATTGGCTAACACTATTTCCAAACAATAAACTTTCTGATACATTTCTATTAAAAATGTTCCAGAAATTTATCATGATGATTACTGTACGGAAATAATGGTAGCCAAAGAATTCACCGCTGAGAAACCTATATTTACGATGTAACAGTAGTAATTTACGATAGTTATTTTACGATTTGGAAAAAATAAATAGCCTGACAAGTTGAAGAAAATTCTTGACCCTTTTACAAACGAAAACCAAGAAAACGAAAATTTTGAAGTTTTTTTTTTTTTTTTTTTTTTTTCTTTTTCTGTGGAAATTAAACATGGATGAATACAGATTACAAAACACTAATAAGAGCTGGATTTAAGCATATTCCACATCAGTCCACGGCGACAAATTAGAGGGGGGTGACGGGGAAGCAGCAACTTAAATTTTGTGCGTATTGTTTTTGAGAATGTGAAAATATTGCAAATGTCAAATGCAGAAACGATAAGCATTTTCCTTCAAAAAGAGATAAAAAGTTAAGTACCCAATTCAATGTTCCTTAGAGCCTGATTTATAGCCTATGCAAAATTACACCACTTTTTTCTAATAGTATTTTTCCGCATTAAACCTTATTTAATCGCAGAATTTTAGGATTAAATAAGGCAAAACATATTTTTCGAACATAGTAATGCGAGTTTCCTTAGGCCGTAATCAGGTTCTGACCCCCCCCCCCCAACACACACACACTCCATCGCCATTCGATAGCATATATTAGTAGTCAATGAATTTTCGAATAAAAGAAATTAAAAACAAAATTGGAGTTACTCTATTTCAACTTTCTAAACTATTTGCAGATTTACTGTTTGTTCAAAACAGTATAACAATGAATAAAAACTTAGTTCCTAATTTTATACATAGGCAAAATATTTCCACTGTTGATAAAGACCTCGTGTTTTTAAGAAAACGTGCATTTTCATTCATAAAGCGTGAACAATTTTCTAATGACATAATTTTCAACAAACTTTCATTCCGCCCGTTCCGAAACAAGGCCTATAAATTAAATAAAAGAAAGAGAATAGAATGTTACTAAATTTAGTCACATTCTGGCAGGCTCAGACTGGCTCGCCGGGTAATCGACCTGCGGGTCGGTGCGACCTAAACCAGGTAAATCTGCTCCCTCCCTCAGGTGAAGCTAATAGTTTTAAAATTTGCTATAAGCATTAGATTTGAAAAGTCTTAAATCATTTAATAATTTTTAAAAATCCGCATTCGGATGTTATTTCGTACGCTGATTAATAAAATCTAAATTAAAAAAAAAATCGGACCACAACTTTCCGATTTATGAAAAAATCGATTTTTAAAGTTATAAAAGAGATGCTTTTTCGCACAGACAATTGACGGGAATTTGTTAAAATTAGGAAAACTAAAGAACCAATCGCTTTAATACAATGGTGCTGCCATTTATGCAAGGAATTATTAATTTTCTATTATCAATTTTGATTTGTTAATTTAAAGATAAAGTGTTTTGAAAGAGATATTAAACGAAATCCTCTGCGCGATTTGCGATCACACTTACCCACTTGTTCTGCTTTCATCGGGAATTTCCGTTCAAAACGCCAAGTTTGATAGCGTTTTCTGTAAGATCTATTGTGTTTACAAAAAAAACGGAAACCGTCTGTCTATTACAAAGTTTCTGAATAACAACACCTGCCAGTTTCATGCGTTTTCGAGCAAAAATTAATTACAACGTATGTCATAAAGTTGCCCCTTTGGATAATCATACAAATTTCAGGCTCATTTAAGAATATTATCCCGGGTCCGGGCATCACCGGGTGGGTCAGCTAGTCTATACTAATAACAGAAAGTTTCGCTCTGTGTGTGGTGGCTAGAGAAATCTATTGCACGTAGAAATCTGAAAATTTGGGTAATGGTAGCCCCAGACAGGTCCTGATGCACCTGTAGCTCAGATTTTTAATTTTTTATGACCGGCCCCCCTGAGCACCTTAAGTTTTTATGCCCTGAATTGCTCATAACTTGCCCCCTTTGTATCCGATCTTCTTCGTTTTTGAGGCCCTTTTCCCATTTAGTTATTCCCCGTTTCTACATTCCAGTTAAGAGCCTGGGCCCCTTGAAAGTTTTCTGCGCCATGCATTTTTTACCCCCTAATATTGTCAACTTCTCAATGTATAACTTTAAAATTGAGACTTGGACTTCTCTTCCCGGGTCAGCACCCGCATATTTTTATTGGGGACCTAGTGCCCTTTTTAAAGAATTTTCCCCACTTTTTTTCGCGCTTCTTTAAATTTTTATTCGAGTGATTAGTACATACCCTATGCTTAATTTTGACTTATTGAGATCTAAAACGCTAAGTACTAGAACCTTTTAACATATTTTCATCTTAGGGCCCTGCTTTCAACTATCAGTTGATCCCTTTTGGGCCTCCTATTATGTCTCCCTTAAAATGGTCTGATACACTAACTTTTTTTAAATTTTTTTGACAACATCTTAGGAAATCCAACTACTACACGCACAACAAAAAAATTTTTTAGACTTCAGCTACCATCAAATTTGAATATTAATCGCCTTCTTGGGGCCCTTGGTGCAGCTTCTTTAAAAATTATCCGATTCTCTTGCAATTTTCTTTAACGCAATTCTAGCGTCCTTCGGCTCCTATATAAACTACTAAAGAATTTCCTTATGCCCAGCTACAATCCAGTTGAGACCCTGGACCCCTGGGGCTTGGTACAGGGCCCCTTGAAGTTTTTGTGCCCTAAATTGTTAAGAAATTCCCCCCTTTTAATCCGATCTTCGTTTTTGGGGCTCTTTTTCCATTTAGGTGTTCTTCCGTTTCTACATTTCAGTTAAGACACTGGCCCCCATGGTAACTTTTTGTGCGCTATGCATTTTTCAACCCCTGTTTATGTCACCCTCTCATTGCATAACTTCAGAATTGGGTCTTTGACTTCTCTCCCTGAGCTAACACCTTCATATTTTTATTGGGACTTTAGAGCCCCTTTTTAAGCATTTCTTAAAAAAAAATTCTAATGATAAATACTTATACTCTATGCTTAATTTCCACTAATTGAAAATCTAAAGCGCTAAGTACTAGAACCTTTTAACATGTTTTCATCTTTGACCTTGCTCTCGATTATCAGTTGGCCCATTTTGGTCCCCGTATAAGCTCCCTTAAAAATGATCCGATTCACTAGGATTTTTTTCTTAACAACTTAGGTCCTCCAGCTACTACATGAATAACAAAAAAATTACAAACACTTCAGCTACCACCAATTTTGAATATTAATCGCCTTCTTAGAGTCCTTGGTGCAGTTTCATTAAAAATTATCTGATTGTCTTGCAATTTTCTGTAACATAATTCTAGGGGCTTCCGGCTACTTTACAAACTACTAAAAAATTTCCTTATACTTCAGCTACCACCTTTTTCGAATATTATTCTTCTTTTTCGGCATCAACTTACATATACTCACTACAGTCGTGAATTAAAATTCGCGTTACTGTTAAAGGTAAGTGTTTAACTTTAGAGGGTGTGGGATTTCATCCATAAATTAAATATCGCGTTAATGTTAAAGGTAATTCGTTAAATTTACAGGGTGGCAAGCACCTTCCACTGCTTGGGGGCGCATTCCTTCCTCGGGTTCTAGGGGCCCGATTTCAACGGGAATTGGTTCATTAAACCTAGATTACTATTCAATTACTTTCTGCATTATGAAAGTTTATCTTAGACTTCTGTTACCACCATTTTCGAACATAAACGACGCATTCTTTTCTCAGTTTTTATGGACACTATTTCAACGGAAATTGGTTCATTCAACTTAGCTTACGATTGTTTTAAAGAATTATAGTTCCATTTTTCCACCGCCAGGATTTGCATTCTTATCTCGGGTTTTATGGGCTCGATTAATACGGAGTTTGACGCTTTCAGCTTGATTTTCGATTGTCTCCGGCGCGTACGGAACACACTGGCACACACTGCCTTTGGTATCGGGGACCCACGCCACAGGTTCGTTCAGAAAGAGGTTTGTTGGGAACCCACTAGACGCTGCCGAAGGCAGTGGGGCACCTCTAAAACCGGTTCATTTGAACTACTTTCGGAATATATAAAATCATACAAACGTGAGTTTTGTTTACGTTATTATAACGGGCCCGGGCAACGTCGGGCGGGTCAGCTAGTTACATATATATATAATATATATGTAATAGATACATAGTATATACGTAACGTCAAAACAAAATTACGCAGAACTTTTTTGAGCGACAAGAGGGCGCACAAACTTTGCTTGCTCCAGGGGGCTGAATATGTAGCTACGCCACTGACGAGCACCTTGGGTTTTGCTGAGGTACACTGCCGTACGAAATGTTCAACATACTGGCAGCGTTCTGGTTCAGCATGCACGGATATCACGGACGAATATCACGAATGCCGGCCCGCAAAGTCCAGTTTCGTTGCAAACGTTGACCGTGTGCATGCGATCATCAGAGAGAATCGGCGCATAACCATCCAGGAAATTGCCAGAAAGCTGAATATTCCGTACAACAGGTGCTCCATTGTTCACGAGCACGTTGGGTTTCGCTATCTCCGGGTGATTACATAGTGCTGAAGGAAATTTCTACGCATCCAGAATCGAATAGTTGGTTGATCGTTCCGAGAAATGTTCACAGCCTCTTGGGGACTATGTGGAAAAGTGAACTTACACTGCATGCTGTCATAGCCGTGTTGCCTATGTATATGTGGTTTAATAAATAGCCATAATTTTGAAGTGTAACTTATTTTTTGATTTGCCCTCTTATTTTAAGTTAGTATAAGTTTTTGAATATTTAAATAAATTAAAGGATTATAAAGTATAAAGTATAAAGGACGTTTCCAAAGGTAGTTTAAAATACATATTCCAAAATGGCGTATATGTTGTAATTTGAATTGATACTATTAAACTGTCAATTCATTTATCTCGAATTAAGATTTTTTATTATTATTATTATTATTATTTAACGATCTACATAAAAAAATAATTAAAAAAACATACAATCATATAAATTCTTTCATATTTCATACTGTGACTTTAACTAAATGCCTTTCATAATGAATAAAAAATAAATTGTGAAATATTTATGTTGGTTTTGGGGGCACACAGAGTTAGCAGAATAGCTCGACATAAACATTTATTAACACTAACACGAAGACAAAAATATATACATAGCTTAAGTGCGACTAAGCACTGACATGTATTTAACAGAACTAAATAATCTCGCTCGCAGAGCGGATTTGGAGAAACGTCACTCTACGCGCATGCGCTGAAAGAAAAGGGTAAGATAAATGGACGTTGTATTACAACAATTCCCCCTTTACAACGTGCATTTTCTTAACAAAACAATGTTCTCCTATTAAGCAAATTACAGAGAAATAATATTAATATAAAAATTACAAATACAAATTATATACTTATATAAAAAAAGATACAGAATAATGCTGAAAATTATTTTAAACATTTTGTCCTATCATTTCACAACATTTTTATGTTTATAAGCGTTTAAAGCTTTGTTTAAAATGTCTGCAGGCATATTTTCTGTCTCTAGGTATTTAACCTCTATTTCGCCATTGTCGTAAATTTCACGCACAAAATGATGTCGAATATCGATGTGTTTGGTGCGCGAATGGTAAACCGGATTTCGTACTAATTTTTGAGCAGACTGGTTATCACAAAATATTATAGTAGGCGCAGTCACTGTTTCAGGAGAAAGTTCACTTAAAAACCGTCTGAGATGCAAAATCTCTTTGGCGGCTTCTGACAATGCCATGTACTCCGCCTCTGTTGTGGATAAGGCGACAGTTCGTTGTTTTCTCGATTCCCACGATATGGCTCCACTGGCGTATTTAAAAATGTAGCCAGTGTACGATTTTCTGTCATTCACATCCGACGCCCAATCGGCATCGACAAATGCAATCAAGGATTTAGAATCACGTTTAAAGATCAGTCCTTGATCTTGGGTTCCTTTCAGGTATCGCAAAATTCTTTTTGCAGCTATCCAATGAGGTTTACCTGGATTGTTGTTAAATTGACTTAGGAAATTCACAGCGTGAGTTATATCAGGTCTAGTAGACACTGATAAATACATAAGGGATCCTATTAATTGACGGTAGGGAATATTATTCATTTCAGACTTTTCTTCTTCAGTTTTGGGACACATATCTTTAGTAAGCTTCACGTTATTATCAAAAGGTGTAGATATTGGTTTGGATTCTTGCATATTAAATTTGCTCAGAATATCTTCAATGTATTTCTTTTGTGTAATTTTAATATTGTCCCCGTTTTGCATAAATTCTATGCCCAAACAATAGTGTAAGAGACCTAAATCTTTCATTTTAAATGATTTTGCTAATTCATCTCGAATATATTGATAATCTTCTTTACATTTAGTAAGAATTATGAGATCATCAACATAAACAATGATAATAGCTTCAATGGGAGATTTAGAAAAATACACACATTTATCAGCATTTAGTGATTTAAACTTCATTTGTTTCAATTTTTCATCTAATTTTTTGAACCATTGGCGACCCGATTGTTTTAATCCATAAAGGGATTTTTTTAATAAACAAACTTTGTCAGCATTAGATTCATTTTTAAAACCTTCAGGTAATTCCATGTATATTTCTTCAGTTAAATCACCATTTACATAAGCCATAATAAAATCTAATTGATATGCAGTAAACCCATTTTGGATGCCATATGCGATCGCAGTTCTTATTGAACTTAATCTAGCTACAGGAGAAAAATTTTCGTCAAAATCGATACCAGGTTTTTGTGTACAACCTTTTGCTACCAATCTCGCTTTAAATTTCTCGATTGACCCATCTGGCTTATATTTTGTTTTTAAAACCCACTTAGATCCTATAATTTTCTTATGTTTTGGCCTATCTACTATTTGCCATGCATTTTCTTGCATTAATGAATTAAATTCTAAATTCATCGCATTTATCCATTCGTTTTTATACGGACTATTTAGAGCTTCAGATAATTCAGGACAAGAGTCAAAAGAATTATTTACTGCAGTTTGAGATTTTTCTTCTTTCGGAATAATAATTGTTTGATATTCCTTTCGAGGTCTCCCTTTTCTACCTGTTTTTATTTTTCTTGGCCTCCCGCGCGTTCTGAAAGAAGGGGGGTCGGAAATTTCATCAGATTGCGAATCAATTTCTCTTTCACTGTCGCCACTAGAATTGTCTGGTTCCGTTTTCATGACTGAAAATATTTCTGATTGTTGCGTAATTTTATTTGCGCTCGTATTTTCATTATTTTGAGAGAAAGGAAAAATTAATTTTATTTCGGTGTTACAGGAGGGATCATTTTCAAATTCGTTAATAAATCGAACATCACGGCTTATAACAATTTTTCTCGATTTCTGGTTCCAAAGCCTATATGCTTTTGATTCATTAGAATAACCTACAAAAATATGCTCTTTTGATCTAGGATCAAATTTTCCCTTATTTTGCCTTTTATTAAGTACGAAACATTTTTGCCCAAATATTTTGAAGTATGATAAAGTTGGCTTGATGCCAAAGAATACTTCATATGGAGTTTTATTTTCGCTTAAACGTCGTGTCGGGCAGCGATTGCGTATGTAAGCAGCACAATTTATAGCTTCGGCCCAAAAACATTGTGGAAGATTACTTTGTAATAGTAAACACCTTGCCATTTCAGTTAACGTTCTATTCGATCTCTCAGGGGTGCCATTTTGCTGAGGGGTTAAAGGGGAAGAAAATTCTCGTTTTATACCGCATTCTTCGATATATTTATCAAATTCTTCGCCGCAATATTCTAAGCCATTATCTGTACGAAGAAATTTTATTTTCTTTCCTAGTCGGTTTTCGACTGCTGCTTTGTACTTAACAAATGCATTCTTAACCTCATCCTTGGTTTTAAGAAAACTAACTTCAATATAACGTGATTTATCATCAATAAAAGTAACAAAATATCGCGATCCTCCATGGGAAGGGACTCTCATGGGCCCACATAAATCTGAATAGATCCGAAATAATAAATCATTACTTTCAAAATTTGATTGTTTAGGAAAAGGGCGGACAGTTTGTTTACCTTGAATACAAACTTTACAATCTTTAAGAGACTCATCATCATTAAAATTTAAATTTCTAACCATATTATTAGATTTAAGTTTCTTTAAATCAGACTCATTTAAATGTCCTAACTTTAAATGCCATTTTACAAAATCACTTACCTGTGCTATTGCAGCTCTTTCGGGGATTGGATGTACATAATATAAATCACCTTGACGAACAGCTTGTACTAGTATAGAACCATTAGGCTCAATTATTTTAGCATATCGTTCTTTAAAAAGCACAGAACGATTATTAGCCGTTGCTTTTGACGTTGAAATCAAATTACATTTTAACTCGGGTACACACAAAACGTTCTTAAGTGTGAGATTAGTGGTCCCACTACCGTTAGGCACTGTAATAAGAACTGTTCCTATTCCTGTGATTTTTGCTGTTTTATCAACCGCAAGCTGTATTGTAGAATTATCACGAGGATGAAATTCTGTAAATAAATTTTTATCTTTGCACATATGTGATGTACAACCACTGTCTAAACACCATGCCGGAGATTCATGATATACGTCGTTAAATGCCATACTAACCGGTTCTTCATAACTAATCATTGAACCTTGATTTCCTTTATTTAAAGATGCAAGCTTTCTGTCAGCTATTTTCTTTCTACATTCGTTAGCTTTATGCCCGATTTTGGAGCAATAATTGCACTTGAAATTACGATAATTTCTCTCTGCAGGGAAATTTTTATTCGTATTAGTCTTCCATTTTTCATTTTTCTTCTGTTCTTGATTGTTTCTCTTGTTTTCTATATAATAGGCATTTTGAGAATCATGAGTCGTTTTTCCTTTTCTAGCTTCCCATTCTTCTAGCATCTTAATTTTCAAAGAATCGGGTTTAGGTAATTCATCTCTCGATTCTATAGCGCATCTAAAATTTTCGAAATTCTCAGGAACACTGTAGAGTAGAAGAATTGATAACAAATCATCCGCAATTTCTATTTCCATTTCTTTTAATTTATCAACAATCTCAAAACAGATATTTAAATATTCAGACATCGTTTCACTGAAACTCATCTTTCGAAACAGAAGCTGTTTTAACAGCGTTGCTTTCTTTGCAGGGCCTCTTGATTCATAAACGTCTTTCAATTTATTCCATACAGAATTTGAAGTCGCACAATGCTTGATGTGGCACAATTCACTAGGATTTATGGCCATAATTATATCAGCACGAGCTTTTTGATCAGCCTGGAGCCATTTCTTTTCATCAGCGCTACCTTCGGCCGGTTTCTCTTCTTTGCCGGTTACATAATCCCAATGATCATTTTTTATTAATACTGCTTCAATTTGAAGTTTCCAGCTATCAAAGTTATCTTTGCCGAGCTTTTCAATTGTCGTAACATGTGACATAATTAAATAAAATATCTCGCAGCCACAAATCAAAACAGTTAAGGACAGAACGTAGAAGAGTTCTTAGTTTCGGTTTAGGCTTAAGACTTTATGATTCGAAAGTTCGAATTAAAAAAATATTTCTGCTATTTATAGCGCAGTGAGTAGCGTCTCTGGTACCCATAACCTTTGTTGGTTTTGGGGGCACACAGAGTTAGCAGAATAGCTCGACATAAACATTTATTAACACTAACACGAAGACAAAAATATATACATAGCTTAAGTGCGACTAAGCACTGACATGTTTTTAACAGAACTAAATAATCTCGCTCGCAGAGCGGATTTGGAGAAACGTCACTCTACGCGCATGCGCTGAAAGAAAAGGGTAAGATAAATGGACGTTGTATTACAACAATTTATTTCAATAACAAAAAGTAAAAGACAAAAATAGATTCAAACGATTTTTTGTCCATAAAGCTATTCATATTGCAAATACATTTTGGGACAGAAAGGTTGAAAAAGATGTTGACAGCTATTGTGAAATATAATCTCCAAACAAGGACATTAAAACAATCAAGCTAAGTAAATTGTTTTTCATGTGTCAAATGTGATTTATAAAAGCAATTATCAAAAGTGATTATGATCTGAAGGAAGGAAGTGAAAGTGAAAAGTGATTGCACAATCGTAAACAGACATTTTATTATAAACATTTCATGATATTCAAGAACTATAGACATTGATAAACTCTTATTTAAATTACTATAAATATAAATATTGATATAAATAATTTGTTATTAAGATTTATGTCACTAATTTCCTGTATATTATACATGTCTCTCTACCTTCACTTGTAACTTAGACTCTCCAAAGGAGATATGTATTTCTAAAGCTTTTATTAAATGTTAATTTTCTTTCTATTTAAAAGTTTCCGGACAAACTTAAGTTTTACAAGTCACAAAAAAACATGTGTCTTTTAAATATCATGGAACATCACACGATCATTGCATGTGGATAAAAAACAGAAATACAAGAAGAATATGTAGATAGATTTACCCTTCCGTATGCAGAATAACAAATAATATACGGATATACATAAATACAAGGTAAGCCCAATTTATCTTACACATGTTTTGTTTTATATTGAAAAATAGATTGTTTATTTTGAGGATAAAACCGAACATCACGCAATTACTGTTAGCAAAGTTTAAATATTGCTATCAAAAGAAAGATCGGATAATCATATTTAGTTAATTTTAAAATTTAGATTTTTCTTTTTTACTTCTGTTTTTTACTCATTTTTGTTAATGTAGACAACCTAAAAAAATCATTTATCCGATGAAGCATTCCTCAACAGGTTTGCATTTTTTTTTATATTTTATTCAGTCACATGCATGGATTTACCTTTTAAATCTTTTTTTTTCAAATAAATGATTACAACTTTCTATAATAAAAAACAACCTATATTCTTTTTAGTATGTGATTATTTGCTGATGCTACATTACACATGCTTTTGAAAAAAAATATCTTTCCCTTTTGCCAATACGAAGAATTTTTTCTCTTTTAGCTTGATGGAAAAGCCAACATTCTTAAAGGTTTTTAATGTGTGTTTTCGAAATTTTCTGTTTTTTTCTCTACTGATGCATTTGTTGCTATTTGTCCGTGTTCTTTTTTATACTTACCTGTACTTAAATATTTTACTAACATAATTATTTTTAATAGTTTAAAGAAACGATTGCTTTCTAGATCTTGAAGATTTTTTCTTAAAGAGTTTTCTGTTTTTTTTTTTTTTTTTTTTTTTTGCTCTGAATTAAAGATAAAATGCAGGATCAAAATAGCACCAATGATCAATTTCACAGATTTCAATTAAAAATTTATATCAATTATGCTTAAGTAACTAAGTTTATCTTTGCATAAAATACTTATATCGTTGGCATGACAATGATATTTTTTTGTTTTTTCTTTATTACTGAAATGTGACTTATATGCCGATCTCAAAATTTCAATATTATATTTAACGAACTACAATCTAGAAAATTTTTAGATTAAGCAACTTCGCAACGAGTGACACTTATATCTGCCGGCTGGGCAGAAATAAATCCTTCAATCTGGGAGGGGTAATTTTCTACGGAAAATTTCTTCTTACTTAATAATACAATTTCGGCTTTTAATAAAATAAAAGAACCGTATTTTACGTTCGTCAAGATATTGTTAAATACGTAGTAATAAAAAATATATTTTAATATTCATTTTTGATTATATAAAATAACTACAAAGAAATCTCACTGACTTAAAACTTACTACATTTATCTTTAAAATGAGTTTGTAATAATGTGATACATTACTTATAACCTTCAATATACTGCTTATCTGTACATTTTCCCAAAACATCTTATAAACATCAGTGAAAAAGAAGCTTTACTCATTTATGTTTTTTTTTTTTTTGGCACTTTTCGGTTAGCCAGGCGCCAGTGTTATATATACATATTTATATACATACATGTATGTAAATATACATATATATACATATACACATATTGTATATATACACACACATATATATGTAAATATATATGTATATATACATATATATATGTATATAAATACATATATATATATAACACTGGCGCCCGACTAACCGAAAAGTACATTTGTTTTTTACTTTTCATATTACATATGAGGCATTCTCACAATCTTTTGACTTTTAAGTCCCTGAATAATAATTTTTATTTTAGTACATATTCTTGGTTTTTTTCTTTTATTTCTTATATTGGGGAACATCCCATTGCATGATTGCATAACAATATTAACAAGAAAAATAAATTTTGGACAATGTTATGGGTCCAAATATACCAGGAAATTCCTATACCGTCCCGTATCCCTGATGCTGAATTTTAAGTTTGGAGCTGTTTGTAAAAAAATGTTTCAATAAAAGTTATTCTATGTAAAATTTTTCAGAAACTGTGACTATTGTTTTATATAAATAATTATCAGAAAATTAACCTGCACACATTTTTATGGTTGTTATTATTTTTTTAAACTCTCTACCCGGGTTTTAGATTCCTTACCGTCCCTCTTGCTAAAATTATAGAAAAATCCCTTCAGATGCAGCCACATATTTTTTTCAACTTTTCCTCATGCAGAAGTATGCTAGAGAAATAATGCTTAAAATTATTTGGCAGGAAATTTACTGCAGAATTTAAATTAGCATTTAAATATAAATTTCATGCAACGTGTTTTAATTGGTACTCTTACCGTCTCCAAGGTTTATCCCTGCTCTTTTCGAGGTAAATTATTTTTTTTTATTTAATCCAATGTAAATAACTGTTTCTAAAAATCAATGAACATTGTGGCTATCACTTAGTCTTAACATCATTTGCCTAAAAATAGGTAGTAATTTTCCTTACCCTCCCATCCTTATCATCCTTTTTTTTCCTTACCGTCCCTTTTTTTCCTATACCGTCCCCTTTTACTTTTCTTATCGTCCCTTCTTTAACAGCCCTTCAAGACAATGTTATACCAAAATTTTGTGCTAAATATACTACATTGTTATTATTTCTTAGTTGAATGTCCTATAAAAATTCATTATAAGTGAAAATTTGGAAGAAAATAGAAAGTTATAGTGGTAAAATGGTAAGGAAAATTAAACTCGCAAGTTTAACTTAAAACTCAGTTAAATAAAAAAAAAATTCGCTGCTGAACATTTTTTTCTTTATTTTGAATCATTAGGACATTCGTCTGTAAGTTTAAAATGTTATTTTAGCGAGTTTAATTTCACCAGATTTTTATTCCTGAAAGTCAAAAGATTTTGTGAGAATGCCCCATATATGTGAATCTTAAAATTTTTAGCATTATATCTAAGGAACTGCTCTGATCAAAATTTCTTTTTTAAGTACATAGTAATTAAAGTAAAAAATATTTAATTATCAGTTTCTTACCATGAAAAAAATCTAACACGAAGCCTAGATAATCTTAGTAATACAGTTGTCTCACAATCTACCGCGCAATAATCTCATATATTATTTATGATATAGAATAAACTTCCAATCCATCTGCCGTCTATTACACATCTTCTGTCCTATCGTAAATTCAATTTGGAGTTCCCAATATAAACATGTTTCTCTTAAAACCACTCAATGAAATTTATGAGCAGTCATTAAACTTCAATGTCTGACGCTCAAGATACTAATATGCTATTCTATTTGCGGATGGACAAATCGCAAGCAGCTGTTCGTGATAGACATCACTGTAATTCTATTGTATGCCATTTAGCGGCATGTAACTTTCACGCTTCTCCGGCTAATGGTACTTTTCGGAATCTCTGTACATATTACTACGTCTTACACAGAATAATAATAATAATGTGGTTCGAGTATTAGATGTTACCTTAAACTGAATACAGAATAGTAGAAAAGTAACAAAGAGAAAGAAATTGGTATCTGCATCACATAAATAATAAAAAGATAAAGCAGAACATTAAAAGTTTGAACCAGAATTATTTAATAGAATATTTTTATTTTACTATATATTTTCTTTTTATTTTGTCTTTTATTCCTCTCTATATTGTTATGCTTCTCGTAATTTATTATACCTGTAATTAAAAAAATAACACATATATATATATACTCTTTTAAGTTCTTCGAGTTATTTTTTGGCATTTTGGCTAAAAGCCACGTTTAAGCACATTTATTTTTCCTGATCGCTAAAGCTCTTACAGTACGAACCACCCCTATACTGGATGCAAAGTTACCACGCAACTAGGCAGGCCATCAAGATACTTACATTGTTCCATTGTTATTATAATCTATTAGATCAGTTTAATTCTTTTTGTTTAAAAAAAAATAATAGAAGAGCAGGGATAAATCCTTTAGTGAACCTTAAAACTGTGAAAAATACAACAAAAATTGTAAGCGAAATTCTTTTACATTTTCAATATGCAAATCATAAGTCAAAAAGCTTTTCAAACTAAAAAAAAAAAAAGTGCTAAACGAAGATGATGGATTTAATTTCAAATTAAGAAATCAACTCTTTCTTTCTTTGTTTGTTTGTTTTTGTTCTTTAATATTTTTCTAGTGAAAAACAAATATTTGATGGAGAAATTCAATAGTCGAAATATCAGTTGAATATAGAATAAACGAACATTTTGTTTTTACAAAAACTTTTTAATGAAGCTTATTTTGATGCTTTAATAAAATATTTACATAACGTAATAAATGAATTGTTTACAAAAAAATTTGATGGCTTTAATTTCGAATTAAAAAAACAGCTCTTTGTTTCTTTGTTTAGTTCTTATTTTTATTTACTATTTTTCTAGGGAAAAACAAATATTTAATGGAAATATTAAATAGTCGAAATATCAGTTGAATATAGAATAAACGAATATTTCGATGTAGTCGAAATTCAAAATATTATATCAAACATAGCCTCTAACATTTTGTTTTTACAAAAACGCTTTAATGAAGCTTATTTTGGTGCTTTAATAAAATATTTTCATAACGTAATAAATGAATTGTTTACAAAAATATAGTCTTGGACAAAAAATGTAAGAAATGTGTATGCAACAAATGTTTCTTTTTCTCTCTCTTAATTATACTAACAATAAAAATTTCATAGCCAAATCACAGATAAAAAGTTTAGTGGCACACGTAACATAATTATACTTTGTCTGATTTCTCGAAATTTAATGCAAGCTTTTCCTCGATTATAATAACATTTTCAATACTCTTAACAAATTTAGAGATAGAAAAATAATGAAAAAGAATGTTGAATTTAATTGTTGTTTGATTTCATGACTTTTTCTACATATTTTTTATAGTTTGAAAATACTTATCCATCAGTAGAATAAATGTTGGAATTTAGAATTGAATTATATGTGAAAAATTTATCTTTTGATTGCAACAGCAAAAAATATTTCAAATGTGTTTACAAACTTCTAATTTTGCTCCTTTATTTAATATAGTTTTATCTTAAACAGATGTATTTAAATATAAGGCTAGACCTTTCTCAAGCAAACAATTCACTGAAATCCGCTATTTAACGAATTAACAATTCTAAACTCATTAAAATGAAATCTTCGAATGAGCTTGAAAAGCAATATTGATAGACAAAATTATTGGATTAATCAATATGCTAAAATCTAAAATCTCTAGAAAGTCTCTATTCACAAGGCTGTGCCGTGTCCTAAGAAGGCGGTAGCGATGGTCGAGGGTGTTAATCTTCGAAGGCTTAGCAATTTATATTCTCTTAGAATTTAATAACATGAAATTTATTTTATATCACAGTAAAAAATATTCTGGAGTAATGATAAGTTGCTATATACACAACAATGTAAAATTTGTTGAACAAAGTTTATGTAACAGAAATAGTGTCTATGAGAAGGTGGCAGTTAATCTATTAAGTCCACAGGCATTGCATCACTTGAACGGAAAGCGCTGGTCTTGTCTCCGAGATAAAGATCCCCCTTTTCCGCGACGGCACCCTGGTGCCCTGTCGCCGCTGATTAGGGTATAATTCCCCGGTATTAGGGATCGTAAAGTCCGGCCCTCTCGGCCTTCAAACTCTTCCACTCCAAAAGTCGCTCTCCGAACTCCAGCCAAAATCTAATCTCTCCTCCGCATCCTCTCGTATATATCTCTCCATTATCTTCCTCCCAAAACAATAGTGGGTTTCTCAGCCACTAACTGTCCGTTCTTTTTAAGAACCTCCCAGGGGCCTTTACTCTTGTCTCCTGAGTGGACATATTAAGAAACTCCTCTTTTGCACGTGGATCCTGCGATCATATGCTCTCGTGAGAACGTATGTGAGTTCTCTTCCCACGCTCAAAGATCAAACAAAGTGCCGGCTACTCTTTAGCATTAGCAAACTGTCACCGATTGTCAAATGTCCAAGAGCGATGGTGACTTAGTATATTTCATCTTGCCGTGCGTCTTACTGGACTTTAACATATTTTTACTCTGTTTTTAGAAAAGCGTTAGTTTTTTCTATATGGCGAATCTGATATAGTTCAGATCTTTACAACCACCCCCCCCCCCCCCTCCTTTTAAAAGAATATTTTGGACGCAGGACGAAATATTCTGGAAAAGAGAAAGGTGACTCAAAATTTATATGAATGGCTCACATGCAAAAAAAAGAAAAAACTTTATTTGCCTGCCTGCCCCTCCACAAAAAGTATTCATTATACACTCTGTATAATATTTTACACTTTATTCTATTTCAAAACACTTCACATTATATTATTTTTTCAAACATTAAAAGGAATGATAGCATACTATATACAGTTTTCTTTTCTTTTTTTTTTTTCAAGATTACTCTGCCCTACTCAAAAAATTTATTTGGACAACGTCTTTCCGTGGCCTTTGTACTCTGGCATATTGGTCAGGTTGCAAAGTATGTGCCCTTTTGAGCGGTTTACGAGTCATTTTGTTTTTGCTATTCCTAGATGAAAGCGCACTGCTATCCGTTTCTATTAAACTCTTCTTATCAGTGCAGCTCTTTAATTTTTTTATGGCAACTATTCTCGTAGTCCCATCTGTTCCCGTATTCTTTCGTTTATTTGTCGAATGCCTTATGTAATGCCTCTCTGAATTTTGCCGATCCTCTTGCCTTTCACTGGTTTCTTTTTGATCAATTTCCTTGTTTTTATCTAACTCTTTCCTGTTTTCAGTTTCCCTTTTAGATTTTGACAATGTATTTATCTCCGTTATTTTAACTACCGTTGGCTTTCTCGGATTTTTGTTTATTTTTACCCTGATTTTCGCTTCTAAATCTATGTTCGTGCTTTTTTGTCCCGTTTTCCTGTTGCCAATTCCTTTCCATTTTCGCCTTTTCAATCTATTCATGGAATTATGAGTGTTAAACTTTTCTCCTTGACCAGCAATTTTCCAGACCTTTAATCCTTTATTACTTTTCATTTTCGTATTAATTTTTCTAGCACGTTTCGCTTTATTTGCTTTCGCCTGTTTTTTATTTTTGGGGATCTCTATAAGTTCGTCCACCCTTGCTATTTTTTCTTTCCCTTTCGTAATGTCTTCCCAACTATCAGTTTCATTTTGTTGACCGTTTGTTCCTAAATCTAGTATTTGTTTCCCGGGTTTAAAATACTTTTCTACTGTTTTGCATAAATTCTGTAATTCGCACTTTTTATTTTTAACTGAGTTTTCACTCTCCCTTCTGACTTTTTTACCGACGTCATGCGACTTAACCTGCTGTTCCCTCATTTTAATCCCTTCTATCTGAGATGAATCTCTGAACAGCTTTCCTTGTCCAGTACTTTGCCTATTTTGTATGACTTTTACCGGTATTTTTGACTTCTTGTCTTCGCGAGTTATGTGTGTGTCTGAGTTTCTTTTAATCCTTAAGTTTTTGACCTCACCTGACAGCTGTTTCTCTTGGTTTTCTGATCCATAGACTTTTCTTTTATTTCGTTTTAGAACACTGTCTTTTGTTCTCCCCTCTTTCTCCAAGTTTGACGAATTCGTCGCTATTCTGTTTTTCGGATTACCGTTATAATCCTTTTCCGTAACGCCCGTTTGTTTTTCCAAATCCCTATCGCCTTGAAAGTTTTCTGACCTGGAAATCGATTCCTCACGCGACTTGACTATGTTTTGTGCATTTTTACAATCCGTCTTACTTTTTTTCCTTAAGCTATAAGTTTCATTTTTGAACGGTATTTTGTCATTCTCATTCGACTCCTGTGCGATCGGTTGTAAAGAAATTGGTTCCTCCTTTTCGCTCACGTTCAACTCATCGACTGCCGTGACATTTTCCGTACTAATCTCTTGTGATTGACTCACCCCTTGAATGCACCGTTGAAAGTTTCGAATGCTATTGGTTTTGTTTTCTCTGGCCGGCTGTTTAGTTTTTTTGCGCTCATACGATTTGATTAATTCTTGTGTTCTGTTTCCAAGGATATAGTAATCCAAATCTGACTCGTTGTCTGTGATAAGTGCTTTAGTTGTTATCACCGTTTTATCCGCTAATTCTAACTTTATTTCCGCAACCGGAAGCTGTTGAAGTTCCCTGTCCAGAGGTTGTCTTAACCACTTAATTTCTCCGTTTAATTGCCCTTTATTAATGAATCTTCTTGGACATAAATCATCCATGGCTCCGGTATCACGTAACATTGTAATTTCTACTCCATTTATCTTTCCCTTACTTAAATATGGTTCGAAACCTTTATCTAATTTCGTACTACACCTAACATGATGTACCGTGCTTATTTCTTTTTCCGATCTTTTTAAATCTGGACAGTCTCGTATCCTATGTTTTGGACTTCCGCATTGAAAGCAAGTGCTTTGTTTTGTTTTTTCGAAAACTTTTTGCCTTTCCCTATCGTCATTTTTCTCCCGCCAATTAAATTTATTATCGGCATTTTTCCTCGGGTCCCTTTCCTCGTAACCCGTGCGATTGAACCATTTTTCGCTGCCGTTTTCCGCATATCTTGGTCTCTCGAATCTTTTTTCCCCGGGGGGTCTGGCATACCCTTTCCAGGACGTCGCGCCAATTATTGCTTCATACCCGTCCAAATCTTTTGTGAGTTTGTCTGGTTTTTTATACTCTGCCCACGAATCGATAAAATGATTTTTAGTTTCGATCGGCACTCTTCGTTTAATTTGTTCCGTTATAAGCAGGTCTTTTAGCTCCTCTAAGGTTTTGATGCCCAAACCATCAAGCCACCCGTCTTGAAAACTATTTAATTCGAAGATTAAGTCTTTCCATGGGGTGTTTGTATTTTTTTGATGCCTCATTAATTTTAAACGATAGGCTTCTGCTGTTAACCTATATCGTTCTAAGAGAATTTTTTTCACGTGAGCAAAATTGTCCACGCTGTCGGACGGTTCTCGTAAAATTAATTCTGAAATTTCTATGGGCAATAAAGCTAAAAGATGAGTTACTAGATCATCTGACTCGATCCCCGATCTTTCTGCCTGTCTCTCAAATAAATTTAAAAATAAAGTTATGTCTGATTTGTCTGGGTCGAACGAATGCATAATAGATTTTATGTTTAATTTTGGGCCTCTATCAGAACGATTGCTCGCGCTTGAACTGCTTCTCTCTGTGCCTTGCGTTAATCTTAATTCTTCTAGTTTGAATTCTCTTTCTTTCTGTCTGTCTGCATTTTCTAATTTAGCTCTTTCTAATTCTAACTGTTCCTTTTCGCGGTCCCTTTCTGCCTTCTCGCGGTCTTTTTCTGCCTTTTCGCGGTCTTTTTCCCTAGCTATATAGACTTCTCTATCTTGTACAATATATTTGGCTTGCGTTAGCGCAAGGTCCTCGTCGTAGCTATCTGATTGCTCAATTTTTTGGATGATTATTTGTATTGTATCCCTATTCTCAAGTGCTACACCCAATTCTGCTGCTAAATTCTGTAGACCAATCTTTCTGCAATGTTTTAATGCGGTCACCTTTGTCATAATGAAGCCTTATTTTTAACACAATTTCAATAATTTATACCAATAATTTCCTCGGAGAATTCAAAACCTGTTAATTAACACTATAAAATATGTTTACATAAACAAATTTTAAATACAAATACAGGATATAAAGTATAAATTTACAATATCTGTGAAATTTTTTGGATACCTTCCCCTTTTGTTAAAAATAACCAATGTGCAAGATAATTTTTTCTGTTTAAAGTCCCTATACACACAGGATAAAACACAATATATAGTAAAATCTTATAGAAATTGCACACATATATTTCGAATAAACTTTTCAAATTTTTCAAATCTGAGCACTTCTTTGCAAACCATGACCAGTGTAACCAGTGTCCTGACCATAAATTTCTAGAAAATATCTTTATTCAGTAGTTTAACTAACATAAATTAATTTTCCTCACAATTTACATGTAATATTACACTACTTGCATCTCTAATTTAAAAAACTGTTCCCCTGAGCCTTTTTTTTTCCGGCTCGCTACTGCAATCTCCCCTGAAAATTTTCTCCGCTTCCTTTCTTAGAAACAAAAATTTCCTTTGTATTCGTTTCGAATACAAACCAGATTTTAATCTGCTCCCTAGCTTGAGCTATCTTAAATGCCTATGAATTCGCCTCTGTTATACTTGGCTTGATGCCCCTATCTTAATGTTTACTTTACAAATTAGAACAATTTTACTATCTCACAATTTTAGATCCAGAATTTAAAACATTTAAATTCTACTAAAACAAAATTTGAGAGCCATTCAAAAAAATAATGAGCCTACCTGCTCTGTTGTGTTGAGGTCCCGTCACAGTTGCTTTGGCCAGTGTGCTGCCGTTGAAGTATCAGTCACTCTCTTTGCGTCAGGGTCAGGCCTTTTCGAGGGAGTCTGTCGGTTGTCGGCTCTCTCCGTCTGGCTTTAAGTGGATTTCCTGGATGTCCCTTTGCTCTCTCCTGGGTCGCTGGACTGTTGACTCCTTCGCAGTGTTGCGGCTATGACGTTGTCCTGCTGCTCGATGCTCAGCTCTCTTTTGTTTTTAATCACAGACTGCTAACAATCTCATCTGTACTATTTTTTGCACATAAAAGTTCGTTTCGTTGGCTGCCACCAGTTGTGCCGTGTCCTAAGAAGGCGGTAGCGATGGTCGAGGGTGTTAATCTTCGAAGGCTTAGCAATTTATATTCTCTTAGAATTTAATAACATTAAATTTATTTTATATCACAGTAAAAAATATTCTGGAGTAATGATAAGTTGCTATATACACAACAATGTAAAATTTGTTGAACAAAGTTTATGTAACAGAAATAGTGTCTATGAGAAGGTGGCAGTTAATCTATTAAGTCCACAGGCATTGCATCACTTGAACGGAAAGCGCTGGTCTTGTCTCCGAGATAAAGATCCCCCTTTTCCGCGACGGCACCCTGGTGCCCTGTCGCCGCTGATTAGGGTATAATTCCCCGGTATTAGGGATCGTAAAGTCCGGCCCTCTCGGCCTTCAAACTCTTCCACTCCAAAAGTCGCTCTCCAAACTCCAGCCAAAATCTAATCTCTCCTCCGCATCCTCTCGTATATATCTCTCCATTATCTTCCTCCCAAAACCATAGTGGGTTTCTCAGCCACTAACTGTCCGTTCTTTTTAAGAACCTCCCAGGGGCCTTTACTCGTGTCTCCTGAGTGGACATATTAAGAAACTCCTCTTTTGCACGTGGATCCTGCGATCATATGCTCTCGTGAGAACGTGTGTGAGTTCTCTTCCCACGCTCAAAGATCAAACAAAGTGCCGGCTACTCTTTAGCATTAGCAAACTGTCACCGATTGTCAAATGTCCAAGAGCGATGGTGACTGAGTAGTATCTTTCATCTTGCCGTGCGTCTTACTGGACTTTAACATATTTTTACTCTGTTTTTAGAAAAGCGTTAGTTTTTTCTATATGGCGAATCTGATATAGTTCAGATCTTTACAAGGCTGACAGAGATAGTTAGCGATTATATAAGTGTATATAACACCAATGTAAAATTATAATAAAATTAGAATTAACTTTGTAAGCATTTTAGAGAAAGTATTTAGGAAAAAGTACTGTTTAAATAGGAAAAAGGACGGGAGTGTACAGAGTTCTTGTATAAATCATATACGCTATTTCATATAATTATATAATGAATATCACTTTTTTCCATTGCGCATACAAAATGTTTAAAGACGATTAACGAATCACACAAATGATTAAACCTGAACGGGATTTTGGCAGAGTGCACAAATATTTCTTTAAAACATATTACTTGATTGAAATTGCAGTTAATTAAAAAATAATGACATACATATCAGCAAATAATCTCAAATATTGAAGTGCAAAATTCCACTGGTATTATTTAAATTTTGTAGAAATAAAATTAAATAAATATATACCATATATTTTTGCATTGAGTATGGAATACTTTTTTATTAACTTTTATTGCGTAGTGTATGCTATTTGAGCAAATTAGAAAATACATGTTATTTTAAATTAAAAAGTGTTCTTGCAATGTTCAAAAATTACATTACATTTTCCGCTGTAACAACTTCACGTTATGCCGAAATATTTTTTTCTTGCGCAAGTACTGGCGCAAAAAGACGGAAAAGCAGTCAGAAGAAAATACCGCCAACTTTGGTCCTTGCGGTGTTACTTTGGTCCATCCCATAAAAAAGTTTTATTCTTTGTATTGAACAAACAATGCAAGATAATTTGGAGTTTTCGCTCTTGAAAAATATTTTATACCCTACTATAGGGTATTTGAACAGTTTGGGGGTAACTTAAATTATTTTAGAGGCAACACTGGATGTGTTTGTAAACAACTGTTTTCGTGTGTAAATTTTAACTCTCCAAACTTTCTATAGTGAAACAATTTGGATAAGAGCTAAAAATAAGGTAAGTCTCAAAATATTACCTTTAGTATCTTCTAACCCATGTGTGATCATAGTTTTCCCTTTAACATTTTATTTTGAAAGGAAATGGTTGCGTTTTCATAAAGCTAACGTGAAAACTGGTATTTCGGGGCTACTTTGTGCAGGACTTTTTTCCCCCGAAAATAGCCCCAATTACTTAGAATTGCCTTTTATGCAACCAAATCGCTTAAAACATGTTTTAAGTAACATTTTTTTCAAATGTTACCGTAGAAAATGTTACATTAATTGTTTTTGTTCCAGTTGCTGAGGATAACATAACGAAAACTGTTTCTCGTTTCTTTAATATTAACAATGGTTTTATTGTGTTTAAATGTAAAAAAAAGAAAAGAAAAAACATTTGTTTATCGAGTTTGCAGTGTTAATTTATTAGCAAATGCTATTGCAAGGGAGTTTCAATAAATATGTATTCATTTACATATGAAATGTATTCATTTTATAAGAAACTAAGTTAATGGACCAAAGAAGCCCCCAGCAGGGCCTACTTTGTTCCAAAAATTCAAAAATTGTTAAAAAATAAAAAATTTCCTCTTTAAAACCATACAGTTTGCTTCATTGTTTCATGTTAATGGTTTTCAACTCCATTTTGACTTTGAAAAATCACATATAATATTTTTTAATAATGAAAATGCGAGTGGAACCAGGAAAAAGTGGCCCAAAGTAGTCCTGGAGGATGGTATTGCAAAGGAACAAAAAAAATGTTTCAAGTTGCATTTTTAAATAACAACGTTTATCTTGGTACATAAACGAAATGTTATGTTAAGTGTTTTAATATAATTATCAGGTTGTGCATAACACTATCACTAAGAACGTATCATACTAACACAAATTATTTTTTAAAATGTGATTGTATTAAGAAATAAATTAATACCTTTTCCGTTTAATTGCTAAACTTTATTACCTGACTATGTAATGAATGCTTATGTATTGTTAAAATCTTGAGAACCATTATGGAAATGTAAAACACTATTATGAATACTTAAAAAAAAGACATTTCATTGCTCTATACGTTTTTACTGTCCATATAAGTAAATGCAATATTACATTTTTACGAAAAAAAATGTTCTATCATCATAAGTTTATGCAAGAGAATAATGTTAATGAGCACTTTTATCAACTTACATTTTATTTTCTCCATCGTTAACAGAAAGATCACCGAATATTTTAAGCTAATCATATTTATTCAAAAAATAACACTCCACATTCTAACAGACTATAAATATTCCACTCTTTACACAGAACATTTAACATTTCATTTATTTCGGTATCTTTAAGTTGATTTACTGAATAAAATGTTACGGATATATAAAATCTAATGCGTTCTTTTTAAAGTTTGTCATACGGAAAGTAATTTTTCTGAATATAAATATGGCTTAATGGAAATAAACTTTTTATGGTTCGACTTCTTTGTATTGCCTGCCTTTTTAACAATTTTAACAAGGAAGAAGATAAAAAGTAAGTTTTAAAAGCTAAATTTCTGAACTGAGACTTTCTAATGAGAGAGTGCAAACTGTTATAGCACAGAAGCATAATTAAGTATTGAAGGGAAGCTCTAAATCGTGTTACGATGTAGACAATTTATGACGAAGAGAAAGTCTGACCATTTCTCCTAACAGCGGAACGTGACTTTACTTTCCGAACAATTTCGGAACATTAAAAATTTTACTATGCCGCACGTGTCTATGGAAGATAATGACAGATATGAACTCTAAAGTGCTTAATCGATTGGAAATGATAACATGTTTGAAAAATACGAAACGACTGGCTTGAATCATTAAACATTCCAGAGTAAATATATCTTGTTTCTGTTGTTTATGTAATGTTAGTTTTGTACAATAATACTTAAAAAATGATATTTCAAGGTATGCAGATTCCCCCCCCCCTTTTTTTTTTGGAGTCAAAAGGAAAAACATGGGGAAAATGGGATAGCACAGAGTTGTAATATAAAGTGCTTTGTATGATAGAAAAAAAATTGCAATAGCTGATATTTAGGTTTTAAAATGTTATTTCGAATTTTTTAACTCCTAATGAAGACTATAATTTTCTTCTGAATAAATTGAGAATAAAAATTTTACTATTCCATATGTGTTTAGGAATGATAGTTGGAGATATAAACTCGAAAGATTTTAACTGACAGGATGTGACAGCATTTTTTAAGAATAAAAAATAGATAATTTAGTTAAAAATATCTTAAGTAGGGATTTTTTTTTAAATTGTTACAAAAATAAAAAGCAGTTTTTAAAAGTTACTTTTTTCAAATGAGACTTTCTAATAAGAAATGATAATTCGTTGTACTATAAAAGCATTATAAACTATTGAAAATAATCTCAAAATAGACTAGATAGACAACTTTCAGCGAAGTTTCCTTGTGATTTATACTAACATGTGAACGTGAGTTTACTTTCTAAATTGATTTAAATTGATGTGTGTGTGTGTGTGTTTAAATTGATTTTTGAAAACACGGCTTTTAACAAAAACTTCTGAATATTCATTAAAAATGAATGAAATTTTATACATTATGCATGCTATGTATAAGAAATGATTTACAAATATAAAATTTCACATATAGTAATAAGCAAAACATAATGTCACAAATTAGATTTTTGTAACATACAAACAATGAAATTGATTTATGAAATATCACAATTCATTTTCGATAATTAAATAATATAGAAAAAACTTGCATAAGTAACATAATATGCACAGTAAATATAAAAAGCATTATATAATGGGAACAATATGTTTCAGTCATACTTTTCACGATGGGTAAACGAAAACTATAATCTCAAAACAAAACAGCCTAAATAGGTACATTTCTAAAATGTGAAAAGTCTGTTCCGGAAATTAGTAAATTAATTTATAGATAAGTTGATGTGATATATAACTATGGAAAATATCCACTAAATTAAGGTAAAAAGTTTAACACAAAAGGTAAACCACGCTTAACTAAGATTGAGAAAAGGTGGTTCTTCAATTAGCATAAAAAATCAGCCACAGTTCAAAGCGTATTTGTGCCGATCCATTACTTACTGTTTCTTCTAAAAGAGTTAGGTAAATTTTACATTGTTCACGGACCATGAGAAAGTCGAAAATGAAGTTGGTCCAAATTTACGTCTGCGTGACAAGCGCACATTGTTCACAGTATTACAAAAAGTACATGACAATGGTCGAAAATTGGAAGAAAGTCATTTTCTCTGATGAAAAAAAAAATTGATGGCCCCGATGATTCGAAGTTTATTGGAGAGATCGCCTAAAAGAACCAAAATCTGTATTCAGCAGAAATTTGGGTTGTGGAAGTTTGATGATTTGGGCAGCGATTGTTTATAAATTCAGAATTGAAATTGTATTGTTAAATGGCCACCAGAATTCATTTGATTACAACTTACTTCTAGAAAATTCCCTTCTTCTATTTGCATGGCTATATTATGGTTCAGATTACATGTTCATGCAAGACAGCAGGAACTCACACTTCAAATGCAATGAAAGATAAGTTTGACAAACAGAATATGAATATTGTTCTTTTAGATCATGCAACTATTAGGCCTGATTTGTACCCCATCGATAAGGTTTAGGGACAGCTTATTTGAATTGTTTATGCAGATGGGACGCAGTAGTACACATAACTTGTACCATTGAAAGTTTCAATATATCAAAACTGGAAATTAATTGATCTGAATTGCAATTAAAATCTTCTTTTATCAACGCCATCTAGAACAACAACAACAAGAAAACACTTTGATGAAGAAAGGCGGTTTTACTAACAATTGATTTCAATGAAATGTGATATTTCCTAAATCAATTACCGTGATTGTATGTTAAAATAAATTAATTATCACCTTATATTTTTGTTTTATTGTATATGTAATTCTATTTTTGTAAATCATTTGACATGCATAGCATGTATAATGTATGAAATTATATTCATTTTAATTACTATTAAAAGCTATTGCTAAAAGGTTTTTGCTAAAAAAAAGGTTTTCATAAATCAGTTTCCACCACTGTATCATAAAACCATAATTAACTATTGAAAATAATCTCAAAGTCGCTTTAGTATATAGACGAGTTTTCAAGACTTGCTATTTTATACTAACACCTGGACGAGACTTTACTTTCTAGATAATTCGAATTCATTAGAAATTTTACCATGCTAAACATGTGTATGAAAAATAATGACAGATATGAATTCTAAATATTTCAATGGATTGGAAATAATAATATGTTTCAAGAATAGAAAAGTACTAGTTTGAGTCGTAAAGCTTTTCACTTTGAAGGTCTTTTTATTATATTTTCATGTGATAGGTATAAAATGCCGAATCCATGAGATACAGATTTTTTATCCATTCATTTCACCTTCTGATAGACGACGAAATGCTGAGACATAAAGATGCAAATGTAACTTGTTTTTGTGTTGTAGAACTATTTACTTAAAATGTAACTAAATTCTAAGTAATTGGAAAAAAAAATTATTGTAGGTATTATAATAATATATAAGACAACTAAAGAGTTTCATCGATTGGAAATATTAACATGTTTCAAGAATAGAAAATGACTATTTTGAGTCACAAAACTTTTCAAAGCACTGATATCCTTTTTCTCTCTTTCTTTTATTTCGGTAATTTGAATTTGTTTAGAATATTAAGGATGTTAGTCACCCAGCTTCAGAATTCCCCTCACAATTAGCGTAGAATGCATTTGTATTTTTAAAATATCTTCTTAGGAAATTAATATTTTAAATAGCCTTTTTCTCTGTCCTATTTTTAAAAGATGTTTATTTTTTCTTGGTTCACAAAATATTTCTAAAATCTATGCTAAATTTAACATTTTATGTGTTAATATTTTATCTTAAAGCTGACGAACTGTGAGTAAGATTTTATCACTTCAAACACAATTAAGAATATATTTTAGAAATAAAACGAAAACAAAGAAAAAAAGAGACATCATTTAAGAAGAGTGCAATGAAAAGAGAAGTTAAAAATAATAATTTCTCGAGGATATATTTCAAATATAGGAATGCATAAAACCGCCATACACTTAACATTAGTAATGGGAATTCGAACGATGAGTGACTAGCAGCCTTAAGAAATAGAAAATGCATGAGATACAGATTAGTATTCAGCTCTCGCATGTTTAAAGAAGAACTAGAAATTCTGGAAAAGTTACTAATATATTGTTTTATAAGTTTTAGATACATATTTGCAATAACCAATATTGAATTTTAAATTAATATTTCAACTACTTTTCAGCAGCGAAATTACGCTTGAAATTATTGAATATTAAAGACGTGAATTATCACATTGCTAACAAGGCGTAAACCAACTTATGAATATTAAAGACGTGAATTATCACATTGCTAACAAGGCGTAAACCAACCCGACTTGGACATTTTTCACTAAGTTGGTTTACGCCTTGTTAGCAATGTGATAATTCACGTCTTTAATAACCAATATTGAAGTTATTTAATTAGAAAAATATAGTGTGATATTATTACTTGGAATTTTTTTCAGATCGAAACATTGATACAATATTTCAAACGAAAATCAAGTTTCAAATTAATTGCTTAAAATGCGCAAAAACCAACCTAGTGAAAAAAAAAAAAAAAAAAAAAAAAAAAAAAAAAAAAAAAAAAAAAAAAAAAAAAGATTTCATGTCGGGACTCGAACCCGTGCCATCAGTATAGCGCACTGACATTCTACCGACTAAACCACATGAAACGATACTCACCCAGTAACTTCTCACTATTACATGTTGGAAAGGCTACAAACGCAGCATAAGATGGAATAACCACATGGAACTATAACCAGCCTAGAACTTCTCACTATTACATGTTGGCAAGGCTATAAACGCAGCACTTAGTCGGTATAATGTCAGTGCGCTATACTGTTGGTCCGGGTTCGAGTCCCGGCATGGAATCTTTTTCACTAGCTTGGCCTTTTCGCCTTTTAAGCAAGTAATTTGAAATTTGATTTTCATTTGAAATATCATAGTGGGATTATTTAAAGGTTAAACTAAACCTATTTTATATATACTTTTTAAATAATTTGTAAACATTTGAGGTCTTACTACACCATCAATGCTAAATGAAAACAGTGAGTTGCAAAAAAGAAATATTTAAAACAACTGGAAATGTTTATCTGTTTCAAAAATAAAAAAAATATTTTTAATCATAAAAATTTTCTCACTAAATAATTTCTGTTTGTGTTATTCGGATATTTTTTGTACGGAATACTGATACCGTTAAATGGCTTGCAGCAACAGATGAGATATTTCAACGCTTTTATAGGTGCGTTCGTAATTATATAAATATGTAGCAACTATAGTCTTCGTGTAGTCCGTCCGTCTGTCTGACCTTCTGTCCGCATATAACAGCGCAAAAACTGTCCAACTAAATGGTTTTAAATTTAATATATATAATCTTTGCAGAATTTAGCCGAGTCATGTCAAATTTTATGAAAATTAAATCTAAACTTAAAATATGTCAATAAATTTTTTCTTCATTCTACTAAATTTTATCATACGTAATTGATTCAATGAATCCCATGATAGGTAATGATTCTAGGTTACCATGTAATTATATCCTATTTAAGAGGGAGATATACTATTTCCGTGTTACTGAAATTAATATACATAATCGTAATAAATTTTGTATTTATACATTTTTGCATAAGAGGGCAACATCTATTGCACCAAGATCTGAATATTTATAAACCTAGTTATATTGCGAACGGACCTCATTTGCCACGTTTGACGGACAATTTCTGATTTGTATTTTTTACTAATGATATAAGAAATATAATAAAAAGAAACAAATTAACTCGTCTGTCCTACTATGAACAATGGTCAATATTTATATAATTTTTAAGTAAGTATTTTTGGTATGCGCATTCACAAATTTTCATAGTAAAATTCACTAAAACATTTAAAATCCATTTCAAAATGTCTATTTATATATTTATTTTAATTCATTACCAACACTGCTGATCAGATCTTTAACATTTGTTTTAAAAAATCTCTGCCAATTTTTTTAAAGTCTAACATATTTTAACCACAACTGCTGCAATAAATTCTGAAATGTAAATATATCGTATAGCTTTTGAAAATGTTTAGTTGGAAATAAAACTTTTTTTCCAAATAAACCCCTGTTTCTCTACGGTCTGGTTGGCAAATTCTTTTACCGAAGTCAAAGACGAATTCCATAATGCAATTCATAAAATTTTACTTCTCTTTCAATGCCATGACGTTCTTTTCCATTTAATGTTTTCAGTCATAAAAATATTCGTAACTTTTATGGGACGTAAAATCTTTTCTTCAAAACGTTGACATGTTTTACGATCGTTCGTCTCTTTGTCCTAAAAACGCAAAAAGAATATAACATTGGACATCTTTGTATCTATGTCAACGGCTAAAAAACATTATTAAAATTATTAATATTGCTGTATATGTATTTGTAATCTTTTCATCAAGATCCTTAGCCTTGGCTAGACTTCAATCTGCAAATATGAAGAATGAACTAATGAAAATTGTTTTTGCTTCTATGGTTTGTTAAAGCTATGGTTTGATTGATATTAAATACAAAATTGATAAATTCCAAGCCAATATGTTATTTCTGTAAACAGCTTAAAATGTTTGAAATAATAAAAAAATATAATTAAAATAAATTTGAAGATACGCGGGTACCATAACCGAAGTTTTCATTGTACGTATTTGCGGGTCTTATAATATATGGCTCGAGTATTTTGAAAAATAAGCGAAATATTTTTTTAGTATATAACGTATTTACTCGTGTATAACGCGCGCTTTTTTTCCAAAAATTTAGGGCAAAAACTTTAGGAGCTCGTTATACATGGAATAATTTTTTACTGCTTCATATAATCACCCGATATACATATGAATCAAAATATGTATTCAAAGAAGAAATTAAAACTGGAAAAATCTTACTTAATAGAAGTATTGCTGCATCTTTATTTCACTCCTTACACTTTTTTATACAACAGCCCTAGTAACATTTTTTGAACGCTAATTAGCAATTCTCATTGCCGCTACTGCTCTTGTCCTTGTCGTGACTGGCACAGTCAATGTCCTCGTAAATTATATAGTCTTCAGCTCCATCCATCTGATTGGAAATTCCAGTCACTTTGAAGCCCTTTATTATCATCTCGGCTGAGATGGAATTCCAAGCTTCACATATCCACGCACATACAGTTGAGAGTGACACGTTTCATTCTCCCGCTTGAAGTGATGTTGTGATCTGTTGTTATTATCCATCGATTGTAGGCTGGCCGAAATGCAACCTGAAATGGTCGGTTGGTGACAACATCTAAGGGCTGCAGTACTTTTATCATCTCACCTGGTATCACAACTACATAACTTGAATGACGAATTTTCGCTTTTACTCCAGGCGTCGTGTGTCCACGAAAGCTGTACAGGACCAGCATCGATGGCTGACGTAAAGCGCCTAGCCGAAGTTCTCATACAATGTTAATCCAATTTTCATGAGCTCTTCCGTCATCCACACTTTTTCCTGTGCTCTTGCAATTATGCCGGCTGGAAAAGATTGTTTTCGGAAACTTTTACGTTTAAAAATCACATATGGTGTCAACTTGCGGTTGTGAGGAGTAATGGGCAGCATAACGGTGCGTCGTTGCTTGTCTGTTCCTGTTGCGCGCACTTGAACGCTGCTATCTCCAACAGGAAGAACGGTTGTGGCTTCCGGCATATCAAACCACAATGGAGTTTGATCTGCATTGCCGATTTGCGTCATCTGATAACCCTTTTAGTTTCTTAGCCTTTTAACGTACTGGAAGAGCTTGGTACGCTGTTCTTCGTATTCTTCTGAGAGCTTCTGCAAGAGTGTTGTTTTTCACCTGATAGATAGACTATTGCGGTCCATAAAGCACCTAGTCATAACCACCCTTGAAATCGTCTCTTTGAATATTCATTTTCCTGACTATTTCACAGGCCTCGAACATCAACATTTCCGTCGAAACTGAGTACCCCGAACGCCGCAAATTCGTTACATGAGTTAAAAGCTGCTGCTCCACTTGCGGACGTTTACATAATTTCCCCCCAAAACACGCTTTTTGGATGGTGCTTTTTCAGTTTCTTCCATATTCTGCGACTCTCGCATACTTGACTCAACAACTCCGATTTTTTTACATAAGAATAGTTGCCATTTTCTTTTGCTTACTGAACTATTTACAACTTAAATGTCGCAGTATAACTACATCAATTCACCATCTTACTCCAACGTTGTCAAAAGACGCTCTCAAGTATTTCGTTTAGCGAATGTCGTCACCACAGCATGATACTTCACTCACTCCTATCCTTGTCACTTACTCCCTCCCACACTCTCTCCCGCAATCCCTTCCTAACCAGAAGTCTTAAAATAGATTTTCGCCTTCTTTCCAGGGCTAACATAACATTTGTTTTGACTTTCTTTACTGAAATTCATCTGGTCATTCATTCATTTGCATGCCAAATTTATGGTGCGCCTTATATACGAGATTAAAAAAATTCGCCATTTTTTCTTGTAAAGTACGGGTTGCGCGTTATACACGCGTGCGCGATATATGCGAGTAAATACGGTAATTATCTATTATTTAACTTCAACATTATTCAACTTATGTTTTAGAAATGCGTTCAATAAAGATCATGGAACCGTAAAGTGTAAGTAAAAACAAAATAATGATAATAAATGGTCATTTATGGACTTGCGGAAACAAATTTCTGAACTGAATGTATTTAATGATTTTTTAATATAACATCCCCACCATAATTTTATATATTTTTTTTCAGGAATATTTTTTTACCTATAATTTTAACAACATTCATATACCATAAGCCTAAATACCATACGGCATTTGTTAAATATATAATATATTTTTCAATTGTTAGGGTCTTAGATTGTGATTCTTATTATGTCTTAGTATAACAATCTGCAAGGAAATAAATTACGACAGAACGTTATCAAAATATAAATAATGTCTAAAATAAGCGTGAAAACTTGTCCTTATGCGTGAAAAGGTAGAAAACTTTTGGAGCACATTAAAAACACACAATCATACATTTTTTACATAGATATAGCAATACATAGATTTATGCATAACAGATATAGATAGACGTTATCCATGGGGTTATCTAAATTCCATAAGCATACGTTTCATATAAAAAAATGTCTATATCATATAATAAGCTTTTGTTCAGAATTCGACAATCCCCAAATTGTAGATTTTTAGATTCATCAAAAGTATGTCCAAGTAATATCAATGCCGTTAACTCAAAAAAAAAATATGATCATATTAATTAACTTTTGAAATATACTGGTAGAATTACACAATCCGTATATTTCTCTCTATATAACCAAATCAATAAATATTTATATGAGTATTTTGTTATACATATGTATAATCAAACATTGTTTGCAAACTATCTTAGAAACAATTTTAAAAATAAGTTTATTATTTTCCTTTTATCACTGTAGAAATATTACTGGAACTTGTGTTTTCAAGAATAAAATCTCTCTTGTTCAGATTATTAAAAATTTCAATGGATGAAACTTTTTCACAATCCGTATATTTCTCTATATAACCAAATCAATAAATATTTATATGAGTATTTTGTTATACATATGTATAATCAAACATTGTTAGCAAACTATCTTAGAAACAATTTTAAAGATAAGTTTATTATTTTCCTTTTATCACTGTAGAAATATTACTGGAACTTGTGTTTTCAAGAATAAAATCTCTCTTGTTCAGATTATTAAAAATTTCAATGGATGAAACTTTTTCACAATCCGTATATTTCTCTATATAACCAAATCAATAAATATTTATATGAGTATTTTGTTATACATATGTATAATCAAACATTGTTAGCAAACTATCTTAGAAACAATTTTAAAGATATGTTTATTATTTTCCTTTTATCACTGTAGAAATATTACTGGAACTTGTGTTTTCAAGAATAAAATCTCTCTTGTTCAGATTATTAAAAATTTCAATGGATGAAACTTTTTCACAATCCGTATATTTCTCTATATAACCAAATCAATAAATATTTATATGAGTATTTTATTATACATATGTATAATCAAACATTGTTAGCAAACTATCTTAGAAACAATTTTAAAGATAAGTTTATTATTTTCCTTTTATCGCTGTAGAAATATTACTGGAACTTGTGTTTTCAAGAATAAAATCTCTCTTGTTCAGATTATTAAAAATTTCAATGGATGAAACTTTTTCACAATCCGTATATTTCTCTATATAACCAAATCAATAAATATTTATATGAGTATTTTGTTATACATATGTATAATCAAACATTGTTAGCAAACTATCTTAGAAACAATTTTAAAGATAAATTTATTATTTTCCTTTTATCACTGTAGAAATATTACTGGAACTTGTGTTTTCAAGAATAAAATCTCTCTTGTTCAGATTATTAAAAATTTCGATGGATGAAACTTTTTCTTATTTATAATAGAAGCTTTTTCTAAAATCAAAATAAAACAAATATTTCGCAGCTGAGTGATGGAATATCGTTTATGTTCTTGGCTATAAACCTTTTTATGAAACAAATTTGCAAATCAAATCATTTTAAAATGCATAAGAGCAAATCTTTATCGTTCAATAAACATTTGCTTTGGTCCCGAAAGATAACAGATCGATGACATTTCTGATACTCAACAGAATCCACAATCAGATCGCCTGCCTAAAATGCTTCCACGATATTTTTCAATTGAAATTGGAAATAAAACATTCCAAAGCAAAATTGTATTTTGATAGCTTTACTTTTGAAGTGATAAAAAATATTTTTATTTCCATTTAAGCTGTTGTTTTCTGAAAGCGTGAAAAGGTTTCATTAAGATTATTTCACGCTCAAAAAAAGCATTGCAATATTAATTACTTTAAAATTTATTTAAATTTCAAAAATTGGAAGATTGTTAATGTCGACACTTACATATGGAGGTTATTTTATACGTAACTTTGTCTGTGTTATGTTAAAACTGTTGCCTTTTTCAGGGTTCCGTACTTAAAAAGTAAAAATAGAACCATTATAAGATCACTGGTGCGTCTGTCTGTCCGTCTGTGACAGCTGTTTTTCTCGAAAACTATGGAACGTGGAAAGTTCAAACTTGGGAGAGTTATAAAAGCAGCCCCACATTTTTATAAATTATTAGCCATTCACAAATATGTTTCGCAAAAATCTAGAGGGAGGGGGGGGGGGGCTTCCATGTCACATGGGGGCAGCATGTCTACAGTCTACGCATTACTGCTTTTTTAACAATGTTATTTTAACTTAAAATTAAAATAACTATGCTAATATGAAACTCTAGGGTTTTTTGTTATTTTTAAATTGTAGTTTAAATTTTAAAAACTTATAAGTTAATAGATATAGGTACAGATGCAGGCGTCACGCGCAAGACATTTTCTCCGTTTTTCATTGAATGGCCCTGAAAACGGGCAGATTACTTTGGTCTAGGGTTTAAAATGTGGATATTTTTAAACCTATTAAAAAGGGCAGATTACTCGGGCCTAGGGTAAAAATGTATAAATTTTAAAAGCTATTAAAGTTGTCATTCCATATCACGTGTGGGGTAGCTTTTCTACATATTACTGCTATTTAACAATGCTAGTGTATCCCCAAATTAAAATAACTATGCTACTATGAAGATCTAGGGAGGGGGGGGGGGGTATTTTTATTGTACAATTTATATTTTAACAACTTATAAGTTAATAGATATACGTATTTATATAAGTGTCACGAACAGGACATTTTGTACGTTTTTCATGGAATGATCCAGGGGACGGTTAGTTAAGTTACTTAGGGGGCTCAGGGCTTGATCGATACCGAAAAACATGTAAACAGAGCTCTCGCTTCGAGTCCATATAAAAACAGAAATGTTCAATGTAACTAATTTAAACTTTCTGATATTTTTAAAGTACGTTTGTGGTCTTATAAAATTATAAAATGAACTACTTCAATGTAATAAAATAAAAACTTTAGGAAAATTTATATGACATAATTTTCGAAAACAAATTTAGGTATCAATCACCATCCGTAAGATATCTTAACGTTGAATTGACATAAGAACCTAATTTTTGCTTTAAAATGATCAGGAAACTCTATTCTATATGAATTAAATATATAACTATCACTCAAAGGAAGCCTTATTAAAAAAAAAACTCTTCAAAATGGAAAATTTAAAAAACCCTAAAAAATACATTTTTTCCCATTAAAGATACTCAAAATATTAAACTATTTAAAATATATGAATTCATTCTATAGATAATGATGTTATATGCATGCAAAAAAATTAAGCCATTCCATCAAATATATATATATTTTTTTAATCTTACGGATAATCGTCAAAAATCAAGTTTTGAGAAAACGCGATTTAAAGTTGCAATTAAATGGGTACGGCTTTGAAAGTGATTGTTACATAAATGCTTATAACTCCGTTAAAAATGCAAATATTTTTATGCGGTTTTTTGAACTGTGTTCAGAATTAATTGAATGATAAAAATAGATACTAAAAAGATCGATTTTTTAAAAAGTTTTCAAGCCCTGGGCCCCACTTTAAAAAATTGTATCTTGTGTGGGGTATCGCTCAGAAGATCACGTAACACCGAACTAAAAAAAATATTTCTTTTAATTTTAGGCATTTTTTCCGCTTCATACAAGCTTTATTTTGTGAGTGCTCAGCGTGGTACTTGAGGAGTACTCGACGTACCTATTGATGCAGAATCATTCAAGGATTGTTAAGAGTTTTTGAAAAAACTTGTCGGTAATTAACCGAAAGATTAATTAAAAACCTATCCAGAAAAACGCTGCTTTGCCATTTTGCGACTTCGAGCCCTTTATGCGCGAGTCAAACACTCACTTGACAGATTATTTTGAATTATTATTACTATAGTTAGATAATGTGTAGGACTTCGACTTCAAAGACATTTTACCTAGAAACCTGAGGCCAACTGCCACACATCCCCAAATAATAGTATAAATTACGTTTATGAAAGATATGGTAGAAGTATTATAATAAGAGTTATGAAGTATTTATGGTGTGAGATGGGGAATTTACCAAACGTGAGCTTCGATGTCGTTTATAAGCTATAATGCAATTATTTTCTCACAGTCTAATCTAAAAAGGCGTTCTAAAAGCTTTTTCCAAAAATGACAAAGCAACAAGTTCATAGGCAGAAAGCTTCGATATCATTTACGGACTAAAATACAGTTATTTCATGATTATTTGACACTTTAAAAGTGTTTTTTTTTTTTTTTTTTTTTTTTTTTTTTTTTTAAATGAGAAGTCTAGACAAATTCTGATACGCATTCCGATGTTTTTGGTAAATGGTTAATTTTCTTTGATTGATAGTTATAATTTTAATTCATTCTATAAAGTAAAGTTTCCCGATCATTTTAAAGCAAAAATTAGATTATTATGTCACTTCAACGTTAAGGCATCTTACGGATGGTGATCGTCGTCCTTAACACCTAAATTTTTTTTTCGAAAATTGTGTTATATAAATTTTGCTATAGTTTTTATTTTATTACATTGAAGTAGTTCATTTTATAATTTGCTCGTCTTTGGTGTGGCGTGGATGCGTTATAATAAATTTTAGTTCAATAAATACATTTTTACGATATGGTTATACTTCTCTGTATGCTATGTATAAATGTTCATCGAAAGAGACTTTTAAGTCTATGTGTTCCATGAAGCGAGACATGCCGCGCCACTTATAATTAAAATTACAGTGACTATAATCTGAAGTGAAGTTAACCAAGCTTGGAGTATTGTGTTGAGATGTGAGTGTCGGAGAGAGCGGCGGTGCGCTGCTTCTGTGTGAAATAAAGTGTTACATAAAGAAACCAGCGCCTTTAAATAATTTGTGTTAAAGTGTGAGTTATTCTTCATGGTCCGTCGACCCAACGGAGGAGTATAATTAAAATAATTCGTGTGCTTTCGATAACAAGAACAAATTCGAACAGCGTGTGATTTAGTTTCTGTTTGTGCTTAAAGATGTTTAGTTCACCTCTGTTGTGAGAGTGTCGTGATAATTTGTGCCTAATAAGAGAATTTTGCGACTAAGAAGATTTCAGTATGGAGATATTATTTTTATAAATGTGACCGTGGTGTTATACAGCGAAATCTACTTCGTGATTGCCGCAGCGACTGGGGTAAGAGCAATTTTCCTAGTTTTAATTTAGTTAAATTATGTCTATTATTGATAATTTAAATAAAGACGAGCTTAAGCTTGTTGTTGAGGAATTAGGTTTAACTGCTCTTGAAAGCGGTAAAATTATAGAGTTGAGAGATATTATAGAGAAAAGTGAGCACTACTCAAATGAGCAATTAATGAAAGACGTAGTCAATTCGATTGTTGAGGAGTATAAGTCGCGAAAAGAAGCTGAGAAATCTAAACTAGAATTAGAGAAAATTAAATTAGCCCAATTAGAAAAAGAGTTAGAAATAGCAGATATTCGCAAAGAACCTTCCCAAAATTCTGAATTTGAAAAAATTAAATTAGCTCAGATAGAAAAAAAATTAGAATTGGCCAAAGTGCGTAGAGGTTCTCGCGAAAATTTGTCGTCCTTAACAGAAAAATCGGAAACGGAAATAGTGAGCAATAACCTAGAAAGTTTTATTAAAAGTGTTAAAACATTAACTATTCGTGTACCGACAAGAGCTGAGTCATTTAATCTTTTCTTTCAATCACTTGAAAAAGCGTTCAAAACTAAAAATGTACCCGAAGAGTTTAAGGCAGAAATTCTTCTAAACATTCTCGGCGAAAAAGCGAGTAATTTAATGATTTATTTGTCAGAGGAGGAGTTGATTAGTTATGATAAATTGAAAACTATAGTCTTAAAGGAATTTCAACCTACAGCGCAATAGTGTTTAAATAATGTCCGGAAAAACGCAAAAATTACCGTCAGAAAATTACGTTCAATTTGCATCTAGGTTGAAATCAATTTATCTATATTACTGTAGTCTGCGTGAAGTAAATGATTTTAAATCATTATGTCATCTGATTGTTTCAGACAGAATTTTCAATTCGTTAGATGGCGAATTAATGAGTCATATTGCAATTAAACAGGCAGAATCATATTTTAAACCACAGCAACTTGGCAGAGAATGCGATATTTTCTTATCGGTTAAAAATAAAAACAGAAATGAATTAAATTCTAGAAATTTCGTAAATGAAAATAAACAAATAGCGGGAAATAAATTGCGAAATGCACGCCCTGAAAGGGGGGGGGGGGTCTCAAATGTTTTCCTTTCGGAAACAAAAAATAATAAATGTATTTTGTGTAAACCTACTGCGTATCATGCATTACATTCTTGTCCGCAATTCAAAAAACTTTCGATAAAAGAAACAGTTGAAGATGTGAAATTAAATAAAGGATGTTTCAAATGTTTAAATTATAATTGTTGAGTACAGAAATGTAATTATAAGAACTGCGATTGTGGACTACCCCATAACAAACTGATTCATTTTCCGAGGGAAGAAAATGATTTGAGTAATAATCAAAATAAATTTCGAGGTCATGTGTTTCAGGCAGGTGCAGAAATAAAAAGTTCAGGCGAAGAAAAAATTTCCTTCCCTCCGAGCCAGACTGTCGCCACTAGTTTCGAAAAAAATAAAACAAAAAATGTGTTATTGAGTACGGCTCGCATTTTCATGAAAGATAAATTTTCGGAATGGCAGGAAGTTAGATGTTTATTGGATGTCGGCTCGCAATCGTTTTTGCTAACTTCTCAGTGTACTAATCGACTGCAACTTAAAATTAATAAAACAAACACTTTAATTTCGTGTTTAGATGATTATTATATCACAGTAAAGGGTTGCGTAAAGACAAAAATCGGGAATAGAGATAAAAGTTTTGAAAGGGGATTGAATATGCTAGTAGTAAAGAAAATTACAGATTTAATTCCGCAAAGAGTGAATAATGTAAATGTTGAGGTTCCAGATTTAAATATGTTAGCAGACTATCGATTTAACTGTCCTGATAAAATTGATCTGTTGATAGGTGCGGAAATATTCTATGAGTTATTAAGACCAGGAAAAATATATTCTCAGAGTTCGAAATTACTTTTTCAAAATACTGTATTTGGATACGTGGCTAGTGGAAGCATAGAACAGGGAGATGAGGTTAAAGTTCATTGTGGACTAATTCGGGAAGAGGATTTAAACAAAACATTAAAAAAGTTTTGGGAAGTCGAAAACATTGAGGTAGAGTTACCAAAAAGTAAGGAATTTGAGATATGCGAGAAACATTTTGCGCGTACGCATTCAAGAAATGCTGAAGGTAGATACGTAGTGAAAATGCCTTTAAAGGAAAATCCTTCGTGTTTAGGCCGATCTAGGGATCTTGCTCTAAAAAAACTCAGGTCGCTGTGGACTCGCTTATCAAGGGATGAGCAATATTTTAAGCTGTATAAAGAATTTTTAAAGGAATACGAAGATTTAGGGCATATCAAACAGGTGAAAGAAACAAAAGAACCTGATATTGTGTACTATGCTCCACATCATGGTATATTTCGTCCAGAAAAATCGACAACTAAACTCAGAGTTGTTTTTAATTGTTCTGCCGCGACAGCAAATGGGACATCCCTAAATTTATTACAATATAATGGCGGAGTCATCCAAAACGATTTATTTACAATTATGATTAGCTTCCGAGAACATGTTTATGCTTTAACTGCAGATGTCAAGATGATGTATAGAATGATTAACATTGACCCTAGTCAGCATTCGTTGCAGAGAATTTTATGGAACGATAATTTTGAAGAACCAGAAATTTTCGAATTACAAACAGTGATTTATGGAACGGTCAGCGCGCCCTATTTAGCAATGAAAACGCTTAATCAACTATCAATTGATGAAGGAAATAATTTTCCAATTGCAGCACCAGTTCTTCGTGAAAACATGTGTATGGATGACATTTTGTGTGGTGCACCTACGCTTGAGGAAGCCAAAGAGTTGCAGCGGCAACTCATAGCGATTATGCATAAGGCAGGTATGCAACTTCATAAATGGTGTACAAGTGATAAAAATGTTTCGCTGACACCTGGAGAAGGGTATCATTTTGAAAACAACATTGAGACTAAAATGTTAGGGGTTTCGTGGAACCCAAGGGATGACTGTTTCCTATTTAGAGTTAAAGTAGAATTGAGTGATTCCTATACCAAGAGACAAGTATTGTCGACAATTGCCAGAATTTGTGATCCGCTAGGACTTCTTGGCCCGGTTATAGCGAAAGCCAAAATATTTATGCAGAGATTGTGGAGAATTAATATTGACTGGAATGACGAGCTCCCTGAGTCAAAATATCACAAGTGGCACCAATTTCTTATATCGCTTAAAAGTGTTAATAATATACAAATAAGTCGACGCATTATAATTGAAAACCGGGAAATTGTTGAAATGCATGACTTCGCAGACGCCTCAGAACGTTGTTATGGAGCAGCGGTTTATTGTAAATCTTATGATTCTCTAGGAAATGTGATGGTGAATTTAATAGCTAGCAAATCACGTGTTACACCAGTAAAGAGTCTAACTATTCCCAGACTTGAACTATGCGCCGCAGTTTTGCTAACCAAGCTGGTAAAAATAGTCTTATCATCCATGAAAGTAATAATTACTAATGTTTTCCTGTGGTCCGATTCAACTATTGTGTTAGTGTGGATTCAAAAGGAACCTATTGATCTCAAACAATTTGTCCAGAACAGGGTTTCTAAAATTCAAGAAAACTCTAGTCCTGAGCAGTGGTGTTATATCTGCTCTGAACATAATCCGGCTGATAAGCTTTCACGAGGTATGGATCCAGATAAACTCATTGATTGTGACTTGTGGTGGCGTGGACCCATTTTTCTTAATAACACTGACTATCACCAAAATTCAGTAATAATACCAGAAGCTAATGAAGAGTTCAAAAAAGAGCTCAAAACAAATTCAAATTCTTTTAATGAAGTTAGTGTAATGAACTGTAATGTTACAGATAACTGTTTTGTTAATGACTTAATTAATCTTAGTAATAATTATATAACTATTTTACGTATTCTTAGTTATATTTTCAGGTTTGTCATGAATGCAAGAAACCCAATTTATAAGTGTGGTGGGCCTTTGTCAACTTCATATTTGGAGAATGCAGAGATTTATTTAATTAAATCTGTCCAAAGGGCAGAATTCAATGCAGACATACGTAGTCTGCAAACCAAAGGTTCGGTAAGTCCAAATAGTAAGCTAAGAAGCCTCAACCCATACTTAGATGAATTTGGAATTTTAAGGGTTGGAGGCCGGTTAGATAACAGTAATTTAAATTTTGCGAGAAAGCACCCAGCGATTTTGCCTAAGTCTAATAATTTTACTGTAATTGTTATAAATTATTATCATAAAAAATACCTTCATGTCAGTGCTTCAACATTACTTTCTTTGGTAAGAGAAAAATTTTGGCCAATAAATGGTCGTGCAACATGTCGAAAGGTAGTTCATCAGTGCATCCCATGTTTTAAATCTAAACCAGTTATTGCAAATCAATTGATGGGCGATTTGCGCAGGGATAGAGTTCAATTGGACTACTGCTTTAATATTTTGGGAGTAGTCTGTGTGGCCCATTTATGGTCAAAGTGGGGTATGCACGTAGAACTATCTTGCAAAAAAATTATATCTCTATTTTTGTTTGTTTTGCATTTAAAGCTGTACATACAGAAAATTTTTCAGACTTAACTTCCGAATCATTTATTGCTGCATTGAAAAGATTCATTGTACGCAGAGGTAAATGTGCCAAATTGTATTCGGATAATGCGAAAAATTTTATTGCTGCAAATAAGATTCTTAAGGCTTTTCATGAGTTAGTAAGAAAACCTGATGAGAAATTAGCAGCATATTTATCCACGGAAGGCATTGAGTGGAAATTTTTCCCTCCCAGGGGACCCGATTTCGGGGGTCTTTGGGAGGCCGCTATAAAATCATTTAAGTATCGCTTTAAGAGAGTTGTGGGAGGTGCTAATCTCACTTATGAGGAACTTCTTACTGTAGTTATACAAATTGAGGGAATTATAAATTCCAAGCCTTTGAGTCCATTATCAGATAATGAGAATGATTTTGGAGTCTTAACTCCGGCTCATTTTCTGATAAACAGGCCGTTAAGTTCCATTATTGAACCTGATCTAACCAATATAAGAGAAAATCGCCTCAAAAAATGGCAACGTATAACTAACATTCTACAACTTTTTTGGCGTAAATGGCATCATAATTATTTAAGTGAATTACAACAAAGGGGTAAATGGAGATTTGAAAAAGATAATGTAAAAATCGGAGATCTAATGGTGTTAGTAGAAGAGAATTTACCCACAAATAAGTGGCCATTAGGCAGAATTATTGAGGTGTGTTACGGTAACAATAACAAAATTCGAGTAGTTAAAGTAAACTCTCAAAATGGAACCTTTAAAAGGTCGATAAGTAAATTATGTATTTTACCCATGCCAGATGCCCCTGACAGATAAGAAAAAAAAAGTAATTGTGTATATATGTGTGTTGTATTGACATTTTTTCAAAGGATTATATTTAAATTAACGTATATAGTGAATTTTTGTATTAATTTGTGTAATTTAGAGTACTTGATAAAAATTGTCATTGAATGTTATAAACATGTCAATGGGGGCCGGTATGTTCCATGTAGCGAGACATGCCGTGCCACCTATAATTAAAATTACAGTGACTATAATCTGAAATGCAGTGAACCAAGCTTGGAGTATTGTGTTGAGATGTGAGTGTCGGAGAAAGCGGCGGTGCACTGCTTCTTTGTTAAATAAAGTGTTACATAAAGAAACCAGCGCCTTTAAATAATTTGTGTTAAAGTGTGAGTTATTCTTCACTATGTTTTACTGAAGTGTATTTTCCTGATGTTTTTGGTGTTCTATTCGCTTTCTTTGAATTCCAAAAATATTGTATGGTTAAATTAGTTTACTTGGTTTTAATAAAGGATTATTGAACCTCAACGTTCTTCTATGAGCTTACAAGAGTTATAGAAATGTTAAAATGTTCATGAAGTGACATATATTTTAAACTGTTAATTCATTTGGTGTTGTCTTTAAACTTTAGTGAATTTGATGAATTATTTTAATCTCATAATATAAAATAAGAGGTAACATTATCCAGTATTCTAAATTCGTTAATCTGAAGGACTTTCTTTTTTAACAGAAACTTATAATAGTTTAAATTACCCGAATTCTCAGTAACTTATCCTTATGAATTTCTACTACATTTTACATTTTTCTTGACTTTAACTCGTGACGTTACAAGCGTCCCAGAGAGGGAATTTACAGGTTTGAAATTGAATATTTCAGTTGCTTTAAAGCATTTCACTGGATTTAAAATTATATTTCTTTCATTGGAAAAAATATTCTTTTCTCTTTCAGAAAGATTATTTTTAGGATACGTTGTAAAATCTTTGGAGATAAAAATAATAATAATTATTTCTAGAATATTTTAGTTATAGGAAAAATTTTATTCCTGTTATAATTTTAAGATGCTCAAAAATAAATCATCTGTTTTAATATATTTAGATAAGCTGCAGAAAAGACTTATGGATTACTGTCTCTATGGATTCTATGGATTACTGTCCTTTTGACTGTATTTTGGACTGACTATACTGTTATTTTGGACTGATTTGGTGTGTCTAAGGATAGTGAAGGATTACCGTAAGTTCCGGTGTATAAGCCACGTTTCAAATAACTTTGTTTCATACCAGAAATTTTGTTTAATGAAATGTAACTTATTCCAAATTGGTACTTATTTGACGTCATTCCTTAAATAAAGTTTCTGGTTCAGAGCATATGGTTCGTGACAAACACGTGGTGATCGGTAATCATTTTGGTTCATTTTTTAATAAACCTTAAACTGAATATGCGCATTTTAATGAGTCTGAAAAAACATCAAGCTGATTGAGAAATTAAATTTATAATTTCCAATTAGCCTAAATCTCCAGATGCTCTTTGCAATAAGCCTAAAAATATATCAGGCTGATTGAGAAATAAATGATCATGTTTCAATTGGCCTAAAGTTGCTTAGACTCTTTGCAATAACCCTGAAAAATATCAGGCCAATTGAGAAAAAAAGATGGTTCTCCAATTAGCCGGCCTCTTCGAAAACAGCCTAGGCTCTTTGCCAAGGGCCTGATTTTGCAATTAGTCTACGACATATAGTATATCACTTATACCAACTCTATTTTCTTCGACGTTCGGAGAATAGAGAAGAGTCAGTAATAAAATGTTTCCATTGTAAAGATACATTGAAATAATAGTTGGGAAATATGAAAACTAATTCAATAAGAAACATTATTTGTTTATTTTAATTATGAACATTTATTTTTAATTATGAGAACGTTAAAATTAAAATTACAAGTATTAGCAAGGTTTAACTCAATTAAAAGCAATCTGTCAAGTTATCAAAAAATATCACGCTTCCCTATATAGAATATGCTTCCCCATGCGCCGTTTAACCCTTTATATCCCAGATTATGAATTCATGAAAATCTCACCTTCTAAACAGGGCTGCCACATGCGACTATTGTTAAATTCTATTTCCCACCACTTTTTCAAAAGAAAAATATTTTACGTACATTTTGACAACATTTGAAAGAGAAATATACTACAAACTGTATTTCTTAAATTTAGCGGTGCGTTCAGAATATAAAAATAGTCGCATGTGGCAGCCCTATCTAAAGCATTTTTCGTGAATTTTGAAACAATATTAGAAGATTTATACAATCATTTAATAAATTTTAGAAGAATTTTGCCAATTAAAATTAATCAATTAAATTAGCATTTATGGCGATTTTGGACAACATTTATAACTCTACTCAAATCTTTTTCTTTAATCCCTTTTTTAGAATTTTTACAGAATTAGGAAATCTACAAATATAATACTCTAATAATAGAAATATAGAAATAACTCCTAACTGAAACTTTCACCAGAAAACCTTTCAATATCAAGGAAGCTGAAAAGTTGTAAGTAAAAAAGAGCCCATCCTTTTAAGAGTATTTTTGTTTTGTGCTATCAATAATGCTTTCGGAACAAGACGAACTAAAGTATCTATAACTCATTCTAAACTGCATTAATACAAATCGATGTATTAAATTAATTTTATAACAACTTATTTTAATGGTACTTTAAAGAACCTTCGGAGCGTAAAGGGCTAAAAAAACAGTGTTTTACACTTTTTTCTGATGTGGTTACATTATCGATACTAAAGGTGTTTTTTTTTTTTTTTTTTTACTTGTAAATAAATTAAATGGAACTTTTATTTCTCGTTTCAGATTGTTATTGCCAATGGACCAAATGCGTTACGGGTATTGAAGCCGTATCTTCAAATAACTGTGTGTATATCTGTGTGCCTGGTCATTTGCTGTAGATGTACCCGGTGCAAGTCCAAAATTTAATGCAGTTTTTTTTCCACTCTTAACTTCTGCCACTCACTTACTCAAAAGAATGTACAAGACTATGGAATCTGTACTTCAAGATAATCACTTTAGTGAGTCCTATGCTTAGTGAGTGAACGGTAAATGCGTATGTGTGTGTGTCCGTTTGCGGATGTTGCAAAAGACAGTAAAAAACAATCCTTTATACATATATATATATATATATATATATGTATATAAATATTGAACTCTGGATTCCAGGAAGTGAGAACTTGCAAAGATAAATTATAAAGGTAATCGATGTTAGTCTCTGCACTTGTGTATGAAGCTCTAAATGTGTCTGAATTTCAGCAGCACTAGGAATATTTTTTATACTAAATTAATAAATCTGTATTACGTACATATTGGCAAACAAAAATATGTAATTTTTATATTATTTCTATAAATTTAAGAAATTATAAATTTTTCGAAAACAAAAATGGAACTTTTAGCATCTCCACACAATTTTGTACTTTTAACACTTTATTAATATCAATTTTTCATTTCTTGTATGAAAATTGTAAATGTAATATTACAAGGTGAGTGCATAAATATGTAAAGTGCTAAAAAAAGAAATATTGTACTACATAATTAAATATTGCACTCGAAGTATTTTCTTATTTGATTTCAAACATAAATAAGCCAATAATTATATTGATATGATCAAATTTAAATAACTAGATAATTAATAACACATAATAGGTACCAATAATAGATACCATTACTCACAATATTTGACTGTATACAGGGTCCATCAATATCCCCCCCCCCCACACACACACACATGTTATAACAGGAACTCGTTGTAATTTTGGAAAACTGTAAAGAATGACTCCATTCAATTCAAGGGAGGACATCATTTTGTTTAAACAATTCTAGCAGGTGGGCATTGAGCTTAACTCCGGGGAAGGGAGGGGAATCAACTTTACAAATTTCAGTACTAACCTCTAATTTTAGCATCATATTGGTGTTCATCCGTAAATTTGATCATAGTATGCGAAAAATCATTCGGTCTAAGATATCAGTAGGTTTGAAGTTTAACAAAATGGTGTGGGTAATTATTGTTCAACTTGAAGTAGAAAAATTAATCAAATTGATTGTGACATTCAACGAAAACTTTGGTCGTAGATTTGCAAGAGAAGCGATAGTTGCTTGTGTTCCCTGAATCTTAGACTTCAGTTCGTTTCCCTTGAGTAATACTAAGAAGAAAGCTAATAGAAGAAAAAAACATAAATCCATGGAACTTTTCATTAAATGCCAAGACGGCACTAATATCGTGATGCGATCCCTCTAGACCAGCAAGATCTCCGACATTACACTTCTATGGTTAGTAGAGAAATGAGTACCACATATAAAGTATCGAGTCTCCAATACACACAAAAAAAAAAGAATATCCGTTAACCTGACTCTACATATGAAATTCAAAATATAACGACGTAAATTTGGCGATAGATGAATTAAAATGTTTCATAATGATTAAATGAAATGAGTATTAAATCTTTCAAATTATTTTTTTAATCTTGCGTCAGATGGTAATTTTATCTGTCATAAATAACATATTATAGGCATCCCTCGACTTACGTAAGAAATCTCGAAAATTACATTTATGAACATACTAATGCGTTTGTTACGCATTCGCATACTTTTGATAATTGATTTATAAATAAAATATGCAGATAAAAACTACAACAATAATATAGTTTTATATATTAGATATAGCTATAATTTTATTGGGATGTACAATCAAATCTTTAACAAAACAAACACAAATCTGATTAAAATGAGCCAAAAAAAACTCTATTTAACCGTTACAATTTTGTTAGCTGAATTCAAACCATAACGAAACCTAATTTTAAAGTTTATGTGAAAAGGAACGAGTGTATTTTTTCTTCCAGATGTAGAGCTGTTCGTTTGATGCAGATTCAAAATTGATATAAATTAATTCGTCAATGTTAAATTTATAAATCCGATATTCCACAAGATACTTTTTATTTGAAAAGTGTCTTTTCAGTTTGTTTCTACATTTTTTCTTACTTTTATAGTTTATATCCAAGTAAATACTGCTGCATGCTACTTTATTTATAAAATAATACTGTGTAAATAATGTATATATTTTATATATATATCATAAGCATTGCAGTTTCTGACAAAATTTTACCTAAGGGAATTTACAAATTCGACTTACGCAAAAGTTTACGAAACGCATTACTTACGTAAGTTGGGGGTGCCTGTATTATTTTCTTTATATCTATTGACGTATGTTTAATTTATATCTAATAAATTATCTAAAGATTAACAAATATACAAGGTACAGTTACAGCGTCTAGAATACCTAGTGTGGAAATATGCTATCCAAACAGTGCTAAAAATTTGTGCACTTAAATGTGCGACGATACTGCTAAAATCCCAAGTGTCGATCGCAGCGACATCTGCGGTATTTTCGTATTACTAGTATTACATTGTATAGACTAGCAATGTCTTGCAGTTTTAGAAAATATCCTGCCGATGTCACTGCGATCTTCATATTTCAGCAGCACCGTTGCACATTTAAAGGATACAATATTTTAGCGTTTTTTTAATTATTACAGGGATAGCCGATTTCCACACTATTTTTCTAAGCGCTATAGTACAGTTAAATTACAAGTAAAAGCATTTTAGCTACGATGATGATTTATTTTACGCAAAAGTTAAAGCTAAATTATCAATAACCGCCAACTGTAGAAATATATATTGACTTTTATTTAAATAGCGAGCTTTTCAGATGAGATAAACAGTAAATTGTAAGATTTATGACTACTTAAATGAAATACAGGAATATTATTTAGGATCTAAACTATATTTCAGGTTATTAAATTACCAATATATAATTTTACATCATATGAACGTTTAATGTTAAATTCCTTTTTATAGATTTCAATGTAGATTTCAATGAAAGGGTTTTTTTCTCTCTATCTAGCGGAAAAAGCTGTAATTTTTTATTCTCAGATTTTAAAACTCTAGTAATCGATTTCTGTGAAAACATTCAAAAGTTACAAAATCTTTATTTCGAAAATAAATATAAACAACAAAGGAAAATCATGCGTTAAGCCTAGATTATGAAATACTTTCCAACAGTTCCTAAATGCTTTAACAAAACTTCGATATTTAGAGAAATAAGGTATATAAGATAACTAAAGATAACTAAGGTATATAAGATGACTAAGTAAGCATTTTAGAAAACGAATAAACATTTGAATCACTGATTTCAGCAGTTACCGTCCATTGCAAATATGTATTAGAATTCTTTTGAACAGCCCTGTATTTGATCTGCAGATTGATATATATACTATATAATAGGGAAATTTAGTTTAGCAAGAAAACGCATAACAGGTTGAAATTTCTCTTTCAACAATTTATACTAATAGATGGAAACATACTTGTATACATTTGTACAACCCTGTAGTTAACCTAGTACTTTTATTAAACGCCACTATTAAGCTAAAATCCAGTTCAAACTAAAACACCCTTAAAACTACTGAAATCACATTTCCAGAAATTAACATTTATAGACGGTCATGGCTTAAATTCTTAGCGTGACCCTGTATGTCATTTTATCTATATTCTACAAACATTTCTTAGTAAACTAAATGCAGTTCAGCGTAAAAATGCATAACCCATTTAAGAACCACTTTTAAGCAATTTGCACTCATAGCCAGTAACCATTACGAATTCTTTTGTGTAGCCCTGTATATGAATTATAGCATTTATGCACACCATATACTATGCATAAATATAGTGAAACATATAAGCGCATAACATAATTAAAAATGCATTTCCAGCAATCATCGCTACTGTACAGTATTTCGGATACAATATAATAATATAGTATCTGAAATCCTTTGTGTGTCCCTGTAAATACTATGCACTTCGTATTATACATGAAATAACTTATAGTAAAACTCAGCGACGTATATAAATTTCAAATTTCATGAAATAATTTAACATAATTAAAATACGCTACAAAAAATTCCCTCCACCCCTATATCATTATGTAACGGAATTATTTTGTATGGCCATGTAAATGAATAATAACTATTCTTTGCAGCGCATATTCTACAGAATGCATATTTTAGTGCACTTCATTAATGCATATCAATTTTCTTGTGTTTAACAGCGTGTAACATCATTAAAAATCATTTTAAACGGTATATTCCCATAAGCCCTAATGTAACGGAAAACTTTTGACTGCCCCTGTAAATGAACTAAACATGGTACAAACTTCATTTGAAATAGGGAACGTGCTATGGTAAACGTCAATAACATGCAAAAATTTCAGGGCAATCCGAGTCTATTTACGGGAGTTTGAGCGTGGACAGAAAGGACAGACAGACAGACAGACACAGACGGCCATACGGACAGACGGACAGACAAACCGGAGTCATAAACGCTTTTCAACTTTGTTGGAATGCGTTAAAAAATATACTTTTTCGAAAATAAATTAAGAAAAATAAATTAAATATGATGCATGCTTTTTTGACAGAAATCGATTTCTATAAGCTTGAAATATGATATTTAAAAGGTGATTACATTCTACCAGGTAGATTTTAAATAATCATACTACATTCCGTTTATTGTGGTTAAATATAAATATATAATTATGAGTTCCAAAATTTAAACCTGCATAATTCCTAAAGTACTTGACCGAATGACTTCCTGTTCGGTATTGATACGGAAAATTTACCGAAGAATTCATACATAATACCAAATTAGGATAAGCATTGCAAATATCAAAATCAGATCCACTGAGGTCACCTACGACTCCTGCCTAAAATTTTAACTAAATGATGTCGTGAAATCAAATCACTACAATAAATCAGTGCTGTGAAGGAACTTTTACCTTGATTAATATAAAAGTTAAAAACATACATTTATTTACTCAAAAAGTGATAAAATATTAAAAAACACACGTAAAGATGCTGGGTTTACATAATAAAGTAAACTAATATAATCACATGTTTTTTTAATATTTTATCACCTTTTAAGGGGTCTCGGGACTCTTAAAAATGAAAAAAATTAAAATAAAAATTGAAGCAAATATCTTTAGTATTATTTGTCTTATAAAAGTATTTTTAGTTAGTTACCGGGAGAATATAGCAGAAAACGTGTAATTAATAAATAAAGAAGATTATTCTGTGTCAGGTCAATGTACGCTCCTTTAATCAAGTAATTTAAGGGATTTCAGGACTCTTAAAATTGGGAAAAAGAAAAAAAAAAGTCTATCTTCACGATTTAATATCTTCAAATGTATTTCATTTTAAAACACATTTTTTATTCGAATTGAAAGATATAAGTATGTTCTTTCAATTCAAATATTTAAACAATTACAAGATGCATAATTATAATTTACAGAGGGCTTCAAACTGTCAGACATTTACTGAGCAGAAAATTGGCATAACAGATTACGTGCAGGATTACAAAATAAACTTTGCAACTAGAATGAAACTTTTGGTGCCTACATATGCTTCAGATTGTAATAATTACCCTGAACCTAAATAAATTTCTATTTAAAGCATTTTTTTTTTTTTTATACAAATTTGTTTTTAGCTAATGCAAAATTTAGAAAATATCAACAGTATAATCACCTAAAAAACTATTCTTTGCAACAATAAAAAAGAAAATTTAGATTCAGTTTATGCAGAGACTTATACGATACATAAGTTTCAAAAACTTCATGAAAAAGTATTTAGACGTTTTTGAGATATCTTGCGCGTTATGTCCAAAAACGTGATTTGGAGCAAAATGACTACAAAGTTTCGGAAACGCCCTTTCAGCTATTGAGCTGGTATAATTCTAAAAGCCATAACTTCTGTTCTAATGGGAATTTTAAGAAAACAATCATACCAAAATGTTCAGAAAAGATAGGACTTTCATCTAAAAAAATTAAATTTCGAAAAATTTAAAACTTTAAGGGTCCTCAAATTGATATGAGATATGTTTTACATCTTTTAGAAATTTAACAAGTAGAAATAAAATTTATGGATGTAGTTTTTTCAATATTCTGACCTATATAAAAAAAGTATATGAAACTTTTGTTGGGCCATGCACAGTTTTTATTATTCATAATATAAATTTTTAAATCATTGTCAGAAAGCCCTAAACACATAAAGTACTCAATAGGTTCACGTATAAAATTGCGTAAATATAACAAAAAATAATAGAAAAAGAAAATAGAAAACTTAATCATCTAAAAATTATATTAGGACTTATTAAACTATACTTTATGATGTATGCATATATTAGTTTAATATCGCATATTTATTAACATAATTTTATTGTTTTTCCTGCATGTTTCATCATAATGTAATTACATATAGGGTAATTCCGGGATTTATGCCGCACATTTTTTTTTGAATTTGTGTATAAAGTCCCATGGTAGACCTAAAAAACATGCTGTGCTATTTAATGTTAAATATACAGCACGTGTACTGCGACAAAAAAAAATCAAAACAAATTATTAATATTTTTTAACAATTTTTTCTAAAACATTACACTGCGGCGCGTGATCCGTACATTCAGGCTGAGACGCCGCACTTGTGCGGTAGTTATGCCGCGCTTGTAATAAGGACAGAATGAAGTTATAAATAAAAAAAATATATATATATTCATATCTGGACTATAATTATGGATGTAATAACAAAATGAAACTAAATGAGTACAATGAAACGCATTACTAGATTCAAATTAATAATTGTTGCCTACTTTCACTATTAAAAGTTACGCTTATTTATTTATTTATTTTTTTTTTTTGCATTAATTTTTAATTGTTATTTCAGCAACAACGTAACATCAATGTATTAGAAAGGGAAAAGAAAAAAAAGTAAAATTGTGTTTACATAATTTATTTGTTAACCCTTTCGGGATCGGTAGCTTTTACACACATTTTATTCGGTTGGTACTACTTTTTTTAAAGAAGTTACCTTTACTTATGTAATCATGACAATGTTCTAATTAAACAAAGAAAATATTACTTTTCTTTTTTACTGGTGCCAGAAACAAATTTTGTAAGCTCTTTATGAAGGTGCTTATATGCACCTGTTGTCCCGAATGGGTTAATTTACTTTAATCTACAGAAAATGTGTCGAAAAAGTACAGTCTTTATGTAACTACATTTAAACACATAATGCGACGAAGCCAATTACACTTTCTCTTTTCTGGAGTAGTTTGCATAGAACGTCTGCGTTACGCGTAATCCAATTTTTCATTATTATCATCTTGACTTGCATCTTTCTTGGCCTTCTTACTTTTTTATTTTCCCTTTTTCTTCTTAGGTTTTAGTAAACTTGATAACATGCCTAACATCGTTAGTCTGTTCAAAAAGAAAAGGAAAAGTTAATAACATTTAATCATCCCTTACAAAATAAACTGCTGCATGTATACCGGAATAGCAGTGAGGCATATATCACAATTTGCATGGTGCAGACGTCGGCCGGCACAGTTACCTGCCATCGCTAAGGGGAATGGCGTAATCATACACACATAACTCTATACAAACGCTACACTTACTTCGAAATCATGCATGCATTTAGTAATTAGTGTATGAAAAGTATTTAAACATAGCGTGTTTAAAAGTTTGGACGGTGAAATCATGCACTTACGTCAAAATAAGGATTGTACTTCTACATGTAAACATCGAAATGCGATTCACGCTATACACTGTTTAAAATAATCTCATTGTGCACCTATACTGTGCGTTTGACTACCATCTATCGATAATTACAAGAAATACAAGGGGTGCGGCATCTATCCCGTATGCGGCGACTCTCCCGGATTTACCCTATCCGTCCAGAATACTTAATAATTTAAATTTGGTAATAAAATTAACCTAATTTAAAAGAAACTTTTATGCTAAATAATAACTTTCAAAAATTTTCACGAAACTTACTCTATCTATAGTTTAAATACAATTTACATTATAGGCAAGTTTTTCCTACATAAATCATTCTGTTATTAAATTAAAAAAATCCTTTTTTTAATTTCAAGAGCAACTGGACAATTTTGGGACTCCATTCAAAGGTTCTAAAAACGATAATTCAAAACAATCTTCACATAATTATTAAAATTTTAAATAAAGATAAGACTTCTAGATATCAACGATAAATCATATTAATTTGAAAAGAGATTGTTTATACAAGTATCGGTAAATTAAATACAAAATAAATTGTTCTCAAAGAGTGAAAACTGTGTTCTTCATTTGAAAATTTTATTTAAAGTAAATAAGTAATTATCGGACTTCTTTTTGAGAATTTTATTTATATCACGTACAATAAAAGAGCACTATACTAATAATTTGTAAAATATACACTCCTAGATCAAGAGACTAACATAATGATGCTTAAAATGAAATAGTGGTGGAAAAAATTGGTATTTAAGATACCATAAAAAGGAGAAAATTCACTAAAAGAAGAAGAATAGGTCTTTCATTTTTAGGGTTTCGTTCATCTGACGAAATCCTATTCGTCTCGCTCCTCTGTCTGTCTGTCTGTATGTCACAGAGCCCGTTCTCAGAAACGATACATGTTGGAGACTTGAAATGTTGCATACTTATAGACGAACACCACACATCATACGACAAATCATAAATTTTTGAAAAAGTCGTACATTTAACCCTTTGGAATTGTTTAGAAAGAATTGTTTAAAATACATGTGTATTTTAAACAATTCTTTCTAAGTGAGTCCCTGATTAGGTTGTAGGCGTGAAATTTTGCGTACTTATAGAGGAATACCTCAGATCAAACAACAGATCATAAAATTTTGAAAAAGTCGTACATTTAACCCTTCGGGCTCCCACATGTGTATTTTAAACAATTCATTCTATGTGAGCCTCTGATTAGGTTGAAGGCGTGAAATTTTGCATACTTATAGCTGAATACCTCTCATCAAACGACTAATCATAAAATTTTGAAAAAGTCGTACATTTAACCCTTTGGGCTCCCACATGTGTATTTTAAACAATTCTTTCTAAGTGAGCCTCTAATTAGGTTGGAGGCGTGAAATTTTACATACCTATAGCAGAACACCTCACATCAAACAAAAAACTATAAAATTTTGAAAAAGTCGTACATTTAACCCTTTGGGCTCCCACATGTGTATTTTAAAAAAATATTTCTAAGTGAACCCCTAATTAGGTTGGAGGAGTGAAATTTTGCATACTTATAGCTGAATACCTCACATCAAACGACAAATCATAAAATTTTGAAAAAGTCGTACATTTAACCCTTTGGGCTCCTACATGTGTATTTTAAACAATTATTTCTAAGTGATCCCCTAATTAGGTTTGTGGGGCGAAATTTTGCATACTTATAGCTGAGCACCTCGCATCAAACGACAAATCATAAAATTTTCAAAAAGTCGTACACTTAAACCTTTTGGCTCCCACATGTGTATTTTAAACAATTCTTTCTAAGTGAGCCCCTAATTAGGTTGGAGGCGTGAAATTTTGCTTACTTATAGCTGAGCACATCACTTCAAACGGCAAATCATAAAATTTTGAAAAAGTCGTACATTTAACCTTTTGGGATCCTACATGTGTATTTTAAACAATTCTTTCTAAGTGACACCCTATTTAGCTTGGAGGCGTGAAATTTTGCATACTTATACCTGAACACCACCATGCGACAAATCATATAAAATTTAAAAAGTCGTGTATTTAACCCTTTGGGCTCCCACATGCGTATTTTAAGCGATTCTTTCTAACTGAGCCACTTATTAAATTGGAGATTTGAAATTTTGCATACTTATCGCAGAACACCTGAGGCCAAGCGTCAAATCATAAAGTCTTGAAAAAGTCTTACGTTTAACCCTTTAAGCTACCACATATGTATTTTAAGCAATTCTTTCTAAGAGAGCCCCTAATTAAGTTGGAGACATGGATTTTTGCATACATATAGGTGAATACCTCAGACCACACGACAAATTATAAAATTTTCAAAAGGTCATATTATTTACTTATCCGTGCTCTAACTTGTATATTTTAAGCAATTTTTCTAACCTGAGCCCTTTTCACCCGGGGAGCACTTTTCCAACTTTTGCCGACACCCCTTTGACCATTATTGCATCTTTTATATTATGCACCATAGCCTTATATATTTTAGTGCCACTTTTTACCGCCAGGGGCGCCTACTTATCTCGGTTGCTATGGGCCCAATCCTTCGACTAATATATATATACGGATAGTATGTAAAACGGAGTTTCGTTCGGATAGAGGTTTCTTTAGAATAGAGTGCGCCCCTGGTTGCGATTAGAACTAACGGTTTTTTCAAAAGGATAAAGCGTTTTGAAAGAAATATTAAACGAAACCCTCTATGCGATCTGACCGAATTACAAAATTTTTGAAATTTCTGACCCAATTACAATAAAAAAGGAAAAATAAAAAATAATGCCGATAATGGAAAAAAGCCGTAACAACAACAACAACAACAACAAACAAACAAACAAACAAACTTTTTCCCCTTTTAATAGTTTATATTTCTGACATTAACAAAAACAGAGACAGACAGGGAGAAAAGAGAAGAAATAATTTTTGTGGGCTACATTTTACAGCTTTTTTTTTCAAGCCAAATGTTTTTTTTCCCCTCTAATAAATCCTAGTTTCTTGATTTTTTTCGAAATTGGATCCATATTTACATTTTAAGTTTTTACATAAGTAAAGTGAATACTCTACTTTTTTCATTATTCTTTTTGAAAAATGTGATTATTTAAATACATTTTTTTTTCAAAGTTAACAAATTATTTTGAGAAATGTTAAAAAGAATACATATATTTTTTTCTACTTTTTATGCTTTTTTCACATGCTCTATAAATAAAAACTACTAACGAAATTATGTTGCTTTTAGTAAAAAGTTTATTTATTTTCTTGCAAAGTAAGTGTTTACCACAGCTTTTATTATTTTCTTATATAATCTTTTGCACTATAGACTTTATGGTGTTACTTTGTGCCCTAAACTTCATAAGCTGAACGTTGATATCATTTTGTTAAGATGTTACTGTAAGTGGTAACATTATAAAAACTGAGAGAACGTGATACTTTTCATGTAAAATACGAAATACATTGTAAAATAAAATGAGATGATTTTGACTATTTATCAAAAAAACTGCTGGTATTTTGTATAAAATAAAAATATAGGATTCAAATTGAATATTATTATTATTATTATTATTATTATTATTATTATTATTATCACAAATAGAATATAAATCGCAAATTTTTCGGAAAAATGCAATATTACAGTTGGAACTTTTTACGAGCCCAATTTAACAGCTATAAATATGAATCTTTTGTGACGTAGGGTCTTTCTACGCTAATATTAAGAAAACTGCCTCACACAAAAATATGGAAAATGGCAGAATTATAGATAAATGTTTGATTAGCACGCTGATGCAACCAGTTTTTAAATCGAAGAATTATTTTACGAAATATTTACTGTTAATTTTGGTTAAAATCGTTCCGTTGAAAAAGTTTTACAGGGGCAAAAACTATACACTCCGTTTACCCTTCAACAAATTCACTTACGAAAAATCATAAAATAGAAGTTATTTAACTACTAATTATGGAGGAAAAATTAAAATTTTTTTATTTATAATTATAATTATTCAGAGGATTTAGACACATTGTGATGTAGTGTGTCAGAGCTTTTTGGTTCACTAAGCTCTTGTGAGATGATCGTTGAAAAATAATACATATTTCTTACCAAAGTCCTTTATTAGAACAACTAAAATAGATTTGAAAAATGTAATAACAAACTTTACCATTCATAGGTAGACACTCTCACTTTTTATTAACAGTTCTATACTTCTCATAGCCAACCTGAGTAAAACGATTTATACTCGCACCTCTTCCGTTAGTAAAAAACAACCTGACTTCATCAGTATCTCCCAGTCTACTATCCTCCACACTAGCTTCTGCCTGAGCCTCTTTTTACTTTCACTTTTGGGACGAGTTCCCACACATTGTCCAGACCTCCCTATTTCTTGGAAAAGGGGAAATACCCTGTTGAGCAGATCCCAAGGGCAGAAGTATGCCTGGTATTTCCCCTGCATGCCTTTACACAAAAGACTATTGTCCTCCACGGAAATGCCTGTTGCTTTCCCCGTCGAAAATTTGTGGCGAAGGTACGATATCACAACATATTTAATATTTTTTCTCACTATTCAATACAAGTAACTCAATACTAGATATAAATAAATTGACAAAATAGAGAAAAACTTTATCGATTGAATGCCTGTTTAATAGTGGCATGGTTATAAAAGACTGGCCTTCTGTAAGCGCAATAGGCAGATGTCTGGCACCATATCGCTACACATCGGCTCATGAAGCCCACTGTGAATTATTAGAAATACACAAGTAATATCTCCATAATAATAAATAGTTTTGTTCTAATTTAAAATATTGTTTCACTTACAAAATTATTAAACATTAGCAAAAATTTCGAAAAAAGCGATACTTAAAAAATTTCATAGTGTAAAAATTGTCGGTGACAGAAACATTTTGATTACATATTACAATTCAAGGTAATAAAATGCGTTAGAAACATAGTCACTGTTTCAAGTACTAAAAATTGAGTTTACCAGTATTATAAACAGACACAACACTGTACAATTTTACCTAAAAATTATAAATATGGAGAAATATAATACTCTATTGTGTTTCTATATTCGAATGACTTTTCTTAATATTCAAATTCATATAATTAAATCTTTATATATATAAAAGTATTGATTGTAAAAAAAAAAATCTAATATTTATAATGCTTACTATTTAAAAGAATATAAAATTTTGTATCATACTCTTAGATTATACGCGTTTGCAACTGATAAATAATTTTCAGAACAAATATCGCAATAATTAAATTTTATGTTTCTGTCGGCTCTGAGTCTCAAAGTGAGTTCAGCTTTTCGCCATTACAAATCACCTTTTTCTGTGAAATTTTGAGAAATCGCTACAAATGTACAAAGTTTGCAAAATGACCAAATATTTTTATATGTAAAATTATACAAAATTAAATTAACTAAACTTGCGTGACTAGAAGCAGAATAAAGCACTTACTGAACTCAGCACCGATTATAGCAGTTTAGACAACCACATTCAACAATGCCTTTGGCCGCACTTGGAAAGTGCGTGATTTGAAATAGGTTCCTCAGGTGTGACTCAGTGGTTGAAACATTGGTTATTGGTCCCGCGTGGATGTATCTTTTTTTTTTTTTTTTTTTTTTTTTTTTTTGAAAGATAGCAGATTTTTTCCATTTTGTGCTTTAAATGACATAATCGGTTCCGCTAAAGTTATATAACTAGAAAAAGTGATGTAATAGAACAACTATGGCTCCGCATGTTGTGAAATATAATGAAAAAAAAATGTTCAAAACTCTTAAACAATTTTTAAATTTAATGTTTTTTTAGATTGTTTACAAACAAGACCAAAATGCATTTTGATGCGGAAAATATAAAAAATTGTATTCAAATAAAGTTTTGAAATTTATTAGAAACGATACTTTCGTATTACCCGTATCTCAGGAGTTAAAAGCTGAAGTAATCGCAAAGGCTTCGCTACTCCTAGCAGCCATTTTGATTCTAATAATGGAATGACACTTTCATTTTGAGAACCGGTTTTGAAAGTGAAAGCAACTTTGTAAAAAATATCTGCGACCAAAATCTAAAAAGTAAAAAAAGATGCGATGTAGAGACGGCCCTCGTCTATCCAGTGCCAAAAAAAAAAAAAAAAAAATAAATAAATAAAAAATATTTAAAAATGTCGAAATGCAAACGAGATATTAGAAAAATCCCTCCCCATAGGAGTAGCATTAGCTCGTGAGTATCTTCGCGGGCAGAGGCAGGAGCCTTAAGCACATGATTCCTATAATTCTTTTTTCAATATTATACAAAGAATTGCAATCAATATTCGGTGCTTCAGAAATGGAAGTTAGATGATTTCTGATAGTTTCAATGCAATGTAAACAATACCAAATTTCAATATAATGAACCAATGAACAATCTTAGAGACTTTTACTTTTCGAATCTGTACCGAAGTTTTTCTGAAATGAAAGGACCACTTTGGGTCGGATCATTTCGCAAGCGATGAGGCTGTTAATTTCAAACTTTTGGATGTTTTTCAATATATCTTTTCTTACTATCTCTAAAGATATGAGAAAGATTTGTAAAATCGGTGGTTATTTTGATATTACGCTGCATTTGCGTATATGGTGCTATATTATGATTCCAGCGAATTTTAAATTCCTTCTTTAGCAGATGTTTCCCAATTTCCAATTTCTGAGAGTATAAATGGCAAATCTAACATCGTGACTTCGAGATTTTTGAATTGTAGTAGAAAACTGTTTAAATTCATGTAAATTTTAATAGCACGAAATGTATAGAAGGATAAAAAATAGAGCATTTTTTTCCATTTGATTTTTTTGTGTGTGTGTGTGTTGGTGTGTGTGTGTGTGTGTTCTATGAAAAGTCAAAGATCCAATAAAAATATCTTGCAATAAAGAATCCAAAATAGCATCAAAGGTCTTAAATCTTATACACTGTAAAAAAAAAAAAAAAAAAAAAAAAAAAAAAAAAAAAAAAAATCTGTAAAGTTACTAAAACTTTTCTATGAAACTGGGAGTCCCAGAATTTTTTATGTAACGGCAACATCAAAAAATCATGTTACAGATACACTTTTGAACTCCAAATCAAAAGATATGTAAGGTTATTAAGCATCCTTTTGGAAACTGGAATGCATAGATCTTTTTATGTAATTACAACCCGGGTTACAGATAAAATTTTCGCAAGATTACAGTCATTTTTATAGATTCTTTTGTAAAGCTACAGATTTCCGTAGCTTTACAAAAACTAGTTTTGCAGAGTTGCATCTTTTTTTTTTGTACAGTGTACAGATAAAATTTCAGTAAGCATACAGATTTTGGCAACTTTACATCTGTAGAATTACAGATTTTTTTTTTTTTTTTACAGTGTAAAAGCGGCGAATATTAACAAACAAATGCAACGTTTTAATGAGGGTAACTTTGGAAATTTTTTACCTACAAATATAATATTTTGATTTTTGATTAAACAGATTGCGATTTTTAATATACTACCATTATAAACGGAGTACTCTTTTGCAGAATTTGTATATTAATGAATTTAAATCTTAACTCTTTTTTTTTTCCTGCATCAGTTATTGTGCGCCTGTCTTGAAAAGGTTTATATGGATTGTTTTAAAATAGAATGTATATATATATGCACGTCTGTGTTTTCAAAGGCTCTCATACTTTTTAAAATACGCTGCCAGTGCAAAAGTGATTGTGGTTTCGAGTTTTTATAACTTTTTAAATGCTTATTTACATTTCTGCAAGTTTTACAGCACAAATATATTTAACATATCCAACGCAGAAATCTGCATCAGGCAATTACAACGTATTTGTGCGCGTGTTTAATATTTCCAGCAGACTGTATCCGGGTCGAGTTTAGATGTACATTTATGTTCTGCGTACTGGGTGAGTCGGAATTGAACTTAATTTTTCCCATAACGTGTTGAGATTGCAATATTTCTTCGTAAAAATAATAGTTACTAGCAAACCCCGCGTCTTTGCTCGCGTAATAGTTATGCCAAGTGATAGTTGCATAAATATTTTTTATTAGAAGAACACTTTTTGGAAAAATTCAAAAATTACAAACTAAGCTACAGTTTGACTAAACTTCATTATGAAAGTGCAATACACAAAAATGAGATTTTAATTAATAAGAAGAACCAAAACTAATTCCAAATAAATGATAATTTAGAAAGTATTGTGAGAGTTTCATGCTCATTTAATACACTCATCTCAGTATTCATTTGAAGTTTTGAATTTTTTAGAAACCATTTTAAAATTAACCCTCAAGTCAAATTCCATGCTTTTTGTCTAACAGTCTTCTCTGGCCTAACCACTTCTCTGGTGTTAGTGGTACCAACATAAAATGCCGAAACAGAGTTGAAATAGAATGTCTCGAAAGATGTTGAAACAGAGACTGTCACCATTAATTTGCAAAATTAACCTTGAAATCGGTTGGTATTTTATGATATTCTATAGAAAACGGAATTTAGATGTTTTTAAAGGGTTTCTTGTTGTTTCTGCTCACCAGGTTGTAGTGACACCCGCATAAAATATAGCCCATATAGGATCAGGGACTATCACTCTTGATTCGCAACCAATAACTTCTCTAATCGATTTATTATTTCCTGAGATTCCATAGAAATCGTAATTTAGGACTCTAGGAATGCTTTTCGCTCTTTCCCTTCCCTTCACCCCTTTTAATATCGAATTTATTTTCGACTGTTCTTAGAGGACATTTATATTTTATAAGTAACTACCGTGCTATATTTAAAGTTTCTGGCCTCTTCCGTATGGCAGAAATCGCAATTTAGAATGTTTTTTTGCTCCTGCAACCCTCGACATAAAATATAGCTTATGTTTGAGCAGGTTTTATCACCATCAATTTGGAACCATTATGTTTGAAATGGGTTTCGTATTTCATACGATTCCATAAAAATCGTAATTTAGAACGCTTATAGAACGCTTTGCGCTCACGTCATTCTTTTAAATTTATAATTTTCTTTCGACAATTCTTAGAAAGCATTTGCATCTTTGAAGTAATTACCATTCCAAATTTAAAATGTTAGACCCCCTCTTTAACACATCAGTTTATTTTTCCTGAGATTGCGTAGACATCGCTATTTAGAACGTTTTTAGAACGCTTTTCGTTTAGTTTCACCCCATTTAAAATTCAAATTTTTAAGGAACTCTTCTCAGCGAGCATTTAAATCGCATAAATAATTACCATGCCAAATTTACTAGCCCCTTCAGTATCACAAAAATCACAATTTAGAACGTTTTTGTGGAACCGAAAGGTAGTAGTGTCACCGACATGAAGTAGATCCTATATTGGAGCACAGAATTTCAGCATGAATTTCCAACCATTACTTTTGAAATCGGTTGGGTACTTTCTGTGATTGCGTAGAAATTGCCATTTTGAACGTTATTTAGGACTGTTTTCGCACATTTAACCCCTTTAAATTTCGAATTGTTTAAGAAATGTTCTTACAGATCATTTATATCTTATAAGTAACTAACATTCTAAATTTAATGTTTCTAGGCCCTACAGTAACACAAAAATCGCATTTTCGAACTTTTTTTTGCTCCTGCACCCCCTTTGTGGTAGTGGCACCGACATACAATGTAGCCTATGTTGGAGCATGGGTTTATCACCATCATTTTGACATCATTTTTTTTAAAATCGGTTTGGTACTTCTTGAGATTGCGTAAATATCGCCATTTAGAACGTTTTTTAGAACGCTTTTTGCGCATTTTCACACCTTTTAAATTTCGAATTTTTTAAGAAATGTACTTAGACATCATTTATATCTAATAAGTAACTAGCATGACAAAATTCCATTTATCTGGTCTCTTCAGTAACACGAAAATTACAATTTCGAACGTTTGTTTGCTCCTGCACCCCCTTTAGGGGTGGTTGCACCGACATAAAATGCAGTCTATGTTGGAGCAAGGGTTGTCACCCTCATTTTGACACCATTATTTTTGAAATCGGTTTACTACTTTCTGAAATTGCGTAAAAACCACCATTTAGAAAGTTTTTTAAAACACTTTTCGCGCATTTTCACCCCTTTTTAATTTCTATTTTTTTTAAAGAAATGTCATTAGAGATCATTAGTATCTTATAAGTAACTACCATTCCAAATTTCATGTTTCTAGGCCCTTCAGTAACATAAAAATCGCATTTTTAGAACGTTTTTTGCTCCTGCACCCCCTTTTGGCCTGTGGCACAGACATAAGATATAGCCTATGTTCTAAGTTGGACTAATACCATCATTTTGATACCATTACTTTTGGAATCGACTCGGTAGTTCCAGAGCTTACCTCCTACAAATACACAATTTTTACCTCTTTATAATATTAGTATAGATAGATAATGACCTTCTTTGTAACAGAATCTTCGGAAATATACTTTCATAAATTACAAGAAATATTTTGAAAAATCTTTTTTTTTCTCATTTTACTGATTAAAAAGTTTTGAAATTTTAAACTATCCTTTATACATTATTCTAAAATACATTGTTTTTAATGAGTCTTTATTTGAATGCAATACTCTAAGTAATCACTTGTATTACTATTCTGCATTTTATGAAGCGAGGAGAGATAGTCATATACTGTAAAACTTTCGCACGCATGAGTATTCAGTGTTCTTTAAAAGAATCTTAATCAGCCAAGAAAATTTTGTGTTGAAATTCAGTCTGGCCTGGCTGGGCTTATTATTATTTCATTGATTTTTGAACGAGCCGGGTCGTGAACTGTCAAATACAAATGGCCTTGGTCAGGACCAATAATTTTCAGCCAGTGTAAACTTCTCCCACAAAGGATTGCTTGGCTATACTGAGATAATTATTTCAGTACCCAGATATTTTTTGCAATAATTCAAAGAAAAAAATTCACATTTAGAAAAAAAAAAAGACTTATCAAAAATAAAGACTCATTTAAAATAATGTATTTTAGAATAAAAGAAAAAAGTGGTTTGAAATTTCATAACTTTTGAAGCTGTAAAATAAAAAAAAGGTGATTTTTTGAAATTATTTCTGTATAATTTATTAATGAATGTTTCCGAAGATTTTGTTACAGAAAATATCATTTATCACTATTATTCTTACGAAAAAAAATTTCAGTCCGACCCGTTCTGGGAAAAATAAGTTCAATTCCGACCCACCATGCCCGTAAGGCATGGTGACGTCACGGCGACGTCGTTGTGAAGCCACACTGTGATTTTGTGACAGTCGATGAGACGTCACGTGACGTCGATGTGACGTCATACTGACTAGAATGCGAAGTCGTTATGGCCGTTTTAGAGGTCGTTTGTGACGTCACATTGTGACCACTCTGTGAAGTCACGGTGTGACCAGTTTGTGAAAAGTGTGTCATTTGTGACTATTTTGGCATTAACTTTGTGACGAATCTGTGGTGACAGCGACAATGCTTTGAAGTCACATTGTGACTAATTTGTGAAATATGTGTCATTTGTGACGAACTGGTCATAAACACTGTGATGATTACAAATGAAAATCAAATTTCAAATTAATTGCTTAAAAGGGCAAAGGCCAACATAGAGAAAAAGATTCCAAGCCGGGACTCGAATCCGGGCCATCAGTGTAGCGAACTGACATCTACCGACTAAACGACATGGAACGAGACCCAGCCTGGAAAATTTCTTACTAGTACATGCTGGCAAGGCTGCAAACGCAGCACAAGATGGAATATTTATCGTGAGCCGCCAAAATGGATAAACACGAAACTTAATTAAATCCAGCATCGATTCAAACTATATAAATACTTGGAAATTTTTCCAGAGAGAACCATTCGGCTTGCATACAATATTTCAAATGAAAATCAAATTTCAAATTAATTGCTTAAAAGGCAATTTTAATTTGAAATTTGATTTTCATTTGAAATATTGTATGCAAGACTAATGTTTCTCTCTGGAAAAATTTCCAAGTATTTATATAGTTTGAATCCCTGCTGGATTTAATTAAGTTTCGTGTTTGCCCCATGTCGGTATCTCATGATAAATATTCCATCTTGTGCTGCATTTGTAGCCTTGCCAACATGTAATAGTAAGACATTTTCCAGGCTGGGTCTCGTTCCATGTGGTTTAGTCGGTAGAATGCCAATGCGCTATACTGATGGCCCGGATTCAAGTACCGCTATGGAATTTTTTTCACTATGTTGCTTTTGCGCCTTTTAAGCAAACAATTTGAAATTTGATTTCCATTTGAAATATTGTTTGCAAGGCGAATGTTTCTCAGAGGAAAATTTTCCAAGCATTAATACTGTGATGAATCTTGTTATAAACACTGTGATGAATTTTAAAATAAATTTTTGTTTGAAATATACAATATTATCTTTTTACCGTACTTTTTAGCAAAGTATCGCTAATTTGGAGTCCTATTCTTCTAAAATACTTTTAATTTTTTCGCTGGAAAAAACAATGCTTATCAACTGGCATCCTTTTTTATTAAGTTCTAAGCTTGATCTTGAGTTCAAGCTTTATATTAAGAATGTGTAAGTTTTTATGTGTTGTAATTTGTTATTATTTTATTAAATACGAACATGGAGTCTAACTGATATTAATACATTTCCTATTTAAAGAACAATAAGATAAGCCATATTTATTTAATTTTTTTTTTATTTTCGTGTATATTGTATTTTGTTAATATGAGCTAAATAGATTTGGTAACACCAAATAATTAGTTTGTACTATTAAACAACAACAAAGTACAATAGATGAATTAAATGTATTATTAGATTTAACAATTTCTCAAAAATCTCTCCATATGTTATAAGGAATTTTTACTATTTTATAATTTTGGCAAATGTTAAATCTGAAAACATTGATATGAAGATTTAGGATTTTAAATAATAATTTAAAATATTATTAGCAATGAAAAAAAGTCTTTCAAAAGTTTCACTACTATAGTATGTAAAACGACATTTCCCATTCAGTATAATGTTAATTTCTAATCTGAAAAACAATTCCAGATCAGTCTCTTTCTATAGGTATAATATAAAACTATTTAACTCATCACCAAATATACAAAACATGAATAAACAATTTAAATTAAATAAGACTTACTTTTTAAGCTCCATATATTATTAATATCCGTGTGTATCCGAAAATGACGACGTCTTTTTCTTCCATTAAAAAAAGCACACGCAAAAGCTTACATTGTAGACTAACCGCGTCTGTTAGAACAAAAAGTTCTCTGTTTACCCTGCGGTATCTTGGGCAAACGATTTTGGGCAGGTGTTCGTTTATTTGATTTTATGTAAACAGATTTGGAACTTACATGTGCAATCATTTTATGAGACTGTATGTATTAAAATTTTTGTATTTGAAGAATTTTCCAATGTATTTTACCTTTTCTTTTTATCAGTTTTAACTCCCCCCCCCCCCCTTCCTTTTTCTAAGTAAAGATTGTTTCACACATAAAAAATACAAAATATCGTCCTGAAAAATAAAAAGATATAAATAAATATCGAGGATAAAAAAAAATTCTTTGTCAATCGTCATTCTTTTCATGTTAATTTTCTGTAGAATAAAACAATTCGTAAAATATCTTTTTTTTAGAGACATATCTCTAAAACACAAATTTGAAATACGAATAATAAATTATATCATAGGTTTTGCATAAATTTTTTATTTTTATTTATTTATTTTTTTTTTTTTTTTTTTTATTCGGAAAATGCTAATTTTATTTTAAAAGTCTGAAAGAACTAGAATTTTTTTTAGAAATAATTACTTAAAATAGGTACACTAACAGGAAAAAATATGACTTGAATGCAAATTATAAAGCAAGAAATGAATGTATGACTAAATTCTGAAGACTCTTTCTACGTGTTCATTAAAAGCTGCAGATTTAACTATAATAGAAATTTTTTAGTTTGAAGTCACAAAAGTGTTTCGAATACCAGTGGTCGGTAAAAAAAAAAAAATAAATAAATAAAATAAAAAAAAAATAAAAATTTTCCTTGCTGCAAACTAAATATGTAAAGTGTATATATTTAATATTCCTAATTCTAAATATGTTATCCAAATCGCTCCAGCACGTACCATTTTTCCGAGAAACACTTTTATAATAATAAGAATAAGAGAAAGATTATTATATTAAATTGCAATACTAGATAAAATTGAAATCAGGAAAAAAGTATACTTCCACTCTCTTAGATATCAAATTGATAAAATATAGATTGAAAATCTAGTTTGTTGATACTTGTACCGTGCATTTTCATTTATATGCCCCCCCCCCCCCCCCCACCACCACCATCTTTTCGTGTCTGAATTTACTATTTGCTATCCACTCATATATTTTCATTCCTTATGCCTCTGTAACTCGGGCCTTTTTAAAACATTTCTCTTCATTTTCAAAGATTTTTGAAGTTCATATTTTTCTCACACTGTGTCTTACAATATGGTGGAGGTTTTTTTGAGAGTGTGACGTGACTTACGTTACATGCAGTGACATAACAATTCTTTTTTATTGCCAGAAAAATAAAATTTTACAGTAAGCAACATGTTTTAAAGAATTTTTGTAATTTTTGAAAGTTTTCTAGGAAGTTCACATCTCAGTCACAATGTGACATCACTGAGTGGTGGCATTTCGGTCACAGATGTGACGTGACCACAGTGACTCACAGTGACGTCACAACGACGTCACTGTGACGATGCATGCTATGAGGGTGAGTATACATATATTAAATATATATATTTAATATAATTCCATTATATTAAATATCTTTTCTGATTTAAAACATGTTTATTTAACCGGAATAAAATTTATGCTTGCATTCGTTTTAGCGTTTAGATTAATAATGATTTTTTCAATCGGTATGTCTACTTTAATTTTAACTAAAATTGTTAACATATTCCCTTTTATTTATTTTTTCATTGTTTAAATAATACTGAAATGCATGGTTTTATAAGTTTAAGAAATATTTTTACAGCCAATAACCCCGTTATTGTTACTTTTAAATAATAAAGCTGTTCTTTTATTTTACTGCGAAAAATAGTGCAAAATTTTAAATAAATAAATAAATAAATAAATATATATATATATATATAATAAAATTGTATTAACATATAAAGCAATAAATATGAAATTATATGTGCCATTTAAAAGCCTACAATTAGTTTACCTTTAATGTTAGTTCGAAGTTCCGTGAACTTAAAATATGCCATTTATTAAGGGGTATCAGGACTCTGAAAGTTTGAAAAAAAGAAAAATATATATATTATTTTCAATTTTAAATATCTTAAAATCTATATAATTTTAAAACACAATTTTTATTGGGATAAAATATATAACTATGTTCTTGCATTTTATGTATTTAAAAAAATTAAAAATGCATAATTAGCATTTATAGGGGGCTCTAAACTGTAAGACTTTTGATGAGCAGAAAATTTCTATAACAGCTTACGCGCAGGATTACGAAGTAAAATTTACAACCAAAATGAGAGTTTTGGTGTCTGCTTATACTTCAGATTATAATAATTTTCCTGAACCTAAATAAAATTGTATTTAAAGCATTTTTATATGTTTAATACAAAACTGTATTTTGCTAATGCAAATTTTTGAAAATTTCAAAAGTATAATCAATTAAAAAAAATTTTTTTTGAACAATAAAAAGGAAATTTTACGTTCAGTTTATATATAATAACATGAAACATATGCTTTGAATATTTCCTGAAAAAATATTCAGAAGTGTTTGACATATCGAGTGCGTTATGCCCCAAAACGTCATTTGGAGAAAAATGACTTCAAAGTTTCGGCAACTCCGTTTCAGCTATTAAGCGGTTATAATAGTAGAAGCCATAACTCATGTTCTAATGGGAATTTCAAGGAAACAGTTATATGAAAATGTTCAGAAAAGATGGGAGTTTAACATCTAAAAAAAATTTTTATTTTGGAAATTTTGAAGCTTTCAGAGTCTTGAGACCCCTTACTAGCCACAATATAAGTCTTACCAAACCATACGCCATAAAAATTTCAATGCTATTCGGTCAACACCTACAATGGTTAACACAGCGCTTAACAAAACACACTCATTCATGTCATCTGCCGAATTTCAATAGCACCTTAAATCGATTAAGCCTAACATATTCTTTAGAAAGTTGTTTACACCGGCTCATTCATTAAACACTAGAAAATTAGAAAAACCGTAATATAGAAAATCATCCCCATGGTTTAAATTCATTGGAGAAGGACATGATTAATTCTTACAAAATGTCCGCAATATGTTTATACCGCCGAAAGTTGACAGTACACTGGGATATAATGCTGATTGAATTACATAGTTCATGAGGGAAATTTTGGGCAAAAAATTTGCTAATAATTTTACAATCTCTGGTCGAAAGTTTTATCTCAGTTGTGAAAGTTCTCTGCTGTATAAATAATAATTTCATATCATTAACACGTGTAGTGTTTTCATTTCACTTAATTTACAGTTCCTAAAACTAATGTCAAAGTCAGAAAAAATGTAAACAAACATATGCGTGCCAGACACAAAAAAGCATGAGTACAATATGTGTAATTGAAAGTGCATGTCATATTTCATAAAAAGTAGGAATTAAAAAACATTTATATGCAGAGAAAAAATGAATTTTGTGTTTAATTAGAAACACTGTAAGAGTTGGTAAGGTGATAATATGAAAAGAGCATTACAGGCAGGCGCTTTTATTTCAAATTCCATATATATTTTATTTTGTTTTTACTAACCTGGCCCCTACAAGCTACACGTTCCAGTTCTTGTTTAAACCTCTAAAAATGGTAATATGTTGTGTCAAAAAAATTTACAGATTACGGAAAATTTAATAATACTGTCACAACGAATGGCGACCTTCCGTAATCCGGTTGCCAATCATTTCAGAATCACTATTCAAGGCCGCGTGAACCGCTTTCGTGGCAGCTTACGGCTTTTTACGTGATTGATTAAGTAAGAAAAATTCATATTTAAAAATCAACTTATGTAAAAGTGATCCTAAAACATGTTGCTGCCTCCGCGGCTTCTATACCAACGCTACAAGAAAATAATTTTAAATATGACGCAATCTTCACCATCAATTATCACATATAAATATCTAAATTTACTTTTAACGAGTAACAGTTTAGATATTTTAAAGTTTTCATTCTTTTTCAATAATTATGCGTAAATATATATTTAAACTGAAAAGTATTTGATTTATCATTTGGTCTTTTTAAAACTGGATACACTAGGTAAGAAATAGTTATTTCAATCTAAATTGAATTAAATCTCTATTCAAATAAAGATGTTTTGAATAAAAAAATGGGTTAAAAACTTTACTTAAAGATTAGACAAATTAAAAAAAGTTATTGGACATTGCAAACTACAATCGAGTTATTTATATTATTGCAAAATATTGCTAAACTGTAATGCGTGGTTTTGAATCCTACAAAAATTTGGTAACTGCACTAATTTATCCTATTTCAACGTTAAATAACACTTAAAATATTTACTCAATTTGAAAAACTGTATATTACAGCGTTTCTAGTTATACATTTGTCAAACAACAATTTTCATACTTTTATATGTAATAGTTTTTACATTATAGGCCAAGAAAGTAAAAAACCCACAATAAATACAATCACGACAATAGCAGCAGCATTATTTACTTTTATTTAGAAAAAAAGAGATTATTACATTAAATATAAACTGTGGTTAATCCAATTCGAACTACATCAATGTTTTAACCACTCTAATGGGTTCAACCGTCTATAAAACGATTCCGTTGAAATATTTTTTTAAAGATAGTTTTTTTCTATACTGTGACTACTCCCGAATGTATCAAACATATGTTCTGCGTTTTGTATTAAGTATATGATAATTACATTCAATTGGTTATAAGGACAATTTCTTGAAAATATAATAATACTAGAAGAAATACCCGGCTTCGCCCGTGTCAATTATAAGGAGTCTTCCAGGTAAAATAAATTAAAACGAAGTAACACGACAATCACAATAACTGAAACTTGTGCATTCCCATCCACAAATCGTTAAAAAGGCAATCAGAAAACATTACGTTATTGTCTCGCAACCACAGTAAAATCCCTGAGCTTTAATAACAGAATGCGCGTTACGTAAGAGAAAAATATATGATTTTTCCTCACAATATGAAAAAAAAAATTCCACCAAATCTCGCAACCTTTAAAGAAATTCTCGTTTGTATGGTACATATATAAAGTACAAACACTATGTCAGTGCCCATAAATTGTGTCCCATAAATTGTAATCCATAAATTGTGCCTTTACTGCAATTTTCTAACTTCTAAACATCACACAATTTCATTTTTTACAACGTCGAATAGAAGTTCTTTCAAATGAAATGTTTTTGAAAATTTTATCTCAATTTTCTGATTTTAATGGATTTTAAAGTAATTTTCAAGCATGGATATTTTTAAAGGTGCGTGCAACCCGATTACGAAAAATGAACCCGTTTACTCTTAATGCAATAGTATAAAGAAAAGACATGTCTATGAGTAACGCTGGTATCATATTTTCGGTGGCAACAACCTAACACAACAATTAATTTCCCTTTTACTGCAATTTAACCTCTAAACCTCTCACATTCGATTGTTTCAACGTCTTATAGAAAACAAAGTACTTTCAGTAAGATTTGTTTGTAATGTTTATCTCAGTTTACAGATTTTTTTTAATGGATTTTAAAGTAATTTTCAAGCATGCATATTTCTTAAATATGCTTGTAACACAATTACAAAATATTAACTCAATTGCTCAAAAACATTGTAAATATTTCAAATGAAAATCAAATTTCAAAGTAATTGCTTAAAAGGCGCAAAGGCCAACATAGTGAAAAAGATTCCAAGCCGGGACTCGAACCCGGGCCATCAGTATAGCGCACTGACGTTCTACCGACTAAACCACTTGGAACAATACCCAGCAAGGAAAATTTCTCACTGTTATATGTTGGCAAGGCTACAAACGCAGCACAAGATGGAATATTTACCGTGAGCCACCAACCTGGGGCAAACACGGAATATAATAAAATCCAGCATCGATAGAAACTATATTAATACATGGAAATTATTCCAGAGGGAAACATTCGCCACGTCAAACATTCATCAACAAAAACCATCAAACATTCGGTCGCGAATGTTTCCCTCTGGAATAATTTCCATGTATTAATATAGTTTCTATCGATGCTGGATTTTATTATATTCCGTGTTTGCCCCAGGTTGGTGGCTCACGGTAAATATTCCATCTTGTGCTGCGTTTGTAGCCTTGCCAACATATAACAGTGAGAAATTTTCCTTGCTGGGTATTGTTCCAAGTGGTTTAGTCGGTAGAACGTCAGTGCGCTATACTGATGGCCCGGGTTCGAGTCCCGGCTTGGAATCTTTTTCACTATGTTGGCCTTTGCGCCTTTTAAGCAATTACTTTGGAATTTGATTTTCATTTGAAATATTGTATCCAAGGCGAATGTTTCCCTCTGGAATAATTTCCATGTATTAATACATTGTAAATAATTTAGGATTTGCTTGTTTTCGTGTAATATTCGATAACTAAATTGGCAAACGAAATTAAAACGCCAAAAATAAAATAAAATAAAACACGAACTGAACAGATTGTAGCTGTAGTGAGTTTGACTACACGTTGAAAAGATTTGATAGAAAGTGATGTCATATCTAGCCTTTTTTTTTTCTTGTTCCTAAATTGCTTTCATGAAATTTGACTGTCTGTATTAAAGTAGATATTTTAATTAAAAGAAAAACATTCAAATGAATGTGCTACATCATTTTATCGCTCGTGTAGTTAAAGTTTTTATGTTATATATAAAAAATGTGCATTTTCTGTTTAAAATGACGTCAATTTCAAAAATGCAAAAATATAGCAACGCATTATCGTTATTTTTTTATTATTATTGCGTCATTTTTTAGGGTGTGGTAACAGGAAAGAAACGATTTAATTAGAAAACTTAAAAAGATATACTTCTATAATGCAAAATTATGGTAGAGGGTAGAAAAAAGGGATAAATAGTGTTCTGATGATTTTTTTAAAGTAGGCAGTGACCTTTTCCATGTTCTAAAACGTATGTACATGAAGTTTCGTGCAAATCGGTCTAAAATTGAAGATTTGTATAAAGGACATACACACAGAGAACGGCTTATATATATATATAGATTATAAACTTTGACTTAAATATTAATTATTTAAATATCATGTGTCAAGTTAGTTACTGATCATGTGGTGAGCTAACATCAAGAAATCTCAAATGATTTACAACTGGAGAAATTCAAGATTGACGTCCCGAAACTCAAAAATTGATGCCTGTCGCACCTATGTTGCATTTTTATTACGTTTTCTGTAATCGTCTAAAATAAACAATTACTTTCCAAGACTACAAGTCCCTAATGATGAATACAGTGCCTCAAGAGAGACTTTTATTATTATATATTAAATACATTTATAAAATTTTCCGGTGTCATTATTTCAGCTTTTATATTATTTCGGTAAACGGATCAAAAACCTTTCATCTTATTGCCATCTATTGTGAAATTTCTCGAGTAAGTATTCTTATTTTAGCTGTAGATCTAGATAGTACATTTTGTTTCGCTTATTTGTAAAAGGAAAAAAAAAATCAAAGAATTTCCACGATATCATTTAATATGTTTATATTCAATACTTCATTTTCGGTTTATAATAAATACTTGCTGAATAACAGTAACTAAGAAAAACATTCAAACGGTAACAAAAAAATTGGAATCTTTCTTACAACTCACTTAATCCTGTTATTTATAATACTTTTTGATTCGGAAAAAATGTCAAGAATGAAAATGAAAATTTTCATTAAATTTCTTTCTAGTAATTGGAGCAGGCACTTTATTAGGAAAAATCCAGCAGTACCGATGTGTGACAATTATCCGGAATTTATTATATATTTTTAATTGCACAGAAAACTATCTGTAAGGCGGACACTGTGTAAGACGGAAATTTGTCAAACTCGGAAAGATTTCCATGTCCTGAAAATCCATAGACATAGAGTAAAATTTGTCTAAGGCGGAATATTGTCTAATGCGGTAAATTTTCTTGGTCCCGATCAATTCCGCCTTAGACATAGTTTACTGTAACATTAAAGAAATTCGTTACTTTTCATATTTTTTTTTATCATATCAAATTCAAAATTTTTGTATTTTCATAATAATACTCCAAAAAAAAAAAAAATATATTAACTCTGATATTATCAGAAATCGGCGATTCCTTTGAGCTTCAAATATCAAAATCAAAAAGTGCAGCTTAATACTATACCCAGTTTTTAAATTATGTTTAAAAAATAACCGCATTCTAGTTTGTTTTGCAAGAATTGAAAAGAGCTTCATCATTAGGATTTCGAAGCTTTACACCAGAATAATTTCTTAATTATTTCACTGATCTTTTCTTATCTGGAGGTGAAATAAACCGAAAAATACGAATAGCTGCTCAAATAAGTTAATATCATTAAAAATAGTTTGTTATTATTTGAATATGTAAACGACCCTGAAGTATAATTATGGAATATTAGTACAAATATTATATCAAGTAGGTTGGTATGTATCTTTTATTTTATCCAAAGATTTGTAGCGGTAGTTTTAATAACAGAGACTATGAGTATCCTTTTAATTTACCTATGGTGTAACCTATAGTGAGACCTGTAGTGTAAGTATAGTAATTGCGATAATTCACTCTTCTGCTATTTTAAGCAATGATTCAATATATGTATGTGCGCATAATAATAGTTTTTACGTCTTCCGACCATATAGCGTTGTAGTATTCTTAAGCAACCACTGTCAATAGTATCTACCTGAATATTATTTCATTCAGTCGTACTTTACTTATTCAATTTAATTTATCTGACTCCAAATAATTATGCTTATTTACTATAATATTTCAAAGCAAACATTTATTCTACGCAATTAACCAGCCAACATTTTTAAAGGAACATTTTATTCTAATAACAAAACAATTTCCTTGCCATTCACACAAAATAAATTACAATCTACTTTCAATAACCACCTTCTTAAATATGCCGCAGAAGGAGAAAAAAATAAACCTTCGGCCATGCAAACCGGCAAAAAGTAAACCATTAAGAATCGGGGGGGCTATAGTGATAGTGAGCAACCCACAAGCCTGTTTTCTTGAACATGATCTCTGAGAGATTTCCAAAAAGGTGATTTGACATACATGCGTTGCGTGCAGTAAAATAATATATATATTTCAAATATCATTTAACTTTACATATATATATCCTTAAAATATTGTACTTTAACTGCAATCTAAAATAATAATCAAGTTTCCAGAATATTATATTTTTTCAGGCAATTAAACCATAAAATAAAAAATTTATAACATTTCAATATAAATGAAAATACATATATCTACCCTATATATATAAAATCCTAACGAAACGAATTTATGAAACGGAAGTATGAAACGGAAGTATGAATCGACTGATTAAACAACTGATTATGTTTCACGGCGATTTCTCCTAAAATATGGAATACTTTGCGATGAAATTAACATCAAAAATCAATATTGATCCGCAGATTTCAAAACTGGTATTAGAATTTTTAAATTCGAATTAGTTTTCGAAATATTAATTTTTTTTCTAATTTTTTATACATTTTTCTAATGATGGCAACTCAAATTTCAATCATAACAGATATTTGTTTTCGCATTTCAAAAAAGATTATAATTTTAAACTAATTTGGCGACCAAGTTTGGCCTCCCTTAAATCTATGCTAAGAACAATGCTTTTTTTAAATTTCGTTATCATTTTATTTAATACAAAATTTTCATTAAGAAAAAAAATAAATAAAATTAATGGCTTACACTTCTTTCTTTTTCTTAAACGAAACGAAAAGAAAAATATTAGGCTCAGATATCATATGCGCACCGGCGTACCTAATTGGCGCCACAATGGCGTTATTTTGCCTGACATGGTAACCCGGCTATTGTTGCTTATTCATCAATAAATGTTTATTTACATTTATTTTCTTTTTATTTAAGAAAAAAAATGTTATAAATTACTTTGTTCTATATTTATCTACCCTATATATATAAAATCCTAATGAAACGAATTTATGAAAAGGAAGTATGAATCGACTGATTAAACAACTGATTATGTTTCACGACGATTTCTCCTAAAATATGGAATACTTCGCGATGAAATTAACACCAAAAATCAATATTGATCCGCAGATTTCAAAACTGGTATTAGAATTTTTAAATTCGAATTAGATTTCGAAATATTAATTTTTTTTCTAATTTTATATAAATTTTTCTAATGATGAAAACTCAAATTTCAATCATATAATAGATATTTTTTTTTCTGCATTTCAAAAAAGGTTATAATTTTAAACTAATTTGGCGACCAAGTTTGGCCTCCATTAAATCTATGCTAAGAACAATGCTTTTTTTTATTTCGTTATCATTTTATTTAATAAAAAATTTTCATTAAGAAAAAAAAATTAATGGCTTACACTTCTTTCTTTTTCTTAAACGAAACGAAACGAAAAATATTAGGCTCAGATGTCATATACGCACCGGCGTACCCAATTGGCGCCACAATGGCGTTATTTTGCCTGACATGGTAACACGCCTATTGTTGTTTATTCATCAATGAATGTTTATTTACATTTATTTTCTTTTTATTTAAGAAAAAAATGTTAAAAATGCCTTTGTTCTATAGTTATTAATTATTTTTTTTATTTATTGTTATTTCATTTTAAAAATAATAGAAAAATAATTTAAAAATACATATATAACTGGTATTCGAAAACGAGGCTTTCGCCAAATTGTCGTAAAAAAAAATCACGCCAAACTCGGTGCTTATATGACATCTGTGTTAAATATTAAGCAACAAATTATAACATTTAATTTCAAATTCAAAGCAAATGACCAATGTCGCCAAATTATATAAATCGCCAAACCATTCGCCAAATTATACAAGTTGGCGTAATTTTTTTTTTTAAATAACGAAAAAGCAAATAAATTAGTATAAAAATTCAAATACAAATAAAGCGTCGAAATAAAAATCTCTTGATGGCGTATACACGTGTAACTTCCTTACAGTCAAGTGAATGTTACATTTTCGATCAACCATTATTATCGTTTAATCTTATTGTCTGGCGATTTATTTTTGGTCAATGGGATAACCAAGTAGTACAGTTTTAATTTACCACTCAAAAAAAAAAAAAAAAAAATGCTAACTTACGAGTTAAAAAAAGGGGTACTTTTCCGCTTACGGACACCATTTTCACCAAGCGTAATAGTCGGCGCAAAATGAAAATCATGTGAATTGAAACATTTGAAAAATAAAAGAAAAAACACTGCCGGAAGTAAAGTGAGTCTTTTAAAAATATAACATTTGGAAACTACAGACTTATATGAACTATTTTACTAAATCACAAATATATACTTAAAATAAATGAACAAATAACTGTTATACAATAAAGTATAGCAAATAATGGCAAATCACAATATTTCGCATGTTTTACTATAAAAATCCTTTTCGCGATTAGGGTTGAAATAATTGGTGCATTAGCGTACAATTTGTCCGTATAACGGAAAAATACCGAAAAAAAGCTATTGGCGAGATTTGAGCCCGGCTAACATAAAAGTACCGAGAATTCTTTGCGATCATGGCAACTTTTATGTAGTTTTTTTCGCAAAAATAACTTTGATTCTTTAATCAAAATGGAAACCTTTCTTATGAAAAGCGGAGGAACTGTTGATGATAGTCGCATGACTTAGGCTATTATAGTGGAGATTGTTTTCAATTCTAAAAACAGAGCAGAGAATAATATTTCTAACGATTACAAATTTACTTACACATGCCTATTAAAAACAGAAAAAAAAAAAAAAAAAAAAAAAAAAAAAAAAAAAAAAAAAAAAAAAAAAAAAAAAAACTTTAAAATTACTATTAAATGAGTACGAGTTAAAAGCAGGAAAATATTGAAAATTATGTCTAGAAAATTGTATTTACACATGAATATTAAAATAGAAAGGAAACTCTAAAATAATAAATACATTAATATGCGATTAACCCTTTCAGGGGCAAGGTACTTCTATTCGTAAAATCTTGAAATCAGTGAATGGCACCGGAATTTACAAACAAATTTCGAATTAGGAAAATGCTTTTTTTCACTTACTTGGTCACCTGGCCAGGACGCCAACCGTGAGGTTTATGGACTGAATGTCCTGGCAGGAAAAAACCCCTCTACCATCCAGCTTCACCCTATCCAAGAAACGGGCTAAACCATCGACAATTATTTAACATAAGAAAAAGAACAGGTGCATAATCCTTATTATGCAAATAGCAGCTCGCTATGACAAAAAGTACAAATCATGCAAGTTTATAGGATTCTTGCAACAAAACTAAATTAAACAACAAATGTAGGTTTATAGGTTACCTACAACTAACATGAAATACCAAAATAAGGACAATTTACATAGTTTGAGGGTTTGAGGTAACCCACAACTGAAAAGTAAAGTTCATAAAGTTCATAAAGAATCAATAGCCAAACTTCCTCATCAGGTAGCATGTCAGAAAGTCTCTAGTAAACTGCAGCTTCTTAGTAGAAGAACATTTCTGTAGAAGATATCTAGTAACAAGCAAACTGAATGAAGTTTTCACCAATCGAAATATCAACATCACATGTGGAGAAGAAGAAACAGTATTAAAAAATTTCAGTTTATATCAGGCTTTTCCAAAAACAGTTAAACTTAAAATCTGATATTCATATAGATTCTAAACAAGTGATTAAGTTTTAAAAGAGAAGTTCACCACTTGAGTGTTGAAAAAAAAAGAAAAAAAATCAAAGTTAAGTCAATAAAAATGTAATGTCCAGACACCCTCAGAGAATATTCCCAATCAGGAAATGCCACTATGAAAAAAAAAAAAAAAATTCATAATACCAAATCTTCTTATAAAGGTTCAAAAGGATTAAGTGGTAGATTTATAACACTTTCTCTAACAAAAACATTGCAACTAGAAATCACATGATAAAACATATTAAACTGCTGTTAAAATTGTTCAGATTCCAATAGTACAAAGCAATAAAAAGATAATCCAATAAATCCCAATGATAGGGAAAAAGAATGATCTGTTCTATTCTAATGATGAGGTTCACAAAACTAATCAAAAGAAGGTGCACTAAATACTTGGTGACTGCTAACAATGATGTCTACCAACTTGGTTACGGTAAACTTTCCAACAAGAAACAAGTAATAGGTTCAAACTTATCGCATGTAAAAAAGTAGTCTTATACTTTAAATAATAAGGTAAAAGAATAGTCCATCTATCCCAATAATATCATATGACAGTTTCAGATAGTATCACTAATACAGAAGATGAGACACTGATACAGTAAGAACACTGTAGGTAGTAGACCATCTGACATGTATTACACATTATATTATAGTTGAAATTGTTCTGACTCCAATAATATAGAGCATTAAAATGATAGTTCAATATATCCTAAAGATAAGTTAAAAGAATAGTCCATTCTATTGAAATGAGAAGAATCTATGAGTTATGCGAAAAAAGGAAACATTACATACTTGAAAACTACTATCAATCAGCTAGATAAATGTCAAAATGTATTTTTTTTCTCTTTTTTCCCCCTTCTTTTTTTTAATACTCATACAACCGTTCAAGTATTGAAATTAATAATATGCATAAATCAAAATGATCCACAGTTATAGACTTTCCAACAAAAAGCAGGTAAATGGTTCAAACAAGAGGTACGTCAGTAACGACTTTTATTTTCATAAAGTAATGTAAAAGAGTAGTCAATCTATCCCAATAATTTTCATGATGACTTCCAATAAGTATAGAACTTTAAAAAGGTAGTTCTGTATATCCTGATGATTAAGTTAAAAGAATAGCTCATTCTATTCGATCAACATACCCACAGCAACATATCGGCATTCTTAGTCAAGCCTAAGATACAGAATGCGAAACTAGTAAAAGAGAATAGTCCCATTACAACACTAAAATTTATATTTAATAAACGAATAATGTTCGTTTAGAGAATTATAAATGTGGCACAATTTTCGATAATTATCTTGATTAAAAAGGACTCTTTTAATATTTGTACTAATACTTGCAGAGTTGTCAAAGTAGAAAAAGTAGTGGACCAGAGGGCATCTTCCAAAAAGGTAGTGTGTTGTATCACCTCTCTTGCCACAATCGCAGTTTGGGGTGCCATGCTTACCAATTTTATTAAGAAAAACAGGAAAACTTCCATGTGAGGTTATAAAGTATTGTACGATCTGATTTGCGCAGATATATTTAGTGTCTACTCTTTTCATAATACTATACGTATCTCTACTCTTGCCAGAAAGTTCCCAATAGCTTTGCCAATCCAGGATCGCTTTTTCACGACAAAACTGCTTAATTAGTGAAATAGGAAAATTCTGTATATCAACTAAGTCGGATTCATTTTCATTAATAGCATTCTTTGCAAGTTCGTCTGCTCGTTCATTGCCAATATTTCCAATATGCGCCCTCGTCCATCCAACTGTAATCCTTTTTCTAGTACTCTGTATTAACATATCAAATATTTCTTTAACTATGCTGTTAACCGGAAAGGTTCTCTGAAGGATCATAAATGAGGCTCTGCTATCCGTAAAAATCACTGCATCATGAAATCTTGAATTGATAAACCAGTTAATTGCATATCTAATTGCCAGTAATTCAGCCTGATATATTGAATTCTTCGAATGTAAGGTAACTTTAAAATCTTGTATAAATATGCCATCGTAATACACTGTAAATGCAGCGCTAACACCATGAATCATCTTCGACCCGTCTGTATATATAATTGGAATGCTTTTGCTCAAATAATCCGAATCTTTATCTGCTGTAAAATGTAAATTCTTCACATCATTATAATACGGGAAATTCTTCGTGGCTAGGTTATTCATTATATTTGTGCGGCCTATTACATCGCCATCAATCATTATTTGCTCACCTTCATTAATCACCTGGTATTTTAGACTCTCATATTTCAAATGAATATGCAATGGAATTATACCCGTTAAAACACATAATGCATCGGTTGAGACTGTTCTATATGTTGAAATTATTGACATCAATCCTATTCTCTGACAAGAGCTTAACTTAAGTAAAGCATGGGATTTTAAATCGTTATACCATATTTCCGATCCATAAATGATTTGCTTCTCAAATATGTGAGTATACCAAATTTTTCTGTACATTGTATTCAAGCCTCTGTCTCTTCTTGTCGTCTTCTTAATTGATGAGGTATAGTTTTTAATTTTCTCTCTAATATTTTCAAGATGTGTTATCCAGTTAAATCGACTATCAAGATGAAACCCCAAATATAAGACTGTATCCTTGACTGGGATAGATGTTGTTCCAATTTAAAAAATCGGATGTCTACTTTCTAAGGTATAACTGCCAAACATCATACTTAAGCATTTTCCATTGCTTATTGTCAATTCCAACTCCTGGCATAATTCACTGAACCAAGCGATCTTCGAATTCATATCTGCTTCCAACTCTTTCCTTGTATCGCCATGGGCTATCACCACGAAGTCATCAGCGTATGATAACAAATCTTCAAATTTAATCTTGTATCTTTTGATAAGATAATCAGCAATTATTAACCAAAGTAAAGGTCCAATGCAGCTTCCTTGTGGACAGCCTCTGAAAATATTGAACCAACGTATGCCATTTGTAAAACTAAAACCAATTTTCCGATTGCTGATGTAATGTTTTAGAATAGATTTCAAGTAATTCTGAATTGGAAGATCATCAATAATTCTAGCTACAATTTCCGAGACAACTGCGTCAAAAGCCGCCTGGATATCTATTGATGCCATTGATACGTATTTGAATTCGTATAATCTTCGATTTATAATATCTTTCAACGCTCGCATAGCGGTAACTGTACTGTGTTCTTCACGGAAACCGTGTTGAGCTTCATCCCAATAATTTTTACTTTCAAGATTTGGAACAATTCTAATCTTTATTATTATTTCTAGTATTTTTCCTATAAAACACAGCAAAGTAATTGGACGATATGAGCGAACCGTCTTCCCATCCTTGTTTCTTTTCCTGGAGAAGATTACTAGAACTCTTTTCCAGGGCTTAGGGAAATGTCCATGTCTTAAACAAGCTGTAAACATTCTTTTAACGTAAGTATGGCAGGAGTTGCAGAAATTTTTAATAATCAATGCATCTAACATATCATAACCTGGGGCTTTTCCATTGTTTTGCCTATTGAGTGCGTATTTCAATTCTCTACTTGTAACCGGATCCGGAGAATTTGTTCCTTGATAAACAGTATCAGAATTATATTCGAAAATGTTTTCAGGTATATTATCTACTGCAAAATGTTCATTCATTAACATCGCTGCGACTTCATTATATGAATCGAAGGAAGTTGATCCATCAAGCCTAGTGAATATAAAATCGTTATGCTTTAGGTTTTTTCCGGAAATATATTTATGTAGTTTTCCAAATGCATCATTGGTCTTTTCACAATAGGTCAACCAATTTTCTCTTTAAGCCATTTTAACACTTTTCTTATACTCATTTCTATATTTCTTGTATATTTATTTCAAAGAATCATCCTCCAAATTTCTCCGGTGTCTTTTGTAGCTTGCAGCAACTTTATTTCTTTGTATTCTAAGATTGTCCGAGAACCATCTGATAGTAGGTTTGTGTGAAAGTGTTCCCTTTCTGAAATACGTTGTAGAGACTTCAGTCAATTTTTCCATCAAACTATTAATGTGGTGGTCCAAATCATCTGTATTCTGTATTACAAGTATATCTTCCAAAAGGTCTTTCTCCATAGTCTTCATTATTTTATTAAATCTTGAAAAACTTTTGTTTTTAGTTTTATATCTAATATTATGTCTTTTTTCAGGTACGTAGTCAAGAGAAAACTTAATGTAACGGTGATTGCTAAATGAAAACGTATCACTATCTACAGACCAGTTAATAATCTTTTCACAAATATTTAAGCCAGCCAGAGTCAGATCTGGTCTACCCTTGAGAGCACCTTGGACGAATGAAGAAACGGCGTCAGGATCATTAACAATGCTGAGATTCTTTTCTGACAGATGTTCCAGAAGTATTTCCGAGCGGTCACTCTGTCTTGTGTATTCAAATTGCAAAAGTGGAACATTAAAGTCTCCAGCAATTAGTACATCTTCAAAATGAGGAAAATGATTACCCAAATCAACAAAGTCTTTGTCAATATTGCCAGATGGTGATGAATATTGGGAGCAAACATAAATAACATTATTAAACACATTTAAAGAGACCGTCACACTGTTTTCTAGAACCAAGTTTCTTATAATAGCATAATCCATGTTAGTTATAAAAATTGCAGCATTAGTGTTAAAAGAATAGAAAGCAGGCCATTCGGGAGGAACACCAGGAGCCACCCCATCTACAATATAAGGATCCTGACAAGCAACCACATTTATATTATTACAAATAACATAGTTAGCCAGAGCATCATTGGCATCCGCACAATGATGTAAGTTTATTTGAAGAAAGTTGATGCCAGAGTCAGAAGCAGGGACCATATGGTCGCCCTTAGCTACGCCGAGGGACAAGACTGTCCCTATATTTAACAAATACAGGGCAGCTTTTACTGTCAGCCCTGTGTTCAGTATCGTCTTCCGAAGCCTCAAAATAGCAATTTGCACAGCTCTCCTTCTCGGTCTTGCAATCCTTGATGTTATGATCCTCTGCACATTTTAAGCAATGAATTTCTCCGTCACATTTATTGGCCATGTAACCAAACTTCTGACACTTATAGCACCTTGTTATTGATACAAATTCAACAACGTGATATCTTTCGAAATCGATACAAATACGCTTCTTATCCAAGAGTAGGTTTTTACTGTCTGAGTCCACGTCTAGTAGCCAATTAGTTTTTCCCTGTTTCGTTGGTATTTTTCTTATTACTCTAACTTCACTTCTTGGCTTTTTTAATAAATTTTCCAATAACGCTTTAGTTGTAACATCCAATGTTGCTGTTTCCAGTCTATCTGTCAGACCTACATAAGAGTCTTCTACTCCACCTTCCTCTATCTGAGTTTCCACCTCCTTTTTTATATCTTCTTCTTCAATCTTTGTATCTACACTTAATATCAGTATTCTCTCTCTTCTTCGTATGGGTACGTTTACCCTGGCCACATTCTTTACCTCATCTGACCCCGACCATAGCATCCCTCGCTGTCTCAACCTCTTTCCTATTTCTATACTTCATGATAACCTGTCTATTTTTAGTAACCAAGACATCTGAAGGAGTCGGAAATTCCTCCCTGGCCTTACAAATTGTTTTAATTTTCTCTTTTAGTTCGTTTACATCTTGACTCTCCACATTAGGGGTAACTATTACTGTAAATTCCTCCTTCTTCTTTACTGGTACCACTCTAGATTTCTCCTTCATCTCTTCCATAGAACAGACCGAAGTACGTGTAATTTTCTGCGCCATATCCGACATCATTGCACAATATTCTGCACGGTCTTCTAATCGAGCCTTCATTACTTTGTTGTCAGTGTGCACCTCTGTACATTTTTTCAGAATATGATCCAAAGCTTTCTTTATGTTTGAGACCAATGGAGTCGTAACTTTGTCTGATTTGGATCTTCTATGTTCTAAAAGATCATATATATTAGAGGTCATATCCCGAATCATAACTACAAATTCCTTGTCCTCGCTGTCCTTAATCCACTTCTCTGAGTCATCCATAATGAAAAGCCGAGAAAACCTTACAGCAAATACTCTAACGCAGCCTCTAATCCTTCAAATACTCTTGAAAACACTCAAAAAACAATATCCAACGACCCTCTATCAAATATAAACGAAACCACCGTCAGTCCACGAGAGATCGATTACCGACGGAATATACTTTCACCATATATATGTGAGCCAAAGGCTCAGAAAAAAAACACCTCAAATGATCCAAAAAATAAAAATGATCACAATAACAGATATAATAAGTCACTAAATAATAACCGGTGAACCCGCGGGATAACCTGATCACGTCGCCAGATAAAAGGATCAACCTGCGAAATGACGTACAATGCAGAAATGACTCTTTCAGTAACCAATAGCAACCAAAAATAGCAAAAACCCCCCGTGACAGAGAGTAACTAAGAAACCAATAACAATAATTAATAAACAAAACAGAATGACGACACACCTCTCAGAAACACGTGATACAAACAGGCTGAAACCAACCCTAGGACCACACAATAACACAGACTCGTTGTTATAGCAACCAAAACAAAATAAATACACAACTTCCCAAAATACAGAGTAAAAAAAAAAAAAAAAATCCCCTAACAGCCAGAGAAAAATAATTAAGGTACTCTAAACAAAACAGAAGAGTAACTATAGCAACACAGAAAATACAGCAAGGAACAATACTCAAGACACAAATCAAAGTTACCCTAGCAACTCATAACATAAACAGGTGCGACACTATAACAAATACAGATAAGCAAAACGGAAGACACAAGAAATAATTATCAGCAGCAGATGAACAAAAACAACTCAACTCCTCAAAAAATCAACATGGCTACCAAAACACGAGGAATTCAAAAATGAAACGCCAACAGGAAAAAATGTAAAAGGTAAGAAAAGACAGAAAATAATTATTATAATTAACTGTAATGCATATCAAATTAAAGCTAATAGAACCGGCTATTGATGGAAGTAGATTTAATTAGAAAATTTAAAGTATTTAAATAAATATAAGCATTCTTAGAAAAACTTAGTAATGGCGTGCTCAATGTCACGCGAGAAATGTTAGTGTTTTCAAAGTACATTTAACATAAAATAAAAACTGAATTAAATCTAACAGAAATTATACAGAATAAGTAACTAAGCAAAAGTAAAAGGATTATGCAAATTATAATGAAACTGGAAGTATATTTAACAAAAATAAATACTTTAACTCGGGAGCTCGAAAAAATGCAGCCGACACACTCAATGGCGGAGAGATTTTTGATTCACTTACTTGATCACCCGACCGGAGCACCAACCAAAGAATGGCATAGGATGTAACGCTCCGGTGGAAAATCCCCACAACAATCACCGATGCCGGACATCGGAAAGCACCCAAAATAACAGGGAAAAAGGCACATATTCTGACGAACTTACATAGTAAATCGTAAATTTACAAAACAATTGATGTTGCTTTCATCATAATAATAAAAATAAAAACAAAAGTGAAGTGACTTAAATGTATAACAAAAGTTAAGACTATAAATCCTTGTTCAAGATTATGAAGTGTAAATGTTCATAAAGGTTCACTGTTCACTAATGTTCAAATGAGTTCAGTGTTCGAAAGAAAAATGTTCATAAAAGTTTTATATAAGATAAACTAACTTGAAGAAAGATCACCATAATGTTCAGACCTCAAGAGAAAATCACCGCCAACAAAAATGTCAGACAAAGGACAGTTACTATAAAAGGCACAATGTTGAGCCTTTGATGTAGTGTCAGAAAACCACGTAATGTCCGTAGCGAACCACTGATGAGTATTAACAGTATGATAGAAGTAAAAAGTTACAAGTGTAAAAATTATCAAAATTTATACCTAATAAATGAGTATTCCCTATTAAGTGCGTTGTACATAGCACACAGTTTTCCATAGTTTGAACGGGTGGTGAGAACGTCTCGAATATTCCATCTCAGTGTACAATTCCTGTTGAATTTAAATGATTTGATAAATTGAATTTAATTGATTCACTTACTTAATAAAAGGAAATTTTTCCTTCCAATATTCTGGTGCCAATTTGGCATTTAAGAATTAAAATTAAGTGGTCCAAAAATGAACTACCGCCCTTGAAGGGGTTAAAGAAGTAAATTGTAGTTATTGTAGTAAATTGTATTATATCAATCGTTTTATAACGCTGTTAAAAAGTACCGGTCGGCAAACACTCTGTTTACTTAATTAATTTTATTTTAGCTTCTTTTCAAATGTTTAACTGTTCTTCTTTAATCAAACACGAAAACAACCATTGAATGTCTTAACAGCAACTGATTTGGCCTTAAATTTTCGCAATCAAAAGGAACTGAATGGAAACCCGTTTACTGGGAGATCGCTATAGGTTTTTTCATTTTAATTCAATTTTCTCTAATCTTTTAAAACCGATCAAATTAGCGTGATTTTAGATTCTGCGGTATCTGAACGGGGGTTGGCGAGCGTAGCTTGCAGGAGACAGAGCTCCCTAGTATATATGTATATATATATATATATATATAGGGTAGATGCACCAGTTTTGGCCACTGTACCAGTTTTGGCCACGTTGGATCAATTTGTCTAATATTTAGCCTGTGAATTAATGCTAACAAATAATAGGCATTCTTACATTTTAAGCAAGCTCTCTTTTATCATTTACAATATCATTTGTTTATTTTTTGATAAAATATGGGTTGCAAAAAAAATAAATGTGTGAAACTGTAGTGTGTGCTTACATGTATTAAGATTTTTGCTTAGCTGACAAGTTTTCAGAATCTTTCAACATTAGGCACTTATTTGTTCTGAAACAAATTGCTATTAGGTTTTATGAGGTAAGCTTTCTCTCTACTGCAATTTTACATTAAATTTAATTATTTTAACAGTTTAATGGGGGGTGGCCAAAACTGGTGCATTAAATTTGCTATATGTACCAGTTATGGCCATGGGGGTGGCCAAAAAGGGTACAACATTATGTTCCACTTTTGGCCACATGATTCATTATAGAGGGAATTTTAGCCATTTAATAAATTTAAGAACATCTGGAAAAATCAGTTTAATTTTGTTTTATATAGTAATGGCTTCAATAATAATAATAAAAGCAAGGCTAATGGCAGTTCTTATAAAAGAGATTTTGTTATTCTCTGTCCAATAGATAATTCACTTTAGAAAGAAGGACATTGTGCTAGTCACTAAAGAATTACATTGCTAAAGAAAATAGAGTATTGTGTTTAGTATTGATAAAACAAAAGGGGAGGCAATATGTAATGTTTAGATATGATAAATAAACTAAAACATAAATTTTGAAAGATTTTACAAATTATAAATTAAAAAGTTCAATAAAATTATAGCATGATTTAATTGCTTGTATTTTTCCTAAAGAAATGAAGAAGTTCCATAATTTTTGCAATATTTCAGGCACACGGATTTAGAAATACTAAATATTGTGAAAATCTTTACTTGAGATATCTAAATACAAGTAAGAATGTGTTTCACATTATTTAAAAAAAAAACAGGATTTCTTTTACCAAGTTTAAGAGAGATTCTGTGCTATTAAAAAATGGCCTAGAGGGAACACTGCTCTAAGATAGGAAGTAAAATTAAGGCCATTCAAAATGTAATGCCAGCACTACAAGCTAGCAAAGTTTTCGAGTAACCCGTTCTTGCCTTTGCAGGACGGACACTACTTTTCTCTAATAATGTTGAATCTCAAGTAGTAGATCTAGGCACTAGGAATTGAAGTTAAAAATCAATTAGAAAAGTGGATTTTAGATATTGTCAGAATACTATTTCCTATAAAAATGGAATAGCTTTTAAGATTCTGCTTAGAAAATTGTTGCTGGCAAGATAGAAACTCCATTTCAAGATGGAAGACCAGGTATGAAATGGTATGATTTGCTTCTGAAATCACACCCTAAAATAACTTGCAAAGAAGCAAGGTTAAGGCACAAGCTAACATAAATCAAAAGATGATTTCATAACTTTTTGATGAAAATCAAACAAAAATCAGAAAATGCTTTCGAGAAATATAACTCTTTGATGAAGATTCAAGTATTCTAAACAACCCACAATCCATGAATAATTATAAAACTGATTAAATAGTTTATCTTTATGTCCTATAGGCACTGTTGTCCCTTTTATTAATCAAATTTAAATATATTTTTTGTTTTTTAATTAAAATTTTCTGTTAAAAGCAACATAAGTATATTTTATGTGATGTTTTTATCAATTCATAAAGAAATTTGCAAAATTCTCTTAATACAGCAAACAAATATATGTGTGGTAAAATAGATGTTCCATAAAAATGCTTTATTTTTACTTATTATCAATTAAAATGTTTGTTAAACTACATGATATTGGAGTGGCCAAAACTGGTGCATAGAGATGGCCAAAACTGGTGTAGGGGTGGCCAAAACTGGTACAAATTGGAATAAATTACTTGATGAGTTATTACTCACAATCTAAAATATTCTGTAGAAAGTCATTATAGTTAACAGAAAGACAATTAAATTTACTAAAGAATGATGTTATTATGATTTAATATGCTTCAATCGATCAAGAAATGTAAAATTTCTATTTCAAATTTTCTCTAAATGTGGCCAAAACTGGTACATCTACCCTATATTAAAGATACTTAATTAAAAAGATGTAGAGGTTATAAAAAAAATATATTAATTATACAATATAATAAAAAATATTAAGTTTCTATGTAATTACTTTTGGAAATATAATGCTCGCAATGTGAAAAATATCTGTTTTGAGAAAAATGACTTTAAAGTTCAATTTTACCGTAATTGGATAAGTATCCCTTCTCATAAAATCGGTTCTAATTGGGGTATCGTCATTATTATTATTATTATTATTATTATTATTTTAATAAGTTTGATAACATTTTATTCTTTAGTAATAGTCGAAAAATAACATTGCTATTTTTAAAAGTTTTAAGGGTGATCTTCCCTTTTAAATCTGATATTTTCAAAGGAAAAAACTGGGTATAAGTATTTAATTTAATGATCTTTATTCTAATACAAAATAACAATGCAATTTCATTCGTCACATTTTTTATAGAGTAAACCTTATAAAAATGGCACCTATGTATAACGGAAAAATGTCTTCATTGAAAAATTTTATAATACCTAATAAATCATCTTCCTTTTGGAAGGGAAACCTGTCTAAAACGAAATGTTTTCCCCTCCATTTCGTTACAGCTGGATTCAATGCATTTTGAAAAACATTGGTAATATACTTGATACTTTCTTTAAGTTTATGATGGAGGCTACAGCCCCATCTGCCAATAACGCCTTTGATACGCCATTGTTTTTATGAATAAACCGTCTAAAAAAGTGCTAAGATGGTGGTTATAAATACAATAATGAAATATCAAAAGAAAAGAATATTAAAACAATATTTAACTAAAATCTTGACTACAGATGGCAGCACAAGATAATTTTGAATTTTAAGAAATGCGTGCAAAAGGAATTTGGAGAATATGTTTATTTCGAAATGTTTCCTTCTTTTAAATATTTTTAAAGATAAAATGATTTAAATTCTTTACACATTTTGGGATAGACAGTCAGAAAAACATTGAAAAAAAAATTAAAGTTCAAACGGATCCTTTTTTCTCTCTAATTTCTAAGATATTTTATTATTATTATTATTATTATTATTATTTATTTATTTTTTTTTTTTTGTGCGGCACAAATTGTTTCAGGAAATTTTAAAAAGAAAAGTAATCGTTTGTTACACAGTCGGATTTTTAATGAAAGGAAAAAAATAAATAAATAAAGAGAAAATGTGTAAATATATTGCAAAAAAAATCTTTAATAAATAATATTTGATTCTACAACAAATGATTGATTACAAAGGATAAGAAAGTATATGCTCAATATCTTTTTTAAAACAAGAATAAATAAATAAGAATAAAATTAAATAACGTAAACATTTGAGATTGTAAGAAACAAGTAAAAAAAAAATTAAGATTATTCAATCATTTGAAAATTTTATAAATCGTTATAAGAATATTAATATAAAATTAATATTTTGATTAATTAAAAAACTCCAAATTAATACAGTAAACTCTCTGTAAGGCGGATTCTGGGTAAGACAGAAATCTGTCTGACTCAAGAAAAATGTTCATGTCCCTGAGAATCTACAGACATAGAATAAAATTTGTTTAAGGCGGAATATTTTCTACTGCGGAATTTTTTCTTGGACCCCGATTGATTCCGCATTACACAGAGCTGTAATTTTTTAGTTGAAAGCACACACAAAAAAAAAATCTTTCGAACAATTTATGAAAGTTAAAAAAAAAATGCACTTTTTGAATGTGGGGTGCCTTGAGTGCCTCCATTTTTTTATGCTTTGAATTATATTTGAACCCGATTCAAAAATAAATAAATAAAATTGAAACGGAACTCAACTTAAATTTACTCTGGATTATATCTCATCTATAGCGCCGAAAGCGGAGGGGCTTAAGTCCACCCCATACCATTATTGTCTTTAAAAAAAAAAAAAAAAAAAAAAAAAAAAAAAAAAAAAAAAAAAAAAAAAAATCTGTACATAAAGAAACATTACAAATATTGATCACATTTTTAAATAGTAAATATACTCAACGACATTAATAAAAGGGATATTTTCAATTTGAAGTTATTTTATTTAATGCCAGCAAAACCGCCGGGTTTTGGCCATGATGTGCCTTGCAGTTATAATAAATAAGTAATGGAATAATATGCCGACCACAATAACGGAACTCTGTATATCCCGCGCATATATCGTTAAGGGTACTCGGTAACCCTTTGAAGATTTTTTTTTTTTTTTAATGATGCACAGAGTGGGAATAAATAAAATTATAAATGTTTATTTTAATACCCTTATAAAAGCAAGGAAATTCTCCCTCAAAAAATAAATAAATAAAGGAAAGTGATTTTTTCTGGGATATTAAAAAAACTGAAACAATAGTGACCTGTCTCAAATTCATAAACAAAGTCTTTTGAGACTCTAAAAAACTTATTTTGATAATAATAATAATTTAAAAAAATACCACAACTTTTTAAAAGTTTTTTTTATATATAATTTTTGATAGGATTAATTAACTTTTGTCAAAAGATTTCAAACAAAAACTGTTTAAACAATACCATCAAAAGATGAATGCTCGGGAGAAAGTTGCTGAAACCCTTAAGGGTAGCAGGAAAATTAGTTTTATGCAAATCAAGCTGAAAATTAAGAGTTCCTCTATTCTAATAACTCAGCGAAGAGGAAAAAAGTTAAATTCAATTTTTTTTTTTTCAAATGCTCTCTGAAGTGGTCTTTTCATCAATCTCGGTTAACCGGATCCCTTTTATTGCACAGTTTTAGTTCATTTGACTGCAGTCTATTTAATTAGGTTGCGTTTTCTTCTAGCACTTTCACAACCATTTGATTATTTTTAATTAAGTTGAGGCTGGAGTGGGAATCTAAGCACATCATGTGTTAATTCAACCTCCGAAGTACGTTCTTAAAAGAGACAAAAATATTTGTTTATGGTCTTCTAAATTAACTAACTTGCAAATAAGTTAGAAACTAGCCCAATTCAATCATTCTCATTTAAAAGAAAATAAAATGTTTATTAAATACTGTTTTTTAAGACTACAAGAAACTATACTTGGAAAAGTAATAAGTCTAACTAAAACAATATTTAAAAAAGGCTTCTATAATATAAAAATCTAAATGCGTGATTGTGTTTTAAATCTATTCCTTCGAAAATAAGACGATTTGTGGCTTAAAATGAACACCAATTATTTGTAAGGATACAAGAATGACATAACAGCTCTAAAAATTTTTAAATTAAAATTAGTTCTCAAGATTTTGTTTCTGTAATTTTTAATTACACTTGCGTAATTGTGGCAATAGTATTACATTATGGTTATGGTTGTGAATAATAAGGAAAAATATAAAAATAATGTGGATTATTATTTTTTAATAATGTTATTTTCCTCAAAAAATTAAAAGAATGATTAGTCTTTTCTTTCAATACTTTGTGAAAAATTATTTTGATAAAAGTATAGTCGTGGGGTAAAAAAATTAACACACCTGCTAACTTTGCAACTATTTATAATAGAAGAAAGTTACTGGTACCAAATGATTGAAAATAAAATTTGAATTTAAATGATGGATATAAAATTTGCTTATGGGACCATCTACAAATCAGAATCAGACTAAAATTTGCTTTATTTTTCAATCGCAACACCCAACTTTGACGGTATATTTTAAATCTGCAGTTCAACCATGCTTAGAAACGAAATTTTGAGTCATTTGGATGATACGTTTTTGTTTTATAAATATTCGAAATTTCCACATTTGTACTTTCACATTCTAAACCGATTCCTAAAGTAAAAATAACTTTATTTACAAAATCTGCAACTGAAATCGAAAAAGTAAAAAATAGCCCTACTAAAATATTCAAATTTAAACCAGAAATTCGAAAACAATCTGCCTATCGGATTAACATTAGCGAAAGAGTGTTTTCAAATGAGTTGAAAACACTTTTGTTTCAAATGAGTGTTTTCAAAAAAACATCCCCTTAAGGGATGTTTTTTTTTCAAAAATACTTTCTTGTTCGAAATCGAATCGTTCGAAATCGAATCTTGTTCGAAATCCGAAATCGAAAAAGTAAAAAATAGCCCTACTAAAATATTCAAATTTAAACCAGAAATTCGAAAACAATCTGCCTATCGGATTAACATTAGCGAAAGAGTGTTTTCAAATGAGTTGAAAACACTTTTGTTTCAAATGAGTGTTTTCAAAAAAATATCCCCTTAAGGGATGTTTTTTTTTCAAAAATACTTTCTTGTTGCTTGCTCAGGACTCAGCAATCTACTGTCCAAATTTCGTGATCCTGACTTTAACCCTTTCAGATCTGCGTTGATGAGTCAGTCAATCAAGTGTTCTCTCTTTATGGTATTAGTATAGATTTGAAAATATCAACTTACAGTTTCATACATTTTATGTTAATACTATAACAAGAAAATAGTACCAGATGTATTAACGCTTATGTTTACATTACTTTCATTTCGAAATTCAACTTGTAACAAAAAATATCATTTCATGAATCGACATCTCAAGATTGGTTTGTTTTATGCGAAACTGACTTTTTTTCCGTCATTATTTTATCATGCCAAATAATTTTATATTATATCATATACTCCTATTTCATTAGGTGAGCTCTGTGTCCTTGAGTCATTCATGGTTGCGGTAATTTCATAATTTAAATTGTCAGAATTTCAGTCTTTTATGACTTCAGTCTAAAATAATTAAAATACAAACTTTGATATAACATATCTAATAATAATTAGTTTAAACGATTAGTTATACTGATAAAAGAGTATTAATTGTTGTTAATACTAAATGTTTAATTTATTTTAAAGTCATTACATTTTCCTTCCTTCAATTTTTTAACACTACTAAGTATGATAGACTATTCTACGACTCTCAACTACTCGACTGCACCACTCCCCATCCTCTATCCACTGCTCCTTTCCTTTAAGTTACATATAAGCTAGACAGCTATTTATTATTCTCATTGTTATTCATGTCTACGTACACTAGTCGACAATTTTTAACTGTTTTCTATATCTGGTTTGTAAATAGGTGCATTTTACAAATTTTAGGATGCTGGATTCAGTGGAATAATCAGATTCTCTCAATCCGCCACATTAATGAGATACAAGGCAGTTAATTAAAGACAAACGTGAAATATTATACAAAAATTGACCGTTTGAAATACGAACAAAACACAATACTAAACAGTAAAAATATTTTCTTGATTATTTAACGCAAACTATGAATTAATGCGAGCATGAAACTGTTGCACAATAACCCATAATGTTAATATTAACAATATTATTTTTCAAAATAGGATGATGTCTTTCGTGATGATAGTACTGAATGTCTTGATAGTTATTTTTCCAGTAGAATGCACACAAATAAATGCTTTAACCTACAAAGTCACTCATTTCCTTATTATTTGACCACAAAATGTAAATTGTTATTCGCATTTCACTAGGCGTTTTACCATGTGTGTGTAAAAATTAAATTCTGAAAATTTGTAAAACTCTTACGTGATGGACAATTTTCTGATATCAGACAGAGCCGAAACTAAGGGGTGGTAGGTAGAGGGGGCATGTGCCCCGGGCGCCAAAACGAAGGTTCGCCAAGTGGAGGATTATACCTTTGGAATGGATCATTTTCTTCTGATGCATGGATGTCTTCCAGTATTATCCATTATTATTATTATAACAGCCATTATAAATGAAGTGTTCGATGAAGATGAAAGAGCAGTCGTAAAAAGTCAGAACTCTGATTTTCTGGTCAGAATGGGGAAAAAAATGGCCATAATTTTTATTTACTGCTGTTTCATCTTCCCCTAACACTTCATTTATAAAGGTTGTTTCATAATAATTTAAGACATCCGTGCATCTGAAGAAAATAACTCGATTAAAGCGGAAACTCGGATAATTGGGACTCTACTGTATATTTCATTTTTAAAATGATCTTTAGGCTGTTTTTGTTGGTGTTCAGAGGGGAGTCGTGACCCCCGTGACCTCCTCCTTAGATCTGCTATTGTAGATTACGTAGTTCAGTATTATATATTTTATGATTACATATTTTATATTTATAAATAAGTCGGCTATTAGAAAATTAGTAAAATTATCTTTGTAAATATACTTTGCGGAAGAGGGGGGGGGGGAATCTATGTCTTCCCCGGATGCAAAAGAGGGCAGTTTCGGCCCTGATATCAGATTCTGATTCGGCTTGCAAAAATACGTAAAGAAAATGTTTATTACAAATCAGATGCAAAACAGCTGTTGATAAGTGTTTTTTAACTTTCTTTACTACATTCATAGTATTAAGTTTGCTTTTCACGTGATCCGTTCTTCCTTAATAACGCCCTCAAATAATATTACATTAATGATTATAAGGGGAATTAACACTAATAAGATAAGGTAATTTGCCGTTCATTGTTTACAAACACCAGATTATTTAGACATAAGCATCTTAAAAGAGATTTATGGACAAGACGATAAGAACATTGCCGTTATTACACTATTATTGGTATAAATTTCAATGACACATTAATCCATCTAATTAAGATAAGCAAGTTAAGCTTAAAAAGGTGTAGTCTACAGCATAAAGTTAAATAATGCTACTTGTGTTATTGCACTTTTAATCATACTTGTTCTTTTGTTCTTCATATTTTGCGACGATTGTAAATTCAAACATTTCAGATAAAATAAGGGTATTTCTATTTCTGTGCAGGGTGTATCAGACGTATAGTAATTCTTTAGAGAGTTTTGTTTACTTAATTTAATCTATTCTTTAGAGTTGGGATAAATATTTACACATTGACTAAGTGAAGAAAAAAAGTCAATTTTTAAGCAGTTTGTAGTATTAGAAAATTGAAGGTGGTCAGAAGATATGAATCAGGGTTCTATCCGGTTCCAAAAGTAAAATTATCCCCATATACAGTCGACCTCTTCATCCCGACACTCTAATGACCAGAAAAAAGTGTCGTCATAAGCGGAATGTCGCGGTAACCGGAGTCGGAGAAAAATGCGTTTATAAAAAGCTGTATTTTTAATTAATTTAAGACAATTTTAAATTCTTAACTATTCTTGCAGTTTGAAGCAATAAAATATTATTATTAAACAAAATTGAAAAGTATAAAAATCAGATTTATGATGACTTGTTACATGAAATTTTGATTATCCCTAGCTTATTCTTTTTGCGTATCCCTAGATGTGTTTCCTACAATTCTTTTTTGAATATTATATAATGAATTGTAATCAATATTCATTGCTTCAGAAATGCATGTCACATACTTTCTGGTCATTTCAATGCAATACAATGCTTCGGTTTTATTCGGATGAAAAACACCGAGTAACCACAAGAAAGCGCCTCCTTACCAGATCAAAAAGACTGCAAGTAGACTGATACTTCTATCTGAAGCTTAAATGAGCCATTCCTAGTATGTGGGTTTATTTATTCAGATAAAGGATTGAAGTAAAATTTTTCACTTATCTAAAAGGGTGATTTAAAGACCCTTTTGTTAAAAGTTTGGCTAAGACATTTTTTACCGCTTAATTTCCGTGCTTATAGTATGGATTATGAAAAATGGACCATTTTTCTAAACCATCTGGCTATGCGAAGTTGAAAATTATTCAACGACATAAAATCCGGAGTTTATTTACATTAAGATCATATACATAAATCGAGACTTTGAAAAACTGACGTGATATACGGAGTGACATGAAAACTGGGTTTCGGAATAACGAGGTCCTACTGTATATATAAAAAAAGTTTAACCAAATACAAAAAGTACAAACGCACAATAAAAGTAATCAAACTGAGATACCCTGTGCAAATGAATAAAAAAATAAATAAAAATTAAATAAAAAATAAAAGTAAAAATATCAAAATGCTAGCGAGAAATCTGTAAAAAGCTCCTACAGGATCAACATTAGCTTGAGGGTTTCTTTCCATGAGTAGAGTAGGCTCTTAAGTGTATGTACAAACCAATAGAAGAAAAAGTGACAACTGGTGTTACTTCTATGTATATTAATAAAGCAAATAACAATAATAATAATAATTTAAAAATGTATTTATTATTTTAAAGGTGTGAATACAAATGCATGTTTACATTGGTGTATCATGCATTTTGAACTGGATAAATTGATTATGCCATCGGTTACATGTTAAAAAATATTTGTTCTAATCAATACTACCAATCTTAAAATGTGTAGCATTTTTATTTAAACAGCATATGTATAAATGTGTGAATAGATGCTTCTGCACGAGGGGATGTATGCAGAGGATCTGCGAAACTTGAAGTTTAAACCGATTCCACACCCTTATAACTTCCCCGATCTTGCGCCTTTTATTGCACCTTGCGATTTTTATTTTCTCCTCTACTCCAGAGATCTCAAGGGTAATCATCACACCTCGGACGATGAGGTGATGACAGCTATGAAATCCTAGATTCGAGAAAAAGCGGGAGAAATTTTCTGTGACGGAATAAAAAAAGTTGTCACACGTTGGGAGAAATTTGTTAGCGTTAACGGTGACTATGTTGTAATATAAATATATGATTTTGAAGCTTAAGAATTGTACAGGGTGTCCCAAAAGTCTCCGTACAACTTCAAAAAATTATTAAAAAAAAAAAAAAAAAAAAAAATAGGCCTACAGCAAAAATAATTACAACAGTACATAGAGTAACTCAAAAAGTTTTTTTTTTCTACTATCTTAGCATGAGATCTACATGAGATCTTTTCGTTGCACGCAACGTTTCCATGCGATGAACCAGTTCAACAAGTGCGGAACGAGTACGTGAAGCTTTTTCTAGGAGCCCTGTAAAATCAATTCGAAAAGCATCGCAAGAGCTTATTGCTGGACAGATAATTACACTTGTTTATTTCCTATTTAATTTACACCCAAAATTGTTAATTGGTCCAAATCATCCAAGAACCTCATAGTAAATCGGTATATAATTTTATATACCTTAGATAAATTCAAATAACATAAGTGATCGTAATTACGTAATTCTAGTAGAAGAGCAACGCGAATAATTAATAAAATTAAATTATAATCCGCGTAAAACTGTAATTATTAAATTTAATTAATTACGAATAAAATTAAGAGTTTGCGTTGTGAATTATTTAGACGAACTCTTCCACTTATGAATTAAACTAAAATTTAAGCTGTAAAAATAAGTTGACACACCTTAAACATTTATCAATTAAATAATTACAGAAACTTTTTAAAACTTGATTAAATATTTTATTTACATTGAACACAACTATATACAGAAACACATAATATTAATTCAAAAAAAAAGGAAAGCAACACTTTTGTTTGCTGCTCATTATTACATGTATATTTAATCTTTTTTAAAAAAAGACTATGTTTTCATTTACTCTTATTATTATATATTTTTCTTTTTGCACACAAAAAAATAATTCTCTTTCATTTTTAAAATACCTTAATTATATTTAATTATTGGTTTTGTTGGATCTCAGATTGCTCTATACCATAAAATATCATAAAAGTATATTTATAATTTCTCATATAATTTAAAGTGGTAAAGAAAAAGATTAATGGAATACCTTGAATCATATACGTGATGGTGGCCTTTATTCATCAAATTCAGAGCTGTCGCGATGCTAAGGATCATCTCCAAACATCCTCCGGATTTATCTTCTTATCAGAGCGGCGAAATAGGGATGGCGGGATGCATAGCTACGGACCGCAGTAGAACAATCCATTTTATTTCAACACCAGGAAGACATCATCAATTAGGCTTGCTTAGGCTCACTCCGATATGTTCATCTCACCTGGGCATTACTAGGGCTCTCTGGATTCATTGCATGGGCTTTCAGGTTAGCTCCTGCGTCTTCCACATCTTTTTTCAGACTCTCTTTTTCAAACCTTTTTCTTCTGGCACACCACTCTTGGCAGTGGGTGGAACTATTTGTCTAGTCCCCCCTTATTGGATGTGAGAAGATTTTGTGTTATCCTTAGATAGACCTATTAGCTCACAGTCTGCAAATGACCCCTTACATATACTTTAATATTATTATATGCCTTAAAGTTTAGGTGATCTGAAAAGCCATAAATTTATTCCAACACTTTTATTAAGGCCATAAATTTATTCCAACATTTTTATTATTTTACGATTTCTAATTATACACCACTTTCCACTGGCTTGTCATAAAACGACACCATGGCGTCTGGCTATTGTTGTTATCTGAGATCCGAACTATATTCAACATTATACATTCATTTTACAATAAAACAATTTTTTTTAAAATATATATTTAATATTTAAAATCAACTTAATATTTTTTGTATGAACTTACACTCCTATTTTACTCGAAAATATAATTATTAAAATTTTACACTCATAATTATGTTTTATAAAAAAAGAATTTGTACAAACAGAAATAACAAATTACGCAACTGTATTTTGACTTAACCAACATTGGTGCGGGAACATATTATTGTTATATGTTGCCCAGCACTTATTATGTCAAAAATCGCAACACACAGAGTGCTTCATAAACTATTACAACTTTCAGCCTACAACATTCAGATTGTACAGGCGTTACGAACTGATGATTATGCGAAACGCTTCGAATTTGCAGTTGAAATGCTTCATCGCATGGAAACGTCGCGTGCAACGAAAGAATCTCATGTAGAAGTATACTAAGGTAGTAGAAAAAACTTTTTGAGTTACTCTATGTACTGATGTAAGTATTTTTGCTGTAGGCCTATTATTATTATTATTATTTTTTTTTATTATTGTAATCAATTTTTGAAGTTGTACGGAGCCTGGGACACCCTGTACTTTAATATTCTTTTTGTCCAATTTTGCTATTTGTTTTTATTTGTGTTCTAGAAGCATGTGTGCATTACTTTTCAGCCTACCCTCGTAATAATAATAATAATAATAATAAAAACTAATGCACATCGCATAATTGCGTAAACTACTTAAATTAAAAGAATATCAATATATCAAAAATTTTCCTATAATTTTATAAGTATTTCAAGTCACTCAACTGCACATCTTAAAAATTCACAAATTCTTAAAGCACGATTTGTAGTTTATTATGCAATTTTATCCTCATAAGTACTATTCTAGAACTCGATGTGTTGCATCGGTTTTTAAACATATGTATAAATGTATGAATAATATGCTTATATAACAAAAACAAGCAAATACATATCGCATGAATTCCATAAGCTACTTAAGTTCAGAGAATTTCAATATATCATATATTTTCCCATCTGTTTAAAAATACATCAAGTCACTCAACTGCACACCTGATAAATGCACAAATTCTTAAAGCTCATGGGTTTTAAGAATAAACTACAAATTGCAATTACAATAATAAACTACAAATTGCAATTTGTAGTTTATTATGTAATTTTAGTCTCATAAGTTCCATGCTAGAACTGGATGTCTACAGGATAATTGAACTCGGTCTTTTAAGAGCAAATCCAAACCATTAGAATCAACATTTACAGCTGGTACTGCATCTCCCCCTTTCAATGAAGAAAAATTATACAAAATTCCCCATACTGTCACCCTTGAGGGATTCTGTTCCTGCCTCCGATTGCCCTCTCCTGTTGACGTTCCCACAATCCAATTCAACAAATCGCCTGATGGATGACTCTTGTGTTTCTCACTTTCTCTTGTTGAATATTTGAGTTTGATAGGTGATTGAATTATTCATTGTTAAGGAGCTACTTCACTCACGAGAAAACAACCTCTGGCTAATGTTAACACGATGGCAGAAAATTTTAAAAATACGTCTTTCGCATTTCACTATTTTTAAATGACTTTTTTTTTTTTTTTTTTTTTTTTGCATTGGATAGCTTAGGTCGATCTCCACACAGACCTTTTTTTACTTTTTCGATTTTAGTTACACTTTTTTTAATTAGAATATTTTGATTTTTGCAGCTAGTCTTGAAAATAAAAGTATCTTAGTAAAAAAAAAATAAATAAATAAATAAAAAAAATCAAACAAGTGGAAAATTGTACGTCAAACGTGGCAAACGAAGTGCTTTTGTACTATTACTAATTTTGTAACTGTCGAGATCTTCGTGCAATAGTTGTTTCACTCTTATGCAAAAATACAAAGATTATTACAATTATACATCATATTCAGTAATATGGACATAATATGACTCCATCATAAATGTAACGTAATCAACCTAGAATCATTACCTATCATGGAAAAAGTTTCCGTTACATTACGGTCAATGGGAAAAAAAAATAGTGCAAGTGCATTTTAATGATGTTACAGCCTTCCGAATGGTTTGAAATTTTAAATATATAATTGTTACAAAGATTTCTCCACTCATTTCAAATTTTATGAAAATCGGATGCTTAGTTTAATTACAGGGACAGTCAAAAAATTTTCTTTTTATTACGGCCAATAGGAAAAAAAGTATTGCAGGTGCATTTTAAGGATGTTACAGCGTTTCGAGCAGAATAAAATTGATATGCACTTATGAAGTGCACTAACATATACATTCAGTACAATATGCGGTGCAAAAAATTATTATAAAACTAGTTATAGTACGAATGCACCACATTTGCCACATTTGACGAGCAATTTCCGACTTGTGTCTGTGTACTCTTCTTAAAGAATGTGTCTTCTTTTCTTAGTTCTCAAAATATTTCTAAAATATATACTTAATTTCATAGGAAGCGTTAAAATCTTACTCACAGTTCGTCAGCTTTCAACACATAAAATATTAAATTAAGCATAGATTTTAGAAATATTTTGAAAACTAAGAAAAAAAAAACAGATATCCTTTAAAAAGCGTACACAGAAAACATGAATTGATAATATTAATTTCCCGAGGAAATATTTTAAATATAGGAATGCATTCTACACCCGAAGTCTTAGCTTTAGCGAGGATAATTCTGAAGCTGAGTGACTAGTAGGATTAATCGAAGTGTGTGAAGAACTGGACTTTAGGTTGGATGTGTGACGTATAACTAAAAGTTCACATATTGAACATTTGTAAGAAAAACTAGGCTAGCTTGTTTACCTTCAATTCGATGAATGATTTGTTGTAAATAGCCTAAATTAAACTGTTATAATATACCATTGAAATTGGAACATTCTTTTATAGACATTCTGAATTACATATAATAAGTTATTATTGTATATTATCGATTTCATTTAAATGTACAAATAAAAAGAATCCTAGATAATAGCGTGCAGATATTTTTATGTTGTATCGGGCATATAACGACTTGTATAATATAATGACTATACCAGGCATGATAATCAATCATCGCATGATAATCATATACATCATAATCAATAATAATGATAAGCATGATAAAATCAATGATAATGATATGCATGATAAATGATATGCAAGACAATGATATGCATGATGATATGCATGATGATATGCATGATGATATGCATGATGTAATAAATGGTATATTATATAATGATATATGGTGAATATGACATGAATGATATGTTGATATGAATGATATGATCAATATGATATGAATGATATATGATATAATGAATGATATATGATATAATGAATATGCATGATAATGATAGGCATGGTATAATGATAAATAATGATATGCATGATAAAATCAATGGTAATGATATACATGATAATCAGCTGCATGATAATCATGTCAGGCAATATAATTACTATATCAGGCATATCATGACTATATCAGGCATATAATGACTATATCAGGCATATCATGACTATATCAGGCATATAATGACTATATCAGGCATATAATGACTTGTATTAAGTGTTAAACTTAAGAAGTTGTTTTCCACATTTACAAACGTACATAAATAATATGACAATAACAATTCATGTAAATAAAAAATCCCAGGGATCTACTCAGTCGGTAGAACTTTGGATGCTTCAGCCAATCCTGTTTCGAATCCTGGCTCGGGCTTTTTCAACCACATGGAAATTTATAAATAAAAAATTGTTTAATAAAAATATGCAAGTCTGGATTAATTCTTCTATGTTAATGCAGTAATTTAAAAATAAATATAAACAATGCAATTGTGAAGCAGATATTTTTTAATAACAAAAAACATTCTGAAATCTACATATATATTTTAACTTTATTGATAAACGGCGTTTTCACAGAACTACTTTTCATACAATCTGTTTGTCTCTAAAGCAATTTCGATGCATTATAAAATTGACACCCGCTGTATCATTAAAATTTAGAACTTAAAACTATTAGAGCCAATTTTAAGTTAGCACATCATTTAATCAATAATTTCATTTGAGATAATCTTAGAAATATTTATATATAATCGAAATTCATTAAGCCTTTCCCTATCTAGAGATAATTAAATTTAAACTTTATTACGCATAAGCGTCACGAACTTTAGATCAATTCACTTGCATAGGATATAATACACTATTGTTAGTGGCAGGTAATGGTAAGTCATCGATTAATCAAACTAACCAATAATTGTGCAACTCGATCGATTACACTATGGAAATTATCGATTATTACCTTCCAGGAAATTTCATGTTGTTCAAATAACATTATTATCTCTTCTTATTGTTTGTAAAGTATGATGAATTTTCGTTTATATTTCTCTCATCAGGTGTGTTCTATATGGAAAGTTAGTTATATGATCAAAAAATTTTATTTTTATAATAAACAATTTTAAATAAAAAATAATAAAATTTTACAAGTTGGTATATTAAATAAGAAACAATTATGTTTATCACGCATAGATTAAGATTAAATTTCAACGCAATCAGTACATTGCTATAGCAATTCAGTTTTTCATACAATTGAGGAAGAAAGTAAAAAAAAAAAAAAAAAAAAAAAAAAAAAGAAGGAATGTAGAAACCACATAACGCAAATGTCAAAAGCCATTTTTAACAATTACCACCCATTCGTTACAATGAATTCAAATTGTTTTGTGCAAGACTACACATAATCAATATATTTTTTATACATAATACATAGCTTAGTAAAATATAATTCAACGAGACAGCGTATGACACAACAGAAAACCCTTTTCTAGTAATAATCATGCATAAACTTCCAATTCTAACCCTATAATTTTATAGATCTATGTACTCAGTAACCTTATACTAACACTACACAGATGAAAACTGGTAAAAGTTTAACTTATTGAAAATTATATTAAATCGAAAAATATATAAGAGAGTTTATTAACCCTCTCGCTGAGCAGCCCAAGATATGCTCGAGCATGCATTTTTCAGTCAAATTAATACTATTTGGTTATTCCCACCAGTTATTTTTTAGCAAAAATCTTGTCTGATTTAATCAGGACATTTACCCCCGATTACGATAGTCAAAAATTTCTGCTTTAAAGGACCGGTGATAAACGATTAAATATTCTGTAAAAGACGCTCATCGCGAAGAATTAGTTACGCAGCAAGAGGGTTATCAAATAATTGGATTAACTGAAAACTCGTAAATAAAAAGATACTTCTAAGTAAGAATCGACGGATACAGGTTTTGAAGACCGAAACCGAAACAAAACTGAATTCCGGTGATCTTCCTATTTTCGACTGAAAACGAAAATGTCCAATACTTTTTAAAAGTAATTAACACATACATAAATATACAGAATTATTGACTAATTACACGTAAAATTAATTATACGTCTGTCCCAAGTTGGTTCGCTGTGTCTCTGATCAAAATTTCTTTATTTTCATATAAAATAAAATGTAATTAATTCATCTACGACACATAATGATTTCCTAATTATAAGAATGTCATCCAATTAAAAAATATTTCAGGTATACATACTTCGGTTTATCTTTTATAACGTATTTTTGTAAATGAACATCTGTTATAAAGCTTTCTTAAAAAGTACTCGAACAACTGCTGTTTCAAACTAAAAATTTTCCGTTAGTGTTAAGTTAGCAGCATTTAAAGAGCACGTGAAAATCGCGTTCAACGTTTTTTCAACTTTTTGTTTCACAAAGACAAAGATCTCACAGATGGTCAGACAGAAAAACAGATAGATATTCTAACGGAGTTTGAAACACTTTTTAAATATGCTGAAATGGAAAACGTTGCAAATGTGTAAATAAAAAGAAAATAAATTTTCCCTAAAAAATGTTTTCATTTATCACAACTCATGTTATTCATTATCATAACACATCGTTGATTATTTAAAAAAATAATATTTTCTTATACATGTGTACACTTGTGCATACACTTTTTCACAATATTGAACACATATTTACTCTTACTGGACGGGTGTCATATAACGCTATTTAAATTTTTAATACCGTTAATTCTGGACATAATTTTTGTTTCATTTATTGTAGTGCTGAAGAACCTTTTTGCCAAAAAATTGTCTGCTACCACAAAAAATTTCAAAGTAACATTTGAATTATTTAATAGCAAAGATTCTGTCAATTAATTAGCAAAATTTTTCTGGTTAAAAATAGTGGTGACATTGGTTTTATTGCAATGATGTTTAGATTAGACAAGTAAAATATTACGACTAAAATATTCTGGTACTAGAAAAAATGTATATATATATATATATGTATATTTATATATATAAGCATTTTTTATGAAATGTATATGTGATATCCATCCTAATGTAGCTAATGTTTTTCAAATAACAAATGCAATACAATTTCTTAAAACTTTATAAATTTGCTATTCTGTAAAATATTTTCTCGATTTTATATTATCGAACAGTTTATTATATGAGTAAATAACATGTTAAATAAATGACAATCATTATCAGATAGACGTGACGTGAATTTGAAAGTACTCTAATGAGTTTGGGAATATGTGCGTTAATGAAGAATGCGTTAAATTAGGTGAGAAATTTTGATTGCCGAACAGATCTTTAAGTACCGATTTTTTTTTCTTTAACAGGTTTTGTAATAGTTTATGTTATACAGATATTACACCTGATATATTAAAAGTATGGTTATATATAGAATTAGGATAAAAAATATAGATTAAAAAATACCTAAAGCATGAAAAATACAAAACAGGTATAGACATGAAAAGTATGTAGGTAAATAAATGTAAGGATTAACATATTTATTGAAGAAAAAATCGCTTACCCAGCAGATCATTAAGTACGATTTTTTTATTTACATATTTTGATCTGTTTTATGCTACACAAAATCTATATTTGCTATTATATATATTATATAATAGCATTATATATAATCTATATTATATATAATGCTAAATTAAAAGCATGATTAAACTTTTAATTATGAGAAAACTTCAAAATCTAAATATATGAAAAAGCATATAAAGTAAAAATCTGGTATAATATCGCTCAACTTTCATAATACCACTTTACGTGTCTTTTTACAGCATCAACTGCCTCGAAATCTGTTCCTTTAAGCTTTGATTTAACATTTGGGGAAAAAAATAAAAGTCACTAGTTGCTAAATCAGGCGAATATGGAGGATATTCATGTAATGTATAGTAATGTAACTGTTGTTCAAACACTACTTTATAGAAAATGCTCATGGGCAGAAACATTGTCCTTGTAGTTTCTTTCTTTCTTTCTCTTTCTCTTGCAAAATTTCTCATGCGGTAAGTTTGTCAATATTCACAACTTCAGCTATCTTCCGGACACTGAACCGATGATCTTTTTGAATAATCTCACTGATATTTTTCTACATTTTCTTAATTTCTTGAACTTTGAGGCTGTCCAGGGCATTCGTCACCTTAACATTTTTACGGCCTTCGTTGAATCTTTTGTGTTCGTCAAGCAATCGTGTACGAGACAGGCAGTCATTCCGATAGACCGTACCGAGCATTTGAAAACATTCTGCTGGTGTTTTGTTGAAACTTACTAATAATTTGAAATCGGCATGTTATTCAAATTTTAACTTAGTGTTTTTCCGGCGTCCTACAGAAAACACCACCAAACAAAACGGCGATTCACAGTCAACTGAATGTCATAAAATGCGGTTTCTCATTCAGATTCAGACCGGTTCAAGGTTGATAAGTACGCAACCGGTTCTGGCGCATAACTGGTTCTGGATGCTTTGTTTACAAGGTGGAACCACAGTGTTATTATTTAATGAACTTATCCTCGTATATATATATATATATATATACTATATATACTATATATTATATATATATATATATATATATATATATATATATATATATATATATAATATATAGTATATATAGTATATATATATACTATATATACTATGTATTATATATATATATATATATATATATATATATATATATATATATATATATATATATATATATAGGTTCGAACACTGTAGCTCCTATTTTGAAACTGGAGACTTCACCCTTCTCTATTAGTGATTCATTACATCGCTGCAATATTTGAGACTTATACTCGGTTACATTTCCTTGATAATGTTCCCTTTAGAATTAGTTGCAAAATGCTTTGTAAATAGTTTCAAAATGTTTTAAATACATAAGCCGTTGGCTGTATTCACGGAAATCTATATAGATTTTTGACAGCGGATTACAATATAAGGGGGAGGGGGATCAATTAGAATACGACAGTAGTTATAATTTGGTTTATATTTGTCTGAGTATTGTTTAAACAATTCGTAGTATATAGATCAGGAGTAGGGAAACCAACCCCTATCGTGTAATTGGATTTGCTGTAAGTAGTAGCTCAGAAGCAGGTGATATGTGTTGTATGTCACCAACAGGATAGTCGGGTGAGGTGCCTGATATCTGTCTCCTGTATATCTGTCCCCATACGTCATTGTGACGTCACAGCAAAATGAGACACATATCCGCTTATAAAGCCTTCACTTTCGCCAGACAAATGCTACTTTTGTCGATAGCTGTATATCCTTCACTTGTATATTGACCCTACACGTCATCTTGAAGTCAGGGCTAAAGCGGACGTATATACCGTGCTAGAGCATTTTAATTTCGTCGAGAGTAAGAAAAAAGAAAACATAATATTATTCGGGATGTTGGAGTTCGCAAAGTGCATGTGTAATGAAGGTAAGGTAGTATGCGAAGAACATGCATTGCTATTTACTCGTGTGTAGGACTGGTACAAAGCTTTCCACGAGGGACGCGAATCTGTGAATGATGATTCACAATAGTGTCAAGGTCGTCTCGTCATCATTCCGTTGTACTATAAACCGTCATCGCGTTGCCCGATCGCTATCTTGTCCTCATAGCTAATAAAGGCATTGAAAGTTCTCACTTTTTACTCGGACAGCGTAGGCTTTAAATTGTTTGAAACTGGTCATGATCTGAGCTGAAGGACCTCTATAAGCAAAGTGTTCCCCACTTTGTGCAATAATGGGAATGTGTTTGAAAAGTACTGGGAATTGCTTTTGAAATTTACTATGTAATTTCATTATGTGGCTCTTGTTCTTGTTTCACTTCATCCTCACTAATATAGTCGCCAAATACAGTGCGTCCCGAAAGTTTATAGATAACCATTTTTTTGGTTTTAAGAGCTAACTAAACTAGTTTGAGAGACGAAATAAATTATGCAAATTTATAATGATGAAATAAAAATTAAAAATTACTCAAACAACTTGTAAATGTCATAGGTTTAATAAAAATATAAAAACAAGAAAATATTGTCCCAAAAATATATAGACAACCTGCGTTAAAAGCTGATTTAAGTACCGATATCCAAAATTTGCATATTCGAAGGTCATGAACCTGTGACGCAATAGTTTTCTGAGATAAAAGCACATCTGGCTTTCCGTTTCCGACTGATTGCAAAGATGCCTCTCAACGTGCAGTTCTACAAATAGGAAATTTTGTAAATCTATTGTTTAAAGTCTCGTGGATGAAAAGTTGCGGACATTGCAAGAAACAATGGACGCAGCAGGATTGGTATTTACCAAATTCTGCCAAATTATGACATTTTAAAACAAAATTCCATTCTGGACGAGCAAAGAAAATAACTAAACGGAAAGACGGAGAGCTTTTGAGATTAGTTTCAAATTAGAAGTTGTCTGTACGGTCAGTTTATAAAGAAGTAAACTTTCCTGTATCAAAATCGACGGTCCATTGACGGCTGCAGACAAGTATATTTCTTGATTATCCCAAAATGCATCGTTCGCCAACATTTACATAACGACATAAATTCTCTCGTGTTCAGTGAGCCCAGGATCACATGGATTGGACAAATGAATGGTTGAATGTTCTTTTCAGTGACGAAAATGAATTTAATTTAGATAGCCCCGACGGTTGTGATTATTACTGGCTCGATATTCGCAAGGAATCACGAACATTCTTCCGCAGTCAACGAGGTGGGTGTTCACTCATGGTATGGGGTAATTTTCTTATAATGGAACAACCGATGTTGCTTTCCTGAAAGATCGTCAATGTACCGAAGATTACCCGAAAATACTTGAAGTACAGTTACTTTCATTTGGAAAGTTGCTAAGTTAAGACAAAGGGATATATCGACAATACAATTGCCATATGCACATACCAAACTCAACAATGCAATAGTTTAGACAAAACCAAGCAACTGTTTAGGACTGGCAAGCAATAAATTCTGACCTGAAACCAAAGGAGAACCTCTTATGAGGGTTAGCTACAATGTAAAAAAAAAAAAAAAAAATACGGCAAGTGTTCCGGTAGGAATCGGAGAAATAATTGCCTTATCGTACCGGAATAATTTCCAATCCAGATCAGAATAAAATCCGTAAAATCGGAATAAAATCCGTAAAATACCGTTTTAGTGACTATTTCCTTATTTTTACGGATTTTATTCCGAGCTGGGTCGGAAATTATTCCGGTACAATAAGGGCAACTATTTTTTCGATTCCTACCGGAAAACTGGCAGTACTTTTTTTTTTCAGTGTAGATGCGTATATGGTAATGGGCGTCAATTTGCGATGATTAAAGACCTAAAAATGCAAATTGAATGAAAGTGGCTTTCATTCTTCATTCATTCTTCATTCATTTCAACTTCTTCAAAATCTCGTTCAGAGTACACAGTAAAAAAAAAAAAAAAAAAAAAAAAAAAAAAAAAAAAAAAAAAAAAAAGACCAGTTTTCTTGTAGGAATCGGAAAAATAGTTGCCCTTATCGTACCGGAAAATTTTGCAACCCAGCTCGCAATAAATTCCGTAAAATACCGTTTTATTGACTCGTTCCTTTTTTCTACGGATTTTATTCCGAGCTGTATCGGAAAAATTTTCCGGTACGGTAAGGGCAACTATTTTTCTGATTCTTACAGGAAAACTGGTCGGATTTTTTTTACAGTGTATGCCTGATCATCTTTTTGAAGTGATTAGAAAAAACGGTTTAAAAATGTTTACGTTAAAGGGGTAAAATGAGTTATCTGTAAACATTTGGAAAAGTAAAATTTTAATTTTAATTATTCTCACAGAATCTATGATTATGTAATATTGTTTTTGAAGAGTGTTATAATTGCCTTGATATTATTTACAATTACAAATTGTTTTGAAATTATTACGCCTCTTTTTGTGATGTAGAATAAAAAAAACACGTTGTCTTAAAACTTTTGTGAGGTTTACTACACTGTAAAAAAAAATAATGCCAGTTTTCCTGTAGGAGTCGGAAAAATAGTTGCCCTTATCGTACCAGAATAATTTCCAACCCAGCTCGGAATAAAATCCGTAAAATACCGTTTTACAGACTATTTCCTGATTTTTACGGATTTTATTCCGAGCTGGGTCGGAAATTATTCCGGTACGATAAGGGCAACTATTTTTCCGATTACTACAGGAAAACTGGCAGTATTTTTTTTTACAGTGTATGTAATGTATTCTGTTACACTTTCAATACACGTTTTGAGAATATTGCTCTTTTAATTTACCTGTATATAATTTTTTACTTTCTTCTATCTTTACAAGAAGAAAGTATTGGATTCGTGAAAATTTTCGAATTCCGATTTTCAACGAATTTATACGTTTTAGGGGTCAGAATTTCCGAAAAAACATGTTTTTACAAAATGTTTGTCTATGAGTCTGTTTGTGTGTGTGTGTGTGTGTGTGTTTGACACAATTTTTGTGGGAATCTCAAGAGCTAATTCACAAAATTTAATAAAAATTTATATTCAGGTAGTCCCTGATATAAATTGGTTCTGATTCATTTTTGGTTCAAATCGTTCAAGAGGTAGCACTGCTATGCTGCATTGTTTAAGATTACCGCAAAGGCTCTATCTCAAGAACTAAAGCACGGATTTTCATCAAACTTCAGATTCAGTTAGTTCTTGATATGAGATATCGCTGAATACCTTTTGGTGTAAATTGCCCTACAGGTGGCGCTGCTTCAGGTGGTATGCTTCCAGGTGGTATGCTTCGGTATTCTTGATACCCGCAATAGTTTTATCTCAAGAAGTAATACACGGATTTTAATCAAACTTCAGATTCAGTTACCAAGTTGGCTTAAGTTGTTGTTTATTAGGTGTTGATATATATCGCCCAACAGGTGGCGCTGCTGTGCAGATTTTTTTACGATTTCCGCCATAGATCTACTCAAAAACTAATGCAAGGATTTTCAAGAAACTGCAGATTGAATTAGAAGTTGACATAAGTTGTTGTTGATTAGATTTTGGTGTAAATCATCTAACCAATGGTGCTTCTATGCTGCATTTTTCAGGAACTATTAACATATACCAGATAGAAGAAAGTTTTGGGATTGCCAAATCCGTCTAATTTAACTTAAATTCTTCTTGTATTTAAAGAATGTATTACTTACAATTTTGAGTCAAGTTATCTAAAGTAACACACTGTAAAAAAAAAAATCCGACCAGTTTTTTGGTAGGAATCGGGAAAATAGTTGTCCTTGTCGTACTGGAAAATTTTTCGACCTAGCTCGGAATAAAATCCGTAAAAAAAAGGGAAATAGTCAATAAAACGGTATTTTACGGATTTTATTCCAAGCTGTGTCGGGAATTTTTCCGGTACGATAAGGGCAACTATTTTTCCGATTCCTACAGAAAAACTGGTCGTAATTTTTTTTTTTTTTTTTTTTTTTTTTTTTTTTTTTTTTTTTTTACAGTGCAGCTATGTAACACTTTTACGACTTTTTTAAAACCAAGTGATCACTTACGCCCATTTGTACGGTTTAAGAAGTTTTTCACAATAAGAATTTCTTAAAATTAATATTGTTTAAATCAAAATACAAAAAATTGAATTATATACACTGTAAAAAAAATACTGCCAGTTTTCCGGTAGGAATCGGAAAAATAGTTGCCCTTATCGTACCGGAATAATTTCCGACCCAGCTCGGAATAAAACCCGTAAAAATAAGGAAATAGTCAGTAAAACGATATTTTACGGATTTTATTCAAATTTTACGGATTTTATTCCGAGCTGGGTTGGAAATTATTCCGGTACGATAAAGGGCAACTATTTTTCAGAGTCCTACCGGAAAACAGGCATTATCTTTTTTACAGTGTAAAGCAAAAGTATAATGATTCAACTACAAGAAATTTATATGATTTTTCAAATAAACAACGTGATATGAAAATTAAATAGAGTATTCCACTTCCAAAAAATTATTTTGTAAAATTGTTCCCTAATAAATCATTATGTGGAGAAATGAAATAGTATCGTAATATATCGTGATATAAAAAATTACTACAGTTTTCTTATCTATCATAAGGTGCATAACTGATTTTTTTAATATACCACCTTGACAATTACTAAATAAATAGAAATATTATTTTTCATAATAAAAGGCTTTTAGATTTTGTTTAATGTTCATTTAAACAAAATTGCGTTATCTATTTTCTGAATATCTGGTTTAAAAAATCTCCAAAAATCATCCATGAAAGTACTTTTTAATTATTGAAACATCTGCTGCTTAATATTTTCTTTTAAAGAAAGTCTTTCAAGATAAATATATTTTTATTAACTGGTGTTTAATTCAAAGTAACATTAATGTTTCTGTTAGTATAAAACAATTTATATAAATCCTCATAAATCTCAAATAATCTAATAGCATATAAGCTTAGCTATTATAATATAGTAAAAATATTATTTAAATGGCAAAGGCAATTATTTATATATCTCTTAAAGAAATTTATTTTCATGGTCATGTAAAGTCTGTATTATAAGAAATCTCTTTAAAACTCTAAAACTACTTACACTCTAAATTAAAATGTCTGAAATTCAGACACTTAAGTGTCTAAAATGGAGTGTTCAATTTTCAGACATTTTAAAATGTCTGAATTTTTTCAGACACTTTTTGCGTCTGAATTTCAGACACTTCAAACGTCTGAATCGCATCCATTTTTTTGTAAGCATCATACGTAGCCATGTTTGACCACGCTGAATCCTGGAAAAATATTTGGCTGTGGTCCTGCCCCTCCCCCCCCCCCCCAATACAGCCTGATTTTTTTGGTGCTCTCAGTTTTGGTATACAATTTTCATTACGTTGATAATTTAAATCTTTTACGACATTGTACTGATTATAATCAATATCTTGAACTTCAGGAGTAGAACAAGATTAAAAAACAAAAAATATTTATCTAAATATTAGATTTTTTTAAATTTATTTTGTTTTAAACCTTATTTTACTTTAAAAGTTCAAAATATTGATTATAATCAGTACAATTTCGAAACAGATTTAAAATATAAGCTTTACAAATATTGCACATCAAATTTGGGGGCACTACAGTCGTAGGGGGACGAGGCACTTCCCAGTTTGCCCTTCCTTTAATCAAGAAGTACTTTTGCAAAAAACGCAACCCTGCATTATAGTTGTCTAAATTGAGATGTCCGATATTCGGGAGTATCCGTTGTGGAGGTTAATGGACATTCTCGAATAGCGAACACCTCTATTTAACGAATACTTTTTTAATCAGCAGACATACATATTTGTATATTTTTACCTCAAAAAAGTAGACATCTCCAATTATCGGACAAATTCCGCGGTCTCGAAGTGTTCGCTATTAAGGGCTTTTAAGGTACATAGATAAGTATATATATATATTTTATAATCTTGCCCTACTCTAAAAGTTCAAAATGTTTATTATACTCGGTTGAATGTGGAAAAAGATTTAAAATATCAGATGTACGAAAATTGCAAAAATCCCCCCCCCCAAAAAAAAAAAATGAAAATATAAAAAAATATATTGCCACATAGGCAATTTTACATACACATCACTTGATAATCACAACAGCCATTTAACTATGAATAATGAAAATAAAGAAATAAATATTCTACTTTAATAACATTGGGGAAAAAATGACTTTGGTATTTTGTTAAATATATTTGCGTTTTTAAACTTGTCCTACTCTAAAAGTTCAAAACTTTCATTATAATCAGTGCAAGATTTAAGATATCAGCTTTACAAAAATTCATGCAAAATCCCCCCCCCCCCCCCAAAAAAAAAAATGAAAATACTTATTTAAAAATTATGTTTTTAAAAAATTTATATTTCCACATGGGCAAGTTTTTATGTAGATCAGAGGGTACTCACAAAAGCTATTCAACTATCAATAAAAACAAATAAGTACATATTCTATATTAAAAACATGAGGAAAAAATAACTTATGATTTCCAAACTTCTTTCGTCTTAAATATATACAGTAACATCTGTCATTTTTGTATTTTTCGTATAAGTGCATATAAATAAAGTTACCACAATTTTAAATACGAAATCTAGTTAGAGGTTTTTACTTTTTCCCATTATAAATTTCAAATTACTTTTTTATTAAAAATAATAAAAAAATCAGTGTTAGAGTTGATTGCAAATCAAATACATATGTATATTTTTACAGGCAGCTTCATATAATAGACGAGTCTCATTTACTTTATTTATCTTTTTTTAATCTGCGGTTTTATGCCAGGAAGTAAGAAAGCATTAGGTCATCTTTCAAAGTTTTTTTTTCTTTACTTCCTTGTGGCCGTCATTTACTGCGAGATAAAAATTATCCATTGAAACTAAGAACTGACATGAATATATAATTCGTAATAAAAAAGAACGTCATAAGTTTAAAAATATATACTTCTAGAATTAGTGGGGTTTTTTGCGAACAGATTCAAAACTAATTAAATTTCATGCAGGATTTTGTTTAGTACAATAAATAAAATCATAAAATACACTAATTTTACTACTATAAAGAAACTTACTTGAGTTGCTGCAAGAGGTAAGAAATATTCCTCGATTTGAAATTTTAAAAACTACCACAACCACAGTGAGGGAGAAAGACTTTCATCAGTTTAAAGGGTAATCCCATAATACATCCGACTAGCCATATTTAAAGAATGAGATGTTTCATCCTAAAAACAGGACCCGCCAGACAAAAGTTTCTTTTTTTTTGCCAGCTTCGACAGGACGAAGATGAATAACACAATATTATTGATATAAATTGATACGAGTTAACACTAAGCCCATTGCACACGCTTTGTAGAATTTCCGGGTGTAATCTTCAACCGTCGTCTACTTCTGTTCTGTCAAACAAACTTTGTTTGAATTACAACGTATACCACTTCGAACGAAGACATCTAAAACGCATGCGCAACTGGGAGTGCTAGTGCCCCCTGGTGGTTATTGCGTCGGAAGAATCAAAACGTCTTAAATTAAGACACGTTTAAAGCAATGAAGTGTCTTAAAATAAGACGTTTGCGGATATTTTAGACATTATTCTCAGTTCGTTTACACCATGGTCATAGTAAGACGCTTATGTATCTTAAATTAAGACATCTATAGTGTCTTAATTTTCAGATTAAGACACTTAAGTGTCTAAAATTCTTTTTCAGTCACATATGTGTCTAAATTTAAGACGCTTCTATTTGCAGTGTACTTTGATAGCGACAAAGTACAATATTCTCTTCTGCACTTGGCGGCATATAGTCTTTTTTCAGTAATGAAAATTTTTCATACGTACTACTTTATTTTTAATTTATTCTTCCTCAACTATACGGAACATTTATTTTTATTTTAAGGAACAAAAAATTTTTTTTTAAGGCGCAAGCTTGTGTAAAAAATACAGAAAGAAATATAGTTACTTAATTTATTATGGTTTACTTCATTCATGGTTAATAAATTCATTAAAACATATAGAGTTAGATTTCTTTAAATAAAAAAAAAGTAAAACCAGTTCCGTAATAATAAACCAAATGTTATTATTGAAAAAAAAATTCAAAATTACTGGTTCATGTAAAGATAAAAGTTTCCTGTTCCACGCTTCGAAATATAACTTCGCATAAAACTGTATATAATAAATCCATGAAAAAATTAAATAAACCTGCGATATGTGTTATTGGCTACTGTCAAGTAAAAAAAAAAATGTAATATATTTCTCAAAAATGAATTCATATTCATGTAAGGCAAATCCCGAAATCTGCTACAAGAAAAAAAACGTATAAATCCTCATGTGACGATTCCTAAAGTGGAGAAAAATTTCGTGTTTTTATTCTGAAGCATTAATATTTTAAATCACCTAGAATATGCTGACGACATTTAATTTTCAGTAATAGCCCTGAAGAACTGGAAAATATGCTAAAAGATTTGGGAGAAGCTATATCATTAATGTGGGGTTAAAAATAATTTTGGAAAAGATTAAGGTAATAGTCAGTCAATTCATTTGCTCTAAAAAAGTCTATCCGGCCAATGCCGAAAGGAAGAGGTAGCTTTCATATTTCTTATTTTTTAAAAGCCAGCTTATATTATTCAAACACACAAAGCTCAATTTAGTGGAAACCGATTATAGGAGATTCAATACTATTTTTTATTAATACTAAATCATTATGAATGAGAATTTCGCGAAATTAGTCAGCTTTATCCGAGCTGATTTTATTTAAAGTAACTTATATTTGGTTGCAAAATTCGGCGATATCTTGAAGTGCCTACCATTTTAAGGATGAGGCTAACCAGTGAACTTGGTCGAGACCTCAGTAATTTCTCTGTACATGCTCACTCAATTCGGATACGAGTGCCGTCGAGGGCAAAAAATCAGATTTTTCAAAATGTCACCCACATTAGAAATTGAAACTGCTATATCCGAGCCATTTTTTAAGATAAAGACAAAACAAAAAAGGCTCCGGAATCCTTATATCATGGTCAAATACTTAAGAAAGAAATCTGTTCAATTTCTAATTTTATTGCACCTTACTTTAAATATATATATATATATATATATTTATTTATTTACTGGCCGCCATTTTGAAACAAGATGGCCGATAAAGCTGGCCAGCGAACTTGGGCAAGACATTGCTATATGCTATCCACATGCCTTCTTACATCGAAGTAGGTTAATAAATACACGTGCTATCCCGTGACAAATATCAGATCGTTTCAAAATGCCAGCCATGCTAGAAATTCAAATTGCTATAATTCAACCATTTTTTAAGTTATAGACAAAACAAAAACTGCTCTGGAGTCTTTGTATCAAGGTCAAACACATAAAAGAAATATTTTCATTTTCCAATTTTTTGATACATCATTTTAAATTTTAAATTACATTTTTTTTAGAAATAGCAACCCTTTTGAAACAAGATGGCGAATGAAGCTGGCCAACGAACTCAGTCGAGACATTGGTGTGTACTATGTACAGACCAAGTTACATCCAAATCGGTTCATAAATACGCCCGTTATCGCGTGACAAAAGATCAGGTCATTTTAAAATGTCAGTCACAATAGAAATTCAAAATGCTATAACTCAGCCATTTTTTTAGATATAGACAAAACAAAACCTGTTCCGGAATCTTTGTATTAAGGTCAAACACATACAAAAAAATCTTTTTCATTTTCCAATTTTTTGGTATCTCATTTTAAATTTTAATTTTTTTAATTTTTTTAAATGGCCGCCATTTTGAAACAAGATGGCGGATGAAGCTGGCCAACGAACTCGGTTGAGATATTTGTAAGTACTATGTACACACCAAGGTACACCCAAATCGGTTCATAAATACGTCTGTTATCACGTGACAAAAATCAAGTCGTTTCAAAATGTCAGCCATGCTAGAAATTCAAAGTGCTGTAACTCAGCCATTTTTTAAGATATAAACGAAACAAAAACTGCTTCGGAATCTTTGTATCAACGTCAAAAACATAATAAAGAAATATTTTTTAATTTTCAATTTTTTGAAACCAAATTTCAAATATTAATTTTTTTTTTAAAATTAAATGGCCACCATTTTGAAACAAGATGGCGTATGAGGCTGGAGAACGAATTCGGTCAAGACATTGGTATGTACTATGTATACACCAAGGTACAACCAAATCGGTTGATAAAAAACGTCTGTTATCGCGTGACAAAAATCAAGTCGTTTCAATATGTCAGCCACGCTAGAAATTGAAAGTGCTATAACTGAGCCATTTTTTAAGATATAAACGAAACAAAAACTGCTCCGGAATCTTTGTATCAATTTCAAACTCATAAGAAAAAAATATTTTTTAATTTGCAATTTTTTGGTACCACATTTCAAATTTAAAATTATAAAAAAAATTTAAATGGCCGCCATTTTGAAACAAGACGGCGGATGAAGCTGTCCAACGAACTTGGTCGAGACATTGGTATGTACTATGTATACACGAAGTTTCATCCAAATCGGTTTATAAATACGAGAGTTATAGTCTGACAAATATCAGATATACAGGGTGATTCATAAAAGATGGGCAGAACTTTAAGGGGTTATAGTACACTTAAAGACAAATAATATTAAACAGGAGACTAAGGGTCCCAGACGTATTCCCAAGGAGATAGGGGGCATTAAAGTTTAGGGTCCGAAATTTCAAATGATTATAAAACATGGAAAAATTGGTCGATTCGTTTGCGGTTTTTGCAAAAATTTTTCTTTATGCCAGTATTTTCTTGAAATTAAATTTTAAAGTTCAATTTCAAAAAATGCCGATAGGGGGCGCTTTAGACTTTGGAGTAACAAACAACTATTTTTTAACGTTATTTTTTGTATTTCTTTAAATGATTTCGAAAGCTTAGACTTAAACTTAAATTTTGATCTAAAAATCTGAGTCCTAACGAGTAGTTAAGTAGCGTAAACTGAAATTTGAAATTTGAAACCCTTCTCCCCCCAGAACAAAAATCAGTTATTCCCGATCTTTGTGTCGTAGATTAGGCTCTAACTACTGCCGCGTTTTGCTAAAATTATTCTTTATGTCAGTATTTTCTTGAAAATAAATTTTAAAGAAAATTTTCAAAAAATTCCGATAGAGGGCGCTTTAGACTTTGGAGTAACGAACAACTATTTTATACCGTTATTTTTTGTGTCTCATTAAATGCTTTCTAAAGCTTAGACTTAAATTTTCAGCCCAAAATCTGAATCGTTAGACGTGGTTAAGTTTCTGGGGAGAGGGGTTTGAAATTTCTACTCCTGAGCACAGTTCAGTTTACCATGTCCACACATTGTGTGCTGTGATACGAGGTAAAAAGACACAAATTAGGATTATGTTACCAAAGCATATTTATTAACATGTAATTACAATAAATGTTCAAAATTGTGACCACCAGAGGTTATGCACGCAGAACAACGGCGAAGAATGGAACGGCGAACATTCGCGAAAACATCAGGCTTTTCGAGCACTTCCCCTACAGCGGCGGAAAGTCTGGCGACCAGTTCCTCGGGGGATTCAATGGGTGTCTCATACATAAGAGCCTTCAATCGTCCCCAAAAAAAGAAATCGAGGGGTGAAAGATCTGGCGAGCGAGCAGGCCAAGCAACAGGACCACCTCGACCAATCCATCTGTTCGGAAATGTGATGTTGCGGACGTCTCGTACGTAATGGGCTGGCGCTCCATCGTGCTGGAACCACATGACCCGCCGGATGCGTGGAGGAACAACGTTTAACAGGTCTGGCAGCACATGTTGCAGAAATGTGAGGTATGTTTTACCGTTGAGGCGTTCAGGAAGAAGGTACGGTCCGATTAGGTGGTCTCCGAGGATTCCTGCCCAAACATTGATGGAAAAGCGTCTCTGATGAGCATGTGGATACGTAGCATGTGGATTGACATCCGCCCATACATGTGCATTGTGTGTGTTAAATGTACCTTCACGTGTGAAGATACATTCATCGGTGAAAAGCACAGTTCGTCCAAAATGTGGATTTAGCGCGTTCTGCTGCAGAAACCAGCGGGCGAATTCAATACGATTTGGATAATACCCTGGAGACAGTTTCTGGACTCGTTGCACATGAAACGGGAGCAAATGTTCATCCTTCAGTACGCTCCAAGTCATGGACTGTGAGGTATCCACCTGCCTAGCCACTGTTCGTGTACTTGTACTTGGCTGCGCCGCTACTACATCCAGAATGGCTTCTGCAACAACTACTGATTCGTCCTTTTTTGCACGACCTGCATTCGATCGGGAAGCGAGAAATGATCCCGTCTCACACAACTGTCTGTGCAAGCGCTCGAAAGTTTTGCGGTTAGGCAACCGCCTGTTGGGAAATCGCTCTCCGTACATTCGTTGTGCCTCTGCACCATTTCCATCTGCCGCTCCGTAAATTAAATGCATCTCAGCCTTTTCCTTATTCGTTAAGGGCACCATCTTCCGATTCATTACTACAGCGACTTACACTTGACTCACCGTTCAGTGGTTTTTATGCCTGAATCGTGTCGAAATTTTGCATACGTGTTCTTCTTCTTCCCCATTTCACATTTGCATACTTTCTGTTTCCTTCTTCACCCGGTGACTAGCGTCAGGAATGGAGCTTTAACGTTTGCATGAGCGACGTTTCCAACTGTGCCAGTGCCTTTATGAGTGAATTCCGACTATGCAGTCCTTGACGAAAGTTGTATTTTTGCCTCGTATCACAGCACAGAATCGTTGGGCATGGTTAAGTAGTGCAAACTGAACTATGTTCAGAAGTTGAAATTTGAACCCCCTCCCCTCGCTACTGAACCACGCTCAGCGATTCAGATTTTGAGCTGAAAATTTAAGTTTAAGTCTAAGCTTTAGAAAGCATTTAATGAGACACAAAAAATAACGGTATAAAATAGTTGTTCGTTACTCCAAAGTCTAAAGCGCTCTCTATCGGAATTTTTTGAAAATTTTCTTTAAAATTTATTTTCAAGAAAATACTGACATAAAGAATAATTTTAGCAAAACGCGGCAGTAGTTAGAGCCTAATCTACGACACAAAGATCGGGAATAACTGATTTTTGTTCTGGGGGGAGAAGGGTTTTAAATTTCAAATTTCAGTTTACGCTACTTAACTGCTCGTTAGAACTCAGATTTTTAGATCAAAATTTAAGTTTAAGTCTAAGCTTTCGAAATCATTTAAAGAAATACAAAAAATAACGTTAAAAAATAGTTGTTTGTTACTCCAAAGTCTAAAGCGCCCCCTATCGGCATTTTTTGAAATTGAACTTTAAAATTTAATTTCAAGAAAATACTGGCATAAAGAAAATTTTTTGCAAAAACCGCAAACGAATCGACCAATTTTTTCATGTTTTATAATCATTTGAAATTTCGGACCCTAAACTTTAATGCCCCCTATCTCCTTGGGAATACGTCTGGGACCCTTAGTCTCCTGTTTAATATTATTTGTCTTTAAGTGTACTATAACCCCTTAAAGTTCTGCCCATCTTTTATGAATCACCCTGTATATATATACATATATATATATATATATATATATATATATATATGAGGGATCCCATTTCCCGAAACCCCACAGAGCTGGCTTAGATCCAAAACCCTACAAAACTAGCTTACAAAAGCACCGCCAGGAGTCTGTCTCACAACTCCGAATTGAAGGACTCTAGTGATGCTGACGCATGCGCGCAGCAAGTGGCTGTCGGCGGCAGGCGTGCTGCGAGTTTGAAAGGAACTGAAGTGACGGGAAAAAACGAGAGAACAGAATTCGATGGTTGGTGCTGATATGAGGTGGTGGACGCAAGAAGGTAGTAATAAAAAGACGTAGCTCGAATTAAGATGTATTAAATGTTTTTTTTTGTGAGTGCTTGTCATCATGTATTCGCCCTGTAAATATAGCTTTTTCCAATATAACTATTTTTTCAAGAGAAGTCGTCTTTATTTCGGTTTTAAGTGTCAATTTTATTTGTGATCAAAAGGTGTTCCATAAATTTTGGTGCCAGAAGTGTTACGAATGATTTAATATTCTGACGTTGTCGCCCACAAGTCTGACGAATGAGTTTGAAATCGCCGATGGAAAAATAAAAATACGGAATTCTGTGTTCAAGTGATATTGTTCTTAGTGGTGAGTGCTGTATACAATTCTTTTTTTCATTTCATGATGAAATTGATCGATATTCCTGAACTGGAACTTGCCATTAAAAATGAAAAAACTAGTAAAATTAAGATTTTGCATAAATTTCTTTTCGATGCTGAAGGTGATAGATCAAATAGAAAAAGAATCAGAGAATTTTCTGGTTTTGGTTATCAAACCGATAGTCCCGAATTTAAAAGCAAAATAACAAAAAGTCAAGCTGATTTTTCTCTGAATGATTTAATTACAATTTGTAATGTACTTTGCATTTCCAATGAAGGATCTTTAGTCGATCTTACGACGCGATTAGTTACTTATTTATCGGATTTAAGCTTGCTACAAGCAAATGTTCAGAACGACAGTGATACAGATTCAGAACACGAAGTACCTTTAAATAATAGTTCGGCAAGTAATGACATAGAATCACCAAATTTGGATCAGAACAAGCAATTTCCAGTTCAAAGTTTTGTGCCATCAACTGTTAATTTTAGTGACATTGAAAATGTTGTACCTCCGTTTGATGGTAGTGCATGTCAGGATATAAAAGTATGGCTGAACAATTTTGATGATGTCACTAGTATATTTAATCTGTCCGAGTTACATAAGTATATTTTTGTAAAAAGATCCTTAAGAGGCAAAGCTAAATTGTTGGTTCAGACCGAATTACATATAAATTCATATGAGAAATTGAAGCAACTTTTGATTGCTGAATTTAGCACTACTTATAATTCTGCGGAGTTGCATCATTTGTTAAATAAAAGAAAGTTACATGAAAATGAAACACTTGAAGAGTATTTTTTAATAATGAAGCAGTTAGGTGCTCGTGGTAATATAGAGGATTCGGCGTTGATGCAGTATGTTATAAATGGAATACCCGACCCTGTTTTTAGGAAATCAATATTGTATGGATGTCAATCAATTTTAGAATTTAAACAAAAATTAAAAGTCTATGAGAAGTTACGGTCGGAATATGAAAATACAAAATCTAATAAACATGAAGGAGCTAAGCCTAAAATTAAATCCGAAGTTGAAGTTAAGAACAGATTTAGGCCTGTAAAGCCAAATATACGCTGTTATAATTGTGGCGGGAATAATCATAAAAGCATTAACTGCGTTAATAAAGATAAAGGGCCCCTTTGTTTCTCTTGTAACGGTTATGGTCACAAATCATTTCAGTGTAGTAATAAATCGAAAGATACAAATGTTAAAAATGCTCAGCCACAAGTTAACAATATTACATCCCAAGATTTAATTCTTAAAGAGGTAAAGCTTTATTCTTTACATTTAACCTCCTTGATAGATACTGGTAGTCAAAAGACTCTGTTAAAGAAAAGTGTTTATGATAATTTGAAGAACTTTGTGGAATTAAAACCTACAGGTATCAGTCTGACCGGTTTAGGGAAAATCTCAGTTAAGCCAGAAGGTTATTTCGATTCAGAAATTGAAGTTGATAATTCGAAATTTAAAGTTGACATTTTTGTCGTTAATGACAGTTGCATTAATTTCGATTTAATTATTGGCACTGATGTTATTCATCAAGGTACATTAACTATTTCTGCTAATGAAGTGAAATTGGTTAAAACGGAAGTTCAGTCTAATGACTTTTTAGTTAACATTGTAAATGTTCTAGATGAGCCTAAAATTGATTTAAGTCACATTGCTGACAGAAATTTACGTTCGGAATTATCCTCTTTAATTGAGAATTATGTGCCAATTAAAACTAAAACTATAGATGTTAAAATGAAAATTAATTTAACGGATGAAATCCTAGTTTGTTCTTCCCCTCGAAGATTACCGCCATGTGAGAAAAAAATAGTTGAAGACCAAATTGAGGAGTGGCTAGCGCAGGGAATCATTAGGAAGAGTTCTTCAAATTTTTCGTCGCCGCTAGTGTTAGTTAAGAAAAAAGATAACACAATAAGACTTTGTATTGATTACAGACGTCTTAACAAGAAGACAGTGCGAGAACATTTTCCATTACCAGTAATAGATGATGTTATAGATCAATTACACTCTGCTGAGGTATTTACAACCATAGATTTAAAAAACGGTTTTTTTCATGTTGAGGTTGAAGAAGGCTCACAGAAATATACCTCTTTTGTCACTCATGAAGGACAGTACGAATTTTTAAAGTGTCCATTCGGGTTGTCCAATAGCCCTAGTGTTTTTCAAAGATATATTTATAATGTATTTCGAAACTTATTAAAAGATCACACTGTAGTCATTTATATGGATGACCTAATAATACCCGCCAAAGATATTCAAAGTTATTTAGGATTGACAGGATACTTTCGAAAGTTTATAAGAAATTATTCAGTCATAGCTAAACCGTTGAGTGACCTGTTAAGAAAAGATTCTAAATTTAAGTTTGGTGTAGAAGAACAGAAAGCTTTTAACGAACTCAAGCGCATTTTGTCGTCTGAACCAGTACTTTCAATTTACAATCCCAAAAGCGCGACCGAAATCCATTGTGATGCCAGTATAGATGGCTATGGAGCTGTGTTAATGCAACAATCGCCAGTAGACAATCAGTTTCATCCAGTTTATTTCGCCAGTAAAAAAACAACCGAAGCTGAACGAAAGTATACTAGCTATGAATCAGAAGTCTTAGCTGTAATTGAAGCCTTGAAAAAGTTTAGAGTATATGTGCTAGGTATTTCATTTAAAATAGTAACCGACTGTAATGCATTTAAAATGACTATGGATAAAAAAGAAATGAGTACAAAAATAGCTAGATGGGCAATTATGTTATCAGATTTCGATTATACTATTGAGCATAGACACGGTACTAGCATGAGGCATGTTGATGCATTAAGCAGATATCCTATTTGTATGGTAATCCAAGATAGCTTAACTTTAAAAATTATCCAAGCTCAGGAAACTGACGAGCATATTAAAACCATAAAAGAAATTCTAAAAGTAAAATCTTATGATGATTATTTAGTTAAAAATGATGTTCTTTATAAATGTGTTAATGGTAATGATTTATTAGTTGTACCAGATGAGATGCAAATGAATATAATTAAGGCCGCTCACGAAAAAGGTCATTACGCAGTCGCACGAACAGAAAAAAAATTTAGAGAATGATTTTTACATCCCCAAAGTTAAACAAAAAATCGAGAAATGTATATTAAATTGTGTTTCCTGTATTTTAATAAATCGAAAATCCGGTAAACAAGAAGGTTTGCTACACCCGATAGAAAAAGAAGAAACTCCGTTACAAACGTACCATGTTGATCACTTAGGTCCATTGGAGAGCACGAATAAAAATTACAAACATATTTTTTCAGTCATTGACGCATTCACAAAATTTGTTTGGTTGTATCCCACAAAATCTACCGACACTGCAGAAGTAATTTCTAAATTAGAAATCCAAAAAACTGTTTTTGGAAGTCCATTTCGCATAATCTCAGATAAAGGTCCTGCCTTTACCTCCAAAGCTTTTGAAGATTATTGCGTCAGAGAAAATATTAAACATGTCCCGATTACCACAGGGTTACCAAGAGCTAACGGCCAAGTCGAACGTCTAAATTCGGTCATAATATCTGTTCTGTCTAAATTATCTGTAGATAACCCTACGAAGTGGTATACACATGTAAGCGATGTCCAACAAGTAATAAATTCGACGTTTCAGAGAAGTATTAATACAACCCCTTTTGAGCTGATGGTTGGTACTAAAATGAAGCTAAAAAATAACATCGAGATTACTAGCCTTTTGAACGCTGAAATACAATCAGATTTTATTAATAATCGTGAAGAATTGAGAAAAGACGCTAAAAAACAAATTTTAAAAGTCCAAGAAGAGAACCGTAAAACTTATAATCTCAGACGAAAAAATCCTAACAAATTCAAGCTTAATAATATGGTCGCTATAAAACGTACACAACAAGGTCCAGGTTTGAAGTTAAAATCAAAATATTTAGGTCCTTACAAAGTCATAAAAGTAAAAAATAACGACACCTACGATGTAAAGAAAGTTGGATTTAATGAAGGTCCAATGGTCACTAGTACTTGCGCCGAGTACATGAAGCCGTGGACGGATGAAGCTTCACATAAAAAAAAGATGAAGAATTTCACCGATTATGACACTACCCTGACTACGACACACCACCGGACTGACTTTAACTGATTTTTACAAAATCAATCCCGAAGGAACGAAAAAAAAAAGACGTAAGAAAAAGGAAGACGAAAAGACGTAAAAAAAGGAAAGGCGAAAAGACGTATAGAAAAAGGAAGACGAAAAGATGTTAGGTAAAAGAAGACGAAAGACGTGAGAAATAGCAAGACGAATAAGACAGAAGAAAGAACGACGAAGAGATTTAAAACAGAATAAGAAGAATTTTTTAAGGATTGTAATAATGATGACTTTTTTTTCCAGAATAGAACTTTGGATGCTGCTGTTTTTTTCTTTATCTTTCCAGGTGATCCAGCTGCTGCTTTCAGCGGTCCAAGATGCATTCGAGGACGACTGATTAGAAGGATGGCCGAGCTGTGGGATCCCATTTCCCGAAACCCCACAGAGCTGGCTTAGATCCAAAACCCTACAAAACTAGCTTACAAAAGCACCGCCAGGAGTCTGTCTCACAACTCCGAATTGAAGGACTCTAGTGATGCTGACGCATGCGCGCAGCAAGTGGCTGTCGGCGGCAGGCGTGCTGCGAGTTTGAAAGGAACTGAAGTGACGGGAAAAAACGAGAGAACAGAATTCGATGGTTGGTGCTGATATGAGGTGGTGGACGCAAGAAGGTAGTAATAAAAAGACGTAGCTCGAATTAAGATGTATTAAATGTTTTTTTTTTTTTGTGAGTGCTTGTCATCATGTATTCGCCCTGTAAATATAGCTTTTTCCAATATAACTATTTTTTCAAGAGAAGTCGTCTTTATTTCGGTTTTAAGTGTCAATTTTATTTGTGATCAAAAGGTGTTCCATATATATATACATATATATATAAGCTTCCTGTAAATAAATATATCGTCATCATCAAACGTTTCAAATCCACTGCTGGATGTACGTCTACTCCAGTTTTTCCATTTTTCCTCTCTAGTGCTTTGGTCATAAAATTAACATTGGCTACTTTCTGATTTCTTCACTCAATCTTGCTTGACGTCTTTTTTTTTTTTACATCTCTGGGATACCACTGTACAGTGTTTGTACTTCATCTGTTGTCTTGTCTTCTTGTAATGTGTAGTGACCATTTCCATTTTAACCGTTTAATTCTCTCGGTGATGTCAGCAACTTTCATCTGACTTCTTATCCAGCTTACTCTCTTTCTGTCTCTTTTAGTTACGCCTAGCATACATGTGTCCATACTAGGCTGTGTTGCTTGTAATCTTTGCTCCATCCGTTCTGTTAGCGCCCATGTTTCTGTTCCGTAAATAAGTCCAGGCAAAACACAGTGGTTAAACAACTTTATTTTTATACCAAGGGGCATGTTACTCTTCCGAATAATATTGTTTTTTCCAATAGCCCTCCATTCGTTTCTTATACTTCTATTCATTTCATTTATGAAATGTAAAATAAACGGAAGAAAAAACGGAAATTCTACTGGCAGTCTAGTAGTCAATACTACTTTAATAATTTTACTGACATTTTTCGTTAGAAATTACAGAAATACGGAAGTAGTACTGGCGTCTAGATTCCCAGTAGAACATCCGTTTTTTATTGCGTTTTTCTTTTTTTTTTTGGGGGGGGGGGGGGGTGGGGTGTTTATTGTGTGATACTGTTATCCGATGATATTTGCTGTCCAAGGTACACATAACTGAGGATTTCCTTAATCTCAATGTTGTAGACGTTTTTCTTTTTAGGCAGCTTTCATTACGAAAAGCTACCTGTAGCAGCCGTTCGGAGGAAAGCGATTTCAAAAAACTTTGGTATATTTTTATCGATCATGACCCCCAGACCCCGAAACCATCCTCCATTCAAATGTTGATATATATATATATATGTGTATATATACAGGGTGATTCATAAAAGATGGGCAGAACTTTAAGGGGTTATAGTACACTTAAAGACAAATAATATTAAACAGGAGACTAAGGGTCCCAGACGTATTCCCAAGGAGATAGGGGGCATTAAAGTTTAGGGTCCGAAATTTCAAATGATTATAAAACATGGAAAAATTGGTCGATTCGTTTGCGGTTTTTGCAAAAAATTTTCTTTATGCCAGTATTTTCTTGAAATTAAATTTTAAAGTTCAATTTCAAAAAATGCCGATAGGGGGCGCTTTAGACTTTGGAGTAACAAACAACTATTTTTTAACGTTATTTTTTGTATTTCTTTAAATGATTTCGAAAGCTTAGACTTAAACTTAAATTTTGATCTAAAAATCTGAGTCCTAACGAGTAGTTAAGTAGCGTAAACTGAAATTTGAAATTTGAAACCCTTCTCCCCCCAGAACAAAAATCAGTTATTCCCGATCTTTGTGTCGTAGATTAGGCTCTAACTACTGCCGCGTTTTGCTAAAATTATTCTTTATGTCAGTATTTTCTTGTAAATAAATTTTAAAGAAAATTTTCAAAAAATTCCGATAGAGGGCGCTTTAGACTTTGGAGTAACGAACAACTATTTTATACCGTTATTTTTTGTGTCTCATTAAATGCTTTCTAAAGCTTAGACTTAAACTTAAATTTTCAGCTCAAAATCTGAATCGCTGAGCGTGGTTCAGTAGCGAGGGGAGGGGGTTCAAATTTCAACTTCTGAACATAGTTCAGTTTGCACTACTTAACCATGCCCAACGATTCTGTGCTGTGATACGAGGCAAAAATACAACTTTCGTCAAGGACTGCATAGTCGGAATTCACTCATAAAGGCACTGGCACAGTTGGAAACGTCGCTCATGCAAACGTTAAAGCTCCATTCCTGACGCTAGTCACCGGGTGAAGAAGGAAACAGAAAGTATGCAAATGTGAAATGGGGAAGAAGAAGAACACGTATGCAAAATTTCGACACGATTCAGGCATAAAAACCACTGAACGGTGAGTCAAGTGTAAGTCGCTGTAGTAATGAATCGGAAGATGGTGCCCTTCACGAATAAAGAAAAGGCTGAGATGCATTTAATTTACGGAGCGGCAGATGGAAATGGTGCAGAGGCACAACGAATGTACGGAGAGCGATTTCCCAACAGGCGGTTGCCTAACCGCAAAACTTTCGAGCGCTTGCACAGACAGTTGTGTGAGACGGGATCATTTCTCGCTTCCCGGTCGAATGCAGGTCGTGCAAAAAAGGACGAATCAGTAGTTGTTGCAGAAGCCATTCTGGATGTAGTAGCGGCGCAGCCAAGTACAAGTACACGAACAGTGGCTAGGCAGGTGGATACCTCACAGTCCATGACTTGGAGGGTACTGAAGGATGAACATTTGCTCCCGTTTCATGTGCAACGAGTCCAGAAACTGTCTCCAGGGTATTATCCAAATCGTATTGAATTCGCCCGCTGGTTTCTGCAGCAGAACGCGCTAAATCCACATTTTGGACGAACTGTGCTTTTCACCGATGAATGTATCTTCACACGTGAAGGTACATTTAACACACACAATGCACATGTATGGGCGGATGTCAATCCACATGCTACGTATCCACATGCTCATCAGAGACGCTTTTCCATCAATGTTTGGGCAGGAATCCTCGGAGACCACCTAATCGGACCGTACCTTCTTCCTGAACGCCTCAACGGTAAAACATACCTCACATTTCTGCAACATGTGCTGCCAGACCTGTTAAACGTTGTTCCTCCACGCATCCGGCGGGTTATGTGGTTCCAGCACGATGGAGCGCCAGCCCATTACGTACGAGACGTCCGCAACTATCTGGACATCACATTTCCGAACAGATGGATTGGTCGAGGTGGTCCTGTTTCTTGGCCTGCTCGCTCGCCAGATCTTTCACCCCTCGATTTCTTTTTTTGGGGACGATTGAAGGCTCTTATGTATGAGACACCCATTGAATCCCCCGAGGAACTGGTCGCCAGACTTTCCGCCGCTGTAGGGGAAGTGCTCGAAAAGCCTGATGTTTTCGCGAATGTTCGCCGTTCCATTCTTCGCCGTTGTTCTGCGTGCATAACCTCTGGTGGTCACAATTTTGAACATTTATTGTAATTACATGTTAATAAATATGCTTTGGTAACATAATCCTAATTTGTGTCTTTTTACCTCGTATCACAGCACACAATGTGTGGACATGGTAAACTGAACTGTGCTCAGGAGTAGAAATTTCAAACCCCTCTCCCCAGAAACTTAACAACGTCTAACGATTCAGATTTTGGGCTGAAAATTTAAGTCTAAGCTTTAGAAAGCATTTAATGAGACACAAAAAATAACGGTATAAAATAGTTGTTCGTTACTCCAAAGTCTAAAGCGCCCTCTATCGGAATTTTTTGAAAATTTTCTTTAAAATTTATTTTCAAGAAAATACTGACATAAAGAATAATTTTAGCAAAACGCGGCAGTAGTTAGAGCCTAATCTACGACACAAAGATCGGGAATAACTGATTTTTGTTCTGGGGGGAGAAGGGCTTTAAATTTCAAATTTCAGTTTACGCTACTTAACTGCTCGTTAGAACTCAGATTTTTAGATCAAAATTTAAGTTTAAGTCTAAGCTTTCGAAATCATTTAAAGAAATACAAAAAATAACGTTAAAAAATAGTTGTTTGTTACTCCAAAGTCTAAAGCGCCCCCTATCGGCATTTTTTGAAATTGAACTTTAAAATTTAATTTCAAGAAAATACTGGCATAAAGAAAATTTTTTGCAAAAACCGCAAACGAATCGACCAATTTTTTCATGTTTTATAATCATTTGAAATTTCGGACCCTAAACTTTAATGCCCCCTATCTCCTTGGGAATACGTCTGGGACCCTTAGTCTCCTATTTAATATTATTTGTCTTTAAGTGTACTATAACCCCTTAAAGTTCTGCCCATCTTTTATGAATCACCCTGTATATATATATATAGGGTGGTCATAAAAGACTTCGCCAATATATGGACCTCTAGCGGCCGGTTCGCCCAATCGATCGAAATTAAATTTCAGACATAGTTTTTCAAAGGTATGATCTCGGGATTCTGTGAACGGCAACAAAGTGGCGCTCACGGTTGCGGTTATAGGTAAAGAAACTCGACATTTTCGAATGGCAATGCCCATTTTTTCCCATCGCAAAATGCTCAGTGCATGCGAAAATCCTGAAGAGCGTTGGAATGGTACGTGTCACAAGAAACGGGCGCGTATGCGGAAACAACAAATGGCTCTGCGAACGGCCTAAAAAACACGATCGGGTCACGCGGTGAAAATTTACATATAACAGAGACAAGACACTAATACAAAACGCAATTTGTCAGATATTCAGCGTTGAAAATGGATAAAAAGCGTGTTGGGAAAGTTGGTTCTTCAGTCAGGAGCTCACACATGTCGATGAAATGACTCTGTCAGCGAAAGTTCGTGTTGAATTGGTAAAACTCTATTGTCAAAATGGGATGAAGTCTTACGTTTTTACCATGGAAACTATCACCAAATACGTGGCCCATGTACCCCGAAGCTCTGCGCGATTTATAAAAGAAATTCGAAGAAACTGGCTGCGTCAGTGATAGATCGCAATCCGGACGGCCAACTGTTCCTGAGGACACTGTTATTGAAGTGCATCACATAGTGACTTCAGGACGCATGCAAACTGCAAGAGGTGTACTTCGTGTATTGGATATACCGAAAACCACGATTCTAAAGCCTACTGCTCTTTGTAATCCGCATGCTTCCATACCGGTACCAGCGCATCCATATGCTTGACATGAGAGACCATCAATAACGTACGGAGTTTGCAAATGAATTTCTTATCCGATATGATGGTGATAACGACTGGCTTCTTCGCATATTATGGGCGGACGAGGCACATTTCACCTTAACTGGCAACGTCAATACCAAAAATTGAGTGCACTGGGCAGAAACGAATCATCACGCGAATGTATCACCTATTATCTTTATACGACGGCAAAGTTGCTGTGTGGTGCGGCATTGCAATTACAATTGTTTTCGACCCTTATTTCATTGAGGAAGTGACACCAACATGTTTTGTAACGTGCTCTGTGACAGGCTCTCGCTAAACAACTATGCTACAAAATTACATTAAACCAGAATAGCTGCAGCGAAATGCACGGGATGACATTGTTTGGATGCAAGATGACGCGTATCCACATATAGCGGAGTCTGTTCGTAGGGTCCTCGAGCAGCATTTTGGCGACCGCGTCTTCTCACGCCATTTTCCATTTCCGTAGCCTACGCGATCCCCAAACCTCACTCCTATGGATTTCTGGTTCTAGAGATATCTCAAATCTGGTGTGCATATGTGCAATCTGAAAACTTTTCCGTATTTGAAAGACTATGAAATGTGAAATTGCAAACATAACCATGCTATGTTACGTTTGGCTGCATTATCTACAGTCTCCCGCTTGCAAAACAAAATTACCTGTGATGACACCCATGTGCAAAATGTGTTAATTCAAATAACAGTTCTACTTTCTTCCGATTTGTGTAGCAATCAGTGATTAGTGTCTTGCCTCTGTCATATGCAAATTTCCCACGAGCGCCCCAATCGTGGTTTTTTTGCTCGTTCGCTCAGCTGTTTTCGTGCGAGCATAACGTGTCCGTTTTTTTGTGATATACGCACCGTTCCAACGCTCTTTAGGGTTTTAACATGTGCTGAACATTTTGAGACGGGAAAAAATGGGCGATGTCATTCGAAAATTTCGAGTTTCTGTTCCTATAACCGTGACCGTTAGCGCCAGATTGCTGTCATTCACAGAATGCCGAACTCATACTTCTGAATAAGTATATCTGAAATCTCATTTCGATTGGTTGAACGAATCAGCCGTTAGAGGTCCATTTATCAACAATTTTTTTTATGACCACCATGTATATATAAATTTCCTAAATATTCAGATGAATAAAAATATAATACTAAAATCAAACATTATTGTTTAACACGAATAAAAAATGGGTTATTTTCAAATAAGTGGCACAATGTCAAAACCAAGAATTGTATTCCACGCTCGAAAGTTTAATTTCCTATAAAAATGTCCTAAAAATGAAATGAATTCATCCTAAAATTGAAACTTCCTTGTGAAATATGATGTTGGAAATTATTAAAGAGTAAAAACACAATTTAAAAATGTGATGCAATTATTTGCATTTTTCTTTACCATACATAAACATGCAATCTAATTCTAGAAACATGCATCATGGAAAATTTGATTAAAACTTTAAATTTTTTATAAGAATTTTTAAACGATGACTTACGCTCGAGAAATCTAAACTGAATTACCTGAATTTTCATTCACATTGCTATAAGGCGTAAAATTAACAGAGCCGAACCCTGGCCTGGATCTAGACACACGGCAGTATGTCAGTCAAGTTCTTCTGACATAGCCGTGTGTTATATTACACGAACCATTTCGAGCTGTTTTCGTCAAATTTCGATACTCTACTTCTGAAAATCTATGTGACCTACGTACTTGTTTTACGAAACACGTAGTAAGGCTACCCTAATTACCTAGAATCTAAAATTTTATAAACAACGCATAATTAGTTAGTGAGATAATGACATTTGTATATGTCTGATAATGGATAATTTTAACACTGACTGGCTGAATTATTCACTCACTCACTCATAAAAAAGATCTCATATATCTACTGCAGACGTCAAATTTGGTGCGAAGTTCGTTTACACTATAAAACTAAGGATTAAAAAATTCTATAGGGGAGAGTAGCCATATTTGGACCGCCGATTTAATTGGACCGTTGCCATTCTGCCATTAATTACAGGAAGAGACTCCATCTACCGCTGAAATCCTACTGATAAGAATAACGTCATTTATGATTAGAAAAAGCACCCGCCTAACACGTGCTGTTTTCAGGCAATTATAAAAAAACATAAAGTTAGCTGTTTTGATCTAATTTTTTCTTACTAAATCTAAGTGAATACTTTAAAACTAAGGTAAGTTGTTATGTTTTCATATACATATCTAAATTCATCTATTTATTTCGCATATTTTTCACGCGGATTTGTTTGATTTCGTTTTTGTTTTTAGTCTTGAGATCATCTGTTTTAAAAAATTGCTCGGTTGCCTTAATTGGGACAATTTAAGTTGCTTAAATTGGACCAAATATACGATCATAAATTTGAAAAGTAATAAATTTCGAGTGCGGTACGACTTGTACACTATTTTTTTTTAATATTTTATAATGGATTACTATCTCCATGCAAGTTTTTTTTTTCTTTTATATATCTGGATCAATTTCTTTATACAGTTTAGGCCTATATAAACAAAATTATTTTTACATGTTTATGGAATAAATTTTGTTTCCACTTTCTTTTATCTTGTATGCATTTATATTTATTTTCTTTGAATTGTTTATTTCTACGGTGTATTTGGTTTACAGAACTGAATTCAAACATTTTCCTCCTGGAGTATATTTGCGACTCTGTGAGGGGAGAGGGGGAGGCAGACTTATTACAGTTCTGGAGGGTGGAATTACACTTTTTTGCCATTAAAACGCATAAAATCTCAAACCTTCTGGTGTGAGTGGTTATTTAACGGCTCCGAGGGAGGGGGGGGCACCTGAGTTCAACACTGTTTGAATATATGTTTGAGTTTCATTAATCGTAAGGTTTTTTTTTAATGGTGCACATTTAAAAAATAATAATAATAAGATAATGTTGAAAACGACACAGACAAACTGCTTGGAAGAAAAACACCTGTGACAGCTAAAGCTGTTAAAGGTATAGGAAACGAAAAGGAGAGTGTAAGCTGTGAAGTAATTGACCTGCAAGAACGCTGCAGCTACAAATCCCCCCACCCCCCACCCTCCAAAAAAAAAAGCCAAAAAATCTTTAGAAATGCTATCTCCTTTGCTAAAATCAGTTAAATCAAAGTACAGAGGGAGACAAAAAACAGTTGTGTTAACACCTTCGTCATATAAAATAAACCTTGAAATGAAAAAATAAAATAAAATAAAAATCGACAAAAAGAATTTATTTTGTTCGATTGTTTCATTAATCGCAAACTTTGCTTTTAATAAAATTAGTTATATTTTCTAGTCATTAAAACAACCTGATGCTGTTTAGTTCAATTTAGGAGACTGGGGGGGTCCAACTTAGGCGACCAATTGCTTAATTTTGACCATTTTTGAAAAAAATTTAAATTAAATTAAAATTTAAGATTTGCAAAAAGAAATTGATCGAAAGATTTATTTATTTAGTAGATTAATAGATTGATCCCGTTGTGACAGTGATCCGTATACCCAGGCTTACAAAACATTAAAAAACTCCAACACAATACTTTGGGAGACTTAAACTTTTTATTGTGATAACTTTTAAAGGAGAGCCATGAAAGTACAGAGGGACGGGGAGAAGTAACAAGACTGCCCGTTAAGGCGCTCCCCGTAGGGAGGAACGCCAACGTCTTTCACATTCGAGATCAGGGGCAGTAGTGGTAAAATATTCATTACAATCACTCACTCATTGGCGATATAATATGTACTGTATTGGCGATGAATATAGGTGGCGTGGACAAAGGAATCAGAAGAATTCCGAAGTATTACATAGACTTAAAACTTACTCTATGGTTACAAGTATTTTAAAATTCCTGCGGTAAGGGAAAGTGGCTAAAGAAATAGCTAACACTGATATTACATGCACATTACAGATTTAACGACAGCTGAAATTAATCAGTAAGGGACATATGGCTTTTATTCGACAAAATACAAGGGTGAGAATTGATTATTAATGCAAGCCAAGAGGCTGAGAAAGTTCTAATGCGCATTTGTGTGTTACACATAAAATATGTATTACATATTGTCGGCTGGGAGGAGAAAGAAAATTCACTTCTATTTTATTCTTTTATTTTATCTCAACGGAAAATCACTGCGGTTAAGATATATTCTTATCCGTGTGAAAGTGAAAGAAAAAAAAGGAACAGACTGATAAATGATGCATGCATTTAAAACGTACTTTTAAAGTCTAAATGAAAGTTACAGTAGTGTGAGGGGGGGGGGAATGAATGCCGACATATGAAATTAAGTACTAAAATGTCAAATTTAAACTAAATACTTTATTTGAAGGGGGGGGGAGAGAATAATGACAATTTATAATGAGCCAGTAAGGTTAAATGTTGATTTTTGAGGGGAGAGGAGGATAAACGAATATATAACGGGAAAGCCGTTATACCCGTCTAGTGATGTTTTGCAGATATTCCAAAAATTAAGTGAGTTACACCTGAAAATAAGTGAAGTGATCCAAATTCGGCTACTCTTCCCTAATACTTCGGTAGGTAAGTTTGAGTGAATTTTATTTGAACTTGGCACCCACTTAGATATCACTTCTTTTCTTGCCATTATCTTCCTTTTTTCATAGTTATGTTTTTGTTAGATACCTTTTTACTCTGTTGGTTTTACGCCTTGTTAGCAATATGAATAAAAATTCACATAATTCAATTTATTTATTTTTTACTAAAATCAACACCAAGTTCATTATCTTTTACTGCGCAATAGCAAAAGTAATCTTTATAAAATATAAAAAGAACTCCATTGTTATACCAAATTATTATTAATTAAACTTTATTTGACATAATACATCAATTTTTTTTATTTTTGTGAGCAGAAAATTATAATAAAACGAACAAAAATATACAGCAAAACAGACTGAAAGAAATACGATTACTTAGAACAAAATATATGAATTTAATGTTTTCTAAATACAAAACCCATTTAGTAATAAAAGACAAACATTGTTACGTAGAAGGAATAAGAAAAATATTTTACGTTAAAATAAATGGCGGGATGCCAAAATAAAATGTTTTGTTCCATGCTCCAAAAGATAATTTCATTTAAAAGTGTATCATAATATATTGTCACAAAAATAAAACAGTACTATGACAGATCAACTTGGCTATGAACAAAGATTAAAACTATTATTTTAAAAGGTAAGACAATTATTTATATTTCTCTTAAGATAATTTATTTTCATAAATATACAAAGTGGCTGCAGAAACCCGCTTGAAAATATATATGTTTTAAATTAAAAAAACACTTACGTTAATAACAAAGAAATAGCCACTCTCTACTGTTCATGGTAACAATTTTTTCCCCTAAAAGGAATATTGCTTTTCTACACCATTATTCATAACTGAATTTTGGACTACAGGAAAGTTAAAATTTGACTGCAAAGCGAAAACAATTTTAACCCTTTATGTGCTGAATAATGAATTCCTGAAAATTGTATCTTCTAAAATATTTTTCGTGAATTTTTGAAACTACATTATAAGATATTTTAGAAGGATTTAAGAAGGATTAAAGGATTTAGAAGGATTAATTAAATTTAAATTTATAGGGATTTTGTGCAATATTTATAACCTCCATTTAAATCTTTTATTTAATTATTTTTTAGTATTTTGTAGAATGAAGAAATGTTGAAATATAATGTACGTACTATAGAAATATAGAAATATTTCCGAAATGAAAAATCCACCCCTCACCCCTCCGAACGCCAAGAAAGCTGAAAAGATGCAAAGGCAAAAGAAATCATCCTTATGAAAATATTTGTGCTTTGTGTAATCAATAATGCTTTTGGAACAGATAAAGTAATGTATCTATAACTCATTCTAAATTGTATTACTACTAATCGATGTATTAAATGAATTTTATAACAAATTATTTTAATAGCACTTATAAGTACCGTAAGTAGTAAAGGGTTAAAAAAATTAAGATTTAAAAAAATATATTCTTTATTTTTTATTTTATTTGATGCTCTAGTTGTAGTGTTTGTCATTGTTGTAATTTCACAGCTAGTGAGAATATTTTATTGAAGTTTTTATTATTACATATATATTACAAATGCACACAAGGAAAGAACCGTCAATTGGTATACATTGTAATATGGCAGAAATTTTAAGAAATATACGTAATTTTCCCAGTAGCCCAGTAGCCTAGTGATCAGCACGCCTGTCTGCCATGCTACAGGTCGCGAGTTCTGTTCCCGACTGGGCAAGATTCACTCAAGCTTTCATCCTTTCGGGGTCAATAACTAAATACCGATGGTCTCTTGTTGGGTTGACCCCTGACCGGGACACATACTGCATAGCACCTGGGGGCCCAAGGTAAAGTGAACAGAGTTGGGCACTGTAGGTCCTGATACTTCCTGGATCGTACAGCCACATGTTTAGTTTTTTTTTTTTTTTTTTTTTAAGTAATTTTCAGTTTTCAAATACATTTGATTGTAATTATCATTTCACAAAATAAACATACTTTTCTGTACACTGGTGCTTACATTTTCTTTATTTAATTGTATTTCTTAAAGCACTCAGTTGTTCCTATCCCGTCTTTCCCATTGTGAACAGATAAAAATTAATAAATTGAATCTTCTTATTACAAATATTAGTGCATGAATAAAAAAAAATAAAATAAAATAAGAATTAAAAAGATTACAAAATGCTTATTGGAAGATTTAATTTATGCGTAAGACTGATCCTCTATTTTAAGTTTTCCTTTTCCTAAGATCCTTTTAAGGAATTTCCCAATGTGATCGAAGAATATTATGGAATTCGACTCATGAAATTCAAAGTATTATTTCTTAAATTTAAAAAAATGAAAAATAAACTAGAACGGGAAGAACCGGCTATTGGTATTTTTTTTGCTTAAGAAAAATTTAAATGAATAAATATATTTTTTTGGTTTTAAATTAACATTATCATTATTATTTTCAATAAATGGACACAGTTAATCACACTAGGTCCTAAATTTTCATCCTTTATTCGCATTCGTTAAAGCACTTATGTAATTGTTCCTACCCGGGATTTCCCAGTCTGGCCATATAATTATGCAGAAATCGAAATTTTTCATTCCAAATATTGTTACGCAATTTTAAATAAAGAAAAATCATGCTTAAGAATAGATTATGAAACCCTTTCCAACACTAATGGAATACTTTTACAAAACTTTAATGTTTAATAAGGTGAAAGATGGTTTCTAAGTAAACCATTTGGAAAAGCACAGGAGAAGGTCGTGTAGTTTCGGACGCTTAAACTATTTTGAATTTTAATAAAATCTGACTAAAGTTAAAAATTTACTACTCTAATGAAAACTTCTAATGTAACATGTTATTTTCATACTTCAAATATCTCATTTCGTTTAGAATAACCTTTAATGGGTTTCCTTTGACTTTTTATAAACCTTACAATTTGACCTTTCTGATCTCTGGAGGGATGTATCGGACATGGTATTGTCCTTCAAAAAATGCCATTTTTAGATATAGAAGCAACTTATTGTTACTGCGTTTGTTGTTGACTTCACTTTTGTCTATTACACTTTAACATTTTGTTCGAATTTAAGTTATTTTCTCTTCGCAACTTAAGTGAGATTTCCTTTTCTCACCTGTCTGTTTGCTTCTCAGATTTGTTCTTTATCGTTTTTTTTTTTTTTTTTTTTTTTTTTTTTTTTTTTTTTGTCTTTTTTTCTTCTCAAGTTACATTTGAAACGTCGGTGAGGTTAAAATTTATGTCCACGATTTTGTCGTCGTACGACGTTAGGGCTTCGTACTTAATGTGCTTGGAAGACGTCAAATCTCCTCTAAAATCTGTTTCAATTAATTTTCCTTATAAGGAATCTCAGATCTGATTAGGCCTACCATTGAGATATACTTTAATTGCACTTTCTCTGTTTTTTCATCTATTGCTATATAAAAGACTCATTCATGGATTTGAGACAACCCAGCAAAGAAAGAAACAGCGGGCCATCAGCTGGAAAAAAGATGGCAGCCAGCAGTGCCATCAGCGGTAAAGTGCAAGGGTGCCATTACATAAACCTGTCGAAAAGTGTCCAAGCCAAATGCAGCTGACCCATCAGTCATGGCCAACAGCAGGCCAACATTGGTATGCCATCACATTACTTCAATCCGGCACTTTTCCTGCAGTGCTAGCACCTATCCCACTGCTATTCCTTTGCTGGCCCAGCACTTTCCCTTACAAAAATTTCATATAGAATTCTATAAAAAAACAAAGTATTATATAATTATGGCTCTTTTTTCTATAAGCTAGTATCACCAAGAGCTATAGAAATATCTGTAGAAGTATCTATAATAGAAATGTCTATAGAAATATTTGAACTTTCATTGGTTTCCATGTGGTCACCCTCCCAAGTACTAAGCGCGCTCGATGCTGCTTGGTTTTCGTGATCGGACATGAACAAATGCTTTCAGCGTACGCTACGACTGCTCGTAGTTTTCAAGCTCTCATTACACTATTTCAAGTTTGTTTCTTTTGTGATTTACGTTCCCAATCATTAAACTGGTATAGAAAATATTCTATTGTATAGAAATTCTATGTATTTTATACGCTTTTTTTATTATTGATTCTGAACTGCGTAAATTATGAAAACCGAAATCCTTTGTAACCTAGTAAAACCAGATTTAAGGAGGAAAAAAGTGCGTTGAAATAAAGAATTTATTGATTTATTCATTTACTTATTTATTTTGTTGATGGCAGTGGTGCTATATTTTTTTACAGTTAAAAAAAATAGCTTCACAGCTTAAATTGTGTTAAGATATTCATTTCAGATTTGAGTTCAAATAATGTCTTCGATATTCGCAGAGCCACCTAGAGCAAGGGTTCCCAGCAGTAATACTGCAAAAGTCCGTGCACTTCCATGTAGTGGTGGGCCAGCGCATGAGATAAAATGGATGCCCACCAGAATTTTATCTGATGATTTCCAACAGCAAAGTTGACTGAAGCTGTCCAGCAGTGGTCATGCTGTGATAGACCATCAGACAGAACTTCTCCATCATTGCCAGCACCTATCTTGCTGCTGGCCAGCAATTTCCTCTTTGCTGGGACCAGTGGCTTAGAGGTTCTGCTCTCGAATCTGGTAGACGGGAGGTGCTGGGTTCGATTCCAATCGCGCCCGTCGGCCTAATCGTTCGGAGTTTTCGTGGTTTTCTTCGAACCTTGGATTTCCAAGCGTTAATACGGGTTAGGTTCCCTTAGAAAGACCCCCACGAAGGGCACTCCCCCCTGGGCCTATATCCCTCGTGTAGATAATTGGCCGTCATAAATACAACCAACCAACCAACCAACCTCTTTGCTGGGAAGATGTTTTGAGGCACCCGGTAGGAAATACCTTTGAATGTACAATATAATTCACTACCTTCCCTGATTTTCAGTTCAGAAGGCCGGACTGTTTAAATAGCTTCCTTCAAGCAATTTCCATCGCTCTTATGGCTTATTTTCTCCATCCTCGAATAAAATAGATAAAATCGTTAAAGTTTAACTTTTAAAACCTGTAAACATTAGTCCTGTACAATCTTCCAATCGTTTTTCCGAGGCAACCCGAACGCTGCAATCCGACGCCTTCATTACTTATCAAATGCGTATTGCAAGATCTGGACGTTATAAATAATAGTAGCCCATACATCTAACACTAAAAACACTGTTGCACTTGCTATCCTACAAGCTATGTAGCTTCAAAGTTATCTTACTGCAATAGAAAACTCGAAAAAAAAAAAGAAAGAACTGACTGTCACTTAAAAAAGCACATACCGCTCGGTCTAATATAACGTGATTGTCTTTCTTCTGGTTAAATAAACACGACAGTCGCGTGACAGGCTTTACTACCAGCGGCCAACGCTTGAAACTCTACTTGTCCGGTACAACCCGCTGTCCGATTACCCGACTCAGTCTGTAAAAAAAGTGTGTGATTTTACTAAAAAATACTTAGTATCATTACAGATATTATAGCAGTTGCTAGAAAATAACCTGCAACCAATCACTGCCTGTAATATTACAAAGAAAATAGCTGTAACTGAATACATGCGTTCTTCTCTGTCGTTAAAATAAGTCATAAAATCTTAACACCCACTTGAAATTAATTGTTAAAAATTTATCGTAAAAAATTAATTGGTACAGCAGTTTAAATTGACTCGAAAAATTCTAATTCTTGAAAGTAAAAAAAAAATCACTAGTTTCGAAAAATAAATTAACTTATTATCATTAAATATATACAAACTAAATAAATTTACTGAGTCTACTGTAAATTTACCGAAGAATGTCACAATAATTTACCAAGATCTCTGTTAATCTTGTCTCTGTAATTTTCCATTAAATCTAAGATAATGGATTACCAGTAGATTCTCTGTAATTTCGCACACACAAAAAAATTAATAGTGTACCATATCCCAGTTCGAGATTCATTGAAAACAACAACGAGATGAAGTGACTGAGGAGGAAACGTTCACGATTCTAAACCACAACCAAACTATCTACTTCAACAACAGTGTTGATTTCAATTGTAAACTGGAGTGCTTCAATCATAGTACATGATACGCGTTTTTCCGTCGATTTAATGCAAAACACGCTGTCAAGAAAGTGATTTTTACACGTTGCATAGCATTTTTTGTGTCTATATATATTTTCTTTAAATAATTCACTTTACAATTAGAATAAACATAATAGGACTTCAGAAATATCTCTATAATTCTACAACCAATCGCTAAGTACAAATGTCTATCAACTAAAAACTTCGTCAGAAAATGATGTCATTAATCATGCAAGTGCATTTTCAAACTTTTCCTTTGAAGTTATGTTCCTTTTCCGAAGCCGCGGTTCAATAAAAACAAAAGCTATAATGCAGTAAAACCTCTGAATAACTGACTTCGGGAATGAAGAATTTGTCCGCTATTCTGAGGTGTCCACTTTTTAGAGGTAAAAATGTACAGATATTTAGGTATTGGGGATCGAAAAAAGAGTCCAACAAATAAGGGTGCCCGGCATCATTCGGGAGTATACGTTATGGGTTTTTACTGTATTATTTTTTGAACAAATGGATGTAATGATTTTATAAGAAATCACAAAATCCTAATCCACAACACAACGACTATTTTATCATCTATCGTAAATGACACGACGTCTTTCCGTCGATAGAAAGCAATAAGTAATTCGGTCAGAAAAGTAAAAAAAATAATAATCATTTTCCTTCGTTTCAAAGTGTTTTTGATAGTTATCACTAATCTCTTCATATGTTAACTTTACGATTGAAAAAAACAAATAGATCTGTTCCCACTGTTTTGAAAACACGGCATACTCACTTTTATGAACAAATATTGCTGCAATAAAGTCAGAACGATCGTCTTGATTGAAGAAATTCCGGATTGAGACTAAAGAATCAAAATTTCTTTATAAGTTCGACTTTGTGAGTATCTTTCAGATAATTGAGTTCATAGCAAATCCTTCAAAATAGATTTTGTACCTTCGGAAACATTGTTTTAAAGCAGTACTTTGTTTGGGTGTTTTTTTTTGCCGTCAAGTTTTCTGCTGTAAAGACAACTTCTATAAATTGTTTTTCTTTTAGAACTTTCAAATGTGATTATAAGCCAAAAAGCTACGGATTTTAAAATAATGTTTGATATCGGGAAAAAACAAATCCTCCAGTAATTTGATTATTTACTACCGATTTATAAATAAAAAAATTTATTTCGAAAATAAAAAAAAATGTGGAAAGCATTTAATATTAGTTAAGTGTTAATTTTAATTTGAAAATTCTAAAAAAGAACTCCAGTTAAAAATCGATATTTTTTTTAGCCATTTGGAAATGGTTGTTGTTTTCGGTCGAGGATGCGGGCAAATGATGCTCGCATTTTATTTTTTTAACGAAATTCAACGATGTTCTTTACTTTTAGAAGAAATTTTATTTGAATAGGTAATAGAAAGGCATAAAATCGTAAAAAATTGTTTGAGTAGGTAATCGAAAGGCATAAAATCGTTAAAAATTAAAAAAGTTACAAAATGGGTAGGCGCGAATTATCAGATATGGAAAAATCCAAAGCCAAAGAGCGAAGCCGAAATGAAAATCGTCTTGCAAAGCAAAAATTGAGGTCTTCAACTGATTATGTAGCCCATGAAAATTGAGGTCTTCAACTGATTATGTATCCCATGAAAATCGATTACTGAATAAAAGACGAACGCGAAAAAGGAAAAAATCTAATGTTTAATCGATTGATAGTAAAAGGTCATGTCTCGAGGGACTTCAATCCACTAGCCACGACGTTTTACAATCTATCGATTCGAACCGGGAAAAATTGAGCTCAACGTAGGTAATTTGTCGCAATCTGTGGATGATTCGGTGGAAATGCTTTCGATTTGTAAACTCTTTTTCTTCTCGAAACGGGACTTGGAGAGTTTATCGATGGAGGTTTTGGTCGTCTGAAGTTTGATCTTTGCGATCTGTTGTTGAAGAGGATGCGAAGGTATTTGGTGGATGAAATAAATTCCAAATGGTCGTTGTAATCTATTAAATTACATTTTATTTTTTTGCGTGTGTGTGTTTTTATTATGAAAAATATATTCTAGTATGTATATTTTAAATATTTTCTTTTAGGTTCGTTTTGTAGTCTTTAATACTTATAATGAAATAATGCGAGAACATATGTATAAACGACCAAAAAATTTACTTTAGGTACGTATGGTTAAATTATATTTCAGCGTCTCTTGCACACGTTTATGATACAATTGTACATAATAATGTGGCTTTTGGTGCGTTATTTCTGCAGTGAACAAGAGTTAAAGAACGCTTTTTCATAGCTAAAAGGATTATTTTTGAATAATTCTAAAACGTTTCAGTATATTACTATTAAGAGTTTTCAGATATTTAATGAATGTTTATTTCTGTTTATAAAAGTATGGTTTAAAAAAAAAAAAAAGTCAGTATACTTCCTGTGACGTATCAGGATTGCTTCTGTTTATACGAAAATCCTTACTGATATTTTACAGAAGCTTATAAATATTTCAATGGAATGTTCCATTATTATTGTACAGTACTCAGTAATCTCAGTATTTGAAATAATTATTCTGTATGTAAGGTTTGTTGGGGTAACTGGAACCAAGTGGTAACTGGGCCATAGGCAATTTTATTAAAAAAAAAAAAAAAAAAAAAAAAAAAAAAAAAAAAAAAAAACTGTTGGTGTTTTTTAAGTTTTAGCTTTTGTGAGCAATGCCCCTTTATCTCTACTTCCTAAAACAACGTGTATCAACTCAATCATAACTCGCACTTTGCTGTGATAGGTTGTCAAAAATTTACATTTCTTTTTTTAAAAACAACGTCAATATGGTTGAACTTCCTCGGATTTTTATTAAAATACTGTAAGTACTTTTATGAAACAACCTTTTTTTTTAAAGATTAGACATATAACTACATTAATATTATTGGGTATCTATATATATTTACTTCACGTTTTAAATGTAAGCCCGGTGTCCCAGTTACCCCATAAATGTTTCAAGAATGGGCTAACTGGGCCATGTATCCGGGGTAACTGGACCATGCTGGATCCAGTTACCCCAATAGTTATAAATAGTATTTTGTGTTTCTCTTACTACGGGAAGTAAATTTCTCCATTGGTTTTTGCTCACAATAAAGAAAATGACAGAATACCTTATTAAAATAACGTAATGAAATTTAAAAAAAAAAGCATATTGAGTGGTATCAAACCAAATTTCTTGACCCCTTGAGAAGTGGTGATGCCGTTATGGCATCACTTAATTTTAATTCATAATTGCCACATTGGCACCTGAATTTTATAATTAAAATTTAACCTTTATTAAGTACGCGAAAATATACTTTTAAATGTTTTCAGATAGATTATCTTGTAAATATTGGTATCATTAAATTATTTCAACATTTTACGAATGCAAGTGCCTTGCCCATGAAAGCCAGATAGCCAGACCTTGAAATTGTACTATACACAGGAGTCGCATTCTATAGGCATAGCTGCCAATTTTTACGCTTTTTTGTTACCACTAAAATTTAATAGAGATTTTCATTTTGTTTAATCATAAGATTTCGACGATTAAATAAGACAACATTTACTATAATATTTTAGTGGTAAGAGGAAAACGTAAAAGTTGCCAGCTATAGGGAATCTTTTATCGTCCCTACTACTATTTTGAAAATAATATCTACATCGCACCTTTCTTTAAGGAACAATAAAATTTTCCCTATATAATGCGACCCCTGGATAAAGATAAAGTACTTAAGTACTTACGTAGCCTTTTGTTCAGAGATTTACCCTTTTTCCTTAAAATACCCATGTGACTTTTATACTTATTATCTATGCTAAAGTACATAAGTACTTACTTAAGTTTTGTATTTTTGGTACAAATAAATCTAATATTTTCACTTTTAGTGCTTTTTTTTTTGGCACACTGACAGCAAAGGTTTCTCTTACAACGCTGTTTATTGACATATAATTTCCATGATCAGCCTGGTTTAAATTTTTTTAAGTTTGTTTACACTTTTTCAAACAGGACCTGATATCCGATATGAAAAAATAGAAACGCGTGTGGAACATAGACCGCCTGGTCCAGTTACCCCATTTTTGGGGGCAACTGGACCTATGAGGAAAGAAAGATGAAATATGCATATTTTTATATTTTTAAATATTAAAATGTAATTTTGACCATTTCTGTCTGATACAGGGAACCTAACTGAACACATTTACAGAAGTTCAGACTTTAATTTAAATGAACATCAGCTTTTTGAAGCTGAACTGTCAGAAGCTCCAGAGTCACATTGTAAAATCATGTCCCATTTGCCCCAACTAACCTTACTTAATACGAATTTGAATATTTCCAACTGAGCGAAAAAATGCCCAGGCTGGGAATCGAACCCAGATCCTTGGCTTACAAGGCCAATGCTTTTCCGTTTAAGCTAACTGGGCCGACAACCAGCCAGCATATTTCGCTCAGAAAACCTTATTGGTAGAACATCTGGTCTGTCATGTAGACAGCTCAACAGAATAAACCGCAGGTAATGGAACTCCATATAAACGATGGATACGTAGATGAACTATTATTTTAACACAATCAAACTGATTGGTAAAGTTATCATACGAATTTGAATATTTCCAACTGAGCGAAAAAATGCCCAGGCTGGGAATCGAACCCAGATCCTTGGCTTACAAGGCCAATGCTTTTCCGTTTAAGCTAACTGGGCCGACAACCAGCCAGCATATTTCGCTCAGAAAACCTTATTGGTAGAACATCTGGTCTGTCATGTAGACAGCTCAACAGAATAAACCGCAGGTAATGGAACTCCATATAAACGATGGATACGTAGATGAACTATTATTTTAACACAATCAAACTGATTGGTAAAGTTATCATACGAATTTGAATATTTCCAACTGAGCGAAAAAATGCCCAGGCTGGGAATCGAACCCAGATCCTTGGCTTACAAGGCCAATGCTTTTCCGTTTAAGCTAACTGGGCCGACAACCAGCCAGCATATTTCGCTCAGAAAACCTTATTGGTAGAACATCTGGTCTGTCATGTAGACAGCTCAACAGAATAAACCGCAGGTAATGGAACTCCATATAAACGATGGATACGTAGATGAACTATTATTTTAACACAATCAAACTGATTGGTAAAGTTATCATACGAATTTGAATATTTCCAACTGAGCGAAAAAATGCCCAGGCTGGGAATCGAACCCAGATCCTTGGCTTACAAGGCCAATGCTTTTCCGTTTAAGCTAACTGGGCCGACAACCAGCCAGCATATTTCGCTCAGAAAACCTTATTGGTAGAACATCTGGTCTGTCATGTAGACAGCACAACAGAATAAACCGCAGGTAATGGAACTCCATATAAACGATGGATACGTAGATGAACTATTATTTTAACACAATCAATTAATAGTTCATCTACGTAACCATCGTTTATATGGAGTTCCATTACCTGCGGTTTATTCTGTTGAGCTGTCTACATGACAGACCAGATGTTCTACCAATAAGGTTTTCTGAGCGAAATATGCTGGGTGGTTGTCGGCCCAGTTAGCTTAAACGGAAAAGCATTGGCCTTGTAAGCCAAGGATCTGGGTTCGATTCCCAGCCTGGGCATTTTTTCGCTCAGTTGGAAATATTCAAATTCGTATGATAACTTTACCAATCAGTTTGATTGTGTTAAAATAATAGTTCATCTACGTATCCATCGTTTATATGGAGTTTCATTACCTGCGGTTTATTCTGTTGAGCTGTCTACATGACAGATCAGATGTTCTACCAATAAGGTTTTCTGAGCGAAATATGCTGGCTGGTTGTCGGCCCAGTTAGCTTAAACGGAAAAGCATTGGCCTTGTAAGCCAAGGATCTGGGTTCGATTCCCAGCCTGGGCATTTTTTCGCTCAGTTGGAAATATTCAAATTCGTATGATAACTTTACCAATCAGTTTGATTGTGTTAAAATAATAGTTCATCTACGTATCCATCGTTTATATGGAGTTCCATTACCTGCGGTTTATTCTGTTGAGCTGTCTACATGACAGACCAGATGTTCTACCAATAAGGTTTTCTGAGCGAAATATGCTGGCTGGTTGTCGGCCCAGTTAGCTTAAACGGAAAAGCATTGGCCTTGTAAGCCAAGGATCTGGGTTCGATTCCCAGCCTGGGCATTTTTTCGCTCAGTTGGAAATATTCAAATTCGTATGATAACTTTACCAATCAGTTTGATTGTGTTAAAATAATAGTTCTTACTTAATACGTCACCAAACTTTTAATATTCTTTCCAATACATTTCAATTAATGTATTTGTATATGAAATTAATTTATTAATTAATGTCTAATTTTGGTTTATTTTTATTACCCGACTGAAAAGAAGGGTTATGCGTTTCATCCGTATCTGGTTATGTGGATTTCTTTATACCCTCGAAACATCCCAAAGTCTGGATGGATTTTAATGAATGATGTCTCTATCAATTTGTCTTAACGGCCCGATGGTTATAGGCTAGGTTTTGTTTTTATAAATTCAAAATGTCGGTAGAAACGAAAAATTTTTTACGCACCCTATTGAGTGGTACATCATTGGATAGGTCTTTCAAAATGAAGACGATGTTTCATTGACTATTTTACAGTCAGAAGCTCCGTTAAAATAATATACAACCTGGAAGTTGTGTAATTAGGATCTCTCGCTTTACTGCAACTCTAACCATCATAGACATCTATAGAGCTCATCAATACAGTGTTTATAGATAGGAACTAACAATTAAACACAACTTAAAAGTCATCAATACAAGTAAAGAAATTTTTTTTCCTCTCATTCTTCTTTCCTCCTGAGTGGTGCTTAAAATGCCTTGATAAAGAAGAGGGATCTCTCTGTCTTAAAATACCTTGATCAAGAAGTGGGCTCTCTCGATTATTGAAAATGAATTAATTTAATTTAATTAATGAATTAATATTTGAAAAAAAATAACTGGATTAACAACCAGTGTCATCCACTACAAGTTTAAAAAAAATTATTTCAGCTTGATTGGATGAATAATAAGTATTTTATTAACGATTGAAAATTTGAAAAAAGATATATATAGCGAGAGCGTGAGGGGAACGTCCACTGTTACTCTTGTGACCATCAGAGCAAATTTCCATATATATATCCAATTCTTTTATTACAAAATATATTTAGGATAAATTTGATGCAACTGCTTAAAAATACATGTACTCTACTTTCATAAACCATATACAGTTTGTAACAAAAAGCATTTTATTTGCCTTGATAATAAATGAAAAAAATTTTCTCTTGTAACAAAAAAAAAAAAAAAGGATTTTTTTTTAAATTGTGTTTGACGCAGAATTTCTGTGAATTATATGAGACTATAGAAATAAAATTTACAGAATATAGCAGAGTAATTACATCTTTTTAAAAAGCATTAATCATTGAACTCATCTGATAACGCATGAATTAGTTACATTTGATTTTGCAAAATGCTAAGGGTTACTCTTGTGACATTTTGTCCATAATGTACTTTTAGCAAAAATTCAGTTTAAATACTAAATAAAATAATTAAAATAAGTTTAAAAAATATATTTTGCATAGAGAACAACCATTAAGGATGATTTAATATTAAAATAACATAAAATAATGTAAAAAAAAAAAATTAAAATTAACAAACACAATAACCATATAGCAATCTCTCAGTTTCTGCTACTTCACAGAACAAGTCATTGTCTTCATTATCAATAATATTATTTGAAACTTCTCCTGTATCATGATATACTTAATGAAACACAAACTCTTTGTACGAATCATGTTAGTGTAAGGTTTGTAGTAGATATTGTCATTTTTCATGGTTTTAACAAATTGTATTTGTTGAATGCCCTTCGCTGTTGGTATTTTCTTGCAGAGTAATGAAACTTTATTGTTTTATTTCTTTTGACAAAATAAGCAGTGTATCTTAGCTTTGCTTTTTTAGCACGCACTTCATTCCACATATATCGTTATACAACAACACAAAATAAATCTACAGCATCTATACCAGAAGTATTTGAAAAAAAAAATATTCCCGATTAAGTTAATTGCGAAAGGGGTCTGTTTCATTGCAGGCATATTTGCATAGTTATATTTTTGTTTAAATTAAAAAGCAGAACCATCATATAAAAAAGTAAAACAGGTACATTTTAGGAAAATACAAATTCCCTTAAAGATGCAATGTTGAAATTTTACATACGAAAGCATTTACAAAAAATTGGTTATGACAGTTGGTTTAGACAGTTATCTCGAATGATTCTTACACGCACACACAAAAATATAATTTTCATACAATATATAATTTTTCTTACAACTGATTCAAAAGTCAGAAGTACAAGGCAGAAGAAACAGTATGAAGAACAGAAATATAAAATTCAGGGAACTGCTTTCGGAAGCTAATGAGAAACCAATCACTCATCCTACAATTAGCAGCTGAAACCTCGAATACACGAGGAACCCTCAAACCTCACTTGCTCTCCAAATTTTATTATTTTAGGGGCAATAGTTGAGGCTGGTTGTTGCAATTTCTGTTATTGCCAGTTATTGATAAGTCTGGTGTGAGATTTTTTTCCATGAATAATCTCCCAAATACAGAGTGTCACAACAAGATTGAATTCCTCTTTAATTTTTCACTATTGGATATATGTAGGCAATGTAAATCACAAATGGGTTCAAAATAAGGTAGGAAACAAGAGTCATGAAGATGATGTAATCCTGCCACAAATTTTCGAAAACATCTACTTCATTAAATTTTTATACGCTCCCTGTGTGTTATAATTATATTTAGAAACATTTTCTCCAGGCATAAAGTAATTATATGTATTTATACTTATGTACTTGTAAAGTATTTTTACAAGGATATCGGTAAAAATTTAAATACTTCTACGACTAAAACTCACCGAGTTACGATACCTGGAATTTTATGAAATATCAGAGGTTTCGTATACTAAAAAATCGACTGCTATTTTCTAGTGCGAAAAACCTCCAAAATTTCATAGTGGTTATCACAATATAACTAAGTAAGTTTGGTATTAGTGGGAATTTTTGTGTTGTTCTTGTTGAAGCATATAGATATTTTTTATTCTACAAAATTTCCCGGACAAAGGGACCGTATAAAAAATGAGAAAATATAATTTAAAAAAATAATGGCAGGAAAATTTTATTATTACAATCTTTATTCTTATCTTTTTGAACACTTTTCCAATTTACAATGTATTATCGACAGGTAAAACATAAACACATATTCCACTCTATTTGGTGGGGCATCCTGTACAGAAAAAACTGCATTACTAAACTTCAAATGAAGATTTTCAACATAAAACGCATCTCACTCATTACCTCGCTAAAAGTGCAATTACCTGTGGAATACGACCAATAGATGTTGAATTAAATGTTATTTTCCCTTATATTAGGCTTCTATATATTCTCTTGATATAACAAAACTTCTTTTAGCCAATTAAAGTAATGAGAACTATGTATTAAAGTAGGGATGCACAACCTGTGGCCCGCGGGCCAAAAGTGGCCTACGATGGGTTAACTTGTGTCCCGCGCGTTTCGTCAATTTATAACTGGGAAAAATCGCAATGTTTGTCCATGTGCCGCTGGAAAAAAAACGCGAATTTTTGTCGATCGCGGGCGGAAAAATCTCAAATTTCGTTGATTTGATGAGAAAAAATCTCGAGTTTCGTCAATTTTCCGTTGGAAAAAAATTACAGATTTCGTCAGTCAATTATTCGAATTTCATTCATCGTGTATCGAGAGGCTAATTTCGTCAATTTGCCGCAGTAGAAATTGCAAATTTCACCAGAGTCTTTAAAAATCGTGAATTTCGTTGATTGAGAGCGGAAAAATTGCGATTTCTGTCGATTCTCTGCCAAAATATCTCAATTTTTTTTAATCGGGCACAGAATAATTGCGAATTTTTTCGACGAGGTGCTGTAAAACTGCAAATTTCGTTGATCAGTTGCGGAAAAATCGCGAATTTCGTCAATTTTCCGTTGGAAAAAAATTACAGATTTCGTCAGTCAATTATTCGAATTTCATTCATCGTGTTCGGAAAAATCGCGAATTTTCTCGATCATGTGCAAAAAAATCTCCAATTTCGTATATTGGCTGCGGAAAAATCGCAAGTTTCGTCAGTTTATCGCGAGAAAAAATCGCAAATTTCATCAATTTCCACTGGAAAAATTACAAATTTTGTCACAGTCTGTTAAAATCGCGAATTTCGTCGATCGAGCGTGGGAAAATCGCGAACTTCTTTTATCGAGTGCGGGAAAATTGCGAATTTCATCAATCGAGTGCGGAAAAATCGCGAATTTTGTTAATCGATTGCGGAAAATTTGCAAATTTTGTCGTTTCGCCGGGGAAAAACCTCTAATTTCTTTAATCGGATTCTGAAAAATCCGGAATTTTCTCGATGAGGTGTGGAAAAATTGAAATTTCGTTGATCGTCAGCGGAAAACTCGCCAGTTTCGTCAGTTTATCGCGAGAAAAAATTGAGAATTTCGTCAATTTTCCTCGGGAAAAAATTATAAATTTCGTCTGAGTACAAGTTTCGTTAATCGGCCGCGGAAAAATAGCGAATTTTGTCACTCTGTCGCGGTAAAAAGATCCCGAATTTTGACAATTGGTGGAAAAAATTGCAAATTTTGTCGATTGGTCGCAAAAATATTGCTAAAGTCTTCAATCGCTCGTGGGAAAAACTTGTGAATGTAGTCAAAATTTTCCATTTATCAAGAAGGAAAAATTAATCTTCATAAAGCGTTGTATGGTTATTCATACAGATGAGAAGAAGCCCTGCATACAATTGTTTATTTTTATACGTACAAATATTATTATTCTTCACGAATAAAGAGTTATTACCCCCTCCCCCAAACCTCCCCGATATTGAATTCTGTCTGTGTTACTGATGTGGCCCTCGACAACTGAAATATTTTTGTAACTGGCCCTTCTCTCGAAAAGGTTGTGCACTCCTATATTAAAGAACCTTCTTACTGCTTTTTCACGATGCAACAATCGCAACAATATTGTTTTCCATAATCGGGGTACTTTTAATATAAATTTCACGAGTATTATCTGGCGATTGAAAACAGACTGCAATTGCTTGCAAAATAAATTAATATATTATGCTATACATTATGAACATACAGTGTGTTCGCTCTCAACGGTGTCCAATGGCTAATTCCTAAACCGTTAGTCATAGACTTACAGTTCCAATTACAAAAATGTTTTAAATGAGGTCGAGAAGTATTTTTAAATTGGTTTGAGTCAATAAAAACAATTCTTAAAAAGTTACGAAATTTTACTTTTTATACAGTCCCCTAGTCTTATAAGTTATATTTAGTACAGATATCCTATTACTCCAAGAAGTAAGAGAAAAGGTCATTCTTCTACGATTAAAACTGACCGAGTAATGGATTTTAAAGTTCAAGCATATTTTTTGTGCGTAAGAGCCGTTATTCTAAAATTTACTTGAAATATAAATAATCGCTAGATGTAAAAAAAAATAACAGTTGAGAGTAAAATTAACATAACAATATAATGTTGAAATCTATTTTCATTCTGACAAATTAAAGCAAAATATACAACTTGTAGTGACAAAACAACAGAAATTTTGTTAAATCCTTGAGGGGCGGTGATATGATTATGAAACAACTTAATTTTAATTCCCAAATGACACATTGGCACCAGAATTTTGGTTAATAAAATTCGGTTTATTATGTGTTTGAAATATAGCTTTTTCTTATTTACATATAAATTTGTTTTCAAATTCCGGTGTCAGTTCTTAATTTCAATACTTTAGCAATGGAATTTCTTTGCCCCTGTAAGGGTTAAACGAAATGATGAAAAGCAACAGTCTCAATTATTTACAAAATAAAACATATGTTAAAGTACAATTATTTTAACTAATCTGAAACTTAATTAATAAAAATTAACACTATCATAATATACTTGTACCGTGTGACTACTGTCAGTTAAAGTGCAGATACACGCGAAATAAATTCTACTAATAGTTTAGGCATTTTGTGTACATTCCTTTAAAGCATTGCCCAACTCATCTGTATTTAGATGCAAAAAAAAAAAAAAAAAAAAAAAAAAAAGGTGTAAGTCATGCAATTCAAAGTTTCACAACTCGGTAAATTTTAGTGATAGATGAATGGGACGTTTTTGTGTTATTTTGAATTAATAGTTAATAGGAAATTTTTACTAAACATCACTTAAACTGCTATCAGATTCACCAACTTTCCAAGCAATTTTTGAGCCAACTCTTGATTTCCTCCAACTTTTCGCGAAATATTGTCTCAACACTCAGTGTGATAGCAAACAGCAATATCCCCAAATTTTTATCCACAGCTCAAAAAAGTCTGCGCGACTTTCTGCCCCCAAAAGCCGCCGCGGCTTTTGGGGGCGGAATTCCCCACCCCCTACTTTCAATCTTTCAGTCAATCAGAGATAAGCGATTGATAAGAATAGGCAATAATTATTAACGGCTGGTACTAGTAGTACTGGTTTTCCTCCAACTTTAGCAACGACAATTGTAACCTTTTCTCCCTTTGAACGGGAAAAAGTTGGGTTTAAAATCGGCTGAAAAGTTGGTTGCTCGAAAAGTTGGTGAACCTGATAGCAGCTTTATGGGACCGGGGGACGGTATAAAAAATTAAATTTCGTAAAATCTTAAGAAATGTTTTTAAATATCCAAACAACTTTTAAAATAATTTTTACCTCATTTAAAACATTTTCATAATTGAAACTATATGTCTATGAATACCGATTTAGAAATTAGCCATTGGACACCGTTGAGAGTGGACACCCTTTATATTAAGCGCTGTTTTAATTTGTAATCGAAACACCGATATAAAGCTGCAGTTCTTCGATGTATTTGTGTACCATTCCAAACTTTTACTTCGAAAAGCCATTTAATATCACAATCTTATTTAACTATAATTATTTTTTTAATTATTTTTTCGCAGAATTGTCCTAAATTGTAGAAATTAAAAGATATTAACATAATAACGAAATAGCTAAAAATAAATAAAGAACCCAACCTTTCTAAAGCAAAATTTCAATCAAAATAAAGATATCTAGTGAAAATTGACTTCTACAGCCACATCATAAATGAATTTAAATTGCTATACTTGGGTAAAAATTGAGAAAAGTATTAATTTTCATTTAAATACCGATAATTTATAGTACATCTTAACGACAGGCAGTATAAAACATTGTTATTACATTATTTATGTGTTTTTGACGTAAATTAAAGCTTCATTAGGAAAACAATTAGAGGCACGGCTAGACGCTGAATTAACAAGTTTAATGAGTCTGAAAATTTTTATTAATGAGCATGCAGTAGATTATTAAGATAAAATACTCGGTTTCTTATTCGCATGCGACTTCATTTAATGACTTTCTCATTAATATTGTTATAAACTCGTTGTTTATTTTACGTAAAACGTTCTAATTACAGATTTTACGTGCAGTTTATTTAGAAAAAATTATATCCAGAGAGCCCGTGAATGTAAGCATTGTTAAAATTAGTTAGTTTCTTTAAAAAAATGATAAAAGTTATTAATAATCTTCATATTACAGTAACACAAATACAAACTGATGGCTTCAATAAAACATTAAACAAGATAAAAATAGCAAATAAAGCCTTTGTAGAACAATATTAAAAAGCAGAAAAAACCAACGTTTAAAATGCACAAATAATACATGAAAAGCAGCAAACAGCTGTTTCAAATCTACTAGCGAGATTCTTCTTCAGTGCAAGATAGGGAAAAAGGAACAGAGTGCTAGAAAAAGCAAGGCTGAGCAAAATCATAGACAGAGATACGTTGTCTTATATACCGTATGCGGGTAGCGAAGGCGCCAAAAACAACCAATGAGAGAGAAGCTGTGGAAACGTACATATTACGTAACGGTATACTTTTTACATACGTAAACATACATACATACATTTTTACATACGTATATATTTACATACCGTTACGTGTATGTAACGGTTTGAAATAAAGAAAAAATTGTATTTTTTCTTTTAGTGTAATTACGATAAATCTTCTATTTTATCGTGTTTTTGCATTTTAGAGCAGCCTTTCTTAAATTAGAGATTTTATAAAATTGAATTTATACTGAGCCTTTCGAAAAGTATGAGAAAGAATTATAGAATTATATAATCAAATAATATTCTTAAAATACATAACTTGTTTTAAACTATCTAGCTACGTTAATTACACATTTTCTAAATTCTATGGCTTTAAATTAACATGAAAGTTTCTTATAGAAATTTGTGATAATTTCTTAACTAATAAAATATGCGTTTATGAAGGAGGGAGAGAAAAAAAATACTTTTATGTAATACTTATTGCTTCCAACAAAAGTGAAAGTTTCGTATTTAGAAAATCATGAAACGCCACAAGAAAGAGCCTTTAGTGTTCTCAATCTATCATTGGCTGAAATTCCTGTAATTTATCAATGACATCTTCAATGAAGAAAATCCCTGGTAATTAATCGTTACAAAATCCTACTTTGAGTGATAAACTTTTCGTAATTTTTTTGCTTTCCTTTATCGCTTTATCCCGTACACTATACTTCTAAGAAACTATGTTAAAAATTAAGAATGAGTAAAGGAAGGCTTACATATTAATGTATATTTAGGGTATTTAAAATTAATGGTTGCAAATGTATTTATTAGTTTCTTCAATATCTTACGTTAAGCATAGATTACTATAAATGTCATATTGAATTAAATTATACTTTATTGAATTTCCGATATAAACTCGATACAAATGCTTAATTACTATAATTTCTGTTCATAAAAATAAAGTTTGGAGCAAATGTATTTAGATTTTATCTCACGCATAAAATACTACAAAAGTCATATGACATTAAATGATATTTTATTAAATTTTTGAGATAAAGTGGATACAGCTGGGAAGGAAGGATAGAAAAAAAAATACTTTTATGTAATACTTATTGCTTCCAACAAAAGTGAAAGTTTCCTATTTAGAAAATCATAAAACTCCACAAGAAAGAGCCTTTAGTTTTCGCAATCTATCATTGGCTAAAATTCCTGTAATTTATCAATGACACCTTCAATGAAGAAAATCCCTGGTAATTAATCGTTACAAAATCTTTCTTTGAGTGATAAACTTTTGGTACTTTTTTTGCTTTCCTTTATCGCCTTTTTTCCCGTACACTATATTCTAAGAAACTATGTTAAAATTAAGAATGAGTAAAGGAAGGCTTACATATTAATGTATATTTAGAGTATTTAAAATTAATGGTTGCAAATGTATTTATTAGTTTCTGCAATATTTTACGTTATGCATAAATTACTATAAATGTCATATTGAATTAAATTATACTTTATTGAATTTTCGATATAAACTCGATACAAATGCTTAACTACTACAATTTCTGTTCATAAAAATGAAGTTTAGAGAAAATGTATTTAGATTTTGCCTCACGCATAAAATACTACAAAAGTAATATGACATTAAATTATATTTTATTAAATTTTTGAGATAAAGTGGATACAGCTGCTTAATTACTACCAATTGTGTTTATAAAAAGGTGTGTATGTATGTGTGTGTGTGTGGGGGGGGGGGGTAATCTTGTTTAATACTTTATTTATCCAGAAAAAAAAGTGTTGCTTTTAAAACGTAAAACACTATTAAGAAATGTATACAATTTTTAATCTATCACTACTGATATATATTCAATTAATCAATAATACATTAATTAAATTGCTGGTAATTTTTCACTCCATTTTTTGATTTTAACCCCATACTGCAGGAAACTTTTCTTTTTTTAATAATACTAAAATTTATGTTACATATGAGAAATATTTAATCTTATTTAACTGCAGACATCTGAAATTACGTAAAATGAAAATTTTTATTTAAATATAGTGGTGGAACTAAATTTATTTATTAAAAATTTCGTTTTAATGGATTTGTATATGCATTGCTGCGCAGTATATGGTTTACTTTTTTTGAAGAATTATGTTCAAATAAAGATTAAATAAAAGAAAGATTATACGTTAGCTTATTATTAAAATTATTTAAAAATTAATTTTTGTCTGTATGCTTTATAGTTTCTTCACTACTTTCATCAAATGAATTAGATGTTATAAAACCTTCGTTATTTAATATGTTTTCCCGGGATAAAAATTACAAACACAAAAGTGTTATGTACAAAAGAAAAAAAATCTCAGGAGAAATTTAAATGGAGAAAGCTATTAATGTAAATGGGATTTTTTTCAAGAACATACGGAACTTTGGTAGATATACCAAAGGTTGGAAGCTAGAGGGGAGAACATAAATGACAGGAACTTGTCAAAAATAAATTTTTGTGATCCAGTGACCTCATCTTTTAAACATAATAAAGACTTAAGAGAACCGTGGACCTTTATTTGAAAAAAAAAATCAACCCCAAAATCGACATTTCTTTTTGTGTGTATTATTATTCTCAAATTTATTCACGAATGCGATTAGTTTACACAAAGTTACAAGTATTTTAATCTAGTTCACCAACAACTTTTTGGCTTTTTAATGTACTTTAAACCTGTTTAACTCAATACTGATGTTTAAGCTTTTTTTAAATTTTTTAAAGGCTCCTAGCTACTTAATTTTTGATCAAAATTCATAAAACTGATTAGGAAGAATCCTGATATTGCTTAAAAAGAAACTATGAATGCATTTTAAAATTCTACTTCTGTAAGACAATTAAATTTGTTTTTTAACTTATTATAAGGTAAAATTTTGATGAACATCCATATGGAATTCAGAAAAAACATCTCTAAAAAATGACTATTTAAGGGATTGAAAATCGATACACAGATTTGCTTGTGATAGAGCTTTATGTGATAAAATCCAAAATCCGGAAAATATCTCAAACATTAAGACTCAAGGAGCATTTTAAAATTTAGTTTTTAAATTTGAATTTTTTTAAAAGATCTTAAAATCATACTAAGATTGGAATTTTCTTTTAAGGTGTTCTATATACATGTGGTGAAATGTATATTTTCTCAAAGTTTCAAATCTCTATTATGAAAATTAAAAGATTTTTTTTTAAACGTCCACCGTCACCTTGATCTTACAAAAGAATCATACTCGAAAAAATCCATGTGGGTTTGAAACTGACATTGAAAAAGTCAAAGAACATGCTATTAATACAGCGACATTATATCCGGCAGTATGTAACTAACTGTTTACTTTAACAAATATACATAATAATTGTTACATGGTACAACTATATTATTTCATGCAATATTATCCATTGGGTATTTTCCAGGAAAAGCATGAGAAATGTGAAAATAGCTGTTCAGAAAATAAAGAGAAATTTTTTCAAGAAAATTTACATATATATCTTGCAATAGAGACATATACGAAATAAAATAACTTTAGATCCATATTAACGCTGTAAAAGGTGTGTACAACCGAAGAAAAACATGCTTATTTCAAAAGAGGCCAAAGGCCGCAAAAATAATTTTATTCAGAGAAGATTATAAAAAATGAAAGTGACAAAGATCAGACGAGGAAAAATGTATATTTTGTGCAAAGAAGCATATTATGAGGTTGATCAAATTAGTAGATTAATTTCTTATATTTTCTCAATTTATTTTTAATCAAATATTGTTGGAATTTGCTTACAACACCGGCTCTAGTTTAAGCTTAATTTATAATGATAAGTTATTTTTTTTAATTTACTGCATATTTGAATTTTTCGAAAAAAAAAAAAAAAAGATATAACGTAGAACCCCGCTAATCCGAACTAATTGGGACCGGTGCCAATTCGGATTACAAAAAAATCGGATTACCCGAATTTTGATAAAAATAGAAAAGGAAAAGATGCGTGCTATAAAAAATGTAAGCTATAAGTACTCAGTAGTATACTAAACATTATGTAATCCGGCATCCTAAGGTCCGATATGCTGGATAATCCTGCACAACTTTAAAAAAAAATAGTGTTCATGTTTAACCCTTTCAAGGGCAAGGAGATTTGTTTCTGAAATGTCGAATTCATACCGGAATCTTAAAAAAAAAAAAAAAAAAAAAAAAAAAAAATTCTAAATAAGGAAAAGCAATTTTACAGCTTTTTTCCAGCAAAGTTTAAAAAAGTAAAATTTCATATATATATATATATATATACATTGGTGCAAATCTTCATTAATCTTAGGTGGGATATAATGCTTCCCATCGGCCTACAAGGGGTTAACCACTCCCGGTGTTTATAATAATTCAATGGAAATTCAGAATGAGGAAATAGACAACAACCCATTACAAACGGTTCAAAATCGGGAATCTATAAATCGCCCAATCACCACGCCGATGAGATGCAAAGAAAAAAAAAACATTTCTGTAGATAATTTGCGAAATCAAACTGTTGAAAATAAAAAATAAATTTACTTTTTGCATTTTAGAAAAGAATTTTATAGTGACTGGCAAACAATTTTTTTAAAGATTACTTTTTTTTAAGAGTATGCCTACAGTGCACGTTTTCATCTTATATTCGTGTACATATGTTTTATTTTTACATTATTGAATATTTTTTATTCTGTTTCTTTAATCTGTTCAAGTATAATTTTCAAAAATAAAATCGGTTCGGATTTACCGGAATTTCGGATCAGCGGGATTCGGATTAGCGGGGTTCTACTGTTTTCGTAACGTAGTGGTCTTAAGGGTATAAATTTCCCATAATTTTTAATTATTTCACATTTCAGTAAAGAAAAAATAAACTTTAATTATTTTATTTATTTATTTGTTTATTTTGCTTTTAATACAGATATTCATATGTGATTCGTTTAAAAAAATAATTAAGTGTAATTAGTTCGTAATAAGCATGAGAAATAAAAAAAAAATCTTATATAACAGCAATTTTTGCTACCGTATATTTATACGCCTCTCTCAGTGTATATATATATATATATATCTACCCTATATATATAAAATCCTAACGAATCGAATTGAAACGAATTTATGTAACGATTCTATGAAACGACCGATTAAACAACTGATTAGGTTTCACGGCGATTTCTCCTAAAATATGGAATACTTTGCGATGAAATTAACACCAAAAATCCGTATTGATCCACAGATCTCAAAACTGGTATTAGAATTTTAAAATTAGAATTAGTTTTCAAAATATTATTTTTTTTCTAATTTTAAATACTTTTTTTCTAATGATGGCAACTCAAATTTTAATCATAACAGATATTTTTTTCATATTTTAGAAAAGGTTATTTTAAATTAATTTGGCGACGAGTTTCGCCTCCCTTAAATGTATGCTAAGAAATGCATCATGTTACTTTTATTCAGAATTCAATTTGTATTTCATTATCATTTTATTTAATACAAAACTTTGATTTAAAATTGAAACCTTTAAAATAAATGGCTTTTACTTCATTCTTTTTTTTTAAACGAAACGAAAAGAAAAATATTAGACACAGATGTCATATACGCAACGGGGTATCTAATTGGCGCCAAAATGGTGTTATTTTGCCTGACATGGTAACCCGGCTATTGTTGCTTATATATTAATAAATGTTTATTTGAATTTATTTTCTTTTATTTACAAAAAATGTTATAAATTGTATTGTTCTATAGTTATTAATTATTTTTTTTTATTTATTTATTGTTATTTCATTTTAAAAATAACAGAAAATAATTTAAAAATACATATGTAACAGGTATTTGAAAACGAGGTTTTCGCCAAATTGTCGTAAAAAAAAAAAAAAAAAAAAAAAAAAAAAAATCACGCCAAACCCGGTGAGTATGTGACAATGCAACAAGTCATGAGATTTAATTTCCACTTCAAAGCAACGTTTTAATGTTGTTTCTTCTCCCGTCGACCAATTTCGCCAAATTATATAAATAGCCAAATTATACAAATTGACATATTTTTTTTTTATATTTTAAATAACAAAAGAACAAATAAATCAGTATAACATTAATAAATATACAAATAAAAAGTCGAAATAAAAATCACTTGATGACGTAAACACGTGTAACTTGCTAAAAGTCAAGTGAATGTGACATTTACGACCAACCATTATTGGCATTTAATCTTATAGTTTGGCGACAGATTTTTGGTCGATGGGATAACCAAGTAGCACCGTTTTAATTTACCACTCAAAAAATAAAAAAAATGCTAACTGGCGAGTTAAAAAAAAAAGCTATTGGCGAGATTTTCACCCGGCTAACATAAAAGTACCAGGAATTCTTTGTGATCATGGCAACTTTTATGTAGTTTTATTCGAAAAAATAACTTTGATTCTTTAATCAAAATGGAAACCTTTCTTATGAAAAGTGAAGGAATCAGCCCGTTGTTACATGACTAGGACTATTATAACATTAAACAAAAACCTAATTTTCAGAACAAATTAAAAAAACAAAATTTATTTCCTAAATTGTTTAAGCCCGAGAAGGGGCAGATATTGAGATATTTCATTCAATTCGTTCTACATTTAATGTTAAATTTTTGTAACAAATAAGTTAAACCAATTGAACATTAAAAAATAAAAATGAAATTCATACAATATAATACTTTAAATACCTATATACTTAGATTCCGATCAAATGAAATGGAAATAAATCTTAGATTTTTTTTTAAAGTTTTGTATTTTGCATGTATCTTATATTTTGTACAACCGTCATAAACATAATGCAAAATCTGCAGTACAAATATTTACAACTTAAAAATGGAAAAGTCTAAGATTTATTTCGATTTCATTTGAACGGAATCTAAGTATATAGGTGTTTAAAGTATTATATTGTATGAATTTCATTTTTATTTTTTAATGTTCAATTGGTTTAACTTACTTGTTACAAAAATTTAACATTAAATGTAGAACGAATTGAATGAAATATCCCAATATCTGCCCCTTCTCCGGATTAAACAATTTAGGAAATAAATTTTGTTTTCTTAATTTGTTCTGCAAATTAGATTTTTGTTTAATATGTCAAGTTTTTTAATAATCTCTGCATTCAGAAGAACACATTTCAAAATTAATGGAGGGTATCATAATCAGGTTTTGATTTTTTGCGACGCGTAAATTGCATCACAATTTGTGATGCAATTTACCTATGGATAATTCAAAATGTTTCACCAGTGAAGTAATGCAGGTTGCTGTATTTTGGTCAAAAAACTACAATCTGAACTTAAAAAGTCTGCTTGACAATGTAATTTTTATTTCCACTATGACGCCATATTCTTCTTCTTTTTAATTCTTAAAAAAAAAAAAAACTATTTCAGTTTCTTCAGTTTCATGTTTCACGAGAAAATCATTCAACTAAGAATAGGCAAATTATTATTACGGCTTTTGAATTATTTACAACAATGAAAGAAAAACGTTAAATTTTATTAGTAAATGTCCGTTGATTCTCAATGAAAAAAGCGAAATTTTGAATTATTAAGAAAAATATTTGAATAAAGTAAATAAAAATTAGCCCATGTTACTCTCTAGATCCACCTATATGCAAAGGCATTTTACGATCCGTTTTGACCCTGACGTCAGGCAAATGTTTTTACACTTTGAATCTATTTATATAAAATCCAAGTCTCTGTGTGTCCCTCACAATTCCGGTAGGACCGCCTCATTGAAATGAGTAATTTTGGAAAAATACTAATCCAGGGTTACCACAGTAGCGCCAAATGTTAGCCGACTTGGCGATAGCTGGCGAATTTGGCGAAATTCCTATTTAAAACCATTAATCTTTCATAAAAGAGGTCACCAAAATTTAATTTAAACTCCGCTCTTTTAAGATATTTTTTTCAAAATCTATGGGTGAGAATTTAAAGTACGTCTTTACATCTTCCTCCCGATGCTACTAATAAAATAACCGCCAATAGATTGCGCTGTACTGTGAGAGCTCCTAACTGCGCGATTTTAATGTGCTTTAGGTACTTTTCCAGTATAGGTGCCTTGGCGAAAAATGAAATTTGGCAACATATTTTCCGGGAACCTATCCACTGTTTCATTTTATATACACACGCATTTATTTCGATATTTATATGATTTATTTAACATAAAAAAGCCGTTTCTCTAATTTTATAGAGAAACAGATATTATTTGTACATAAAAACATGAATAATATACATATAAAATAAACATATAAAACAAACAAAAACGCTCATCAAGTTTGTCTTCATAGCTGTTTATATGATTTGACAACAAATCTCGATATTTTCCCGTTATACGCACACCATGCCAAAATGTATGCTAATGAGCCAATTATTTCAAAATGCTAAAAATGCCCAAATTACACAAGCTTTTTTTTTAAAAATGCCAATGCCCTTACAGTGGAAAAGTACTAAACTGTCTATGATTTTGCGCTATCTGTGTTATAGTTTATACTATATGCAAGGTGGGTGGAGCGAAGAGTTTAAACTTTAAATATTAACGTTTCGGCACAAATGTCATATACATATATATATTGGCGCGATTTATTTCTTACGCCAATGTCATATACACAACGGGTACTTAACTGTCCCCAAAGTGTCGTTATTTTGCTTGATATGGTAACCCGGATGTTGTTGTTCATGCCGTTGATGTTTTTGCCAAATTGGCGTCGGAAAAAAATCGCGCCAACATGGGGCATTTATGACAAATGTGCCAAAATTTCTATAAAGCAGTATAAGACTAAAAAATTAAGAATAAAATAAATGCAAAATAAGACTAAATAATAAAGAAAAATCATGTGTTAAGCATAGAATATGAAACACTTTCCAACACATACTGAATGTTTTAACAAAACTTACTTATCTTATTTACCTTATTTCCCTAAATAACGAAGTAAACATTTTAGAAAACGCGTAAAAAATTTTAAAAATTGATTTCAGCAGTTACCATCCATAGCCAATAGTGCCGTTATTACATGCCACTATTTAGCTAAAATTTAATTTAAACTACTCTTAAAACTACTGAAATCACATTTCCAGATATTATCACCCATTGACGGTTATGTATCCAATTCTTTGCGTGACCCTGTATATGATTTTATCTATATTCTACAAACATTTCTTAGTAAACTAAATGCAGTTCAGCGTAAAACTGAATAACTCCTTTAAAAACCACCTTTAAGCAATTTACTCTCATACTCAGTAACCCTTACGAATTCTTTTGTGTAGCCCTGCATATCAACTGTAGCATTTATACACACTGTATAGTATGCATAAATGTAGTGAAACATAAAAACGCATATTATAATTAAAAATGCATTTCTAGCAATCATTGCTTATGTACAATACTTCGGAGAAAAGTTTGTTGGCGAGAAAGTAGTTTGCCAAATTATTTTCTAACAACCTATTTACTGCTTCATACTCACAAGCAATTTTTTCCACATGTATACAATTTATTTAATGTAAAAAAAAAAGCTATTTACCCATTTTTATAAAGAAACAGAAGTAATTTTTGCACAGATGTCACATACGCATCGGGGTTGACGTGATTTTTCTCTGACGCCAATTCGGCAGAAATCTTGCTTTCGGATACCAGTTACTTATATATTTTTAAATTATTTGCTATCATTTTGAAAAGGAAATAACTATAAATAAATAAAAGTTTCAATAATAACTATAGAACAAAACAGTTTATACAATAAAAAAAAAACAGAAAATAAAAGTAAATAAACAATTTATTATTAAATAAAAAACAATAGCCGGATTACCATAGCAGCCAAAATAAAACCATTTTAGCGCCAATTAGGTTTCCCGGTTCATATCTGAAATCTGTGCCGTAATTTGTATATAAAAAATATTATATATATTTAGAAACGATTTTTATGTATATAAGTGCATATATAAACAAAAATAAAAGTTCATTAGATTTGTCTTCATAGCTGTTTATATATTTTTGCAACATATCTCACTTTCTGATGCTCGAATTGCGCCAAGATTTTTTTAAAATGCGCTATAATGGAAAAGTACCTAAATAAATAATTAACAGAAATAACCAATTATACAAACTAAAACTTTTTATTTCGAGATCAAAGCATTGTTTTTAATTTCGATTAAAAATACATATATCCTTGGATAACTTTAGTTGAAATTAGGTTCACAGCTTAATATCTCATTCCATAAACCTAAACAAACAGAAGTGATTCTTTCTTCGTGAACCGTAAAAAATATTAAATCATTGAAGTAATCATTCACAAATTAAGTTCTCTAACAATCAATGGACAATATTCTAATGACGTCATAGTAGGTAAAATGGTGGCGGTATCATTTGTTTATGGTTTGAAATCACAAAGATTTAATTTTGCAATGTCTCTTAGTTACATTATTTTATTGTCATATTTATGAGCTCAGAACAAAAGCATATTTTTTCATTATTTAGTTATTAAAGACGGAAAAAAAATTATAAATGCATGATTTAAAAAATTTAATAATTTTCTTTCTTAATACTAAAAAATAACATCGGGAAGTAACAGCGGGTTTAAGTTAAATAAGTTTAAATGTTTAATTCTGTTGTAATATTCAAAATAGCTGTATTTATTAGATTTCAGTAAACAGCATCAGGTCTCGATTGAACTTTGAAGTTAGAGGAATTACAATGTAATTTCAGGACCTTTCTTTTGGAGAAGCTTTTCTAAATTTCACTTATACATGGAAACTCTTCAGTGTTAGAAATATTATTCTTAGGACCGACATAACTTGAGAACGGCCTGCAATTTTACACAAGTTTTTGAAAACAACTTTATATCAGAAATTTTACTAAAAATTGGTTACTTTTTTGTTATAGCGGCCCACACCATTAGGATTATGACAAGTTGCAGCCAATTTCGCCAACGTCTTAACCAAGGTCGCCAAGCACACACATATACTACCTTATAATACCATTTCATGAAATCGTATACGATAATTTAATAGTTTATACCTTACTTCAAGTGTGTAATTTATTTATTTTTAAGGCTTAATAATATAAACTGTCCAATATGTGAATTTAAAAAAATGTAAACAAAGATTGAATAGACATGACCGCAAAGAGCCTCAAATCTGCATAACACTTGGAACCAAACTGTGCAGATTAGTGGTCTTCTACTGTACATAGTTTTTCATAAATGTGTTTCGTTCTTAAAATGTGTTATTTTCATCTATCACTGCGGAACAAGCGAGAAAACTCATATTTTTGCACATGAGTTGTATATATCTTTATATCTAAATTTCCGTCATTTTTGACGGGCTACCTTTCTAGTTTATAATATTATTAGAATTAGCAAAGAATTAAAAATGAGTAGCATCAGGGACAAAAAGGTGGGAAGAAAAAATGAAAAAGTTATGATCTCCATAGGCTTTTCTATGTTAAATTAATATTGAGAAGTGACACTGGAACTAAATAAGTATTGCGCTGCAGCGCAATACTTAAATAAACGAAATAATGGGGACAGAATAATATTCGGCGACTTATCACACCTGTGGCTGGCTAACATTAAAGTATCAAAATGGCCGCCTGGAATATAAAAAGCGAAGGCATCCGCCTGGAGCTGTTCATAATAGTCACATGACTAAGGCTATTATTATAGGGATTGTTTTCAATTTTAAAAACAGCGCAAAGAATAACATTTCCTAACGATTAAAAATTTATTTTCACGTGACTATTAAAAACAGAAAAAAAAAAACTTTAAAATTACTATTAAATGAGTACGTGTTAAAGGCAGGAAAATATTGAAAATTATGTCCTGAAAATTGTATTTACACGTGAATATTAAAAGGGAAAGGAAACTTTAAAATAATAAATACATTAATATGCGTTTAACCCTTTCACGGACAAGGCACTTCTATTCGTAAAATCTTGAAATCAGTGAATGACACCAGAATTTACAAAGAAATTTCGAAATACAAAAAAGCTTTTGTTCACTTATCTAATAAAAGGGAATTTTTCATCTCAATATTCTGATGCTAATGTGGCATTTAAGAATTAAAATTAAGTGCTCCAAAAATGAACCACCGCGTTTGAAGGGGTTAAAGCAGCAAATTTTAGTAATTGAATTATGTAAATCGTTTTATAACGCTGTTAAAAAATACCGAGAGACAAAGACTCTGTTTACTTAATTCATTTTATTTTAGCTTCTTTTCAGATGTTTAACTGATCTTCTTTAACCAAACACGAAAACAACCACTGGATGTCTTAACAGCAACTGATTCTACCTTAAATTTTTGCAATAAAAGGGAATTGAATGGAAACCCGCTTACAGGGAGATCGCTACAGGTTTTTTCAGTATAATTCAATCTTCTCTAATCTTTTAAAAACCGATCAGATTAGCGTGCTTTTAGATTCTACAGTGTCTGAACGGGGATTGGCGAGATTAGCTTGCAGGGGGCAGAGCCCCTTAGTCTATATCTTCTTCTATACTAATATTATAAAGAAGTAAAGATTGTTTATTTGTAGGAAGTAAGCTCTGGAACTACCGAACCGATTCCAAAAGTAATGGTATCAAAATGATGGTGTTAGTCCAACTTAAAACATAGGCTATATCTTATGTCCGTGCCACTGGCCGAAAGGGGGTGCAGAAGCAAAAAACGTTCTAAAAATGCGATTTTTGTGTTACTGAAGTGCCTAGAAACATGAAATTTGGAATGGTAGTTACTTATAAGATACTAAGGTTTTCTAACGACATTTCTTAAAAAACTCAAAATTAAAAAAAGCTGAAAATGCGTCAAAATCGTTCCGAAAAACGTTCTAAATGGCGATTTTTACGCAATTTCAGGAAGTACCAAACCGATTTAAAAAATAATGGCGTCAAAATGATGGTGACAACCCTCGCTCCAAAATAGGCTACATTTTATGTCGGTGCCACTACCCCTAAAGGGGGTGCAGGAGCAAAAAACGTTCGAAATTGCGATTTTTGTGTTACTGAAGGGTCCAGATGCATGGAAGTTGGCATGTTAGTTACTTAATTGATTTAAATGATCTCTAAGAACATTTCTTAAAAAATTGGAAATTTAAAAAAGGTGAAAATGCGCAAAAAGCGTTATAAAAAAGTTCTAAATGGCGATTTTTACGGAATCTCAAGAAGTACCAAACCGATTTAAAAAATAATGGTGTCAAAATGATGGTAACAACCCTTGCTCTAATATAGGAAACATTTTATGTCGGTGCCACTACCCCTAAAGCGGGTGCAGGAGCAAAAAAACGTTCGAAATTGCGATTTTTGTGTTACTGAAGGGTCAAGATACATGGATTTCGGAATGGAAGTTACTTATAAGAGATAAATGATCTCTAAGAATATTTCTTAAAAAATTCGAAATTTAAAAGGTGAAAATGCACGAAAAGTGTTCAACAAAGCGTTCTAAATGCCGATTTCTATGATATCTCAGAAAGTACCCAACCTATTTCAAAAGTAATGGTAGGAAATTGATGATGACAGACCTTGCTCCAACATAGGCTCTATTTCATGTCAGTGTCACTACCACCTAGGGGTTGCAGAAGCAAAAAATGTTCTAAATTGCGATTTTTTTTACTAAAGGGCCTAGAATCATGAAATTAGGCCGGGTAGTTATTTGTATGATACAAATTATCTCTAAGAGCATTTCCTAAAAAAATCGAAATTTAAAGTTTGTGAAAATGAGCGAAAAGCGTTCTAAAAACGTTCTAAATGGTGATTTTTACGCAATCTCACGAAGTACCGAACCGATTTAAAAAATAATGGTGTGAAAACGATGGTGACAGCCCTCGCTCCGACATAGGCTGTATTTCATGTCGGTGCCACTATCCTACGGGGGATAAAGGGATAAAAACGATCTAAATTGCGTTTTTGGTAATACTGCAGGGACTAGTAACTTGAAACTAGGCATGGTAGTTAATTATAAGATATAAATGATCTCTAAGATCATTTCCTAAATGTTTCGAAATTTAAGTAGGGGGAAAAGGGACGAAAAATGTTCTAAAAAACGTTCTAAATTGCGATTTCTGCGCAATCTCAGAAAGTTCCCAACCGATTTCAAAAGTAATGGTTGAAAATTGATGATGACAGCCCTTGCTCCAATATAGGATCTATGTCATGTCGGCGTCACTACCACCTTGCGGTTGCATTTTAAAAAACGTTCTAAATTGTGAATTTTGTGATACTGAAGGGGCCAGCAACTTGAAATTTGGCATGGCAATCACTTATGAGATGTAAATATTCTCTGAGAAGAGTTCCTTAAAAATTTGAAATTAAAAACGGGTGAAAATGAACGAAAAGCGTTCTAAAAACGTTCTAAATAGCAATTTCTACGCAATCTCAGGAAATATAAACCAATTTCAGAAGTAATGGTTTCAAATTGAAGTGACAGTCCCCACTCCAACATAGCCTATATTTTACGTTGTTGTCACTACATTTGCGGGTTACAGGAGCAAAAAATGCTCTAAATAGTGTATTTTGTGTTACTGAGGGTGTCTAACATTTAAAATTTGGAATGGTAGTTACTTCAAAGATACAAATGTTTTCTAAGAATTGTCAAAAGAAAATTACAAATTTAAAAGGATGAAGTGAGCGAAAAGCGCTCTATAAGCGTTGTAAATTACGATTTTTATGCAATCGTATGGAATACGAAACCGATTTCAAACATAATGGTTGCAAATTGATGGTGATAGAACCTGCTCAAACATAAGCTATTTTTCATGTCGAGGGTTGCAGGAGCAAAAACTTTCTAAATTGCAATTTCTGCGGTACTGAAGAGGCTAGAAACTTTAAATATAGCACGATAGTTACATATAAAATATAAATGTTCTCTAAGGACAGTCGTAAATAGATTCGAAATTAAAAAGGGGATGAAGAGAAGGATAGGAGCGAAAAGCATTCTAAAAGAGTCCTAAATTACAATTTCTATGGAATCTGAGGAAATAATAAACCTATTATAGAAGTTATTGGTTGGGAATCAAGAGTGATAATCCCTGATCCTAAATGGGCTATATTTTAAGCCGGTGTCACTACCACCAGGTTGGCAGGAACAACAAGAAAGCCTTTAAAAACATCTAAATTCAGTTTTCTATAGAATATTAGGAAATACCAACCGATTTCAAGGTTAATGTTGGCAAATTAATGGTGACTGTATCTGTTTCAACGTTTTTCGGGACATTCTATTTCAACTCTGTTTCGGCATTTTATGTTGGTGCCACTAACACCAGAGAAGTGGTAGACTGCTAGACAAGAAGCTTGGAATTTGACATGATGGTTAATTTTAAGATGTAAATGTGTTAAGATGGTTTCTAAAAAATTCAAAACTTCAAATGAATACTGAAATGAGCGTATGAAATGAGCATAAAAGTCTCAAAATACTTTCTAAATTATCATTTATTTGGAATTGGTTTTAGTTCTTCTTATTTATTAAAATCTCATTTCTGTTTATTGCACTTTTATAATGAAGTTTAGTAAAACTGTGGCTTAATTTTTGAATTATTTCAAAAAGTGTTCTTCTAATAAAAAATAATCATGCAAATATCACTTGGCATATTTCAACTATTATGCGAGCAAAGCCGCGGGGTTTGCTAGTATATATATATACCGGGTGTCCTAAAAAGGACTGATTGATTTTAAAATTCAATAACTTGCAAACGGTGACAGATATTTAAAAAATTCTTGCACGGGGCTTATGCCTGATGTCAAAAGTTTTTTAGAGTGATTTTCGATTTTAGTTCGAATTACAAAAAATAGATGGCGCTGTAAGCAATAAGCGCAAAATACAAGCTCGAGTTTTTTCGCCTTTATCATCTTCCATGCAGAAAAAGGAGATAACTATGTATTGATTTGGTCACAAAGTACCAAACAACGATCCTGAATTTAGCGTCTATTGATCTCAGCGGCATCTATTGTTTGTAATTCGAACTAAAATGAAAAAGCACTGTAAAAATACTTTGGACCTCATGCATAACCCTCCTGCAAGAATTTTTTAAATATCTGTCACCGTTTGCAAGTTATTGAATTTTAAAATCAGTCAGTCCTTTTTAGGACACCCGCTATATATACGGATGTAAGCATTCAATTTAGATGTATGTAAATGGTCTTTTTTTTTATCAAAAATTATACAAAAGAGGAAAACTACAGATGTATTCCACGATCGCAAGATGCAAACTGTTTAAGAGTTCTTATTATTTGGATGGATTTGGTTGGATGTATGGATGTATTTGTAAACAAAGAGAGTCATGCCTACAGAAAGTAAAACATGGACTGCAACCGCTACCTGTTGATAAAAAATGATACTTTACTCTATCTGTAAACCAAAACGATCGTTCGATTCGAGTTTTTATTACATACGACCAGAAACAAAAATTTTAAGGAATGTCTAACCGCACGATCGTGCGGGTTGGGTCTTAAAGGGATATGCGTAATGCCGTTAACAATATTTTTAATGTACACACTTGATTATTCGAGGCTGAATCGATCGATGCTTTCTATTAACTGACACACAATATAGATTTTTTAAAAGTTTATTTGGTATCATTTGAATTGATATTTTTAAATGTGTATTTTGTAATATCTATTTGGAATACTTCTTAAATGTTCTTATGAAAAGAAATGATTAAATAAGGAGACAATTCAATTATTGTGGTAAAATTTGAATCATTTAAGAAAATTTTAAAGAAGTACTTCTCCTACAGTTTCGAACAGTCTGAAACATACTTTTTTGCATGTTCTTCTTACGAGTATATTCTATAACAGTAGGGCTTAGATTTACGAAAAGATAATTACTTCAATGTCAAGACATTTCTAACTAGTATGTTGTGGCCATCACAAAACTTTCTTCTACATAAATCACGTCAATTAAATCATTTAAATAGTACAAGAAATTACATGAATTTAGCACCAATTCATATCGAAGCCTATCTGAATTTGAAGTTGGATGAAAATTCATGCATTAGTTCTTGAGATAGAGCTATAGCGGAAATTCTGAAAAAAATGTAGCATAGCAGCGCCACCTGTTGAGCGATTTACACCAAAAGTAAACAGCACTAAACGATATCAAGGTATACCTAAATCTGAAGGTTGTTGAAAATCCAAGCATTAGTTCTTGAGATAAAGCTATTGCAGAAATCGCAAAAATACAGCATAGCAGCGCCACCTTTTGAGCGATTTACACCAAAAATTAAACAGCTCTAATTTATACGTCAATTCATGTCAACGACTAACTAAATCTGAAGTTTGATGAAAATCCGTGCAATAGTTCTTGAGATACAGCTCTTGTGGAAATCGTGAAAAATGCAGCACAGCAGCGCCACCTGTTGGGCGATTTTTACCAAAAATTAAACAGCACTAATTTATATCAGGGACTAACTGAATCTGAAAATTGATGAAAATTCGTGCATTTTTTCTTGAGTTAGAGCTATTGAGATAATCATGAACAATGCAACATACCAGCGCCACCTGTTGGGCGATTTTCACAAAAAAAGTAATCAGCACCAAACTATATCTTGGACTAACTGAATCTGACTTTTTATGAAAATCCGTGCAGTAGTTCTTGAGATATAGCAATTGCAGAAATCGCGAAAAATGCCGTATAGCAGCGCCACCTGTTGGGCGATTTTCACCAAAAACTAATCAGGCCCAGTTTATATCAAGGTCTAACTAAACATGAGGTTTTGTGAAATTCCGTGCAATAGTTCTTGAGATAGAGTGCCCACAAAATTTTTGTCGCATACAGACTCACAGAGTGACAGAGTGACAGACAGACTCACAGACAGACATTTTCTAAAAACCATCAAATCGTGTTCTGGGCATTCTAAAACGTATAAATCCGTCGAAAACCGAAAGTCGATATTTTTCACGAATCCAATACTTTCTTCTTGTAAAGATAGAAGAAAGTAAAAATATAGTAAAAAATCATATTAAAAAATCATTTTTTTTAATAAATTATTTATGTTACTTAAAATCATATCCGTAATTTGATTAAATATAATGTCAGGATCTTTCAAAAAGTAGAGGTTTAACTGAAAAGTATATGCTGAACTTTAGCATTTTGATTATATCGATATACTGAATATATAAAAATTAAATACAATGACATTTTAAGATTGCAACTTTGAATACCTTAACGAAAAAGGGACGTACTAAAAAGCGTTTTACACCTATTTATAAAACATTACGCGATCGCCACAATATACCGAGTTTATCTAAACACATTTTAAGCAACATGTTAGAAAATTATTATTATTTTTTTATTATTTATTTATTTATTTATTTATTTTTATTTATTTTTATTTTTATTTATTTATTTATTTATTTATTTGCCAACTGAAGGGAACAAATCTTTTTTTATGTTAGATATTTAAAGTAAAATAGGCAGAAAGATTTCAGGGAAATGAAATAAATGGCGTCTAGTTTATTTAAAGTAATTTTCTGTAATGTTCTGGTTAAAAATTCAGAAAAATAAATAATGAAAGTTTGCAATAGTAATACACAATGTTAAAAAAGAAAATGTTTCTAATTCTACAAAAATATAATAGAACCACGTAAGAATATATAATGTAACATCGGTTGATTTAACCGCATTTCCAAGAAGCATTACATTATCGTTAAAAGTTCAGAAACAAATAAAGTTTCGAGATTTAAAGAAGCAGCTTAAAAAAAAAAAAAAAAAAAAAAAAAAAAAAAAAAAAAAAATTCACTGTCCGCAAACTTCTGAAGCATTTCTAAGTAATTTTTACAGCTGATTAATCTGTTTTTTGAACACATAATATTGGTTTTATACATGTTATCTATTATGAAGCGATCATTTTAATGCTCAACAAATGTGTTTAACAGACAAACATGCTAAATTAACACCATTTGCAATAATGTGAAAATTAATATTTCATTATTAATTATAATTTATATTATAATTAATAATGTTATTCTTGTACATACAAATTCAGTTACACAGTTGAAAATACTTATTTGAGACCTAATAGCTCCGCAAAAAGATAAAATGGGTTATGAAAACTGAATAATACACTGTAAAATGCTATTCGGAAGAGATTCAGAACCCTGCAGAAAGAAACTTCGCTTTTATAAATTCGTCATACCCATTTATGCCTGATTTTTTTGTTTTCTCAAATTTCTTAAACTGGACTGGAAAAATACTTAAAAAAAATACGATAAAATATTTTTTTATTTATTTAATAAAATGTAAACGTACTAAATATGGGAATATCCACATGTGTAAAAATGCATAATTATATGTTTTGTCTATATTTATATAAATTTAACTTTTAAATTTTATATTATATACTATAATTAGTATTTATATGAACGACTAAAAATATATTTATTTTTTTACAGAGACTAATTATATTATAAGTATTATTAATAACAAATTAAGAATAATCATATAGGAGGCTAAAAAACAATTTATTTCAAAATCATCTTGAAAAGGACTTTACATATATAACTGTCCCCTAATTGGCTATTAGAAATATGTATCCATTTGAGCCTAGCACCCTATATTTTATACGTTACAAACATCCATAAAAAATAGACTTCAACATATAATTTCGCAATTTAAAAAAATGCGTATTTCAAAGAAGTCTACAAGATAAGATTATGGTTTATTTATTTGGATCTTTGATACAAAAAAATACAAATAACCTTACTTTTCACATTTCGCTAACTTTAAAAATGAAAAAATCTATAAACACCGAAAAAAGGTCTTTATTTAAGTACATAAATATCAATCTTATGCTATCATCTCTCGGAAATAGATAAAGACATTTATAGACAATTACTTCATACGATTTCCATGCTGTAAAGAAGAAAGTTATAAAAATTTATTAAAATTCGAAACGCCTTAAAAATGGGACGCTAGGCCTAAGTGGGTTAAATCTTGAAAATCTATTATTTTCTGAAGATTCTAATGCTAAAAAACGTTTTCCTGAATCGTCAGTAACTCGGCAGAGATTATATTATGTTTTCATTTGTGGTTATATTTTATTCTCGGGGTTTAAGACGCATTTGTATGTTTTATACAGTGTAAGTGAATGGAACTTCTTTGAAGTTACTAATTTTTTCAAGAAATATTCCCTTTTTGGGGCAACTAGCATCGCATTATTTAACAGAAATTTTCGTGGATTTTTTTTTTTTTTTCCTTACAGTGGAAGTTCTTTTTTAATTTCTTCGAGTGCATAAATTAACAGAAATATGATACACCTAACATGACAAGGAGTTTTATTTGCTTTGACATTCATTTCAGTTATAATTTCAGGAACATTTCAAAGGTCAAAATCATGAACGGATTATGTGGAATACACTGTACATCATGTATATACAGCTATTATGGAGTCCAGATGCAACGTTTAATTTAAAAATATTTAGGTAAGGGAAGAGATTTTGATAAGTTGCATGCTTAATTTTGCTACAAAAAAAAAAAAAAAAAAATAAAAAATAAAAAATAAATAAATAAAAAAAAGAGAGAGAGAGAGAGAGAGAACTGTACTTTCTTGTTGGTTTTGTTTTCCTCATATCTGTCTTACCCCATTACTGAATGGATATATATGTTTTAAACTATATGTGACCATATAAACAGATTTTATTTTTATGAAAGTGATGTTTTATATAATTGATGCGGCTGTATTCGGATATATAGAAATTATCAATATAAAATATTTATGTAAAAGATTGAGCTTCAAACGCTCTAAATACAAAGCTAATTATGTGTATAGATGGTAAAAGTTTATCAGCCTGTAGTGTAGAGTTTATACGAATGTGAATCACGAACACTAGAAATATATTTGAAAAATTGTTTAAGGTGTCTCAGGTGAAAAAAATGAAAAAAATATCACATTTTCAAAATGTAATATCTTAAAATTGATATGATTTCAAAATACAATTTTTATTGAAATGAAAGACATAAGTATATTCTTTCATTTTATGTATTTAAAAAAATTGCAAGATAGATAATTAGCATTTACAGAGGACTCCAAACTGTCAGACATTTGATGAGCAGAAAATTGGTATGGCAGTTTACGCGCAGGTTTACAAAATAAATTTTGCAACTAGAATGAAAATTTTGGTGCTCACTTGCTTTAAGATTATAATAATTACTCTGAATTTAAATAAATTTGTATTTAAAGCCTTTTTATATTTTTAATACAAAGCTGTATTTAGTTAATGCAAAACTTTGACAATTTCAACAGTATAATCATCTAAAAAAATATATTTTTACTTTCTTCTATCTTGACAAGAAGAAAGTATTGGTTTCATGAAAATTTTCGAATTCCAGTTTTCGACGGATTTATACGTTTTAGGGGTCAGAGATTCCAAAAAACATGTTTTTACAAAATGTCTGTCTGTGAGTCTGTCTGTCTGTCTGTCTGTCTGTCTGTCCGTCTGTCTGTATGTGACACAGATTTTGTGGGCGCTCTATCTCAAGAACTAATGCACGGAATTTAATAAAAAATTATATTCAGGTAGTCCCTGATATAGATTGGTGCTGATTAGTTTTTGGTGTAAATCGCCCTGCAGGTGGCGCTGCTATGTAGCATTTTTCAGGATTTCCGCAAAAGCTCTATCTCAAGAACTAATGCACGGACTTTTATAAAACTTCAGATCCCGTTAATCCTTGATATGAATTGGTGGTGGTAACGTTTTGGTGCAAATCGCCAACAGATGGCGCTGCTATGCTGCATTTTGAATCATTTACATGATTTTCGTAATAGCTCAATCTCAAGAAATAATGCACGGACTTTCATCAAACTTCAGATTCAGTTAGTGCTTGACATGAATTGACGTTTTGCCACTTGTGGTGTAAATCGCACAACAGGTGGCGCTGCTATGCTGCATTTTTTGAGATTTCCGCAATAGCTCTATCTCAAGAACTAATACTTGGGTTTTCAACAAACTTCAGATTCAGGTATACCTGGATATGAATTAGTGCTGTTTATGTTTTGGTGTAAATCGCTCAACAGGTGGCGCTGATATGCAGCATTTTTCACGATTTCCACAATAGCTCAATGTCCAGAACTAATGCACGGATTTTCACCAAACTTCAGATTTAGTTAGTCCTTGACATGAAATGATGTTTTGTTCCTTTTCGTGTAAATCGCTCAACAGGTGGCGCTGTTGTGCATCATTTTTTGTGATTTCCACAATAGCTCTAGCTCCAGAACTAATGCATCGATTTTCATCAAACTTCAGATTCCGGTATACCTTAATATGAATTAGTGCTGTTTGTGTTTTGGTGCAAATCGCTCAACAGGCGGCGCTGCTATGCTGTATTTTTCAGAATTTCCCCTACAGCTCTATCTCAATAACTAATGCACTAATTTTCATCAAACTTCGAATTCAGGTATACTTTGATACGAATTGGTTCTAAATTGATGTAATTTCTTATACTATTTAAATGATTTAATTGACATGTTTTATGTAGAAGAAAGTTTTGTGATGGCCACAACATACTAGTTTTAATAATAAAAAGGAAATTTTAGGTTCAGTTTATACAGAATGACATGAAACACATGCTTTGAAAGAATATTCAAAAGTGTTTGAGATATCTTGCGTCTTACGCCCCAAAACGGTTTTTGGAGAAAAATGACTTCAAAGTTTCGTAATTCAGCTTCAGCTATTGAGCGAGCATAATTTCAGTTCTGATGGGAACTTCAAGGAAACAGTTATGTCAAAATGTTCAGAAAAAAAAAAAAAAAAAAAAAATCCAAAATTTTGACGCTGTAATAATCCTGAGACCCTTAACGTTTTCATGTTTTTGCTGTTATTACTTTCTTCTATCTTTACAAGAAGAAAGTATTGGATTCATGAAAATTTTCGAATTCCAGTTTTCGACGGATTTACATGTTTTATGTGTCAGAGATTCCAAAAAACATGGTTTTACAAAATGTCTGTCTGTGAGTCTGTCTGTCTGTCTGTATGTGACACAAATTTTGTGGGCGCTCTATCTCAAGAACTAATGCACGGAATTTAATAAAAAATTATATTCAGGTAGTCCCTGATATAGATTGGTGCTGATTGGTTTTTGGTGTAAATCGCCCTGCAGGTGGTGCTGCTATGTAGCATTTTTCAGAATTTCCGCAAAAGCTCTATCTCAAGAACTAATGCACGGATTTTTATAAAACTTCAGATTCCGTTAGTCCTTGACATGAATGGATGCTATTTACGTTTTGGTAAAAATCGCCCAACAGGTGGCGCTGCTATTCTGCATTTGCAAGATTTACACTATTTTCGCAGTAGCTCTATCTCAAGAACTAATGCACACATTTACATCAAACTTCGTATTTAGTTAGTCCTTCAAATGAAATGATGCTGACTACGTGTTGGTGTAAATCGCCCAATAGGTGGCGCTGCTGTGCTGCATTTTGAACTATTTCCTCAATAGCTCTATCTCAAGAACTAATGCACGAATTTTCCTCAAACTTCAGATTTAAGTATAACTTGCTTAATATTGCTGCTGATTATGTGTTGTTGTAAATCGCTCAGCAGGTGTCACTGCTATGCTGCATTTGTCATGATTTGCGAAATATCTCTATCTCAAGAACTAATGCACGAATTTTCCTCAAACTTCATATTCAGTTAGACGTTGACATAAGTTGGTGATAATTAGGTTCTGGTGTAAATAACCCAATAGGTGGCGCTGCTATGCTGCCATTTGCTGGATTTACACGATTTCAGTGACGGTCCTACCTCGATAACTAATGCACGGAATTTCACCTTTTTAGAATTCTCATGATAAGCACAGATTGCCATTTAATTTGGCACTGATATAGTGAATTTTGAAGTATTGACATGTATGAGGCAGAAGAAAGTTTTGTGATGGCCACAACATAATAGTTTTACTATTATTTAGAATATTTTTCTAGCATTATTCGTTTAAGTTGTTTTTAATTACAGTGTGACATTTGTACATTTATAAAATTTCACGGAGATAATATTCTCCAATTTATCGGACTGTTTCCATTATTCTATATATCCGGTTTCCCGTAAGAATCGGATTATCGGGTATCTACTCCATTATATTTTGTCTGTAACATTAATTAAAATTTTAATTAAATAATTTAGAAGTTATAGCAGTCATATAGCAATTCAAAGGATTAAATATTAAACGGTATAAAAGACTGAAAAGAAAATAAGAAACATTGAAACCTTAACTCATTAGAGGAAAAGATTTTGAAATCAATGGAAAGTTATTATAATTGGAATAATTTTAGAAGTTCTTAAGTTGGCTTTCCGAATTAGGTTGAATGTTTTAACTGACTGTTTCAAGAAATGGAGAAAAGTTTTTGAATGAAGTGCAGCTTCATTTGATCCACAGTTAAAATAAAAGTTAAATATCTGAATTTCTTGTGACAATAGCAGAATAAAATATAATTTAAATATTGTATATATAGATATGTATGCATGTATAAATAATTTTTGTTAAAATATTGTGAGTTAGTTGCAAGATTTTTAATACAGTTAAAGGCATTTAGATGTTAATAAATATAGAGGAAACTGAAGCATTGATTTTTTTTCCATAGAAAGAAATGTTATGTATTTAATGATCGAGATATAGTTACTTCTTCAGCAACACATGTATCTTCAGAATAATTCTTATGCTTTTTGCCAACAGATTGCCTATAAATTCTACAATTTTCTTTCCATACAATATAATGTCATAAACTATTATTCTCACTGTTAAATTCAAATGTCTGCTTTAGATTTATAGGGATGAAGTATGAAATTAAATTAAAGATATTTTCACTTATTTAGAAGGGCACAGAGCCTTTGAAATGGTCGAAAATGATAAAAAACATGACCATTTTCAAAGTACCAAAGCTAAAACAATATGCTATTAAGATTCTTCTTTTCCTTTCTGCCTAAAGTACAGGGTGTCCAGCGAATAAGACCCTGATTTCAAAATTAAATATCTCAAAAACAAAGATCAATATAATTATGCGGTAAACGGTTTGTTTATTAGCTAAGCTGTTTAAATGTTATACTGAAGTTGCAAAAATTAGTTGCAAAAACCGCTAATAGATGGCGCTGTAATCGCAATGCCTATTAATTGTGTTATGAAGCCCAGAGCATTAGTGTTTCATTCCTAGATGGCTTCCTATGGAAGAAAGAAACTTGAGAAAGACCACTTTTTCGTTGGGGTGATGTGCAGAAGTGGAGACATCTGGCCACAGAATTATTGCATCGGCTTCAATTTTAGAGAATTTCAATTAATAGAATTTTCCGTAAAAAGTTTAGCAATCATTACATAAGAACTTATTAAAATATTTTATTTGGGTAATGTGCAGAAGCAAAGCCATGTGTTACAGAATTGAGATTTGTTTCAAATTTTGTTATAAGCTGCTTCGGTACGGATATCAGTATCTCTGTGGTACGTCTTTTCTCTCCTAATTGGTAGATCGTGGAATCGAATCCAAGTAGAGGAGGATTTGAAAAAAAAATCAAAATCTTTACTTTTTAATATTTATTTAAACTGTGAAAAATGTTTGGATAAAAAAATCCAAAGTTTCGGTTTTTAAAATTTAATTAAGTTAAAAGAAACACCTTTTTAAAAAAATCAGTGAGCCTTTATAATAATGATTCACAAATCATTTTTTTTAATTGTAGAGAATAGTTTGAATGAAAAAATACAAAGTTTCTATTTTTTAAAACTTAATTAAGTTTAAAAAAATAATTTTAATTTTAAAAACTCGTTTTCATTTTTTTTTTATCATTGAGCACAGAAATATGATGCAGCTTCTAGCGATAAGATCCGAAGTATTGGAAAGGAATGCAGCATCCAAAATACTTTTGCTTTGACGTTGATGATATGAGTTATCATCAATTCCTTTTAAAAAAGAAATAATTTAATGCATAATTTCTGTCTCTAAAACTTTGTTTACAAAGAAAAGAAATATATGTGTTGTGCTAAAACCAAAGTATTATGCCATATTTTAAAAATAAATGAAAAGTGCAAAAATACATTTTTATTTATAATAATTCAGGTATAAACAATAATACCAAAATATTATGCCGTGATTTAAAAATATAAAAAATAAATAAAAAGTACAAAATTATTTTTCTAAATATATGCATTTTGATTTAAATAATTATATGGCATTAAAAATTGAATTTAATAAAATATTTTAATAAGTTCTTATATAATGATTTCTAAACATTTTATTGAAAATTCTATTAATTAAAATTTTCTAAAATTAAAGCTGATGCAAGAATTCTGTGACCAGATGTCTCCACTTCTGCACATCGCCCCAATGAAAAAGTGGACTTTCCCAATTTTCGTTCTTCCGTAGGGAGCCATCTAGAAATGACACGCTAGTGTTCTGGCCTTCGAAGCACAGTTTATAAGTATTGCGGTTACAACGCCATCTGTTAACGGTTTTTGCAACTAAATTTTGAAACTTCTGTGTAACAACAAACCGTTTACCGCATAATTCTATTGATCTTTGTTTTTGAGACATTGAATTTTGAAATCAGGGTCTTATTCACTGGACACCCTGTATATATTCTTAAATATATTACAGAGAAAAATAAACGTTGTATACACAAAACTAAAATTTAATTTTAATTTTTTCTAAAATTCATATAAATCTGGAAATTATGCATATAAAACTATTTTTGCCCAAAAACTCACAAAATTCTTTTTAGACACTTAATATAAAAAAAATACCGAAAAAAATATCATTTTCCAGTGCAAAAAAATAAACATACAAAATATGCCAATTATTTTTACTTTTGCATATAAGCTATGCAGAAACGTATATCTGATTAAACTTTAAAAACTGTAGATTATATAATAGCTCTGAAAGTAACAGTACGCACAAACATAAAATTTTCTATTTTGAGAAAACCTATCTTTTAAGTCTGAATATCCATGTATTTTCCATTATACTAAGCTGTCTGTAAATGATTAGAACTCAAGAAATACAGCAGATTTTTGAATGCGGTTTTTCACATATTGCTCAGAAACATTTAAAGATTCGGAATAAATTAAAATCCCAAATTGATTTTTTGAAGTTCAAAGGTCCTGTATCTCTATTATTGCAACTTATTAAATGCACCTTCATAAATTTTCTATTTTCTTTCAAAAACTTATCCATTAATAGTAATTTTTTCTTTTCAAATACAAAGTGATAATACCATAAAATAAAAATACAAATCTTCACTTTGAAATTATAAAGAAAACGTTGTTAATTAAATATATTCTATAGAAATTGTCGCATGGATTTTCATATTTTTGTTATATATTTACTAAATGTCGATTAAAACCAGTGGTTAACAATTTAAGATGGAGGCATTTTCAGTGTTTAACCTTGTATAACTTGTTACATGAAACTTTGTAAATTTCCTTTTTTTTTTTTAAATAAAAAATCTGTCCATTGAAACGCATTTCTTCTTTCAGGCATTAAACTGATAATATCCATAAATACAAAATATAAATCTTTGTTTTTATATAATGACGGAAATTTTGTGAATTAAATATATACTAGATAGTGCCCGTAAAGATGCCACGGTAAATAACTTGAATGTTTCATTAAGAAAATTCTTGAGTTTTCAATTAGTTGCTTTTAAATTAATTATTGAATGACGAATTTCTATATTGCCCAAGCGATTCCTTCATCTTTATGGCGAGAGATGGTTCTGTCAGTCAAACCTATTCAATGAAGTGCAAGAATTTTAAGTTTATAATTTACAATTATTGCAATTACGCTTGCTTTTTATCAGAAATTTACCTAAAAATACCAGATAGAGAATTTATTTTTTCTTACTACAGCCTCGTTTTTTTTATTATTTTTTTAAATAACAATATTTATTTTCATTTAACTACACGGCCATCAAAAGCTGCCATGAATTTTATTTTTACCTGTCTCATTCTCTAAAATATTAAATTTGAAACTTGATGCAGCTAATGATTTATAAAATGTATTTTTTATTACTTGAATTTTATTTTACATTTTTATACATTTTTAAAATATTAAATATGGATATCAAGGTAATTTCTTTTATACCTCTTATACGAATATTTTTCTTTCGTTCTTTCCGTTTTATTTTTAACGCAAATGAATGACAAACTTTTCTTTCTGACAGACAGAGATATATATTCTTGATAATGGTTAGAAGATATAGCGAAGATTGTAGAGCAACTCAATCTATTTAATCGATAATTACATGCAAAATATTTTAGTTTAAATATTTTAAATATAAAATCATTATTTTTTCAAAATGTTATTGAGTGTTAAATTTTATTTAATTCAAAAACTAATAATAAAACCTTTTTTTAAAATAAAATAATAATAAAAAAATACCATAACTTCTCTTCCTAATAAAATATATCATTATTGAAATAAATTATCCACAAAAATATTACATATTTTGCCAGGCTTGGGTTGAAACAGTATCCTCTACAAAAATTCAGAGCTTTAAACTGCTGCTTTAACCCTCTAGGCTAGCAGGAACTCGTTTTTATTCCTTCTAAATTGAAGAGGTTTGAAAAACAGTTGACGTATACGCAATTGCCTCAAATTTGAGTTCTGATCTTACAGAAATAGTTTTGCGTTTTAATATTTATGATACCTTATTTTTTCAAAGAACACGTTAACATGCTAGTTTCCCAATCTTCATGTGTAATTTGGCAATTCATAGGGCGTATCACCAGATATAACTTTTAGCGTTAAATCACTGTGTTTATCTTCTGTGTGTAATATGACCGAAACAATATGACAGCCCCGAAATAAACCGTATCTAGATCTTAATACCGACACATTAAATTTTTGAATTGTTAATAATGCTGAAAGAAGTAAATAATATTAGTATGTTTCTGAAAGAAAGAAAAGCTTGTTTACTGTAAGATCGAATAGCTGACGAACTTAAAACAACTTCTACCTGTGTTGTGATAGATTAACTGAGTGAGCATCTTTGCGCATGTGCAGCGCGTCATTCCAAAGGCAGCCTTGTACTTATATACTGCGCATGCACAACTGTAGAAATTTTAATTGAAAATTACGGCTAAATAATAAAACATTTGAACAAACGAATGTACGATAACAAATCTGTGGTCAAATATCTTTCATTTAAAAAGAGTTTGGTGTAATTTGATGCAGTAGTTTCTTCTCGCGGACTGTCGAAAGAAAACGCTTAGCGTTTTAAATATATAGATATCCATTCCCTCTTCTTTACATACTTTATACTACTTGTTGCATGCATTTTCGTAAATTTTATTATCTCTTTGGTAAAAAAAAAAAAAAAAAAAAAAAAAAAATGATTGAAAACAGCGTTTTCTTTTCATACTATCCAGGGTGTTAAATTATTAATAACCATAACCGAAAGATGCAAATTTCAATTTTGGAATTATTCAAGAAAAGTTAACAAATTAAGGTGGAGACATTTTCACTACTTTAACCTTGTATAACTTGTTACATGACATTTCGTAAATTTTAACTTTTTTTATTCAAAATTTCTCTATTTAAAAGAACTTTTTATATTCAGACCTTAAACTGATAATACCCATAAGTTCAAAATATGCAAGTCTCTACTTTGAAATAATGACAAAAAAGATTGTGGATAAAATATATGTACATTTCCTTTTATTTGCATGCTTTATAAAAAGATGCATGCCTTTTCATGAACTTTATTACCTCTTTAGTTAAATAAAATGTCGATTAAAAACAGTGGTTTCTTTCAATACTATCCAGGGTGTTAAGCTATATGACCAAAACAATATGACACAATATAACCATTACTGAAAAATGCAAATATCTACTTTGGGATTATTAAGGAAAAGTTAACAATTTAACGTGGAGACATTTTCAGAGCTTTAACCTTGTATAACTTGTTAATGAAGTTTTGTAAATTTCCCTTTTTTTTTTTTATTCAAAAATCTGCCCATTAAAACATATTTCTTTCATTTCAGATATTGAACTGATAATATCTACAAATTCAAAATATACAAACCTTTACTTTGGAATAATGACGAAAAAGATACAACTTGTTGCATGCATTTTCATAAATTTTATTATATCTTTTGTTAAATAAAATGTCGATTAAAAACAGTGTTTTCTTTCAATACTATCCAGGGTGTTAAACTATTAATAATCATAACTGAAAATACAAATATCTACATTGGATTTATTCAGGAAAAGTTAACAATTTAATGTGGAGACATTTTCATGCGTTCTACAACTTGTTACATGCATCTTCATAAATTTTCTTCCTCCATTTCTACAAATAATTCGTAACTGCATACTGTCGTACGCTGAATTATTGATTTTCTCCCTGTTCTTATAGAATTCCCAGAAGTTATTCTAAATGAGAATTTTCCGAACAGCATATGTGCCTCTTGCGTGTCTTTAATCATTTCGAGAAGTGAAATATATTGTCCCTTAGGAAAAACCTTGATGAGATGTATATAAAAAAAGTAGATGTTATGTTTTCTCATAAGTTCTGTTCTTATGACCGACGGATAAAATGAATAGTTTTATAAGACATAAATAATGTATGTTTATACCATTTTATGACTTTGTATATTGTTTCGAAAAATAAGGAATTTGTTCCACCTTACTCTTTCTCTCTTTTTTTTAGCAGATCTATTTTTTTAAATTTAATAAAAGTGTATTGAGGCTGTGTTAATTTGATTAGTATGTTTTATTCTAAATGGTAAATAATAGTAACATTCATTATTATTTTGAAATGCAGCATTCGATTTATTAAAGCCTTCTTGTTTGGCGTCGCATACGTTCGGCTTTTTTGTGGCTGTACACTCGGAATTGCATGTCATGCGACTAAGAGGAGAATTGTATTCTTGAAAGGGTATTCGGCGATTGATTATTGTATTTTATTTATTTATTTATTTATTTGCATTTCTTCTTTTTTTGCCAAGTAAGCAATAAAATAAACTGAAATAAATTATTTCAATCTGTTTATTTTTTGTATGATGGCCAAGAAGAATTATAAAGCTGCTTTCACAGTAAGGTTATAAAACTACACTGTAAAAAAAATAATGCCAGTTGTCCGGTAGGAATCGGAAAAATAGTTGCCTTTATCGTACCGGAATAATTTCCAACCCGCTCGGAATAAAATCCGTAAAATACCGTTTTACTGACTATTTCCTTATTTTTACGGATTTAATTCCGAGCTGGGTCGGAAATTATTCCTGTACGATAAAGGCAACAATTTTTCCGATTCCTACGGGAAAACTGGCAGTATTTTTTTTTTTTTTTTTTTTTTACAGCGTATCTTCAAAAATTCTTTTTACGTATTTTTAAATCGTACGCACACGTGTTTGATATACATCTCACATCATCCCCCCCCCCCCCATTATATTCTTGCCTAAATACGTTTTAAAATCAAATCTGCTGCTGTATGTTGCAAAAAGCGTCGTTTTTACTTCTTTTTAAGGAAAAAAAGTCATACTTTTTATAATTATTTGCAGATTTTGTAACAGTTTCTGTAAAAATCACGTTTATATATATATATATATATATATATATATATATATAGAATATATTGCCACCTGAGAGCAACAGTAGTATATCTAGTAATAATAAAAAAAAAGAGATGTCTGACTTACTACGACACTGTAAAAAATAATACTGCCAGTTTTCCGGTAGGAATCGGAAAAATAGTTGCCCTTATCGTACCGGAATAATTTCCAACCCAGCTCGGAATAAAATCCGTAAAAATAAGGAAATAGTCAGTAAAACGGTATTTTACGGATTTTATTCTGATTTTATTCCTATTTTACGGATTTTATACCGAGCTGGGTTGGAAATTATTCCGGTACGATAAGGGCAACTATTTTTCCGATTCCTACCGGAAAACTGGCATTATTATTTTTACAGTGTATGAATAACTGTGTTTACATCTAGTGGAACAACTTCTGAAACAAAAAGTTATATCTAATACTATATCTCAGATGTGTTTCATAAAAATTCCCTACTGTTCCACTAGATGAAGACACAGTTTTTCATAAGAGTAAGTCAGACATCTCATTTTCGATTATTACTAGACGTTCTACTGTTGCTCTGAGGCCGATGTGCAATATATTTGCAAATGGTTTATTTTACATCTTAAAACATGAATTATTTAATAAAATTGATATTAATTACACATAATACTCTTTTATCGGTATGTATAAGTAGCATTTGCGTTACGCTTTCATTAAAATTAATTAAGTATGTGTTATCAAGAAAGAAATGAACGTATCGAAATGAAACATTCGTGAAGACGCGTATTATGCACTTCCAAGATGTTTCTTTCTCCCCTCCTAGCGAACAAAGAAAATGCATTCCTTCACTCACCCCTAGTCGGACCTTAAACTCGAAAATTACAAAGCAGGTCAAAGAGCTTTAAAAAAAAATCCTACTTTTTTTTAAATGAAAAAAATATGATTCGGGTGAGATCTACCCAGCGCGTGTGCTTACGAGTTAATATATCTTTTTATGATGTTATTTATCTTAAATACCTTATAGAAATTAATTTGATAAATTTAGTATTACACTATTTTTTTTTAATTGGTCTGCATTTAAGTAAAAATTGAATGTGAAATTACACGCATGACCATCAGTAGATCAAGACAAAACCTGCTTACAGAAAAAAAATATTTAGAAGCTTCGAATTCAGGATACAACATATATTAATATTCCGTTATTAAAAATGTTTTTACTTTCTTCTATCTTTACAAGAAGAAAGTATTGGTTTCATGAAAATTTTCGAATTCCAGTTTTCGACGGATTTACACGTTTTATGAGTCAGAGATTCCAAAAAACATGTTTTTACAAAATGTCTGTCTGTGAGTCTGTCTGTCTGTCTGTCTGTCCGTCCGTCTGTCTGTCCGTCTGTCTGTCTGTCCGTCCGTCTGTCTGTCTGTATGTGACACAAATTTTGTGGGCGCTCTATCTCAAGAACTAATGCACGAAATTTCCTAAAACTTCATATTTAGTTAGACCTTGATATAAACTGGAACTGATTAGTTTTTGGTGAAAATCGCCCAACAGGTGGCGCTGCTATGCGGCATTTTTAACGATTTCTGCAATAGCTGTATCTCAAGAACTACTGCACGGATTTTCATAAAACTTCAGATTCAGTTAGTCCAGGATATAGTTTGGTGCTGATTACTTTTTTGTGAAAATCGCCCAACAGGTGGCGCTGGTATGCTGCATTGTTCATGATTATCGCAATAGCTCTAACTCAAGAAAAAATGCACGAATTTTCATCAAACTTCAGATTCAGTTAGTCCTTGATATAAATTAGTGCTGCTTAATTTTGGGTGCAAATCGCCCAACAGGTGGCGCTGCTGTGCTGCATTTTTCACGATTTCCACAAGAGTTGTATCTCAAGAACTATTGCACGGATTTTCATCAAACTTCAGATTTAGTTAGTCCTTGACATGAATTGATGTATAAATTAGTGCTGTTTAAATTTTGGTGTAAATCGCTCAACAGGTGGCGCTGCTGTGCTGCATTTTTCACGATTTCCACAAGAGCTGTATCTCAAGAACTATTGCACGGATTTTCATCAAACTTCAGATTTAGTTAGTCCTTGACACGAATTGATGTATAAATTAGTTCTGTTTAATTTTTGGTGCAAATCGCTCAACAGGTGGGGCTGCTATGCTGTATTTTTTGCGATTTCCGCAATAGCTTTATCTCAAGAACTAATGCTTGGATTTTCAACAAACTTGAGATTCAGGTATACCTTGATATCGTTTAGTGCTGTTTACTTTTGGTGTAAATCGCTCAACAGGTGGCGCTGCTATGCTACATTTTTTTCAGAATTTCCGCTATAGCTCTATCTCAAGAACTAATGCACGAATTTTCATCCAACTTCAAATTCAGATATACTTTTATATGAATTGGTGCTAAATAGTTGTTATTTCTTGTACTATTTAAATGATTTAATTGACGTGATTTATATAGAAGAAAGTTTTGTGATGGCCACAACATACTAGTTTAGTATAAGAGATTTGGAAAAAAAAATCCGTCCCAGTATCGTTTAACTCTTTATCTACGGACGATACTTATAAGTACCATTTAAATGACTAGTTATACAATTAATTTAATACATCGATTAGCTGTAATACAGTTTAGAATGAGTTATAGATACATTACTTTATCTTGTTCCAAAAGCATTATTGGTTACACAAAACAAAAATATTTTTAAAAGGATGATTTATTTTGCTTTTGCATCTTTTGAGATTTCTTGGGGTTTTGGGGGGGGGGGGGGGGGGGATTATTCAATTCGGAAATATTTCTATATTTCTATTTTAAGAGCATTGTATTTGTACATTTCCTTATTCTACAAAATACCCAGAAAAATATTTAAAATAAAAGATTTGATTAGGGTTACAAGTATTGCACAAAATCCCTATAAATTCAAATTTAATTAATCCTTCTAAATTTTCCGATTCTTCTAAAATCCTTCTACAATTTATTAAATGATTATGCAAATCTTCTAATGTAGTTTAATGAATTCACGAAAAATGCTTTAAAAGGTAAAATTTTCATGAATTCATAAATCAGTACATAAAGGGTTAAATAATTTGTTATAAATCTAACGTAAGGGAAATAGCTTTTACGTTAGATTTTACAAGTGATTTATACTATAAAATTTTATGATAAGTTACATATCTAATTGAAGTTGAGAAAAAAAAAATAGTTAATAAATCCAAAGAAAGAAGAATTTTATTTTTTTCTAATACAAATTTAAATAATTATTTAATAGACCAGTATATTGTTATTTTTTATTAATACATTAGTCTATTAGAGTTTTATGAGGAAAAAAAAATATATGTTTTTATAATTTTATTACTTTGCGTATTGTTTCGTAAAATAAGGGATTTATTTGTTCTACCTTATTAAGCTTTTTTATAAAAAAGAAAAAAAAATCAGATGTATTTTTTCTTTTGAAATTTAATAAAAGTTTCTTGAGCCTGTTTTATTCTGGTTAGTATGTATGATTCTTGTTTAAATTGAAAATATTAGTAACTTTCATAATTATTTTGGAATATTGCATTTTGGTTCATTAAAGCTTCTCGTTATTAATTTAACATTAATTCATTATAAAAAAGTTACCTAAGTCTGGGCTTTTTAAAGTTTTACATTAAAATCTATAAGTAATTTAGACTATAAATTTTAATGAAGAGTTATATGTTTAAGTGAAGTATAGAATAAAAATGTATTTCAGTAAAGAAATCCAAAGGAATAATAAATTTACATTGTCGGAGTAGTAGAAATGTAAATATGAATTCGTAGACGACGCTATTATTGTGTTTTATGAATACCTCAACAGGTTAGTTTTATGACATAAATAATAGATGTTTTACCATTTTATGACTTTGCATATTGTTTCAAAAAGTAACGGATTTGCTCTATCTTACTGTTTTAATAATAATAATAATAAAGCATACCTCTTTCTCTTTTGAACAGACATGTACTTGTTGACAGTTTAAATGGAAATAATTAGTTTATAAGACCACGACATAAATATATTTATGAATGAATTAGCATATTAGATTCATACGAACTCAACGATGGATGTTTTTAGCATTTTATGTTTGTATATTATATAATAAAACAACAGTAATGTACTTGTTGCCAACCATTTTATATTTTATATATTATCTCTCTGTTCTAAAAAAAAAGTAACTTACGCTGTCACCGCCGCCGCCGGTTTTGAATTTTTTGTGACCGGAGATCTTTCTTCATTAATATTATGCAAAATATTGCTTACAAAAATATGAAAATCGGTGGTATTATAGAGAAATGTTCGATAAACACGCTGATGCAAACAGTTTTCAAATCGAAGAATTATTTTAAGAGATATTTAATGCTAAATGTGGACAAAATCGTTCCATTAAAAAAGTTTTATAGGAGCAAAAACTATACATGGGAATTTAATCATTTTCAGATCATTTTATTCGTTAGAATTTACCGGTGTGCAGACTGCATTTATTTTTTTAATTTAACTCATTTTTTGAGGTTTTATTTCTATTTAAATTCAAATTTTCAGCATTTCGAGAGATATTTTTTACATATTTTAGAAAATGGAATTAATTTAAACTGTTGCCAACTGTTTAAACAGCGCAAACAATAATGTTTGCTTAAAATTAAAAATTTATTTATACGTGACTATTATAAACAGAAAATATAAAAAGCAGGGACTCATTGAAAATTACGTCATAAAAACTATATTTACACGTGAATATTAAAAGAGAAAGAATACGTAATATAATAAATTCATTAACATGCGTTAGAAATCTTAAATAGGAGAAATTACGTCACATTTACGTCATATTACACTCATTACGTAAAATGAAAAAATAAATAATATTGCAAGCAAAACAGTTTAAATTTAAAAATTGCGCGAGACATTTATTTGATATTTTAAGATGATCTTTTCAATTATTTTTATTAGGACAGCGGAAATAATATTTCATTTCTAACAAAAGTAATTTCACTTGAATATTAAAAAGAGAAAGGAAAGTTTGATGAAAATTACGTCAGATTAAAAACGATACATTTAAAGCGTCTTATTTAAAAGAAGTTTCTTTTCGCTTTGCTAAAAAAATACCGGGAGACAAAGACTCTGTTTACTTAATACATTTTATATTAGCTTATTTTGAAATGTTTAACTGATTTTGTTTAATAAAAGACGGAAACAGCCATTGTACCTTTTAACAGCAACTAATTTGGCCTTAAAATCCGCAATCAAACAGAAATGAATAGAAACCCGTTTATTGGGAGATCGCCACTGTTTTTTAGATTATAATTCAATCTTCCGAAATCTTTTTAAAGCCGACCAAATTAGCGCCCTTTTAGAGTCTGTGGTGTCTGAACAGGGGTTGGCGAACGTAGCTCGTAGGGGGCAGCGCCCCCTAGTTTAATAAAAAAAGTGACTTTTATCTAAACACCAGAACATCTTTATGAAAGAGAAATACATAATGCCTCTTTCGTCATTGAACCCTTTTGCTACTAGCGTTACGTTTACTTGACGTATAAGATGCGTAAAATCAGCTTTTTTTTCTACTAATAAATTATTTTTGAATTTTACGCATTACATATTCACAGAGAGACTTCTTACTGTTTCACGATGAGCCTGGGACCTTTTCCCCACATCCTCGTCACATAACGAACTAGAAGCACCAATGGAGAATGCGATCCATGGCAGCAACGGGAAATAAACTTTAAAAAATGGGGGGTGGGAGGCCAAACAAAAAATTTTCTTTGCCTCATGTGGAAAAAAAATAAAATAAAAAAAAGTTACTTAATTTTATATATAGAAAATTTTTAATATACTCGAGAAAAAGCCGTTGCCTCGTACCCCCCCCCCCCCAACCGCCGGAGCTTCCCAGGGTGCTTGCAGCATTATAGTCTTTAAAAAAACCTTTTGCAACGCCAACCTATACACACAATTTCTTAAATTAAATAAGAAGAGGATTTCTGTTTAAATTTACTGGTTTCAAAATATAAAAAAATGTGTACTAGACATTCGTCTCGAAGGGGTCCATAAGGTGCTATGCATATATAACGTTATCACTTTAGGGGGGGGGGGGGGTCTGGCACTTCATATCGTTAGATATTCTTCTGGGGAGGGAGGGGGTTTGCTTTTTGATATCATTATCATTTTTAGTCCACTCAAACTTTTTTTTTAGTAACTTTTACTTCACGTCCAAATAGTCTGTTACTTTTTATTTATTATTATTTTTGTATGTTTCTATGAAAATACAAAGCTATTATTAAAACCATTAAATGTTTATAAAATTATTTCATTCCAACATTTTGCAATACCCCAACGTTTGACATTCCCGTTCTTATGCCATGTGTGGCTATTTAATTCGCTGTTAGCGAAACCAAGAGCATAATATGTTGGAAATAATACTTGCGTTTCTAGTAAAGGAAGCGAAATAACGTTATCCAACTGTTTTGTCGATAAATTCTGCTTTATCCCTTCCCGGGTAGGGGGCAAGTGCAAGAAAATAATATTACTGATGAATGCATTATGTATGAATAAGCTATTATTACATACTTTTAAATAGCAACTAACTATTTTAGATGTTATTTGATATAAATTTGTTTCATATATTTAAATTTTATTGACTTCCTGAATCCGTAAACTATGCGACTAATAAATAAATAATCATATGTGTATATCACTGCAAACGTATAAAAAGAAAGAAAAATAATGTAAAAACAAAAAGAATTTTTAGACATTGATAACGATAACATCGGGCAGGGGGTGGGGTGGTAGGGTCGACAAATGATAACGCAGGATATCGTAAGGAGGGGGGGGGGGTGTCCAAAATTTGCAAAATGTTGATAACATTATATATGTATAGCCCTAACAGTGTTATAATGTTGTTTTATGGGGTTAGGATGTATTATTTGCTATATTTCAAGTATATGTTTTTCAATAGTAGTTGTTTTCAACAATTTTCCTGAATCATTCAGCATTTTTTTTTATCAAAACACTTCACCATTTATTTTAATAAGCCGGTAGGTTTAGATGAAAACAAATATTTTTGTAATTATATTTATTCACTTTAGTAAAAACACGTAACGTATTTCTGTATGTACAAATACAGTTTTGTTTCTTATAATACTGTAAATAGCGGATTTTAAAAATCAGTTACTACAATCACATTTTTGAAATATTACACATATAAAATTTACCAAAAGAATTACAGGGTGATTTAGAAACGATTGGACAAAATTTAACAGGTGATAATACAAAATATAACTAGCAACGTCTGTACAGGAAACTGGGCTCATAATCCTGTTATTCAGTCAAAAATATAGGGTGTTTCAATCCGATCCGAATATGGATTTTTGTTAATAATTTTAAGAATAACACTGAAATTCAGAGATATTAGAAACAGACTGATATTTTTTTTCGTTAAGAGCAAGGATACTACAAGGAATGGTAGAAGTGGCTACCATCACTATCCAAACATCGTTGAACTAGACACTACATGTTTCCAAATTTACGCATCGCTGTACACTTCCATCATTTTTCGTGCTATTATTTACACAATGTAAGTTATTATTCACACAATGTAAGTTATTATTTACACAATGTAAGTTAAGGGGCCTTTCAAACGCGACGAAAATCAGCAAAAACTTTCAAAGTTTGAATTGGTGTATCTCCAAAACATTTTATGTATAAACATGAAATTTTGTACTGTTGATTAAACAGATTAGATTTTTCAATGTTCTACCAATAGAAACAAACTAGCATTTTGAAGAATTTATGGACTATATAATTTTATTACTATGTAAGTCATTGTTCGCATTATACATTGAGAATATACAAATGGATTGCTATAAAATTTGAAATAGATGATAAGCACATTTGTGCGTTTAAAATGACCTACTAGTATGTACAATGGTAATAGTAAATTAGTTATCACAATTTTTATTCATTTTTTTTTTTTTTTTTTTTTTTTTTTTTTTTTTTTTACAAAAATATTTTTTTACTTGGTTAATAAAATAATTTTGACCTAAGAGTAGATTATTTAAAAAATACATATATTTTTATTAATTATATAAACTTTTATGACAATCCATACATACGTTCTGAAGATATCATGCGCGCAATGACTGTAAAGAAAAGGGTTACTTTAATTTCAACAAAAAATAAATTCTGTGAAAATCTGTTCAGTTTCTAATGGTAGTATGTTAAAAGCAAAATCTGTTTAATCAATGGTCGAAATTTCATGTTTATACATAAAAAGTCTTTGAAGATACACTAATTCAAAACTTTGAATGTTTTTGTTGATATTCAGCGAGTTTAAAGCTCCTGTCCCTGCCGGCGAAGATACTCACGAGCTATTGCTAATCCTATGGGGAGGGATTTTTCTAATATCTCGTTTGCATTTGGACATTTATAAATAATTCTTTTTGCATTGGATATCTGAGGTCCATCTCTACATCGCACCTTTATTACCTTTTCGATTTTGGTCGCAGATATCTTTTTTAAAGTTACTTTCACTTTCAAAACCGGTTCTGAAAATGAAAGTGTCATTCTAAAAAGTATCTGCAACCAAAATCGAAAAAGTAAAAAAAGGTGCAATGTAGAGACGGACCTCTCGGCTATCCTATGCAAAAAAAAAAATAAAAAAAAAAAAAAAAAAAAGATTTAAAAATACCGAAATGCAAACGAAATATTAGAAAAGTCCTTCCACATAGAATTAGCCGGGACAAGACCCTTAAAAAGTACAAGACACTTGGTGTCTATTGTTAATTTTCCTTAAATATTCTTACTTCATTTAAAGTTGTGAACGATAATTGCGTTCGCCTTAGTATGAGGATTGCTATTTTATTTTTCATGAAAAATTAATACAAAACTAGTTTCCTATACAATTTTTCCCGTGTGGCCTTTTAAGTTTTTCGGGTTTTATAATCACTAATAACCATAATGATGACCATTAATGAAGGATAGATGTTATAACATTGTATGCAGGTGATTTTTCAAAATAAGAGCGCAAAATGTGTTTGCACAAAAAACACTATAACTTGAAAATTGCTAACAAATAATCAAAAGAACCGATTTTACCCTTACCAGTTATTTTTTTTTCGGTGCTGTTAGTTTTCCGGCCTGTTTTTTTTTTTTATTTATTTATTTATTTATTTATTTTTATTTTTTTTTTATTTTTATTCTTTCGGGTTAAGTACCGTTTGACCCAACCGACATTTCAAATGAAAGTTTTTTTTTTTTTTTTAATGACAAAACTGTATCTTAGATTATTAATTCTCTCACAGTTTAATAAAAGGACAAAATTGCAATGTTGTTTTCTCTGTATTTTGTTTTTATTGCTAAAAACAGATGATTTTTTGAACATATAAAAAAAAAAAAAAAAATACCAATATGAATGAAATCCTGGAGAGAAATAAGCATTGTTTAATGAATTAAAAATGCATTAAATCGATAGAAGTACATAAGTTTATTGTGGTGAAACCTGGTGCTTAGTGAAGGTATTAACACGGGCTTCTCCGTGACAGGCTTAATGAGTGTATACGTGTACATTTTTATGCAAAAAAGTTAAATTGGTATTAGAGATATAATTGGAGAGCACTTTTCCATAAATATTTTTAAATGCGAGTTAATTTTCTTCACTTCGGATTCGAGTTTGAATATGTTCATTTTGGATTGTGGTGTGTCGGGTTTGTGTGGGTTTTGAGGATGTCTAATATCAGAATTTTCGATTCGGGTCGGTACAACCGGATCCATACAGGAAACTAAATGGAACCAAATATGCTTGAGACTTCTTACGGTTTCACGAAAAGCCTGGGACCTTTTCCCTACATCCCCGTCACATAATGAAATGAAAGCACTAATGGGGAATTCATCCATGATAGCAACGGAAAATAAACTTAAAAAATTGGGGGGGGGGGGGACAAACAAAAAATTTTCCTGAGCTCATGTTGCAATAAGAGAATAAGAAAAAAAGTAATAAAAGTAAGTTATTTGAATTTTTTCTTGAATTTTTGACAGTTTTTCTTCATTACAAAATCTCCGATATGAACATAAATTTCTACTACCAATATCTACTAAACGTATTTTTACGTTTGCGCATACATTGTATTAGATATGAAGAAAACTTGATCCTAAATATGAATTTTAAAGTATGTGTGTGATTTTAAGTGCTTTTCGTATGGATGATAACATAATGAATTTTTTTCTGAAGAAATTTCAGAGCTTTTAAAAAAATTTTCTGAAAAAATTTCCATTGCTTAGTGAAACATAAAAAAACTCCATCTTAACTCTCATTCTAATGATTATTTATTTTACTTATAATGTTTTGCCTCGTAATTTTAATAATTCTAATTATTAAATGTTTCGCTGAATGAAAAGTGGTTCAAATACCAAAGATAAATAAATGAACAAAATTTTGTACATTTGGCACAAAATATATTAAGTAATGGAAAAAATTAAATAACAATGAGTAAGTCAATATGAACCAATACCCCCTAGTTTTGCTGCGATTAGAAAGAATGTTAATTTTGGAATTTATAAAATATTATCAAAAAGCATAAAAATTCTCTTAAGTAACTTTTTTTTTTGCAATGAAGGTTTCATCTTTGGTTCATGAATTAAGTTTAAAGTTCACGAAACTGACTTATATTTTATTCAGTACAATTTAAAAAAGAGATCTACCGATTTATAAAATAAGATTAAAATCAACAAGAAAATACTTGCACCACTTATGTTCTTACCACTCCATATTCAAACTCAGATAATGCTTAATTTAAACTCAAAACTTTTGTGTACGCTAAAACAAAGAACGAAAGATAATCTTCAGAAAATTTTATCTTCCATCCAACCTCATCACATAAAACCTGCACGATAATTTAACAGTTTATAAACAAATCTTATAATAAATATCTTTCAGCAAGGTGAAAGCGCTTTAATGAGAACACCTGACGACATTTCTGAATACTTAATCTACTTTCACCACCTCAATACTTTCGGCGAAGATATGAAAGCAAATATCTCTTTTATATGCGAAAGTTTCTAACCCCAACTTTAATTACTTGAAATAGGGTTGGATAGAAAAGTATGAATGGCAGAAGAGGTATATCTTCGCGAGTTTTATTACTTTATAAATACATAAAAATCGATATTGCTGGTAAATCGATGAAGTAAGGTACGGAGACGTTGAGAATTTTATTTGGTGACCTGATATTTTGTGTATAACATTTCTTATGAACGTTATTTTTTCTGCAGTTTTAACAACACTTCGTTAGATATTCAGAAAAGATATAGTTTTCAAAATAAAATGGTCATTGTTACTGTAATGCAATAAATTGAATTAATTATTGTTGTTATTAATTTTGTTTACATAACTGGTGTATTCAACTGAAATAAATATATTTTGAACCTCCCCCCCCCCCCCTCAAAAAAAAAAAAGAAGAGAAAAATATGTTTTGTTTCCATGTTGTACATATATGATTTTATTTATTATTAACATTTCCGGTTGAACATATGACTTTTTTTTTCTTTTTTTTTACTTAACCTTTAACGGATGTGAAAGAAATTGTCACATAACTAATGTGAAGTGGTCTGTGAGACTTCTCTATCGAAAGTTGAATAACAGGCGTGATTAACTCATAGTATGATGTTTTGTTATTAAACTGTTTCTGCAATACTGTAACAATTAACATTCATCCACTCAGAAGTATCAACTTAAACTATAAAAATTGAAAATAGCAATGATCTGTGATGCCGGTAACATCACTTAAAGGTTAAAAAAATCAGAAGGTTCGCAGCTATAAAAAATGTTTAAATCACTAAAATTCGAACAAAAGAGATGACGTATACGTTTCGTGAGCGTTTGGTCTCACATTATTAATATAAGAAATAAAATCAACATCCCTCAATTACATGAAAGACGAAAAATTAATTACTTTAAATATGAATACAAATAATTTTTTGTCTATCATGTATTTATGGGGTAGTTCGTTTTAATTTATACACTGATGACGTGAGTCCTAGTACTCATGAAACGTATGCGTCTGCTCATTTTCATAGTGCTCGATTTATATATATTGTGTGTTCGCAAGTTCGATTTTTAGTGATTTAGTTTTCCGCACATTTTTTTACTTATTATGCTAAGGTTTAATTTTTAAAGGGATTCTGTGTATCAAATGAAATTAAAGCAAGAACGAAAATTCATGTGTCAAGCATTCCAACATATCCAGAAAACTACACAGAAATTTCCCCAATAAATAAGTTTATCGAAAATTTGTATAAAAATATTTTTAAAAAATCATAAAACATATTTAAGAATCCAGTTTTACCATTTACATTCCATAGTCAAAAATGTATTCTAATTATTTTGAGTAACTCTGTGTATGAAATATAGATTTGCATGTATACTTGCATATAAATTTTGTTTAGTTAGAACATTAACTTTTAGCAGTTTTTGTCAATAGATGGAAATGCATCCGAATTGTTTGCATAGCCCTGTATATTATCTAAAGACTTTTATACACGCCACATATTAAGCTAAAATTTAATTCAAGTAAAAATAGCACAATACAGCTAAAAAAAGACTATAAGCAAATACCAACCATAAACTGCATTGTATCTTGTTCTTTTCATAACTCTCTATATGGATTTATTTGTATTCGACGAAGTTCTCTCAGAATAAATACTAATATAGTTCAACAGATAAATCCATAGTACATTAAAAAATTACCCCTAAATAATTCTCTCTCATAGTCCGCAATAGTTACGAATTCCTTTATGTAATCCTGTATATGATCAACAAAATTTACATACACTACGTATTTTGCAAACATTTAGTAAAACTTTAAAATGCAAACCAAAGTTGAAAACGCACTTCCAACAATTATCGCTTGTACACAATAGTCTAACCGAATTTTTAGTGTGCCTCTATAAATGAGCAATAAATATAATGTAAAATATACTTTTTTTTAATTCCTACTATTGGTTCAAACTCTCCCTATATTTATTTATTTATATATCTTGTTCAAATTTTCAATCGTTAACGAAATACTTATTATTCATCCTATCAAGTCCAAATAAATTTTTTTTAAACTTGTACTGGATGACAATTGATGTTAATACAGTTTTTTCAAATATTAATTCATTCATTAAATTTTAATTAATTAATTTTAGTTTTATATGGGAGACAAAATGGCGGCCATTTGTTATTGAACAGCATTACAGCATTTAATGCATCTTCATATCGATAAGGAGGATTACCATAGGGGGGATCCTGTTTTGTCGCCAAATACTGCCAAGTTCGTCGCCAACTTGGCGACATATCGCCAAATTTGGCGACAAGAATGAATCGTTAAAAGTGATGCCAATTTGGCGATATCTCTAATATTTCGCCAAATTCCCATAGACTTCTATTGTAAACCTACTTGCTTATAGAAAATCAACAAATTGAGATATTTTAATGCAGCAAAAACTAATATTAGCTTAAGGGATTATATTTCTTTGATGGCTTAAGTAGGAAAAGACTTTAAAATGAAAATTTTTATATTACTTGTTAGTAAGCAACTTATAGTGCATTACAGTAATACATACAGATTTCATTATGTTCGAAATAGTATGATATGATTAAAAACGTAGGACACGATTTTTTTCCCCCGTAGACAGTTACATAACACATTTCATCACAGATTCCAGCTCATTACAGTTAATAGTTTAATAATTATTAATTTAGGACTATATGTTGACAAATCTATTTAGAAATCCTAAAAAGACAGTTTTAATAACGTTTCATTTTAGTTTCTTTCCCATTGCAAAAATTATGTAGTTGTTAATAAATTCACTTGCTTGCATTTTCCTGAAAGCGCAAAAAGAGCCGTGAATTTTTCATAATCGAATTTGGTGTCCACGTCAACTGAACGTATTATAACGGATTTTTTATAAAGAAAATTCGATTTCCATTCAAAAAATTAGAATTTTTTCAATATGAACATTCCATGTTTATAAAAGCGTATTTTCTCCCCTTTAATATTTATTTAGAATGTAGATTCAAAAACTTCTATTTATGTTTCGTATTATGAAGAATGCAGTATCTCAATAAAAAGTCTAAGTTAAAAAAAAATTCCTTTTTCATAAATTGATATTAAAAGTAATTATTTTCATACAAGAAATGGCTTTCAAAAATCAAAATTTTATAAGGTTTTCATTTTACTGAAATTTGAGTGTTATTATTATTTTATATTATATATATACTAGCAAACAAAAAGTCTTTGCTCACGTAAGAGTTAAAAAATAGCAAGTGATATTTGTAGGCTTATTTTTTTATTAGAAGAAATTATATTCTTAAGAATAATTCAAAAAATTCAAATTAAGGCACAGTTTGACTAAACTTCATTAGTACACTGCATTAGACAGAAAGCAGGGCTCGCACCGTTCCTAAAATTTTCGCACTTTGCTTCCAGTATTGTAATTAAGAATACTTCGTGGTATATCCTTTTGACATCTATAATAGAATTATACAACTAAGATTATCGTTTTAATTTAGTGGTAGCAAAGTACGAAAATTTTAGGAACGCTGCGAGCCCTGAGAAAGGAGAATTAAAACAATAAGATTTAAAACTAATTCAAAATAAATGATAATCTAGAAAGTATTTGGAAAATTTTATGCTCATTTCACACGCTCATTTCAGTATACATTTGAAGTTTTGAAGTTTTCAGAAACCATCTTCTTGGTTCTCATTTACATCTTAAAATTAACCATCATGTCAAATTACAAGCTTCTTGTCTAACGATCTGCCACCTCTCTGATGATTGTGGCACCAACATAAAATGCCTACGTTAAAACAGGGACTGTCACCCTTAATTTGCCAACATTAATTTTGAAATCGGTTTGGTATTTACTAATATTTCATAGAAAACATAATTTAGAAATTTTTGAAACGCTTTTTTCGAACGTTTGTTGTTCTTGCCAACCACATGTGGCAGTGGGACCGACATAAAATATAGCCTGTGTAGGATCAGAGACTGTCACCATTGATTTGCAACCATTACTTTTGTATTCGTTTAATTATTTCTCTTGGGATTGCATAGAAATCGTGATTTAGGAATTTTTTAGAGCGCTTTTCAATCCTTACCTTCGCTTCGCCCCTTTTAAATTTCGTTGGGGTAATTTGGATATGAAATATAGCATGGTAGTTACCCCATGCCATATTTCATGTTTTTAGCCTCTTTAGTATCACAAAAATCATCGCAATTTAGAACGTGTTTTTGTCCTGCAACCCTGTGGTGGTAATGGCACCAACATAAAATATAGCTTATGTTTGAGCAGGTTCTATCACCGCCAATTTGAAACCATTATTTTTTAAATCGGTTTTGTATTTCATAAGACTGCGTACAAATCACAATTTAGAACGTTTTTAGAACGCTTTTTAGAAACAGTTCTTAGAAAACATTTACATCTTATAACTAAATACCATGCCAAATTTCAATTTCTAGCCCATTCAGTATCACAAAATCACAGTTTAGAACGTTTTTGCTCATGCAACCCCAAGTTGTAGTGACACCGATATAAAATAGAGCCTATATTGGAGCAAGGACTGTCAAAATCAATTTCTAACCATTACTTTTAAAATTTGTTTGGAGCTTCCTGAAATTGCGTAGAAATCGCCAATTAGACTGTTTTTAGAAAGCTTTTTGCGCATTTTCACTCTTTTTAAATTTTGAATTCTTTAAGAAATGTTGTTCGCGATCAATTATATCTTTTTAGTAACTACCATGCCAAACTTCATGTTTCTAGGGCCTTCAGTAACATAAAAATCGCATTTTTATGATGTTTTTTTTTGCTTCTGAATCTCTTTTGGGGTAGTGACATTGATATAGGATATAGCCTATGTTGGAACAGGGACTAACACCATCCTTTCGATACCATTACTTTTGAAATCGGTTCGGTAGTTCCAGACATTACCCCCTACAAATAAACACACAAACAAACACTCAAAGAAACACACAAACTCTACTTCTTTATAATAAGCATTGATGTAATATTATCATAATCAACAGATTTAAGGATCAGGTATCTATTTAATGGTACTAGTATCTGAAAGAAAAATGGAATTATATTCGAATATTACGAAGAATTATAAAATAATTCACATTCGATCTGATAAAATAATATTTAATAAATAATAATTAAACAGTTTTAAAAAGTGTTTAAAATGTTTAAATTACATTTAAAATTCTATGATTTTAAAGTTTATTGCTGCAATAACATAATTGCTAAGCTATAATTTTTTGGTTGTTTGTTTTCGTGTCGGGTACTTTAATAGAAAAAACAGTCCTATTTTTTCTACAAATATATATATATATATATATTAAAGTAATAATTTTAATTTTTTACACCAGGTGGTATTAAACGCTGAATATTGGCAATATTGTAAAATTGAAATTAAACAATTTAAAAGTGTTTTTTAGGTATTGTAAATAATGTAATTATTTTCTATTTATATTATATTAATTGATTTTATCACGGTATTTCAAAATGAATTAACTGAATTCATAGTTTTAATTTCTGTGTTAACTTAACTGTTTTATTCACCTTAATCTGATCATGCTTGGATACCATGTGCAGGAGGATATTTTGAAAATCAACTGGGTTTTTATTCGGTATGTGGTGTAATATTTCTATTATTTATGCTATAAATTAAATATTTAAAGGGTTGTATTGTTTTTTCCTTTTCATGCCATTTGATTATGTTCTGTTTTCATCTTGAAACTATTCTTTTAATCATATTGGTTGTTTAAGTACAGGAGAAAGATTTTTTTCAGCTTTTAGCTTTTTTCTCGCAGAAAACAACCGATTTGCTTATATCATTGAATTCTGTACTCTTGAAAACGTAATTTAATATATAAGTTTTTCAATTTTTTTTTTCGGTATCCATATTCTTCTTTTTTTCTTCCATATTAATTCTTGTAATTATGTATAAGGTATAGGTTTGTGGTATCCATTTTTATTGTCATTTCACAATATTGCGGTTTTTGATGAGGGTCGGTCATGTTTAATTAATGGTTATATATACATACATACACACACACACACACACACACACACACACATATATATATATATATATATATATATATATATATATCTTATCGTCAGAATTCTCTGAAATTTTAATCGATTATAAACGTATCTGCATTTAAGCCCTCTTTAATAATTCATGAAAAAATATGCATATAATGAAAAATATATCATGAAAAAAATATGCATAAATGTGCATAGTAAAAACTTGACCACAAGGTCGAGCTAATCGACTGCGAAACAGATCGCTTTTTAGCGTTTCATCTAAATTTTTCAAATTTTATTATTTATCTTTTTAGGTGCGTTCGTAATTATATAAATACGTAGCACCTATAGTCGTCGTTCAGTCCGTCCGTCCGTCCGTCTGTCTGTCTGTCCGCATATAACAGAGCAAAAACTACCCAACCGAATGGTCTGAAATTTTTAATGTATGATTGTTACAAAATTTTGTCTAGCCATTTCAAATTTTGTGAAAATCGGATGCATAGTTTAATTACAGGGACAGTCAAAAGTTTTTCTTTACATTACGGCCAATGGGGAAAATTATTGCAAATGCATTTTAATGATGTTACAGCCTTCCGAATGGTCTGAAAATTTAAATATATAATAGTTGCAAAATTTTGTCGAGCCATTTGAAATTTTAGGAAAATCGGATGTATAGTTTAATTACAGGAACAGTCAAAAGTTTTCCGTTACATTACGGCCAATGGGGAAAAAAATGTTGCAAGTGCGTTTTAATGATGTTACAGCCTTCCGAGTGGTCTGAAAATTTAAATATATAATTGTTTCAAAATTTTGTCGAGCCATTTCAAATTTTATGAAAATCGGATGCATAGTTTAATTACAGGGACAGTCAAAAGTTTTCCGTTACATTATGGGGAATGGGAAAAAAATTATTGCAAGTGCATTTTAATGATGTTATAGACTATGCAATTATGAAGTTAAAAAATATATACATTCAGTACAATATGGGGTACAAAAAATAATTATAAAACTAGTTATAGTACGAACGCACCTCATTTGCCACGTTTGACGAGCAATTTCCGACTTGTTTTACTATTCTACTCGTCAGAACGTCTTGAAATATTTGTAGGTATTGTAAATTTAGTCTTCCGAGATGCTCTAAAAAGCTTGTGTCGAAATGCGGACGTTTAGTTACTTTTAGCGTAGACAGAAGAATTTTCTTTTAATGTTTCATATTCGTATTTAAAAAAAATGGTCACACCGACGAAAAGATGTTGATCTAAGCTTTAAATGCATATTTTTGTTAATTGGTACTTCCAAAAATGAGCTCTGGGTAAGCGTATTTGAAAGGGAGAAAAAGTAGATGGGACATTCTCCCATATGTTTGATTTTCTGCTCATATCTGATTTTTAATTAATTCATATTATGCTCAATTTGAATTTTTAATAAACACTGGCATATTTTAGAATATTAATTATTAGATAGTTATAAACTTTATTGAACAATAATTATGATATGGCAGTTTTTATTAGACAAAACACAAAATGTAAGTGGACAGAAGTGACCGCGACAGTAATGACAGTTTCTGCAATTTTGCCACTTTTCTTAAAACAAGTAATATAAAAATTTTATTTTTAAAGTCGATTCCTACTTAGGTCATCAAAGAAAAAATTAATATAATCCCGTAATCTAATATTAGTTTTTGTTGCATTAAAATATCACAATTTGTTGATTTTCTATAAGCAAGTAGGTTTACAATGGAAGTCTATGGGACTTTGACAAAATATTAGAGATATATCGTCAAATTGGTGACAAACTTGGCGGTATTTGGTGACAGAACAGGGTCCCCCCTATGGTAACCCCCTTATAGATATGAAGATGCATTAAATGCTGTTCAATAACCAATGGCCGCCACTTTGTCTCCCATATAAAACTAAAATTGATTAATTAAAATTTAATTAAATAATAAATATTTGAAAAATCTGTGTTAGCATCAATTGTCATCCAGTAAAAGTTTAAAAAAATTATTTCCACTTGATAAGATGAATAATAAGTATTTTATTAACGAATTAAAATTTGAACAAGATATATAAATATAGGGATAGTGTGAACTAATAGTAGGAATTGAATAAAAAAGATCATTTTTGGGATGCTGTATGCACCATTTTCAAGGACATATCAAACCTATGGTTAAATCGCTAGGTATATGTAATGTATAAATAACGAAATTTGTTACTGTTTAAATAATGTATTTTTAAATTAACAATGGTAACAGTAGTCACGGTTATAATGAATACGCATACCTTTACCACATTCTTTTCAATTCAGAAAACCTTCTTTAGGAACAAATAGTAAACAATGGCGACTTTTTAAAAATAATATGTACTCCTCTATGGAAAACAATGCTGAAAATGTCTTCATACGGTCATCTTTTAGAAATATGAGGAGACTCTTTCACGGGGATAGTAGTGACCAAAAAAGTGAGTCACACAACTTTAAACGTAAGTACAACTTTAACGTAGCAAAAAGAAATATTACACATTTCACTCCTACAAGAATTATATTATAATATTCCATGAGATTCAATATTTCTATTAAATCCATAGTTTTTTTTTCAAAATCATTTGCTTATTTGCATTTGCTTTCATTGCTTAATCATTATTGTTCATTGATGATTTTAACCATCTCGCCGCGCTGGCCGAGATATGTTCGATATGCATTTTTCCGTAAAATTGATATTATTTGGTTCTTCCCACCAGTTATTTTTTAGCGAAAACTTTGTCTGATTTAATCAGTACATTTTCCCCGATTGCGATAGTCAAAATGTTTTGCTTTAAAGAACCAGTGATAAACTATTTAAAATTCTGCCAAAGAAGCTCATCGCGAAGAATTACTTACGCAGCGAGAGGGTTAATGATCAAGTTATGGACTGAGGACAAGGGACTGTACTGACTTTTAAGACAGTTAAAGTCCATTTTAAAGATTAAAAAATAGATTTTCATAGTAGAAGTAACATAATATTGTAGAACAATCAAAGGGAAACGTTTTAACATTAAAGTATAATTTATATTGCAAAGAAATATTGAGAGGTATACTGGGGACTAATAAATAACACTAGTCAGAAAATAAACCAAATAATAAAACAACATTTTTTAATTTTTTAAAGGGTTAAGAAGTATATTTTTTAGACTGATTGCTGCGTTTGAGACTTAAAAGTGCGAACTTTAGGAATATGCCGTCCGTTGTTCCATATTTTGAACGGAACGGCTGATGGGTGTTAAAGGGCGATTCTCAAAAGGTGGGCACTGGCCACACGTCATAAATTAAGCCTTTCAAACATAACTTTAATTATCATTGACTTTATTTTTTTTATTTTACACTGAGTTTTTAATTCTATTCAGAGACAGAAAATGACATAATTTATTGTAAAAGCTTTGTATAAATATCTTAAAATTTTATTACTTTATGCTAAAGAGGCCAATTTCGGACATTCATAACGTTAACTGCTCCAATGTACCACCAAGAAAAAGAGTTTTAACTTTTTTCCAAGTGGTTCTAATGGTAAACAACGAATGCATAAAGGAAAAGGATGATTTTTTGATAATTTCGTTTTGAGATGGCAGGCTGATTTATTGCTTTTTTGAAGATAGAAGGACTTTTCTATAAAGAATTTTTTAGTATTTTGTTATGTCCGAAAGTAACGTACGCGACAAAGCATTTGATTTTATTATTATTATTACTGGATAACAAAAAGTTAATTATACATATATATATGTATACACATACAATTATAGGACACATTTACTACATTTTTAGTCTTAAGAATTTTGTAAATACTAAGCGCAACGTCCAAAATCTGTAACGTACGTGCGAAAAAATGTCCAAAATTTGTTCTGTTCAGTTTTTTTATTGATACCTCGGCTAATTCTGAAAAGAAAAGAGTTGAGTTTCAGGTGCTTTTGAATCTGCCTTGTACAATCCTCGTACAAATTTTTAGATTTCCATACGGGGTTGATTTCCCTAATTTTGCCGATGGACATACACACATACACAGCGAAACACTGTTTTATTGGTACAGATATATTGTAATGATGCTGTGTAATTCAGCGTGATATTTAAAAAAATCAATAACTTCTGTTATGATACTAAATGTACCTATAATTTTCAGGGAATATACCAGGAATTTTTTTAATGGAAAAACTTGACATATGTTATCGCGCGGTTACATAAGGCGAGTTTTTCTCAAAGCAAAAACTGGTTTTATTCTAAGCTAAATTCAGGAAAATCCCCTGAGCTGTATGAATCCTGTATTCAGAATTAGTATTCCCGAAAGATTTTATGCACAAATCTCTTCTAACGAAATAAATGGATGAATAATGTGCTGCATCATTAGAATAATCATAGTCTTATAACTAGATACTTATGAAAATAAGAGTTTACTTATCAATTTTTAACACACAACTGTCAAGCGAAGTAAACAAGTATCAAAACTGCCCTTAAATTAAAAATTACCAGAACCATGTATAAGACGTCTGAAACAATTGAATATTATCTCATTTTTTTAGAAAACTAAGGGGTTCTGCCATCAGCGAGCTACGCTCGCCAACACTCTGTCAGACTTCACGACCTCTGAACGGCCTCTGTCAGACTTCACGGCTTCGCGACATGCTAATGTACCGTGTATTGAAAATATTATCAGGTAAAGGAAGATTGAAGGATATTATTACGAGCGTCGATCATCTTCTGTAATCGGGATGCCATGCTTTTCAGTTAGAATGGGGTATTTTTTAGTTAACATGGTTTTCGTCAAGCACCGCCGTCGCGGCAAATGACGGCTGTTTTTTGGGATTGATAAGCAAAATTAATTATGCTTTTAAAAGTCAGAGCTATTAAAAAACAGATACAAGGGATGATACAGATACTGCAAAATGTTAGCTTTACATAACGCGTGATGTCAAGTGAACTTAATGATTTATTTCTTTTTTTATTTAAAGAGGCTTACAAATTTAAATTAAAAAACATTATCCCTTTCATTGCAATGTTGAATCTAATCACAAATTGAAAGCAATTATTTAATTTAACACATTAAGTTCTATCATTACATAAGTTACGTCCGCAGAATAACGTCGAAGTAAATAACAGCCGTAAATATTTAACCTATTAAAGATATCCATATCAACTGGAAAATAGGAACATATTAACTGCAGTCTGTTAATTATTTTCTCGGACATTAATGTAATCACGCCAAGGAAGATTACTTTTCTATCTCCTCTCTTAGGAGTGGGATTTACATCCCCCGTGATAATATATTAAAACGATCAGATTCGACAGATATTCGATTAAATATTTATCTGTATAGTATCTATCACTAAACCTCTTAATTTAAATTTAGTTCATTAACAAGACCTATTCAAGGTAATTAATGTCACCTTCGATTTAACGAAACTTCCTTTACATGTAATAATTCTTTTCAGTGCGTAAGATATATTGGAAAAAAAAGTAGAATTTTTAAATATTTGTCATTATAACTTAGAATTTTTAAATATTTGTTATTATAACTTACATGTCTACTAACCTTCCAATATTCTTTTACCAATGTTTAATATAACTCATGTTAAACGCGTTTCGAACCAAAAAATATTTTCAGAAATAAATCAAATACCCTCTACGTAGAATCATGAAATTAAAGAAATAAAAATACAATAAATATTGTCTTTGTTCAAAACGCGTTTAACTTGGATTAGCCTTTTATATCCCAAGTTATGAGATAAAAACACTATCTCCTCGGAACATTTTTTCTCTGCATTACTAAGATACATTAGAAGATACAAGCACTAAAAAAAAATACTTACTTTGTTTTTTGTTAATTACGGCTAATTACTTGATGTGGTATTTCACTTGATGTGGCCGTTGGTTAATAACTGTTATACTAAAATCGACACTTAGGAAAAGATACTATATCCAATTTTTTCTTATTATTTTAAGGTGACTTTCATGCATATAGGGTAAGGTGCCCTATTATCGTCCTCCAGACACTTTTAGGTCCTAGGAAGTTGTAATTTTCAGTGAAAATCTACCGAATTTGGATTTTACATAGACTAACTATCCACGTACATAGAAACATAGGCAAATGTCTTACAAAAAAATTTTGACAATGCAAAAAATTGTTTTTTCAAAAGTATCTAAAAAATGCAAAAGAAAAAAAATGGTCCCAATTTCACCCCACAAAAAATCCAATACGCCGAGTCTTTACTTATAACTAAACCAAAATTTATTTCTAAATGAGTAAGTAATTTAATTTGCATTAAAGTAAGGCACAAAGAAATGAACTAATTATCAGTGGACAAGTAGCATAACAAAACATTAGCCATCCAAACATGAGGAAAACATTTTTAAAAAAATGTCACGAAAAAGCATTCCTAAATTCGTCCCCGGGACAAAAATATGAACTGCAAGGGGGTCGAAATTGGGACAACGCTACTTCCCAATATGACGGAGCTTCAGTTCCCACAAGATGAACTGAGCGTCATAAAACTCACTGTATGCCACTATCAGCACCATACCAACATAAAATACATGTAATGAATGAGAAATAAATACTTACAGTACAGTAAATAACGTTCTACAAACGACGTAATAAGAACTCGGGTCTTCTAAAAATAGGAATTTCGCCGTCTTTAATTTATGTATGAGTCTTGGCGAACGAAGCTTTCGACACTGACCCCTTTTACCTCCCGTCTCCTGTGCATTGCGTCATAAGTGACGCCACTCTCGAAGAAGCGGAGAAGTAAAGGGAGACGAAATTAGGAGAGGGAACGAAATATGGGCACTTTACCTTACCTAGTGTATATGTCTAGTGTATGTGTGTATATGTCTAGTGTATATGTGTATATATTGCTTCCTTTATATGTATATGATGTGTATATGGCCAGATGATGATTCTGCTAGTGCATCATCACTGAGCATTTCGCCATCAGAAGAATATTGGACAGCTGTAACACTATCGTTCTATGGAAAGCATATATGAAAGAAATTTCGAACTTATATTTGCAGAACACTAATTTAGTGAAGAAAACTCAACAGGATTAATAAAAATGCTAAAAGATATTTTTAGATTTGTTTCTTATTTGTAAATTTTTTTCCATTAAAAAAAAATAATAATAATATTTTTCCAATGATAAAGATAACATATTTCTTCCTTTATTATTCCTCAATGTCATAAATAAATTCTGCAATTTCTTTCCCTATATTGTAACAAAATTCACCTATGCACCCACGCATCCCTAGTAAATATGTAAGTTTTTATGCAACATATGTATTCAAAAGATAAAAATTCAAGAAAAAATCCTGTTCAACGTAGTCCAGACGGTACTGAAAAGTACCGCTTTGAAAAGTTCTTCTTAAAGTATACAAGCTGAAAATTAATTTTTTTAGCAGAACATATTGTCAAGTGATCTATATAAAACAAGAAAACAAATGATATCCTTACCTTTAAAATTTAAGATGTTTCCAAGCAAAAGTTAGGGATACCATCTCAGACAATAAAATGAAAGCAAAATTGACATTTACACGCGCCAAAATAGCTTCGTAAATAATTTTCAGCTTACTGGAACTGCTATTGCTATCTATATTTACACAATGTATTGTTAAATAATGATTCAACTTAGAGTAACTGTTAGTCAAGAATACATTTCGTATAAAATTTGATTCGCACATTTGAACTTTCATAATAAAAGATATAGTATGACCATATCTTAACATATTTTCAAAGTAAAACAGCAGAGCAAGTGAAAAACTAAACTCACTAAAAGAAATTCAAGCGCCACCCATATAGCAAATATAGACATGGAATATTTATGAAATGTACTGTTTTATTCTTTAATTAATATACACTCAAAATTTTAACTTTAAAAACATTGAATAACTCAAAATACTTTTTCTCGCTAAATCACGACTTTGATAAGAACTCTAAATCATTATTAAATTTAATTCGTTAAGTTCAATTAACACTGAAAATACATGCACAGATTTACGTCAGACTAAATAACTGCAATAAACTTTTAACGTATTAAAGATATTCATATCAACTGGAAAAATAGGTACACATTAAATGTTGTATGTTAATTGTTTCTGCGGACATTAATGTAACCATACCTAGGAAGAATACTTTTCTATCTCCCCTCTTAAAAGCGCAATTTACATCCTGCTTTATAATCCATTAAGATACCCAGATTGGACGGAGATTCAATTGGACATTTATCTGCATAATATCAATTATTCGTTACTAAATATTTTAACTTAATTTTTAGTTTCTTAACAGTATCCACTCAAAATTATTCAGTCATTTTTTATTTATACTTATACTTATTCAATCATCTTCATTTCTAAGGATGTTTGTTTATATGTAAAAATTCTTTTAATTGCATAAAATATATTAAAAATTAATGCAGAATTTTAAAATATTTCTAATTATAAATATCTAAATAGCGTTAATTTTTGCAAATAATTAAATGCTACGTATATTCACTTACTATTTAAGTTATGGCGCTATTTAGGAAAATCTTAAAACAAATTTATCCGCAATGACCAATTCGTTAGAGGCAGCTCGATTGTCTCTTGGGTTATGTCCATACCCTATGTTGTACTTAAACTAATAGATATATAGTTTAAATAATACATATTCAGTTAACTTAATATACAAATAAATTTCAAAATACACAATTACAAATACACATAGGAAAAAAACACCACTTATAACAATTGAACATTATAAATAACAACTCACACAAAATCCACATGTGACTGAAGAACATGCAAAGCGTTACTCGGCAACAGTATCCGCATGAAGTTGACTGGGAAAGGATTTTGAAATGAGAAATAGAGTGAAATATTTTCAAAAATGAGTTCTATCACTTCTAATGTGTCGTCACATTCTATCACTGATCTCCATATATAACAGGACGTCTGTCTTCCCATTTCCCAACATGATTTCCAGCGGTCAGTGCGGAAGAATACAGTGACGATCATTTTAGTTCACATTCATGGTAAAAAATGTTGTTTATAGCATTTCCTTAGATGATTAGAGAATCATTTAGAAATTGGATAAGTAAACTTAATTAAAGAAGCACAAATTAGGATAATAGGAAATCAGAACACTACTATCTAAAATTGTTTAAGCGGACTATTTTTTTACCTTTGCCTTACATTCTTCATTTACCTTGCAAGCTTCTGACCGACGAATAAGTACTCTTGTTATATATGGAGCTCAGTGCATTCTATATATTTTCTTTAAAAAAATCAAGATTTTATGAATTCATTAGATACATTGGTCGAGGTGAAGTGAGGATGCTTTACGAAATTCATGTGTTTGAGTTAACAAAAATTCAAGGGCAGGGATGTTGAGTTCATAAACGTCATCAATCCCACAAATGTGGAGACGTTTTGTAAATTTTATATTTTTCGTGACACAAAGAACTATATTAATTATAATTGCTAAAAAGGTGTAAGATTAAAACTTTAAAAACAGTAAAATAGTTTTATTTGATTTTTGACATGTTTCAATCCATCCAGAGTCATTTTCAAAACAAATAAATAATGATATTCTAAAATTTCACGGTGTATGATGCAATGAACTGAAGATCCATCATTCAGTTTTTCATGTAACGCATGTTACTTTTTATTTTACTTGGATGTTTATTTCTATTTTCTAAACCCTTGAATGCTTCGAGCCACAGTTTTGGTAAGCTGAATGATGCTGTATCGTTACGTATGTTATTTCTACGTGTTTACTCTATTGTTTTTCTTATAATGGATGGATAATATTGGTTGGAGGGAAAAATTACCTTATTTTCGTTGAAATATATGTGAATAATTTCTTCTTGGTGTAATCTGGCCAAAGCTGTGGTTTATCTATTATATTGAATATCAGCTACATACTCCTTTTTCTGTATTTAAATTCCTAGTTATTCCAATATAATAATTCTTTGATCCGTCTGCTATTTCGTACACTCCTGAATAATTCTCAAAATTAATTGGATCAATTCCAACACGTAAAAATAACGTATGCAACGATACAGGATCAACGTACCAAGACTGTGGTTCGAGGTACTCAATGTTTTGGAAAATAGACATACACGTCCAAGTAAAAAAAAAAAAAGTAACGTACGTTACATAAAAAAGTGAATGATGGCGTTTCCGTTCATTGCATCATAGACAGTGCAATTACAGAATATCATTATTTTTTTGTTCTGAAAATGATTCTGGATCAGTTGAAACATGCCAACAGTCAAATAAAACTATTTTACAGTTTTTAAAGTTTTAATCTTACACCTTTTGCAGCTATTAGAAATAATATTGTATTACAAGATGTTAAAGTGTTAGATACAAAGAACATAGCATAAAAAACATAATATAGCGTATCAATATACAACGGTTGTAATATAAACAAGCTTCATAATACAGCCAAATATTATGAACATTTTTCGAACTTATTTTCCAGGAAGAATATCAAAATAAATTAATTCACTAAAGGAAATGCACGCGATATCCATTCTGCTCATAAGAATATGGAATATTTGTTCAATGCATTCATATTCTTCTTTAAATAAAATACGTTTAAAATTTTAAGGTAAAATACATTGAGGTATATATTAGATTTTTACCTTTATTCGTTCAAGAGTAATTGAAAATTTTTCATTTAATTTAAGTTACTAAACTTAATCTTTATTTAAGATTTATTTGTATAGATATGTGCGCTGAATAACTGCAGTAAATATATAACGTATTAAAGATATCCAAGTCAACTGGCGGATAGGCACATATTAAATGTTGTCTGTTAATTATTTCCCTGAAATTAATGTAATAACGACACAGAAGATTACTTTTCTATCTTCTAACTTCATCTTGGAATTTACATCCTCCACGATACTCCATTAGTGAACTCAGATTGGATAGAGATTTACTTAGATATTTATTTGCATGATATCAAGTTACTTATTACTAAACCTTTAATTCAATATCTAGTTACTGCAGAGCAGCGAATCAAATAAATTTAGTTAATTTTACTTTTAACGGTATTCTGGATGCTTAAATTAAGAATATTTCCCTTATCATTTAAAAATTCTACTAAAACTGACAGGTAACAAGCATTTTTTAAGTTAAAATAAAGTGCTTTCAAATCATATGTAAAATGTATTCTCGACGAAAAAATCTTAAAATAATACATATGAATTTATTTTTTACAAATCCTCGATTTTTTAAATTTTCAAAAACTATAATTACTTTAATATAAGCTAAAAGTATATGTATTTGTGGAAGAGTTTGACAACTTATTATTACTGAAATTATGAAATTATTTTCAATTTAAGGGCGTCCGGGACACAAAAATCTTCAAATTTTGCAAAAACATTTTATTTCATTAAAAATGTCTGCTTTAAAAGACATTTAAATCATGCTTCTATCTGAATTAGACCAAAAAATATTAATTTTTAACCATTTGGAAGAATGGTTATTGTTCTCTGTCAGGGTAGGAAATCAAAAACATATCTGAGGCGTTTTATTGGTTGAATCCGCATTTATTCGTTTTCTGATTGGTCTATACAGTAATCTGTATATGTATAATTTTTTTAATCTGTGTAACCTTTACTTTCAACAGAGATGGATACTTCTGTTGCCACTATGACAAAAAAGTAATAAAAACTTAAAAAAAAAAAACTCAGAAACAAATTGATACAGCTTTCTAATAAATTGCATTTAAAAGTACATTTTTTTCTCTATACGAAATGTAAAAAGTAATATTGTGGGATGTTTAGAAGTTTAAGAATGAAATTTCATTTAAAATTGGACATCAGATTTATTGGATGATGGAAAAGCCTTTTCCCGAAAGCCAATATAATGCTTGGATAATGCTGACAGTCAGGAAATCTGACGAGTCTCGGGCGATTTTTGTCGCTTGCAATTTTACGTGTAATAACACTATTAATGCTTAATTCATGCGTACTTAATGTATGATCAACTCCGTGCGATTTTTTATCTCTTAAATTTTAGTCTTTGAAAAAATCATTTTCCAAATGGTCGTTGTAATTTGTTAAATTGCACTTTTTTTCTCAAAATCTATCTTTCAAGCAATGCCTGTCATGGAAACGACTTGTAAAAATGCGTTTTTCTTCATGATAGGTTTTTTCACCATTTCTCTTCTCATATTTAAATTTTTATAACTCGAGAACCGTTAAAGATAAACGGTTCAAACTTAGAACATATCTTTTTCAATTGTTTTACTTTAATTTTGAATCAGCATATTTGAAAAAAACTTTTGATAATATGATTTTTTTTTTTTTTAAGTTGCATCACTTAAAAAAAAAAAAAAAAAAAAAAAAAAAAAAAAAAAAAAATCTTTAAATATTTTTTTTTTTTTTTTTTTTTTTTTTTTTATAAATTAATTTTTTTAAATGCTGAATCAAAATTAAAACTTACATATTTTTGTTTATTTAAATGAAAAAAAAAAGATTGAAATTCTATAAATAATATTCCGAGTTATAGTGACTTTAAATTACCCCACTTTTATAATAAACTTAAAATTTAAAATTAAAAAACAATTATGAGAAGTTTTATCATGTTATTTTGTTTACAAATGATAAGGTTAACAATCACAAAAAAATTCAGAATTTTAACTCAATAAATAAAAATTATTTTAAAATGTGTCATGGACCCCCTTAAAAATAAAGCTTACTTTTTTAATATTGCTTCCCAAAAGTATTAATTTTCTGATTATCCATCTTTTTTCCTACGGATGCACATTTATTTATCATTTTACTACTAAACACAAATAATTGTCTGGATTGTGTCACACAGGTTGCGAAAATATTATGTTTTTAACTCCTAGAAAATGTCAAAGGTTTGGAGAAAACAACAATCTTTTAAAAAACATTTAAAATACCACATGACTCTCGCCAACCATTCCCCTTCCAATATGTTTCAAAATTAACCATTGACATCGATAAACAAAATACGCAAAAAAGAAAATACAAAACATCATTTACTTTCAATTCTCTTTGCAACTCTGTAAACCATTAAAAAAAAAAAAAAAAAAAAAAAAAAATCATTTTGCAGAAGTCACTTTTAATTTTCTCCGTACGTTTTGCCACAGTATTCACACTACGCATATTTTCATTAAAAAATATACTTAATTTTATACAATAGCTCTGAAATTTAAATACTATATACTAAACTTTAATATAATGATCGATTATCGATTTGTTTAGGTATAGTTCATTTAAAGAAGAAATAATCATTTTGAAAATAAAAAAATATTAACTTAAGATTTCCAAATGGAAACGAAAATCCAAATGCACGATTTCAAGGTGAAGAAATTTAGTGCTATCATCTATTTTCTGTATCTGGATTTAGGTGCTAATATATAATTTTTTTGTTCAATTGAGTAACTTTTTTCTACTTTAATTAAAAATCTTCTTGAGGCAAAAATAAACTGAAAGCAAGTATAAAAGTTTCTATATTTTAAATATACACTTTTATCGATAATATATATATATATAAAAAATAAATAAAAGTTTTAAAAAGCTTTCTTTCACGTAATAGAAATAAACGTGAATAAAAACGTGATAGATCACAAGTGATAGAAATATTGCATTTTATCTTCAACATTTTTTACTATTTATTATTTTTCTCATTAAGGAATAAAAAGGCAAGAATGAAAGTTTGAATATTTAATGTATATACTTTTAGCTATAGCGTCAAGTAATTTTGATACTGTCAGAGGTGTCCAGAGGTAAACAAGCAATAGAAATATTGCATTTTTTCCCTCAAAATTTTTCAAAAATATTTTTTTTCTCATTACGGAATAAAAATATAATTACTAATTTACGTCAATCTGTTACTTATTATTCATTCCTAATTATAAATAATTTATAATATAGTCTTTGCATTCTTGGGGCTAATAATCAAAATTGAAACTTCAAGCATCTAGACAAAATCTCGATTTTGCATCCACTGTTAATGTAAATTTTAATACTTAAATAAACAATCCTAAAATCTATTATTTTACATTTACTCATAAAAAGATATGATCTACTTACAAACCGATTTTCATTAAAATCTGTGATATGTCTGCCGCAGGTGATTTGCTCATTTTGTATGGAATGAGCCAACAGTGAATAACACCATCAATTTGATATCATTACTTTGAATTAGGTTTTTTTAGTTCCAGAGATTACCACGAACAACGAAACAAACAAGGGAACAAACTTTACTTCTTCATAACATTAGTTTAAATTAAAAAAATTAATTCCCCAATGCATATAATTTGTAAAAAATAAAATCTGTCTACCTGCCTGTCACCTGAAATAGGTATGGATGTACTAAATAGCTTCTCACATCTTGTTAGGCTTAGATTGCGCTGGGATATTAATTAAAGTCGGACCATGTTCTACCGTTCCCCTCTGGCTATAAATCTTTCCGATTTCTAGATTTCGTAACCAGCTAAATATCTGCGCACATTTAAATGTTTGTATAGTTCTCTCTTCTAATTGCAATGCTATTAACTAAGTAATTTTTATACATCTTCTCCTTGTAGCATGTGAACTTTAATATCATATTTTTCAATATGTGCATTAGCCAACGTTAACTAGTTCAGACCAGATATACAGCAATATTTTCTTTTACACATGTTTATTTATTTTTATTTTTCTTCTTATTTTTCTTCTTCTTATTATTATTACATCTATAACCACTGAGATGTCATTTGAACGTATTTCGACGAAATGTTGCAAATGACATCTGTCATCGCAAACAATCTGAAACGCAAGAATATGGTATGCGCCATGCGCCTTTTGTCAGGTAGAAGCAACAATATGACATAAGTTTATTTAATCTCATTTCTACCACAAATCGTAAATAGCAATCATTCATTTAATTTAAGTTAATAAGTTTAATCTTTACTTACGATACGTGAGCAGAATTACGTCGTAATAAATTACAGCAGTAAACATCTGAGGTACTAAGGATATTCGTGTCATCTGCCAAGAAATCATACTTTAAATTTTGTCTGTTAATTATTTCCTTGGACATTAACGCAATCATTACAAGAAATATCGTGCATCTTTCTACTTTATTGGGGGTAGAATTTACATCCTTTATTAATCTTAGGGCACTCAGATTAATAGAGATTCGATTAGATATTTATCTTATTGCCAACCATTTCAATTTAATTTCTAGTTCATTATTAGACCTATTCAAAACAATAAAATCACTTATATTTCAAACAACCCTTGTTTATTTTTATTAATTAGTCTAACTAAATAATGTATATTTACATTTAAATAGATATTTTAAATATCTATTATAATGAATGTGCCATTCTATTATAATGTGCCATTAGGGATGTTAGAAAGACAAATAATTTTGACAATAACTAAACTTTCACATGAATATTTATTCATATATTGTCCAATAACGATTTTACTTTTTTACGGGCCAAATTTTATTTATTTAACAGTAATTTTTAAAGACTGTTTTTTATGTATCTTTCTGTAAACATTACGTTTCAGTAAAAATGTTTTTGACAACTTTGATTTTGTTTTAATAAAAAAAAAAAAAATATTTTAAACTTATTTAATTTTTAAAACAGCAGATGTATTACTTTGCCGGCTTCATTAGTTATTATTTATTGCGAGCAGAAAATGTTTTTTGTTAATAGAGCTTCATGATTATTAAAAATATGTTTTAGAGAATTTATGATAAATTTAATAGTAAAAAAAAGTAAGTAGTTCTTCTCTGAGGAAACACTTTCACATGAAATTAAAATTACTAAAGTTGATTTATTGAAAACATGCCGTAAAAACTCATTAGACAGGGAGGAGGCAGAGCAGACAATCACGTCATTGAATTCACGGCTGAAATTTCAAAATTAGTTAAAACTCGATTCGCATTTTAAAACGTAATCAGTCTGCCAAGTCATATGTTGGAGAAAAATACCTGAAAACCCGATTTCAGTGGTTTATTTGTAGGTTTACTATTATATTTTCCTGCTCCCAGTCCTCCATGTTTTCAAACGTTTGGATTCAGGAAAAGACAATGGTAAACCTATGAGTGAACCGCTAAAATCGGGTTTTCCGTGTTTTCCACCAATATGTGACTTAATAGACCGATTGCGTTTTAATATGCTAATCGAGTTTAAAAAAATTCTGGAATTTTAGCAGTGAACTCGATGATATGATCGTCTGTGCTACCGCCTGCCGATCTACATAACTTGGGTCGAAGTTTAGATATATTCTTCTTAATTATAAAAAAAATCATTCCCAGATAAATAGACATAAAATTGTATTATGGGTGGAACAGATTGATAGTACAGCACAAAAATTTATTTATGTGCTTATGTATAATCCTCATAGAAACATACTGTTTGGGTCTGTACATATATCGTCGGTACCATGTCAAACTATCCAATGTGAAAATAAAGAGCAACTATTTTAAATTTCAGATTTCTTGATTGGCACCAATTTTCTGAAAAGGTAAAATTTTCCTTGTTTTCGTCTTAATTAAAATTTTATTAAATGAGGTTAAATAAGGCGAATTTGACTATTTCAAAAAAGTGGTGTACTCACTATTTCTCCCGTCAAAAGCCAACGAATTCTTTTTATTAGAATGATCGTTTTCTGCCGATTATGAAAAGAGAACTAGAGCATAAAATCGATCTCAAATATATATTTTTTCAAATTTGATGCTGTTTCCTTATTACCCTCGTGCTAAGCCTTCTTTAAGAAATGTGTGGTTTAACATGTTCTTTGTGATCTTGAAGTTCCAGACGATTGTGTCAAGTATGGCTCTAGACAATCGACAAACCGTCTAAAATGGAAAGTGCTCTATGACTTTAGACTATATGATGCACGTCAGTCATTTTTGAAAAAGATAACTTCCCAAATAAAAACCAAATAAATATTTTAAATCTGCAGTGTGTCCCAAAAACGTTGACCTCGGTTTCTATTCCTTAAATATTCATCATTGATATATATTATAAATTACAAAGTTACGTTAAAATAAGATACAGAATTTTATGAAATCTATCAAAAATTTTAGGTGATTAAATTCGAAGAAATGCAAAATTTAAATTTTTATACGGTGCCCGTGCAAAAAATTCCCCATTGAGCAAAATGTGCCCTATACACTAATAAGGTCATTTAGAAAAATACAATAATTTTATCATTAAAAGTCCCAGAGATATGGCAAAACATACATGCCTACTTAAACTACTTTTCGATACCTGGATATGAGTTCCCAAAATAGAAAATTCAAGTCAAATGATCGCATTTCTCTGGCTGTATACAAATTACGAAAGAAAGCAATAATTGTTACTGTACACTGTAAAAAAAAATCTGTAGGTCTACAGATGTAAAGTTACATGCTTACTAAACTTTCAACTGTAACTGTACGAAAAAAGCTGCAAATCTACAAAACTAGTTTTTGTAAAGCTACAAAAATCTGTAACTTTACAAATGAATCTGCTAAAATTTCAGTAATCTTACTAAACTTTTATTTGTAACCCTGGCTGCAGTTACATGAAAAGTTCTCGGAATCCCAGTTTCCAAAAAAATTCTTAGTAACCTTACAGATTTTTTGATTTTCGGCGCAAAAGTGTGTCTGTTACATGAAATTTTGTTGTTGCCGTTACATGAAAAGTTCTAGGAATCCCAGTTTCCTAAAAAACTTTAGTAACTTCACAGATTTTTTTTTACAGTGTAGGTGTAAGCATTTACATTTTATCTTAAGTTTAACCGGCCCTAAATTTGTTTAAAAATATCTCTGCGACTTTTTAGGATAAAATGTTGTGAATTTTTTACAAAAAATTACATATTTTTTTACATCATTTTATTAGTGTATGAAGCATATTTTACCCGTTGGAAATTTTTTTGCACGAAAGGCCGCATAAAAAATTATTTTTTTATTTCTTCAGTTTTAATACACTGACAATTTTAATCAATTTCATAAAAATCTGTAACTGTTCTTAATTAACATTGCACTTCATAATATATATTGTCTACGATCAATATTTAAGAAATAAAATCCTACGACAGTACACTGTAAAAAAAAATCTGTAAAGTTACTAAAAAATTTCTAGGAAACTGGGATTCCAGGAACTTTTTATGTAACGGCAACAGCAAAAATTTCTGTAACAGCATCTGTTACAGGAATTTTTCTTGTTGCCGTTACATAAAAAGTTCCTGGAATCCCAGTTTCCTAGAAAAATTTTAGTAATTTTACAAATTTTTTTTTACAGTGTATTTTTGGAATACCTATACATATATAGATTTCTACAAAATTAAGCGTTTATTTAATTAATTTCAAATAAGCACTGCAGTATTATGAACTAATCCATAACTATAAATATACATAAAAATATACAATATAAACAGCGCACATACCAATCGTGAAAAATTATTTTATAAAACTCTCACAGTTCTTTTGTTAAAAAGTAAAATAAAAAATAAAACGGAAAGACAAATTTTATCCTAAATTACCCTCAATTTCTGACATTCATTAATCTTCCTAAGTTGAATGCAAACATCTACTATTAGATTCGGTTCAATCATGTTTTGTAAAGAAAAGGGGAAAAAACTTGCTAGGTAAACAAACTTTCCCAAAGGGAATTTCTAGATAATTGAGTTACGGTCCATCCAACGCACTTTCATTTTTCAATATTTCTTGACTAAAAAGACTTCTTTTTATAAAGTAACTTTTAAACAGATATTTGAGTTTTAGTTTCTCATAAGATGTTGATTCTTCATACTTTTTCGACAAGAATATTTTCGGAAATAGAAAAAAGACGCTGTTAAAACAGTAGAGTCATAATTATTTTATCTTATATATATATTTTTTTCTGGAATAAACTATAAAAATAAGTTTGTCTTTATAATTTCAGGAAAGCTGAAGAGATGATGAGATGAATAATAATTTAATTAAAATATAATTTTCTGCACTTCCAAACAAAGTTGAAAAGTGTTTATGAAACTGTTTGTCCGTGTTTGTCCGTCTAGCTGTCTGCCTGATTGTTCGTGTTCTAACTCTTGTAAACATGGTCGTATTGTTATAATGTAATGTAATTGGCTTATGTTGTTGAGGTTTACAATGGAAATGAATTATGTAGTATTTATAATTCATTTACAGATGCCGTCAAAAGAACACTTAAAATTATAGTCTTTGCATTTACCATTATATTAAAGGGACACCCAAAACAATTCGATTACGAACACAGTTCTAACAATGAGCGATAAATCCTCGAAATACGTTTTCAATTATGGTATGAGTTTTTAAATTTCACAATTTTTTTTGCATACCAATTGTTGTGTATAAATTTTAAAGATAATATACAGGGTTGCACAAAATAATTTCAGGTCTTTTCTGATTACTGAAAGAAATTTCTGAAGGGGAAATTTCAACTGTTTTATGCCGAAACTATGTTTCTTCAAAGTCTGCAATATACGAGGATACAATTCTATAGATGAAATATAGGACTGCACAAAATAACTCTGATAATTTTACGACTATAGATTGTAATTGTTGAAATTTTGTTCAAATGTGACATGCAATTTACACATCCTTTACTTAGACATTATCTCTCGTCCTATTAAGTGGTGAAGTTTTGTTACACAATGGTAAATGTGTTGGAAATTGTTTCATAATCTATATGTTTGACGCATGATTTTCTTTTTTAATTTTATGTCTTATAGTATAAAAAAAATACTTTTCCAAAATTCCAAATATGAATAAGACACACTGCTAAAAAGCGTACTTAAATGGCAGAATTTAAACGTACTTTTTTATGTAATATTGTATCGTGAACGGATATATATAAATTTGCGGCAAAATTAAAAAAAATAAACTTACAGGGTATTTTTCATAGAGAAAATGTAATAAACGTTGAAAGTTATAATACGAATACCTAATTTAGACTTCATATTTGCCATTGCTGGTATATTTTACCTTGAAATACTAAAGGTCACTGACATAATCAAGTAACTTAGAAATTCTTAATGTGAAGTTTTGAAGTCGTAATATTAAATTAGTATTATTGTTATAATAATAATAATAATAATAATTATTATTATTATTATTATTATTATTATTATTATTATTATTATTATTATTTGCAAAATAAGTTGCAATGAAGGTAGTTTTGCAAGCATAAATTCCAATCAATTTATGTTAAATCTATAGGTTATAATTACTTTTATTTAAAAATTTAATTTTGAATATATTACTAAACAAAACTCTGTGGCTATACAATCCAAGAAAGATCAGGACCGACAGTCCCCATCTCTGTTTTCTTGACCCTGAGCGCCGAGGTGCTATACAGCACGCGTCTTGGCCAGGTGGTCAGCCTAACGCGAGACCCTCGGTGTTTAGTTCCCAAGCAAGCTTGGTACTCATTTTATCGACCCCAAAGGGATGAACGGCTGAGTGAACCGTGCCCAGTCGGAAGTCGAACTCTCGACCTGCGGTGCGGTAGTCAGATATATATATATATTACATAAATTAATTTTCGAACACAGTATGAAATGTAACCTAAGTATTTTTTTAATAGAAATTGGTTCCTAGAAGCTTCAAGTATGTGAATCCAAAATACGACATATTCCGGGATGTCATTTTGTCTTACACCTGAAAAAACATCTGCTTTAAAATATGTTTTGTAACTATTACAATAGAATTTAACTTTAGGAGACCCAAATTTAAATCATAAGTCCCCGAAAACTTGACCGAATGATTCCGTTTATCATCCAAAGATAAAATTTTCAGGAAAACCCAAACAAGATTCTTAAACATCGTTGCTGCGTCTAGCTTATCTCTTGAACTGCACATGTGGTACTGTTTTATTCTGGGTTATTTATTTGTATTTAATTTTCAATTGAAATTTTATGTATTTTTAATTGCTTTTTTCAAATTCCTGCTCCTGTACGATAGCCAGAAAACAGCTGTAATGTATATCATCCTTTTAAATTTGTGTATTTCCTGATGTAACATATATAATAAAGTTTCCCGTGTGTTTCGAACTACTCATACTTGGGGACACTAATGTTGATTTGTTGACAAACATTTACTCAATTTAAGTGAATTCAACCTCAGTTAGTCCCACATGGAAATTTTTGACTTTCTAATTAATATAACTTACTAGCTAATATAAAATGTAAAATAATTTCTCAGTTTTTTCTCTGATAAAAGTTTGTATGTGTGAGAAATACTTGAGTATTTTATCAGAATATATTTCTATTAACTTAACGTTGAACTTTTCAAAAAAAAAAAAAATAATAATTATATGCAATGCAGGAAATTCAGTAGAATATCTAAAATCAGGAACCCTATAATCTACTAATCCTATTTATGAGGAAAGCGGTTAATTTTCAGTAACTCTAAATAATGCATATGCCTATTTCCCCACCAGTGGCAGAGAGGATCTGCTCTCAAAGCTGGTAGAGAGGAGATGCTGGGTACGAACCCAATCGTGACCCTCTGTCTAATCGTTCGGAGTTTTCCATGGTTTTCTCCGAATCTTGGATTTCCTTCCGTAAATATCGGTTAGGTACCCTTAGATAGACTCCCACGTAGGGCACCCTACCTTAGAGTGCTTATCCCTCGTGTAGATAATTAGCTGTTATAAACACACTTTTTTATATACACTTATTTAACAAGTATTTAACTTTTTGAATAAAATAAAATAATGATTTTTTTTTAAATTAACTAAAATTAAGTTGGGACACGCCTTATAAAAAATTAAATAAGACACGCAGTTAAGAGAAATCAAATTCCTTATTACCAGTAGGTTTAATCAAAGGCGTTATCACCGATGTACAATGTAAATTCTAAATTATACAGACATAAAAATAATGAATAAAACATTAACATTGAGTAAATTCTATCCTACTCGATAACATAATCAGAGTTACAGTAGTGACAAATAAAAAATTATGTGTCTCCGTTTGGGCAAGCCCCGTGTGCTCAAAATCTTGCATTGCAACCACTTTTTTCGGTGTTTGCTGCTTTTGAAGGTACCAGCATACACCAAACGCCGAGTCAACTTGTCCCGTGTTCAATGCGCCTACTAGCCCCATAATAAATTTCTTCACAAAAGGGACACTTAACCATCTAAGCATAAATAATCCAAGTAAATCACATATGGGGTAGATACAGTTAATCATACACTAAGAAAAATTATTAAGATAAGTATTAGAAATTAGAAAAAGAATGAAGCAATAAAAAATTACTTTAGAGCGCAAAAAACAGAAAAATCGTAATAAATGTCCACTGCACGTAGGTAACGATGCAAAACTACAATGAGGATTGTAAAACTTAAGAAATGTACTCTGTGACTGGTTGCACAATCTATCCACAAACAGGCGATTTATGGAGGCTGCGCCTACTTACCCCTGTAGCCAAGTAAACCGGTCTCCCCTATATTTACAGAAAACGTTTGCAGTTTTTATTCATATTTATCAAACTAATTCTGGAACTAAGGCATCAAACGTACAATCATTATTTATTGTTAAATACATAACACGATCGCTATTTTTTTTTTTTTTTTACTATCTGTTATGAGTTAAAAAATAACTTAGAAAAAGGATCTCGTAGTGTGGTATTTAATTCTATTGTTACTTAAAGATAATCATGCCATGGAGTTATACTTTGTGTGTCAAACTTCACACATAATATAAATTTCATGTAAGAGGGTCCGGAAAAAAATCATATAAAAAATGCATTTTTCATTCATTTTACTTTAAAATACTACAAAATTTAATTCTATAAATATTACTAAGTTAAATGAATTAAATAAATCAAAGGAGATGTTCATATATAACATTATTAACTTTTCGGCAATTTTCACGAAATGTTGCCAAACCCCCCTTACAGTATCGCACGTTATCATTCCTCGACCCTCTCCCATCACTAATGATATCGTTATCAATGTCTAAAAAATATTTTTATTTTTACAGTTTTTCTTTTTTTCTTTTTATATGTTTGCAATAATACATTTATTATTTGCGTATTTTGCAGATTTAAATGAAGAGAACTCAATAAAATATTACTATTATAAATAAAATAACTTTATAGCAAATAATTCTCTAAGTAAAGACTTACTATTTAAAAATATAGATTTTTGTTGCATAATGCATTCAAGAATAATATTGTATTCCAGCAGTTTCCACCTGGATGTGTAGGGGGTAAGCAGAACTTTTAATAAACAAAACAGATGACAAACATTCTTCCCCGTTTTTTTACTAGTAAATATAACAAGTATCACTTTGAACCTGGTTTCTCAAACTACGCTTTACATCCACATATCGAAGAAGAATAGGAATGCCGAACGTTGGAATAGTCCATATTTTGGAATAAAACGATTTTTTAATTATTTAATAGTGTTAATAATACCTTTGTATTTTTATAAAAATCGATAACATACTAAGAAAAATGTTTATAGATTATTGTGAAAAATAATTAGCAAAAAATGAAATAAATTTTTGTTTGGATCAAAAATGATAATGATGACAAAAGATAAATCTCCCCCTCCCCTTGGATATACTTTAATATATAAACTGTCAGACGCTTCCTCCCTCCCCTAAAGTGAGAACGTTATATCGTCGGTACCATGTCAAACTATCCAATGGGAAAATAGTGGGATACTTATCATCCAGCTACTTTTAGAAAGAAACTGAATTTCATTTCTATGTATTGCCGGTATCTTTCATAATTTTCACGATAATCGGTTGGAATCAATTTTTATTGTATCGCCCTCTCGTTTGCTTATGCGCAGTTCAAAATTATTTCATAAAAAGGCTTATTCTTCATTAAATATGTAATATACTATTTATTTTTTAATTTTAATAAGATTTTTTGAAAAATACTGTTGTCAAAAGTTATAAAAGTACCATTGAATTGCGCTGTAAACCCTGCATGTTATAAAAAAAAATCTTGATTAAAAAAAAAAAAAAACTTTATATTCTAATTAATATGTGTACTATTCTTACACAAAGGGCGAAAAATGCTGTACAATATCCACATAGTCATGTGCTATGGCTACAGGTTATTTCCAGTAATTTTGTCACAGGTTGATCTCAAATTTCTATTTTTTTTTCGATTTGTTATTGTTTTCCATATATCCTTCGCGATTAAACTTTTGGTGAAAAATATAATGCGTACCATGCCCTTTATACTTTTTAACTTCTGGAAGAATTCGTCAAGTATATATTTAGAAATTCAACAAAATGTCAAAAATCAAATCTGACCTGTTCATTTATTGTCGTATACTATATATAAAATCTCACATGAAATCTGAATTCTCAGTAAAAGAAATTTATCCACTTATTAAGCTAAATTAGGTTCTTAAAATATATATCTTACGGTGCAAATACTTTTTGAAAGGAATGAATGTAAAGTTTATTTGAATATTTTAAAAGTAAAAGTATCAAATGTAAATTTGATACCATACCAATTTAGCACATGTGTTTAAAACAAAATGCCTACTAGAACTTTCAAAATTTTATGTTTGTGTTATTTGATGACGGAATGACTTTTATTCGATAAACTGAAGGAATAAATATTTAAAAAGTTCTATTCAGAAATTCACTTACATATTTTTAACATAAAATATCTCTCAAAATTAGCAACACTGACAAGAAGTTTAATAACAAGGTATTGGTTAAAATTAGTTAAATTGTTTGTAATGGGTTATAATTGATTAAATTACAATAAGTGAATAAAAAAATACATTATATGTCTGTTGCGGTTTGCTTTAAAAGGAAAATATTATCTAGTTAGATTTCAATTTATTATGTTGGAGCTTGTCTCAGCTTCTCCCAGTGTCTATATTCACCTTTGTTTTGCACACAAGAGTTACTGTTCTCAAAACCCCATACAAAAGCAAAAATATTAAGAACATCCAGGTGTAAAATATGACTCGGAGCCGGCATTTAGTGTATAATGAAAGAGCTTTCTCTAACACTTTGACGTAGTCTAATGGTAGTAAACGAAATTCTGAACTGAATGTATTTGAGACGTTTCCATCCAGCTTACATATATTAATGCGTATCAGAAATTGACAGTGCTTAAAAATAAAATCTGTTTATTCGTTTGTTTCACTTCTGCTTTATTTTGATAAAGAACTGCAAGAATTTTATAAAATGCATTTTCACATTTCTCATTTTTTATAATATCTAGTAAAAGAGCATTTGGTTTGTACTAGCATTTCCCCATTAAATAAGAAGACATAAAATATAAAACTACACCATTAAAAAGTTTAATTCAAAGAACACATAATAAACCAAAAAAGGTCGTCATATCAACGGCAGGAATTTACTGTCTTAGAGCACATACATTCAGAATATAAATTTTATTTTAAAATAATAGGGGGCTATGGCCTTTACGAGTCGCGCTCGGCAACCCCCATTGGGACACCGCAATTTCTAAAAACAAACTAATTTGATCACCTTTAAAGAGATTGAAGAAGATTGAACTATAATTTAAAAAACCAAGACCCGTGGCAAGCCCCGTGTAAGCAGATTTACATTAATTTCCCTTTCATTCGGAAATTTTAAAGACGGAACAGCTGCTGTTAAATATCAATTGGCTGTTTTCTTGCTTGGTTAAATAAGATCGGTTAAACATTTGAAAAAAAAAGCTAATACAAAATGATTTATGTAAACAGAGTCTGTGTCTCCTATTTTTTTAACAACGCTATAAGAAAATGTTTAAATAAGACTGTTTAAATGTATCATTTTAAATCTCATCCAATGTTCAACAAAATTTTCTTTCTCTTTTTAATATTCACGTGAAAATAATTTTGTTGTTAGAAAGGAAATATTATTTGCGCTGTCTTAAAATTCACAACAATAGTTAAAAATATCGTCTCAAAATATGAAATACGTGTCTCGTGTAAATATATTTTTTAAGTTTAAACTGTGTTGCAATATTATTATTTGGCCGTTTTAAATATGACGTAATTTTCTCCATTTACCGGCTTTTAATGCATATTAATGAATTTATTATTTTAAAATATGCTTTCTCTTTTAGTATTCACGTGTAAATATATTTTTTGACGTAATTTTCAATATTTTTCCTCTTTTAATAAGTAATAATTTAATTCTAGTTTGAAATATTTTTCTGCTTATAGTAGTCATGTGTATTTAATTTTTTTATATGAAGGAAATATTATTCTTTGAGCTCATTTTGCAATTGGCAACAATAAAATATAATAACCTTTTCTAAAATATGTAAAAAATATCTTTCGAAATGCTGAAAAATTAAATTTAAAATGGGAAAAACCCTCAAAAAATTATTCAATTAAAAAAATAAACTTAGTCTGCAAAACGGAATCTTCTAATGTATATCCTTAGAAAAAATTTTTACAATCCTATGTATAGTTTTTGCTCCTAAAAAAATTGTAATGGAACGATTTTGACCAACTTTAACATTAAATAGCTCTTAAAATAATTATTTAATTTAAAAACTGTCGATTTCAGCATGTTTATCAAACATGTATCTATATTACTACCAATTTTCATACCTTTGTGTAGTAGCTTTCTTAGTATTATCGAAGAAAGACCCTAGGTCACAAAAAATTCAATATTCTGCGCCGATGACAACGTTAGATACTTTTTTTTAGAATAAAGATATATTTGTGTTGGTGGATATATACACACACACGCACACCAACACACACACACACGCACACACATATATATATATATATATACATTTAGAATCGCGAGAATTCTTTCTGAAACGCAATTTCTTTTAAATGGTATCTTTTATATATTTTATAAATATATAATTTATGTTAGCTAAATGTTTTGCAACGTTAGCAAACTATTTTTTAAATAATTTTTTATGTGCTGGGTGTATTGATGCTATTGCGCAAAAACTTAGTGTGTTATCATACGATTTCTACTATTGTAGTTACTCGATACCAATATCTAAGAAATCCATTTTATGCTACATGTTTGTCATCTTTCTTGGTATATATTTAATTTCATTTCAACATGATCATATCACTGTTGTTAATTAGTTATCAATTAATTTGTATTAAAAATTTTTTTAATAATTTTGTCTCACCAATTTAAGGCATGTGTTATAATTTACAATAATATACTTTTACAATATACATGCTGCATTCAAAGTATTTCTCTTTAGGATACATTATAAGAATGTAATTTGGTTTTTATTAGGTTTATATAACATTTAGTATATTTACATTTAGCTCTGCAATTTTGAAGTAAAATATTATGTTCTGATATGAAACAAGTATAATGATTATTATGGGAATGTCTTTGCAAGGTGTTGGTGTTATTATTATTTTATTGGTGGATTATGCTATTCGTTTGTTTTATTTATCTTAATGTACATAATGTAGATATTTCTATTTATAATCAAGAAAAATCATTATTAATCTAGTTTTATATTACACAGATTCCTTAATCTTACTCTCTTTAATTATTGTTATTTTATTTTATTATATGTCTCATAAAACAAATACAATGGCGGTTCTTAGTAAATTTTTCGTTCCTGGCAAAATACACTTTGCGTCTTCGCAGTGTAGTGCCCGGTACAAGAATATTAATAGGGATGTTCCTGGACCGACATCCAGTCACCTATTTTATTCGCCTCAACCACCACTATTATTTTGAAAATGTTTGGATAGGAGATGCAAGACATGCCCCTATGCTTCACAATCATAAATTGTTTCGGATCCGTGTTTATCGTCATTTTGTAAAGCATTTAATGTAGTATATAGTATAATATGTAATATGCAGTATATTGGACAACCATCTGGTCCACTACATAAACGTATTAACCAACATCGCTCAGATTCGATTAAAAATAAGTCTAAGAAAAAACAATCTACTGCTGAAATTAACCATTTCCACAAACATAATTTAAAAAATACAACAACATCAATACTAAAAATTAAAAAAAAAGTCTTATCATTCATGCAATTTTATAATACGGTTTATCCATACGGGCTAAATACTGACGTATTCAATAGGAATATTAAAGTTTTTTCATCCATTAATAATATAACTGATTATAATCCAATTTATCTTACACTCGATCATAATTTAAATCGCACAACAACACGTAACAAACGAGGTAGATGTTCTTCATTAACTAATATTTCTAAAAATAATATAATTAGACAGTTAAATAACCTCCATAATAAATATTTAATTGATTACAATTGGATTTTAGTTCGTAAATATATCTTTGCAATAAAAAAGAAAAGGCTTGCACAATATGTAAATATATTTCTTAGTAAAACTTTCTCGATACGTTTCTTAGATATATTTTTTGATCTTATTATGACTAGAGTCAATCAATTTAACATTAATTTACAAAAAAAAAAAAAAAAACCTAAACTTAAAAATACAAATACACAAATGCTAATACTTATACAAATCAAATATACAATAAAATTAATATTAATTCTATTATAAATGACAAACACTGTAAATTTCCTATTAACAATATTCAAATATCTAGAACATTTAAATATCCAATTTCTTTAGGAAGAAAGATTTTTAATTATAATACTTTTTCGAAAAATACATCTGCTACAAGTACTTTCCCTTGTAAATGTAACGACCCCTCACTAAAGCAGTATATTAATAAAGATCATGGTCATATTATTACATGTAATCTTAATGTTGTAAATGATTTTACATTAAGAAAATTAATGGGATATGGTACTAAATATAGATTTCCAGCCAAACTTAATTTAAATTCAATTCTAAAGCAATTTACATGCACTGTAAAGAAAAAAAACGAACTAAAAAACGGAAATACTACTGGCAATCTAGACGCCAGTACTATTCCCGTTTTTTTTACGGGAATTTTTACCCATAAATTACAGAAAAATTTCCGTTTTTAATCAAAAAAACGGAAAACTTTTTGTAATTTATGGGTAAAAATTCCCGTAAAAAAACGGAAATAGTACTGGCGTCTAGATTGCCAATAGTATTTCCGTTTTTTAGTCCGTTTTTTTTTACAGTGTATGATATTAATTTATTTGTATATAAAATTTCTATTTATTACAATAAACCTATTGAATATTTTAATTAATGGAAAATACTGGTTATAGAAAAGTTAACTGATGCTCTTCAGGCAAATGTATCAAATCTTGTTAAAGTCAATACCAAACACATTTTCCAACAGGTTAAAAATATTCAAAAAGACTATGTAATCACATATATTGACAAATCCCGTAATAATTATGCAATCATATGCAAATCTTATTATCACCATCTTCTTACATCTTGTATTTCATCAAATAAGCCGTTCCAAAACACTAATGATGACATTATTGTTAACAATCATAAGATTAGTGCTTATTATAAACTACTAAATTTCACTCCTACTAACTTTAACTATCCTTATTTAGTACTCATTCCTAAATTTCATAAGACACCACTTAAATTCAGAACAGTTAGAAGTGGATGTAATACATATAATAATTATACACACAATATATTATTAAAAATTCTCAGTCAAATTTATAATCTAACAACAGAAATTGGTAATAAGCATTGTATAAAAAACAGTTATCAATTAGTTAATGTACTTAAAGACATTAAATGTGTTAAAAATATTCGTATATATGATTTCAAAGACCTTTTTAATAATATAAATCTTAAAAACCTGCATAATATAATTAATACACTATTTAAAACATATAAAAATAAATTAACTCTTCCTTCGTATATGGATTTAAAATATTTTCTCACTCTAACTAATTTTATAATTTACAATAACTATTTCTTACAAAATAATGTTATTTATCTACAAATAGAAGGAATACCACAAGGCGGATCTACATCCAGTTTAATGACTGATTTATATTTATTTCAATATGAACATAATTTTAGTGATGACAATATACTACTGTATCGATATATTGATGACATAATTTTGATTGACACTAAACAATCAAATATTACTCAATTTCCAGTTGATTATCCAACTAATTTACAATTGACAGAAAGCATATTAACAAATAATTCAATTAACTTTTTAGATCTAAAAATAATAATAGCACAAAACAAAACTATTAGTGATCTTTATAACAAACGTAAAGACTTACAATTCAAAGTTAACACATTTACTCATTTTTAATCCTATCTACATATTTCAGTTTACCGTAATATTTTAATTAATCATTTATATAGAATCAAAAGTTTATGTTCATCACATCTTATAAATAAAAACCTTAAACAATTAATTTTTGATGCATTAAATCATGGTTTTCCTAAGAAATATACATATTCATTAATCTACAATTAATTAATGATCTAAACAATGTTTAGTAGGGCGGTTTCTTGTATGTTACTATTAACATTTTGCGTATTAAAAAAATATTTATAAAAAAATGTATAAAAAAATAAAAATATGCAAAAAACAATTAAAAATACAAAATATATAAAAACATTTTTAAATAGGATGGCTGGGTGTGTAGATGTTAAACTATGGAGGAGGGCGGTGTTGTCTGCATAATTTATACGCAAATGTTGATTTAATTATATATATTTAAAAAAAGTGGGAATTGTACGTATTAAAAATAAAAGAGGGAATTGTTCGTTAATTCGTTGGTTTGTGTGTTTATGGTGGTCCTCATGAGATTTGTTGTCCTTGACACTGTACTGAGATATTTATATTATATTGATATAAAATTAAGTTACTTTTATTGATTTACTTCAATATCAATTTATAATGGTGGACGTTATTATAGTTTGTTAATTGTAATTAACAGTATGAAGAAATGTTGTAATATGTTTTTATATTACCCCCCCCCCCCTTAGTTTGTAAAGCACATTTAAAATTTAAAACATTAAATTTAATATGTGCATAATAAAACGTACTTTTATATCATAACTGTAACTTAATTCATATTATTATTAATTTACTTACTATTTAATAAAATAATTATAAATAATTATAAACATTCTAATATAGATGATAAGTGATTATTATCGATATTTAGATGTGCTTTTTTAGTATGTTCTTTTTGTGTTTTAAGATTCGATGCAATTGTTCTACAGTTATATAAGGTATTTACATTATTTATAATAGATGGCAGCATTATAAAATATTTTATTTCAAGGTGTATATGTTTTTTTAATAAGTTCAGCTAGATGGCAGCATTAAATAATTATTTATTTAGTTCTAAATAATATTGTTGCCATATAATTTACTTATATTTTAATATTTCTCTATGTTACTACACTTTTAAATTTAAATAATTTAATTCGATATACTTTTAGTAATAATTTATTACAGGATCCTTTTAATGCATATAATAATTGTTATAATAAAGACGATATATATTAATTATTTTTATTAGTAGTTGTATATTTTTTCTGCACACTGTGTTGTTTTGAAACCGTAAGAATTCGATTTTAACTGTACCAATAAATCGGTGGGACTTTTGCTGTGATAATATTGCTACTTGTTCAAGCTGTAATAGGGTCATTGCAATTCTCTTCCTTGGTATTCTTCAAATTTAATTGTTTCTTTAAATTAATATTGTTCATTATTACGGATCTTGTATTGATTAATATTTTTATTTAATTCAAATTACCTGTCATGGTAAATTTATCCTTTTTTTGGTGTGTGGTCTATCGGGTACATAAAGAATCTAATTTTTAGCTTATGCTGGATTCTTTTACAGAAATCGACTATGCTTTTGCTTATATTGATGTTTCATGTACCCTTGATGAAGTGAAATGCTATATAAGCTTCCAGCTCCATCCTTCCATTTGATCTATTATTTGTTTACAATATGTCTTTTAAGTGTTCATCATTATTTAGCTGGTTTTTTGTTTCATATGTCTAACAGATTTTTTTTCAAAATTTGGTGGTTTTTCATAAGTTAATAAATATGGATTAATCGTATGCAATGTGCTAGTCAATTGGTGGATTTTGCTTAATTAGTATTACTTGTATAGGGTTCCATCTGTATTTTGTATAATGTTACAGTTATAATTTGCTGCTAAATTAATTATTGTAATTTGAAATAGATGATGATTTGTAATTATATTATGGCTATATATGCATGTATATATATATATATATATATATATATATATATATATATATATCATTAGATCAGTTTTAATTACTATTGTGTTTATTTAAAATGGTTTAAGTAAATAGTTCAATTGTGTAGAGGAAATTTAAATGCTGATTTAAAAAAAAAAACCCTTTGTTTAGTAGTTATATCATTAAAAATAATTCAATTTTTTTAAATATAAATGTAAATAAACAATTCAAAAAAATTTAACCCTTTAATTTTAAATAATTAATCCGAGACCACTCTGAACATAATAGCCCACATTGCATCCCAGCCCACCATTAACAATTTTTCAACTGTTCGGCAAGGTGGTGAAAGTTTTTCTTTAAAATGACAGAATGTCGCAAATTTCCACTTTAGTTAGGCTGATTTCACTTTAGTTTATCCCTTCTTTCTTTTATTTGAAAGACATAATTAAATTGAAAAAAGTGAAATAAAATACAAAAATGTAAAGAGTTTCCAGTATAGGACATTTATGAATCTCTTTATTATGGGAACATCACAAAAAGTTACAAATAAAGTTTCTGAAGATTTTCTTCTTAAATTTGTTCTAATCGCTTGTTTACTTGTTCTTCAAAAAAGTGAGAACAGTTTCTCCTCAATCAAGTAGTTTTTAGAAATACAAAGAATCTATACATAAAGAATCTTGCAATTCACGAAATTAATGCATGTGCAAGGTATCAACTCTTGTTCTTGAATTTTTCTTAATCCATTTTTCCTAATCATGTTCGTATTCTTTCGCAATTTTTGCAAACTATTCCTTTCAATCCTTTCAATTAGATGAATTAAAAAATATATTTAATAAAGTTCTACTGCATAACTTTTTGAACACATGAATGTATTCTTGCAGTATAAAAAATCTGTTAAATTCTTAGGCATTTGTACGAATTCTTCTAGCATTTTTCAATAGTACATTCTTCAATACCACATAATGTAGACGCTATTTTATATAAGTTTCAAGAGACTATTCTCAAAAGCACGTAATTTGTCTTCGTTAACAAATGAACTTTATAAAAACTTCTTCTTAATTCTTTATGAGTAGATCATTCACATAAAGCACTTCCATTTAAAAAGGAGGAGGTATATGATTAAACCTTAAGGGTGGATAGTTTTTTTAGAATTGGTGAAGAGATGTTAAATTCGCCTTCAACCGGGAATTGGTAAAAAGTTTTCAATTGTTCTTTTATACTACTTTTATTGAAGTTTTATTTAAACAAATGGGTATAAATCTTTTGTTACAACCTCATTTTTAAAATCATCCCTCCAATCAATTTCCCAATTATGTGATGCACTGTGGACACTTGACTTAACTTTTCTCTTTTTTCAACAACGTTAATTGGGATGAAAATTTGAGAAACTAGATTATATGGTTTTCAGATATTACTGATGTATTTTTTCCCTTTTTTTCCCCTTTTTATTCCTTTTGAGGACAAAGTGATAAAAAGTCTGTTAAGTTACGAATTAAATTATAAATGACGATTAAATGAGCTAGAAATTAAATGCATGTTATTACGTTAGGAGTTAAATATATGAAGTAGAAAAGCAAATTTATTAGTTCTTTGTATAATATTTTGCTTTACAGTTACCGTATTTTTTTAGGGGTTTTTTTAGATTTATTTTTTAGATTTAAAAAAGGATAGAATCTTTTTTCAGTTTTATAAGAAGACTGTGTTTAAAAATAATCTATATTATAAAGGAAAAACATATTAGTGCTAACGCATATCTCATTTTGCGAATGACAACACTTTGAAATTTGAAATAAAATATTGGTTTTGCCATTTACTCTACAGAAAAATTTTAAACTTCTAAACATCGCCCATTTTAAATTTTTAGACTGTCGTATAAGGGGGAAAATGCTCTTTTAAATGCAACTTATTTGAAAGATGTATCATAATTAAATTTTAAGATAATAAGTTCATTATAGTTTATTAATTTTTTAATAATCGTGGCAATTGAAGTATTCCATTTCTGTTGAAAGTAAATAGCAAAAAAAGAAAAATAGTAGATTGCTGTATCTTTTTGTTGCCATTTTTGCATAAAAATTGAAAAAAAAATTAAATACGTGTTATGTCAAGAATATCGTTTGTTATAAAACCCTGATTTTTAGTTTATTACAATTTAACTTTACAAACGATACAACAATTTATCTTTACAAAAATGTATTTCAAAGAATATTTGTGCGACTAATTTTTTCTGCATTTCTTAATTCGTATCAAAAACCTGAATGAATGCAATTTTATTAATACGTCTGTAATTGCATTTCGCAATTTTGAAAAAATATAAATGAATGATTTCTGATGAAACATGGAGCTATTATATAAAAAAGAAAAAAAATGAAGACATATAAATCATTAGATACCTGAGATTGTTTTGCCGAGCTTCTTAAATGACGTCATTGCTTTCTGCTGGGTTTGTGTATTATTCCGCGATAATGATGTCATTTGCATACCGTTCTATAGATGGTGTTTAAGACGGGATCGTAAAAGTGGGATGCTTTAACGGATGCAATTGACGTCATTTTATAAAAAAAAGCGTGTATTTTAATTCTTAAAACTGAAATGCTTCGAGAAGTGCGTCGTTTTCATCCCAGCTGCTTTGAAATTCTTCACAGGTGGAAATGTTTTATCTTTGAACATAACGTAATCGAAATCCCATACTGATAAAACGCAATGTTTTGCAAACGTTTAAAGTGACTTTATGGAAGAGCAGTGGCAGACAGTGCGCATGCTCTTTGTCCGAAAAATAGCGATTTATATTACAGAACTTCATTATTCTCTCTTGTATGAATTCGCTTCGCCGAGTTAGACAAGCAATCAAAATAGATCTTGGCAATAATTCGAGGTTTAAAATAATATCAGGTTCCCCAAGTTTGTGTCCAAAATTTCCTCTATTAATAAAATATTATTGCGATTCTTTTAGACATGTTACTGTAATTTTATCAAAATAACATAATTTACTTAATCTATTTTTTCATAATTTTATATAATCTATATATTTAAAACACAAGACCAAATTTACTAATAATTTTTTAACTGAAAGCTGTTCATTTGTAGATGTGCCCGCACTAGCTGTTTTTTTTTAAATATCCCATTATTATATTTTAATTTTAAAAGTATTCTATGAAACTTCTTCTGAATGATGGTAATGAGATAGCTTTCATTACTGCAGACAAGAGAGAAATAATAAGGTTTATTTATCTTTATTCTTGTGTTTATCTGTTAAAAATTGAAAACTGTTGTATAGGTTGATTGATTTTTGGCGGCCAATTATGTGCTCGAAGGATATAGGCCCAAGGGGGGGGTGCCCTTCTTGGGGGTATTTCTAAGGGAACATAACACGTATTTAAGCTTGGAAATCCAAGGTTCGAAGAAAACCACGAAAACTCCGAACGATTAGGCCGACGGGCGCGATTGGGATCGAACCCAGCACCTCCCGTCTACCAGCTTCGAGAGCAGAACCTCTTGGCCACTGGCTGTTGTATGGGATTTAATGGCTCAAAATCCCATTAGTGACATAATATTTTGAACGGTAAATGGCATACTGCTTTTGAAAACACTCATTTTCTTCATAAAGTTTCCATAATTTTTTTTCATCTTTATATGTACTAAGTTTCAGACACTAGGTGAAATGTTTAAGTAGCTGAAAATGACGTCATATTTATAAGAAAACGATGATTTTCTTAGATAAAACTAAACTTTTTAACATAAATGCGGCAAAAAACATAAATTGCGGCAATTTTTACTCTCCGTTACTGAGATTAGAATCTCGAAATAAATCTGCGACTGTTCACATGCAAAGATTTTGCTGATAATAGGAACTTCATATTTTTAGTTAAAAGGATTTTAAAATGATCAAATTAAAATACCAATTTAAAAAAAAAGGGTGATTTCGGGTATGAGAGATTAATTTTTAAATTTATCTCTATCAAATGGAGCTCAATTAAGAAATATTAAAGATTTGCCCTTAAAACAACATAAAGAGTCCATCATTTTCTTACGACTAATATTCCGTAAACAAAAATAAAATTCCCTCCTTATTAAATAAATAAAATAATATAAATAAAACACAAATTTAACAGTAATGTAGTTGAATTATGCGCTTAAAGCTCTGAAATTATCAGATAATAAAAGGATGCCGTAAGCAGCAAAATCTTAAGCTATCTGTTAACATGCGGCTAATGAAAAAAAATCGCTTTTGATACATTTCAAAAGTTTATTCAATTGTATAATTAATATTTTTCATATGAAAAATTCTTTTTTATTTTTAGTGGGTATTCTAAAAAATATATTGCATGTAAAAAAATATATATATATATTAATTTTCAATTAAAAAAAATGGTTTTCACCTATATTCTGTAACCCAGGAAGCCCGTATACGATCCCCTAGTTTTTCTACATATCAAAAAGTGATGGAAATGTAGAAATTGTCCAATTTTTATAACTGATTATAATTTAAGAATTTTTTTATATCGAAAGGATTGATTTTTTTTTTAAACCATTTGGAAAAATGGTTATTGTCCTCGTCAGGGTAGGAAATCAAAAGCATATCTGAAGGTTTTTATTGGTTTAATCTGAAATTTATTCGTTTTCTGATTGGTCTATACAGTAATATGTATTTCCCTTTACTTTCAACAGAGATGGACAACATAGTGTTGCCACTATGACAAAAAAGTAATAAAAACTACAAAAAAATTAATAACTCAGAAACAAATTGAGATACAGCTTTCAAATAAATTGCATTTAAAAGTACATCTTTTTTCTCTATACGACGATATAAAAAGTAATATTGTGGGATGTTTAGAAGTTTAAAAAAAAAATTTCATTTAAAATGGGCCGTCAGATTTCTTGGAAATCCAACGATGGAAAAGCCTTTTCCCGAACAGCCAATGAAATGCTTGGATAATACTTAAGTTTCAGGTGGATAATATGTACAAGTCGCAGGCGATTTTTCTGGCTTGCAACTTTTACGTGTCATAACACTATTAATGTTTAATTCATGGCGTACGTAATGTATGATCAACTCCGTGCTATTTTTTATGTCTTAAATTTTAGTCTTTGGAAAAATCATTTTCCAAATGGTCGTTGTAATTTGTTAAATTGCATTTTTTTTTTTTTATATAAATATATTCTTCCGTTCATAGTATATCAAAATAATAGTATCTGAGATTGATTTCTTAAATTTATATATTAAAATGCATAAAATTCTTTTTAGAATCGTCAAGTTTTCACAAGAAAAATACTTAAAAGTATAAATTATAAATGAGTAATAGACGAAGCGAACTAATTTGTAAAATATTTAAAGCCACACTTTAATAAAATCTGCACAACATAATCAAATAAAATATAGTGTATTTTATTGCATTTATATTTATAAAACAAGCATGATTGTCTGTTTGTGTGTCTGTCTAATCCTTACTTGGCGATGTCTATGAAAATTTCTTGGTTTTAGAAATTTCAAAGTAAACATCGTGTTATTAAAGCATCTAGAAGAAATCGTCTTGGAGTTTTAGAAAATATCCTGCAGATGTCGCTGTGATTGACACACTGGATTTCAGCATAGTTTAACATTTAAGAGATCCAATATTTTAGAATTTTTTAAGTATTACTGGGATAGTCGATTTCCACACAATTTTTTCTAGACGCAGTACTGTAAGTGTGTGAATAGCACACGTTTTATGAAAGGTAGAACTACTTCACACATTGAAAAAGTGGTTTAGCAACTGATTGCTATCCATTTCGGAAAAGAAAAAAGTATCAGCTTTCATTTTACAGCAACCTGGCTGCTATATTCACCTTACCTTAACACTTGGGACTTCTGGGATTGCGAGCAGCTAAAAACTGCTATGTACATTTACCGGATAGCAACATCCGCTTAACTGATAGCACTACGAGAAGAAAACCTGGCACAGCACATAAAACATTTCTTGCATGAGTAGTAGGCCTTTATTGACTGATTTTCTTTTCGTAAAGTTTCCATGAACGTTTTCTCTATTCATATTCAGATGGATAAAGTTTGTCCATAATTAAATTGTCATAATCACTTTCCTGACTCTTTTTGCCCGTCAGATAAAAACATAACTGAAATTATTACATAGGCATATAAGAATTTTCCCGCTCACCTTTGGGGGTTCGTATATTTTCCTTGTAATGACCTCACAGCCACCATCTATCGATAAGGGACGATCCATACATGATGTCACAATTTATTTTCAATATTTTTAACCTCCGCCTCCTTTTGTCACATTGTGTCACACTTCCCCATACCCCCTCCACACTCCCATTGTCACATGTCACCTTATATTACATAAAAATATACTTGCAGTATAGAAACAAAGCACTACGTTATAGATGATATTTCAAACTTTACTTTTAAACTTTAACTATGTGTTTTAATGACATTTGTGAGCATAGCAATTAAAATGATTCATGTACTTATTTTGTATGAAATAAGATTAAGGTTTATAAAAAAAAATCATAATTAATATACAATAGTACTAATAAAATATTAATACGAGAGAGCAGTTGAAAACAGTCGTATTTTGGAATTTGAAATGGAATTTAATATATTTGCTTGTAAATCTACTTTATAAAAACAAAATACTTTAATTTCAAAATGACTTCAAAATTTAATCTGCTGATTTTTAATGCTTTTATTTTAACCAAAATGTGTGATGTCACATTTTTTCTTACCCCCTTCTATCATCTTGTCACAAACTGTATAACTGTATAACTGTATAACTGTATAACAAACTTAAATAACTTTATTTTTTTATTTATGTACTTAAAATACCTCAATAGTCCCACCCACTGTAAACAAATTTTTTTATGATGCAATTAACGGTTTAATTATTTACCCTATATAATTTTAGAGTTTAAAACACTAAATATGCTTGCTTATTTATTCTATGTAACGTTTTCCTGTATCTGTCTTTCTAATACATGCATGATATACCTTAACGGTAACACGTGGCGTTTCTGTTAGTTTACATTGTTGGCCTAACACGTGGCGCCACCTGGCGTTTACTTTGTCCAACAATCGGTTTATATCGATTAAAATATCGTTTTCATCGGTAACACGTGGCGTTTCTTTGTCCCAACAATCGAATGCGGTAGACCGTTGTCCAACAATCCAATAACAGCAGACTATCGGTTTGTTGGGCTCCAACAATACTCGAATGTGAATCAACAATCGGTTTCTGTTTGTTTACATTGTTTGTTTACATTCTGTTGGTTTCCTTTGTTTACTGTGTTCAACAATCGGTTTATATCGATTAAAATATTGTTTTCAACGGTAAGACGTGGCGTTTCTGTTTGTTTACATTGTTGGCCTAACACGTGGCGCCACCTGGCGTTTACTTTGTCCAACAATCGGTTTATATTGATTAAAATATCGTTTTCATCGGTAACGCGTGGCGTTTCTTTGTCCCAACAATCGAATGCGGTAGATCGTTGTACAACAATCCAATAACAGCGACTATCGGTTTGTTGGGCTCCAACAATACTCGAATGTGAATCAACAATCGGTTTCTGTTTGTTTACATTGTTTGTTTACATTCTGTTGGTTTCCTTTGTTTACTGTGTTCAACAATCGGTTTATATCGATTAAAATATTATTTTCATCGGTAAAACGTGGCGTTTCTGTTTGTTTACATTGTTGGCCTAACACGTGGCGCCACCTGGCGTTTACTTTGTCCAACAATCGGTTTATATCGATTAAAATATCGTTTTCATCGGTAACAAGTGGCGTTTCTGTTTGTTTACATTGTTGGCCTAACACTTGGCGCCACCTGGCGTTTAATTTGTCCAACAATAGGTTTATATCGATTAAAATATCGTTTTCATCGGTAACACGTGGTGTTTCTTTGTCCCAACAATCGAATGCGGTAGACCGTTGTCCAACAATCCAATAACAACAGACTATCGGTTTGTTGGCTCCAACAATACTCGAATGTGAATCAACAATCGGTTTCAGTTTGTTTACATTGTTTGTTTACATTCTGTTGGTTTCTTTTGTTTACTGAGTTCAAGAATCGGTTTATATAGATTAAAATATTGTTTTCATCGGTAAGACGTGGCGTTTCTGTTTGTTTACATTGTTTGTTTACATTCTGTTGGTTTCCTTTGTTTACTGTGTTCAACAATCGGTTTATATCGATTAAAATATTATTTTCATCGGTAAAACGTGGCGTTTCTGTTGTTTACATTGTTGGCCTAACACGTGGCGCCACCTGGCGTTTACTTTGTCCAACAATCGGTTTATATCGATTAAAATATCGTTTTCATCGGTAACACGTGGCGTTTCTGTTTGTTTACATTGTTGGCCTAACACTTGGCGCCACCTGGCGTTTAATTTGTCCAACAATAGGTTTATATCGATTAAAATATCGTTTTCATCGGTAACACGTAGTGTTTCTTTGTCCCAACAATCGAATGCGGTAGACCGTTGTCCAACAATCCAATAACAACAGACTATCGGTTTGTTGGGCTCCAACAATACTCGAATGTGAATCAACAATCGGTTTCTGTTTGTTTACATTGTTTGTTTACATTGTTTGTTTACATTCTGTTGGTTTCCTTTGTTTACTGTGTTCAACAATCGGTTTATATCGATTAAAATATTGTTTTCATGAGTAAGACGTGGCGTTTCTGTTTGTTTCCATTGTTCGCCTAACACGTGGCGCCACCTGGCGTTTACTTTGTCCAACAATCGGTTTATATCGATTAAAATATCGTTTTCATCGGTAACACGTGGCGTTTCTGTTTGTTTACATTGTTGGCCTAACACGTGGCGCCATCTGGCGTTTACTTTGTCCAACAATCGGTTTATATCGATTAAAATATCGTTTTCATCGGTAACACGTGGTGTTTCTTTGTCCCAACAATCGAATGCGGTAGACCGTTGTCCAACAATCCAATAACAACAGACTATCGGTTTGTTGGGCTCCAACAATACTCGAATGTGAATCAACAATCGGTTTCTGTTTGTTTACATTGTTTGTTTACATTCTGTTGGTTTCCTTTGTTTACTGTGTTCAACAATCGGTTTATATCGATTAAAATATTGTTTTCATCGGTAAGACGTGGCGTCTCTGTTTGTTTACATTGTTGGCCTAACAGGTGGCACCACCTGGCATTTACTTTGTCCAACAATCGGTTTATATCGATTAAAATATCGTTTTCATCGGTAACACGTGGCGTTTCTTTGTCCCAACAATCGAATGCGGTAGACCGTTGTCCAACAATCCAATAACAACAGACTATCGGTTTGTTGGGCTCCAAAAATACTCGAATGTGAATCAACAATCGGTTTCTGTTTGTTTACATTCTGTTGGTTTCCTTTGTTTATTTTGTTCAACAATCGGTTTATATCGATTAAAATATTGTTTTCATCGGTAAGACGTGGCGTTTCTGTTTGTTTACATTGTTGGCCTAACACGTGGCGCCACCTGGCGTTTACTTTGTCCAACAATTGGTTTATATCGATAAAAATATCGTTTTCATCGGTAACACGTGGCGTTTCTTTGTCCCAACAATCGAATGCGGTAGACCGTTGTCCAACAATCCAATAACAACAGACTATCGGTTTGTTGGGCTCCAACAATACTCGAATGTGAATCAACAATCGGTTTACATTCTGTTGGTTTCCTTTGTTTACTGTGTGCAACAATCGGTTTATATCGATTAAAATATTGTTTTCATCGGTAAGACGTGGCGTTTCTGTTTGTTTACATTGTTGGCCTAAAACGTGGCACCACCCGGCATTTACTTTGTCCAACAATCGGTTTATATCGATTAAAATATCGTTTTCATCGGTAACACGCGGCGTTTCTTTGTCCCAAAAATCGAATGCGATAGACCGTTGTCCAACAATCCAATAACAACAGACTATCGGTTTGTTGGGTTCCAACAATACTCGCATTTGAATCAACAATCGGTTTCTGTTTGTTTACATTGTTTGTTTACATTCTGTTGGTTTCCTTTGTTTACTTTGTTCAACAATCGTTTTATATCGATTAAAATATCGTTTTCATCGGTAACACGTGGCGTTTCTGTTTGTTTACATTGTTGGCCTAACACGTGCCGCCACCTGGCGTTTACTTTGTCCAGCAATCGGTTTATATCGATTAAAATATCGTTTTCATCGGTAACACGTGACGTTTCTTTGTCCCAACAATCGAATGCGGTAGACCGTTGCCCAACAATCCAATAACAACAGACTATCGGTTTGTTGGGCTCCAACAATACTCGAATGTGAATTTATCTCGAATATACTCGAATATATTTTACAGCAACCTGGCTGCAACTTAACTTAACACTTGCGAATTCTGGGATTGCGAACACTTAAAAACTGCTATGTACCTTTACCGGAGAGCAACATCCGCTTAACTGATAGTATTTCGAGAAGAAAACCAGGCACTGAACATAAAACATTTCTTGCATCAATAGTAGGCGTGTATTGACTGATTTTCTTTTCGTAAAGTTTCCATGAATGTTTTATCTATTCATATTCGGATGGATAACGTTTGTCCATAATTAAATTGTCATAATCACTTTCCTGACTCTTTTTGCCCGTCAGATAAAAACATAACTGAAAGTATTACATAGGCATATAAGAATTTTCCCGCTCACCTTTGGGGGTTCGTATATTTTCCTTGTAATGACTTCACAGCCCCATTTATCGATTAGGGACGATCCATACATGATGTCACAATTTTTTTAAAGATTTTTGACCTCCGCCTCCTTTTGTCACAATGTGTCACACTTCCCCATACCCCCTCCACACTCCCATTGTCACCTGTCACCTTATATTACATAAAAATATACTTGCAGTTCAGAAACAAAGCACTACGTTATAGATCATATTTCAATCTTTACTTTTAAACTTTAACTATGTCTTTTAATGACATTTGTGAGCATAACAATTAAAATGTACTTAAAATAATTCATGTACTTATTTTGTATGAAATATGATTAAGGTTTATAAAAAAAAATCATAATTAATATACAATAGTACTAATAAAATATTAATACGAGAGAGCAGTTGAAAACAGTCGTATTTTGGAATTTGAAATGGAATTTAATATATTTGCTTTTAAATCTACTTTATAAAAACAAAATACTTTAATTTCAAAATGACTTCAAAATTTAATCTGCTGATTTTTAATGCTTTTATTTTAACCAAAATGTGTGATGTCACATTTTTTCTTACCCCCTCCTATCATCTTGTCACAAACTGTATAACTGTATAACTGTATAACTGTATAACAAACTTAAATAACTTTATTTTTTTATTTATGTACTTAAAATACCTTAATAGTCCCACCCACTGTAAACAAATTTTTTTATGATGCAATTAACGGTTTAATTATTTACCCTATATAATTTTAGAGTTTAAAACACTAAATATGCTTGCTTATTTATTCTATGTAACGTTTTCCTGTATCTGTCTTTCTAATACATGCATGATATACCTTAACGGTAACACGTGGCGTTTCTGTTTCTTTACATTGTTGGCCTAACACGTGGCGCCACCTGGCGTTTACTTTGTCCAACAATCGGTTTATATCGATTAAAATATCGTTTTCATCGGTAACACGTGGCGTTTCTTTGTCCCAACAATCGAATGCGGTAGACCGTTGTACAACAATCCAATAACAACAGACTATCGGTTTGTTGGGCTCCAACAATACTCGAATGTGAATCAACAATCGGTTTCTGTTTGTTTACATTGTTTGTTTACATTCTGTTGGTTTCCTTTGTTTACTGTGTTCAACAGTCGGTTTATATGGATTAAAATATTATTTTCATCGGTAAAACGTGGTGTTTCTGTTTGTTTACATTGTTGGCCTAACACGTGGCGCCACCTGGCGTTTACTTTGTCCAACAATCGGTTTATATCGATTAAAATATCGTTTTCATCGGTAACACGTGGCGTTTCTGTTTGTTTACATTGTTGGCCTAACACGTGGCGCCACCTGGCGTTTACTTTGTCCAACAATAGGTTTATACCGATTAAAATATCGTTTTCATCGGTAACACGTGGTGTTTCTTTGTCCCAACAATCGAATGCGGCAGACCGTTGTACAACAATCCAATAACAACAGACTATCGGTTTGTTGGGCTCCAACAATACTCGAATGTGAATCAACAATCGGTTTCAGTTTGTTTACATTGTTTGTTTACATTCTGTTGGTTTCTTTTGTTTACTGAGTTCAACAATCGGTTTATATCGATTAAAATATTGTTTTCATCGGTAAGACGTGGCGTTTCTGTTTGTTTACATTGTTGGCCTAACACGTGGCGCCACCTGGCGTTAACTTTGTCCAACAGTTGGTTTATATCGATTAAAATATCGTTTTCATCGGTAACACGTGACGTTTCTTTGCCCCAACAATCGAATGCGGTAGACCGTTGTCCAGCAATCTAATAACAACAGACTATCGGTTTGTTGGGCTCCAACAATACTCGAATGTGAATCAACAATCGGTTTCTGTTTGTTTACATTGTTTGTTTACATTGTTAGTTTACATTCTGTTGGTTTCCTTTGTTTACTGTGTTCAACAATCTGTTTATATCGATTAAAATATTGTTTTCATAGGTAAGACGTGGCGTTTCTGTTTGTTTACATTGTTGGCCTAACACGTGGCGCCACCTGGCGTCTACTTTGTCCAACAATCGGTTTATATCGATTAAAATATCGTTTTCATCGGTAACACGTGGTGTTTCTTTGTCCCAACAATCGAATGCGGTAGACCGTTGTCCAGCAATCTAATAACAACAGACTATCAGTTTGTTGGGCTCCAACAACACTCGAATGTGAATCAACAATCGGTTTCTGTTTGTTTACATTGTTTGTTTACATTCTGTTGGTTTCCTTTGTTTACTGTGTTCAACAATCGGTTTATATCGATTAAAATATTGTTTTCATAGGTAAGCCGTGGCTTTTCTGTTTGTTTACATTGTTGGCCTAACACGTGGCGCCATCTGGCGTTTACTTTGTCCAACAATCGGTTTATATCGATTAAAATATCGTTTTCATCGGTAACACGTGGCGTTTCTGTTTGTTTACATTGTTGGCCTAAAACGTGGCGCCATCTGGCGTTTACTTTGTCCAACAATCGGTTTATATCGATTAAAATATCGTTTTCATCGGTAACACGTGGCGTTTCTTTGTCCCAACAATTGAATGCGGTAGACCGTTGTCCAACAATCCAATAACAACAGACTATCGGTTTGTTGGGCTCCAAGAATACTCGAATGTGAATCAACAATCGGTTTCTGTTTGTTTACATTGTTTGTTTACATTCTGTTGTTTTCCTTAGTTTACTGTGTTCAACAATCGGTTTATATCGATTAAAATATTGTTTTCATCGGTAAGACGTGGCGTTTCTGTTTGTTTACATTGTTGGCCTAACACGTGGCGCCACCTGGCGTTTACTTTGTCCAACATTCGGTTTATATCGATTAAAATATCGTTTTCCTCGGTAACACGTGGTGTTTCTTTGTCCCAACAATCGAATGCGGTAGACCGTTGTCCAACAATCCAATAATAACAGACTATCGGTTTGCTGGGTTCCAACAATACTCGCATGTGAATCAACAATCGGTTTCTGTTTGTTTACATTGTTTGTTTACATTCTGTTGGTTTCCTTTGTCTACTTTGTCCAACAATATGTTTATATCGATTAAAATATCGTTTTCATCGGTAAGACGTGGCGTTTCAGTTTGTTTACATTGTTGGCCTAACACGTGGCGCCACCTGGCGTTTACTTTGTCCAACAATCAGTTTATATCGATTAAAATATCGTTTTCATCGGTAACACGTGGCGTATCTTTGTCCCAACAATCGAATGCGGTAGACCGTTGTCCAACAATCCAATAACAACAGACTATCGGTTTGTTGGGCTCCAACAATACTCGAATGTGAATCAACAATCGGTTTCTGTTTGTTTACATTGTTTGTTTACATTCTGTTGGTTTCCTTTGTTTACTGTGTTCAACAATCGGTTTATATCGATTAAAATATTGTTTTCATCGGTAAGACGTGGCGTTTCTGTTTGTTTACATTGTTGGCCTAACAGGTGGCACCACCTGGCATTTACTTTGTCCAACAATCGGTTTATATCGATTAAAATATCGTTTTCATCGGTAACACGTGGCGTTTCTTTGTCCCAACAATCGAATGCGGTAGACCGTTGTCCAACAATCCAATAACAACAGACTATCGGTTTGTTGGGCTCCAAAAATACTCGAATGTGAATCAACAATCGGTTTCTGTTTGTTTACATTCTGTTGGTTTCCTTTGTTTATTTTGTTCAACAATCGGTTTATATCGATTAAAATATTGTTTTCATCGGTAAGACGTGGCGTTTCTGTTTGTTTACATTGTTGGCCTAACACGTGGCGCCACCTGGCGTTTACTTTGTCCAACAATTGGTTTATATCGATAAAAATATCGTTTTCATCGGTAACACGTGGCGTTTCTTTGTCCCAACAATCGAATGCGGTAGACCGTTGTCCAACAATCCAATAACAACAGACTATCGGTTTGTTGGGCTCCAACAATACTCGAATGTGAATCAACAATCGGTTTACATTCTGTTGGTTTCCTTTGTTTACTGTGTGCAACAATCGGTTTATATCGATTAAAATATTGTTTTCATCGGTAAGACGTGGCGTTTCTGTTTGTTTACATTGTTGGCCTAAAACGTGGCACCACCTGGCATTTTCTTTGTCCAACAATCGGTTTATATCGATTAAAATATCGTTTTCATCGGTAACACGCGGCGTTTCTTTGTCCCAAAAATCGAATGCGATAGACCGTTGTCCAACAATCCAATAACAACAGACTATCGGTTTGTTGGGTTCCAACAATACTCGCATTTGAATCAACAATCGGTTTCTGTTTGTTTACATTGTTTGTTTACATTCTGTTGGTTTCCTTTGTTTACTTTGTTCAACAATCGTTTTATATCGATTAAAATATCGTTTTCATCGGTAACACGTGGCGTTTCTGTTTGTTTACATTGTTGGCCTAACACGTGCCGCCACCTGGCGTTTACTTTGTCCAGCAATCGGTTTATATCGATTAAAATATCGTTTTCATCGGTAACACGTGACGTTTCTTTGTCCCAACAATCGAATGCGGTAGACCGTTGTCCAACATTCCAATAACAACAGACTATCGGTTTGTTGGGCTCCAACAATACTCGAATGTGAATTTATCTCGAATATACTCGAATATATTTTACAGCAACCTGGCTGCAACTTAACTTAACACTTGCGAATTCTGGGATTGCGAACACTTAAAAACTGCTATGTACCTTTACCGGAGAGCAACATCCGCTTAACTGATAGTATTACGAGAAGAAAACCAGGCACTGAACATAAAACATTTCTTGCATCAATAGTAGGCGTGTATTGACTGATTTTCTTTTCGTAAAGTTTCCATGAATGTTTTGTCTATTCATATTCGGATGGATAACGTTTGTCCATAATTAAATTGTCATAATCACTTTCCTGACTCTTTTTGCCCGTCAGATAAAAACATAACTGAAATTATTACATAGGCATATAAGAATTTTCCCGCTCACCTTTGGGGGTTCGTATATTTTCCTTGTAATGACTTCACAGCCCCATCTATCGATTAGGGACGATCCATACATGATGTCACAATTTTTTTAAATATTTTGACCTCCGCCTCCTTTTGTCACAATGTGTCACACTTCCCCATACCCCCTCCACACTCCCATTGTCACCTGTCACCTTATATTACATAAAAATATACTTGCAGTTCAGAAACAAAGCACTACGTTATAGATCATATTTCAATCTTTACTTTTAAACTTTAACTATGTGTTTTAATGACATTTGTGAGCATAACAATTAAAATGTACTTAAAATAATTCATGTACTTATTTTGTATGAAATATGATTAAGGTTTATAAAAAAAAATCATAATTAATATACAATAGTACTAATAAAATATTAATACGAGAGAGCAGTTGAAAACAGTCGTATTTTGGAATTTGAAATGGAATTTAATATATTTGCTTTTAAATCTACTTTATAAAAACAAAATACTTTAATTTCAAAATGACTTCAAAATTTAATCTGCTGATTTTTAATGCTTTTATTTTAACCAAAATGTGTGATGTCACATTTTTTCTTACCCCCTCCTATCATCTTGTCACAAACTGTATAACTGTATAACTGTATAACTGTATAACAAACTTAAATAACTTTATTTTTTTATTTATGTACTTAAAATACCTTAATAGTCCCACCCACTGTAAACAAATTTTTTTATGATGCAATTAACGGTTTAATTATTTACCCTATATAATTTTAGAGTTTAAAACACTAAATATGCTTGCTTATTTATTCTATGTAACGTTTTCCTGTATCTGTCTTTCTAATAAATGCATGATATACCTTAACGGTAACACGTGGCGTTTCTGTTTCTTTACATTGTTGGCCTAACACGTGGCGCCACCTGGCGTATACTTTGTCCAACAATCGGTTTATATCGATTAAAATATCGTTTTCATCGGTAACACGTGGTGTTTCTTTGTCCCAACAATCGAATGCGGTAGACCGTTGTCCAGCAATCTAATAACAACAGACTATCAGTTTGTTGGGCTCCAACAACACTCGAATGTGAATCAACAATCGGTTTCTGTTTGTTTACATTGTTTGTTTACATTCTGTTGGTTTCCTTTGTTTACTGTGTTCAACAATCGGTTTATATCGATTAAAATATTGTTTTCATAGGTAAGACGTGGCTTTTCTGTTTGTTTACATTGTTGGCCTAACACGTGGCGCCATCTGGCGTTTACTTTGTCCAACAATCGGTTTATATCGATTAAAATATCGTTTTCATCGGTAACACGTGGCGTTTCTGTTTGTTTACATTGTTGGCCTAACACGTGGCGCCATCTGGCGTTTACTTTGTCCAACAATCGGTTTATATCGATTAAAATATCGTTTTCATCGGTAACACGTGGCGTTTCTTTGTCCCAACAATCGAATGCGGTAGACCGTTGTCCAACAATCCAATAACAACAGACTATCGGTTTGTTGGGCTCCAAGAATACTCGAATGTGAATCAACAATCGGTTTCTGTTTGTTTACATTGTTTGTTTACATTCTGTTGTTTTCCTTAGTTTACTGTGTTCAACAATCGGTTTATATCGATTAAAATATTGTTTTCATCGGTAAGACGTGGCGTTTCTGTTTGTTTACATTGTTGGCCTAACACGTGGCGCCACCTGGCGTTTACTTTGTCCAACATTCGGTTTATATCGATTAAAATATCGTTTTCCTCGGTAACACGTGGTGTTTCTTTGTCCCAACAATCGAATGCGGTAGACCGTTGTCCAACAATCCAATAATAACAGACTATCGGTTTGCTGTGTTCCAACAATACTCGCATGTGAATCAACAATCGGTTTCTGTTTGTTTACATTGTTTGTTTACATTCTGTTGGTTTCCTTTGTCTACTTTGTCCAACAATATGTTTATATCGATTAAAATATCGTTTTCATCGGTAAGACGTGGCGTTTCAGTTTGTTTACATTGTTGGCCTAACACGTGGCGCCACCTGGCGTTTACTTTGTCCAACAATCAGTTTATATCGATTAAAATATCGTTTTCATCGGTAACACGTGGCGTATCTTTGTCCCAACAATCGAATGCGGTAGACCGTTGTCCAACAATCCAATAACAACAGACTATCGGTTTGTTGGGCTCCAACAATACTCGAATGTGAATCAACAATCGGTTTCTGTTTGTTTACATTGTTTGTTTACATTCTGTTGGTTTCCTTTGTTTACTGTGTTCAACAATCGGTTTATATCGATTAAAATATTGTTTTCATCGGTAAGACGTGGCGTTTCTGTTTGTTTACATTGTTGGCCTAACAGGTGGCACCACCTGGCATTTACTTTGTCCAACAATCGGTTTATATCGATTAAAATATCGTTTTCATCGGTAACACGTGGCGTTTCTTTGTCCCAACAATCGAATGCGGTAGACCGTTGTCCAACAATCCAATAACAACAGACTATCGGTTTGTTGGGCTCCAAAAATACTCGAATGTGAATCAACAATCGGTTTCTGTTTGTTTACATTCTGTTGGTTTCCTTTGTTTATTTTGTTCAACAATCGGTTTATATCGATTAAAATATTGTTTTCATCGGTAAGACGTGGCGTTTCTGTTTGTTTACATTGTTGGCCTAACACGTGGCGCCACCTGGCGTTTACTTTGTCCAACAATTGGTTTATATCGATAAAAATATCGTTTTCATCGGTAACACGTGGCGTTTCTTTGTCCCAACAATCGAATGCGGTAGACCGTTGTCCAACAATCCAATAACAACAGACTATCGGTTTGTTGGGCTCCAACAATACTCGAATGTGAATCAACAATCGGTTTACATTCTGTTGGTTTCCTTTGTTTACTGTGTGCAACAATCGGTTTATATCGATTAAAATATTGTTTTCATCGGTAAGACGTGGCGTTTCTGTTTGTTTACATTGTTGGCCTAAAACGTGGCACCACCTGGCATTTACTTTGTCCAACAATCGGTTTATATCGATTAAAATATCGTTTTCATCGGTAACACGCGGCGTTTCTTTGTCCCAAAAATCGAATGCGATAGACCGTTGTCCAACAATCCAATAACAACAGACTATCGGTTTGTTGGGTTCCAACAATACTCGCATTTGAATCAACAATCGGTTTCTGTTTGTTTACATTGTTTGTTTACATTCTGTTGGTTTCCTTTGTTTACTTTGTTCAACAATCGTTTTATATCGATTAAAATATCGTTTTCATCGGTAACACGTGGCGTTTCTGTTTGTTTACATTGTTGGCCTAACACGTGCCGCCACCTGGCGTTTACTTTGTCCAGCAATCGGTTTATATCGATTAAAATATCGTTTTCATCGGTAACACGTGACGTTTCTTTGTCCCAACAATCGAATGCGGTAGACCGTTTTCCAACATTCCAATAACAACAGACTATCGGTTTGTTGGGCTCCAACAATACTCGAATGTGAATTTATCTCGAATATACTCGAATATATTTTACAGCAACCTGGCTGCAACTTAACTTAACACTTGCGAATTCTGGGATTGCGAACACTTAAAAACTGCTATGTACCTTTACCGGAGAGCAACATCCGCTTAACTGATAGTATTACGAGAAGAAAACCAGGCACTGAACATAAAACATTTCTTGCATCAATAGTAGGCGTGTATTGACTGATTTTCTTTTCGTAAAGTTTCCATGAATGTTTTGTCTATTCATATTCGGATGGATAACGTTTGTCCATAATTAAATTGTCATAATCACTTTCCTGACTCTTTTTGCCCGTCAGATAAAAACATAACTGAAATTATTACATAGGCATATAAGAATTTTCCCGCTCACCTTTGGGGGTTCGTATATTTTCCTTGTAATGACTTCACAGCCCCATCTATCGATTAGGGACGATCCATACATGATGTCACAATTTTTTTAAATATTTTTGACCTCCGCCTCCTTTTGTCACAATGTGTCACACTTCCCCATACCCCCTCCACACTCCCATTGTCACCTGTCACCTTATATTACATAAAAATATACTTGCAGTTCAGAAACAAAGCACTACGTTATAGATCATATTTCAATCTTTACTTTTAAACTTTAACTATGTGTTTTAATGACATTTGTGAGCATAACAATTAAAATGTACTTAAAATAATTCATGTACTTATTTTGTATGAAATATGATTAAGGTTTATAAAAAAAAATCATAATTAATATACAATAGTACTAATAAAATATTAATACGAGAGAGCAGTTGAAAACAGTCGTATTTTGGAATTTGAAATGGAATTTAATATATTTGCTTTTAAATCTACTTTATAAAAACAAAATACTTTAATTTCAAAATGACTTCAAAATTTAATCTGCTGATTTTTAATGCTTTTATTTTAACCAAAATGTGTGATGTCACATTTTTTCTTACCCCCTCCTATCATCTTGTCACAAACTGTATAACTGTATAACTGTATAACTGTATAACAAACTTAAATAACTTTATTTTTTTATTTATGTACTTAAAATACCTTAATAGTCCCACCCACTGTAAACAAATTTTTTTATGATGCAATTAACGGTTTAATTATTTACCCTATATAATTTTAGAGTTTAAAACACTAAATATGCTTGCTTATTTATTCTATGTAACGTTTTCCTGTATCTGTCTTTCTAATAAATGCATGATATACCTTAACGGTAACACGTGGCGTTTCTGTTTCTTTACATTGTTGGCCTAACACGTGGCGCCACCTGGCGTATACTTTGTCCAACAATCGGTTTATATCGATTAAAATATCGTTTTCATCGGTAACACGTGGCGTTTCTTTGTCCCAACAATCGAATGCGGTAGACCGTTGTACAACAATCCAATAACAACAGACTATCGGTTTGTTGGGCTCCAACAATACTCGAATGTGAATCAACAATCGGTTTCTGTTTGTTTACATTGTTTGTTTACATTCTGTTGGTTTCCTTTGTTTACTGTGTTCAACAGTCGGTTTATATGGATTAAAATATTATTTTCATCGGTAAAACGTGGCGTTTCTGTTTGTTTACATTGTTGGCCTAACACGTGGCGCCACCTGGCGTTTACTTTGTCCAACAATCGGTTTATATCGATTAAAATATGGTTTTCATCGGTAACACGTGGCGTTTCTGTTTGTTTACATTGTTGGCCTAACACGTGGCGCCACCTGGCGTTTACTTTGTCCAACAATAGGTTTATACCGATTAAAATATCGTTTTCATCGGTAACACGTGGTGTTTCTTTGTCCCAACAATCGAATGCGGTAGACCGTTGTACAACAATCCAATAACAACAGACTATCGGTTTGTTGGGCTCCAACAATACTCGAATGTGAATCAACAATCGGTTTCAGTTTGTTTACATTGTTTGTTTACATTCTGTTGGTTTCTTTTGTTTACTGAGTTCAACAATCGGTTTATATCGATTAAAATATTGTTTTCATCGGTAAGACGTGGCGTTTCTGTTTGTTTACATTGTTGGCCTAACACGTGGCGCCACCTGGCGTTAACTTTGTCCAACAATTGGTTTATATCGATTAAAATATCGTTTTCATCGGTAACACGTGACGTTTCTTTGTCCCAACAATCGAATGCGGTAGACCGTTGTCCAGCAATCTAATAACAACAGACTATCGGTTTGTTGGGCTCCAACAATACTCGAATGTGAATCAACAATCGGTTTCTGTTTGTTTACATTGTTTGTTTACATTGTTAGTTTACATTCTGTTGGTTTCCTTTGTTTACTGTGTTCAACAATCTGTTTATATCGATTAAAATATTGTTTTCATAGGTAAGACGTGGCGTTTCTGTTTGTTTACATTGTTGGCCTAACACGTGGCGCCACCTGGCGTCTACTTTGTCCAACAATCGGTTTATATCGATTAAAATATCGTTTTCATCGGTAACACGTGGTGTTTCTTTGTCCCAACAATCGAATGCGGTAGACCGTTGTCCAGCAATCTAATAACAACAGACTATCAGTTTGTTGGGCTCCAACAACACTCGAATGTGAATCAACAATCGGTTTCTGTTTGTTTACATTGTTTGTTTACATTCTGTTGGTTTCCTTTGTTTACTGTGTTCAACAATCGGTTTATATCGATTAAAATATTGTTTTCATAGGTAAGACGTGGCGTTTCTGTTTGTTTACATTGTTGGCCTAACACGTGGCGCCATCTGGCGTTTACTTTGTCCAACAATCGGTTTATATCGATTAAAATATCGTTTTCATCGGTAACACGTGGCGTTTCTGTTTGTTTACATTGTTGGCCTAACACGTGGCGCCATCTGGCGTTTACTTTGTCCAACAATCGGTTTATATCGATTAAAATATCGTTTTCATCGGTAACACGTGGCGTTTCTTTGTCCCAACAATCGAATGCGATAGACCGTTGTCCAACAATCCAATAACAACGGACTATCGGTTTGTTGGGCTCCAAGAATACTCGAATGTGAATCAACAATCGGTTTCTGTTTGTTTACATTGTTTGTTTACATTCTGTTGTTTTCCTTTGTTTACTGTGTTCAACAATCGGTTTATATCGATTAAAATATTGTTTTCATCGGTAAGACGTGGCGTTTCTGTTTGTTTACATTGTTGGCCTAACACGTGGCGCCACCTGGCGTTTACTTTGTCCAACATTCGGTTTATATCGATTAAAATATCGTTTTCCTCGGTAACACGTGGTGTTTCTTTGTCCCAACAATCGAATGCGGTAGACCGTTGTCCAACAATCCAATAATAACAGACTATCGGTTTGCTGGGTTCCAACAATACTCGCATGTGAATCAACAATCGGTTTCTGTTTGTTTACATTTTTTGTTTACATTCTGTTGGTTTCCTTTGTTTACTGTGTTCAACAATCGGTTTATATCGATTAAAATATTGTTTTCATAGGTAAGACGTGGCGTTTCTGTTTGTTTACATTGTTGGCCTAACACGTGGCGTTTCTGTTTGTTTACATTGTTGGCCTAACACGTGGCGCCATCTGGCCTTTACTTTGTCCAACAATCGGTTTATATCGATTAAAATATCGTTTTCATCGGTAACACGTTGTGTTTCTTTGTCCCAACAATCGAATGCGGTAGACCGTTGTCCAACAATCCAATAACAACAGACTATCGGTTTGTTGGGCTCCAACAATACTCGAATGTGAATCAACAATCGGTTTCTGTTTGTTTACATTTTTTGTTTACATTCTTTGTTTACATTCTGTTGGTTTCCTTTGTTTACTGTGTTCAACAATCGGTTTATATCGATTAAAATATTGTTTTCATAGGTAAGACGTGGCGTTTCTGTTTGTTTACATTGTGTGCCTAACACGTGGCGCCACCGGGCGTTTACTTTGTCCAACAATCGGTTTATATCGATCAAAATATCGTTTTCATCGGTAACACGTGGCGTTTCTGTTTGTTTACATTGTTGGCCTAACACGTGGCGTTTCTGTTTGTTTACATTGTTGGCCTAACACGTGGCGCCATCTGGCCTTTACTTTGTCCAACAATCGGTTTATATCGATTAAAATATCGTTTTCATCGGTAACACGTGGCGTTTCTTTGTCCCAACAATCGAATGCGGTAGACCGTTGTCCAACAATCCAATAACAACAGACTATCGGTTTGTTGGGCTCCAAGAATACTCGAATGTGAATCAACAATCGGTTTCTGTTTGTTTACATTGTTTGTTTACATTCTGTTGTTTTCCTTAGTTTACTGTGTTCAACAATCGGTTTATATCGATTAAAATATTGTTTTCATCGGTAAGACGTGGCGTTTCTGTTTGTTTACATTGTTGGCCTAACACGTGGCGCCACCTGGCGTTTACTTTGTCCAACATTCGGTTTATATCGATTAAAATATCGTTTTCCTCGGTAACACGTGGTGTTTCTTTGTCCCAACAATCGAATGCGGTAGACCGTTGTCCAACAATCCAATAATAACAGACTATCGGTTTGCTGTGTTCCAACAATACTCGCATGTGAATCAACAATCGGTTTCTGTTTGTTTACATTGTTTGTTTACATTCTGTTGGTTTCCTTTGTCTACTTTGTCCAACAATATGTTTATATCGATTAAAATATCGTTTTCATCGGTAAGACGTGGCGTTTCAGTTTGTTTACATTGTTGGCCTAACACGTGGCGCCACCTGGCGTTTACTTTGTCCAACAATCAGTTTATATCGATTAAAATATCGTTTTCATCGGTAACACGTGGCGTATCTTTGTCCCAACAATCGAATGCGGTAGACCGTTGTCCAACAATCCAATAACAACAGACTATCGGTTTGTTGGGCTCCAACAATACTCGAATGTGAATCAACAATCGGTTTCTGTTTGTTTACATTGTTTGTTTACATTCTGTTGGTTTCCTTTGTTTACTGTGTTCAACAATCGGTTTATATCGATTAAAATATTGTTTTCATCGGTAAGACGTGGCGTTTCTGTTTGTTTACATTGTTGGCCTAACAGGTGGCACCACCTGGCATTTACTTTGTCCAACAATCGGTTTATATCGATTAAAATATCGTTTTCATCGGTAACACGTGGCGTTTCTTTGTCCCAACAATCGAATGCGGTAGACCGTTGTCCAACAATCCAATAACAACAGACTATCGGTTTGTTGGGCTCCAAAAATACTCGAATGTGAATCAACAATCGGTTTCTGTTTGTTTACATTCTGTTGGTTTCCTTTGTTTATTTTGTTCAACAATCGGTTTATATCGATTAAAATATTGTTTTCATCGGTAAGACGTGGCGTTTCTGTTTGTTTACATTGTTGGCCTAACACGTGGCGCCACCTGGCGTTTACTTTGTCCAACAATTGGTTTATATCGATAAAAATATCGTTTTCATCGGTAACACGTGGCGTTTCTTTGTCCCAACAATCGAATGCGGTAGACCGTTGTCCAACAATCCAATAACAACAGACTATCGGTTTGTTGGGCTCCAACAATACTCGAATGTGAATCAACAATCGGTTTACATTCTGTTGGTTTCCTTTGTTTACTGTGTGCAACAATCGGTTTATATCGATTAAAATATTGTTTTCATCGGTAAGACGTGGCGTTTCTGTTTGTTTACATTGTTGGCCTAAAACGTGGCACCACCTGGCATTTACTTTGTCCAACAATCGGTTTATATCGATTAAAATATCGTTTTCATCGGTAACACGCGGCGTTTCTTTGTCCCAAAAATCGAATGCGATAGACCGTTGTCCAACAATCCAATAACAACAGACTATCGGTTTGTTGGGTTCCAACAATACTCGCATTTGAATCAACAATCGGTTTCTGTTTGTTTACATTGTTTGTTTACATTCTGTTGGTTTCCTTTGTTTACTTTGTTCAACAATCGTTTTATATCGATTAAAATATCGTTTTCATCGGTAACACGTGGCGTTTCTGTTTGTTTACATTGTTGGCCTAACACGTGCCGCCACCTGGCGTTTACTTTGTCCAGCAATCGGTTTATATCGATTAAAATATCGTTTTCATCGGTAACACGTGACGTTTCTTTGTCCCAACAATCGAATGCGGTAGACCGTTTTCCAACATTCCAATAACAACAGACTATCGGTTTGTTGGGCTCCAACAATACTCGAATGTGAATTTATCTCGAATATACTCGAATATATTTTACAGCAACCTGGCTGCAACTTAACTTAACACTTGCGAATTCTGGGATTGCGAACACTTAAAAACTGCTATGTACCTTTACCGGAGAGCAACATCCGCTTAACTGATAGTATTACGAGAAGAAAACCAGGCACTGAACATAAAACATTTCTTGCATCAATAGTAGGCGTGTATTGACTGATTTTCTTTTCGTAAAGTTTCCATGAATGTTTTGTCTATTCATATTCGGATGGATAACGTTTGTCCATAATTAAATTGTCATAATCACTTTCCTGACTCTTTTTGCCCGTCAGATAAAAACATAACTGAAATTATTACATAGGCATATAAGAATTTTCCCGCTCACCTTTGGGGGTTCGTATATTTTCCTTGTAATGACTTCACAGCCCCATCTATCGATTAGGGACGATCCATACATGATGTCACAATTTTTTTAAATATTTTTGACCTCCGCCTCCTTTTGTCACAATGTGTCACACTTCCCCATACCCCCTCCACACTCCCATTGTCACCTGTCACCTTATATTACATAAAAATATACTTGCAGTTCAGAAACAAAGCACTACGTTATAGATCATATTTCAATCTTTACTTTTAAACTTTAACTATGTGTTTTAATGACATTTGTGAGCATAACAATTAAAATGTACTTAAAATAATTCATGTACTTATTTTGTATGAAATATGATTAAGGTTTATAAAAAAAAATCATAATTAATATACAATAGTACTAATAAAATATTAATACGAGAGAGCAGTTGAAAACAGTCGTATTTTGGAATTTGAAATGGAATTTAATATATTTGCTTTTAAATCTACTTTATAAAAACAAAATACTTTAATTTCAAAATGACTTCAAAATTTAATCTGCTGATTTTTAATGCTTTTATTTTAACCAAAATGTGTGATGTCACATTTTTTCTTACCCCCTCCTATCATCTTGTCACAAACTGTATAACTGTATAACTGTATAACTGTATAACAAACTTAAATAACTTTATTTTTTTATTTATGTACTTAAAATACCTTAATAGTCCCACCCACTGTAAACAAATTTTTTTATGATGCAATTAACGGTTTAATTATTTACCCTATATAATTTTAGAGTTTAAAACACTAAATATGCTTGCTTATTTATTCTATGTAACGTTTTCCTGTATCTGTCTTTCTAATAAATGCATGATATACCTTAACGGTAACACGTGGCGTTTCTGTTTCTTTACATTGTTGGCCTAACACGTGGCGCCACCTGGCGTATACTTTGTCCAACAATCGGTTTATATCGATTAAAATATCGTTTTCATCGGTAACACGTGGCGTTTCTTTGTCCCAACAATCGAATGCGGTAGACCGTTGTACAACAATCCAATAACAACAGACTATCGGTTTGTTGGGCTCCAACAATACTCGAATGTGAATCAACAATCGGTTTCTGTTTGTTTACATTGTTTGTTTACATTCTGTTGGTTTCCTTTGTTTACTGTGTTCAACAGTCGGTTTATATGGATTAAAATATTATTTTCATCGGTAAAACGTGGCGTTTCTGTTTGTTTACATTGTTGGCCTAACACGTGGCGCCACCTGGCGTTTACTTTGTCCAACAATCGGTTTATATCGATTAAAATATGGTTTTCATCGGTAACACGTGGCGTTTCTGTTTGTTTACATTGTTGGCCTAACACGTGGCGCCACCTGGCGTTTACTTTGTCCAACAATAGGTTTATACCGATTAAAATATCGTTTTCATCGGTAACACGTGGTGTTTCTTTGTCCCAACAATCGAATGCGGTAGACCGTTGTACAACAATCCAATAACAACAGACTATCGGTTTGTTGGGCTCCAACAATACTCGAATGTGAATCAACAATCGGTTTCAGTTTGTTTACATTGTTTGTTTACATTCTGTTGGTTTCTTTTGTTTACTGAGTTCAACAATCGGTTTATATCGATTAAAATATTGTTTTCATCGGTAAGACGTGGCGTTTCTGTTTGTTTACATTGTTGGCCTAACACGTGGCGCCACCTGGCGTTAACTTTGTCCAACAATTGGTTTATATCGATTAAAATATCGTTTTCATCGGTAACACGTGACGTTTCTTTGTCCCAACAATCGAATGCGGTAGACCGTTGTCCAGCAATCTAATAACAACAGACTATCGGTTTGTTGGGCTCCAACAATACTCGAATGTGAATCAACAATCGGTTTCTGTTTGTTTACATTGTTTGTTTACATTGTTAGTTTACATTCTGTTGGTTTCCTTTGTTTACTGTGTTCAACAATCTGTTTATATCGATTAAAATATTGTTTTCATAGGTAAGACGTGGCGTTTCTGTTTGTTTACATTGTTGGCCTAACACGTGGCGCCACCTGGCGTCTACTTTGTCCAACAATCGGTTTATATCGATTAAAATATCGTTTTCATCGGTAACACGTGGTGTTTCTTTGTCCCAACAATCGAATGCGGTAGACCGTTGTCCAGCAATCTAATAACAACAGACTATCAGTTTGTTGGGCTCCAACAACACTCGAATGTGAATCAACAATCGGTTTCTGTTTGTTTACATTGTTTGTTTACATTCTGTTGGTTTCCTTTGTTTACTGTGTTCAACAATCGGTTTATATCGATTAAAATATTGTTTTCATAGGTAAGACGTGGCGTTTCTGTTTGTTTACATTGTTGGCCTAACACGTGGCGCCATCTGGCGTTTACTTTGTCCAACAATCGGTTTATATCGATTAAAATATCGTTTTCATCGGTAACACGTGGCGTTTCTGTTTGTTTACATTGTTGGCCTAACACGTGGCGCCATCTGGCGTTTACTTTGTCCAACAATCGGTTTATATCGATTAAAATATCGTTTTCATCGGTAACACGTGGCGTTTCTTTGTCCCAACAATCGAATGCGATAGACCGTTGTCCAACAATCCAATAACAACGGACTATCGGTTTGTTGGGCTCCAAGAATACTCGAATGTGAATCAACAATCGGTTTCTGTTTGTTTACATTGTTTGTTTACATTCTGTTGTTTTCCTTTGTTTACTGTGTTCAACAATCGGTTTATATCGATTAAAATATTGTTTTCATCGGTAAGACGTGGCGTTTCTGTTTGTTTACATTGTTGGCCTAACACGTGGCGCCACCTGGCGTTTACTTTGTCCAACATTCGGTTTATATCGATTAAAATATCGTTTTCCTCGGTAACACGTGGTGTTTCTTTGTCCCAACAATCGAATGCGGTAGACCGTTGTCCAACAATCCAATAATAACAGACTATCGGTTTGCTGGGTTCCAACAATACTCGCATGTGAATCAACAATCGGTTTCTGTTTGTTTACATTTTTTGTTTACATTCTGTTGGTTTCCTTTGTTTACTGTGTTCAACAATCGGTTTATATCGATTAAAATATTGTTTTCATAGGTAAGACGTGGCGTTTCTGTTTGTTTACATTGTTGGCCTAACACGTGGCGTTTCTGTTTGTTTACATTGTTGGCCTAACACGTGGCGCCATCTGGCCTTTACTTTGTCCAACAATCGGTTTATATCGATTAAAATATCGTTTTCATCGGTAACACGTTGTGTTTCTTTGTCCCAACAATCGAATGCGGTAGACCGTTGTCCAACAATCCAATAACAACAGACTATCGGTTTGTTGGGCTCCAACAATACTCGAATGTGAATCAACAATCGGTTTCTGTTTGTTTACATTTTTTGTTTACATTCTTTGTTTACATTCTGTTGGTTTCCTTTGTTTACTGTGTTCAACAATCGGTTTATATCGATTAAAATATTGTTTTCATAGGTAAGACGTGGCGTTTCTGTTTGTTTACATTGTGTGCCTAACACGTGGCGCCACCGGGCGTTTACTTTGTCCAACAATCGGTTTATATCGATCAAAATATCGTTTTCATCGGTAACACGTGGCGTTTCTGTTTGTTTACATTGTTGGCCTAACACGTGGCGTTTCTGTTTGTTTACATTGTTGGCCTAACACGTGGCGCCATCTGGCCTTTACTTTGTCCAACAATCGGTTTATATCGATTAAAATATCGTTTCAATCGGTAACACGTTGTGTTTCTTTGTCCCAACAATCGAATGCGGTAGACCGTTGTCCAACAATCCAATAACAACAGACTATCGGTTTGTTTGGCTCCAACAATACTCGAATGTGAATCAACAATCGGTTTCTGTTTGTTTACATTGTTTGTTTACATTCTGTTGGTTTCCTTTGTTTACTATGTTCAACAATCGGTTTATATCGATTAAAATATTGTTTTCATCGGTAAGACGTGGCGTTTCTGTTTGTTTACATTGTTGGCCTAACACGTGGCACCACCTGGCATTTACTTTCTCCAACAATCGGTTTATATCGATTAAAATATCGTTTTCATCGGTAACACGTGGCGTTTCTTTGTCCCAACAATCGAATGCGGTAGACCGTAATCCAACAATCCAATAACAACAGACTATCGGTTTGTTGGGCTCCAACAATACTCGAATGTGAATCAACAATCGGTTTCAGTTTGTTTACATTGTTTGTTTACATTCTGTTGGTTTCTTTTGTTTACTGAGTTCAACAATCGGTTTATATCGATTAAAATATTGTTTTCATCGGTAAGACGTGGCGTTTCTGTTTGTTTACATTGTTGGCCTAACACGTGGCGCCACCTGGCGTTAACTTTGTCCAACAATTGGTTTATATCTATTAAAATATCGTTTTCATCGGTAACACGTGACGTTTCTTGTCCCAACAATCGAATGCGGTAGACCGTTGTCCAGCAATCTAATAACAACAGACTATCGGTTTGTTGGGCTCCAACAATACTCGAATGTGAATCAACAATCGGTTTCTGTTTGTTTACATTATTTGTTTACATTGTTAGTTTACATTCTGTTGATTTCCTTTGTTTACTGTGTTCAACAATCTGTTTATATCGATTAAAATATTGTTTTCATAGGTAAGACGTGGCGTTTCTGTTTGTTTACATTGTTGGCCTAACACGTGGCGCCACCTGGCGTTTACTTTGTCCAACAATCGGTTTATATCGATTAAAATATCGTTTTCATCGGTAACACGTGGTGTTTCTTTGTCCCAACAATCGAATGCGGTAGACCGTTGTTCAGCAATCTAATAACAACAGACTATCAGTTTGTTGGGCTCCAACAACACTCGAATGTGAATCAACAATCGGTTTCTGTTTGTTTACATTGTTTGTTTACATTCTGTTGGTTTCCTTTGTTTACTGTGTTCAACAATCGGTTTATATCGATTAAAATATTGTTTTCATAGGTAAGACGTGGCGTTTCTGTTTGTTTACATTGTTGGCCTAACACGTGGCGCCATCTGGCGTTTACTTTGTCCAACAATCGGTTTATATCGATTAAAATATCGTTTTCATCGGTAACACGTGGCGTTTCTGTTTGTTTACATTGTTGGCCTAACACGTGGCGCCATCTGGCGTTTACTTTGTCCAACAATCGGTTTATATCGATTAAAATATCGTTTTCATCGGTAACACGTGGTGTTCCTTTGTCCCAACAATCGAATGCGGTTGACCGTTGTCCAACGATCCAATAACAACAGACTATCGGTTTGTTGGGCTCCAACAATACTCCAATGTGAATCAACAATCGGTTTCTGTTTGTTTACATTCTGTTGGTTTCCTTTGTTTATTTTGTTCAACAATCGGTTTATATCGATTAAAATATCGTTTTCATCGGTAACACGTGGCGTTTCTGTTTGTTTACATTGTTGGCCTAACACGTGGCGCCACCTGGCGTTTACTTTGTCCAACAATCGGTTTATATCGATTAAAATATCGTTTTCATCGGTAACACGTGGCGTTTCTTTGTCCCAACAATCGAATGCGGTAGACCGTTGTCCAACAATCCAATAACAACAGACTATCGGTTTGTTGGGCTCCAAAAATACTCGAATGTGAATCAACAATCGGTTTCTGTTTGTTTACATTGTTTGTTTACATTCTGTTGTTTTCCTTTGTTTACTGTGTTCAACAATCGGTTTATATCGATTAAAATATTGTTTTCATCGGTAAGACGTGGCGTTTCTGTTTGTTTACATTGTTGGCCTAACACGTGCGCCACCTGGCGTTTACTTTGTCCAACAATCGGTTTATATCGATTAAAATATCGTTTTCATCGGTAACACGTGGCGTTTCTTTGTCCCAACAATCGAATGCGGTAGACCGTTGTACAACAATCCAATAACAACAGACTATCGGTTTGTTGGGCTCCAACAATACTCGAATGTGAATCAACAATCGGTTTCTGTTTGTTTACATTGTTTGTTTACATTCTGTTGGTTTCCTTTGTTTACTGTGTTCAACAGTCGGTTTATATGGATTAAAATATTATTTTCATCGGTAAAACGTGGCGTTTCTGTTTGTTTACATTGTTGGCCTAACACGTGACGCCACCTGGCGTTTACTTTGTCCAACAATCGGTTTATATCGATTAAAATATCGTTTTCATCGGTAACACGTGGCGTTTCTGTTTGTTTACATTGTTGGCCTAACACGTGGCGCCACCTGGCGTTTACTTTGTCCAACAATAGGTTTATACCGATTAAAATATCGTTTTCATCGGTAACACGTGGTGTTTCTTTGTCCCAACAATCGAATGCGGTAGACCGTTGTACAACAATCCAATAACAACAGACTATCGGTTTGTTGGGCTCCAACAATACTCGAATGTGAATCAACAATCGGTTTCAGTTTGTTTACATTGTTTGTTTACATTCTGTTGGTTTCTTTTGTTTACTGAGTTCAACAATCGGTTTATATCGATTAAAATATTGTTTTCATCGGTAAGACGTGGCGTTTCTGTTTGTTTACATTGTTGGCCTAACACGTGGCGCCACCGGTCGTTAACTTTGTCCAACAATTGGTTTATATCGATTAAAATATCGTTTTCATCGGTAACACGTGACGTTTCTTTGTCCCAACAATCGAATGCGGTAGACCGTGTTCCAGCAATCTAATAACAACAGACTATCGGTTTGTTGGGCTCCAACAATACTCGAATGTGAATCAACAATCGGTTTCTGTTTGTTTACATTGTTTGTTTACATTGTTAGTTTACATTCTGTTGGTTTCCTTTGTTTACTGTGTTCAACAATCTGTTTATATCGATTAAAATATTGTTTTCATAGGTAAGACGTGGCGTTTCTGTTTGTTTACATTGTTGGCCTAACACGTGGCGCCACCTGGCGTCTACTTTGTCCAACAATCGGTTTATATCGATTAAAATATCGTTTTCATCGGTAACACGTGGTGTTTCTTTGTCCCAACAATCGAATGCGGTAGACCGTTGTACAACAATCCAATAACAACAGACTATCGGTTTGTTGGGCTCCAACAATACTCGCATGTGAATCAACAATCGGTTTCAGTTTGTTTACATTGTTTGTTTACATTCTGTTGGTTTCTTTTGTTTACTGAGTTCAACAATCGGTTTATATCGATTAAAATATTGTTTTCATCGGTAAGACGTGGCGTTTCTGTTTGTTTACATTGTTGGCCTAACACGTGGCGCCACCGGGCGTTTACTTTGTCCAACATTCGGTTTATATCGATTAAAATATCGTTTTCCTCGGTAACACGTGGTGTTTCTTTGTCCCAACAATCGAATGCGGTAGACCGTTGTCCAACAATCCAATAATAACAGACTATCGGTTTGCTGGGTTCCAACAATACTCGCATGTGAATCAACAATCGGTTTCTGTTTGTTTACATTGTTTGTTTACATTCTGTTGGTTTCCTTTGTCTACTTTGTCCAACAATATGTTTATATCGATTAAAATATCGTTTTCATCGGTAGGACGTGGCGTTTCAGTTTGTTTACATTGTTGGCCTAACACGTGGCGCCACCTGGCGTTTACTTTGTCCAACAATCAGTTTATATCGATTAAAATATCGTTTTCATCGGTAACACGTGGCGTATCTTTGTCCCAACAATCGAATGCGGTAGACCGTTGTCCAACAATCCAATAACAACAGACTATCGGTTTGTTGGGCTCCAACAATACTCGAATGTGAATCAACAATCGGTTTCTGTTTGTTTACATTTTTTGTTTACATTCTGTTGGTTTCCTTTGTTTACTGTGTTCAACAATCGGTTTATATCGATTAAAATATTGTTTTCATAGGTAAGACGTGGCGTTTCTGTTTGTTTACATTGTTGGCCTAACACGTGGCGTTTCTGTTTGTTTACATTGTTGGCCTAACACGTGGCGCCATCTGGCCTTTACTTTGTCCAACAATCGGTTTATATCGATTAAAATATCGTTTTCATCGGTAACACGTTGTGTTTCTTTGTCCCAACAATCGAATGCGGTAGACCGTTGTCCAACAATCCAATAACAACAGACTATCGGTTTGTTGGGCTCCAACAATACTCGAATGTTAATCAACAATCGGTTTCTGTTTGTTTACATTTTTTGTTTACATTCTTTGTTTACATTCTGTTGGTTTCCTTTGTTTACTGTGTTCAACAATCGGTTTATATCGATTAAAATATTGTTTTCATAGGTAAGACGTGGCGTTTCTGTTTGTTTACATTGTTGGCCTAACACGTGGCGCCACCGGGCGTTTACTTTGTCCAACAATCGGTTTATATCGATCAAAATATCGTTTTCATCGGTAACACGTGGCGTTTCTGTTTGTTTACATTGTTGGCCTAACACGTGGCGTTTCTGTTTGTTTACATTGTTGGCCTAACACGTGGCGCCATCTGGCCTTTACTTTGTCCAACAATCGGTTTATATCGATTAAAATATCGTTTCAATCGGTAACACGTTGTGTTTCTTTGTCCCAACAATCGAATGCGGTAGACCGTTGTCCAACAATCCAATAACAACAGACTATCGGTTTGTTTGGCTCCAACAATACTCGAATGTGAATCAACAATCGGTTTCTATTTGTTTACATTGTTTGTTTACATTCTGTTGGTTTCCTTTGTTTACTATGTTCAACAATCGGTTTATATCGATTAAAATATTGTTTTCATCGGTAAGACGTGGCGTTTCTGTTTGTTTACATTGTTGGCCTAACACGTGGCACCACCTGGCATTTACTTTCTCCAACAATCGGTTTATATCGATTAAAATATCGTTTTCATCGGTAACACGTGGCGTTTCTTTGTCCCAACAATCGAATGCGGTAGACCGTTGTCCAGCAATCTAATAACAACAGACTATCGGTTTGTTGGGCTCCAACAATACTCGAATGTGAATCAACAATCGGTTTCTGTTTGTTTACATTATTTGTTTACATTGTTAGTTTACATTCTGTTGATTTCCTTTGTTTACTGTGTTCAACAATCTGTTTATATCGATTAAAATATTGTTTTCATAGGTAAGACGTGGCGTTTCTGTTTGTTTACATTGTTGGCCTAACACGTGGCGCCACCTGGCGTTTACTTTGTCCAACAATCGGTTTATATCGATTAAAATATCGTTTTCATCGGTAACACGTGGTGTTTCTTTGTCCCAACAATCGAATGCGGTAGACCGTTGTTCAGCAATCTAATAACAACAGACTATCAGTTTGTTGGGCTCCAACAACACTCGAATGTGAATCAACAATCGGTTTCTGTTTGTTTACATTGTTTGTTTATATTCTGTTGGTTTCCTTTGTTTACTGTGTTCAACAATCGGTTTATATCGATTAAAATATTGTTTTCATAGGTAAGACGTGGCGTTTCTGTTTGTTTACATTGTTGGCCTAACACGTGGCGCCATCTGGCGTTTACTTTGTCCAACAATCGGTTTATATCGATTAAAATATCGTTTTCATCGGTAACACGTGGCGTTTCTGTTTGTTTACATTGTTGGCCTAACACGTGGCGCCACCTGGCGTTTACTTTGTCCAACAATCGGTTTATATCGATTAAAATATCGTTTTCATCGGTAACACGTGGCGTTTCTTTGTCCCAACAATCGAATGCGGTAGACCGTTGTCCAACAATCCAATAACAACAGACTATCGGTTTGTTGGGCTCCAAAAATACTCGAATGTGAATCAACAATCGGTTTCTGTTTGTTCACATTGTTTGTTTACATTCTGTTGTTTTCCTTTGTTTACTGTGTTCAACAATCGGTTTATATCGATTAAAATATTGTTTTCATCGGTAAGACGTGGCGTTTCTGTTTGTTTACATTGTTAGCCTAACACGTGCGCCACCTGGCGTTTACTTTGTCCAACAATCGGTTTATATCGATTAAAATATCGTTTTCATCGGTAACACGTGGCGTTTCTTTGTCCCAACAATCGAATGCGGTAGACCGTTGTACAACAATCCAATAACAACAGACTATCGGTTTGTTGGGCTCCAACAATACTCGAATGTGAATCAACAATCGGTTTCTGTTTGTTTACATTGTTTGTTTACATTCTGTTGGTTTCCTTTGTTTACTGTGTTCAACAGTCGGTTTATATGGATTAAAATATTATTTTCATCGGTAAAACGTGGCGTTTCTGTTTGTTTACATTGTTGGCCTAACACGTGACGCCACCTGGCGTTTACTTTGTCCAACAATCGGTTTATATCGATTAAAATATCGTTTTCATCGGTAACACGTGGCGTTTCTGTTTGTTTACATTGTTGGCCTAACACGTGGCGCCAAATGGCGTTTACTTTGTCCAACAATAGGTTTATACCGATTAAAATATCGTTTTCATCGGTAACACGTGGTGTTTCTTTGTCCCAACAATCGAATGCGGTAGACCGTTGTACAACAATCCAATAACAACAGACTATCGGTTTGTTGGGCTCCAACAATACTCGAATGTGAATCAACAATCGGTTTCAGTTTGTTTACATTGTTTGTTTACATTCTGTTGGTTTCTTTTGTTTACTGAGTTCAACAATCGGTTTATATCGATTAAAATATTGTTTTCATCGGTAAGACGTGGCGTTTCTGTTTGTTTACATTGTTGGCCTAACACGTGGCGCCACCGGGCGTTAACTTTGTCCAACAATTGGTTTATATCGATTAAAATATCGTTTTCATCGGTAACACGTGACGTTTCTTTGTCCCAACAATCGAATGCGGTAGACCGTTGTCCAGCAATCTAATAACAACAGACTATCGGTTTGTTGGGCTCCAACAATACTCGAATGTGAATCAACAATCGGTTTCTGTTTGTTTACATTGTTTGTTTACATTGTTAGTTTACATTCTGTTGGTTTCCTTTGTTTACTGTGTTCAACAATCTGTTTATATCGATTAAAATATTGTTTTCATAGGTAAGACGTGGCGTTTCTGTTTGTTTACATTGTTGGCCTAACACGTGGCGCCACCTGGCGTCTACTTTGTCCAACAATCGGTTTATATCGATTAAAATATCGTTTTCATCGGTAACACGTGGTGTTTCTTTGTCCCAACAATCGAATGCGGTAGACCGTTGTCCAGCAATCTAATAACAACAGACTATCAGTTTGTTGGGCTCCAACAACACTCGAATGTGAATCAACAATCGGTTTCTGTTTGTTTACATTGTTTGTTTACATTCTGTTGGTTTCCTTTGTTTACTGTGTTCAACAATCGGTTTATATCGATTAAAATATTGTTTTCATAGGTAAGACGTGGCGTTTCTGTTTGTTTACATTGTTGGCCTAACACGTGGCGCCATCTGGCGTTTACTTTGTCCAACAATCGGTTTATATCGATTAAAATATCGTTTTCATCGGTAACACGTGGCGTTTCTGTTTGTTTACATTGTTGGCCTAACACGTGGCGCCACCTGGCGTTTACTTTGTCCAACAATCGGTTTATATCGATTAAAATATCGTTTTCATCGGTAACACGTTGCGTTTCTTTGTCCCAACAATCGAATGCGGTAGACCGTTGTACAACAATCCAATAACAACAGACTATCGGTTTGTTGGGCTCCAACAATACTCGAATGTGAATCAACAATCGGTTTCTGTTTGTTTACATTGTTTGTTTACATTCTGTTGGTTTCCTTTGTTTACTGTGTTCAACAGTCGGTTTATATGGATTAAAATATTATTTTCATCGGTAAAACTTCGCGTTTCTGTTTGTTTACATTGTTGGCCTAACACGTGGCGCCACCTGGCGTTTACTTTGTCCAACAATCGGTTTATATCGATTAAAATATCGTTTTCATCGGTAACACGTGGCGTTTCTGTTTGTTTACATTGTTGGCCTAACACGTGGCGCCACCTGGCGTTTACTTTGTCCAACAATAGGTTTATACCGATTAAAATATCGTTTTCATCGGTAACACGTGGTGTTTCTTTGTCCCAACAATCGAATGCGGTAGACCGTTGTACAACAATCCAATAACAACAGACTATCGGTTTGTTGGGCTCCAACAATACTCGAATGTGAATCAACAATCGGTTTCAGTTTGTTTACATTGTTTGTTTACATTCTGTTGGTTTCTTTTGTTTACTGAGTTCAACAATCGGTTTATATCGATTAAAATATTGTTTTCATCGGTAAGACGTGGCGTTTCTGTTTGTTTACATTGTTGGCCTAACACGTGGCGCCACCGGGCGTTAACTTTGTCCAACAATTGGTTTATATCGATTAAAATATCGTTTTCATCGGTAACACGTGACGTTTCTTTGTCCCAACAATCGAATGCGGTAGACCGTTGTCCAGCAATCTAATAACAACAGACTATCGGTTTGTTGGGCTCCAACAATACTCGAATGTGAATCAACAATCGGTTTCTGTTTGTTTACATTGTTTGTTTACATTGTTAGTTTACATTCTGTTGGTTTCCTTTGTTTACTGTGTTCAACAATCTGTTTATATCGATTAAAATATTGTTTTCATAGGTAAGACGTGGCGTTTCTGTTTGTTTACATTGTTGGCCTAACACGTGGTGCCACCTGGCGTCTACTTTGTCCAACAATCGGTTTATATCGATTAAAATATCGTTTTCATCGGTAACACGTGGTGTTTCTTTGTCCCAACAATCGAATGCGGTAGACCGTTGTCCAGCAATCTAATAACAACAGACTATCAGTTTGTTGGGCTCCAACAACACTCGAATGTGAATCAACAATCGGTTTCTGTTTGTTTACATTGTTTGTTTACATTCTGTTGGTTTCCTTTGTTTACTGTGTTCAACAATCGGTTTATATCGATTAAAATATTGTTTTCATAGGTAAGACGTGGCGTTTCTGTTTGTTTACATTGTTGGCCTAACACGTGGCGCCATCTGGCGTTTACTTTGTCCAACAATCGGTTTATATCGATTAAAATATCGTTTTCATCGGTAACACGTGGCGTTTCTGTTTGTTTACATTGTTGGCCTAACACGTGGCGCCATCTGGCTTTTACTTTGTCCAACAATCGGTTTATACCGATTAAAATATCGTTTTCATCGGTAACACGTGGCGTTTCTTTGTCCCAACAATCGAATGCGGTAGACCGTTGTCCAACAATCCAATAACAACAGACTATCGGTTTGTTGGGCTCCAAGAATACTCGAATGTGAATCAACAATCGGTTTCTGTTTGTTTACTTTGTTTGTTTACATTCTGTTGTTTTCCTTTGTTTACTGTGTTCAACAATCGGTTTATATCGATTAAACTATTGTTTTCATCGGTAAGACGTGGCGTTTCTGTTTGTTTACATTGTTGGCCTAACACGTGGCGCCACCTGGCGTTTACTTTGTCCAACATTCGGTTTATATCGATTAAAATATCGTTTTCCTCGGTAACACGTGGTGTTTCTTTGTCCCAACAATCGAATGCGGTAGACCGTTGTCCAACAATCCAATAATAACAGACTATCGGTTTGCTGGGTTCCAACAATACTCGCATGTGAATCAACAATCGGTTTCTGTTTGTTTACATTGTTTGTTTACATTCTGTTGGTTTCCTTTGTCTACTTTGTCCAACAATATGTTTATATCGATTAAAATATCATTTTCATCGGTAAGACGTGGCGTTTCAGTTTGTTTACATTGTTGGCCTAACACGTGGCGCCACCTGGCGTTTACTTTGTCCAACAATCAGTTTATATCGATTAAAATATCGTTTTCATCGGTAACACGTGGCGTATCTTTGTCCCAACAATCGAATGCGGTAGACCGTTGTCCAACAATCCAATAACAACAGACTATCGGTTTGTTGGGCTCCAACAATACTCGAATGTGAATCAACAATCGGTTTCTGTTTGTTTACATTTTTTGTTTACATTGTTTGTTTACATTCTGTTGGTTTCCTTTGTTTACTGTGTTCAACAATCGGTTTATATCGATTAAAATATTGTTTTCATAGGTAAGACGTGGCGTTTCTGTTTGTTTACATTGTTGGCCTAACACGTGGCGCCACCGGGCGTTTACTTTGTCCAAAAATCGGTTTATATCGATCAAAATATCGTTTTCATCGGTAACACGTGGCGTTTCTGTTTGTTTACATTGTTGGCCTAACACGTGGCGTTTCTGTTTGTTTACATTGTTGGCCTAACACGTGGCGCCATCTGGCCTTTACTTTGTCCAACAATCGGTTTATATCGATTAAAATATCGTTTTCATCGGTAACACGTTGTGTTTCTTTGTCCCAACAATCGAATGCGGTAGACCGTTGTCCAACAATCCAATAACAACAGACTATCGGTTTGTTGGGCTCCAACAATACTCGAATGTGAATCAACAATCGGTTTCTGTTTGTTTACATTGATTGTTTACATTCTGTTGGTTTCCTTTGTTTACTATGTTCAACAATCGGTTTATATCGATTAAAATATTGTTTTCATCGGTAAGACGTGGCGTTTCTGTTTGTTTACATTGTTGGCCTAACACGTGGCACCACCTGGCATTTACTTTCTCCAACAATCGGTTTATATCGATTAAAATATCGTTTTCATCGGTAACACGTGGCGTTTCTTTGTCCCAACAATCGAATGCGGTAGACCGTAATCCAACAATCCAATAACAACAGACTATCGGTTTGTTGGGCTCCAACAATACTCGAATGTGAATCAACAATCGGTTTCAGTTTGTTTACATTGTTTGTTTACATTCTGTTGGTTTCTTTTGTTTACTGAGTTCAACAATCGGTTTATATCGATTAAAATATTGTTTTCATCGGTAAGACGTGGCGTTTCTGTTTGTTTACATTGTTGGCCTAACACGTGGCGCCACCTGGCGTTAACTTTGTCCAACAATTGGTTTATATCGATTAAAATATCGTTTTCATCGGTAACACGTGACGTTTCTTTGTCCCAACAATCGAATGCGGTAGACCGTTGTCCAGCAATCTAATAACAACAGACTATCGGTTTGTTGGGCTCCAACAATACTAGAATGTGAATCAACAATCGGTTTCTGTTTGTTTACATTGTTTGTTTACATTGTTAGTTTACATTCTGTTGGTTTCCTTTGTTTACTGTGTTCAACAATCTGTTTATATCGATTAAAATATTGTTTTCATAGGTAAGACGTGGCGTTTCTGTTTGTTTACATTGTTGGCCTAACACGTGGTGCCACCTGGCGTCTACTTTGTCCAACAATCGGTTTATATCGATTAAAATATCGTTTTCATCGGTAACACGTGGTGTTTCTTTGTCCCAACAATCGAATGCGGTAGACCGTTGTCCAGCAATCTAATAACAACAGACTATCAGTTTGTTGGGCTCCAACAACACTCGAATGTGAATCAACAATCGGTTTCTGTTTGTTTACATTGTTTGTTTACATTCTGTTGGTTTCCTTTGTTTACTGTGTTCAACAATCGGTTTATATCGATTAAAATACTGTTTTCATAGGTAAGACGTGGCGTTTCTGTTTGTTTACATTGTTGGCCTAACACGTGGCGCCATCTGGCGTTTACTTTGTCCAACAATCGGTTTATACCGATTAAAATATCGTTTTCATCGGTAACACGTGGCGTTTCTTTGTCCCAACAATCGAATGCGGTAGACCGTTGTCCAACAATCCAATAACAACAGACTATCGGTTTGTTGGGCTCCAAGAATACTCGAATGTGAATCAACAATCGGTTTCTGTTTGTTTACATTGTTTGTTTACATTCTGTTGTTTTCCTTTGTTTACTGTGTTCAACAATCGGTTTATATCGATTAAACTATTGTTTTCATCGGTAAGACGTGGCGTTTCTGTTTGTTTACATTGTTGGCCTAACACGTGGCGCCACCTGGCGTTTACTTTGTCCAACATTCGGTTTATATCGATTAAAATATCGTTTTCCTCGGTAACACGTGGTGTTTCTTTGTCCCAACAATCGAATGCGGTAGACCGTTGTCCAACAATCCAATAATAACAGACTATCGGTTTGCTGGGTTCCAACAATACTCGCATGTGAATCAACAATCGGTTTCTGTTTGTTTACATTGTTTGTTTACATTCTGTTGGTTTCCTTTGTCTACTTTGTCCAACAATATGTTTATATCGATTAAAATATCATTTTCATCGGTAAGACGTGGCGTTTCAGTTTGTTTACATTGTTGGCCTAACACGTGGCGCCACCTGGCGTTTACTTTGTCCAACAATCAGTTTATATCGATTAAAATATCGTTTTCATCGGTAACACGTGGCGTATCTTTGTCCCAACAATCGAATGCGGTAGACCGTTGTCCAACAATCCAATAACAACAGACTATCGGTTTGTTGGGCTCCAACAATACTCGAATGTGAATCAACAATCGGTTTCTGTTTGTTTACATTTTTTGTTTACATTGTTTGTTTACATTCTGTTGGTTTCCTTTGTGTACTGTGTTCAACAATCGGTTTATATCGATTAAAATATTGTTTTCATAGGTAAGACGTGGCGTTTCTGTTTGTTTACATTGTTGGCCTAACACGTGGCGCCACCGGGCGTTTACTTTGTCCAACAATCGGTTTATATCGATCAAAATATCGTTTTCATCGGTAACACGTGGCGTTTCTGTTTGTTTACATTGTTGGCCTAACACGTGGCGTTTCTGTTTGTTTACATTGTTGGCCTAACACGTGGCGCCATCTGGCCTTTACTTTGTCCAACAATCGGTTTATATCGATTAAAATATCGTTTTCATCGGTAACACGTTGTGTTTCTTTGTCCCAACAATCGAATGCGGTAGACCGTTGTCCAACAATCCAATAACAACAGACTATCGGTTTGTTGGGCTCCAACAATACTCGAATGTGAATCAACAATCGGTTTCTGTTTGTTTACATTGATTGTTTACATTCTGTTGGTTTCCTTTGTTTACTATGTTCAACAATCGGTTTATATCGATTAAAATATTGTTTTCATCGGTAAGACGTGGCGTTTCTGTTTGTTTACATTGTTGGCCTAACACGTGGCACCACCTGGCATTTACTTTCTCCAACAATCGGTTTATATCGATTAAAATATCGTTTTCATCCGTAACACGTGGCGTTTCTTTGTCCCAACAATCGAATGCGGTAGACCGTAATCCAACAATCCAATAACAACAGACTATCGGTTTGTTGGGCTCCAACAATACTCGAATGTGAATCAACAATCGGTTTCAGTTTGTTTACATTGTTTGTTTACATTCTGTTGGTTTCTTTTGTTTACTGAGTTCAACAATCGGTTTATATCGATTAAAATATTGTTTTCATCGGTAAGACTGTTTGTTTACATTGTTGGCCTAACACGTGGCGCCACCTGGCGTTAACTTTGTCCAACAATTGGTTTATATCGATTAAAATATCGTTTTCATCGGTAACACGTGACGTTTCTTTGTCCCAACAATCGAATGCGGTAGACCGTTGTCCAGCAATCTAATAACAACAGACTATCGGTTTGTTGGGCTCCAACAATAATAGAATGTGAATCAACAATCGGTTTCTGTTTGTTTACATTATTTGTTTACATTGTTAGTTTACATTCTGTTGATTTCCTTTGTTTACTGTGTTCAACAATCTGTTTATATCGATTAAAATATTGTTTTCATAGGTAAGACGTGGCGTTTCTGTTTGTTTACATTGTTGGCCTAACACGTGGCGCCATCTGGCGTTTACTTTGTCCAACAATCGGTTTATATCGATTAAAATATCGTTTTCATCGGTAACACGTGGCGTTTCTGTTTGTTTACATTGTTGGCCTAACACGTGGCGCCATCTGGCGTTTACTTTGTCCAACAATCGGTTTATATCGATTAAAATATCGTTTTCATCGGTAACACGTGGTGTTCCTTTGTCCCAACAATCGAATGCGGTTGACCGTTGTCCAACGATCCAATAACAACAGACTATCGGTTTGTTGGGCTCCAACAATACTCGAATGTGAATCAACAATCGGTTTCTGTTTGTTTACATTCTGTTGGTTTCCTTTGTTTATTTTGTTCAACAATCGATTTATATCGATTAAAATATCGTTTTCATCGGTAACACATGGCGTTTCTGTTTGTTTACATTGTTGGACTAACACGTGGCGCCACCTGGCGTTTACTTTGTCCAACAATCGGTTTATATCGATTAAAATATCGTTTTCATCGGTAACACGTGGCGTTTCTTTGTCCCAACAATCGAATGCGGTAGACCGTTGTCCAACAATCCAATAAAAACAGACTATCGGTTTGTTGGGCTCCAAAAATACTCGAATGTGAATCAACAATCGGTTTCTGTTTGTTTACATTCTTTGTTTACATTCTGTTGTTTTCCTTTGTTTACTGTGTTCAACAATCGGTTTATATCGATTAAAATATTGTTTTCATCGGTAAGACGTGGCGTTTCTGTTTGTTTACATTGTTGGCCTAACACGTGGCGCCACCTGGCGTTTACTTTGTCCAACAATCAGTTTATATCGATTAAAATATCGTTTTCATCGGTAACACGTGGCGTTTCTGTTTGTTTACATTGTTGGCCTAACACGTGGCGCCATCTGGCGTTTACTTTGTCCAACAATAGGTTTATATCGATTAAAATATCGTTTTCATCGGTAAGACGTGGCGTTTCTGTTTGTTTACATTGTTGGCCTAACACGTGGCGCCATCTGGCGTTTACTTTGTCCAACAATCGGTTTATATCGATTAAAATATCGTTTTCATCGGTAACACGTGGCGTTTCTTTGTCCCAACAATCGAATGCGGTAGACCGTTGTCCAACAATCCAATAACAACAGACTATCGGTTTGTTGGGCTCCAAGAATACTCGAATGTGAATCAACAATCGGTTTCTGTTTGTTTACATTGTTTGTTTACATTCTGTTGGTTTCTTTTGTTTACTGAGTTCAACAATCGGTTTATATCGATTAAAATATTGTTTTCATCGGTAAGACGTGGCGTTTCTGTTTGTTTACATTGTTGGCCTAACACGTGGCGCCACCTGGCGTTAACTTTGTCCAACAATTGGTTTATATCGATTAAAATATCGTTTTCCTCGGTAACACGTGACGTTTCTTTGTCCCAACAATCGAATGCGGTAGACCGTTGTCCAGCAATCTAATAGCAACAGACTATCGGTTTGTTGGGCTCCAACAATACTCGAATGTGAATCAACAATCGGTTTCTGTTTGTTTACATTTTTTGTTTACATTGTTAGTTTACATTCTGTTGGTTTCCTTTGTTTACTGTGTTCAACAATCTGTTTATATCGATTAAAATATTGTTTTCATAGGTAAGACGTGGCGTTTCTGTTTGTTTACATTGTTGGCCTAACACGTGGCGCCACCTGGCGTTTACTTTGTCCAACATTCGGTTTATATCGATTAAAATATCGTTTTCCTCGGTAACACGTGGTGTTTCTTTGTCCCAACAATCGAATGCGGTAGACCGTTGTCCAACAATCCAATAATAACAGACTATCGGTTTGCTGGGTTCCAACAATACTCGCATGTGAATCAACAATCGGTTTCTGTTTGTTTACATTGTTTGTTTACATTCTGTTGGTTTCCTTTGTCTACTTTGTCCAACAATATGTTTATATCGATTAAAATATCATTTTCATCGGTAAGACGTGGCGTTTCAGTTTGTTTACATTGTTGGCCTAACACGTGGCGCCACCTGGCGTTTACTTTGTCCAACAATCAGTTTATATCGATTAAAATATCGTTTTCATCGGTAACACGTGGCGTATCTTTGTCCCAACAATCGAATGCGGTAGACCGTTGTCCAACAATCCAATAACAACAGACTATCGGTTTGTTGGGCTCCAACAATACTCGAATGTGAATCAACAATCGGTTTCTGTTTGTTTACATTTTTTGTTTACATTGTTTGTTTACATTCTGTTGGTTTCCTTTGTTTACTGTGTTCAACAATCGGTTTATATCGATTAAAATATTGTTTTCATAGGTAAGACGTGGCGTTTCTGTTTGTTTACATTGTTGGCCTAACACGTGGCGCCACCGGGCGTTTACTTTGTCCAACAATCGGTTTATATCGATCAAAATATCGTTTTCATCGGTAACACGTGGCGTTTCTGTTTGTTTACATTGTTGGCCTAACACGTGGCTTTTCTGTTTGTTTACATTGTTGGCCTAACACGTGGCGCCATCTGGCCTTTACTTTGTCCAACAATCGGTTTATATCGATTAAAATATCGTTTTCATCGGTAACACGTTGTGTTTCTTTGTCCCAACAATCGAATGCGGTAGACCGTTGTCCAACAATCCAATAACAACAGACTATCGGTTTGTTGGGCTCCAACAATACTCGAATGTGAATCAACAATCGGTTTCTGTTTGTTTACATTGATTGTCTACATTCTGTTGGTTTCCTTTGTTTACTATGTTCAACAATCGGTTTATATCGATTAAAATATTGTTTTCATCGGTAAGACGTGGCGTTTCTGTTTGTTTACATTGTTGGCCTAACACGTGGCACCACCTGGCATTTACTTTCTCCAACAATCGGTTTATATCGATTAAAATATCGTTTTCATCGGTAACACGTGGCGTTTCTTTGTCCCAACAATCGAATGCGGTAGACCGTAATCCAACAATCCAATAACAACAGACTATCGGTTTGTTGGGCTCCAACAATACTCGAATGTGAATCAACAATCGGTTTCAGTTTGTTTACATTGTTTGTTTACATTCTGTTGGTTTCTTTTGTTTACTGAGTTCAACAATCGGTTTATATCGATTAAAATATTGTTTTCATCGGTAAGACGTGGCGTTTCTGTTTGTTTACATTGTTGGCCTAACACGTGGCGCCACCTGGCGTTAACTTTGTCCAACAATTGGTTTATATCGATTAAAATATCGTTTTCATCGGTAACACGTGACGTTTCTTTGTCCCAACAATCGAATGCGGTAGACCGTTGTCCAGCAATCTAATAACAACAGACTATCGGTTTGTTGGGCTCCAACAATACTAGAATGTGAATCAACAATCGGTTTCTGTTTGTTTACATTATTTGTTTACATTGTTAGTTTACATTCTGTTGATTTTCTTTGTTTACTGTGTTCAACAATCTGTTTATATCGATTAAAATATTGTTTTCATAGGTAAGACGTGGCGTTTCTGTTTGTTTACATTGTTGGCCTAACACGTGGCGCCACCTGGCGTTTACTTTGTCCAACAATCGGTTTATATCGATTAAAATATCGTTTTCATCGGTAACACGTGGCGTTTCTTTGTCCCAACAATCGAATGCGGTAGACCGTTGTCCAACAATCCAATAACAACAGACTATCGGTTTGTTGGGCTCCAAGAATACTCGAATGTGAATCAACAATCGGTTTCTGTTTGTTTACATTGTTTGTTTACATTCTGTTGGTTTCTTTTGTTTACTGAGTTCAACAATCGGTTTATATCGATTAAAATATTGTTTTCATCGGTAAGACGTGGCGTTTCTGTTTGTTTACATTGTTGGCCTAACACGTGGCGCCACCTGGCGTTAACTTTGTCCAACAATTGGTTTATATCGATTAAAATATCGTTTTCCTCGGTAACACGTGACGTTTCTTTGTCCCAACAATCGAATGCGGTAGACCGTTGTCCAGCAATCTAATAACAACAGACTATCGGTTTGTTGGGCTCCAACAATACTCGAATGTGAATCAACAATCGGTTTCTGTTTGTTTACATTTTTTGTTTACATTGTTAGTTTACATTCTGTTGGTTTCCTTTGTTTACTGTGTTCAACAATCTGTTTATATCGATTAAAATATTGTTTTCATAGGTAAGACGTGGCGTTTCTGTTTGTTTACATTGTTGGCCTAACACGTGGCGCCACCTGGCGTTTACTTTGTCCAACATTCGGTTTATATCGATTAAAATATCGTTTTCCTCGGTAACACGTGGTGTTTCTTTGTCCCAACAATCGAATGCGGTAGACCGTTGTCCAACAATCCAATAATAACAGACTATCGGTTTGCTGGGTTCCAACAATACTCGCATGTGAATCAACAATCGGTTTCTGTTTGTTTACATTGTTTGTTTACATTCTGTTGGTTTCCTTTGTCTACTTTGTCCAACAATATGTTTATATCGATTAAAATATCATTTTCATCGGTAAGACGTGGCGTTTCAGTTTGTTTACATTGTTGGCCTAACACGTGGCGCCACCTGGCGTTTACTTTGTCCAACAATCAGTTTATATCGATTAAAATATCGTTTTCATCGGTAACACGTGGCGTATCTTTGTCCCAACAATCGAATGCGGTAGACCGTTGTCCAACAATCCAATAACAACAGACTATCGGTTTGTTGGGCTCCAACAATACTCGAATGTGAATCAACAATCGGTTTCTGTTTGTTTACATTTTTTGTTTACATTGTTTGTTTACATTCTGTTGGTTTCCTTTGTTTACTGTGTTCAACAATCGGTTTATATCGATTAAAATATTGTTTTCATAGGTAAGACGTGGCGTTTCTGTTTGTTTACATTGTTGGCCTAACACGTGGCGCCACCGGGCGTTTACTTTGTCCAACAATCGGTTTATATCGATCAAAATATCGTTTTCATCGGTAACACGTGGCGTTTCTGTTTGTTTACATTGTTGGCCTAACACGCGGCGTTTCTGTTTGTTTACATTGTTGGCCTAACACGTGGCGCCATCTGGCCTTTACTTTGTCCAACAATCGGTTTATATCGATTAAAATATCGTTTTCATCGGTAACACGTTGTGTTTCTTTGTCCCAACAATCGAATGCGGTAGACCGTTGTCCAACAATCCAATAACAACAGACTATCGGTTTGTTGGGCTCCAACAATACTCGAATGTGAATCAACAATCGGTTTCTGTTTGTTTACATTGATTGTTTACATTCTGTTGGTTTCCTTTGTTTACTATGTTCAACAATCGGTTTATATCGATTAAAATATTGTTTTCATCGGTAAGACGTGGCGTTTCTGTTTGTTTACATTGTTGGCCTAACACGTGGCACCACCTGGCATTTACTTTCTCCAACAATCGGTTTATATCGATTAAAATATCGTTTTCATCGGTAACACGTGACGTTTCTTTGTCCCAACAATCGAATGCGGTAGACCGTTGTCCAGCAATCTAATAACAACAGACTATCGGTTTGTTGGGCTCCAACAATACTAGAATGTGAATCAACAATCGGTTTCTGTTTGTTTACATTATTTGTTTACATTGTTAGTTTACATTCTGTTGATTTTCTTTGTTTACTGTGTTCAACAATCGGTTTATATCGATTAAAATATTGTTTTCATAGGTAAGACGTGGCGTTTCTGTTTGTTTACATTGTTGGCCTAACACGTGGCGCCATCTGGCGTTTACTTTGTCCAACAATCGGTTTATATCGATTAAAATATCGTTTTCATCGGTAACACGTGGCGTTTCTGTTTGTTTACATTGTTGGCCTAACACGTGGCGCCATCTGGCGTTTACTTTGTCCAACAATCGGTTTATATCGATTAAAATATCGTTTTCATCGGTAACACGTGGTGTTCCTTTGTCCCAACAATCGAATGCGGTTGACCGTTGTCCAACGATCCAATAACAACAGACTATCGGTTTGTTGGGCTCCAACAATACTCGAATGTGAATCAACAATCGGTTTCTGTTTGTTTACATTCTGTTGGTTTCCTTTGTTTATTTTGTTCAACAATCGGTTTATATCGATTAAAATATCGTTTTCATCGGTAACACGTGGCGTTTCTGTTTGTTTACATTGTTGGACTAACACGTGGCGCCACCTGGCGTTTACTTTGTCCAACAATCGGTTTATATCGATTAAAATATCGTTTTCATCGGTAACACGTGGCGTTTCTTTGTCCCAACAATCGAATGCGGTAGACCGTTGTCCAACAATCCAATAAAAACAGACTATCGGTTTGTTGGGCTCCAAAAATACTCGAATGTGAATCAACAATCGGTTTCTGTTTGTTTACATTGTTTGTTTACATTCTGTTGTTTTCCTTTGTTTACTGTGTTCAACAATCGGTTTATATCGATTAAAATATTGTTTTCATCGGTAAGACGTGGCGTTTCTGTTTGTTTACATTGTTGGCCTAACACGTGGCGCCACCTGGCGTTTACTTTGTCCAACAATAGGTTTATATCGATTAAAATATCGTTTTCATCGGTAACACGTGGCGTTTCTGTTTGTTTACATTGTTGGCCTAACACGTGGCGCCACCTGGCGTTTACTTTGTCCAACAATAGGTTTATATCGATTAAAATATCGTTTTCATCGGTAACACGTGGCGTTTCTGTTTGTTTACATTGTTGGCCTAACACGTGGCGCCATCTGGCGTTTACTTTGTCCAACAATCGGTTTATATCGATTAAAATATCGTTTTCATCGGTAACACGTGGCGTTTCTTTGTCCCAACAATCGAATGCGGTAGACCGTTGTCCAACAATCCAATAACAACAGACTATCGGTTTGTTGGGCTCCAAGAATACTCGAATGTGAATCAACAATCGGTTTCTGTTTGTTTACATTGTTTGTTTACATTCTGTTGGTTTCTTTTGTTTACTGAGTTCAACAATCGGTTTATATCGATTAAAATATTGTTTTCATCGGTAAGACGTGGCGTTTCTGTTTGTTTACATTGTTGGCCTAACACGTGGCGCCACCTGGCGTTAACTTTGTCCAACAATTGGTTTATATCGATTAAAATATCGTTTTCCTCGGTAACACGTGACGTTTCTTTGTCCCAACAATCGAATGCGGTAGACCGTTGTCCAGCAATCTAATAACAACAGACTATCGGTTTGTTGGGCTCCAACAATACTCGAATGTGAATCAACAATCGGTTTCTGTTTGTTTACATTTTTTGTTTACATTGTTAGTTTACATTCTGTTGGTTTCCTTTGTTTACTGTGTTCAACAATCTGTTTATATCGATTAAAATATTGTTTTCATAGGTAAGACGTGGCGTTTCTGTTTGTTTACATTGTTGGCCTAACACGTGGCGCCACCTGGCGTCTACTTTGTCCAACAATCGGTTTATATCGATTAAAATAGCGTTTTCATCGGCAACACGTGGTGTTTCTTTGTCCCAACAATCGAATGCGGTAGACCGTTGTCCAGCAATCTAATAACAACAGACTATCAGTTTGTTGGGCTCCAACAACACTCGAATGTGAATCAACAATCGGTTTCTGTTTGTTTACATTGTTTGTTTACATTCTGTTGGTTTCCTTTGTTTACTGTGTTCAACAATCGGTTTATATCGATTAAAATATTGTTTTCATAGGTAAGACGTGGCGTTTCTGTTTGTTTACATTGTTGGCCTAACACGTGGCGCCATCTGGCGTTTACTTTGTCCAACAATCGGTTTATATCGATTAAAATATCGTTTTCATCGGTAACACGTGGCGTTTCTGTTTGTTTACATTGTTGGCCTAACACGTGGCGCCATCTGGCGTTTACTTTGTCCAACAATCGGTTTATATCGATTAAAATATCGTTTTCATCGGTAACACGTGGCGTTTCTTTGTCCCAACAATCGAATGCGGTAGACCGTTGTCCAACAATCCAATAACAACAGACTATCAGTTTGTTGGGCTCCAACAACACTCGAATGTGAATCAACAATCGGTTTCTGTTTGTTTACATTGTTTGTTTACATTCTGTTGTTTTCCTTTGTTTACTGTGTTCAACAATCGGTTTATATCGATTAAAATATTGTTTTCATCGGTAAGACGTGGCGTTTCTGTTTGTTTACATTTTTGGCCTAACACGTGGCGCCACCTGGCGTTTACTTTGTCCAACATTCGGTTTATATCGATTAAAATATCGTTTTCCTCGGTAACACGTGGTGTTTCTTTGTCCCAACAATCGAATGCGGTAGACCGTTGTCCAACAATCCAATAATAACAGACTATCGGTTTGCTGGGTTCCAACAATACTCGCATGTGAATCAACAATCGGTTTCTGTTTGTTTACATTGTTTGTTTACATTCTGTTGGTTTCCTTTGTCTACTTTGTCCAACAATATGTTTATATCGATTAAAATATCGTTTTCATCGGTAAGACGTGGCGTATCTTTGTCCCAACAATCGAATGCGGTAGACCGTTGTCCAACAATCCAATAACAACAGACTATCGGTTTGTTGGGCTCCAACAATACTCGAATGTGAATCAACAATCGGTTTCTGTTTGTTTACATTTTTTGTTTACATTGTTTGTTTACATTCTGTTGGTTTCCTTTGTTTACTGTGTTCAACAATCGGTTTATATCGATTAAAATATTGTTTTCATAGGTAAGACGTGGCGTTTCTGTTTGTTTACATTGTTGGCCTAACACGTGGCGTTTCTGTTTGTTTACATTGTTGGCCTAACACTTGGCGCCATCTGGCCTTTACTTTGTCCAACAATCGGTTTATATCGATTAAAATATCGTTTTCATCGGTAACACGTTGTGTTTCTTTGTCCCAACAATCGAATGCGGTAGACCGTTGTCCAACAATCCAATAACAACAGACTATCGGTTTGTTGGGCTCCAACAATACTCGAATGTGAATCAACAATCGGTTTCTGTTTGTTTACATTTTTTGTTTACATTGTTTGTTTACATTCTGTTGGTTTCCTTTGTTTACTGTGTTCAACAATCGGTTTATATCGATTAAAATATTGTTTTCATAGGTAAGACGTGGCGTTTCTGTTTGTTTACATTGTTGGCCTAACACGTAGCGCCACCGGGCGTTTACTTTGTCCAACAATCGGTTTATATCGATCAAAATATCGTTTTCATCGGTAACACGTGGCGTTTCTGTTTGTTTACATTGTTGGCCTAACACGTGGCGTTTCTGTTTGTTTACATTGTTGGCCTAACACGTGGCGCCATCTGGCCTTTACTTTGTCCAACAATCGGTTTATATCGATTAAAATATCGTTTTCATCGGTAACACGTTGTGTTTCTTTGTCCCAACAATCGAATGCGGTAGACCGTTGTCCAACAATCCAATAACAACAGACTATCGGTTTGTTGGGCTCCAACAATACTCGAATGTGAATCAACAATCGGTTTCTGTTTGTTTACATTGTTTGTTTACATTCTGTTGGTTTCCTTTGTTTACTATGTTCAACAATCGGTTTATATCGATTAAAATATCGTTTTCATCGGTAACACGTGGCATTTCTGTTTGTTTACATTGTTGGCCTAACACGTGGCGCCACCTGGCGTTTACTTTGTCCAACAATAGGTTTATATCGATTAAAATATCGTTTTCATCGGTAACACGTGGTGTTTCTTTGTCCCAACAATCGAATGCGGTAGACCGTTGTCCAACAATCCAATAACAACAGACTATCGGTTTGTTCGGCTCCAACAATACTCGAATGTGAATCAACAATCGGTTTCAGTTTGTTTACATTGTTTGTTTACATTCTGTTGGTTTCTTTTGTTTACTGAGTTCAACAATCGGTTTATATCGATTAAAATATTGTTTTCATCGGTAAGACGTGGCGTTTCTGTTTGTTTACATTGTTGGCCTAACACGTGGCGCCACCTGGCGTTTACTTTGTCCAACAATTGGTTTATATCGATTAAAATATCGTTTTCATCGGTAACACGTGACGTTTCTTTGTCCCAACAATCGAATGCGGTAGACCGTTGTCCAGCAATCTAATAACAACAGACTATTGGTTTGTTGGGCTCCAAAAATACTCGAATGTGAATCAACAATCGGTTTCTGTTTGTTTACATTGTTTGTTTACATTCTGTTGGTTTCCTTTGTTTACTGTGTTCAACAATCGGTTTCTATCGATTAAAATATTGTTTTCATCGGTAAGACGTGGCGTTTCTGTTTGTTTACATTGTTGGCCTAACACGTGGCGCCACCTGGCGTTTACTTTGTCCAACAATCGGTTTATATCGATTAAAATATCGTTTTCATTGGTAACACGTGGCATTTCTGTTTGTTTACATTGTTGGCCTAACACGTGGCGCCACCAGGCATTTACTTTGTCCAACAATAGGTTTATATCGATTAAAATATCGTTTTCATCGGTAACACGTGGTGTTTCTTTGTCCCAACAATCGAATGCGGTAGACCGTTGTCCGACAATCCAATAACAACAGGCTATCGGTTTGTTGGGCTCCAACAATACTCGCATGTGAATCAACAATCGGTTTCTGTTTGTTTACATTGTTTGTTTACATTCTGTTGGTTTCCTTTGTCTACTTTGTCCAACAATATGTTTATATCGATTAAAATATCGTTTTCATCGGTAAGACGTGGAGTTTCAGTTTGTTTACATTGTTGGCCTAACACGTGGCGCCACCTGGCGTTTACTTTGTCCAACAATCAGTTTATATCGATTAAAATATCGTTTTCATCGGTAACACGTGGCGTATCTTTGTCCCAACAATCGAATGCGGTAGACCGTTGTCCAACAATCCAATAACAACAGACTATCGGTTTGTTGGGCTCCAACAATACTCGAATGTGAATCAACAATCGGTTTCTGTTTGTTTACATTTTTTGTTTACATTCTGTTGGTTTCCTTTGTTTACTGTGTTCAACAATCGGTTTATATCGATTAAAATATTGTTTTCATAGGTAAGACGTGGCGTTTCTGTTTGTTTACATTGTTGGCCTAACACGTGGCGTTTCTGTTTGTTTACATTGTTGGCCTAACACGTGGCGCCATCTGGCCTTTACTTTGTCCAACAATCGGTTTATATCGATTAAAATATCGTTTTCATCGGTAACACGTTGTGTTTCTTTGTCCCAACAATCGAATGCGGTAGACCGTTGTCCAACAATCCAATAACAACAGACTATCGGTTTGTTGGGCTCCAACAATACTCGAATGTGAATCAACAATCGGTTTCTGTTTGTTTACATTTTTTGTTTACATTCTGTTGGTTTCCTTTGTTTACTGTGTTCAACAATCGGTTTATATCGATTAAAATATTGTTTTCATAGGTAAGACGTGGCGTTTCTGTTTGTTTACATTGTTGGCCTAACACGTGGCGCCACCGGGCGTTTACTTTGTCCAACAATCGGTTTATATCGATCAAAATATCGTTTTCATCGGTAACACGTGGCGTTTCTGTTTGTTTACATTGTTGGCCTAACACGTGGCGTTTCTGTTTGTTTACATTGTTGGCCTAACACGTGGCGCCATCTGGCCTTTACTTTGTCCAACAATCGGTTTATATCGATTAAAATATCGTTTCAATCGGTAACACGTTGTGTTTCTTTGTCCCAACAATCGAATGCGGTAGACCGTTGTCCAACAATCCAATAACAACAGACTATCGGTTTGTTTGGCTCCAACAATACTCGAATGTGAATCAACAATCGGTTTCTGTTTGTTTACATTGTTTGTTTACATTCTGTTGGTTTCCTTTGTTTACTATGTTCAACAATCGGTTTATATCGATTAAAATATTGTTTTCATCGGTAAGACGTGGCGTTTCTGTTTGTTTACATTGTTGGCCTAACACGTGGCACCACCTGGCATTTACTTTCTCCAACAATCGGTTTATATCGATTAAAATATCGTTTTCATCGGTAACACGTGGCGTTTCTTTGTCCCAACAATCGAATGCGGTAGACCGTTGTTCAGCAATCTAATAACAACAGACTATCAGTTTGTTGGGCTCCAACAACACTCGAATGTGAATCAACAATCGGTTTCTGTTTGTTTACATTGTTTGTTTACATTCTGTTGGTTTCCTTTGTTTACTGTGTTCAACAATCGGTTTATATCGATTAAAATATTGTTTTCATAGGTAAGACGTGGCGTTTCTGTTTGTTTACATTGTTGGCCTAACACGTGGCGCCATCTGGCGTTTACTTTGTCCAACAATCGGTTTATATCGATTAAAATATCGTTTTCATCGGTAACACGTGGCGTTTCTGTTTGTTTACATTGTTGGCCTAACACGTGGCGCCATCTGGCGTTTACTTTGTCCAACAATCGGTTTATATCGATTAAAATATCGTTTTCATCGGTAACACGTGGTGTTCCTTTGTCCCAACAATCGAATGCGGTTGACCGTTGTCCAACGATCCAATAACAACAGACTATCGGTTTGTTGGGCTCCAAAAATACTCGAATGTGAATCAACAATCGGTTTCTGTTTGTTTACATTGTTTGTTTACATTCTGTTGTTTTCCTTTGTTTACTGTGTTCAACAATCGGTTTATATCGATTAAAATATTGTTTTCATCGGTAAGACGTGGCGTTTCTGTTTGTTTACATTGTTGGCCTAACACGTGGCGCCACCTGGCGTTTACTTTGTCCAACAATCGGTTTATATCGATTAAAATATCGTTTTCATCGGTAACACGTGGCGTTTCTGTTTGTTTACATTGTTGGCCTAACACGTGGCGCCACCGGGCGTTAACTTTGTCCAACAATTGGTTTATATCGATTAAAATATCGTTTTCATCGGTAACACGTGACGTTTCTTTGTCCCAACAATCGAATGCGGTAGACCGTTGTCCAGCAATCTAATAACAACAGACTATCGGTTTGTTGGGCTCCAACAATACTCGAATGTGAATCAACAATCGGTTTCTGTTTGTTTACATTGTTTGTTTACATTGTTAGTTTACATTCTGTTGGTTTCCTTTGTTTACTGTGTTCAACAATCTGTTTATATCGATTAAAATATTGTTTTCATAGGTAAGACGTGGCGTTTCTGTTTGTTTACATTGTTGGCCTAACACGTGGCGCCACCTGGCGTCTACTTTGTCCAACAATCGGTTTATATCGATTAAAATATCGTTTTCATCGGTAACACGTGGCGTATCTTTGTCCCAACAATCGAATGCGGTAGACCGTTGTCCAACAATCCAATAACAACAGACTATCGGTTTGTTGGGCTCCAACAATACTCGAATGTGAATCAACAATCGGTTTCTGTTTGTTTACATTTTTTGTTTACATTCTGTTGGTTTCCTTTGTTTACTGTGTTCAACAATCGGTTTATATCGATTAAAATATTGTTTTCATAGGTAAGACGTGGCGTTTCTGTTTGTTTACATTGTTGGCCTAACACGTGGCGTTTCTGTTTGTTTACATTGTTGGCCTAACACGTGGCGCCATCTGGCCTTTACTTTGTCCAACAATCGGTTTATATCGATTAAAATATCGTTTTCATCGGTAACACGTTGTGTTTCTTTGTCCCAACAATCGAATGCGGTAGACCGTTGTCCAACAATCCAATAACAACAGACTATCGGTTTGTTGGGCTCCAACAATACTCGAATGTGAATCAACAATCGGTTTCTGTTTGTTTACATTTTTTGTTTACATTCTGTTGGTTTCCTTTGTTTACTGTGTTCAACAATCGGTTTATATCGATTAAAATATTGTTTTCATAGGTAAGACGTGGCGTTTCTGTTTGTTTACATTGTTGGCCTAACACGTGGCGCCACCGGGCGTTTACTTTGTCCAACAATCGGTTTATATCGATCAAAATATCGTTTTCATCGGTAACACGTGGCGTTTCTGTTTGTTTACATTGTTGGCCTAACACGTGGCGTTTCTGTTTGTTTACATTGTTGGCCTAACACGTGGCGCCATCTGGCCTTTACTTTGTCCAACAATCGGTTTATATCGATTAAAATATCGTTTCAATCGGTAACACGTTGTGTTTCTTTGTCCCAACAATCGAATGCGGTAGACCGTTGTCCAACAATCCAATAACAACAGACTATCGGTTTGTTTGGCTCCAACAATACTCGAATGTGAATCAACAATCGGTTTCTGTTTGTTTACATTGTTTGTTTACATTCTGTTGGTTTCCTTTGTTTACTATGTTCAACAATCGGTTTATATCGATTAAAATATTGTTTTCATCGGTAAGACGTGGCGTTTCTGTTTGTTTACATTGTTGGCCTAACACGTGGCACCACCTGGCATTTACTTTCTCCAACAATCGGTTTATATCGATTAAAATATCGTTTTCATCGGTAACACGTGGCGTTTCTTTGTCCCAACAATCGAATGCGGTAGACCGTTGTTCAGCAATCTAATAACAACAGACTATCAGTTTGTTGGGCTCCAACAACACTCGAATGTGAATCAACAATCGGTTTCTGTTTGTTTACATTGTTTGTTTACATTCTGTTGGTTTCCTTTGTTTACTGTGTTCAACAATCGGTTTATATCGATTAAAATATTGTTTTCATAGGTAAGACGTGGCGTTTCTGTTTGTTTACATTGTTGGCCTAACACGTGGCGCCATCTGGCGTTTACTTTGTCCAACAATCGGTTTATATCGATTAAAATATCGTTTTCATCGGTAACACGTGGCGTTTCTGTTTGTTTACATTGTTGGCCTAACACGTGGCGCCATCTGGCGTTTACTTTGTCCAACAATCGGTTTATATCGATTAAAATATCGTTTTCATCGGTAACACGTGGTGTTCCTTTGTCCCAACAATCGAATGCGGTTGACCGTTGTCCAACGATCCAATAACAACAGACTATCGGTTTGTTGGGCTCCAAAAATACTCGAATGTGAATCAACAATCGGTTTCTGTTTGTTTACATTGTTTGTTTACATTCTGTTGTTTTCCTTTGTTTACTGTGTTCAACAATCGGTTTATATCGATTAAAATATTGTTTTCATCGGTAAGACGTGGCGTTTCTGTTTGTTTACATTGTTGGCCTAACACGTGGCGCCACCTGGCGTTTACTTTGTCCAACAATCGGTTTATATCGATTAAAATATCGTTTTCATCGGTAACACGTGGCGTTTCTTTGTCCCAACAATCGAATGCGGTAGACCGTTGTACAACAATCCAATAACAACAGACTATCGGTTTGTTGGGCTCCAACAATACTCGAATGTGAATCAACAATCGGTTTCTGTTTGTTTACATTGTTTGTTTACATTCTGTTGGTTTCCTTTGTTTACTGTGTTCAACAGTCGGTTTATATGGATTAAAATATTATTTTCATCGGTAAAACGTGGCGTTTCTGTTTGTTTACATTGTTGGCCTAACACGTGGCGCCAACCTGGCGTTTACTTTGTCCAACAATCGGTTTATATCGATTAAAATATCGTTTTCATCGGTAACACGTGGCGTTTCTGTTTGTTTACATTGTTGGCCTAACACGTGGCGCCACCGGGCGTTAACTTTGTCCAACAATTGGTTTATATCGATTAAAATATCGTTTTCATCGGTAACACGTGACGTTTCTTTGTCCCAACAATCGAATGCGGTAGACCGTTGTCCAGCAATCTAATAACAACAGACTATCGGTTTGTTGGGCTCCAACAATACTCGAATGTGAATCAACAATCGGTTTCTGTTTGTTTACATTGTTTGTTTACATTGTTAGTTTACATTCTGTTGGTTTCCTTTGTTTACTGTGTTCAACAATCTGTTTATATCGATTAAAATATTGTTTTCATAGGTAAGACGTGGCGTTTCTGTTTGTTTACATTGTTGGCCTAACACGTGGCGCCACCTGGCGTCTACTTTGTCCAACAATCGGTTTATATCGATTAAAATATCGTTTTCATCGGTAACACGTGGTGTTTCTTTGTCCCAACAATCGAATGCGGTAGACCGTTGTCCAGCAATCTAATAACAACAGACTATCAGTTTGTTGGGCTCCAACAACACTCGAATGTGAATCAACAATCGGTTTCTGTTTGTTTACATTGTTTGTTTACATTCTGTTGGTTTCCTTTGTTTACTGTGTTCAACAATCGGTTTATATCGATTAAAATATTGTTTTCATAGGTAAGACGTGGCGTTTCTGTTTATTTACATTGTTGGCCTAACACGTGGCGCCATCTGGCGTTTACTTTGTCCAACAATCGGTTTATATCGATTAAAATATCGTTTTCATCGGTAACACGTGGCGTTTCTGTTTGTTTACATTGTTGGCCTAACACGTGGCGCCATCTGGCGTTTACTTTGTCCAACAATCGGTTTATACCGATTAAAATATCGTTTTCATCGGTAACACGTGGCGTTTCTTTGTCCCAACAATCGAATGCGGTAGACCGTTGTCCAACAATCCAATAACAACAGACTATCGGTTTGCTGGGTTCCAACAATACTCGCATGTGAATCAACAATCGGTTTCTGTTTGTTTACATTGTTTGTTTACATTCTGTTGGTTTCCTTTGTCTACTTTGTCCAACAATATGTTTATATCGATTAAAATATCGTTTTCATCGGTAAGACGTGGCGTTTAAGTTTGTTTACATTGTTGGCTAACACGTGGCGCCACCTGGCGTTTACTTTGTGTAACAATCAGTTTATATCGATTAAAATATCGTTTTCATCGGTAACACGTGGCGTATCTTTGTCCCAACAATCGAATGCGGTAGACCGTTGTCCAACAATCCAATAACAACAGACTATCGGTTTGTTGGGCTCCAACAATACTCGAATGTGAATCAACAATCGGTTTCTGTTTGTTTACATTTTTTGTTTACATTCTGTTGGTTTCCTTTGTTTACTGTGTTCAACAATCGGTTTATATCGATTAAAATATTGTTTTCATAGGTAAGACGTGGCGTTTCTGTTTGTTTACATTGTTGGCCTAACACGTGGCGCCATCTGGCCTTTACTTTGTCCAACAATCGGTTTATATCGATTAAAATATCGTTTTCATCAATAACACGTGACGTTTCTTTGTCCCAACAATCGAATGCGGTAGACCGTTGTCCAACAATCCAATAACAACAGACTATCGGTTTGTTGGGCTCCAACAATACTCGAATGTGAATCAACAATCGGTTTCTGTTTGTTTACATTTTTTGTTTACATTCTTTGTTTACATTCTGTTGGTTTCCTTTGTTTACTGTGTTCAACAATCGGTTTATATCGATTAAAATATTGTTTTCATAGGTAAGACGTGGCGTTTCTGTTTGTTTACATTGTTGGCCTAACACGTGGCGCCACCGGGCGTTTACTTTGTCCAACAATCGGTTTATATCGATCAAAATATCGTTTTCATCGGTAACACGTGGCGTTTCTGTTTGTTTACATTGTTGGCCTAACACGTGGCGTTTCTGTTTGTTTACATTGTTGGCCTAACACGTGGCGCCATCTGGCCTTTACTTTGTCCAACAATCGGTTTATATCGATTAAAATATCGTTTCAATCGGTAACACGTTGTGTTTCTTTGTCCCAACAATCGAATGCGGTAGACCGTTGTCCAACAATCCAATAACAACAGACTATCGGTTTGTTTGGCTCCAACAATACTCGAATGTGAATCAACAATCGGTTTCTGTTTGTTTACATTGTTTGTTTACATTCTGTTGGTTTCCTTTGTTTACTATGTTCAACAATCGGTTTATATCGATTAAAATATTGTTTTCATCGGTAAGACGTGGCGTTTCTGTTTGTTTACATTGTTGGCCTAACACGTGGCACCACCTGGCATTTACTTTCTCCAACAATCGGTTTATATCGATTAAAATATCGTTTTCATCGGTAACACGTGGCGTTTCTTTGTCCCAACAATCGAATGCGGTAGACCGTAATCCAACAATCCAATAACAACAGACTATCGGTTTGTTGGGCTCCAACAATACTCGAATGTGAATCAACAATCGGTTTCAGTTTGTTTACATTGTTTGTTTACATTCTGTTGGTTTCTTTTGTTTACTGAGTTCAACAATCGGTTTATATCGATTAAAATATTGTTTTCATCGGTAAGACGTGGCGTTTCTGTTTGTTTACATTGTTGGCCTAACACGTGGCGCCACCTGGCGTTAACTTTGTCCAACAATTGGTTTATATCGATTAAAATATCGTTTTCATCGGTAACACGTGACGTTTCTTTGTCCCAACAATCGAATGCGGTAGACCGTTGTCCAGCAATCTAATAACAACAGACTATCGGTTTGTTGGGCTCCAACAATACTCGAATGTGAATCAACAATCGGTTTCTGTTTGTTTACATTATTTGTTTACATTGTTAGTTTACATTCTGTTGATTTCCTTTGTTTACTGTGTTCAACAATCTGTTTATATCGATTAAAATATTGTTTTCATAGGTAAGACGTGGCGTTTCTGTTTGTTTACATTGTTGGCCTAACACGTGGCGCCACCTGGCGTTTACTTTGTCCAACAGTCGGTTTATATCGATTAAAATATCGTTTTCATCGGTAACACGTGGTGTTTCTTTGTCCCAACAATCGAATGCGGTAGACCGTTGTTCAGCAATCTAATAACAACAGACTATCAGTTTGTTGGGCTCCAACAACACTCGAATGTGAATCAACAATCGGTTTCTGTTTGTTTACATTGTTTGTTTACATTCTGTTGGTTTCCTTTGTTTACTGTGTTCAACAATCGGTTTATATCGATTAAAATATTGTTTTCATAGGTAAGACGTGGCGTTTCTGTTTGTTTACATTGTTGGCCTAACACGTGGCGCCATCTGGCGTTTACTTTGTCCAACAATCGGTTTATATCGATTAAAATATCGTTTTCATCGGTAACACGTGGCGTTTCTGTTTGTTTACATTGTTGGCCTAACACGTGGCGCCATCTGGCGTTTACTTTGTCCAACAATCGGTTTATATCGATTAAAATATCGTTTTCATCGGTAACACGTGGTGTTCCTTTGTCCCAACAATCGAATGCGGTTGACCGTTGTCCAACGATCCAATAACAACAGACTATCGGTTTGTTGGGCTCCAACAATACTCGAATGTGAATCAACAATCGGTTTCTGTTTGTTTACATTGTTTGTTTACATTCTGTTGTTTTCCTTTGTTTATTTTGTTCAACAATCGGTTTATATCGATTAAAATATCGTTTTCATCGGTAACACGTGGCGTTTCTGTTTGTTTACATTGTTGGCCTAACACGTGGCGCCACCTGGCGTTTACTTTGTCCAACAATCGGTTTATATCGATTAAAATATCGTTTTCATCGGTAACACGTGGCGTTTCTTTGTCCCAACAATCGAATGCGGTAGACCGTTGTCCAACAATCCAATAACAACAGACTATCGGTTTGTTGGGCTCCAAAAATACTCGAATGTGAATCAACAATCGGTTTCTGTTTGTTTACATTGTTTGTTTACATTCTGTTGTTTTCCTTTGTTTACTGTGTTCAACAATCGGTTTATATCGATTAAAATATTGTTTTCATCGGTAAGACGTGGCGTTTCTGTTTGTTTACATTGTTGGCCTAACACGTGGCGCCACCTGGCGTTTACTTTGTCCAACAATCGGTTTATATCGATTAAAATATCGTTTTCATCGGTAACACGTGGCGTTTCTTTGTCCCAACAATCGAATGCGGTAGACCGTTGTACAACAATCCAATAACAACAGACTATCGGTTTGTTGGGCTCCAACAATACTCGAATGTGAATCAACAATCGGTTTCTGTTTGTTTACATTGTTTGTTTACATTCTGTTGGTTTCCTTTGTTTACTGTGTTCAACAGTCGGTTTATATGGATTAAAATATTATTTTCATCGGTAAAACGTGGCGTTTCTGTTTGTTTACATTGTTGGCCTAACACGTGGCGCCACCTGGCGTTTACTTTGTCCAACAATCGGTTTATATCGATTAAAATATCGTTTTCATCGGTAACACGTGGCGTTTCTGTTTGTTTACATTGTTGGCCTAACACGTGGCGCCACCGGGCGTTAACTTTGTCCAACAATTGGTTTATATCGATTAAAATATCGTTTTCATCGGTAACACGTGACGTTTCTTTGTCCCAACAATCGAATGCGGTAGACCGTTGTCCAGCAATCTAATAACAACAGACTATCGGTTTGTTGGGCTCCAACAATACTCGAATGTGAATCAACAATCGGTTTCTGTTTGTTTACATTGTTTGTTTACATTGTTAGTTTACATTCTGTTGGTTTCCTTTGTTTACTGTGTTCAACAATCTGTTTATATCGATTAAAATATTGTTTTCATAGGTAAGACGTGGCGTTTCTGTTTGTTTACATTGTTGGCCTAACACGTGGCGCCACCTGGCGTCTACTTTGTCCAACAATCGGTTTATATCGATTAAAATATCGTTTTCATCGGTAACACGTGGTGTTTCTTTGTCCCAACAATCGAATGCGGTAGACCGTTGTCCAGCAATCTAATAACAACAGACTATCAGTTTGTTGGGCTCCAACAACACTCGAATGTGAATCAACAATCGGTTTCTGTTTGTTTACATTGTTTGTTTACATTCTGTTGGTTTCCTTTGTTTACTGTGTTCAACAATCGGTTTATATCGATTAAAATATTGTTTTCATAGGTAAGACGTGGCGTTTCTGTTTATTTACATTGTTGGCCTAACACGTGGCGCCATCTGGCGTTTACTTTGTCCAACAATCGGTTTATATCGATTAAAATATCGTTTTCATCGGTAACACGTGGCGTTTCTGTTTGTTTACATTGTTGGCCTAACACGTGGCGCCATCTGGCGTTTACTTTGTCCAACAATCGGTTTATACCGATTAAAACATCGTTTTCATCGGTAACACGTGGCGTTTCTTTGTCCCAACAATCGAATGCGGTAGACCGTTGTCCAACAATCCAATAACAACAGACTATCGGTTTGCTGGGTTCCAACAATACTCGCATGTGAATCAACAATCGGTTTCTGTTTGTTTACATTGTTTGTTTACATTCTGTTGGTTTCCTTTGTCTACTTTGTCCAACAATATGTTTATATCGATTAAAATATCGTTTTCATCGGTAAGACGTGGCGTTTCAGTTTGTTTACATTGTTGGCCTAACACGTGGCGCCACCTGGCGTTTACTTTGTCCAACAATCAGTTTATATCGATTAAAATATCGTTTTCATCGGTAACACGTGGCGTATCTTTGTCCCAACAATCGAATGCGGTAGACCGTTGTCCAACAATCCAATAACAACAGACTATCGGTTTGTTGGGCTCCAACAATACTCGAATGTGAATCAACAATCGGTTTCTGTTTGTTTACATTTTTTGTTTACATTCTGTTGGTTTCCTTTGTTTACTGTGTTCAACAATCGGTTTATATCGATTAAAATATTGTTTTCATAGGTAAGACGTGGCGTTTCTGTTTGTTTACATTGTTGGCCTAACACGTGGCGCCATCTGGCCTTTACTTTGTCCAACAATCGGTTTATATCGATTAAAATATCGTTTTCATCGGTAACACGTTGTGTTTCTTTGTCCCAACAATCGAATGCGGTAGACCGTTGTCCAACAATCCAATAACAACAGACTATCGGTTTGTTGGGCTCCAACAATACTCGAATGTGAATCAACAATCGGTTTCTGTTTGTTTACATTTTTTGTTTACATTCTTTGTTTACATTCTGTTGGTTTCCTTTGTTTACTGTGTTCAACAATCGGTTTATATCGATTAAAATATTGTTTTCATAGGTAAGACGTGGCGTTTCTGTTTGTTTACATTGTTGGCCTAACACGTGGCGCCACCGGGCGTTTACTTTGTCCAACAATCGGTTTATATCGATCAAAATATCGTTTTCATCGGTAACACGTGGCGTTTCTGTTTGTTTACATTGTTGGCCTGACACGTGGCGTTTCTGTTTGTTTACATTGTTGGCCTAACACGTGGCGCCATCTGGCCTTTACTTTGTCCAACAATCGGTTTATATCGATTAAAATATCGTTTCAATCGGTAACACGTTGTGTTTCTTTGTCCCAACAATCGAATGCGGTAGACCGTTGTCCAACAATCCAATAACAACAGACTATCGGTTTGTTTGGCTCCAACAATACTCGAATGTGAATCAACAATCGGTTTCTGTTTGTTTACATTCTGTTGGTTTCCTTTGTTTACTATGTTCAACAATCGGTTTATATCGATTAAAATATTGTTTTCATCGGTAAGACGTGGCGTTTCTGTTTGTTTACATTGTTGGCCTAACACGTGTCACCACCTGGCATTTACTTTCTCCAACAATCGGTTTATATCGATTAAAATATCGTTTTCATCGGTAACACGTGGCGTTTCTTTGTCCCAACAATCGAATGCGGTAGACCGTAATCCAACAATCCAATAACAACAGACTATCGGTTTGTTGGGCTCCAACAATACTCGAATGTGAATCAACAATCGGTTTCAGTTTGTTTACATTGTTTGTTTACATTCTGTTGGTTTCTTTTGTTTACTGAGTTCAACAATCGGTTTATATCGATTAAAATATTGTTTTCATCGGTAAGACGTGGCGTTTCTGTTTGTTTACATTGTTGGCCTAACACGTGGCGCCACCTGGCGTTAACTTTGTCCAACAATTGGTTTATATCGATTAAAATATCGTTTTCATCGGTAACACGTGACGTTTCTTTGTCCCAACAATCGAATGCGGTAGACCGTTGTCCAGCAATCTAATAACAACAGACTATCGGTTTGTTGGGCTCCAACAATACTCGAATGTGAATCAACAATCGGTTTCTGTTTGTTTACATTATTTGTTTACATTGTTAGTTTACATTCTGTTGATTTCCTTTGTTTACTGTGTTCAACAATCTGTTTATATCGATTAAAATATTGTTTTCATAGGTAAGACGTGGCGTTTCTGTTTGTTTACATTGTTGGCCTAACACGTGGCGCCACCTGGCGTTTACTTTGTCCAACAATCGGTTTATATCGATTAAAATATCGTTTTCATCGGTAACACGTGGTGTTTCTTTGTCCCAACAATCGAATGCGGTAGACCGTTGTTCAGCAATCTAATAACAACAGACTATCAGTTTGTTGGGCTCCAACAACACTCGAATGTGAATCAACAATCGGTTTCTGTTTGTTTACATTGTTTGTTTACATTCTGTTGGTTTCCTTTGTTTACTGTGTTCAACAATCGGTTTATATCGATTAAAATATTGTTTTCATAGGTAAGACGTGGCGTTTCTGTTTGTTTACATTGTTGGCCTAACACGTGGCGCCATCTGGCGTTTACTTTGTCCAACAATCGGTTTATATCGATTAAAATATCGTTTTCATCGGTAACACGTGGCGTTTCTGTTTGTTTACATTGTTGGCCTAACACGTGGCGCCATCTGGCGTTTACTTTGTCCAACAATCGGTTTATATCGATTAAAATATCGTTTTCATCGGTAACACGTGGTGTTCCTTTGTCCCAACAATCGAATGCGGTTGACCGTTGTCCAACGATCCAATAACAACAGACTATCGGTTTGTTGGGCTCCAACAATACTCGAATGTGAATCAACAATCGGTTTCTGTTTGTTTACATTGTTTGTTTACATTCTGTTGTTTTCCTTTGTTTATTTTGTTCAACAATCGGTTTATATCGATTAAAATATCGTTTTCATCGGTAACACGTGGCGTTTCTGTTTGTTTACATTGTTGGCCTAACACGTGGCGCCACCTGGCGTTTACTTTGTCCAACAATCGGTTTATATCGATTAAAATATCGTTTTCATCGGTAACACGTGGCGTTTCTTTGTCCCAACAATCGAATGCGGTAGACCGTTGTCCAACAATCCAATAACAACAGACTATCGGTTTGTTGGGCTCCAAAAATACTCGAATGTGAATCAACAATCGGTTTCTGTTTGTTTACATTGTTTGTTTACATTCTGTTGTTTTCCTTTGTTTACTGTGTTCAACAATCGGTTTATATCGATTAAAATATTGTTTTCATCGGTAAGACGTGGCGTTTCTGTTTGTTTACATTGTTGGCCTAACACGTGGCGCCACCTGGCGTTTACTTTGTCCAACAATCGGTTTATATCGATTAAAATATCGTTTTCATCGGTAACACGTGGCGTTTCTTTGTCCCAACAATCGAATGCGGTAGACCGTTGTACAACAATCCAATAACAACAGACTATCGGTTTGTTGGGCTCCAACAATACTCGAATGTGAATCAACAATCGGTTTCTGTTTGTTTACATTGTTTGTTTACATTCTGTTGGTTTCCTTTGTTTACTGTGTTCAACAGTCGGTTTATATGGATTAAAATATTATTTTCATCGGTAAAACGTGGCGTTTCTGTTTGTTTACATTGTTGGCCTAACACGTGGCGCCACCTGGCGTTTACTTTGTCCAACAATCGGTTTATATCGATTAAAATATCGTTTTCATCGGTAACACGTGGCGTTTCTGTTTGTTTACATTGTTGGCCTAACACGTGGCGCCACCGGGCGTTAACTTTGTCCAACAATTGGTTTATATCGATTAAAATATCGTTTTCATCGGTAACACGTGACGTTTCTTTGTCCCAACAATCGAATGCGGTAGACCGTTGTCCAGCAATCTAATAACAACAGACTATCGGTTTGTTGGGCTCCAACAATACTCGAATGTGAATCAACAATCGGTTTCTGTTTGTTTACATTGTTTGTTTACATTGTTAGTTTACATTCTGTTGGTTTCCTTTGTTTACTGTGTTCAACAATCTGTTTATATCGATTAAAATATTGTTTTCATAGGTAAGACGTGGCGTTTCTGTTTGTTTACATTGTTGGCCTAACACGTGGCGCCACCTGGCGTCTACTTTGTCCAACAATCGGTTTATATCGATTAAAATATCGTTTTCATCGGTAACACGTGGTGTTTCTTTGTCCCAACAATCGAATGCGGTAGACCGTTGTCCAGCAATCTAATAACAACAGACTATCAGTTTGTTGGGCTCCAACAACACTCGAATGTGAATCAACAATCGGTTTCTGTTTGTTTACATTGTTTGTTTACATTCTGTTGGTTTCCTTTGTTTACTGTGTTCAACAATCGGTTTATATCGATTAAAATATTGTTTTCATAGGTAAGACGTGGCGTTTCTGTTTATTTACATTGTTGGCCTAACACGTGGCGCCATCTGGCGTTTACTTTGTCCAACAATCGGTTTATATCGATTAAAATATCGTTTTCATCGGTAACACGTGGCGTTTCTGTTTGTTTACATTGTTGGCCTAACACGTGGCGCCATCTGGCGTTTACTTTGTCCAACAATCGGTTTATACCGATTAAAACATCGTTTTCATCGGTAACACGTGGCGTTTCTTTGTCCCAACAATCGAATGCGGTAGACCGTTGTCCAACAATCCAATAACAACAGACTATCGGTTTGCTGGGTTCCAACAATACTCGCATGTGAATCAACAATCGGTTTCTGTTTGTTTACATTGTTTGTTTACATTCTGTTGGTTTCCTTTGTCTACTTTGTCCAACAATATGTTTATATCGATTAAAATATCGTTTTCATCGGTAAGACGTGGCGTTTCAGTTTGTTTACATTGTTGGCCTAACACGTGGCGCCACCTGGCGTTTACTTTGTCCAACAATCAGTTTATATCGATTAAAATATCGTTTTCATCGGTAACACGTGGCGTATCTTTGTCCCAACAATCGAATGCGGTAGACCGTTGTCCAACAATCCAATAACAACAGACTATCGGTTTGTTGGGCTCCAACAATACACGAATGTGAATCAACAATCGGTTTCTGTTTGTTTACATTTTTTGTTTACATTCTGTTGGTTTCCTTTGTTTACTGTGTTCAACAATCGGTTTATATCGATTAAAATATTGTTTTCATAGGTAAGTCGTGGCGTTTCTGTTTGTTTACATTGTTGGCCTAACACGTGGCGCCATCTGGCCTTTACTTTGTCCAACAATCGGTTTATATCGATTAAAATATCGTTTTCATCGGTAACACGTTGTGTTTCTTTGTCCCAACAATCGAATGCGGTAGACCGTTGTCCAACAATCCAATAACAACAGACTATCGGTTTGTTGGGCTCCAACAATACTCGAATGTGAATCAACAATCGGTTTCTGTTTGTTTACATTTTTTGTTTACATTCTTTGTTTACATTCTGTTGGTTTCCTTTGTTTACTGTGTTCAACAATCGGTTTATATCGATTAAAATATTGTTTTCATAGGTAAGACGTGGCGTTTCTGTTTGTTTACATTGTTGGCCTAACACGTGGCGCCACCGGGCGTTTACTTTGTCCAACAATCGGTTTATATCGATCAAAATATCGTTTTCATCGGTAACACGTGGCGTTTCTGTTTGTTTACATTGTTGGCCTGACACGTGGCGTTTCTGTTTGTTTACATTGTTGGCCTAACACGTGGCGCCATCTGGCCTTTACTTTGTCCAACAATCGGTTTATATCGATTAAAATATCGTTTCAATCGGTAACACGTTGTGTTTCTTTGTCCCAACAATCGAATGCGGTAGACCGTTGTCCAACAATCCAATAACAACAGACTATCGGTTTGTTTGGCTCCAACAATACTCGAATGTGAATCAACAATCGGTTTCTGTTTGTTTACATTCTGTTGGTTTCCTTTGTTTACTATGTTCAACAATCGGTTTATATCGATTAAAATATTGTTTTCATCGGTAAGACGTGGCGTTTCTGTTTGTTTACATTGTTGGCCTAACACGTGGCACCACCTGGCATTTACTTTCTCCAACAATCGGTTTATATCGATTAAAATATCGTTTTCATCGGTAACACGTGGCGTTTCTTTGTCCCAACAATCGAATGCGGTAGACCGTAATCCAACAATCCAATAACAACAGACTATCGGTTTGTTGGGCTCCAACAATACTCGAATGTGAATCAACAATCGGTTTCAGTTTGTTTACATTGTTTGTTTACATTCTGTTGGTTTCTTTTGTTTACTGAGTTCAACAATCGGTTTATATCGATTAAAATATTGTTTTCATCGGTAAGACGTGGCGTTTCTGTTTGTTTACATTGTTGGCCTAACACGTGGCGCCACCTGGCGTTAACTTTGTCCAACAATTGGTTTATATCGATTAAAATATCGTTTTCATCGGTAACACGTGACGTTTCTTTGTCCCAACAATCGAATGCGGTAGACCGTTGTCCAGCAATCTAATAACAACAGACTATCGGTTTGTTGGGCTCCAACAATACTCGAATGTGAATCAACAATCGGTTTCTGTTTGTTTACATTATTTGTTTACATTGTTAGTTTACATTCTGTTGATTTCCTTTGTTTACTGTGTTCAACAATCTGTTTATATCGATTAAAATATTGTTTTCATAGGTAAGACGTGGCGTTTCTGTTTGTTTACATTGTTGGCCTAACACGTGGCGCCACCTGGCGTTTACTTTGTCCAACAATCGGTTTATATCGATTAAAATATCGTTTTCATCGGTAACACGTGGTGTTTCTTTGTCCCAACAATCGAATGCGGTAGACCGTTGTTCAGCAATCTAATAACAACAGACTATCAGTTTGTTGGGCTCCAACAACACTCGAATGTGAATCAACAATCGGTTTCTGTTTGTTTACATTGTTTGTTTACATTCTGTTGGTTTCCTTTGTTTACTGTGTTCAACAATCGGTTTATATCGATTAAAATATTGTTTTCATAGGTAAGACGTGGCGTTTCTGTTTGTTTACATTGTTGGCCTAACACGTGGCGCCATCTGGCGTTTACTTTGTCCAACAATCGGTTTATATCGATTAAAATATCGTTTTCATCGGTAACACGTGGCGTTTCTGTTTGTTTACATTGTTGGCCTAACACGTGGCGCCATCTGGCGTTTACTTTGTCCAACAATCGGTTTATATCGATTAAAATATCGTTTTCATCGGTAACACGTGGTGTTCCTTTGTCCCAACAATCGAATGCGGTTGACCGTTGTCCAACGATCCAATAACAACAGACTATCGGTTTGTTGGGCTCCAACAATACTCGAATGTGAATCAACAATCTGTTTCTGTTTGTTTACATTCTGTTGGTTTCCTTTGTTTATTTTGTTCAACAATCGGTTTATATCGATTAAAATATCGTTTTCATCGGTAACACGTGGCGTTTCTGTTTGTTTACATTGTTGGCCTAACACGTGGCGCCACCTGGCGTTTACTTTGTCCAACAATCGGTTTATATCGATTAAAATATCGTTTTAATCGGTAACACGTGGCGTTTCTGTTTGTTTACATTGTTGGCCTAACACGTGGCGCCATCTGGCGTTTACTTTGTCCAACAATCGGTTTATATCGATTAAAATATCGTTTTCATCGGTAACACGTGGCGTTTCTTTGTCCCAACAATCGAATGCGGTAGACCGTTGTCCAACAATCCAATAACAACAGACTATCGGTTTGTTGGGCTCCAAAAATACTCGAATGTGAATCAACAATCGGTTTCTGTTTGTTTACATTGTTTGTTTACATTCTGTTGTTTTCCTTTGTTTACTGTGTTCAACAATCGGTTTATATCGATTAAAATATTGTTTTCATCGGTAAGACGTGGCGTTTCTGTTTGTTTACATTGTTGGCCTAACACGTGGCGCCACCTGGCGTTTACTTTGTCCAACAATCGGTTTATATCGATTAAAATATCGTTTTCATCGGTAACACGTGGCGTTTCTGTTTGTTTACATTGTTGGCCTAACACGTGGCGCCACCTGGCGTTTACTTTGTCCAACAATAGGCTTATACCGATTAAAATATCGTTTTCATCGGTAACACGTGGTGTTTCTTTGTCCCAACAATCAAATGCGGTAGACCGTTGTACAACAATCCAATAACAACAGACTATCGGTTTGTTGGGCTCCAACAATACTCGAATGTGAATCAACAATCGGTTTCAGTTTGTTTACATTGTTTGTTTACATTCTGTTGGTTTCTTTTGTTTACTGAGTTCAACAATCGGTTTATATCGATTAAAATATTGTTTTCATCGGTAAGACGTGGCGTTTCTGTTTGTTTACATTGTTGGCCTAACACGTGGCGCCACCGGGCGTTAACTTTGTCCAACAATTGGTTTATATCGATTAAAATATCGTTTTCATCGGTAACACGTGACGTTTCTTTGTCCCAACAATCGAATGCGGTAGACCGTTGTCCAGGAATCTAATAACAACAGACTATCGGTTTGTTGGGCTCCAACAATACTCGAATGTGAATCAACAATCGGTTTCTGTTTGTTTACATTGTTTGTTTACATTGTTAGTTTACATTCTGTTGGTTTCCTTTGTTTACTGTGTTCAACAATCTGTTTATATCGATTAAAATATTGTTTTCATAGGTAAGACGTGGCGTTTCTGTTTGTTTACATTGTTGGCCTAACACGTGGCGCCACCTGGCGTCTACTTTGTCCAACAATCGGTTTATATCGATTAAAATATCGTTTTCATCGGTAACACGTGGTGTTTCTTTGTCCCAACAATCGAATGCGGTAGACCGTTGTCCAGCAATCTAATAACAACAGACTATCAGTTTGTTGGGCTCCAACAACACTCGAATGTGAATCAACAATCGGTTTCTGTTTGTTTACATTGTTTGTTTACATTCTGTTGGTTTCCTTTGTTTACTGTGTTCAACAATCGGTTTATATCGATTAAAATATTGTTTTCATAGGTAAGACGTGGCGTTTCTGTTTGTTTACATTGTTGGCCTAACACGTGGCGCCATCTGGCGTTTACTTTGTCCAACAATCGGTTTATATCGATTAAAATATCGTTTTCATCGGTAACACGTGGCGTTTCTGTTTGTTTACATTGTTGGCCTAACACGTGGCGCCATCTGGCGTTTACTTTGTCCAACAATCGGTTTATACCGATTAAAATATCGTTTTCATCGGTAACACGTGGCGTTTCTTTGTCCCAACAATCGAATGCGGTAGACCGTTGTCCAACAATCCAATAACAACAGACTATCGGTTTGTTGGGCTCCAAGAATACTCGAATGTGAATCAACAATCGGTTTCTGTTTGTTTACATTGTTTGTTTACATTCTGTTGTTTTCCTTTGTTTACTGTGTTCAACAATCGGTTTATATCGATTAAAATATTGTTTTCATCGGTAAGACGTGGCGTTTCTGTTTGTTTACATTGTTGGCCTAACACGTGGCGCCACCTGGCGTTTACTTTGTCCAACATTCGGTTTATATCGATTAAAATATCGTTTTCCTCGGTAACACGTGGTGTTTCTTTGTCCCAACAATCGAATGCGGTAGACCGTTGTCCAACAATCCAATAATAACAGACTATCGGTTTGCTGGGTTCCAACAATACTCGCATGTGAATCAACAATCGGTTTCTGTTTGTTTACATTGTTTGTTTACATTCTGTTGGTTTCCTTTGTCTACTTTGTCCAACAATATGTTTATATCGATTAAAATATCGTTTTCATCGGTAAGACGTGGCGTTTCAGTTTGTTTACATTGTTGGCCTAACACGTGGCGCCACCTGGCGTTTACTTTGTCCAACAATCAGTTTATATCGATTAAAATATAGTTTTCATCGGTAACACGTGGCGTATCTTTGTCCCAACAATCGAATGCGGTAGACCGTTGTCCAACAATCCAATAACAACAGACTATCGGTTTGTTGGGCTCCAACAATACTCGAATGTGAGTCAACAATCGGTTTCTGTTTGTTTACATTTTTTGTTTACATTGTTTGTTTACATTCTGTTGGTTTCCTTTGTTTACTGTGTTCAACAATCGGTTTATATCGATTAAAATATTGTTTTCATAGGTAAGACGTGGCGTTTCTGTTTGTTTACATTGTTGGCCTAACACGTGGCGTTTCTGTTTGTTTACATTGTTGGCCTAACACGTGGCGCCATCTGGCCTTTACTTTGTCCAACAATCGGTTTATATCGATTAAAATATCGTTTTCATCGGTAACACGTTGTGTTTCTTTGTCCCAACAATCGAATGCGGTAGACCGTTGTCCAACAATCCAATAACAACAGACTATCGGTTTGTTGGGCTCCAACAATACTCGAATGTGAATCAACAATCGGTTTCTGTTTGTTTACATTTTTTGTTTACATTCTTTGTTTACATTCTGTTGGCTTCCTTTGTTTACTGTGTTCAACAATCGGTTTATATCGATTAAAATATTGTTTTCATAGGTAAGACGTGGCGTTTCTGTTTGTTTACATTGTTGGCCTGACACGTGGCGTTTCTGTTTGTTTACATTGTTGGCCTAACACGTGGCGCCACCGGGCGTTTACTTTGTCCAACAATCGGTTTATATCGATCAAAATATCGTTTTCATCGGTAACACGTGGCGTTTCTGTTTGTTTACATTGTTGGCCTGACACGTGGCGTTTCTGTTTGTTTACATTGTTGGCCTAACACGTGGCGCCATCTGGCCTTTACTTTGTCCAACAATCGGTTTATATCGATTAAAATATCGTTTCAATCGGTAACACGTTGTGTTTCTTTGTCCCAACAATCGAATGCGGTAGACCGTTGTCCAACAATCCAATAACAACAGACTATCGGTTTGTTTGGCTCCAACAATACTCGAATGTGAATCAACAATCGGTTTCTGTTTGTTTACATTCTGTTGGTTTCCTTTGTTTACTATGTTCAACAATCGGTTTATATCGATTAAAATATTGTTTTCATCGGTAAGACGTGGCGTTTCTGTTTGTTTACATTGTTGGCCTAACACGTGGCACCACCTGGCATTTACTTTCTCCAACAATCGGTTTATATCGATTAAAATATCGTTTTCATCGGTAACACGTGGCGTTTCTTTGTCCCAACAATCGAATGCGGTAGACCGTAATCCAACAATCCAATAACAACAGACTATCGGTTTGTTGGGCTCCAACAATACTCGAATGTGAATCAACAATCGGTTTCAGTTTGTTTACATTGTTTGTTTACATTCTGTTGGTTTCTTTTGTTTACTGAGTTCAACAATCGGTTTATATCGATTAAAATATTGTTTTCATCGGTAAGACGTGGCGTTTCTGTTTGTTTACATTGTTGGCCTAACACGTGGCGCCACCTGGCGTTAACTTTGTCCAACAATTGGTTTATATCGATTAAAATATCGTTTTCATCGGTAACACGTGACGTTTCTTTGTCCCAACAATCGAATGCGGTAGACCGTTGTCCAGCAATCTAATAACAACAGACTATCGGTTTGTTGGGCTCCAACAATACTCGAATGTGAATCAACAATCGGTTTCTGTTTGTTTACATTATTTGTTTACATTGTTAGTTTACATTCTGTTGATTTCCTTTGTTTACTGTGTTCAACAATCTGTTTATATCGATTAAAATATTGTTTTCATAGGTAAGACGTGGCGTTTCTGTTTGTTTACATTGTTGGCCTAACACGTGGCGCCACCTGGCGTTTACTTTGTCCAACAATCGGTTTATATCGATTAAAATATCGTTTTCATCGGTAACACGTGGTGTTTCTTTGTCCCAACAATCGAATGCGGTAGACCGTTGTTCAGCAATCTAATAACAACAGACTATCAGTTTGTTGGGCTCCAACAACACTCGAATGTGAATCAACAATCGGTTTCTGTTTGTTTACATTGTTTGTTTACATTCTGTTGGTTTCCTTTGTTTACTGTGTTCAACAATCGGTTTATATCGATTAAAATATTGTTTTCATAGGTAAGACGTGGCGTTTCTGTTTGTTTACATTGTTGGCCTAACACGTGGCGCCATCTGGCGTTTACTTTGTCCAACAATCGGTTTATATCGATTAAAATATCGTTTTCATCGGTAACACGTGGCGTTTCTGTTTGTTTACATTGTTGGCCTAACACGTGGCGCCATCTGGCGTTTACTTTGTCCAACAATCGGTTTATATCGATTAAAATATCGTTTTCATCGGTAACACGTGGTGTTCCTTTGTCCCAACAATCGAATGCGGTTGACCGTTGTCCAACGATCCAATAACAACAGACTATCGGTTTGTTGGGCTCCAACAATACTCGAATGTGAATCAACAATCTGTTTCTGTTTGTTTACATTCTGTTGGTTTCCTTTGTTTATTTTGTTCAACAATCGGTTTATATCGATTAAAATATCGTTTTCATCGGTAACACGTGGCGTTTCTGTTTGTTTACATTGTTGGCCTAACACGTGGCGCCACCTGGCGTTTACTTTGTCCAACAATCGGTTTATATCGATTAAAATATCGTTTTAATCGGTAACACGTGGCGTTTCTGTTTGTTTACATTGTTGGCCTAACACGTGGCGCCATCTGGCGTTTACTTTGTCCAACAATCGGTTTATATCGATTAAAATATCGTTTTCATCGGTAACACGTGGCGTTTCTTTGTCCCAACAATCGAATGCGGTAGACCGTTGTCCAACAATCCAATAACAACAGACTATCGGTTTGTTGGGCTCCAAAAATACTCGAATGTGAATCAACAATCGGTTTCTGTTTGTTTACATTGTTTGTTTACATTCTGTTGTTTTCCTTTGTTTACTGTGTTCAACAATCGGTTTATATCGATTAAAATATTGTTTTCATCGGTAAGACGTGGCGTTTCTGTTTGTTTACATTGTTGGCCTAACACGTGGCGCCACCTGGCGTTTACTTTGTCCAACAATCGGTTTATATCGATTAAAATATCGTTTTCATCGGTAACACGTGGCGTTTCTGTTTGTTTACATTGTTGGCCTAACACGTGGCGCCACCTGGCGTTTACTTTGTCCAACAATAGGCTTATACCGATTAAAATATCGTTTTCATCGGTAACACGTGGTGTTTCTTTGTCCCAACAATCAAATGCGGTAGACCGTTGTACAACAATCCAATAACAACAGACTATCGGTTTGTTGGGCTCCAACAATACTCGAATGTGAATCAACAATCGGTTTCAGTTTGTTTACATTGTTTGTTTACATTCTGTTGGTTTCTTTTGTTTACTGAGTTCAACAATCGGTTTATATCGATTAAAATATTGTTTTCATCGGTAAGACGTGGCGTTTCTGTTTGTTTACATTGTTGGCCTAACACGTGGCGCCACCGGGCGTTAACTTTGTCCAACAATTGGTTTATATCGATTAAAATATCGTTTTCATCGGTAACACGTGACGTTTCTTTGTCCCAACAATCGAATGCGGTAGACCGTTGTCCAGGAATCTAATAACAACAGACTATCGGTTTGTTGGGCTCCAACAATACTCGAATGTGAATCAACAATCGGTTTCTGTTTGTTTACATTGTTTGTTTACATTGTTAGTTTACATTCTGTTGGTTTCCTTTGTTTACTGTGTTCAACAATCTGTTTATATCGATTAAAATATTGTTTTCATAGGTAAGACGTGGCGTTTCTGTTTGTTTACATTGTTGGCCTAACACGTGGCGCCACCTGGCGTCTACTTTGTCCAACAATCGGTTTATATCGATTAAAATATCGTTTTCATCGGTAACACGTGGTGTTTCTTTGTCCCAACAATCGAATGCGGTAGACCGTTGTCCAGCAATCTAATAACAACAGACTATCAGTTTGTTGGGCTCCAACAACACTCGAATGTGAATCAACAATCGGTTTCTGTTTGTTTACATTGTTTGTTTACATTCTGTTGGTTTCCTTTGTTTACTGTGTTCAACAATCGGTTTATATCGATTAAAATATTGTTTTCATAGGTAAGACGTGGCGTTTCTGTTTGTTTACATTGTTGGCCTAACACGTGGCGCCATCTGGCGTTTACTTTGTCCAACAATCGGTTTATATCGATTAAAATATCGTTTTCATCGGTAACACGTGGCGTTTCTGTTTGTTTACATTGTTGGCCTAACACGTGGCGCCATCTGGCGTTTACTTTGTCCAACAATCGGTTTATACCGATTAAAATATCGTTTTCATCGGTAACACGTGGCGTTTCTTTGTCCCAACAATCGAATGCGGTAGACCGTTGTCCAACAATCCAATAACAACAGACTATCGGTTTGTTGGGCTCCAAGAATACTCGAATGTGAATCAACAATCGGTTTCTGTTTGTTTACATTGTTTGTTTACATTCTGTTGTTTTCCTTTGTTTACTGTGTTCAACAATCGGTTTATATCGATTAAAATATTGTTTTCATCGGTAAGACGTGGCGTTTCTGTTTGTTTACATTGTTGGCCTAACACGTGGCGCCACCTGGCGTTTACTTTGTCCAACATTCGGTTTATATCGATTAAAATATCGTTTTCCTCGGTAACACGTGGTGTTTCTTTGTCCCAACAATCGAATGCGGTAGACCGTTGTCCAACAATCCAATAATAACAGACTATCGGTTTGCTGGGTTCCAACAATACTCGCATGTGAATCAACAATCGGTTTCTGTTTGTTTACATTGTTTGTTTACATTCTGTTGGTTTCCTTTGTCTACTTTGTCCAACAATATGTTTATATCGATTAAAATATCGTTTTCATCGGTAAGACGTGGCGTTTCAGTTTGTTTACATTGTTGGCCTAACACGTGGCGCCACCTGGCGTTTACTTTGTCCAACAATCAGTTTATATCGATTAAAATATAGTTTTCATCGGTAACACGTGGCGTATCTTTGTCCCAACAATCGAATGCGGTAGACCGTTGTCCAACAATCCAATAACAACAGACTATCGGTTTGTTGGGCTCCAACAATACTCGAATGTGAGTCAACAATCGGTTTCTGTTTGTTTACATTTTTTGTTTACATTGTTTGTTTACATTCTGTTGGTTTCCTTTGTTTACTGTGTTCAACAATCGGTTTATATCGATTAAAATATTGTTTTCATAGGTAAGACGTGGCGTTTCTGTTTGTTTACATTGTTGGCCTAACACGTGGCGTTTCTGTTTGTTTACATTGTTGGCCTAACACGTGGCGCCATCTGGCCTTTACTTTGTCCAACAATCGGTTTATATCGATTAAAATATCGTTTTCATCGGTAACACGTTGTGTTTCTTTGTCCCAACAATCGAATGCGGTAGACCGTTGTCCAACAATCCAATAACAACAGACTATCGGTTTGTTGGGCTCCAACAATACTCGAATGTGAATCAACAATCGGTTTCTGTTTGTTTACATTTTTTGTTTACATTCTTTGTTTACATTCTGTTGGCTTCCTTTGTTTACTGTGTTCAACAATCGGTTTATATCGATTAAAATATTGTTTTCATAGGTAAGACGTGGCGTTTCTGTTTGTTTACATTGTTGGCCTAACACGTGGCGCCACCGGGCGTTTACTTTGTCCAACAATCGGTTTATATCGATCAAAATATCGTTTTCATCGGTAACACGTGGCGTTTCTGTTTGTTTACATTGTTGGCCTAACACGTGGCGTTTCTGTTTGTTTACATTGTTGGCCTAACACGTGGCGCCATCTGGCCTTTACTTTGTCCAACAATCGGTTTATATCGATTAAAATATCGTTTTCATCGGTAACACGTTGTGTTTCTTTGTCCCAACAATCGAATGCGGTAGACCGTTGTCCAACAATCCAATAACAACAGACTATCGGTTTGTTGGGCTCCAACAATACTCGAATGTGAATCAACAATCGGTTTCTGTTTGTTTACATTGTTTGTTTACATTCTGTTGGTTTCCTTTGTTTACTATGTTCAACAATCGGTTTATATCGATTAAAATATTGTTTTCATCGGTAAGACGTGGCGTTTCTGTTTGTTTACATTGTTGGCCTAACACGTGGCGCCACCTGGCGTTAACTTTGTCCAACAATTGGTTTATATCGATTAAAATATCGTTTTCATCGGTAACACGTGACGTTTCTTTGTCCCAACAATCGAATGCGGTAGACCGTTGTCCAGCAATCTAATAACAACAGACTATCGGTTTGTTGGGCTCCAACAATACTCGAATGTGAATCAACAATCGGTTTCTGTTTGTTTACATTATTTGTTTACATTGTTTGTTTACATTCTGTTGGTTTCCTTTGTTTACTGTGTTCAACAATCGGTTTATATCGATTAAAATATTGTTTTCATAGGTAAGACGTGGCGTTTCTGTTTGTTTACATTGTTGGCCTAACACGTGGCGCCATCTGGCGTTTACTTTGTCCAACAATCGGTTTATATCGATTAAAATATCGTTTTCATCGGTAACACGTGGCGTTTCTGTTTGTTTACATTGTTGGCCTAACACGTGGCGCCATCTGGCGTTTACTTTGTCCAACAATCGGTTTATATCGATTAAAATATCGTTTTCATCGGTAACACGTGGTGTTCCTTTGTCCCAACAATCGAATGCGGTTGACCGTTGTCCAACGATCCAATAACAACAGACTATCGGTTTGTTGGGCTCCAACAATACTCGAATGTGATTCAACAATCGGTTTCTGTTTGTTTACATTCTGTTGGTTTCCTTTGTTTATTTTGTTCAACAATCGGTTTATATCGATTAAAATATCGTTTTCATCGGTAACACGTGGCGTTTCTGTTTGTTTACATTGTTGGCCTAACACGTGGCGCCACCTGGCGTTTACTTTGTCCAACAATCGGTTTATATCGATTAAAATATCGTTTTCATCGGTAACACGTGGCGTTTCTTTGTCCCAACAATCGAATGCGGTAGACCGTTGTCCAACAATCCAATAACAACAGACTATCGGTTTGTTGGGCTCCAAAAATACTCGAATGTGAATCAACAATCGGTTTCTGTTTGTTTACATTGTTTGTTTACATTCTGTTGTTTTCCTTTGTTTACTGTGTTCAACAATCGGTTTATATCGATTAAAATATTGTTTTCATCGGTAAGACGTGGCGTTTCTGTTTGTTTACATTGTTGGCCTAACACGTGGCGCCACCTGGCGTTTACTTTGTCCAACAATCAGTTTATATCGATTAAAATATCGTTTTCATCGGTAACACGTGGCGTTTCTGTTTGTTTACATTGTTGGCCTAACACGTGGCGCCACCTGGCGTTTACTTTGTCCAACAATAGGTTTATATCGATTAAAATATCGTTTTCATCGGTAACACGTGGCGTTTCTGTTTGTTTACATTGTTGGCCTAACACGTGGCGCCATCTGGCGTTTACTTTGTCCAACAATCGGTTTATATCGATTAAAATATCGTTTTCATCGGTAACACGTGGCGTTTCTTTGTCCCAACAATCGAATGCGGTAGACCGTTGTCCAACAATCCAATAACAACAGACTATCGGTTTGTTGGGCTCCAAGAATACTCGAATGTGAATCAACAATCGGTTTCTGTTTGTTTACATTGTTTGTTTACATTCTGTTGGTTTCTTTTGTTTACTGAGTTCAACAATCGGTTTATATCGATTAAAATATTGTTTTCATCGGTAAGACGTGGCGTTTCTGTTTGTTTACATTGTTGGCCTAACACGTGGCGCCACCTGGCGTTAACTTTGTCCAACAATTGGTTTATATCAATTAAAATATCGTTTTCCTCGGTAACACGTGACGTTTCTTTGTCCCAACAATCGAATGCGGTAGACCGTTGTCCAGCAATCTAATAACAACAGACTATCGGTTTGTTGGGCTCCAACAATACTCGAATGTGAATCAACAGTCGGTTTCTGTTTGTTTACATTGTTTGTTTACATTGTTAGTTTACATTCTGTTGGTTTCCTTTGTTTACTGTGTTCAACAATCTGTTTATATCGATTAAAATATTGTTTTCATAGGTAAGACGTGGCGTTTCTGTTTGTTTACATTGTTGGCCTAACACGTGGCGCCACCTGGCGTCTACTTTGTCCAACAATCGGTTTATATCGATTAAAATATCGTTTTCATCGGCAACACGTGGTGTTTCTTTGTCCCAACAATCGAATGCGGTAGACCGTTGTCCAGCAATCTAATAACAACAGACTATCAGTTTGTTGGGCTCCAACAACACTCGAATGTGAATCAACAATCGGTTTCTGTTTGTTTACATTGTTTGTTTACATTCTGTTGGTTTCCTTTGTTTACTGTGTTCAACAATCGGTTTATATCGATTAAAATATTGTTTTCATAGGTAAGACGTGGCGTTTCTGTTTGTTTACATTGTTGGCCTAACACGTGGCGCCATCTGGCGTTTACTTTGTCCAACAATCGGTTTATATCGAATAAAATATCGTTTTCATCGGTAACACGTGGCGTTTCTGTTTGTTTACATTGTTGGCCTAACACGTGGCGCCATCTGGCGTTTACTTTGTCCAACAATCGGTTTATATCGATTAAAATATCGTTTTCATCGGTAACACGTGGCGTTTCTTTGTCCCAACAATCGAATGCGGTAGACCGTTGTCCAACAATCCAATAACAACAGACTATCGGTTTGTTGGGCTCCAAGAATACTCGAATGTGAATCAACAATCGGTTTCTGTTTGTTTACATTGTTTGTTTACATTCTGTTGTTTTCCTTTGTTTACTGTGTTCAACAATCGGTTTATATCGATTAAAATATTGTTTTCATCGGTAAGACGTGGCGTTTCTGTTTGTTTACATTTTTGGCCTAACACGTGGCGCCACCTGGCGTTTACTTTGTCCAACATTCGGTTTATATCGATTAAAATATCGTTTTCCTCGGTAACACGTGGTGTTTCTTTGTCCCAACAATCGAATGCGGTAGACCGTTGTCCAACAATCCAATAATAACAGACTATCGGTTTGCTGGGTTCCAACAATACTCGCATGTGAATCAACAATCGGTTTCTGTTTGTTTACATTGTTTGTTTACATTCTGTTGGTTTCCTTTGTCTACTTTGTCCAACAATATGTTTATATCGATTAAAATATCGTTTTCATCGGTAAGACGGGGCGTTTCAGTTTGTTTACATTGTTGGCCTAACACGTGGCGCCACCTGGCGTTTACTTTGTCCAACAATCAGTTTATATCGATTAAAATATCGTTTTCATCGGTAACACGTGGCGTATCTTTGTCCCAACAATCGAATGCGGTAGACCGTTGTCCAACAATCCAATAACAACAGACTATCGGTTTGTTGGGCTCCAACAATACTCGAATGTGAATCAACAATCGGTTTCTGTTTGTTTACATTTTTTGTTTACATTGTTTGTTTACATTCTGTTGGTTTCCTTTGTTTACTGTGTTCAACAATCGGTTTATATCGATTAAAATATTGTTTTCATAGGTAAGACGTGGCGTTTCTGTTTGTTTACATTGTTGGCCTAACACGTGGCGTTTCTGTTTGTTTACATTGTTGGCCTAACACGTGGCGCCATCTGGCCTTTACTTTGTCCAACAATCGGTTTATATCGATTAAAATATCGTTTTCATCGGTAACACGTTGTGTTTCTTTGTCCCAACAATCGAATGCGGTAGACCGTTGTCCAACAATCCAATAACAACAGACTATCGGTTTGTTGGGCTCCAACAATACTCGAATGTGAATCAACAATCGGTTTCTGTTTGTTTACATTTTTTGTTTACATTGTTTGTTTACATTCTGTTGGTTTCCTTTGTTTACTGTGTTCAACAATCGGTTTATATCGATTAAAATATTGTTTTCATAGGTAAGACGTGGCGTTTCTGTTTGTTTACATTGTTGGCCTAACACGTGGCGCCACCGGGCGTTTACTTTGTCCAACAATCGGTTTATATCGATCAAAATATCGTTTTCATCGGTAACACGTGGCGTTTCTGTTTGTTTACATTGTTGGCCTAACACGTGGCGTTTCTGTTTGTTTACATTGTTGGCCTAACACGTGGCGCCATCTGGCCTTTACTTTGTCCAACAATCGGTTTATATCGATTAAAATATCGTTTTCATCGGTAACACGTTGTGTTTCTTTGTCCCAACAATCGAATGCGGTAGACCGTTGTCCAACAATCCAATAACAACAGACTATCGGTTTGTTGGGCTCCAACAATACTCGAATGTGAATCAACAATCGGTTTCTGTTTGTTTACATTTTTTGTTTACATTCTTTGTTTACATTCTGTTGGCTTCCTTTGTTTACTGTGTTCAACAATCGGTTTATATCGATTAAAATATTGTTTTCATAGGTAAGACGTGGCGTTTCTGTTTGTTTACTTTGTTGGCCTAACACGTGGCGCCACCGGGCGTTTACTTTGTCCAACAATCGGTTTATATCGATCAAAATATCGTTTTCATCGGTAACACGTGGCGTTTCTGTTTGTTTACATTGTTGGCCTAACACGTGGCGTTTCTGTTTGTTTACATTGTTGGCCTAACACGTGGCGCCATCTGGCCTTTACTTTGTCCAACAATCGGTTTATATCGATTAAAATATCGTTTTCATCGGTAACACGTTGTGTTTCTTTGTCCCAACAATCGAATGCGGTAGACCGTTGTCCAACAATCCAATAACAACAGACTATCGGTTTGTTGGGCTCCAACAATACTCGAATGTGAATCAACAATCGGTTTCTGTTTGTTTACATTGTTTGTTTACATTCTGTTGGTTTCCTTTGTTTACTATGTTCAACAATCGGTTTATATCGATTAAAATATTGTTTTCATCGGTAAGACGTGGCGTTTCTGTTTGTTTACATTGTTGGCCTAACACGTGGCGCCACCTGGCGTTAACTTTGTCCAACAATTGGTTTATATCGATTAAAATATCGTTTTCATCGGTAACACGTGACGTTTCTTTGTCCCAACAATCGAATGCGGTAGACCGTTGTCCAGCAATCTAATAACAACAGACTATCGGTTTGTTGGGCTCCAACAATACTCGAATGTGAATCAACAATCGGTTTCTGTTTGTTTACATTATTTGTTTACATTGTTTGTTTACATTCTGTTGGTTTCCTTTGTTTACTGTGTTCAACAATCGGTTTATATCGATTAAAATATTGTTTTCATAGGTAAGACGTGGCGTTTCTGTTTGTTTACATTGTTGGCCTAACACGTGGCGCCATCTGGCGTTTACTTTGTCCAACAATCGGTTTATATCGATTAAAATATCGTTTTCATCAGTAACACGTGGCGTTTCTGTTTGTTTACATTGTTGGCCTAACACGTGGCGCCATCTGGCGTTTACTTTGTCCAACAATCGGTTTATATCGATTAAAATATCGTTTTCATCGGTAACACGTGGCGTTTCTTTGTCCCAACAATCGAATGCGGTAGACCGTTGTCCAACAATCCAATAACAACAGACTATCGGTTTGTTGGGCTCCAAAAATACTCGAATGTGAATCAACAATCGGTTTCTGTTTGTTTACATTGTTTGTTTACATTCTGTTGTTTTCCTTTGTTTACTGTGTTCAACAATCGGTTTATATCGATTAAAATATTGTTTTCATCGGTAAGACGTGGCGTTTCTGTTTGTTTACATTGTTGGCCTAACACGTGGCGCCACCTGGCGTTTACTTTGTCCAACAATCAGTTTATATCGATTAAAATATCGTTTTCATCGGTAACACGTGGCGTTTCTGTTTGTTTACATTGTTGGCCTAACACGTGGCGCCACCTGGCGTTTACTTTGTCCAACAATAGGTTTATATCGATTAAAATATCGTTTTCATCGGTAACACGTGGCGTTTCTGTTTGTTTACATTGTTGGCCTAACACGTGGCGCCATCTGGCGTTTACTTTGTCCAACAATCGGTTTATATCGATTAAAATATCGTTTTCATCGGTAACACGTGGCGTTTCTTTGTCCCAACAATCGAATGCGGTAGACCGTTGTCCAACAATCCAATAACAACAGACTATCGGTTTGTTGGGCTCCAAGAATACTCGAATGTGAATCAACAATCGGTTTCTGTTTGTTTACATTGTTTGTTTACATTCTGTTGGTTTCTTTTGTTTACTGAGTTCAACAATCGGTTTATATCGATTAAAATATTGTTTTCATCGGTAAGACGTGGCGTTTCTGTTTGTTTACATTGTTGGCCTAACACGTGGCGCCACCTGGCGTTAACTTTGTCCAACAATTGGTTTATATCGATTAAAATATCGTTTTCCTCGGTAACACGTGACGTTTCTTTGTCCCAACAATCGAATGCGGTAGACCGTTGTCCAGCAATCTAATAACAACAGACTATCGGTTTGTTGGGCTCCAACAATACTCGAATGTGAATCAACAGTCGGTTTCTGTTTGTTTACATTGTTTGTTTACATTGTTAGTTTACATTCTGTTGGTTTCCTTTGTTTACTGTGTTCAACAATCTGTTTATATCGATTAAAATATTGTTTTCATAGGTAAGACGTGGCGTTTCTGTTTGTTTACATTGTTGGCCTAACACGTGGCGCCACCTGGCGTCTACTTTGTCCAACAATCGGTTTATATCGATTAAAATATCGTTTTCATCGGCAACACGTGGTGTTTCTTTGTCCCAACAATCGAATGCGGTAGACCGTTGTCCAGCAATCTAATAACAACAGACTATCAGTTTGTTGGGCTCCAACAACACTCGAATGTGAATCAACAATCGGTTTCTGTTTGTTTACATTGTTTGTTTACATTCTGTTGGTTTCCTTTGTTTACTGTGTTCAACAATCGGTTTATATCGATTAAAATATTGTTTTCATAGGTAAGACGTGGCGTTTCTGTTTGTTTACATTGTTGGCCTAACACGTGGCGCCATCTGGCGTTTACTTTGTCCAACAATCGGTTTATATCGAATAAAATATCGTTTTCATCGGTAACACGTGGCGTTTCTGTTTGTTTACATTGTTGGCCTAACACGTGGCGCCATCTGGCGTTTACTTTGTCCAACAATCGGTTTATATCGATTAAAATATCGTTTTCATCGGTAACACGTGGCGTTTCTTTGTCCCAACAATCGAATGCGGTAGACCGTTGTCCAACAATCCAATAACAACAGACTATCGGTTTGTTGGGCTCCAAGAATACTCGAATGTGAATCAACAATCGGTTTCTGTTTGTTTACATTGTTTGTTTACATTCTGTTGTTTTCCTTTGTTTACTGTGTTCAACAATCGGTTTATATCGATTAAAATATTGTTTTCATCGGTAAGACGTGGCGTTTCTGTTTGTTTACATTTTTGGCCTAACACGTGGCGCCACCTGGCGTTTACTTTGTCCAACATTCGGTTTATATCGATTAAAATATCGTTTTCCTCGGTAACACGTGGTGTTTCTTTGTCCCAACAATCGAATGCGGTAGACCGTTGTCCAACAATCCAATAATAACAGACTATCGGTTTGCTGGGTTCCAACAATACTCGCATGTGAATCAACAATCGGTTTCTGTTTGTTTACATTGTTTGTTTACATTCTGTTGGTTTCCTTTGTCTACTTTGTCCAACAATATGTTTATATCGATTAAAATATCGTTTTCATCGGTAAGACGGGGCGTTTCAGTTTGTTTACATTGTTGGCCTAACACGTGGCGCCACCTGGCGTTTACTTTGTCCAACAATCAGTTTATATCGATTAAAATATCGTTTTCATCGGTAACACGTGGCGTATCTTTGTCCCAACAATCGAATGCGGTAGACCGTTGTCCAACAATCCAATAACAACAGACTATCGGTTTGTTGGGCTCCAACAATACTCGAATGTGAATCAACAATCGGTTTCTGTTTGTTTACATTTTTTGTTTACATTGTTTGTTTACATTCTGTTGGTTTCCTTTGTTTACTGTGTTCAACAATCGGTTTATATCGATTAAAATATTGTTTTCATCGGTAACACGTGGTGTTCCTTTGTCCCAACAATCGAATGCGGTTGACCGTTGTCCAACGATCCAATAACAACAGACTATCGGTTTGTTGGGCTCCAACAATACTCGAATGTGAATCAACAATCGGTTTCTGTTTGTTTACATTGTTTGTTTACATTCTGTTGTTTTCCTTTGTTTATTTTGTTCAACAATCGGTTTATATCGATTAAAATATCGTTTTCATCGGTAACACGTGGCGTTTCTGTTTGTTTACATTGTTGGCCTAACACGTGGCGCCACCTGGCGTTTACTTTGTCCAACAATCGGTTTATATCGATTAAAATATCGTTTTCATCGGTAACACGTGGCGTTTCTTTGTCCCAACAATCGAATGCGGTAGACCGTTGTCCAACAATCCAATAACAACAGACTATCGGTTTGTTGGGCTCCAAAAATACTCGAATGTGAATCAACAATCGGTTTCTGTTTGTTTACATTGTTTGTTTACATTCTGTTGTTTTCCTTTGTTTACTGTGTTCAACAATCGGTTTATATCGATTAAAATATTGTTTTCATCGGTAAGACGTGGCGTTTCTGTTTGTTTACATTGTTGGCCTAACACGTGGCGCCACCTGGCGTTTACTTTGTCCAACAATCGGTTTATATCGATTAAAATATCGTTTTCATCGGTAACACGTGGCGTTTCTTTGTCCCAACAATCGAATGCGGTAGACCGTTGTACAACAATCCAATAACAACAGACTATCGGTTTGTTGGGCTCCAACAATACTCGAATGTGAATCAACAATCGGTTTCTGTTTGTTTACATTGTTTGTTTACATTCTGTTGGTTTCCTTTGTTTACTGTGTTCAACAGTCGGTTTATATGGATTAAAATATTATTTTCATCGGTAAAACGTGGCGTTTCTGTTTGTTTACATTGTTGGCCTAACACGTGGCGCCACCTGGCGTTTACTTTGTCCAACAATCGGTTTATATCGATTAAAATATCGTTTTCATCGGTAACACGTGGCGTTTCTGTTTGTTTACATTGTTGGCCTAACACGTGGCGCCATCTGGCGTTTACTTTGTCCAACAATCGGTTTATATCGATTAAAATATCGTTTTCATCGGTAACACGTGGTGTTCCTTTGTCCCAACAATCGAATGCGGTTGACCGTTGTCCAACGATCCAATAACAACAGACTATCGGTTTGTTGGGCTCCAACAATACTCGAATGTGAATCAACAATCGGTTTCTGTTTGTTTACATTGTTTGTTTACATTCTGTTGTTTTCCTTTGTTTATTTTGTTCAACAATCGGTTTATATCGATTAAAATATCGTTTTCATCGGTAACACGTGGCGTTTCTGTTTGTTTACATTGTTGGCCTAACACGTGGCGCCACCTGGCGTCTACTTTGTCCAACAATCGGTTTATATCGATTAAAATATCGTTTTCATCGGTAACACGTGGTGTTTCTTTGTCCCAACAATCGAATGCGGTAGACCGTTGTACAACAATCCAATAACAACAGACTATCGGTTTGTTGGGCTCCAACAATACTCGAATGTGAATCAACAATCGGTTTCTGTTTGTTTACATTGTTTGTTTACATTCTGTTGGTTTCCTTTGTTTACTGTGTTCAACAGTCGGTTTATATGGATTAAAATATTATTTTCATCGGTAAAACGTGGCGTTTCTGTTTGTTTACATTGTTGGCCTAACACGTGGCGCCACCTGGCGTTTACTTTGTCCAACAATCGGTTTATATCGATTAAAATATCGTTTTCATCGGTAACACGTGGCGTTTCTGTTTGTTTACATTGTTGGCCTAACACGTGGCGCCATCTGGCGTTTACTTTGTCCAACAATCGGTTTATATCGATTAAAATATCGTTTTCATCGGTAACACGTGGTGTTCCTTTGTCCCAACAATCGAATGCGGTTGACCGTTGTCCAACGATCCAATAACAACAGACTATCGGTTTGTTGGGCTCCAACAATACTCGAATGTGAATCAACAATCGGTTTCTGTTTGTTTACATTGTTTGTTTACATTCTGTTGTTTTCCTTTGTTTATTTTGTTCAACAATCGGTTTATATCGATTAAAATATCGTTTTCATCGGTAACACGTGGCGTTTCTGTTTGTTTACATTGTTGGCCTAACACGTGGCGCCACCTGGCGTTTACTTTGTCCAACAATCGGTTTATATCGATTAAAATATCGTTTTCATCGGTAACACGTGGCGTTTCTTTGTCCCAACAATCGAATGCGGTAGACCGTTGTCCAACAATCCAATAACAACAGACTATCGGTTTGTTGGGCTCCAAAAATACTCGAATGTGAATCAACAATCGGTTTCTGTTTGTTTACATTGTTTGTTTACATTCTGTTGTTTTCCTTTGTTTACTGTGTTCAACAATCGGTTTATATCGATTAAAATATTGTTTTCATCGGTAAGACGTGGCGTTTCTGTTTGTTTACATTGTTGGCCTAACACGTGGCGCCACCTGGCGTTTACTTTGTCCAACAATCGGTTTATATCGATTAAAATATCGTTTTCATCGGTAACACGTGGCGTTTCTTTGTCCCAACAATCGAATGCGGTAGACCGTTGTACAACAATCCAATAACAACAGACTATCGGTTTGTTGGGCTCCAACAATACTCGAATGTGAATCAACAATCGGTTTCTGTTTGTTTACATTGTTTGTTTACATTCTGTTGGTTTCCTTTGTTTACTGTGTTCAACAGTCGGTTTATATGGATTAAAATATTATTTTCATCGGTAAAACGTGGCGTTTCTGTTTGTTTACATTGTTGGCCTAACACGTGGCGCCACCTGGCGTTTACTTTGTCCAACAATCGGTTTATATCGATTAAAATATCGTTTTCATCGGTAACACGTGGCGTTTCTGTTTGTTTACATTGTTGGCCTAACACGTGGCGCCACCGGGCGTTAACTTTGTCCAACAATTGGTTTATATCGATTAAAATATCGTTTTCATCGGTAACACGTGACGTTTCTTTGTCCCAACAATCGAATGCGGTAGACCGTTGTCCAGCAATCTAATAACAACAGACTATCGGTTTGTTGGGCTCCAACAATACTCGAATGTGAATCAACAATCGGTTTCTGTTTGTTTACATTGTTTGTTTACATTGTTAGTTTACATTCTGTTGGTTTCCTTTGTTTACTGTGTTCAACAATCTGTTTATATCGATTAAAATATTGTTTTCATAGGTAAGACGTGGCGTTTCTGTTTGTTTACATTGTTGGCCTAACACGTGGCGCCACCTGGCGTCTACTTTGTCCAACAATCGGTTTATATCGATTAAAATATCGTTTTCATCGGTAACACGTGGTGTTTCTTTGTCCCAACAATCGAATGCGGTAGACCGTTGTCCAGCAATCTAATAACAACAGACTATCAGTTTGTTGGGCTCCAACAACACTCGAATGTGAATCAACAATCGGTTTCTGTTTGTTTACATTGTTTGTTTACATTCTGTTGGTTTCCTTTGTTTACTGTGTTCAACAATCGGTTTATATCGATTAAAATATTGTTTTCATAGGTAAGACGTGGCGTTTCTGTTTATTTACATTGTTGGCCTAACACGTGGCGCCATCTGGCGTTTACTTTGTCCAACAATCGGTTTATATCGATTAAAATATCGTTTTCATCGGTAACACGTGGCGTTTCTGTTTGTTTACATTGTTGGCCTAACACGTGGCGCCATCTGGCGTTTACTTTGTCCAACAATCGGTTTATACCGATTAAAACATCGTTTTCATCGGTAACACGTGGCGTTTCTTTGTCCCAACAATCGAATGCGGTAGACCGTTGTCCAACAATCCAATAACAACAGACTATCGGTTTGCTGGGTTCCAACAATACTCGCATGTGAATCAACAATCGGTTTCTGTTTGTTTACATTGTTTGTTTACATTCTGTTGGTTTCCTTTGTCTACTTTGTCCAACAATATGTTTATATCGATTAAAATATCGTTTTCATCGGTAAGACGTGGCGTTTCAGTTTGTTTACATTGTTGGCCTAACACGTGGCGCCACCTGGCGTTTACTTTGTCCAACAATCAGTTTATATCGATTAAAATATCGTTTTCATCGGTAACACGTGGCGTATCTTTGTCCCAACAATCGAATGCGGTAGACCGTTGTCCAACAATCCAATAACAACAGACTATCGGTTTGTTGGGCTCCAACAATACACGAATGTGAATCAACAATCGGTTTCTGTTTGTTTACATTTTTTGTTTACATTCTGTTGGTTTCCTTTGTTTACTGTGTTCAACAATCGGTTTATATCGATTAAAATATTGTTTTCATAGGTAAGACGTGGCGTTTCTGTTTGTTTACATTGTTGGCCTAACACGTGGCGCCATCTGGCCTTTACTTTGTCCAACAATCGGTTTATATCGATTAAAATATCGTTTTCATCGGTAACACGTTGTGTTTCTTTGTCCCAACAATCGAATGCGGTAGACCGTTGTCCAACAATCCAATAACAACAGACTATCGGTTTGTTGGGCTCCAACAATACTCGAATGTGAATCAACAATCGGTTTCTGTTTGTTTACATTTTTTGTTTACATTCTTTGTTTACATTCTGTTGGTTTCCTTTGTTTACTGTGTTCAACAATCGGTTTATATCGATTAAAATATTGTTTTCATAGGTAAGACGTGGCGTTTCTGTTTGTTTACATTGTTGGCCTAACACGTGGCGCCACCGGGCGTTTACTTTGTCCAACAATCGGTTTATATCGATCAAAATATCGTTTTCATCGGTAACACGTGGCGTTTCTGTTTGTTTACATTGTTGGCCTGACACGTGGCGTTTCTGTTTGTTTACATTGTTGGCCTAACACGTGGCGCCATCTGGCCTTTACTTTGTCCAACAATCGGTTTATATCGATTAAAATATCGTTTCAATCGGTAACACGTTGTGTTTCTTTGTCCCAACAATCGAATGCGGTAGACCGTTGTCCAACAATCCAATAACAACAGACTATCGGTTTGTTTGGCTCCAACAATACTCGAATGTGAATCAACAATCGGTTTCTGTTTGTTTACATTCTGTTGGTTTCCTTTGTTTACTATGTTCAACAATCGGTTTATATCGATTAAAATATTGTTTTCATCGGTAAGACGTGGCGTTTCTGTTTGTTTACATTGTTGGCCTAACACGTGGCACCACCTGGCATTTACTTTCTCCAACAATCGGTTTATATCGATTAAAATATCGTTTTCATCGGTAACACGTGGCGTTTCTTTGTCCCAACAATCGAATGCGGTAGACCGTAATCCAACAATCCAATAACAACAGACTATCGGTTTGTTGGGCTCCAACAATACTCGAATGTGAATCAACAATCGGTTTCAGTTTGTTTACATTGTTTGTTTACATTCTGTTGGTTTCTTTTGTTTACTGAGTTCAACAATCGGTTTATATCGATTAAAATATTGTTTTCATCGGTAAGACGTGGCGTTTCTGTTTGTTTACATTGTTGGCCTAACACGTGGCGCCACCTGGCGTTAACTTTGTCCAACAATTGGTTTATATCGATTAAAATATCGTTTTCATCGGTAACACGTGACGTTTCTTTGTCCCAACAATCGAATGCGGTAGACCGTTGTCCAGCAATCTAATAACAACAGACTATCGGTTTGTTGGGCTCCAACAATACTCGAATGTGAATCAACAATCGGTTTCTGTTTGTTTACATTATTTGTTTACATTGTTAGTTTACATTCTGTTGATTTCCTTTGTTTACTGTGTTCAACAATCTGTTTATATCGATTAAAATATTGTTTTCATAGGTAAGACGTGGCGTTTCTGTTTGTTTACATTGTTGGCCTAACACGTGGCGCCACCTGGCGTTTACTTTGTCCAACAATCGGTTTATATCGATTAAAATATCGTTTTCATCGGTAACACGTGGTGTTTCTTTGTCCCAACAATCGAATGCGGTAGACCGTTGTTCAGCAATCTAATAACAACAGACTATCAGTTTGTTGGGCTCCAACAACACTCGAATGTGAATCAACAATCGGTTTCTGTTTGTTTACATTGTTTGTTTACATTCTGTTGGTTTCCTTTGTTTACTGTGTTCAACAATCGGTTTATATCGATTAAAATATTGTTTTCATAGGTAAGACGTGGCGTTTCTGTTTGTTTACATTGTTGGCCTAACACGTGGCGCCATCTGGCGTTTACTTTGTCCAACAATCGGTTTATATCGATTAAAATATCGTTTTCATCGGTAACACGTGGCGTTTCTGTTTGTTTACATTGTTGGCCTAACACGTGGCGCCATCTGGCGTTTACTTTGTCCAACAATCGGTTTATATCGATTAAAATATCGTTTTCATCGGTAACACGTGGTGTTCCTTTGTCCCAACAATCGAATGCGGTTGACCGTTGTCCAACGATCCAATAACAACAGACTATCGGTTTGTTGGGCTCCAACAATACTCGAATGTGAATCAACAATCTGTTTCTGTTTGTTTACATTCTGTTGGTTTCCTTTGATTATTTTGTTCAACAATCGGTTTATATCGATTAAAATATCGTTTTCATCGGTAACACGTGGCGTTTCTGTTTGTTTACATTGTTGGCCTAACACGTGGCGCCACCTGGCGTTTACTTTGTCCAACAATCGGTTTATATCGATTAAAATATCGTTTTAATCGGTAACACGTGGCGTTTCTGTTTGTTTACATTGTTGGCCTAACACGTGGCGCCATCTGGCGTTTACTTTGTCCAACAATCGGTTTATATCGATTAAAATATCGTTTTCATCGGTAACACGTGGCGTTTCTTTGTCCCAACAATCGAATGCGGTAGACCGTTGTCCAACAATCCAATAACAACAGACTATCGGTTTGTTGGGCTCCAAAAATACTCGAATGTGAATCAACAATCGGTTTCTGTTTGTTTACATTGTTTGTTTACATTCTGTTGTTTTCCTTTGTTTACTGTGTTCAACAATCGGTTTATATCGATTAAAATATTGTTTTCATCGGTAAGACGTGGCGTTTCTGTTTGTTTACATTGTTGGCCTAACACGTGGCGCCACCTGGCGTTTACTTTGTCCAACAATCGGTTTATATCGATTAAAATATCGTTTTCATCGGTAACACGTGGCGTTTCTGTTTGTTTACATTGTTGGCCTAACACGTGGCGCCACCTGGCGTTTACTTTGTCCAACAATAGGCTTATACCGATTAAAATATCGTTTTCATCGGTAACACGTGGTGTTTCTTTGTCCCAACAATCAAATGCGGTAGACCGTTGTACAACAATCCAATAACAACAGACTATCGGTTTGTTGGGCTCCAACAATACTCGAATGTGAATCAACAATCGGTTTCAGTTTGTTTACATTGTTTGTTTACATTCTGTTGGTTTCTTTTGTTTACTGAGTTCAACAATCGGTTTATATCGATTAAAATATTGTTTTCATCGGTAAGACGTGGCGTTTCTGTTTGTTTACATTGTTGGCCTAACACGTGGCGCCACCGGGCGTTAACTTTGTCCAACAATTGGTTTATATCGATTAAAATATCGTTTTCATCGGTAACACGTGACGTTTCTTTGTCCCAACAATCGAATGCGGTAGACCGTTGTCCAGGAATCTAATAACAACAGACTATCGGTTTGTTGGGCTCCAACAATACTCGAATGTGAATCAACAATCGGTTTCTGTTTGTTTACATTGTTTGTTTACATTGTTAGTTTACATTCTGTTGGTTTCCTTTGTTTACTGTGTTCAACAATCTGTTTATATCGATTAAAATATTGTTTTCATAGGTAAGACGTGGCGTTTCTGTTTGTTTACATTGTTGGCCTAACACGTGGCGCCACCTGGCGTCTACTTTGTCCAACAATCGGTTTATATCGATTAAAATATCGTTTTCATCGGTAACACGTGGTGTTTCTTTGTCCCAACAATCGAATGCGGTAGACCGTTGTCCAGCAATCTAATAACAACAGACTATCAGTTTGTTGGGCTCCAACAACACTCGAATGTGAATCAACAATCGGTTTCTGTTTGTTTACATTGTTTGTTTACATTCTGTTGGTTTCCTTTGTTTACTGTGTTCAACAATCGGTTTATATCGATTAAAATATTGTTTTCATAGGTAAGACGTGGCGTTTCTGTTTGTTTACATTGTTGGCCTAACACGTGGCGCCATCTGGCGTTTACTTTGTCCAACAATCGGTTTATATCGATTAAAATATCGTTTTCATCGGTAACACGTGGCGTTTCTGTTTGTTTACATTGTTGGCCTAACACGTGGCGCCATCTGGCGTTTACTTTGTCCAACAATCGGTTTATACCGATTAAAATATCGTTTTCATCGGTAACACGTGGCGTTTCTTTGTCCCAACAATCGAATGCGGTAGACCGTTGTCCAACAATCCAATAACAACAGACTATCGGTTTGTTGGGCTCCAAGAATACTCGAATGTGAATCAACAATCGGTTTCTGTTTGTTTACATTGTTTGTTTACATTCTGTTGTTTTCCTTTGTTTACTGTGTTCAACAATCGGTTTATATCGATTAAAATATTGTTTTCATCGGTAAGACGTGGCGTTTCTGTTTGTTTACATTGTTGGCCTAACACGTGGCGCCACCTGGCGTTTACTTTGTCCAACATTCGGTTTATATCGATTAAAATATCGTTTTCCTCGGTAACACGTGGTGTTTCTTTGTCCCAACAATCGAATGCGGTAGACCGTTGTCCAACAATCCAATAATAACAGACTATCGGTTTGCTGGGTTCCAACAATACTCGCATGTGAATCAACAATCGGTTTCTGTTTGTTTACATTGTTTGTTTACATTCTGTTGGTTTCCTTTGTCTACTTTGTCCAACAATATGTTTATATCGATTAAAATATCGTTTTCATCGGTAAGACGTGGCGTTTCAATTTGTTTACATTGTTGGCCTAACACGTGGCGCCACCTGGCGTTTACTTTGTCCAACAATCAGTTTATATCGATTAAAATATAGTTTTCATCGGTAACACGTGGCGTATCTTTGTCCCAACAATCGAATGCGGTAGACCGTTGTCCAACAATCCAATAACAACAGACTATCGGTTTGTTGGGCTCCAACAATACTCGAATGTGAGTCAACAATCGGTTTCTGTTTGTTTACATTTTTTGTTTACATTGTTTGTTTACATTCTGTTGGTTTCCTTTGTTTACTGTGTTCAACAATCGGTTTATATCGATTAAAATATTGTTTTCATAGGTAAGACGTGGCGTTTCTGTTTGTTTACATTGTTGGCCTAACACGTGGCGTTTCTGTTTGTTTACATTGTTGGCCTAACACGTGGCGCCATCTGGCCTTTACTTTGTCCAACAATCGGTTTATATCGATTAAAATATCGTTTTCATCGGTAACACGTTGTGTTTCTTTGTCCCAACAATCGAATGCGGTAGACCGTTGTCCAACAATCCAATAACAACAGACTATCGGTTTGTTGGGCTCCAACAATACTCGAATGTGAATCAACAATCGGTTTCTGTTTGTTTACATTTTTTGTTTACATTCTTTGTTTACATTCTGTTGGCTTCCTTTGTTTACTGTGTTCAACAATCGGTTTATATCGATTAAAATATTGTTTTCATAGGTAAGACGTGGCGTTTCTGTTTGTTTACATTGTTGGCCTAACACGTGGCGCCACCGGGCGTTTACTTTGTCCAACAATCGGTTTATATCGATCAAAATATCGTTTTCATCGGTAACACGTGGCGTTTCTGTTTGTTTACATTGTTGGCCTAACACGTGGCGTTTCTGTTTGTTTACATTGTTGGCCTAACACGTGGCGCCATCTGGCCTTTACTTTGTCCAACAATCGGTTTATATCGATTAAAATATCGTTTTCATCGGTAACACGTTGTGTTTCTTTGTCCCAACAATCGAATGCGGTAGACCGTTGTCCAACAATCCAATAACAACAGACTATCGGTTTGTTGGGCTCCAACAATACTCGAATGTGAATCAACAATCGGTTTCTGTTTGTTTACATTGTTTGTTTACATTCTGTTGGTTTCCTTTGTTTACTATGTTCAACAATCGGTTTATATCGATTAAAATATTGTTTTCATCGGTAAGACGTGGCGTTTCTGTTTGTTTACATTGTTGGCCTAACACGTGGCGCCACCTGGCGTTAACTTTGTCCAACAATTGGTTTATATCGATTAAAATATCGTTTTCATCGGTAACACGTGACGTTTCTTTGTCCCAACAATCGAATGCGGTAGACCGTTGTCCAGCAATCTAATAACAACAGACTATCGGTTTGTTGGGCTCCAACAATACTCGAATGTGAATCAACAATCGGTTTCTGTTTGTTTACATTATTTGTTTACATTGTTTGTTTACATTCTGTTGGTTTCCTTTGTTTACTGTGTTCAACAATCGGTTTATATCGATTAAAATATTGTTTTCATAGGTAAGACGTGGCGTTTCTGTTTGTTTACATTGTTGGCCTAACACGTGGCGCCATCTGGCGTTTACTTTGTCCAACAATCGGTTTATATCGATTAAAATATCGTTTTCATCGGTAACACGTGGCGTTTCTGTTTGTTTACATTGTTGGCCTAACACGTGGCGCCATCTGGCGTTTACTTTGTCCAACAATCGGTTTATATCGATTAAAATATCGTTTTCATCGGTAACACGTGGTGTTCCTTTGTCCCAACAATCGAATGCGGTTGACCGTTGTCCAACGATCCAATAACAACAGACTATCGGTTTGTTGGGCTCCAACAATACTCGAATGTGATTCAACAATCGGTTTCTGTTTGTTTACATTCTGTTGGTTTCCTTTGTTTATTTTGTTCAACAATCGGTTTATATCGATTAAAATATCGTTTTCATCGGTAACACGTGGCGTTTCTGTTTGTTTACATTGTTGGCCTAACACGTGGCGCCACCTGGCGTTTACTTTGTCCAACAATCGGTTTATATCGATTAAAATATCGTTTTCATCGGTAACACGTGGCGTTTCTTTGTCCCAACAATCGAATGCGGTAGACCGTTGTCCAACAATCCAATAACAACAGACTATCGGTTTGTTGGGCTCCAAAAATACTCGAATGTGAATCAACAATCGGTTTCTGTTTGTTTACATTGTTTGTTTACATTCTGTTGTTTTCCTTTGTTTACTGTGTTCAACAATCGGTTTATATCGATTAAAATATTGTTTTCATCGGTAAGACGTGGCGTTTCTGTTTGTTTACATTGTTGGCCTAACACGTGGCGCCACCTGGCGTTTACTTTGTCCAACAATCAGTTTATATCGATTAAAATATCGTTTTCATCGGTAACACGTGGCGTTTCTGTTTGTTTACATTGTTGGCCTAACACGTGGCGCCACCTGGCGTTTACTTTGTCCAACAATAGGTTTATATCGATTAAAATATCGTTTTCATCGGTAACACGTGGCGTTTCTGTTTGTTTACATTGTTGGCCTAACACGTGGCGCCATCTGGCGTTTACTTTGTCCAACAATCGGTTTATATCGATTAAAATATCGTTTTCATCGGTAACACGTGGCGTTTCTTTGTCCCAACAATCGAATGCGGTAGACCGTTGTCCAACAATCCAATAACAACAGACTATCGGTTTGTTGGGCTCCAAGAATACTCGAATGTGAATCAACAATCGGTTTCTGTTTGTTTACATTGTTTGTTTACATTCTGTTGGTTTCTTTTGTTTACTGAGTTCAACAATCGGTTTATATCGATTAAAATATTGTTTTCATCGGTAAGACGTGGCGTTTCTGTTTGTTTACATTGTTGGCCTAACACGTGGCGCCACCTGGCGTTAACTTTGTCCAACAATTGGTTTATATCGATTAAAATATCGTTTTCCTCGGTAACACGTGACGTTTCTTTGTCCCAACAATCGAATGCGGTAGACCGTTGTCCAGCAATCTAATAACAACAGACTATCGGTTTGTTGGGCTCCAACAATACTCGAATGTGAATCAACAGTCGGTTTCTGTTTGTTTACATTGTTTGTTTACATTGTTAGTTTACATTCTGTTGGTTTCCTTTGTTTACTGTGTTCAACAATCTGTTTATATCGATTAAAATATTGTTTTCATAGGTAAGACGTGGCGTTTCTGTTTGTTTACATTGTTGGCCTAACACGTGGCGCCACCTGGCGTCTACTTTGTCCAACAATCGGTTTATATCGATTAAAATATCGTTTTCATCGGCAACACGTGGTGTTTCTTTGTCCCAACAATCGAATGCGGTAGACCGTTGTCCAGCAATCTAATAACAACAGACTATCAGTTTGTTGGGCTCCAACAACACTCGAATGTGAATCAACAATCGGTTTCTGTTTGTTTACATTGTTTGTTTACATTCTGTTGGTTTCCTTTGTTTACTGTGTTCAACAATCGGTTTATATCGATTAAAATATTGTTTTCATAGGTAAGACGTGGCGTTTCTGTTTGTTTACATTGTTGGCCTAACACGTGGCGCCATCTGGCGTTTACTTTGTCCAACAATCGGTTTATATCGAATAAAATATCGTTTTCATCGGTAACACGTGGCGTTTCTGTTTGTTTACATTGTTGGCCTAACACGTGGCGCCATCTGGCGTTTACTTTGTCCAACAATCGGTTTATATCGATTAAAATATCGTTTTCATCGGTAACACGTGGCGTTTCTTTGTCCCAACAATCGAATGCGGTAGACCGTTGTCCAACAATCCAATAACAACAGACTATCGGTTTGTTGGGCTCCAAGAATACTCGAATGTGAATCAACAATCGGTTTCTGTTTGTTTACATTGTTTGTTTACATTCTGTTGTTTTCCTTTGTTTACTGTGTTCAACAATCGGTTTATATCGATTAAAATATTGTTTTCATCGGTAAGACGTGGCGTTTCTGTTTGTTTACATTTTTGGCCTAACACGTGGCGCCACCTGGCGTTTACTTTGTCCAACATTCGGTTTATATCGATTAAAATATCGTTTTCCTCGGTAACACGTGGTGTTTCTTTGTCCCAACAATCGAATGCGGTAGACCGTTGTCCAACAATCCAATAATAACAGACTATCGGTTTGCTGGGTTCCAACAATACTCGCATGTGAATCAACAATCGGTTTCTGTTTGTTTACATTGTTTGTTTACATTCTGTTGGTTTCCTTTGTCTACTTTGTCCAACAATATGTTTATATCGATTAAAATATCGTTTTCATCGGTAAGACGGGGCGTTTCAGTTTGTTTACATTGTTGGCCTAACACGTGGCGCCACCTGGCGTTTACTTTGTCCAACAATCAGTTTATATCGATTAAAATATCGTTTTCATCGGTAACACGTGGCGTATCTTTGTCCCAACAATCGAATGCGGTAGACCGTTGTCCAACAATCCAATAACAACAGACTATCGGTTTGTTGGGCTCCAACAATACTCGAATGTGAATCAACAATCGGTTTCTGTTTGTTTACATTTTTTGTTTACATTGTTTGTTTACATTCTGTTGGTTTCCTTTGTTTACTGTGTTCAACAATCGGTTTATATCGATTAAAATATTGTTTTCATAGGTAAGACGTGGCGTTTCTGTTTGTTTACATTGTTGGCCTAACACGTGGCGTTTCTGTTTGTTTACATTGTTGGCCTAACACGTGGCGCCATCTGGCCTTTACTTTGTCCAACAATCGGTTTATATCGATTAAAATATCGTTTTCATCGGTAACACGTTGTGTTTCTTTGTCCCAACAATCGAATGCGGTAGACCGTTGTCCAACAATCCAATAACAACAGACTATCGGTTTGTTGGGCTCCAACAATACTCGAATGTGAATCAACAATCGGTTTCTGTTTGTTTACATTTTTTGTTTACATTGTTTGTTTACATTCTGTTGGTTTCCTTTGTTTACTGTGTTCAACAATCGGTTTATATCGATTAAAATATTGTTTTCATAGGTAAGACGTGGCGTTTCTGTTTGTTTACATTGTTGGCCTAACACGTGGCGCCACCGGGCGTTTACTTTGTCCAACAATCGGTTTATATCGATCAAAATATCGTTTTCATCGGTAACACGTGGCGTTTCTGTTTGTTTACATTGTTGGCCTAACACGTGGCGTTTCTGTTTGTTTACATTGTTGGCCTAACACGTGGCGCCATCTGGCCTTTACTTTGTCCAACAATCGGTTTATATCGATTAAAATATCGTTTTCATCGGTAACACGTTGTGTTTCTTTGTCCCAACAATCGAATGCGGTAGACCGTTGTCCAACAATCCAATAACAACAGACTATCGGTTTGTTGGGCTCCAACAATACTCGAATGTGAATCAACAATCGGTTTCTGTTTGTTTACATTTTTTGTTTACATTCTTTGTTTACATTCTGTTGGCTTCCTTTGTTTACTGTGTTCAACAATCGGTTTATATCGATTAAAATATTGTTTTCATAGGTAAGACGTGGCGTTTCTGTTTGTTTACTTTGTTGGCCTAACACGTGGCGCCACCGGGCGTTTACTTTGTCCAACAATCGGTTTATATCGATCAAAATATCGTTTTCATCGGTAACACGTGGCGTTTCTGTTTGTTTACATTGTTGGCCTAACACGTGGCGTTTCTGTTTGTTTACATTGTTGGCCTAACACGTGGCGCCATCTGGCCTTTACTTTGTCCAACAATCGGTTTATATCGATTAAAATATCGTTTTCATCGGTAACACGTTGTGTTTCTTTGTCCCAACAATCGAATGCGGTAGACCGTTGTCCAACAATCCAATAACAACAGACTATCGGTTTGTTGGGCTCCAACAATACTCGAATGTGAATCAACAATCGGTTTCTGTTTGTTTACATTGTTTGTTTACATTCTGTTGGTTTCCTTTGTTTACTATGTTCAACAATCGGTTTATATCGATTAAAATATTGTTTTCATCGGTAAGACGTGGCGTTTCTGTTTGTTTACATTGTTGGCCTAACACGTGGCGCCACCTGGCGTTAACTTTGTCCAACAATTGGTTTATATCGATTAAAATATCGTTTTCATCGGTAACACGTGACGTTTCTTTGTCCCAACAATCGAATGCGGTAGACCGTTGTCCAGCAATCTAATAACAACAGACTATCGGTTTGTTGGGCTCCAACAATACTCGAATGTGAATCAACAATCGGTTTCTGTTTGTTTACATTATTTGTTTACATTGTTTGTTTACATTCTGTTGGTTTCCTTTGTTTACTGTGTTCAACAATCGGTTTATATCGATTAAAATATTGTTTTCATAGGTAAGACGTGGCGTTTCTGTTTGTTTACATTGTTGGCCTAACACGTGGCGCCATCTGGCGTTTACTTTGTCCAACAATCGGTTTATATCGATTAAAATATCGTTTTCATCAGTAACACGTGGCGTTTCTGTTTGTTTACATTGTTGGCCTAACACGTGGCGCCATCTGGCGTTTACTTTGTCCAACAATCGGTTTATATCGATTAAAATATCGTTTTCATCGGTAACACGTGGCGTTTCTTTGTCCCAACAATCGAATGCGGTAGACCGTTGTCCAACAATCCAATAACAACAGACTATCGGTTTGTTGGGCTCCAAAAATACTCGAATGTGAATCAACAATCGGTTTCTGTTTGTTTACATTGTTTGTTTACATTCTGTTGTTTTCCTTTGTTTACTGTGTTCAACAATCGGTTTATATCGATTAAAATATTGTTTTCATCGGTAAGACGTGGCGTTTCTGTTTGTTTACATTGTTGGCCTAACACGTGGCGCCACCTGGCGTTTACTTTGTCCAACAATCAGTTTATATCGATTAAAATATCGTTTTCATCGGTAACACGTGGCGTTTCTGTTTGTTTACATTGTTGGCCTAACACGTGGCGCCACCTGGCGTTTACTTTGTCCAACAATAGGTTTATATCGATTAAAATATCGTTTTCATCGGTAACACGTGGCGTTTCTGTTTGTTTACATTGTTGGCCTAACACGTGGCGCCATCTGGCGTTTACTTTGTCCAACAATCGGTTTATATCGATTAAAATATCGTTTTCATCGGTAACACGTGGCGTTTCTTTGTCCCAACAATCGAATGCGGTAGACCGTTGTCCAACAATCCAATAACAACAGACTATCGGTTTGTTGGGCTCCAAGAATACTCGAATGTGAATCAACAATCGGTTTCTGTTTGTTTACATTGTTTGTTTACATTCTGTTGGTTTCTTTTGTTTACTGAGTTCAACAATCGGTTTATATCGATTAAAATATTGTTTTCATCGGTAAGACGTGGCGTTTCTGTTTGTTTACATTGTTGGCCTAACACGTGGCGCCACCTGGCGTTAACTTTGTCCAACAATTGGTTTATATCGATTAAAATATCGTTTTCCTCGGTAACACGTGACGTTTCTTTGTCCCAACAATCGAATGCGGTAGACCGTTGTCCAGCAATCTAATAACAACAGACTATCGGTTTGTTGGGCTCCAACAATACTCGAATGTGAATCAACAGTCGGTTTCTGTTTGTTTACATTGTTTGTTTACATTGTTAGTTTACATTCTGTTGGTTTCCTTTGTTTACTGTGTTCAACAATCTGTTTATATCGATTAAAATATTGTTTTCATAGGTAAGACGTGGCGTTTCTGTTTGTTTACATTGTTGGCCTAACACGTGGCGCCACCTGGCGTCTACTTTGTCCAACAATCGGTTTATATCGATTAAAATATCGTTTTCATCGGCAACACGTGGTGTTTCTTTGTCCCAACAATCGAATGCGGTAGACCGTTGTCCAGCAATCTAATAACAACAGACTATCAGTTTGTTGGGCTCCAACAACACTCGAATGTGAATCAACAATCGGTTTCTGTTTGTTTACATTGTTTGTTTACATTCTGTTGGTTTCCTTTGTTTACTGTGTTCAACAATCGGTTTATATCGATTAAAATATTGTTTTCATAGGTAAGACGTGGCGTTTCTGTTTGTTTACATTGTTGGCCTAACACGTGGCGCCATCTGGCGTTTACTTTGTCCAACAATCGGTTTATATCGAATAAAATATCGTTTTCATCGGTAACACGTGGCGTTTCTGTTTGTTTACATTGTTGGCCTAACACGTGGCGCCATCTGGCGTTTACTTTGTCCAACAATCGGTTTATATCGATTAAAATATCGTTTTCATCGGTAACACGTGGCGTTTCTTTGTCCCAACAATCGAATGCGGTAGACCGTTGTCCAACAATCCAATAACAACAGACTATCGGTTTGTTGGGCTCCAAGAATACTCGAATGTGAATCAACAATCGGTTTCTGTTTGTTTACATTGTTTGTTTACATTCTGTTGTTTTCCTTTGTTTACTGTGTTCAACAATCGGTTTATATCGATTAAAATATTGTTTTCATCGGTAAGACGTGGCGTTTCTGTTTGTTTACATTTTTGGCCTAACACGTGGCGCCACCTGGCGTTTACTTTGTCCAACATTCGGTTTATATCGATTAAAATATCGTTTTCCTCGGTAACACGTGGTGTTTCTTTGTCCCAACAATCGAATGCGGTAGACCGTTGTCCAACAATCCAATAATAACAGACTATCGGTTTGCTGGGTTCCAACAATACTCGCATGTGAATCAACAATCGGTTTCTGTTTGTTTACATTGTTTGTTTACATTCTGTTGGTTTCCTTTGTCTACTTTGTCCAACAATATGTTTATATCGATTAAAATATCGTTTTCATCGGTAAGACGGGGCGTTTCAGTTTGTTTACATTGTTGGCCTAACACGTGGCGCCACCTGGCGTTTACTTTGTCCAACAATCAGTTTATATCGATTAAAATATCGTTTTCATCGGTAACACGTGGCGTATCTTTGTCCCAACAATCGAATGCGGTAGACCGTTGTCCAACAATCCAATAACAACAGACTATCGGTTTGTTGGGCTCCAACAATACTCGAATGTGAATCAACAATCGGTTTCTGTTTGTTTACATTTTTTGTTTACATTGTTTGTTTACATTCTGTTGGTTTCCTTTGTTTACTGTGTTCAACAATCGGTTTATATCGATTAAAATATTGTTTTCATAGGTAAGACGTGGCGTTTCTGTTTGTTTACATTGTTGGCCTAACACGTGGCGTTTCTGTTTGTTTACATTGTTGGCCTAACACGTGGCGCCATCTGGCCTTTACTTTGTCCAACAATCGGTTTATATCGATTAAAATATCGTTTTCATCGGTAACACGTTGTGTTTCTTTGTCCCAACAATCGAATGCGGTAGACCGTTGTCCAACAATCCAATAACAACAGACTATCGGTTTGTTGGGCTCCAACAATACTCGAATGTGAATCAACAATCGGTTTCTGTTTGTTTACATTTTTTGTTTACATTGTTTGTTTACATTCTGTTGGTTTCCTTTGTTTACTGTGTTCAACAATCGGTTTATATCGATTAAAATATTGTTTTCATAGGTAAGACGTGGCGTTTCTGTTTGTTTACATTGTTGGCCTAACACGTGGCGCCACCGGGCGTTTACTTTGTCCAACAATCGGTTTATATCGATCAAAATATCGTTTTCATCGGTAACACGTGGCGTTTCTGTTTGTTTACATTGTTGGCCTAACACGTGGCGTTTCTGTTTGTTTACATTGTTGGCCTAACACGTGGCGCCATCTGGCCTTTACTTTGTCCAACAATCGGTTTATATCGATTAAAATATCGTTTTCATCGGTAACACGTTGTGTTTCTTTGTCCCAACAATCGAATGCGGTAGACCGTTGTCCAACAATCCAATAACAACAGACTATCGGTTTGTTGGGCTCCAACAATACTCGAATGTGAATCAACAATCGGTTTCTGTTTGTTTACATTTTTTGTTTACATTCTTTGTTTACATTCTGTTGGCTTCCTTTGTTTACTGTGTTCAACAATCGGTTTATATCGATTAAAATATTGTTTTCATAGGTAAGACGTGGCGTTTCTGTTTGTTTACTTTGTTGGCCTAACACGTGGCGCCACCGGGCGTTTACTTTGTCCAACAATCGGTTTATATCGATCAAAATATCGTTTTCATCGGTAACACGTGGCGTTTCTGTTTGTTTACATTGTTGGCCTAACACGTGGCGTTTCTGTTTGTTTACATTGTTGGCCTAACACGTGGCGCCATCTGGCCTTTACTTTGTCCAACAATCGGTTTATATCGATTAAAATATCGTTTTCATCGGTAACACGTTGTGTTTCTTTGTCCCAACAATCGAATGCGGTAGACCGTTGTCCAACAATCCAATAACAACAGACTATCGGTTTGTTGGGCTCCAACAATACTCGAATGTGAATCAACAATCGGTTTCTGTTTGTTTACATTGTTTGTTTACATTCTGTTGGTTTCCTTTGTTTACTATGTTCAACAATCGGTTTATATCGATTAAAATATTGTTTTCATCGGTAAGACGTGGCGTTTCTGTTTGTTTACATTGTTGGCCTAACACGTGGCGCCACCTGGCGTTAACTTTGTCCAACAATTGGTTTATATCGATTAAAATATCGTTTTCATCGGTAACACGTGACGTTTCTTTGTCCCAACAATCGAATGCGGTAGACCGTTGTCCAGCAATCTAATAACAACAGACTATCGGTTTGTTGGGCTCCAACAATACTCGAATGTGAATCAACAATCGGTTTCTGTTTGTTTACATTATTTGTTTACATTGTTTGTTTACATTCTGTTGGTTTCCTTTGTTTACTGTGTTCAACAATCGGTTTATATCGATTAAAATATTGTTTTCATAGGTAAGACGTGGCGTTTCTGTTTGTTTACATTGTTGGCCTAACACGTGGCGCCATCTGGCGTTTACTTTGTCCAACAATCGGTTTATATCGATTAAAATATCGTTTTCATCAGTAACACGTGGCGTTTCTGTTTGTTTACATTGTTGGCCTAACACGTGGCGCCATCTGGCGTTTACTTTGTCCAACAATCGGTTTATATCGATTAAAATATCGTTTTCATCGGTAACACGTGGTGTTCCTTTGTCCCAACAATCGAATGCGGTTGACCGTTGTCCAACGATCCAATAACAACAGACTATCGGTTTGTTGGGCTCCAACAATACTCGAATGTGAATCAACAATCGGTTTCTGTTTGTTTACATTCTGTTGGTTTCCTTTGTTTATTTTGTTCAACAATCGGTTTATATCGATTAAAATATCGTTTTCATCGGTAACACGTGGCGTTTCTGTTTGTTTACATTGTTGGCCTAACACGTGGCGCCACCTGGCGTTTACTTTGTCCAACAATCGGTTTATATCGATTAAAATATCGTTTTCATCGGTAACACGTGGCGTTTCTTTGTCCCAACAATCGAATGCGGTAGACCGTTGTCCAACAATCCAATAACAACAGACTATCGGTTTGTTGGGCTCCAAAAATACTCGAATGTGAATCAACAATCGGTTTCTGTTTGTTTACATTGTTTGTTTACATTCTGTTGTTTTCCTTTGTTTACTGTGTTCAACAATCGGTTTATATCGATTAAAATATTGTTTTCATCGGTAAGACGTGGCGTTTCTGTTTGTTTACATTGTTGGCCTAACACGTGGCGCCACCTGGCGTTTACTTTGTCCAACAATCAGTTTATATCGATTAAAATATCGTTTTCATCGGTAACACGTGGCGTTTCTGTTTGTTTACATTGTTGGCCTAACACGTGGCGCCACCTGGCGTTTACTTTGTCCAACAATAGGTTTATATCGATTAAAATATCGTTTTCATCGGTAACACGTGGCGTTTCTGTTTGTTTACATTGTTGGCCTAACACGTGGCGCCATCTGGCGTTTACTTTGTCCAACAATCGGTTTATATCGATTAAAATATCGTTTTCATCGGTAACACGTGGCGTTTCTTTGTCCCAACAATCGAATGCGGTAGACCGTTGTCCAACAATCCAATAACAACAGACTATCGGTTTGTTGGGCTCCAAGAATACTCGAATGTGAATCAACAATCGGTTTCTGTTTGTTTACATTGTTTGTTTACATTCTGTTGGTTTCTTTTGTTTACTGAGTTCAACAATCGGTTTATATCGATTAAAATATTGTTTTCATCGGTAAGACGTGGCGTTTCTGTTTGTTTACATTGTTGGCCTAACACGTGGCGCCACCTGGCGTTAACTTTGTCCAACAATTGGTTTATATCGATTAAAATATCGTTTTCCTCGGTAACACGTGACGTTTCTTTGTCCCAACAATCGAATGCGGTAGACCGTTGTCCAGCAATCTAATAACAACAGACTATCGGTTTGTTGGGCTCCAACAATACTCGAATGTGAATCAACAATCGGTTTCTGTTTGTTTACATTGTTTGTTTACATTGTTAGTTTACATTCTGTTGGTTTCCTTTGTTTACTGTGTTCAACAATCTGTTTATATCGATTAAAATATTGTTTTCATAGGTAAGACGTGGCGTTTCTGTTTGTTTACATTGTTGGCCTAACACGTGGCGCCACCTGGCGTCTACTTTGTCCAACAATCGGTTTATATCGATTAAAATATCGTTTTCATCGGCAACACGTGGTGTTTCTTCGTCCCAACAATCGAATGCGGTAGACCGTTGTCCAGCAATCTAATAACAACAGACTATCAGTTTGTTGGGCTCCAACAACACTCGAATGTGAATCAACAATCGGTTTCTGTTTGTTTACATTGTTTGTTTACATTCTGTTGGTTTCCTTTGTTTACTGTGTTCAACAATCGGTTTATATCGATTAAAATATTGTTTTCATAGGTAAGACGTGGCGTTTCTGTTTGTTTACATTGTTGGCCTAACACGTGGCGCCATCTGGCGTTTACTTTGTCCAACAATCGGTTTATATCGATTAAAATATCGTTTTCATCGGTAACACGTGGCGTTTCTGTTTGTTTACATTGTTGGCCTAACACGTGGCGCCATCTGGCGTTTACTTTGTCCAACAATCGGTTTATATCGATTAAAATATCGTTTTCATCGGTAACACGTGGCGTTTCTTTGTCCCAACAATCGAATGCGGTAGACCGTTGTCCAACAATCCAATAACAACAGACTATCGGTTTGTTGGGCTCCAAGAATACTCGAATGTGAATCAACAATCGGTTTCTGTTTGTTTACATTGTTTGTTTACATTCTGTTGTTTTCCTTTGTTTACTGTGTTCAACAATCGGTTTATATCGATTAAAATATTGTTTTCATCGGTAAGACGTGGCGTTTCTGTTTGTTTACATTTTTGGCCTAACACGTGGCGCCACCTGGCGTTTACTTTGTCCAACATTCGGTTTATATCGATTAAAATATCGTTTTCCTCGGTAACACGTGGTGTTTCTTTGTCCCAACAATCGAATGCGGTAGACCGTTGTCCAACAATCCAATAATAACAGACTATCGGTTTGCTGGGTTCCAACAATACTCGCATGTGAATCAACAATCGGTTTCTGTTTGTTTACATTGTTTGTTTACATTCTGTTGGTTTCCTTTGTCTACTTTGTCCAACAATATGTTTATATCGATTAAAATATCGTTTTCATCGGTAAGACGTGGCGTTTCAGTTTGTTTACATTGTTGGCCTAACACGTGGCGCCACCTGGCGTTTACTTTGTCCAACAATCGGTTTATATCGATTAAAATATCGTTTTCATCGGTAACACGTGGCGTTTCTTTGTCCCAACAATCGAATGCGGTAGACCGTTGTCCAACAATCCAATAACAACAGACTATCGGTTTGTTGGGCTCCAAGAATACTCGAATGTGAATCAACAATCGGTTTCTGTTTGTTTACATTGTTTGTTTACATTCTGTTGTTTTCCTTTGTTTACTGTGTTCAACAATCGGTTTATATCGATTAAAATATTGTTTTCATCGGTAAGACGTGGCGTTTCTGTTTGTTTACATTTTTGGCCTAACACGTGGCGCCACCTGGCGTTTACTTTGTCCAACATTCGGTTTATATCGATTAAAATATCGTTTTCCTCGGTAACACGTGGTGTTTCTTTGTCCCAACAATCGAATGCGGTAGACCGTTGTCCAACAATCCAATAATAACAGACTATCGGTTTGCTGGGTTCCAACAATACTCGCATGTGAATCAACAATCGGTTTCTGTTTGTTTACAGTCGGACGATTTAATCTTCGAGCACTCTGACCCCCTTGGGTTTTTTCCGAATCCGAAAAAGAAGCGAGAACGGGGAAGGAAAAGACAACGACGAAGGGTTCGAGGTCGATCGCACGGGGAACGGGGTAAAAATTAAACTCTCGACACACGGCACCCGACAGTCGAATCACGGATCGGGAAAAATAATTCGCGTGTGTGTGGGGGGGCGAGAAACAAAAGACCAACAACGGATGTGTGTATTTCAATGATGTCACAGCCTTCCGAATGGTCTGAAATTTTAAATATGTAATTGTCGTAAAATTTTGTCGAGTCATTTCAAATTTTATGAAAATCCGCGTATAGTTTAATTACAGAGACAGCCGAAAGTTTTACGTTACATTACGGGGAACGGGAAAAAATTATCGCAAGTGCATTTCAATGATGTTACAGACTATGCACTCATGAAGTGCAAAAAAATATACATTCGGTACGATACGGGATGCAAAAAATAATTATAAAACTAGTTATAGTACGAACGCACCTCATTTGCCACGTTCGAAGAGCAATTTCCAACTCGTTTCGAACGGTCGAAAAACAATTACAGACCGAGACGAGTCGCGATAAACGATAATGGCTAGAGCGCTATGCTTTTTCTCGGAAATTTTTCCATCTCCGAGCGTTCGAGAAACATTTCCGGCATCCACGCGAATTTTTCAGTGGCTTTTTTAAGTTCTTCGTCGTCGTATTTACGAGCCGATACCACGAGCCGTATTCATTTCGAAGCGTCCATGCGAATTTTCCAGTGGCTTTTAAAAGTTCTTCGTCGTCGTATTCACGAGCTCCGTACTTCTCGAAGCGTCCACGCGAAATTTTCGGTGGCTTTTTTAAGTTCTTCGTCGTCGTATTCACGAGCCGAAACCCCGAATCGTATTCTTTTCGAACAGTCGTTCGGAGCGCAGCGTCCGCGAATCGAATCCGGTGTCGAAAAAGACATCGGCGGTCGATCACACCACGGAACAAGCAAAGAACAACGTGATCGCGGCGAACGCGAGTTCGAACACAGCACAGATCCCCCAGAACACGTCTTTCCATTCCATTTCTTTATATTTAATTTTTTCTTTACATCTCGTTCTTTTCTTCGCGAGAGAGAAAACATCGCGTAAACGAAAAGCCCAGTTTTCGTTATCGGGTGGGGGAAAGCCCAGTTTTCGACATCGGGTGGGGAAAAGACATTTTTTATTTTCTTCTATCTTTACCAGAAGAAAGTATTGGATTCATGAAAATTTTCGACGGATTTACACGTTTTAGGGGTCAGAGAACCCGAAAAACATGTTTTTACAAAATGTCTGTCTGTGACTCTGTGAGTCTGTCTGTCTGTGTGTACGTGACACAAATTTTGTGGGCGCTCTATCTCAAGAACTAATGCACGGAATTTAATAAAAATTTATATTCTGTCAGTCCCCGATACAATTTGATGCTGATTAGTTTTTGGTGTTAATCACCCAATAGGGGGCGCTGCTATGCAGTAATTTTCACGATTTTCGCTATAGCTCTATCTCGAAAACTAATGCACGGATTTTCTCCAAACTTCAGATTCAGTCAGATTCCACACTTTTTTCCCGAAACAGCGAAAACAAGGCGGGATCGTTATCGGAAGCCCGTCGCGCGGGAAACAGGACGCGTCGGCTTTTTTCGTCCGGAAGGTCGAAAGGTCGCGCGGGCCGATAAGAAATTACAGCGAGTTTTCTTATCGGCTTCCGCCCGCGCTCGCGTCGTTCCGAGAAAAGACCGAAATAAACGGGTCGAAGGCCGCCACGCGATCCGTTTCCGGCGAAACAGGATGTTTACGCCGCGCGAGATTATTTTCGTTTCGGCTTCGATTTCCACGAGTCGTGGAAAGGAAGTCACGTGATCGCGTGTTTTTCTTCCGGCGAAACAGGATGTTCTGGAACAATCTCTCGACCTCGAGAGACGGTATAAATACGGGTCCGTGGGCGAAAGGAAAATCATTCTGCCTCAGAGAATCGCTGCGTGTGGACAGCTCCGTGTTCCCGACGAGTTTTTTTCTCTGACTTTTGCCTGCCGAGTTTCTCTGACTTTTGCCCGCCGAGTGTTTTCCAGTCTTTCGTCTGCCGAGTTTCTCTGACTTTTGCCCGCCGAGTGTTTTCCAGTCTTTCGCCTGCCGAGTTTCATCATGTTTTTCTACCTGTGCCACGATCGCCTGCCCGCCCCCGTGCTGGTCGTCCTGTCCGCCGACGGGCTGCCTTTCCTGAGGGCCGCGGACGTGGCCCGGATCCTGGAATACAGAAACACGCACCGATTTTCCTCGATGTACGCCAGTCTCAGGATCCGGGACATCGTGTATAAGAGAATGGAGCTGCCCCGCCAGGTGCTGGACATGAAAATTTTTTCTGCCGAAGAAGCCGTCGAACTTCTCAAGCCGTGCAGGCGGAGATCGGCCCTCTACTTGCGTTGCGTCTTCGAAATGTCGGATACCTGTCGAGTCTTGCCCCTGGACACCATCAGGGCCGCCACCATGCAGAAAAGGGCCATGCGCGTCAAGTTCCTGGTCGCCGAGTATTCGAATTCTATGACTTTTCGGGATTTCCTGAACGAGTTCAAGACGAAGACGTTTCTCCTGTACGAAGACCTGGCCCGAGAATACATGTTCAAAAGGATCGAAATACACTCGTACAACTCGAGCCTGGAAATCCTCAGACTTCCCGAGCCGCCGAGAAAGGTATTGGTACATTTCGGGGACGAAGTCTTCGAGTACCGATTGAACTGATTTCTGTAAAAAAATGTTTTTATGAAAAAAAAAAAAAAAAAAAAAAAAAAAAAAAAAAGGTCGAACGAGGTGTGTGTAAGGAAAGACTTTATGTCTTTGTCCACACACACCTCGTTCGGCCTTTTTTTTAAAAACAGACAGGTCGCCAATATTGAAAATATCTTAAAATAAAACTCGTACGTTTCGAAACGGATCGTCGCAAAAAACCGTATTCGGTATTAAAAAATCCCAACTTTTTTCGTTACCCGACTCGTGTGAAATAACGTGACGGAATTCCTCGAGCGTAAAACCCATACGTTCGATTTTTCATGAAATTTGAAACGACTCGACGAAATTCTGCAAGTATCAAAAAGAAGCGACAATTATAACTTTTTTCAGCTTTTCGATAAACTGGACTTTCGATTCTGGACTTGTAAAAAAATTCAATCTTGTTTCGCGTTCTGGACTTGTAAAATATTTCGAACAAATTTCCTAGTCATAGAAACCATGCATTTAAAAAAAAAAAAAAAAAAAAAAAAAAAAAAAAAAAAATTTTTTTTTTTTTTTTTTTTTTTTTTTTTTTTTTTTTTTTTTTTTTTTTTTTTCAAGGATGGAGGTTTGTATCTTTTACGCTTTTCAATCTTAGTTAAATTTATCGTAACGTTCTGGACTTGTAAAATATTTCAATCTTGTTTCGCGTTCTGGACTTGTAAAAAAATTCAATCTTGTTTCGCGTTCTGGACTTGTAAAATATTTCAATCTTGTTTCGCGTTCTGGACTTGTAAAAAAATTCAATCTTGTTTCGCGTTCTGGACTTGTAAAATATTTCAATCTTGTTTCGCGTTCTGGACTTGTAAAATATTTCAATCTTGTTTCGCGTTCTGAACTTGTAAAAATTTTCTAGTCATAGGAACCATGCATAAAAAAAAAAAAAAAAAAAAAAAAAAAAAAAAAAAAAAAAAAAAAAAATATATATATATATATTTTTTTTTTTTTTTTTTTTTTTTTTTTTTTTTTTTCGTTTGCTCTACAAAACGGTCTCGCGGAAAACCCGAGAACGCGTTTGCTACGAAACCTTTCGACCAAACTCATGTCCCTGAGCATCGCGAACGTGAGCGGAACCGTGAACGTGATGAATTACACGATGAACGTCACGAACAATCGCATCCACTCGACCAGGATCTCGGTCCCCGCCGGCGAAAAGCCGAAGGTCCGTTCTTCCGAATCCGAACGGCCCGCGAGAATCGTGCACGAACATTCCAGGTGCGTGGCCTCGCTGGCCGTGTCCGCGAACGGATTCACCCTGTTCGACGGACGATTCAGCGTGGTCCACGACGGGGGCCCGAGCAATTCCGGGTTGGTACGGGAAATCGCGAAACGCGGCGTCAGGAAACTGCACGTGTGCGACGACAGGACCTGGAAAAAAGTGAAAGATCTCCGAAAATCGTACCCGCACCTGTTGGGAAAAATGGAAGTGAAAAGGCACGAGGCCCCGAAGCACGCGAACGCGACGTGCGCTTACTGCCGATCCGCGAACTGTCACAGGTGGATCGCCGTGTCCTTGCTCTCGGAGGTTTTCGAAATATTTTTCGACCACGCGATCCACTGATTGAATTTTCGCGAAAAGAAAGGGGATGACAGAACGCTGGAGATTTATATACTTTACACTTTTGAATCTTAGTTAAATTTATTGTAGCCTTCTCGACTTGTAAAATATTTCAGATTTGATATCGCAGTCTGGACTCGTAAAAATTTTCAAAGAAATCTTTTTGAAAAAAATTTCATCATTACCATATAGTAAAAAAAAAAAAAAAAAAAAAAAAAAAAAAAAAAAAAAAAAAAAAAAAAATTTTTTTTTTTTTTTTTTTTTTTTTTTTTTTTTTTTTTTTTTTTTTTTTTTGAGTTTTCCTTCTTTCGAGAATCGAGTTCAAGTTTTCTGACGCAATATATCTGGAAGGTTACGCAATCCCGGGGTATAAATACAGGTGTGCGAGCCACATTCGTTCATTTGATCGTCGGTGCCAAAGGAGTTGCTACCAGAAGTTCTGCTGGACGGAAGATGGACTCGTGGGTAAGTCGATTTTCTGATTATTTCTTTAATCGTACTTTGAAGTTTTTGCCTCGCGCTCTGGACTTGTAATTTTTTTCAGTTTGCCTCGCAGTCTGACTTGTAAAAATTTTCAGTTTTGATCTCGCAGTCTGGACTTGTAATTTTTTTCAGTTTTGCCTCGCAGTCTGGACTTGTAATTTTTTTCAGTTTTGCCTCGCAGTCTGGACTTGTAATTTTTTTCAGTTTTGCCTCGCAGTCTGGACTTGTAAAAATTTTCAGTTTTGATCTCGCAGTCTGGACTTGTAAAAATTTTCAGTTTTGCCTCGCAGTCTGGACTTGTAAAAATTTTCAGTGTTGATCTCGCAGTCTGGACTTGTAAAAATTTTCAGTTTTGATCTCGCATTTTGGACTTGTAAAAATTTTCAGTTTTGATCTCGCAGTCTGGACTTGTAAAAATTTTCAGTTTTGATCTCGCAGTCTGGACTTGTAATTTTTTTCAGTTTTGCCTCGCAGTCTGGACTTGTAATTTTTTTCAGTTTTGCCTCGCAGTCTGGACTTGTAAAAATTTTCAGTGTTGATCTCGCAGTCTGGACTTGTAAAATTTTCAAAGAAATATTTTCGAAAAAAATTTCATTACCCTCTAGTAAAAAAAAAAAAAAAAAAAAAAAAAAAAAAAAAAAAAAAAAAAAAAAAAAAAAAAATATATATATATATATAATTTTTTTTTTTTTTTTTTTTTTTTTTTTAACGTTGGAGATTTATATACTTTACACTTTTGAATCTTAGTTAAATTTATTATAGCATTCTGGACTTGTAAAATATTTCAATCTTGTTTCGAGTTCTGAACTTGTAAAAATTTTTGAACAAATTTTCTAGTCATAGAAACCAGTTTTAGTTTTCCTTCCACCGCGTTTTCGAGAATCGAGTTCAAGTTTTCTGACGCAATATCTCTGGAAGGTTACGCAATCCCGGGGGTATAAATACAGGTGTGCGAGCCACATTCGTTCATTTGATCGTCGGTGCCAAAGGAGTTGCTACCAGAAGTTCTGCTGGACGGAAGATGGACTCGTGGGTAAGTCGATTTCTGATTATTCCTTTAATCGTACTTTGAGTTTTTTTGGAACAGATTGGAAATTTTTGCCCCGCGCTCTGGACTTGTAATTTTTTTCAGTTTGATCTCGCAGTCTGGACTTGTAATTTTTTCAGTTTTGCCTCGCAGTCTGGACTTGTAATTTTTTTCAGTTTTGCCTCGCAGTCTGGACTTGTAAAAATTTTCAGTTTTGATCTCGCAGTCTGGACTTGTAAAAATTTTCAGTTTTGCCTCGCAGTCTGGACTTGTAAAAATTTTCAGTGTTGATCTCGCAGTCTGGACTTGTAAAAATTTTCAGTTTTTGATCTCGCAGTTTGGACTTGTAAAAATTTCAGTTTTGATCTCGCAGTCTGGACTCGTAAAAATTTTCAAAGAAATCTTTTCGAAAAAAATTTCATCATTACCCTCTAGTAAAAAAAAAAAAAAAAAAAAAAAAAAAAAAAAAAAAAAAAAAAAAAAAAAAAATATATATATATATATATATTTTTTTTTTTTTTTTTTTTTTTTTTTTTTTTTTGAAAATTCAATGTATAAAAGTGTGCGTTTTCTTTCAGAAAACTAAGAAGACTCTTCGGACGAACAAATTGGTAAGTTTCGTGTTTTCTTTTTGTGTTTTTCTATCTTTTCTTCCGTTCGAGGCGCCGGAAACCCAGCGGTGTTAACTGAAAGCGTCTCGATCCCTCAGCTTTTTGTGTTTTTCTGTCTTTCTTCTCGTTCGGTGCACCCCGAAACCCAGCGGTGTTAACGTAAAGTGCCCGATCCCTTCTATCTTTTCTTCTCGTTCGAGGCGCCGGAAACCCAGCGGTGTTAACTGAAAGCGTCTCGATCCCTTCAGCTTTTTGTGTTTTTTGTCTTTCTTCTCGTTCGGTGCACCCGAAACCCAGCGGTGTTAACGTAAAGTGCCCGAACCCTTCGACTTTTTCTTCGAGGAGCCGGAAACCCAGCGGTGTTAACGGAAAGCGTCTCGATTCTTTTTCTGTCTTTCTTCTCGTTCGGTGCACCCGAAACCCAGCGGTGTTAACGTAAAGTGCCCGAACCCTTCGACTTTTTCTTCGAGGCGCCGGAAACCCAGCGGTGTTAACGGAAAGCGTCTCGATTCTTTTTCTGGCGTGTCGTTTCGTCCTTTGCTCGTGCGAGCGAAGATTCTCCGGACGTGCCAGCCAGGCGACAGATTCCAAGGACGTGCCAGCCAGGAAACAGATTCTCGGAACGTGCCAGCCAGGCAACAGATTCGAAGGACGTGCCAGCCAGGAAACAGATTCTCCGGACGTGCCAGCCAGGCGACAGATTCGAAGGACGTGCCAGCCAGGAAACAGATTCGAAGGACGTGCAGGCCAGGAAAAAGGGGTGAGTATTCTTTTCGTTTTTTCACAGGCATTTTTTTTTCACTCCGAGTCGGATTCGCTTCGAGTCAGTGCGCGTTCCGCCAATTACCGAGCGAAAAAAACCAGGCGCGAGTCAGGTAGTCCGTTTGATCCTGGTCTTGCGGCAAAAGACTAGTTTTTCAGAGCGCGTGTTTAACGAAAAACGCGCGGTTCTAGCGCGTTCTCAAAAACCAGTTTCACGAATCAAAAAGTCCTTTCCTTGGTGCTGGTCTTGGGAGGCACGGTTCGTCTCGAGAAACAGTTTTTTCCCGAGACGAACGCGCGGATAGGAAAGAGCCATCTCGGACGAATTCGATCTCGGAGTCGGAGTGTTTTCTTAACTATTTTTTTTTATTCGACCCATCGAGCCATTCCTTCGTCTTCGGGCGAGCGAGGAGACGTGCAATGCCTTCAGCGACTGCGTCGGTGAATCGCTCGTTCGATCCGGCGATGCGTTTTCGTGGATCGGGGCTCGGGCCGAATCTCGAATTTTTCTTAAATGTTTTTTTTTCGACCGATCGAACTCGTTCCTTCGTCGTCGTTCGAGCGAAGAGACGTGCAATGCCTTCAGAGACTGCGTCGGTGAATCGCTCGTTCGATTCGGCGATGTGTTTTCGTGGATCAGGGGTTCGAAAGGTCTAGAATTTTTTCGAAACGGGTTCCCGTTCTTCTCTCTCTCGGTGTCCCCGTTTTATACGCCGGCCGGAAGCCGTTCGGGCTCTCGAGCGTGGATTTTCTCGACGATCTGTTCCCAGACGCCAAGCCGCGGATTTTCGGAGGGTTTCTTTTGTCTCCGGCGAACGTTTAAGGAAAGCACTCGATATAATTTCCCTTGCGGGAGATTTCGCGTGGCCTCTGGAGCGAGAATCGATTTTCGGGTCGATTCCCGTTGCAGCTGCGTGTGGTCTGACCTGGTACGCACCGCAGAAAGGCGTGGCGGGTAGACACTTTCCAGTTCGGTGGAAAAGATACCGACGGCGTCGACGGAGACAATCGACGCGTTTTTCTTCTCGAATCGGGAAGGAAAACGCGAACCGGTCCGCGGCGAACATCTTTTCACGCACCCCCGGCGCCAGAAAAAGTCCGGGAGTAAATTTGCCATCGAGCTGTCTCAGACATGCCGCGGTGAATCCAATCCCAGTTGTGACGGCGTTTTTTCGTTTTTTATGTTTTTTTATCTTTTTCTCGAGGAGGTGCGTAAAGATGGCGTTCCCGTTCGGTAAACCGCAGTAACCGTCCACCTGCTCGGTAACGCAGATGAATCTTCGGACGATGCTGGCCGATGCGAGATCGGTCGGTAGGTGGCGGCGATCTGCGCGTAAACCGTTTAGGCACCCCGAACGGAACGAGCTACGATGTGCGGCTCTGGGACTTTTCGAATGACTGAATTTTCCGCCGAGAATCACTCGTTCTGCCGATGGCCGGTGGAAAAACGCGGGGCCGACGAGCGAGAAAACGGGAACCGTACCGCGGAATCTCTGGAAACGAGGTGAGTGAAATTTTTATTTTTTCAATAAAGTTTTTTACAAACGCTCGTGTACGTGTCTGTTTCTTGAGTCGAGTCCTTATTTTTTTCTTCCCACGCAGACAGAAAACAGATCCGTCGGGCGGGAACAGAGCGAAAAAAAATTTTCTGGTAATAAAAAACGCTGGTTCTCCTTCGACGGATCGCGTACTTTATTCTCACACGCTCTAGGAACTCTGTTTTTTTCGAATCGATTCGATTTCTTTTTCAGGTTTTCTCTTTCAGATTTTCTCTTTCAGCTCTTCTTTTTCAGCTCGTCCGTCGTTTCATCATTTCATCATCCGATTTCCCGTCCGATCATTCCATCATTTCATCGTTCCGTACCGAATCCCAAATCCCAAATCCCAAATCACGAGCCCCATCCCATCATATCCGATCGTTCCACCGTCCATTCGCCCCGTCCAAACATTCCACCACACCCGAATCCCGAGCCCCGTCCGATTATTCCATCGTCCATTCCTCCACTGCCCTGAATCCCGAATCCCTAACCCCGTCCGATCATTCCACCGTCCATCGTCCCTTCGCGCACTGCCCCCAATCCCGAATCCCGAGCCCCGTCCGATTATTCCGCCATACATCGTCCGTTCATCCCGACCGTTCGAAGTTTTCCGTGGTTTCCTTCGAACCTCGAGCGAATGCTGGTCGGGTTCGCCAAAGTCCCGCCACGGAGGGCAACAAATGATCAGGGTCAAAAAAGATTTCTAAACTTAACTTTTAAAAATATGATCAGGGTCAAAAAAAGATTTCTAAACTTGACTTTTAAAAATATGATCAGAGTAAAAATCCAAAACCTAAAAAAAAAAAAAAAAAAAAAAAAAAAAAAAAAAAAAAAAAAATTTTTTTTTTTTTTTTTTTTTTTTTTTTTTTTTTTTTTTTTTTTTTTTTTAAGGTTTGAATTTTTATATAATGTAGATTTTCGAATCTTGGTCAAATGTATTGTAGCGTTCTGGACTTGTAAGAATTTTCAAAAAAAAAAAAAAAAAAAAAAAAAAAAAAAAAAAAATTTTTTTTTTTTTTTTTTTTTTTTTTTTTTTTTTTTTTAATTTAGAGGAAACTTTGTCGCCTATAAATTCGACGCGGAATCGAGTAGTAAAAAAGGGTATTTATATTTTATAAGCTTTCGTAACGTTTTAAGCCTGGGGTTTCGTATCGATAGAAAATTCTCGACCGCTCGCATTATTCGTCTTTCGCGTCTCGAACCTATAAAAGGTGAGATCGCAGCATGGACGCACCGTTCGAAAAATTCCCGGAGGAGACGTCGAAACACCTCAAAGATTTCGACCGCGTCGAAAAGAAAAATCCCGACTGTTTCGGAAAAATGTCTCGTAAACGCGCGGAAAGAAAACGTCATCGAGGTCGCGCGTGTTCCCTCTGCAACGATTATTACGAATGTCTGAATTTAAAAGATCGAGAATTGGAAGAAAGAAAGAATCGGGTGTCCAGACACAGGGGAAAATCACCTCCGAAAACACCGGAACATTATTGGGAACCGGAAATTCCCGACGACGAAGAGTGTTTGAGACGCGGCTACATCGATCCCCCGCAACCGTATTACTTTCAAAAGACAAATAAATACGATAAAAAAGTTGTATCGAAAAATCTAAAAGACGTGAAAATTCAAAACTGTAATTGAAAGGAAAAATTCTCTCGATCCTATAACGTAAAAAAAAAAAAAAAAAAAAAAAAAAAAAAAAAAAAAAAATTTTTTTTTTTTTTTTTTTTTTTTTTTTTTTTTTTTTTTTTTTTTTTCAGGGTTGGAGATTTATATCTTTTAGACTTTTGAATCTTAGTTAAATTTATCGTAGCGTTCTGGACTTGTAAAATTTTTCACATTTAATCTCGCGTTCTGGACTTGTAAAATTTTTCACATTTAATCTCGCGTTCTGGACTTGTAAAATTTTTCACATTTAATCTCGCGTTCTGGACTTGTAAAATTTTCCACATTTAATCTCGCGTTCTGGACTTGTAAAATTTTTCACATTTAATCTCGCGTTCTGGACTTGTAAAATTTTCCACATTTAATCTCGCGTTCTGGACTTGTAAAATTTTCCACATTTAATCTCGCGTTCTGGACTTGTAAAATTTTCCACATTTAATCTCGCGTTCTGGACTTGTAAAATTTTCAACATTTAATCTCGCGTTCTGGACTTGTAAAATTTTCCAGATATTTATCCGAGAAAGTGTATAAAAGAAAGTGTATAAAATATCTCAATCCTATAATGTAAAAAAAAAAAAAAAAAAAAAAAAAAAAAAAAAAAAAAAAATTTTTTTTTTTTTTTTTTTTTTTTTTTTTTTTTTTTTTTTCAACGTTGGAGATTTATATACTTTACACTTTTGAATCTTAGTTAAATTTATTGTAGCATTCTGGACTTGTAAAATATTTCAATCTTGTTTCGCGTTTATTACAGGATCACGCGTACATTATAGGATCGAGAGAATTTTTATTGCTCGGAGAAACTTTTCGAAATATTTTACGAGTCCGCGACGCGAGATCAAAACTGAAAAATTTAGCGCAAACACTCGTAAATAAAGAATTTTTTCCTTCGGTATTTTACAATAATGGCGATGCTACCGACGCAAAAAAACGGGCCGAACGAGGCGCGTACGGACAGAGACTCAGAGTCTCTCCACACGCGCGCCTCGTTCGACCCGTTTTTTCTTTCTCTTTCGGTGGAAGAGAGATTACGACAGTCTGTACTCGAAAGTCCGTTCGCCGAAACGAACCAGCAGGCTTTCGGGCGGCTCCGGCAGATTCATGTTCTCCAGGCTCTCGTTCGTCAGGCGAATTTCCAGGTTTCTCGCCGCGAAATCCCTGGCCGCGGTCTCGTACATCTCCGCGGTCGCGCGCGAGAATTCTTCCAAGAATTCCTCGAAGCTGGGCGCGTTCCGATAGTCTTCGACCCCGATCTTCACTTCCTGGGCTTTTCTCCGGTCCGTGCAGGGCCTGACGGGCTCGAGAAGGGACACCCTCGGTACTTCGGGATTCCGGAACCAGAATCGGATCATGCGGGCGGATCTGTCGCCGCAGTCTGCGAGCAGATCCAGGGTCTTTTCCACGGAGAATATCCTGGTTTTCAGCGCGGAACGGGGCAAGTCCGTTTTCCTGCGGACGACGTCCCGCACTCTGAGCGCGGCGAGTCTTTCGCCCGGCCGGCGGAGATTCTCGCGGCCCAGGATCCGGATCACGTCCATCGCCCTCAGGAAAGGCCGGCCGTCGGAAGACACGACTATCAGGATGGGAACGGGCAGGCGATCGTGGCACAGGTTGAAGAACATGGCGAGAGTGACAAAAAAACGAAGGCTAGAGTGACAGAGATTCGACAGCACGGTAGTCTCAGGCAGAATGATTTTCTTTTCGCCCAGAGTCCCGCATTTATACCCGATCGATTGCGCAACATCCCGTTTCGCCGGAAAAGATTGCGTGCGCAACATCCCGTTTCGCCAGAAAAAGATTGCGCGCGTGCCAGGAAATCACGCGTCCGAGAAAAGACTGGGCGGTTTCCCGTGACCTAGAAGAACGGATGCGGAACTTGCTTTCGAGACGAAAAAAGATCTTGCGCGTGCCAGGAAATCACGCGTCCGAGAAAAGAATGGGCGGTTTCCCGTGACCTCGAAGAACGGATGCGGAACTTCCTTTCGAGACGAAAAAAAGATCTTGCGCGTGATTTCAAATCATCTCTATTCTATATTGAAAAAAAAAAAAAAAAAAAAAAAAAAAAATTTTTTTTTTTTTTTTTTTTTTTTTTTTTTTTTTTTTTTTTTTTTTTTGCCACAGACTTTTCCTTCCTTTTATATAATTTAGATTTTCGAATCTTGGTTAGGTTAGATTTATTGTAGCGTTCTGGACTCGTGAAATGTTTCGAAAGATTTTCAATAACAATTATTTCAAACACGTAACGTAAAAAAAGTGCAAGAATCCAGCTCGGAAAGAAATATTTACCCTTTCGAACGGAAAGAAAATATCCAAGAAAATCGATATCCGAGAATATTATCGACTGTCGTTTGTAAAAAACAACACGGTTTATCAAAAAGCCGAAAAAAGTTATGACTGTCGACCTGTATCTTATATAATACAGGTTGACAATACAATTTTGACACTATGGTCAGCCCGTATACAAACATGGAAGATCCAATCTGAAAATAATTGATTTTTATTATTATAAAAATCATCTCTATCCTATATTGTAATATTGTAATATCCTATATTGTAATTTTATATAATTTAGATTTTCGAATCTTGGTTAAATTTATTGTAGCGTCCTGGACTCGTGAAATGTTTCGAAAGATTTTCAATAACAATTATTTCAAACACGTAATGTAAAAAAAGTGCAAGAATCCAGCTCGGAAAGAAATATTTACCCTTTCGAACGGAAAGAAAATATCCAAGAAAATCGATATCCGAGAATGTCATCGACCTGTGTCTTATATTTAATACAGTTTCGACACTGCGCCGCGCTCGGTTCCGAAACGCGAGTTTTATTCTTCTGAATTTTACAATATTGGCGATGCGTCCGATTTAAAAAAACGGGCCGAACGAAGCGCGTCCGGGTCGAAAAGACTCGCGTCTTTTCACCCTTCGCACCTCGTTCGGCCCGTTTTTTTCTTTTTTTTCAAAGTTTTTTTTTTCACTCTCGTTCCAGCCGGTCTCTCGCCCACTCGGCGAAGAAGAAACACTCGACTTTAGCGCAGTGAGCCGCGGCCCCTTTCCCTTTCAGTTTTCCGTGGTGTCCGCAGTCTCTGACCGCCGATTTCATGGGATGCAGCAAGTCGTCGAATTTCGGGCATCCGAAATTTTCCAGGTTCACGCAAGGTATGTCCAGTTCTTCCAAGACGTCCTTTTCGACGTGGCCCCCCTTATACGCGACCAGGCGCTTTTCCACCGTGGCGTTTTCCTCGTACACCACGCGCAGGAGGATTTTCAGGAAATCTTCGTCGAACAGGTCCGTTTCTCCGGGCAGGCTCCGGAGCGACATTCCGTGTATCCTGTCGGTGCAATAGCGGACGCTCTGCCATTCTTTTGGGGTCGGGGTCAGATGGTCCAGCCGGAACCTGAAACAACGACAGTCGTTTCTGGTCAGCGAAGCGAATCCCATCTCGCGGGCCCGAAATTTCTTGTCGATGCGAAATCCGTCGAGGTCCAAGACCATGCAGACTTCGGACAGGCTCATGGCGGCTTGTTTTTCGAGAAAAGACAGCAGAGTGATGCGGAGAGAAAATTTTCGACGTGTCCGCTGGCGAGAACAGAAATTCAGAATGATTTTCCCTTCCCCCGGAGACACGCATTTATACGCGCGATCGACCTCGATCGGTTCCGGAAAGGCGCGTTCGCGGAAAAAACACAGGGCCGCGGAAATCACGCGGGAGATAAAAATAAAAACGTGTCCGGTCGCGCCTTCCGGATTCGTCGCTTCGAGGAAAAAGATTGCGCAACTTCCCGTGACCCCGACGGCTTGTCGCTACCGACCGGAAGTTCTGGAATAAATCCGGCACGAGTTCGAAAACGTAAAAGATACAAACCTCCATCCTTGAAAAAAAAAAAAAAAAAAAAAAAAAAAAAAAAAATGTATCTTTTACGCTTTTGAATCTTAGTTAAAATTATAAGTGTATAAAATATCTCAACCCTATAATGTAAAAAAAAAAAAAAAAAAAAAAAAAAAAAAAAAAAAAAAAAAAAAAAAATTTTTTTTTTTTTTTTTTTTTTTTTTTTTTTTTTTTCAAGGATGGTGGTTTGTATCTTTTACGCTTTTGAATCTTAGTTAAATTTATCGTAGCGTTCTGGACTTGTAAAATATTTCAATCTTGTTTCGCGTTCTGGACTTGTAAAATATTTCAATCTTGTTTCGCGTTCTGGACTTGTAAAATATTTCAATCTTGTTTCGCGTTCTGGACTTGTAAAATATTTCAATCTTGTTTCGCGTTCAGGACTTGTAAAATATTTCAATCTTGTTTCGCGTTCTGGACTTGTAAAATATTTCAATCTTGTTTCGCGTTCTGGACTTGTAAAATATTTCAATCTTGTTTCGCGTTCTGGACTTGTAAAATATTTCAATCTTGTTTCGCGTTCTGGACTTGTAAAATATTTCAATCTTGTTTCGCGTTCTGAACTTGTAAAAATTTTCGAACAAATTTCCTAGTCATAGAAACCATGCATGAAAGTAAAAAAAAAAAAAAAAAAAAAAAAAAAAAAAAAAAAAAAAAAAAAAAAAAAAAAAAAAAAAATTTTTTTTTTTTTTTTTTTTTTTTTTTTTTTTTTTTTTTTTTTTTTTTTTTTTCGAGGTTGGAGAATTACATCTTTTACGCTTTCGAACTCGATGAGATATTTTCGTCGAGGTCACCGGATGTTATGCCGTCTTTTCCTCGAAGCGACGAATCAGACAGGCGTTGCGCGACCGGGCGACCTCGTTTATTTCTGTCTTTCCTTCCGATCCTTATCGTTCTGGAAATCCGGTTGCGCAACTTCCCGCGGCCCGAGCGTATAAAAGCCAGAGCTTCGGGCCGAAAGCATCATTTCGATTCTTCATCGAGACCTGCGTGCCCGACCGCCGATCGTTTCATTTTTCCTTCGTGTTTTTCGAAAAGCCATGAACACCAAGAAATCTTTCAAGGGAACGGACGTGTTCCCCAAACGCCCGTCTACGTCTGTCTACAGACTCCAGTGTCCCGAAAAAAACTTCAAGTGCTGGACTTCCAATAAGGACGTGAAGGTTTTCGTCCCGTTCATGAACGAAGACCGCAAGATATATTTCTGCAAGCACGTAGGCCACGACGGAAACATGTCCAGCGTGCAGTACATGGGAAAAGAATGCCAGAGATTCGACTCGTTTCACCCCGAGAGCATAGACTGGTCCCTGATCGCCACCAGGTACAGGAGAAACCCGAGGCAGGAGTTTCGGAAGAACGCGGACGTGAGGATGAGCTTCAAGATGGAAAATCAGTTTCTCGTGAAAGCTTATTTCACGTTCGGCCTGAGAACCGTGACGGAAGGCACGATCCATCTGATCCAGACCCTGAACGTGCCCTTGCTGTTTTATCTGCTCCCGAGAACGATGGGGAGAAAAGAACTGAGCCGCGAAGACAAACTGTTTCATTACGACAACGTCCATCTCTTCGACAGGAGAATTTTGCTGGCCGACGGCGCTTACGCCGTTCCCCCTGGAACCACGTACATGCTTTTCACGACTCAGAAGAATTTTTTCTCTCTGGATCTGTTGGCGAGCGATTTTCCGATTCCTTTCCGGACGACCGATCCCGTGGCCCAGCGAGTCACCAGACTGGAATGTTCGATGGATTTTCCACCCCAGACCCCGTACATCGACGACGAAAGGGACGAAGACGAAGATCGGGCCGCCATGCCGCCGCCTCTGCCACGATCGGAATCTAGTACTTTTTCGTATTTCGAACCGCAGCCCGGCCCTTCTTCGGCTTCTTCGTATGTCGAACTGCAGCCCGGCCCTTCTTCGGCTTCTTCGTATTTCGAACAGCAACCCGTGACTTCTCCTTATTTTCCACCGCAACTTTGCACTTCGTCTTACTTTCAGCGGCAAAAGCGGGCCAGGACCGAAGCGGAAAGCGATTTCGACGAGTTTTTCGTGCCCGAAGAACCGCAGCAAATGCCAGAAGCGCCGCAGCAAATGCCAGAAGCGCCGCAGCAACAGATCACGTACTGGCTGATTCCCAATCCGCCGATTCTGGAAAGGCGCGTGGTCACGGCTTCTCCGGATTTCGTGAAAAATTACCAGATCTTGAACTCGAAGGTCTTGGACGATCCGAAAGCGGTGGTTTTTCGCAGCGAAGAACCGGATCCGGAACCCTTGGACTTGACGATCCCCCGGAACGCGGAATGCGTGGATCTGACGGGAGAAATGCACGAAAACTCCGACGGTTCGAATCCAGAAACGCCCGATTCGGAAAACTCTGACGTTTCGAATCCCGAGAATTTCGCAGACTGCCCCCAGGTCGACCGATCCGATTCTCCAGAAAAAGAATTGGATCTGGATGCCATGTTGGACATGCCCTTCGATCCGAAAGAAGACGTCGCCCTGGACAGCATCATTTCCGACCTGTACAATTCTTCTCCCGCCATGAATTATGATCTGTGTCCTTCTGTGTTGTAAAAAAAACTCTTGTAAAAACTCTTGTAAAAAAATATTTGTGATACTTGTAAACCTGAACAAAAAAAAAAAAAAAAAAAAAAAAAAAAAACGGGTCGAACGAGGCCTGTGAGGAAAGATACGTATCTTTCCTCACAGGCCTCGTTCGACCCGTTTTTTGCGTTAAATATACAACCAATATTGAAAAATTCTTCAGAATAAAACTTGTACGTTTCGAAACAAAGTGTTATGGTGACGTATTTGATGATACTGTGCCGCGTGACACTTGGCTTTTTCTCTAGTCTAACAAATAACTTTACTTTTTCCATTATCCGACTGTTTTCGTATACACCAGTTTCTCCATTATTTTTTCACAAGTTTTCCTGCTTACATAAAACTCTATAATGTAAAAAAAAAAAAAAAAAAAAAAAAAAAAAAAAAAAAAAAAAAAAAAATTTTTTTTTTTTTTTTTTTTTTTTTTTTTTTTTTTTTTTTTTTTTTTTTTTTTTTTTACATGGTTTCTATGACTAGGAAATTTGTTCGAAAATTTTTACAAGTTCAGAACGCGAAACAAGATTGAAATATTTTACAAGTCCAGAATGCTACGATAAATTTAACTAAGATTCAAAAGCGTAAAAGATACAAACCTCCATCCTAAAAAAAAACGAACGGAAAGAAAATATCCAAGAAAATCGATTTCCGAGAATGTTATTGACTGTCGCGTGCAAAAAACAACACGGTTTATCAAAAAGCTGAAAAAAGTTATAACTGTCGAACTGTATCTTATATAATAAAGTGTAAGAATCCAGCTCGGAAAGAAATATTTACCCTTTCGAACGGAAAGAAAATGTCCAAGAAAATCGATTTCCGAGAATATTAATGACTGTCGCGTGCAAAAACAACACGGTTTATCAAAAAGCTGAAAAAACTAAAATATTTTACAAGTTCAGAACGCTAGCATAAATCTGATCAAGATTCGAAAATCTAAATTATATAAAAATCTCAATACTGAAAAAAAAAAAAAAAAAAAAAAAAAAAAAAAAAAAAAAAAAAAAAAATTTTTTTTTTTTTTTTTTTTTTCATAGTTGGAAAAATATCAATACTACGACTCGTGAAAAAAATTAAATATATTTTTCGATGCGGTAGTTTTCGAATCTCGGCCGAATTCGTTCTACGACTTCCTGTCGCCGTTTCGGCCGAATCGATTACGCAACTTCCCGTGACCTCGGTCGGTCGCGTTTCGTACGACCGCGGATGAAAAAAACACGCGTGGCCTCGTTTTTCTGGAATCCGGTTGCGCAACTTCCCGCGATAACAGGCCGCTTTTGTTCCGGCGTTTCCTGTCGTTCCGCGTATCGAGTTGCGCAACATCCCGCGACCGAAAGGAAATCGTGGGAAGACGAACACGTGTTTACCCTTTTTTCTCGGAACGGGTGCGGCGACCCGGAAAGATTTGTTTTCTTCTGCGAACCGGATTGCGCAACGTCCTTCCCCGGGGGCTTTTTTTATCTGCCTGGAGGAAACCTTCGGATAATTTCGGCTGGGGATTTCCTGTCGTTCTTCGAACCGGTCGGGGCCGCGGGAAACGCGCGACCTCGATGTTCCGTATAAAAAGGCGAAGATATTCTGATCGAAATCATACCCTCCTGAGTTTTCGTAGCGCGCTGTCGCTGTTGCTGTTGCTCCGCTGATTTTTCATTTACTCGTTGCCAGAGTCCCGTTGGATTTTAAATTTCGTTTACTCGTTGCCAGAGTCTCGTCGGATTACGTTTTCTTTACTCGTTGCCAGAGTGCTGTTGGATTTTAAATTTCATTTACTCGTTGCCAGAGTGCTGTCGAATCGGATCGATTTTCTCGGACGAGATGGCTCTGAATTTCGAAGACCTGGAAGGACTGATGGAATGGTGTGACGAACAGTGTTCCGACCGGAACGGAGTCTACGATCCGTACCGCATGGTACTGCACACGCCGCTCGTCACTTACGAAGAAGATCGTCCTTGCCCGCCGGATCCGATGCCGGTTTCGTCCGGAGAAGAAAAGTTTTCGGAGGTTTTCGCCCTGGAAGAATCCGTTTTCTTGCCGCCGCCTGCACCGATGCCCGAGCCTGAAAAATTCTCTCCCGTTTTCTTGCCTCCGGAAAATCTCGCCCCGGAAGAATCGAAGAAGGCTCTCGTTTTCTCGCCGCCGATAGAAAAAAAACCAGTTCCTGTGAAATCCGAGCCACCCCGAGAAAAAAAACCAGTTCCTGTGAAACCCGAGCCCGCGAACAAGAAACTGAAAAAAACTGTTCCTGCCGAAATTCCTGCGAAACCAGAGCCCGTGAACGAGAAACTGAAAAAGCCTGTTCCCGCCGAAATTCCTGTGAAACCAGAGCCCGTGAACAAGAAACTGAAAAAAACTGTTCCTGCCGAAATTCCTGTGAAACCCGAGCCCGTGAACGAGAAACTGAAAAAACCAGTTCCTGCGAAACCCGAGCCCGTGAACGAGAAACTGAAAAAGACTGTTCCCGCCGAAATTCCTGTGAAACCAGAGCCGCCCCGAGAGAAAGAACCTGTTCCTGCCGAAATTCCAGAGAAACCAGAGCCGCCCCGAGAGAAAGAACCTGTTCCTGCCGAAGATTTTCGGAAAAGGAAATTTTTCGAAGCCGTGGAGTCCTCCAGAGCTAAAATTAGAGAGGGGTTGAAACACTTCAAGATCCCGAAGAGAACGCCGGTTCCCGAAGAGAAATCGAAACCGATTTCTCGCGAAAAGATGGTTTCGAAAGCTGCGGAGCCGAAGCGGAAAAATCTTCGAATTCCTCGGACGAAGAAAGAGGAAAGGAAAGTGTTTCGAGCCATGGAGATTGCCCCCGCCCGGTCGAAAAAAGACGAGGTTTTCAAAATACCCTTTCAGAAAACTAGAGATCTTTGGAAACACGTTACGAAATTCGAGCCTTCCAAGTTCACTTTCGACTCGGATTCTATCCTGATTCTCTCGCCGGATGCGGAGGATTACAAGTACATTTTTAATCTGAAAGGAAAAAGCTTCCTGAAATTCAAAGAGCAGTACGAGAAAAACTTTGTGTGATGGACATTTTTCCACTCGATGTTTCGAAGAACTGTTCGAAAAAAAAACTGTGTGAGAGACATTTTTTCCACCTGACGTTTCGAAGAACCGTTCGAAAAAAAACTTTGTGTGATGGACATTTTTCCACTCGATGTTTCGAAGAACTGTTCGAAACAAAAAACTTTGTGTGAGAGACTTTGTTTCACCTGATGTTTTCCCCCTTTCGTTTTCGAACGGGTGAGAAAAATTGTTAGAGGTGAAAGTGAAAAAATGGGTCAGAGGCGGGTTCATACCCGCCTCTGACCCATTTTTTTGCGACGCTTCGTTTACCAATATTGACGAAACGTAAAAGTTTCACTCGTGTATTTTTCTTCTCGAAACGAGGAGACTTTTTCGCCTGATGTTTCCCCCCCCGTTCGAAAAAGAAAGAATGCGAAAAATTGTTAGAGGTGAAAGTGAAAAAATGGGTCAGAGGCGGGTTTATACCCGTCTCTGGCCCATTTTTTTGCGACGCTTCGTTTGCCGATATTGACGAAACGCAAAAGTTTCACTCGTGTATTTTTCTTCTCGAAACGAGTAATAAACGGAATTTTATCCTGTAATGTTTTGTCGTCTGTTTTTGTTTCTTTCCGCTTTGGGATGCGCGATCTGTGGATGATTCGGTGGAACTGCTTTCGATTTTTAAACTGTTTTCCTTCGGAAGTTTGATCTTTGCGATTCGATGAAATTAATGGAGGAAATTTAGAAATTTAAAATTGTTCATTGGCCTTGGAACGCGCGATCTGGATGATTCGGTGGAACTGCTTTCGATGGTCTCGGTTTTTCTTCGGAAGTTTGATCTTTGCGATTCGATGAAATTAATGGAGGAAATTTAGAAATTTAAAATTGTTCATTGGCCTTGGAATGCGCGATCTGTGGATGATTCGGTGGAACTGCTTTCGATTGTCTCGGTTTTCCTTCGGAAGTTTGATCTTTGCTATTTGATTCCGGATAGGATTCGATGAAATCGATGGAGGAAATTTAGAAATTTAAAATTGTTCATTGGCTTTGGAATGCGCGATCTGTGGATGATTCGGTGGAACTGCTTTCGATGGTCTCGGTTTTTCTTCGGAAGTTTGATCTTTGCGATTCGATGAAATTAATGGAGGAAATTTAGAAATTTAAAATTGTTTGTTGGCTTTGCAATGCGCGATCTGGATGATTCGGTGGAACTGCTTTCGATTGTCTCGGTTTTTCTTCTCGAAACGGAACTGGGGAGTTTGTTGATGAGGGTGACTGGTTGGTAGAATTTATTATGGGATTCGATGAAATCGACGGAGGAAATTTAAAATTTAAAATTGTTCGTTGGCTTTGAGATGGTAGTCGTGTTGAGAGAAATGTTTTTCTTTCCCTTTTTCTGTTTCGAATGGGGAAGGGAAAACGGGCCGCCTCTGGCCCGTTTCTTCGAGACGCGTCGTGTACCGATATTGATGAATCGAAAAACTTTTACTCTGACGCGAAAGAAACTAGATTTTTACCCGATAGTGTTTTGTTTCTCGAACCGTTCGTCGTTGGTTTTTCGTTTCCCCGTCCCCCTCTCCCCCCGCGAATTATTTTTCCCCGAACCGTGATTCGACTGTCGAGAGTTTAATTTTTACGCGTTCCCCGTGCGAACGACCTCGGACCCTTCGTCGTTGTCTTTTCCTTCCCCGTTTTCGCTTCTTTTTCGGATTCGGAAAAAACCCGCGGGGGTCAGAGTGCTCGAAGATTAAATCGTCCGACTGTCAGAGAACGGTTTACGTACCGCGATCGAACGCACGGTCCTTCGTTCGCGGTACCTGCCGTAAGAGTAATGTCGGACGCGCTTCGAACGGTCTGCATCGCGATGCGCTTATTTTTTCTCCGAGTTTGGCGGAAACCCGAGTCTCGTACCCCCGACGAAGCGAAATGGATCGTCTTCCACGTTCCGCGGCCGATCGACCCGCCGAATGTCGATCGCGGGGGGTCGGCGGGCGGGAAGGATCGAGACTTAGAAAAATGAACCGTAGAGGAAAAAACGACCGGTCGTCGAGAAATGTGATTATTTGAAAGCGGAGGGTCGGGTCGCACGAAAAGCCACGAATACGAGACGCGAGAAAAATCAATCTACTTAAATAGTCGAGTAAAAAAAAAAAAAAAAAAAAAAAAAAAAAAAAAAAAAAAAAATTTTTTTTTTTTTTTTTTTTTTTTTTTTTTTTTTTTTTTTTTTATATGTATGATTTCTATGACTAGGAAATTTGTTCGAAAATTTTTACAAGTCCAGAACGCGAAACAAGATTGAATTTTTTTACAAGTCCAGAACGCTACGATAAATTTAACAAAGATTCAAAAGCGTAAAAGATACAAACCTCCATCCTTGAAACGGCGATTTCTCTCCTGTTTTCGGCGAGTTCCTTTTTCATTTCGTCGTTTTCCAGTCGGAGTCTCGAAATTTTTTCCTTCGGCAGATATTTGATTTCCTGTTCCGATTCCTCTTGCTTTCTTTCCCGTCGAGCCGTTTCCCGTTTCGAGTCTGCGAGCCTCTCTTCCAGCGACTCGCGTTTGCTTTTCAGACCCGCGTTTTCCGATTCCAGTTCCCTGTTTGGAGACTCGAGTTCACGGAACCGATCGTCGATCACAGGTTTGAAATCGCTGATCGGGCCCAGAGTTCTTCGCCCGCGACGAAATAGAAGCGAATCTTTCGCGAGAAGAAACTGAAAAATTTCAAGTCCAGAGCGCGAAGGTAAAAGTCCAGAATGTCAGGGGAAATGTATAGAGGTAAATCTTTAAGTTTTAGTTTTTCAAAGGGTTATATTTCAAAAAAAAAAAAAAAAAAAAAAAAAAAAAAAAAAAAAAAAAAAAATTTTTTTTTTTTTTTTTTTTTTTTTTTTTTTTTTTTTTTTTTTTACATTATAGAATTGAGATATTTTATACACTTTCTTTTATACACTTTCTCGGATAAATATCTGGAAAATTTTACAAGTCCGGAAAGCGAGATTAAATGTGGAAAATTTTACAAGTCCGGAAAGCGAGATTAAATGTGGAAAATTTTACAAGTCCAGAACGCGAGATTAAATGTGGAAAATTTTACAAGTCCAGAACGCGAGATTAAATGTGGAAAATTTTACAAGTCCAGAACGCGAGATTAAATGTGAAAAATTTTACAAGTCCAGAACGCGAGATTAAGTGTGGAAAATTTTACAAGTCCAGAACGCGAGATTAAGTGTGGAAAATTTTACAAGTCCAGAACGCTACGATAAATTTAACTAAGATTCAAAAGTCTAAAAGATATAAATTCCCAACCCTAAAAAAAAAAAAAAAAAAAAAAAAAAAAAAAAAAAAAAAAAAAAAAAAAAAAAAAAATTTTTTTTTTTTTTTTTTTTTTTTTTTTTTTTTTTTTTTTTTTAGATCGATTTGGTCTAAAGTCTGTCCGACCATAATCCAATATAGCATCGTTTTTCTGGATGATTTTTTAAACGAAACATGGAAATAACCTCATAATTGTCCAAGTAATATTCAGCCGCAAAGTGCCTGATCGTCATAGAGGCGGTGTTGTTTTCTTTCCTCAAAGTTTGAAAATGTCACGGTCGAGACGGCGTGTAGAAAATCATTATTCTCCCAATCGCATACGCATTCCCCTTCGGGACGACCATCGCAAAATTCGAAAGACAACGGGGTCAACCAGGTATAAAATTTATCGCGACAAGGAGTTTTGCATTCTAAAATTACCGTTTCGTCCCTCTCGAGTTTCAAGACCAAGTCGTGTTTATGATCGTCATCCCATTCGGGTATCACACATTCGTTATTTTTCAGACGATATCGCGTTTGCCGTTGTCCCCAGTAAACAGTTTGTTCTTTTATGAAGATGCAGAACCAAAAGTAAAAATATTCGTTCGGGAAACGATACACCAAGACGTTGTTTCTCTCGAGACGGGTTAAATTAAAGTTTCGCAAGGTGGTTAAAGTCTGTCGCGCGTCATAAATAGGTACCTCGGCTCTGTGTAAATAACACAGATTCGGTTTTCGGAAAAAATCGCTGAAAAACCTGGCAGCGTACTCTATATTAAACGAATGCAACGTAAAGGCGAGACGATCGTAATCGACCGACAAACAGTACCGGTTCCAAGGATTGTCTTCGTCCGAATACCATCCCGGTTCCAGACCGCGAACCAGAAGATATAAATTCAGGGTCGACCGATACCAGACGCCGTTCAGGGCGAGATACGGTCGAAACGCTTCGATCGTGGACAAAGGGCCCGTTTTATCAGGAACAGGTACGAAGTCTTTTAAAATTTTCAGAATCACGACTACCGGTAAGTCGAAAAAGGGAAACGGTTGACCTTTACGTGTTTCGTCTGATTCGGGACCTCGAAAGAACAGGAACTTCGATCGTTCTCGTAATAATTTCGAACGCCGTGGATGAGAACAGATTTCGTACGGACGACGGCGCCCTATGGAAAGTAACATCCCGTCGACATGAATAAAGAATCTATTCCAAGCGGATACATGGAAAAAATTTTTCATCTCGAATGAATGAAAATGCGTCGATTGAAATAACCTTACGAAAATTTTACAAATCCAGAGCGCTGAGATAAAACTGGAAAATTTTACAAGTGCAAGAACGCCAGGGGAAAATGTATAGAGGTAAATCTTTAAGTTTTAGTTTTTCAAAGGGTTATATTCCCAATCAAAAAAAAAAAAAAAAAAAAAAAAAAAAAAAAAAAAAAAAAATTTTTTTTTTTTTTTTTTTTTTTTTTTTTTTTTTTTTTTTTTTTTTTTACTAGAGGGTAATGATGAAATTTTTTTCGAAAAGATTTCTTTGAAAATTTTTACGAGTCCAGACTGCGAGGCAAAACTGAAAAAAATTACAAGTCCAGACTGCGAGATCAAAACTGAAAATTTTTACAAGTCCAGACTGCGAGATCAAAACTGAAAATTTTTACAAGTCCAGACTGCGAGATCAAAACTGAAAATTTTTACAAGTCCAGACTGCGAGGCAAAACTGAAAAAAATTACAAGTCCAGACTGCGAGATCAAAACTGAAAATTTTTACAAGTCCAGACTGCGAGATCAAAACTGAAAATTTTTACAAGTCCAGACTGCGAGGCAAAACTGAAAAAAATTACAAGTCCAGACTGCGAGATCAAAACTGAAAATTTTTACAAGTCCAGACTGCGAGATCAAAACTGAAAATTTTTACAAGTCCAGACTGCGAGATCAAAACTGAAAATTTTTACAAGTCCAGACTGCGAGGCAAAACTGAAAAAAATTACAAGTCCAGACTGCGAGATCAAAACTGAAAATTTTTACAAGTCCAGACTGCGAGATCAAAACTGAAAATTTTTACAAGTCCAGACTGCGAGATCAAAACTGAAAATTTTTACAAGTCCAGACTGCGAGGCAAAACTGAAAAAAATTACAAGTCCAGACTGCGAGATCAAAACTGAAAATTTTTACAAGTCCAGACTGCGAGATCAAAACTGAAAATTTTTACAAGTCCAGACTGCGAGGCAAAACTGAAAAAAATTACAAGTCCAGACTGCGAGATCAAAACTGAAAATTTTTACAAGTCCAGACTGCGAGATCAAAACTGAAAATTTTTACAAGTCCAGACTGCGAGATCAAAACTGAAAATTTTTACAAGTCCAGACTGCGAGATCAAAACTGAAAAAAATTACAAGTCCAGAGCGCGAGGCAAAAATTTCCAATCTGTTCGAAAAAACTTCAAAGTACGATTAAAGAAATAATCAGAAATCGACTTACCCACGAGTCCATCTTCCGTCCAGCAGAACTTCTGGTAGCAACTCCTTTGGCACCGACGATCAAATGAACGAATGTGGCTCGCACACCTGTATTTATACCCCGGGATTGCGTAACCTTCCAGAGATATTGCGTCAGAAAACTTGAACTCGATTCTCGAAACGCGTGGAAGGAAAACTCAAGGGTAAAAAAAAAAAAAAAAAAAAAAAAAAAAAAAAAAAAAAAAAAAAAATTTTTTTTTTTTTTTTTTTTTTTTTTTTTTTTTTCATATACAGCATTTATCTACGGCGATTTTTATCAACGTCGGCCAACCGCCTTGTTCTTGAATCCAAACGTCCAAGTATTTTTCAAAGCTATTCCATAAGATCGACCAGGCAAAGTCGAACGCGTTTTCGGTCGAGTCGTTTCGCACATAACAGACGGTTGCTTCTACGAGGTACACCATGTAACCGATTATGTGACTCCAATCGATTCCGTACGGAAACGACTGCAGAAGCAAATTATTTAAACAATCCGATAGATTTTTAAAAGTTAATTTTGCTGTAACTACATCTCGAAGAATGCGCTGATTAAATCTGGTATAAAATCTATGTATTAGGAATTTAACGACTTGGATAGTTTCTTTCTCCTCTACGTTAACTGGGACGGAAGATATATCGAACGTATTGAAATTGCGGTTGGAAAGTAAATGCGTATAACTGTGCAAAACAACCACCTGTGTATTGATAGTCATTGCCGAAAATTTACCTCTAACAATCTTGACTGGCGTCTGGAATCGTTTAAATATAATTGGTAATTTTTTTTTTTTTTTTTTTTTTTTTTTTTTTTTTACATATTTGTATATTTGATACCAGTTTGACGCGTGGTTATTCATTTCTCGTCCGGGCTCTTCCGCGTTTACCGGTCTCTGGAGAAAAAAAACGCGTGCGCGAAAGGCGAAACTAGATTCGAGGCCGAAAACATCTTTTCCGTCGGAAAACGCGACGGCTACAGTGCTCGAAGATTTTCGCGACCGACTGTACGGAGACGGTCCGAATATCGCGAAACTCGACGCGCTCTAGATTTCGCGGTACCTGGCGATGCGAAGCAATGTTAAAAAAATTACGTCTCAGAGTGCACTCTCGGGGAAGCACGTGCTCGGAAGATTTTTCCGCCGACCGTGGAGAGATCGCCTCCGTACCGCTAGATTCCGACCCGACTCGAGTTTCGCGGTACCTGGAGGTACCGGTGAAAAAACGACCGAATGTGAAGAACGGTAATGTTTACCCGTTCGACGAACGAAAAAAGAAAGGGGAAGGCGAGTGTTTGGGCGACTCGTCATTAGAACGAAAAGTTTCGATGGCTGAAAATATCCGATTCCAATATGATTTTTTAACGTTTGCCGTCGCTGAAAACGAGAGCCGTCGCGATCCGTTTCGAATACCGCTTCCGCCGCCTCGTCCTTCACGAATGATCGAAGCTATTGAAAACGAAGATTACGATGCGTGCTGGATGTCGGAAAAACCGGTCGCGGAATCCGTAATCGCTTCGAAGGTTTTAGAGTACGCGTCGGAAATCGAAGACGATTTGAGATTAGATACCGCTTCTTTCGACCGTGCTTATGCGAATAGTAAAGTTGAAAAAATAAGACTCGACTCTGTATAAAATTCTTTTCGAGACAACAGAGGAAACAAATAAGTTTCAGATATAAATCTGCAAGCTAAAAAAAAAAAAAAAAAAAAAAAAAAAAAAAAAAAAAAAAAAAAAAAAAAATATATATATATAATAATTTTTTTTTTTTTTTTTTTTTTTTTTTTTTTTTTTTTTTTTTTTTTTGTATGATTTCTACCACTAAGAAATTTTTACAAGTCCAGAACTCTGGGCAAGATTGAAAATTTGTACAACTTAGACAATTGTAAAAAAAAAAAAAAAAAAAAAAAAAAAAAAAAAAAAATTTTTTTTTTTTTTTTTTTTTTTTTTTTTTTTTTTTTTTTTAGGGTTAGGGGGTTTATATCTTTTAGACTTTTGAATCTTAGTTAAATTTATCGTAGCGTTCTGGACTTGTAAAATTTTTCACATTTAATCTCGCGTTCTGGACTTGTAAAATTTTCCACATTTAATCTCGCGTTCTGGACTTGTAAAATTTTCCACATTTAATCTCGCGTTCTGGACTTGTAAAATTTTTCACATTTAATCTCGCGTTCTGGACTTGTAAAATTTTCCACATTTAATCTCGCGTTCTGGACTTGTAAAATTTTTCACATTTAATCTCGCGTTCTGGACTTGTAAAATTTTCCAGATATTTATCCGAGAAAGTGTATAAAAGAAAGTGTATAAAATATCTCAATCCTATAATGTAAAAAAAAAAAAAAAAAAAAAAAAAAAAAAAAAAAAAAAAAAAAAAATATTTTTTTTTTTTTTTTTTTTTTTTTTTTTTTTTTTTTTTTTAGGGTACAGACTTTTCCTTCGGTCCGGTAGACTACTTATATACGCGTTGTCCCTCTCGGGTTGTATACTAGCATTTCCTTTCCTCGTCCGGGTTCCTGTCTCGTGCCAGTCGCAATTCCAACCGGCTTCGTCTTCGACTCTCTTCGAAGAGAATCACAACTCTCGTCTTTCGTCAGAGTGAAATTTACCAAAACTCGCGAATCATGTTGATCCCGGCCGATCCTCCCGGCAATCCACCCGATTCCGGATCCCGAAAGGCGTCTCGTTCCGCGGAAACATCCGACGCCCTTCGCGTTTCGAAAAAGCCCCGAAGCGAATCCGCGGAATCGCGCGACGAGAACCGAAAGTCGCGTTTGCGTTTTCACGACGCAGACTTGGACACGGCGGCCTACTACGTGCGAAAATTTTCAGAAGGTAGATTGGAATGGCATCACCTGGTTCTCCGCGAAGAAATCGACGATTTTTGGTTCGTGCATTTCTCTGGAAAAGACGAAGAAGGTTGGTTCCATTACATCATCGCGTCGCCGAAACACTATCTCTGGCGCAACGCGTGGAAAAGTCGGAATTTGACCAGCGGGCAAGTCTCTCTGATCATGAACCCCGTCCATCTGGCTAGATTCCTCGTGAAAATGAGCGATTTACCTTTCGCCAATTTTTCTTTGCCGCCCGACAGCCTGTGGGTCCTGGCGAGTCTGTGGAAGGACGGATTGCGGACGCTGCTCGAAGACGGGGAAAAATCACCCCCGCCGAGATTTTGTTTTCCGGTGCGACAGAATTTCAGACCCGCGAAGAACGGTCCCACCGATTACTTTTTGTATTCGATGGACGGATCCGAGTTGTACTTTGAAAGGGACGACGGCCTGTGGGATTTGAACGAGGAAGAATGGGCCGAACTTCAGTTGAAATCGGGAAACGAGTTGATTCTAAAAACGTCGATTAGTAAAAAAAATCAACTGTAATTTCAGTTTCCAAAAACGTATATTTTTTCAAGTCTCTCTTTCAAAAAAAAAAAAAAAAAAAAAAAAAAAAAAAAAAAAAAAAAAAAAAAAATTTTTTTTTTTTTTTTTTTTTTTTTTTTTTTTTTTTTTTTTTTTTTTTTGTATGTGTGTATTATATTACTTTGCTAGAAAAATCGTGTTCTACTTTCTGAACAGATACTAAGATGGCGAGTTGTGATGATTCGACTCTTTTAGATTCATCTTGCGTTTGTTGTAATCCTCCAGATTTTAATCCTTATAAATCTATTGTCGATTCCGCACCTTTAGATAATTTGCTTGAACACAGAATAGACACTATAAATAGGTACTCTATTATGGAATTCAAAGGGCGAGGAATGAAAGAAGGAAAATCAAATGAGGAATTATTTATAAATCACATTGATCCAACGGAGTATGGAATAATTACACCAGAAAGTCAAGAACCCACGCAAAAACGTTTTGAGATGCAACAAAGTGGAACGAGAACTTGGAAACTTAAGATAAAAAAATACGAGATTTGTGTAAAATGTGCATCTCTCCCAGATTTAGAGACTAGGATTAAAAATATATTTTATATTCCATTATCAAATTGTTTAAGATAAAATTCTTTTGACAATATTTCAAAAAAAAAAAAAAAAAAAAAAAAAAAAAAAAAAAAAAATTTTTTTTTTTTTTTTTTTTTTTTTTTTTTTTTTTTTTTTTTTTTAAATGATGAAGATACTTAAAGACTTTCCTTCGGTTCGACTTGTGTATAATTTCCTTTTCTCGGATAGTGCATCTCGCTCTCGCCCGCCATTACATTCGACTTTCCTTTCGTGTCCGGTCAGCGATGGAAAAAAATCTCGTATCGCCTTCCAGTGTCCCACAGTCGACAGGGTCTGCTTGTTCCGAGATGAAAATTTCCCACGAATCGGGCCGCTACGTTTATATCCCAAAGACCTCAAGGTTGTCCTTTTCGGACGGATACTTGAACTCGATAGCTAAATGCGTGCGCGCGTTCTTAGACGGCGGTTTCGAATGGTATCACCTCGTTCTAGGCCAAGCTATAGATTTCGACCGTTGCACTCTACGAATCTTCGGCCGAGACGAAAAAGAACGCTACCATTTCGTCGCGGCGTGTCACGAGGGTCGTTTCGAGAAAGACGTGTGGGAAAAACTCGACATGGTCGACAAGCGTGCCAGTCTGATCTACGAACCCATCGAATTGGTTCGCGTTCTCGTCAGAACGAGTCGATTACCCATCGCCAATTACAAGTTGCCGCCTCACAGCCAGTGGGTCCTGGCGAGCATGTGGAAAGAAGGATTGCGGACTCTGTTCGATTACGAGAACGAAGAACAGACTCCGCCGCGTTTTTGTTTTCCGGTGCGAAAGCATTTCAGACCCACGAAAAAGGGCCCGACCGATTACTTTTTGTATTCGAGGGACGGATCGCCGCTATACTTTGAAAAAGACAATAGCTTGCTGGATTTGAACGACGACGAATGGACAGACCTTCAGTTTAAATTGGGAAACGAATTGATTCGAAACGACATCGATTAGTAAAAAATATAACGCCTAGTTTAGGTTTCGAAAATACCTTGTTTCCTGGACTTGTACAAATTTTCAATCTTGCCCAGAGTTCTGGACTTGTAAAAATTTCTGAGTCGTAGAAATCATGCATGTACAAAAAAAAAAAAAAAAAAAAAAAAAAAAAAAAAAAAAAAATTTTTTTTTTTTTTTTTTTTTTCCTATGGATGGAGATTTATATCTTTTAGACTTTTGAATCTTAGTTAAATTTATCGTAGCGTTCTGGACTTGTAAAATTTTCCACATTTAATCTCGCGTTCTGGACTTGTAAAATTTTCCACATTTAATCTCGCGTTCTGGACTTGTAAAATTTTCCACATTTAATCTCGCGTTCTGGACTTGTAAAATTTTCCACATTTAATCTCGCGTTCTGGACTTGTAAAATTTTTCACATTTAATCTCGCGTTCTGGACTTGTAAAATTTTTCACATTTAATCTCGCATTCTGGACTTGTAAAATTTTCCACATTTAATCTCGCGTTCTGGACTTGTAAAATTTTCCACATTTAATCTCGCGTTCTGGACTTGTAAAATTTTCCACATTTAATCTCGCGTTCTGGACTTGTAAAATTTTCCAGATATTTATCCGAGAAAGTGTATAAAAGAAAGTGTATAAAATATCTCAATCCTATAATGTAAAAAAAAAAAAAAAAAAAAAAAAAAAAAAAAAAAAAAAAAAATTTTTTTTTTTTTTTTTTTTTTTTTTTTTTTTTTTTTTTTTTCAGGATTGAAGATTTACACTTGTAAAAATTTTCAGTTTTGTTCTCGCAGTCTGGACTTGTAAAAATTTTCAAAGAAATCTTTTCGAAAAAAATTTCATCATTGCCCTCTAGTAAAAAAAAAAAAAAAAAAAAAAAAAAAAAAAAAAATTTTTTTTTTTTTTTTTTTTTTTTTTTTTTTTTTTTTTTTTTTTTTTTTTTTTTTTAGCTTATAGATTTATATTTGAAATTTATTTTCGTTTTTATACGCGACTCGCATTCTTTCGTCTCTTTGCTACAATTTTCTTTCCGCGTTCGATCATGGCGCTCGTTTCTCTCTACGTTCCCGACGGCGTGCCCAGAGATTTTTTAACTGCCGCCGAAGATTCGCAGCTCGTTCGCCTGGTTCCCGTGCTCACCGAGCCCCACGCACTTTTCGATCGAACCGATTCCTGCGCCTGTTCCACCCGCCACGGTCTGGCCATTCGTGGTCGGAGCGTCACGGTTCCGCGCGACGGACACGCCGTGGTTGGTTACCCCCTGTACGCTCTGCCGCCCGATTGCACGTCGGAAGAAACCAACGTCGTGGTCGCGTGGTTATCGCGCCACCGAATGAAAACCTTTCGGAGCGTCGTCGAGATCGGCGGCCCCTATGTCAAACACTACGACAAAGAAGAAACGTTGAAAAGAACTTTGGGACCGGCGACCCACGACGGCCTGTTTCGAAAAACTCGCCACGGAGAGTGTTGCGAAATCTACACTCTCGAGAAGGATCCCGTGTTTATGTTGAAATCCGTCGTGCTGTCGATTCACGGCCGGGGTCCGACCTTGGAAAGCGCTTGTCGGTCGAACGAAAAATGTTGAACGGGTAGACGAAAGACGTGAAATCGTCAGCGTCTCTCGTTCGAAACGTTGTCCGATAACGGTGTTTGCTCGTTTGAATTCACGTGACGTCATAAATAATTTCGGGTTTTTCGACATTTTGAAAAACGGCTCGAAAAACCACATTCGGATTAAAAATAAAGTGTAAAAAATGTCGGTCCAATGTGAAAATTATCCTACGGCGAAAAACGCATCGTTACTACTCGACCCCAGGAAGAAACCTCCGTTCGCCATAGGCGACTACGTACCCTATTACTGTAATCTGGGTTACGATTTCCGCGACAAAATGTCTTTCGCTATCGGAACGAATACTCCCGTGTTTCGATGCGAGCTGGATGGCGATTCTGCCGTGTGGAAGATGGATACGGAATGCGATCCGATAAACTGCGGCGATCCGGGGCAGGTGGATCACGCGACGAGAACGGGTTCGGATTTCTCATATAACGGCGAAGTGAGTTACGAGTGTAAGGACGGTTATAAAATGACGGGCAACAAATCTCTGTTTTGCGGGGCAACCGGATCGTGGGTGCCGTCGGTCGACAAAGTAAAATGCGAACCGCCGACTCTGCAAGATGTTCTAAATTCACCCAATTATATGACTTACGCTTTCCCGTTCCTGTTACTTTCGATGATTATGGCTGGCAAAGCAGCCTCTTAGAAAAATTCGAATGGTAAAAAAATCGCCGTTTTCGTTATTACCCGTCGCGGCGGTTTTTTTGAAAGGATAAAGATGCAAACACCTAGTTTAGGTTTCGAAAATACCTTGTTTCCTGGACTTTTAATTTTCTAAAAAAAATTCAGAGTCAAATTCAGAGTCAAAAAAAAAAAAAAAAAAAAAAAAAAAAAAAAAAAAAAAAAAAAAAAAAAATTTTTTTTTTTTTTTTTTTTTTTTTTTTTTTTTTTTTTTTTTTTTTTTTAAATAAATTTGTTTGAATAAAACAACTACTTCTGGGACGCAAAAGTATCTGAATGTAAACTTTGGATTCAAACATGGATGCCTCTACCGCTCGACGCTTGACGGTCGCTGTAGATAATCGACCGTCGGACGTGACGGACGAGTGTGCCATTTGTTTAGAAATTAAACTACCCGAGGATTCTTTTACGTTTCCGAACTGCAAGCATTCTTTCCATAAAGATTGCGTCGCCTTATTCATAACCGAATCGGAATACGAATTGCGTTGTCCGTGTTGTCGGACGAAATTGAACAGAGACGAATTACTTTCCGAGATCGGATTAGATTGTTTTCGTTCGTATTTTAAGGGAACTATTAGAAGAAATAACAATGGAAATTTCGAACCTATTCTGATTCGTTGCGGGTTTGAAAAAGAATGTGGTGTAATGAACTTCAGAATATATTTGAACGATTTTAAAAAAACGTATATTTACAGAGGAAATTACCATAATGTTAAAGTTGGGGTTGAGTACGATCTGAAATTTGATATGAATGTTGAGATTGACGAATTAAATACTTCAAAAGATAAAAAAGAAGTAGACGTACACATATTTTCTTGCCCGTGGCATTGCAGATGTTTGTAAAAAAAAAAAAAAAAAAAAAAAAAAAAAAAAAAAAAAAAAAAAAAAAAAAAAAAAAAAAAGTTTTTTTTTTTTTTTTTTTTTTACGCAATGTATTTCTCTCGGCTTATATATATTCCCGCCTCGCAAATTTCCACATCACTCTACTTACCGTCACCTTTCCTTTACCAGTTTCGGTTCGCGGTATTCAGAAAAAACTTTCGTCATGTGGCTGAAATTGTCCTTTTTTCCCGACAGGCACAGTCTGCTGGCCGTCGTCGCGTCGGACGGAAACGTGTATTTCAAGGCTTCGGAAGTCGGTAAATTTTTAGGTTATTCGAGCCATTACACTTTCGCGAAGAGACACGCAACCAGGAATCTCAGGAAAATGATTCCCTGTAAATTCACGCATGGACGAGGCGGACGAGCTGCCACTGACGTCAACACTACCATGGTTTTCGATTTCGAGGAAATGATTTCGACCATCCGAAAAACATTTAAGAATCACGAAATACCTTGCGACGAGAAAAGGATCGATCAACTCAAAAAACTGTGGCAGTCGGGGACCGTGTCGACCGAAAAACACGACGCCGATAATTTTCGGCAGCAGATCCACGTACCCGATCCGATATCGCACATGTCTCACACGGCGCCGTTCCCGCTTGAAGTGCGCCTGGATCGACCGGACGGCGTGAACGTCCAGGAATGGATCGGAGAATTTTCGGACCGCGTTTTGAAAATGTTCGAGGAAGCGAATGATTTTCTTCTTCGTCGAGGAGACGGAGTTTCCGTCTCCGTGGGTGGAAAAGAAATACGACAACGAGACGATGGTTACGCGTCTTCGCCGAAATCGAACGAACCGGTGAATGATTTATACGATACACCCCCTCCATCCGTAAATATAGATTATTATTCTTCGCCGCCGCCATCGTGTAACTCTTATCGACAACAGGAAAACGAGCGACAACCCCAACATTTCAAGTCGGTTTATCCCGTATTCGGATTAGAATACGACGGTTTCGAAAATAATTTACCGGAAGAAATTCATGTAGTCGTGCGCGGGAAGAAACACGTGTTTTTACAATTGCGGAACGCTAGACAAAACTGAAGAATCTTCAGTTTTGGACTTAAAATTTTTCGAATAAATTTCGTGCTTGTAAAAAAAAAAAAAAAAAAAAAAAAAAAAAAAAAAAAAAAAAAAAAAAAAAAAAAAAAAAATTTTTTTTTTTTTTTTTTTTTTTTTTTTTTTTTTTTTTTTTTTTTTAGGGTTGGAGATTTATATATTTTAGACTTTTGAATCTTAGTTAAATTTAATCTCGCGTTCTGGACTTGTAAAATTTTCCACATTTAATCTCGCGTTCTGGACTTGTAAAATTTTCCACATTTAATCTCGCGTTCTGGACTTGTAAAATTTTCCACATTTAATCTCGCGTTCTGGACTTGTAAAATTTTCCACATTTAATCTCGCGTTCTGGACTTGTAAAATTTTCCACATTTAATCTCGCGTTCTGGACTTGTAAAATTTTCCAGATATTTATCCGAGAAAGTGTATAAAAGAAAGTGTATAAAATATCTCAGTTCTATAATGTAAAAAAAAAAAAAAAAAAAAAAAAAAAAAAAAAAAAAAAAAAAAAAAAAATTTTTTTTTTTTTTTTTTTTTTTTTTTTTTTTTTTTTTTTTTTATTGTATTTCTCTCGGCTTACATATATTCCCACCTCGCAAGTTTCCACATCTCACTCTAATACCGTTACCTTTCCTGTGTCAGTTTCGGTTCGCGGTGTTCATAAAAAACTCTCCACCGTTTCCATTTCTTTCGGTAGGCTTCTCGGAGACTATACTTTTGTTTTTCCCGAAAATCGTTCCCGATTCGAACAATGCCGACACGATGCCACAGGCTGCGAGGTGGTTACGTTAAATCCGGTATGGACTGGCGAGTCGTGCCGGAATCGCCCGATTTGCAGGACGCTTCCGGTTCCGTATTGCCCTTTTCCGACGCACGGTTGAACTGGATGGCTCGCTACGTGCGTAAATTTCTCGGCAGTTCCTTGGAATGGTATCACCTCGTTCTCGGAAAACCCGTTCGTTTCGATCGCTGGACTCTGAGAATCTTCGGCCGCGACGAAAAAAAACAATACCATTACGTCAAGGCGTGCCCGGAAGATACTTTCGTGGAAAACGTGTGGGGAAAACTCGACGTTGCTCGCGTGGCCGACAGATGCGTCTCTACGATCACGAAACCCATCGAACTGGTTCGCGTGCTCGTCGACATCGGTAATTTACCTTTCGCCAGTCGCGAGTTACCGCGCGACAGCCTCTGGGTCCTGGCGAGTCTGTGGAAGGGCGGATTGCAGACGCTGCTCCGAGTCGAGGAAAAATCACCCCCGCCGAGATTTTGTTTTCCGGTGCGACAGAATTTCAGACCCGCGAAGAAAGGCCCGACCGATTACTTTTTGTATTCGATGGACGGATCCGAGTTGTACTTTGAAAGGGACGACGGCCTGTGGGAATTGAAGGAAGACGAATGGACCGAACTTCAGTTGAAATTGGGAAACGCGTTGATTCGAAATAACGTCTAATAGTAAAAAATATAACACCTAATTTGAGTTTCGAAAATACCTTGTTTCCTGGACTTTTAATTTTCTAAAAAAAAAAAAAAAAAAAAAAAAAAAAAAAAAAAAAAAAAAAAAATTTTTTTTTTTTTTTTTTTTTTTTTTTTTTTTTTTTTTTTTTTTTCGTACAATTACTCACACAAATAAAATAAGGATGACCAGTCAACGAATTCGAACGGAATACATTTTGCCAAATTTACTCGTCAATCTGAACAATGTCCAGATATTTATGAATGGATGGTTTCCTCGTTCTTTTCCCATAAAAATAACGTTACCCGCTTTGAATGCAAATGAAGAAAAGATTTTTCAACATGCGCTGAGCGTCTGCAAAAAAATTTATCAGACGTACCAGTATAAGATAATTCAAATGACCCAAGGTCTTCAGTATGTTAGAGAAAACAGAATCGAACAATTTCTGTCGAGCTTGCACGACAGACTCTTCGCAGACCATACGAGTTGGACTCGAATAGCGTTATTTATTTGCATCGTTTCTAGTTTCATCGAACCTTTCGTTTCTAACGAAAAATTGCATTCGTACTTTTCCGAGTTTGCGGAGGAAAAACTCTCGCCTTGGATCGAGGGTCACGGTGGTTGGGAAGCGATGAATGTCGACGAACCGCCGACGAAAATACCGTACATAAATTTGCAACACGTTTTCCTTCAGCGTCGTAGCGACAGGTTGTCGAGTAAAGAACAGTTGAGATATTTCGAGTTTTACTGAATTTCGGTTCAAAGTTTTCTCACATCTCGTGGAAAGAGGATCCGACCCGTCTCGTCTGGAACCCGGCCAAACTAGTCTCGGCCGGCGATTCTCGAAAATTTCGCGATTTGTTCGTCTGCCGGTTCCAGACAAGGAATAAAGATGGAAAACCTCAGTCCGGATTTTCTCCATGAACGAATTCATGACTTGCTGTACGCTAGCATTCGCGCCTACAACTTGATGGAAGACGATGCCGTGAGCTTGAGAACCCTGAAATTGATGCTGGTGGCGAAAGTGTTGGAAGGCCTCGGTTTGGAATGGAACTACATCGTCGACCTGTACAAAACGCACACGCCCGTTCACCCGGAAATCGCGAAAGAATTCAAACGGATCGGCGACGAAGAAGTCGATTGCGCGGTGGCTCAAATGTTTGTCCGAAACGAAAAGCTCGTTCGCCTGTTGAAAGTGTTGGAAAAACACGAGGTGAATACGAACAAGATCCTAGCCGTAGACGGGTTGGCAGGTAGCTTGCATCACGGACCCAATTTCGAACGAAAACTCTACGTGACTAATCTCCGATACGGAAACAGAGGCGATCCCAAATCGTGCTTCGATCTGGATCCCGAGTACAAACGCCTTCACGTTCAAACCGTTCGAGAAATGTACGACATGTTGGGCGATGCACCGGCACCCGCGAAGCAAATTTATGAAATTTTAAGGGTTTCGTTCGAAGAAATGGCCAGGGTGAGGTTACCGCGCATCGAGTTTCTCGAGGACGAAACGATGGATGCCAGACTGCAGGGAAGATGCGGCGCCTTTTACATGAGGGCGATGGGAAAAGAAAATATCGAAAGTGTGGTGAAGGGTCTGAAACGATTCCGAGGCGAAAAACGAACCGAAACGGAACGAGAAATAGAAACTCCCGCTCCGAGTGAAAAAATGACAGAGTTGTGAGTCGTGTAAAAAAACAAACAAAAACAAATCGACATGAAAACTCTAATGGGTAAAAAAAAAAAAAAAAAAAAAAAAAAAAAAAAAAAAAAAAAAAAAAAAAAAAAAAAAAAATTTTTTTTTTTTTTTTTTTTTTTTTTTTTTTTTTTTTTTTTTTTTTTTTTTTTGTTTCTATGACTAGGAAATTTGTTCGAAAATTTTTACAAGTTTTCTAACGCAATATCTCTGGAAGGTTACGCAATCCCGGGGTATAAATACAGGTGTGCGAGCCACATTCGTTCATTTGATCGTCGGTGCCAAAGGAGTTGCTACCAGAAGTTCTGCTGGACGGAAGATGGACTCGTGGGTAAGTCGATTTCTGATTATTTCTTTAATAGTACTTTGAAGTTTTTTTCGAACAGATTGGACTTGTAAAAATTTTCAGTTTTGATCTCGCACTCTGGACTTGTAAAAATTTTCAGTTTTGATCTCGCAGTCTGGACTTGTAAAAATTTTCAGTTTTGATCTCGCAGTCTGGACTTGTAAAAATTTTCAGTTTTGATCTCGCAGTCTGGACTTGTAAACATTTTCAGTTTTGATCTCGCAGTCTGGACTTGTAAAAATTTTCAGTTTTGTTCTCGCAGTCTGGACTTGTAAAAATTTTCAAAGAAATCTTTTCGAAAAAAATTTCATCATTACCCTCTAGTAAAAAAAAAAAAAAAAAAAAAAAAAAAAAAAAAAAAAAAAAAAAAAAAAAAAAAAAAATTTTTCTGGAATATGCCATTCCTTATTTCCTCCGAATCCCCTTTCCCCACGTGCAGTTTCAGACACATCCTTTTTGTCTATTTCAATTATAATCGGTCTTATTGCCAATTGAAACATGACTCGGGCGATAGCTTTACCTTCATCAATTGTAACTGTTTTTGAAGAATCATTTTGCAAAATTACACCGACAGAACCGGTATAACCAGGATCCACAGCACCGCTACAGACATGGATTTGGCGTAAAGCTACGGATGATTTGTCCCAAATAAACATGCCTAAATACGATGGAAATTCAAAAATAAGTCCGGTGTCGACGACTATCTGTTCACCAGGCTTAAATTCGAGACTTATCGGCGTATACAAATCGTAGCCTAAAGACCCATCTTTTCGACGTGTTGGTTCTATGGCCCAAGAACACTTTTTAGCAAATTTAATTTGTGGTTGAAATTGATTAAAAGTGAAAGAAACTAACCAATCAATGAAAGCTTGTAGACCCATGATGAAGTAGAGTAAAATATGGAAAGTATACCTTGTCTTTATAAGTCACTAATTAGGATTTTCATCACAAAAGTATTTTTCGAAATTTATTTCTTCTTTACCAGCCAGCCTCTCACTGCGTCGAAAGATTGCGCTGTCCAAATTTACACTCGGAGGTTCAAACAAAGGCTCGTCAAATTTTATCGTTTCCCAACCATTATGATCTTCGATCCAAGATAAAAGATTTTTCCTCACAATATCGTAAAAATGATGAAACAAAATATTATTACTATGGAAATAGACCATATAATCTGCAACGACACCGATGAATAACATGATTCGATACCAACTAATACGATCCGCAAAGATTTGTTCATATAAACTCGTCAACAATTCTTCTAATCTGTTTGTCTCGACGTGAGGAAAATTAGAAGAAATTTGAAATATCCATGATACGTGTTTTTTATAAACTATTTTGCAATATTCCAACACACGTTCGAGAACGTTTTCTTCATGCATATCCGAAGGAGGTAATACAGGCACCGCGGTAGTGTAAAATTGTACTTTTAGAAGAGGAAGAACATTCGACAAAATGTAATCTGTCCGTGCTCGCTGAATCGCCATTTTTCAAATCGGTAAGAAGGTGACAAACCTTATGTTTATGTCTTGTTTTACGTATTTTATAACTCGACAAAACTATCAAACTAGAACAAACTCTAGCAAATCAAAACTCTAACAAAAAAAAAAAAAAAAAAAAAAAAAAAAAAAAAAAAAAAAAAAAAAAAAAATTTTTTTTTTTTTTTTTTTTTTTTTTTTTTTTTTTTTTTTTTTTTTTTTTTTTTTTTACATTATAAGATCAAGATTTTTTTTTTTTTTTTTTTTTTTTTTTTTTTTTTTTTTTTTTTTTTTTTTTTAGCTTTGATTTGCTAGAGTTTGTTCTAGTTTGATAGTTTTTTTGAGGGTATATAAAGCGGGTGCTCTGGCCGATTGGATCAGACTGACTCTAACCGTCTACGCGAGTTACAGGCCGTTCCGACTCTGTTGAAAATTTATGGAGATTTCGACTTTTAATACGACAGAGATCCCTAAAAACGCTTTACCAAATCTTAAATGTAATTTTTGTAAACAATCTATAGACTTGGTATTTTTGTTTATGTTTGAATGTGGTCATTGTTATCATTGTAATTGCGTGTATAAATATCGAAATTTCATACGATGTAAGACATGCAGAAACATTTCTGATATAGATGAAATGAGGCTCGCAGAAACTCAACAGTGGATCGATAACCGAATCCTGGAAAACCAGATGTAAAGTGGCTGAGAGAACTGTCGACTATCAGTGATCGATTGTCATGTCCCAGAGTTGCCGAATCGAGTGCGGTTCTTCGTCCTTTAGTGGACGGACGAAAGTTGTTCCAGATACAACTGATCACGGGGAAAAGGTAGCGGAAGTATGCGAAAAAGCCTTTCCGATTGGTATGACGTGTAAATTTTGCGATACTGAAATACGTCCGTCCGAGATGTTTTTATTTTCATGTAGACATTATTATCATGGATTTTGTGCAAGGCAAATTATATTTAACGATGTTGACGGAATCGAATGTAAAAGATGTACAAAATATTGCCCGGAAAAGGATTGGCAAAGAATAAGAGTTTTACCACTTACCAAGCCACCGAATTTCGATGAACAATTTATAACTACGGAATAAAAAAATCATCTTTCATAAATCTCACAACTCGGAAAAAAAAAAAAAAAAAAAAAAAAAAAAAAAAAAAAAAAAAAAAAAAAAAATTTTTTTTTTTTTTTTTTTTTTTTTTTTTTTTTTTTTTTTTTTTTTTCGAGTTGCAAGATTTATCAAAGATGATTTTTATTTTTTTATCCGAGACTACAAGTATATAAACAAACTCCAAACCACGTTTCTAGGTTTTTCGAATCATCCCTCAGCCATGACGAGTTCTGAAGACGCAACCGCGGGATTTCCCTTCTTCCGATTACCGGTGCTCGTTCAGTGGAAAATTCTAAGGCAGTACGTTCCGATCCTCGTTAAAATCCACGCGCTCGAAAAAATACCCGAGTTTACGAATCTGCTCGAGGATCGTTCTTCGTGGACAGACGTTTCCGACGAGTTGGCCGAATCGACTTCGATCCTTCGATCTCTCCGGGAAGGCCTGTACGTACCCTCGAGAGAAATCATTCCCGAACACGGCTATTACGTGTCGTGGAGCGACTCGGGAAACAGCGTCACGTTTACCCTGTGTTGTATAACTTCCAGGATGCATCAGTTGTTCCCTTTCAAAGTTCACCGGTTCGGCGTTTCCACGCGAGCGTCGAACCTGCGCGACTTTTTAAAACGCTTCCTGGAGGAATATTGTCCGTTGGAACGGAAAAAGATCTTTGCCTATCAATTCGAAAATTCTCATAATTTTTTCATCGATCCTCTCACCGACACCTTGATGTGGTGTGGTGGAATATATCCGATTAAAGATAAAAAATTTTCCGGTTACTTTGGAAATTACAGACTTTCCTTGAAAAAAGATGATACGGTCGAATTACACATGTACCGTAGAAAATATACACTGAAACCCAAGTCTTTAGAGTCGCACCTGCTAAACGATGACGAGTACAATTTTCATAACCGACGTGAAGACTTGCTCCGTGACGAATGGGAAGGGGGTCCGTTACCGTTTACCAGAAAAGCCGGTCAATTCGAAATTTCATTGAAACAAAACGAAGAGATATCTGTAGACGTGTCGACGGCTAACGATTATGTAACTTGGCGTTTTAATAATGCTGATTTATTCAATATACTTTCAAATGACATCGTGGAAAAGATTTTAGTGTTGAAAAAAACTCCACCTAGTGTAAAAAATACCTAAAACTCGCTAAACTGCCAAAACGAAAGTCGATAAAAAAGCAAGATTAAAAAAAGATTTATTGTAGCATTCTGGACTTGTGAAATATTTCAATCTTGTTTCGAGTTCTGGACTTGTAAAAATTTTCAGTTTTGATCTCGCAGTCTGGACTTGTAAAAATTTTCAAAGAAATCTTTTCGAAAAAAATTTCATCAGTTTTATCAGTCATCAAAAATTACCCTCTAGTAAAAAAAAAAAAAAAAAAAAAAAAAAAAAAAAAAAAAAAAAAAAAAAAAAAAAAAATTTTTTTTTTTTTTTTTTTTTTTTTTTTTTTTTTTTTTTTTTAAAAATCGGCTTGCCAGACTATATAAACTTTGTTTGAGGCGAGCACAGACAAATTGTTTTCAATATAATTCGTCAACATGTTAAACTTTGACTGTACTGCTCATATAACTTTTGTCCTACGGAGAGGAAGTTGGATACCTTGGCACGTTGCGTTTACGTCTGTCATTCCACCTTTTGACACGATTTCAATCGGTTTGAAAACTGAAAATCTTATATTTTATCACGATGATCTCAGTTATAATTACATCGTGAATAACTTTCCTAAACCTCGTGGACTTACGCATGATTATACCGTCGATGTATTAGAAATGCGAAAAACCATTCAAGACGTGTATAGAAACATGCAACATACAACAGGTGGTTGGGAAGCGGTTATCGGAGCAGTAGACGTTGCAACGTATAAATATTTGAAAGAAATAATAGTAGATGTTATTCTCTTAGATTCTAAACCGCAAAGCGAAGATCTGACTCTTGCAGCGGCGTACAGGAAATGCGACAGTGATAAAATGTGGCAACGATAAAAAAATATATTGCCAAGAAATATTTCACTAAGCAAAAAAAAAAAAAAAAAAAAAAAAAAAAAAAAAAAAAAAAAAAAAAAATTTTTTTTTTTTTTTTTTTTTTTTTTTTTGAGTTTACAGAGCATGCAAATTGCTAGAGTACATAAATCTCGTTCGAGGTATACGTTTTTAATAATCACAGATTTTTCTTAGTGGTGGTAACATTTTCCATTCCATAAGCGAAACGACCATGTGGTTAAAGTTTTCCTTCTTCCCCGACAGGCCGAGCCTGCTCGCCGTCGTCTCGTCGGACGGAAAAGTATATTTCAGAGCGGCGGGCTTGGGAAAATTCTTGGGTTTTTCCGACACTTACTCTTTCGCGCGGAAATACGGCACTGGTGATTTGTCCAAAATAATACCTCGGGATTACTTACCCTCGTATTGGAAAAAAGACAGACTACACTTGGTCGATTTCCTGGAAATGATCGACATAATTCGGATGTCGGGTCGATTGGACGAGAACACGACTCAGCAGTTGATCGACTTGTGGTGTTTCGGATCCGTCAACGAACTCACGCCCCGCCACTTGCTACTCAAACCGCGTCAAGCGTTCACCTTGCACGTGCGACCGTCGGGAAGGGAAAAGGCGAATCTTCAAGACTGGATTCGAAAATTCATCGACGAGCAATTGACGGGATGGAAAAACTCGGAAGAAATTCACAATCGGATGAAAAACTCCAAGAGACCTCGTTTGGATTCAGCTCGCGTTCTTTCGCCGCCGTCCGACCGAGTTTCTCTGCCGTCCGCAGTCGAGAATCGGTTTTCGTCTTCCAGTTTCGATGCGTCGCGTCTTTCGCCGTCCACGTCAGACGATCGTCTTCCGCAATCTTCTCTCGAGGTAAATTGTCACGTGATCGACGACGATCTTTCCCGATCCGCCGTCGACGAAATCGAACCCTCGAATCGAGTCCCAGAAGAAAACGAGCCCGCTCCGTTTCAGGATCGCATGGAGGCCGAAAACGTACCCGTATCGTCTCCGAATCTTGCAGAACGAAACGTGCCCGCTCCGTCTTCGAATCTCATTGAGGAAAACGATCCGATCGCGAGTCCGTTTCGGCTTGCCTCGAACCATTTCACTTTTCAAATGAAATACGAAACACTCGACAATTTACCGGACGAAATTTACATATATTCACGTGGGCTGATGCATGTTTACGGAAAGATGAATTAACGGATTAACCTTTACGAGTCGAATTTTCACACGAGTCCAGAAGCTAAAGAAAACTAGAAAATTTACAAGTCCAGAACGCGAGGTCAAAACTGAAAAATTTCAAGTCAAGTAAAAAAAAAAAAAAAAAAAAAAAAAAAAAAAAAAAAAAAAAAAAAAAAAAAAAAAAAAAGATTTTTTTTTTTTTTTTTTTTTTTTTTTTTTTTTTTTTTTTTTTTTTTTTTTTGTGCAAATGCTCGAACCTTAGTTTTCTCGGCTTATATATATATATCCCCGCCTCGCAGTATTTTCCATCTCGCCATCTCGCTTTACACTACTGTTACGTCGTATATCATTCCGAGTTGTTTGTTCAGCGTGATTTCGAATACAGCAATGTCTGCATTTTTGTACGCGGCTCATGTTTCTTTCGTTCGCCTTCAAGGGTCCTTGGTTCCCTGGCATGTTACTCTGACGGCTAATAAACCTCCATTCAACACGTTCAGAATCGGCTTGTCGACGAACGATGTGACGTGGAATCACGATGATCTGAAATACAATTTAAGGATGACTGATGATTTTCCCAGATACGGTTCCATCGAATTGAATCATGAAATAAAGTTAGAAAATTTCAAGTCTGATCTTTACGCTATATATATGGACGAATACTGGAAGGATGGGTGGACGGCTCAGTTGGGGGCTGTAGATCAACCCACTTACGACTATTTATCGAAAGTAATCGACTCTGTCATCTTATTGGATTTAACGTTTGTAGGGGTAGATCGAAATTTTGCCGCCGTATGTCGACAACATTATAAGAATACGATAGCGCAAAAATAATCGAAAAAAAGTTTTTCGAGTTGAACGAACAAAATACCATATCTACCTCAGCAAACCTTATCTACCTCAACAAACCTTATCTACCTCAACAAACCTTATCTACCTCATAAAAAAAAAAAAAAAAAAAAAAAAAAAAAAAAAAATTTTTTTTTTTTTTTTTTTTTTTTTTTTTTTTTTTTTTTTTTTTTTTTTTTTTTCGTGCGCGTGTGTGTCTGTAACAAGTATAAAAGGATTCCAAATCTTTGCTGGTATAATTTTCACTTGTTCAAGATGGAATCTGAAAACTCAGCAGATAGACGAGCAACCAAATCAATAGATGATATATTAAAGGATGTCGATTTGGACGATCTACTAAACTACTTTTTATTTGACGATAAATGTTCGGAAAACGGCCTGGATAAAGTCGTGATTGCATGCTTAGAAACTGAAGAAGTTGAAAAATTGAGAAAGTCTATCGATCAACTCGAACGTGACAAAAGCGAATTGCAAACAGAAAATGGTCAGTTTAGAGAAACTAATGAATTTCTATCAATGTTTAATAAATTATTGTTTACGGAAAATGCTGTATTGAGAAGAAAACACTTTTTGGCTTGCGCAGAAGCATCGGTTTCGATAACATGCCTCAATCGGCGTTACAACAAATTAAAACTTGGTATTGAACGAGAGATCAAAAACCTAAAAAAGGAAGCGAAAAGAATGAAAAGGAAAATGGAGGAAGAGGTAGAAGTTGGTAAAAACGTTATAAATTGCAAACGAATAAAAAAACAGAAAAAATGTACAATTTGCGAAAATTAAAAAACAATTTGAAAACCGTATTTGCCTCATAAAAAAAAAAAAAAAAAAAAAAAAAATTTTTTTTTTTTTTTTTTTTTTTTTTTTTTTTTTTTTTTTTTTTTTTGTTAGTAATCAAGTGGTTCGAGTGTATATAACCATTCGATCGCCGACGACTTTCAAATTTCTTTTCGATCTTTTGTTACGCTTTCGCCTTTTGTCGATTACATTGACTTTTTTTCATAATGGAACTCGATCCCATCACGATGTTGATCGACGGAGCCATTCAACACGAAGTTTTGCAGAATAAAAATCAATATCTGACGTTGGAAACCATCATTTTACGAGTGTATAGAAAAATTTTCGAGCACACACGAGTCGCCCATTATCAGTTCGAGAAAACCGTCTTGTTTTCCCAATGGCACGATGAAATATTAAACGCTTACGAGTCCCTCAAGTCCAACATGTCTCACGAGGAGAGAGCCAGCGTCGAACGCGTCTTGTCCAAAGATTGTCCCCATCCGACCGAATTGACTAAATTTGCTTGTTGCTGGTACAAACACGATCCCACGACCGCGTGTAAATGGTTGGCGGTCGACGGAATCATCGGAACGCATCCCAAGGTCTACGTACACGACGCTTTTTCCACGAATTTCGAAAAACATAACACGGCCGTGAGGGCACTGTACGGTTATTACAGTAATCCGGAAATAATCAAACAGATCGTGGGGACGGCGCTCGACATCCAGCAGGAAAATCCGTACGAATCCGATCCGGACATGGACAGATGCGTGGGCCTTTATGCGGATATGGTCGGAAAAGACGAAATGGCTCGCATAAGGTCGGACAGATTGTCCAAGTTGCAAGCTCAGCAGCAACCCAACAAACGTAAAAGAAAAATTCCGACTCAAGAAAACTCGTCGATCGATATTCCGCAACCGATTTCCCCAGCCGATTCGCCACAAAATCCGTAAAAAAACATGTGTATTTAAAAATTTTCAGTTTTGATCTCGCAGTCTGGACTTGTAAAAATTTTCAGTTTTGCCTCGCAGTCTGGACTTGTAAAAATTTTCAGTTTTGACCTCGCAGTCTGGACTTGTAAAAATTTTCAGTTTTGACCTCGCAGTCTGGACTTGTAAAAATTTTCAGTTTTGCCTCGCAGTCTGGACTTGTAAAAATTTTCAGTTTTGATCTCGCAGTCTGGACTTGTAAAAATTTTCAGTTTTGATCTCGCAGTCTGGACTTGTAAAAATTTTCAGTTTTGATCTCGCAGTCTGGACTTGTAAAAATTTTCAGTTTTGATCTCGCAGTCTGGACTTGTAAAAATTTTCAGTTTTGATCTCGCAGTCTGGACTTGTAAAAATTTTCAAAATCTTTTCGAAAAAAATTTCATCAATACCCTCTAGTAAAAAAAAAAAAAAAAAAAAAAAAAAAAAAAAAAAAAAAAAAAATTTTTTTTTTTTTTTTTTTTTTTTTTTTTTCATGACAGGCAAACTGTTCAAAAGCAAGTTTTATTTTCTTACACAAATTTCATCTATCGAAAACGACACGGTACGCATTGGACCTGCAATTTAATAATTGTGTTCCGAATCATCCATCTAAAACTCGTAAGAGATGCTTATCGTAATTTGAATCGTGAGGTTTTATTTTTTTCAACAAGTCTCGGCGTAATCGTTGTGGAATCGATAACGACCACACCGTCGATGGTCGAAGGAGGTCGAAAACCGTAAACAGTTTTAAATATCCTTCGTGGCAATTCTTTACGTTCGACATGTCGATTCGAATTTCTTCGTCATCGAATGCGGGAAGAATCGGATCAGCGTGGCACGTAGGGGGTATCACGATCGTCTGATCGGCTTCCGGTTCGACGGGTTGTGAAATGTTTAAATATTTTTCGCATTTTACGACTCGCGTCGTCAAAGGATCCCAAAAGAGTTGTAAATGGCTCGACAGGACGATCGTCCAATATTTAGACGAAACGAGTGTATCGAACGGGGGTTCGATTAAAATGTACAAGAGTCGAGATTCGTATAAACTCGGACGATACCAAAACACCAATTCGTAATCCGATGCGGGTTCCAATTCAGGAACGGAATCTAAATAAAATTTTACGAGAGACGGGTAACGACCGTAATGACCATAGATAATCGTGGAACGTTTAGAGGCAAGGGCCTCTCGAAAAACTTGCATTATTTTATTAGATAATAAAATAACTTTTGACTTACTTTATTAAATCTCAAAATAGAAAATACATTTCATCTCGTCGGAATGAACTCGTAAATTTTTTTTCAAAAAAAATCGAGTCGCAGAAATCATAAATGTTAAAAAAAAAAAAAAAAAAAAAAAAAAAAAAAAAAAAAAAAAAATTTTTTTTTTTTTTTTTTTTTTTTTTTTTTTTTTTTTTTTTTTTTTTTTTTGCCGAATATTCTCTTCTATATGTATTCGAGTTTTTCAAAATATAATTTACAAGATCTGTGCCTACCTCATCATGAAGAATCGCCGTAAGAATCACCGGAAGAATCCTCGAAATCGTCTGAGTCGTCCCGCGGTCGAACCTTTCCCGTTTCTTCGGTTACCCGCGCTGGTTCAATCTAAAATTTTAAAACAGTACGTTCCGGTTCTCTCCAAGATCCACGCGCTCGACCAGATACCCGAGTTTTCGGAAATGCTTCGCGATCGGTCTTCGTGGATGAACGTGTCCGAGGAATTCCAGCGGTCGATCGCGGTTCTCCGATCGCTCCGAGAGGGTCTGTACGTCGTTTCGACAGATTTACCCGATCACGGCTATTACGTTTCGTGGGAAGACTCGGAAGATAAAATCGCGTTCACACTGTGTTGCATCGGTGAAAAAATCGACTACACGAGCCCCTTGGAAATGCATCGGTTCGACGTTTCTACGTCCGTTTCCAATCTGCGTGAATTCGTAGAGTATTTTCTCGACCGTTATTGCCCGGTGGAAGAAAAACGGGTCTCGGGTTATCGGTACCAAGGATCTTACGACTTTTTTATCAATTCTTCTAGAAACGCAGTGTTGTGGCACGACGGTTTCGTGTATCCGATCGAATGCGATACGTGTTCTATAAGTAGTCCGTGGAACTTGTTCTCGGCCGATATTCACGTGAGATTGGAAAACGGTAAGACGGTGACCGTACACGACGGTTGCGACGAAATACGCAAGCTCCGATCCAGGTCGTTAAAGTCGATCCTCTTGACCGACGACGGCCTTCATACCGAATCCGAAAAATATCTCTCGAGCGAAAATTGGATAGGCTGCGATCCGTTACCCCTCAGCAGAAAAGCGTGTCGGTTTGAAATTTCGTTGAAGGGTAAAGATAAAATATCGGTAGAAGCGTCGACTCCTAATGCGTCGCTGTGTTGGCGGTTTAACAATAAAAAATTGATGGATAAGCTTTCGCCGAGTCTCATGGAGAACGTTAGATTACGAACGAATTTAAAGAATTTTACGTTTTAAAAAAAACGAATAAATTTCAATATAATCCGTAGAGTTTTGACAAATCATATTAATCGATAACACTCGTTTAAAAAAAAAAAAAAAAAAAAAAAAAAAAAAAAAAAAAAAAAAAATATTTTTTTTTTTTTTTTTTTTTTTTTTTTTTTTTTTTAACAAGTGTTATCGATCTCATATATATTAAGCTTTTTCACTTGATAAGTATTTGTATAGCAAAGCAGTAAAATTGAGATGAAACGTTACAATAATTTTACCAACTCCTACGGTTTGATCGTTAAGACAAATAATGGTCGAGTTGTAATGATAAAACGTAAGGTGCCTTACTGCGTACAAAATTTTTATATTTATTTACATAAAAATAATGTTCCGTACGAATTAATGACGCACGATCCGTTCGTCCACATAAAAGATTTATTCGAAGAGAGATGGTTACCGACACTCGATGAAAGCGACCGCTTGGATTACATGCGTTTCATAAATGGCGAAATGTTCGAAGACCTTTATGATTTTCCACATGGGCAATTATCTCATAAACACCCGCAAACATTATATCAATATTTTATGGAATCGTATAGGGAATTTCGTGAAGAAACTGGGTATAGATTTTATTTCAAAAGAGAAGATGTGAAAAATTATCCGATTGTTAAAGTAGAGTTTACAGGATGCAATCACGTGCACTATAAGCAATTTTATTTTGTCGTCGAAAATGTAAACGAACTGCGAAGATATAGATATTTCGATTCCTACGAAATTCCTCTGTTGTCGACGATTAAAATAAAAAGCTGGAACGATGATCGACTCGTATTTCAAAGCGAATTGTTAACCTTATCGGAAGCGTATTTAGTTTTAAACAAACAACAAGAAATGAAAATTGATTATAAACATTTACTTTTGGAGAATTCATTACCCAAATGCTATTTCGTTTGCTGTTATGACGAAGATGAAAATGAAGTAGTGGGAAAAATTTTTCAATAAAAAAAAAAAAAAAAAAAAAAAAAAAAAAAAAAAAAATTTTTTTTTTTTTTTTTTTTTTTTTTTTTTTTTTTTTTTTAATATGTATTCAGAAGGTTTTCTGTTATAAATATCCGAATCAAAAATTAAACGGTTACTTTTCTTTCCGACTACTCTACCATGTTGTTCGCCGAGGCTGTTTGGGCGAGTTGTTCTAGTGGATGGTACATGCCATTAGAAATTGCTTTTACCTCTTGTCCTACAGAGGTGACTTTACTTCAAGTGGCTCCGTTACCCAATTATTATTGGTTGACTTTAAGGGATTGGGCCACCAGTAGGTCCAGAATGTACAACAAGGATCGTTTTTACAATTCGGAATGTGACGAATTGGATTTGGATATAAATTTACGCAAAATGAGGTTAAAACCCAGCAGATGGAGAGTCCAATTGAAAAACATTATTCCTCTGGAAACTGTATTGTACGTTCGTGGCCGATCGCAATATAGATTTTTCAAATACTTTTGCGGGTATCTAAACGTAAAAAGAGTAAAGCTGTCCACTGGCAGAAAAATCGCAAAAGTTAACCATGATCATGATCGATCGAAATTAATGTGTTATCCCTGCCCGGGTACTGAAGTAACCACCATGGCCTATTATAAATCGCACGTGCAGGTGTTGTAGAAAATTTCAGAGTCGTATACCTCTTGAAAAAAAAAAAAAAAAAAAAAAAAAAAAAAAAAAAAAAATTTTTTTTTTTTTTTTTTTTTTTTTTTTTTTTTTTTTTTTTTTTTTTTACCCCCCCCCCCCGAGAAATATAACTTTCTGAAAACTTAATTGTCTTGTAATTTTTTTCAGTTTTGATCTCGCAGTCTGGACTTGTAAAAATTTTCAGTTTTGATCTCGCAGTCTGGACTTGTAAAAATTTTCAGTTTTGATCTCGCAGTCTGGACTTGTAAAAATTTTCAGTTTTGATCTCGCAGTCTGGACTTGTAAAAATTTTCAGTTTTGATCTCGCAGTCTGGACTTGTAAAAATTTTCAGTTTTGATCTCGCAGTCTGGACTTGTAAAAATTTTCAGTTGTGATCTCGCAGTCTGGACTTGTAAAAATTTTCAAAGAAATCTTTTCGAAAAAAATTTCATCATTGCCCTCTAGTAAAAAAAAAAAAAAAAAAAAAAAAAAAAAAAAAAAAAAAAAAAAAAAATTTTTTTTTTTTTTTTTTTTTTTTTTTTTTTTTTTTTTTTTTTTGATAGATAAAGTTTAAAAATGACTTACAAGTCTTTTCTCGAATCAATCTTTGGTAATCAATATTCGATTCACAGCCCGTATCTCCACGGGTTGAATTTATATTGTCTCTTTGTCGTCACCTTGACGATTTCGCTCTGCGTGTATACGCTTCACCAACATCAATATGTCTGCGACAACACTTTCAGGCAACGGGTCCACGATCTCAGAGTCAAATATGCCACGACTCGACGTCCCGGCTATGATTAGGCCGATTTTGCACAATTACGACGCGCACGTGAATAATTTCATCAGATTTTTACGCGACAGGCTTCAGATTCATCTCGTGTACGAAGGTCCGAACGAAATCCGCAAACACATTTTGGAAAAAACAGTTTACGCCTGCTCGGTTCGATGCAATCCCAAAAAGATTCTGAAAAACGTGTTTCCCGTCATGATCGGATCGCGTCTGGATCTGGCCGTTCGCCACGCAGGCGTTCGGAGTTTTCGAGAGCCGTTCGACCTTTCGGAGTCTCCGCCCCGTTCCCGATTCGAAGAACTGGACATCGCGACTGGATTTTTCATCGTCGGCGGTTTGGTGCGCCACCTTCCGTATTTTTACACAAACGACCCGACCAACACGCACGTGATCCAGAGAAAAAGCGTTCGCGTTTATTCGTACAACGCCCAGGATCGAGGGAAAGAACTGAACTATTACGTAGCCGACAAGAACAAAAAGAAATGCGGGGACGTGGTCGTGGTACACAACGACGGATCGGAAACCGACCACGATCCCCGTTTTTTCGACCATTGCCCCCATCCCGTCCATCTGACGGCGTACATGAACCATCTCTATCGAGAAGAACATTTCGACATCGATCACCTGGGTAACAAAATGGTCGTGAGCCCCGGACACATGTTTACGAAACTTTTCATAAAATATCTGTACGGGCCTCTGAGGGAACGAGATTGGAAACTGGTCAAATCGAGAACGGCTCTGGTGTGCAGTTCGATCGAAAACGGGTATTTGCTTCACGTGTTGTCTAGAAAAACCGTTTACTTCAAGGAGGGTAAGTCGGCGGGTAAAATGACCAACGAACCGCAAGAGTCCCATCGGGAAATCGGATCGAACGGCAAAGTTTTTATGGAAAAGAACGTGGGTTGTTACCGAGAAGTGTCGACTCAGACTTATCCTCTGAATCCGTATCTGTTGTACCTGATCGTGAGGCAAACGTCCAAGAAAGTGAACCATTCGGCGATCGAATCGTTTCATCCGAGTTATTTGTATTTTCTGTGCATACTGGGCGTTTTCGAAACGAAAAACGTGGGTCGCACGACCATGATGGTGAGAGACACGATCGTGTCCACGTGCGACGACTTGGATCCGGTTTATCACGACAAGCCCGACGAAAAATTTTGGAACGCGTTGAATCTCGAGCCGGAAACCGACAGCCCTTACTACGTGGTCGTGAACGAAGCTTGCGTGCCCGTGTCCAAACGGTCTTTTCTCGACATCGACTTGCAGAAACTAAAGTTCGAGTTCGAGACGATCGAGTGTTTCGAACGAGGAAAGTTTATCGTCATCCGCTTCAAGACGGGCATCATCATGAAAAAGTTACCACACATGCCGATCTGGGTATCGCCTTACGACGAAATCTATTGGACGAGGCGTATTTACGGAGTGGAAAACAGGTATCATTTGTATACCCACACGACCAGTTACTTTGTGGATTTCAATCCTTTTTACGCCCACACGGGATTTTCTAAAGTCATCCTGGCGTTCAACGCCATGAAAAATGCCGTTTTGGCTACGAACGACAAATACGCGCGCTATTTCATGGACACGGTGACTGCGTATTTTCGACACCCGACGCCCGACCACAGCGTTTTGATTCTACCCGCCGACGACGGAGTTTCGAAACATTTCGTCGCGATGATGCCTCAACCCGTAGTCACTTACATGAGTTTCCAGGGTTGCACGCAAGAAGACTGTATCGTGAAAAGAAAAAATTTTCGTTCTTTCGATTGCTGTCGGTTTTACACCGTGAGGATGAAAATGACCGCGGACCCGACGACTTGGACGGTTTTCTATCCGGTTCGCGGCGACCGAGATCCGGATTCCGATTTGCTGGGCACTCTGATCAGCGGAAAACCCTTGGAAGTCGAACCGTTTTCCATCCACGCGAGTCTGGAAAAAATTTCACCCTGCGAGTACCGCGTCCGGTTTTCCAAGTTGCCTTTTCGAGTCGTCCAGCACGTGATATCCGGGGACAAACTGTCCGTGAGCGTCGAGCAAGAACACGTTTCCGACACGGGTGACAAACTTTGTAGTTTGCACGGTCAAAAAGGAGTCATTCGAGTCATGGACAGAGTGCCGGAGTTGGACGACGGCGTTTCGCCCGACATCATCGTCAATCCGTACTGTATGTTTAGGATGACCGTGGGTCAAATACTGGAATCCGTCGCGTTGGGCGGGGGAAAAGATGCCGCGACCGTTCGAAATTCCAGCGGCGTTTTGATCGAAGGGGCCAAGGCGTTTTACGGCAGAACGTTTTATTTCGTCGTCGTTTATTGGGCGAAAGATCACTTGTACGCGATCGCGAAATGTTCTTACGACAGAGTGACGAACCAGCCTTTGAAAGGCCGGAGCAGGAACGGCGGGATGAAGATCGGTAACATGGAACTCAACGCTCTGCGCGGCAACGGAACCGGATTTATTATTTTAGAAAAATTTTTCGAACATGCGGATCTCGTGCATCTGACGCCGACCGTGACGATACCGAAATCGGTCAACGTAGTGATCGAAGACGCAAAGTGTTATAAATATCACATGGAATTTAATTGTACTCCGTCGGTGCAACTGATAGAAAAGAACGAAAATAAAAAACGTAAAAATAATCAAATCGCGTCGCGTTGAGTTTCGACCGGAAAATGTTCGAATCCGTTCTCGGCGAATCTCCGTTTATCGAGAAAACGATAATTTGAGCACGAAAACAAACTTTTAAAACGTAAAAACGCGGATTTGAAACCTTCTTTATTAAAACAGAATACTTTTCGATAAACTAATATTTTTTTTAGTTTTTCGAAAAGCTTACGGCGAGTGAACGGTCGACGTCCTGTATTTCGGACCGTTCACCTCGATGCCGCAAAAATCCCTTTTTTCTAACGAAAAGGGTTAAAAATTCATTTTTTCTAATCTCGGGGTGCATTTCCGAATTGTACCCTGAAATTAGAAAAAGTGAATGTTTTGACCCTTTTCGTTAGAAAAAATATTCGAGTGTTAAAGTGAAGATTCGATTAAATTAATCCGTCGTTCCGGACGAGACTTGTTTCTGTTGCGGTAAAAAAACAGGTTGTAGAATTCGTGAAAAATATTTCGAGCATTCTAGGTGCCGAATTCGTGCAAAACGCTTCGAGCAATTTGACACAGACTTGCCAAATCACGTGAAGCGATCGTGCAAAATTGTGAAGCGGATGCAAAACGCTTCGAGCAGTTTGACACAGACTTGCCAAATCACGTGAAGCGATCGTGCAAAATTGTGAAGCGGATGCAAAATCACGTGAAGCGATCGTGCAAAATTGTGAATCGGATGCAATTCGTTTAGAGCAGTTCGACACAGGCCTACCGAATCAAGTGAAGCGATCGTGCAAATCTGTGAAGCGGATGCAATTCGTTTAGAGCGATTCGACACAGGTATAAAAAATTCGTGAAGCGATCGTGCAAATCTGTGAAGCGGATGCAATTCGTTTAGAGCGATTCGACACAGGCCTGCCGAATCAAGTGAAGCGATCGTGCAGATCTGTGAAGCGGATGCAAAATGCTTAAAGTGATTCGACACAGGCCTGCCGAATCACGCGAAGCGATCGTGCAAATCTGTGAAGCGGATGCAAAATGCTTAAAGTAATTTGACGGAAGCATGCACGATATATAAAGTAGAGTAAAATTGTAAAAAAATATCAAAAATATTAGAAATATTTGTAAAAAAATAAAACATGCGTAAATTTGTAAGCATGACTTGAAAAACTTTTAAACTTGACTTTAAATTCCGGAATGTAAAGGTTTTTTTAAACCACGAAAAAAGCAATATGTATTTTTACTACAACTTCCTTTCATTTTCTATTTTATTATTCTTATTATTTCTACTAGATTTTCTATATCTAAAAAAAAAAAAAAAAAAAAAAAAAAAAAAAAAAAAAAAAAAAAAAAAAAAAAATTTTTTTTTTTTTTTTTTTTTTTTTTTTTTTTTTTTTTTGAGAAATATAACTTTCTGAAAACTTAATTGACTTGTAATTTTTTTCAGTTTTGCCTCGCAGTCTGGACTTGTAAAAATTTTCAGTTTTGATCTCGCAGTCTGGACTTGTAAAAATTTTCAGTTTTGATCTCGCAGTCTGGACTTGTAAAAATTTTCAGTTTTGATCTCGCAGTCTGGACTTGTAAAAATTTTCAGTTTTGATCTCGCAGTCTGGACTTGTAAAAATTTTCAGTTTTGATCTCGCAGTCTGGACTTGTAAAAATTTTCAGTTTTGATCTCGCAGTCTGGACTTGTAAAAATTTTCAGTGTTGATCTCGCAGTCTGGACTTGCAAAAATTTTCAAAGAAATCTTTTCGAAAAAAATTTCATCATTACCCTCTAGTAAAAAAAAAAAAAAAAAAAAAAAAAAAAAAAAAAAAAAAAAAAAAAAAAATTTTTTTTTTTTTTTTTTTTTTTTTTTTTTTTTTTTTTTTTTTTTTTTTTCAAATTATACAGATTTATATTTTTAAGATTTTCGAATCTCCGTTATTTATTCTAGCGTTCTCGACTTGTAAAACTTTTCACATTTATGTTTTCTTTTCTACATCATTTAATACTGCAAATAAAGTCCTGCCCTCCTTATGTTCCCATCTAGCATTGGGATTATTAAATCTATACCCATCTCTATCCCCAACTGATTCTTGATCATTCTCTTTCTCTTCGAAATCTAATTGAGGTCGTTTATGTGTTCGAGTATGGCTGTCCAAATGAGGATTGTATCTTTCTGTATTCATTATCGTACTTGATTAAGACCAAGTGTTACGATGCTAAAAGTTTTTCGCGACCTTTATTCGTGGTTAAAATCGATTAAAAATAAAAGTGTCGAATTATTTCGTAAGGACATGTTTGATAAGAACAATTTCAGCTTTTATGAAAAGTTATTCCTTTCAATGGATATAGCTATTATTCTTTGGACGCTTTCAATAATAATTGCCAAAAAAAAAAAAAAAAAAAAAAAAAAAAAAAAAAAAAAAAAAATTTTTTTTTTTTTTTTTTTTTTTTTTTTTTTTTTTTTTTTTTTTTTTTTTTAATATATATATATAAAATTAATCTTTGTCGAAAAAATTCAACTTTGCCTTTTCCACGCAATGCGGTTTGTCGTCGATCGTTATCGAACGGTACGGCGGTAGACACAGACACAGAAAATTTCTTCGATTTTTGTACAAAAACATTCCGTGCTCGCAAACGTCTCGGTTCAATTCCGAACAATCCGGACCCCGATAAAACGTCGAGTTGGTGCAAATACAGGACCAATGAGGTACTGGATCGTCCACGATCATTAAAATTCCCCCCGTTTCCTCTTTGCAGGGAACGGGCATCAGTTCGTCTCGAACCTGGCAGATTCCGCCTATGCACGCGGTGTTGTTTTCCACGCACAGAAACGAACAGTCGTCGATGCAAGGGATCTCTTTGGTCGTGCAGTTTTGCCGAAAAGTCGGAGCTTCGGTTCGAATCGTTATCGAATCGTCGCTGGAAGACTTCGTAGTTTTCCAAACCCACGCGTACGCCAACCACATCAAGAGAAACACGATCCACGTGTCGCGCATGCTTTTTTGTTCTCCCGAAGAGTCAAGATGACGGGTGAAGAAAGACCGATCGATCGGCACGAATCCAAACGCAATCCCAGTAATATTCGGTCCATGAGCAGGATCAACAAATGGCGGGACGCGTGGATGGCGTGCTATAGAATCGTCGAAGAATTCACCACCGTAGATCTCAAACATTTTCACACCGTATTCGAACGTTGGGTTCCAGTTCTCAACTGGGTTTTCGATCGACCCATTCATCGGTTGGACCGATACGAGCCCGTTTTTTTCTACTGCAACCAACCCAACGGCCCGAAAGAAATCATCAAACTGTACATGGACGAAAACGTGGCCGACGAGCAGGTGACGGTCTACGTGATTTTCAACATTTACGAGTTTCAAATCATTCAGAAGCGGTATTGCCTCGACTATACGAAATCGAACCAGATGCTTTTCAACGAGGCTCGAGGGACGGTCAACTTGGCTTCGATGATGGAAAGCGATCGGTACAATCCGGCCGAATATTTCCAGACCGTGACTTGCTGGCACCTTTTGTTCATTTACACGCTCCACGCTTTGGCCCACTGGGACGCGTACGACAAATACGAACACGGTTATTACGACACGCACTTGAACGTGAGAGATTCGCCCTTTTTCAAATTTCATTTTTACGGACAAGTCGTGTACCGTAAATAAAGTATGCCTAGACCTACGAAAGTACCGATTATCTACGCCGCTTACGTATTGAACGATCTGAATCGAGGATACGAAAATCCCGAAAAAATCGACGCGGACGAACTGAACGCGTTGGCGGTCAACGACGGTTTCTTAGTACCCGTAGCGAAACTGAGGAAATTTTTCGCAAAACCGATATTCTTCAAGCAATTTAAAGAAATGATGTCGGTTGCGGATGATTTTTGGACACGCACTATAGATCTGTGTCCGTCGATCGAGAAATATGCGAGACGGTTCATGAAAAAAGTTCCCAAAAAGAAGGGAAGGCCGCGTACGAAAGGTCCGGCGAAAAAATACAGTTCCACGTTGGGTAGTTTTTCGGATCAAGAAATTTCGGACTTGGATTCGGACGCGTCCGCGATATCCATCGCTCCTTCGAACGACGAATGCGACGCGACCGATGTCAACTTGCCTTTGCCCAGTTGCGCGGGCGTGAGACGCGTCTGTCGAAAATACGATGTCAATCGCCGATACATGAGTTACTCGCCAGATTCTAGCGAAAACAAACAATATCTTTTCCAAATTTCGTACGACGACCGCCAACCTTAAACGATGATCGGATTTTCCAACGGATTGTACGCCAGAGGAATCGTAGTGCGCCACAGGGTGGAAAAATGTCGAGTGTATTTCAAACGCGGAAATTCGACGTTGTCGTTGAGAGACAGAAGAACGGAACTCGATTTGCATTCGGACAAACGACCCAGGATCGTTCGGGCCGGAAAGATTTCCGTTCGCTCGGAGGGACCGAAACACGATCGTTCGGCCTCGCTGAGCGGTTCGTAAGTGACTTCTCGTACGCCGTATTTGAAAACGAAAAGGTTGACTCTTTGCGGTAGAAATCGCGTACTGGCGAAAAATTCCATGTTCAACACGCTGGCCACTCGCGGAACGTCGTAGTTTAAAAGCGTCAAGAATTTATAAATCTCTTCTTCGAAAGTGTCGCTTTTCTGATGCAGCACGCTGTCGTCCAAATAAGATCGATCGATCTTGACCGAAACGCATTTCGTCGGAAACGTTTCGAGGTCGAGCGCGCTCGTTTCGTGTAGATAGAAAGCGTAATCTCCCACGCACACCATAAAGTTGACGCTGAAAGGTTTCGAATCTCGTACGTAAACGTCTTCGGGATTATCGAACCGCCGATCGTAACGCGAAACGGACGAAGACGGATAATCCGCGGGAATCATTTTGTAGTAAACGTCTACGACGACGTAATCTTCTAATTTAGGATATTTTCTTTCCTTCAAAAGCCGTAAAACTAGAGTTCGATAATCCATAACTCTTCGATACTTGATTCAGAAGCGTCGAGTAAACTAGTAAAGCTTAAATAAAAAAAAAAAAAAAAAAAAAAAAAAAAAAAAAAAAAAAAAAAAAAAAATTTTTTTTTTTTTTTTTTTTTTTTTTTTTTTTTTTTTTTTTTTTTTGAGTTTTTCTTCCACGCGTTTCGAGAATCGAGTTCAAGTTTTCTGACGCAATATCTCAGGAAGGTTACGTAATCCCGGGGTATAAATACAGGTGTGCGAGCCACATTCGTTCATTTGATCGTCGGTGCCAAAGGAGTTGCTACCAGAAGTTCTGCTGGACGGAAGATGGACTCGTGGGCAAGTCGATTTCTGATTATTTCTTTAATCGTACTTTGAAGTTTTGATCTCGCAGTCTGGACTTGTAATTTTTTTCAGTTTTGATCTCGCAGTCTGGACTTGTAATTTTTTTCAGCTTTGATCTCGCAGTCTGGACTTGTAATTTTTTTCAGCTTTGATCTCGCAGTCTGGACTTGTAATTTTTTTCAGCTTTGATCTCGCAGTCTGGACTTGTAATTTTTTTCAGCTTTGATCTCGCAGTCTGGACTTGTAATTTTTTTCAGCTTTGATCTCGCAGTCTGGACTTGTAATTTTTTTCAGCTTTGATCTCGCAGTCTGGACTTGTAATTTTTTTCAGCTTTGATCTCGCAGTCTGGACTTGTAATTTTTTTCAGTTTTGCCTCGCAGTCTGGACTTGTAAAAATTTTCAGTTTTGATCTCGCAGTCTGGACTTGTAATTTTTTTCAGTTTTGATCTCGCAGTCTGGACTTGTAAAATATTCCAGATTTGATCTCGTAGTCTGGACTTGTAAAAATTTTCAAAGAAATCTTTTCGAAAAAAATTTCATCATTACCCTCTAGTACAAAAAAAAAAAAAAAAAAAAAAACAAAAAAAAAAAAAAAAAAAAAAAAAAAAAAAAATTTTTTTTTTTTTTTTTTTTTTTTTTTTTTTTTTTTTTTTTTACAGTATATTTTCTAAGGGTTATCATAAATAGTTTGCTTGCCTTGTCTTCATTCAGTTTTTAAAAGTTCAGACTCGGAAAACAGTGTTGGATAAAGTTGAACGATACCCATCATTTTGCGGTAAAATGGCCTGGAGTCGTTTATTTAAAGCGGTGTTTCAGCGTGGAGAAATTAATGATTTTGAAAAAAGAATTTGCACTAAAGAAAATATATTCAGAACAGATTTTTTCCTCGAAAATGTGTTTTCCTATTTGATACGTGATCATTACAACTTCCACCCGATCGATCCGATGAACGAAAAAGAAAAACTTGTCTTCGAAGAGACGACGAAACTCCTCGTTACTTTTACAGACTCTTACAAAGTTGCGGTGAAAATTCTGTGTGCGGAATTAGGTGTCGTAAACGAAAATACTGTTGAATCTGTTTTACTAGGCGTATCTAACGAACTGTTTAGCGAAGGCATAACTTGGAGCCGGATAATAGCTTTTTTCGTTTTCGTCGGGGAATTGGCCATCGCGGGTATTGAAAAAAATCTACCCACTTCGGTCGTCGACGTAACGTACGAAAGTTTTTCTAGACTGGTGAAAGAAAAGATCGAATCGTGGGTGGAAGATCACGGTGGCTGGGAAGGCGTGAGAAGCTTGTCGGTTGTCACGGAAACAGAAAATTCGTTAAAGTGTCCCAAGTCGAGATGGGCTACAACTATCTTCTATAGCACGAGTACAATAGTATTGATTGGTATCTTTGTGCAACTTTTCAGAAAACTAAATTCAGAAAACTAAATTCAGAAAACTAATAACTCCCACTTGTCCCACTTTTAACATTTTAAACCTTGTTGTGCCGCGCATAGATACATATGTACTTTATTCCAAAAATCGTCGTGGATGACCAACGAATCGTCTAAGGCCTCGGCGAAGGAATCGTAATCGGGAAACAATTGTGCGAAACTTTTAATACTGTTTTGCATGTTTGTCAAAGGATGTTCGTTCACGAGCCATTTATGAATGACCTTCCACAAATCGGTCCAGGTCGGATAGATTTTATTTAGTTGCTGGTTGACGAGGGTCATTTTATCCATACCGACCATCGATTGTAAAAAACGAGTTACTTCGTATACCTTTTCCATAATATTTTCAGAATCCATCTTACTTTATTTATTGAAAAAAATGATCTCGCGTTCTGGACTTGGATTTTTCCGATTTGTTCTCGCGTTCTGGAATTGTAAAAAAAAAAAAAAAAAAAAAAAAAAAAAAAAAAAAAAAAAATTTTTTTTTTTTTTTTTTTTTTTTTTTTTTTTTTTTTTTTTTTTTTTTTTTTTTTTTTAAGAAGATTAAATTGATCGTCTCAAGACTTTAAATACGACGCACGCCAAACATATCAATTTAATTCTGTTTCAGGATGGATTCCCATATCACACCATCACGTCCGAAACCTAAACGTGTTCCTTTCAGCATGAGGCCCATGGCCTGGAAAAACTGTTTTTTTAATCATCTTCTCGAGAACGAACCTTCGGGAGCTTTCGATCACGTATGGCCCGTGCTTTTAAAGAAAAACGATCTGAGTTTCGAAGACGAAACACTGGAAAAGGCCGTCGCGTGCGTCCGACTATTCTTAGAACCAGAAGATCCCGTCGAATGGTTCCACGTGTTGGTTCGAACCCCGGCCTTTCCCTCGTTCCGCCGTGCTCTCGACGAAGACGAAGGAAAAACTCAAACTTTACCTTTTTCGTGCTGGTGCGACGGAGGCGAAGAAAAAGAAGATAGATTCAGGCAACACCGTCACTGGATCGTCGTTTCGCATACCCCGGGACGTTTCGAAACAGACTTTTTACCGCGAGTTAAAGTCGAAAACGACGACGAGATTCCTACAGGTTACAAATTTATACGTCACGAGCCCATCGCTTCAGTCATGCGGCTCGTGGATTTGATGGGGTCTTTGAGCAAACAGGAAACCCGTTGTATTTTTTCTGGAGAAGACAAATATTTACCGGAAAAACAGAATCATTTTTATATAATGGAAAGTCTGCCCGAAGAATATAAGTTGCCGCTCGTATTGCAGTGGAAAGGAGGTCTGCAAGAGTTGTTAGATTCGAATTTCGAAAGTTTAAACCCGGTCGAACTGGGGCGGGTCAAATTGTCTTTCTACGAAGGAAAGTGGCGATTGCAGATCAAAGATATTCCGGGCATCAAGCTCAACGTCGTGTTACCCGTTTCTCGGAATTTCGAACCTAGCCCGTATCACACGAGCACTTTTCTCCATCTGACGGGGGATAAAAAGTTTTATTTTCGACACAGTACCGATACGAAGAAATTGACTCGCGAAGCCTGGTTGAAGAAACAGGCCGATATGGGTAATTTATTTTATGACGCGGTCAAAAACGAGTATTGGATTCTGCGTTCGGACCACGAAAAACTCATCCACCATTTCAGAAATTTGGTCGATTGTAACGACCGGCTGAAAATCGAAAACACTGAATTAGCCCGACAGTTGGCGACGATGTGCCGAGCGCTGGAAGAGGAAGCGTCTCACTGGAGAAAGAAATGCGAGATTGTTGAATCGGATGTCAAGACTCTGTGGGAAAAAAATTTAAAGTTGAACGACAAATTGCAAGAGTCGAACGATCGAGAGATTGAGCGATTGACTCGGGAAAAGAAAATCCTCGAAGAAATAAAAGTGTAAAAAAAAAAAAAAAAAAAAAAAAAAAAAAAAAAAAAAAAAAAAAAAAAAAAAATTTTTTTTTTTTTTTTTTTTTTTTTTTTTTTTTTTTTTTTTTTTTTTGAGAGAGTTGATAAAAGCTTTACCTTCAACAACCCTCTTCTTCTTCTACGGAAGCGATCCAATCCACCAATAAGCCCGACGATATGTTTCCATCTCCCATTAAATGTCGAAATTCTTTTAAGATGTCCAACAAGCTTTTCTTGTCGCTTTTGCAAACGAGTCGATGCGTTTCGTCCGGAAACGGTTTCTCCGCCTCGTTCAAAATACAGACTTTTCCCTTTTTCTTCTTTTGAAAAAATTTCGGAAAATAAGCTTTCAAGTACTGAACGACGGGTTTATGCGTCCTACGCTGCATGAATTTTTTCCATTTTTTCTTGTTAAAATGTTCCTTCCGATCGGTGTGCCTTTCCTTGTTTTCCACGTTATGATTACCGATGTCGCATAAAACCGGGTGGTCTTTGGTGTACAAGACGGAAAAAAACTTCATGTTGGGAGCATTGCCGCCCAGTCGGTGACAGACGGCTACGAAAAACACGATCGTCGTGAAAACGGTCTCGACGAAATTGGACGGGTCGATTATGTGCGGCGGATACATGCCCACGTTCTGTCGAAACATGCCGATGGTGTACCCGGTTTCTTCTCGAAAATGGCCCGCGAACGGTAAAACGTATCGATCTCCCAAAATCCGATTCAAAATCATCAAGTCGTTAAAGTGTTCGGGAATGTCGCACGATTTCGTGATGGAATACGACATCCACCGGCTGGCCTGATTGGAAAACAGGCAGTGGAATCTCTCGGAATTGAAATTGTTGAGCAGCGTGAGACACGGTTTGTTGAAATGGAAAACGCACAGAGACGCGGAAAAATGAGGGTTTTGTTTCTGAATGTGGCGAATGAGACTTTTGACTCTATCCGAATTGCTGCTAGTCGAGCGTTTTTCTTTACGACTCATGTCTTTTTTAATTCCCGCTCGACTTTATTTTCCAAGGCAAGCAATGATCGTAGCCGTTTTAGATATGGACGAAACTCTGGGCGTTTACCAAAACAACGTTTTTCATCCACGTCCCAAATTAGATTTCATGATAAAAATGATGCGAGCCATGGACGTCGAAATCATACTGTGGAGTTTAGGGGACGACAGTTACGTCCAGAGAGTCGTGAATGGTTTTTTACCTTCCATTTACGAGCACGCGCATAAAATATTCGCTCGGAGAGAAGCGAAAGTTTCCATGAATCTGTACGGATATTCGAAAGCGTCGCAACGCATTCGAGAAATGTACGACGAGCCTATATTTTTAATCGGGGTGGACGACAAAGTCACCGAAAACATGGACCCTGGATACGACGCCAGGATACACGTGAAGCCGTACGACAAACCCGAAAACAAAGACCGAGTTTTGTTGGATGTGTGCGAAAAAATTGTCGAAAACGTGAGCTCGATGAAAGATTTTACGCCGACCCGATGCGTATCTATCGAATGTTGGTGAGTACAAGCAAAGATGGGTAAAGACAAAGATAAGACAAATAAGAACTTTCAGGAATCTCAAAAATACACTGAGAGAAAGGTTAAAATGAAAAGGGATAGTGAAAAAATCAAAAGAGAGAGAACGGTCGAAATAGATAAGGAATTGGCAAAATACAATAGTAAAAATGATGAAATGAAGGGGGATGGTGACAAAGTCGAAAAAGAGAGAACAGCCGAAATAAATAAGGATATAGCTATGAATAACGCTGCAGAAGGATTAAAACGAAATAAAAAAATAGTAGAGCTGAAACTGCGTGGAGTCGACCAAGAAGTTACGCCTGAAAACGACAAAGTTTTGAGCTACTTTCAAATGAGGAAATATTTACGTGCGATGCGAAGATTTAAATGTTTAGTTTATTTTTACCACGGAACGGACGAAGAACACCCATTGTATAATGAAAGTGATAACAAACTCTATCATTTGTATTATGATGCGGACGCTCCAGTAACCATTGCAAATGACTTTATGAAATATATGTATGTACAAATGCTTCAAGCTCATAAATCTAAACGTGACGAATTATTTAAGAAACAAGAAGCAGAGAGACTTGAACTATTAACTAGGCCTAAGAAAGACAACGCGGACATGGAAATGCTTTGAAATGCTTTTTCTATTACTTTGAAAAAAAAAAAAAAAAAAATTTTTTTTTTTTTTTTTTTTTTTTTTTTTTTTTTTTTTTTTTCATGCATAGTTTCTATGACTAGGAAATTTGTTCGAAAATTTTTACAAGTTCAGAACGGGAAACAAGATTGAAATATTTTATAAGTCCAGAACGCGAAACAAGATTGAATTTTTTTACAAGTCCAGAACGCTACGATAAATTTAACTAAGATTCAAAAGCGTAAAAGATACAAACCTCCATCTTCAAAAAAAAAAAAAAAAAAAAAAAAAAAAAAAAAAAAAAAAAAATTTTTTTTTTTTTTTTTTTTTTTTTTTTTTTTTTTTTTTTTTTTAATCGTTGGTATAAGATAAAAACAATTGTTTATTTTTATAATATTATTTTTTTATTCGACACGTTTTTGTATGCGACGACATTAATACTTTCCGTGTTGAATTTTTTCATCGAAAAATGAGAAAATTTGAAAATATTTTCCTCATTCACTTTGGGGGAAAATAAAGTTATGAGTTTCAAGTCACCCTTTCTGAATAAGGTCAACAGCACGTCCGAAGTTCCACCGGAAACTTATATCGTATATGATCTCAACGGAGGAATATTTTGGATCGAAACCAAAAATTATCCCGATTTCGTTTTGCAATGGATCGGAGCATCGAATCGACCTTCCTTGACGATGGATTTGTCGTCGGCTCTCGTTCACTCGATCGTTTTAGATTTCGATTACCGAGCCGGGGAACCGTTTTCCCCAACGGCGCTATTCGATGCGATCGAATACGTACTGAAATCGATCCTTTTACCCAACGTGAAAAATTTCACTTTCATCGTCGCTCTGAGGAAGAACGGAAAGGGCATGCACGTTCATTTACCCGAATTCAAAATCGGAAGCGACGATTATATTCTGTTTTGCGAATCGCTCCAGTATAAATTCAAAGAGGCCATGATGGGTCAGCGAGCTTACAAACTGGACATTTTATCCAACGTCATGCTACCCGGAGCCGCTAAACCCAATCAGAGTCCTTACGTACCTTTCAGATTATGTTACGTGGACGAACAGAGAAATTTTTGTCTGGGCGTCAGTAAAGTCGGGGAACCGTGTTTTCAACAACAAGTACAAAATCTGAAAAAAAATTTTACCAAGCGAAAAGATAACGAAAAATCCATCTTTCGTGAAATTTTGAATTGTACGCCCAGTATGATGGTCATCAAACTGGTGCAATACATGATGCCCGTCGTCGTCAAGGCTCAATTTCACACCTTGGCGTACGCGACGGTTATAGGAAATCATTTAAGCAATTCGCCGGATTCTCGAGACGTGGCGAGTTTCGTTTTTAAAAAGTCGAACGATCGAGGTTTCATCCGCAAAAGCGAGACTCTCGGTTTCGACAGACACAAATTGTTCAAAGTGTATCAATACTTACAATTCAACGCGAAAATGATAAAAGATTTCGAGACCGACAACAACGTCATCAAAACTTGGTACAAACGTATTTGCGAAAACGACTCTCTCAGTTACCCCAGTTCCCACGTTCCGGAGATGTTTCTCGACTTGCACGAATCGCTTCGATTCGAACACGCGTCCCTGTCGGAAAACACGAATCCCATAAAAACCGTATTGCAATTCAACAACGGATATTATTTTTTACCCATATTTTACTCTCTCTGTCGACATTACAATTCGGATTCTCATTCGATGGCCGAAAATTTGAATCCGCTTTTGGACGACGAGTTTCATCCGCTGTTGAAAAAAATACAGTCGATCAACCCGAACATCATACAATACGAGTTGACGAACATCACCGTCAACACTCTGCACTTTTGCGCCAACAACATGTATCTGGAAAGGCCGAAGAGTTACCAGTTGTTGCTCAGATCCATCGTGGAAAACAACAAACGGGCGATTTTGTCCGTCACCACTCACGATCAAATCGGTGATTTGATCCGAAGCATACAGGACAGACATTTCCCCATTCGAGTTCTCAAACTGAAAAACACTCTGAAAAAATCCAGTCGATACATATGGAACGCCCTTTCCGATTGTTGGCAAGACATCGCAAACGCGGGCGAAGTTTCGGATCACATCAACAATTTATGGAACAACATCAAACAGTTTCTCAACGAATATCACGCGTCGGGTGGAATGGGCGGGCCGGACGAGGAGCTGATATGTAAATTCAGCATCAACGCGGTCGTTTCCTCCATCATGAGCGACACGAGCATGGAACGAAAACACATTCAGATGGATACCCATAAATGGTTTCTTCGATTACACGACGGACTTTTGGATTTGCTGACCGGGCACATCGGCGGAGTCGTTCCTGAATTTTTTCTTTCCGATCGACAGATAGACATCGGGATACCGTTGAAGGAAATGATGGTTTTGTGCGACGAGTCTCCGAAACACGTTCGATTATACGAAAAGCTGACGGACCAGACTTTTTTCTTCAAATACTTGCTGAATTTGTTTTTGGACGTGAAGGACAATTTGTTCGACACGCTCGGCGATCTCGTCCGAGACGTGGACACGGACGACGAGTTGTCCGTGTCCATGATGCATTTTTTCATAAACCTTTGCAAATGCACCGCGTTCGAATACGACGTTTTCATGTATATGTTGGACATTTTGGCGAGCGTGTTCATCGGAACGAATTACGAGAGAAAATTTTTCGTGTGGAAAGGTTTGACGCGAAACGGCAAGAGCAAACTGTTCGAGTTGATGGGTAAGGTACTCGGAGGCTATTATCATTCGATCCAGTCGGAAAATTTGGCTCCGGGTCATTCGGCGAACAACGCGACTCCGGAGTTGGCTTCCACGTTGTTTTCGTGTCGGATGGTCACGAGCGAAGAACTGGAAAAGAAACTCAACGAAAACCGCGTGAAACAAATCACGGGTAATTCTTTCGTGACTTTCAGGAACATGTACGAACAAAATTCCGGAGGGATACCGACGGCCAAGTTGTTCGTCACGACGAACAATTATCCGGAATGCAAGGCTTCGGAAGCGTTCAAGGATCGCGTGGTGGCCATACCTTTCGACGCCGAATTCACGGACAACGCTCCCGGAACGACTTCGGAACAAGTGGGCACCAACACTTATATGAAGGACGTGTACGTCGTGGAACAATCGTACAAAGGTTGTTTTTTCATGTTGTATTATCATCTGAGAAAATTCATGAGTTTAGACGACGGTCTGCTCCATTACCGACCCGAACCCGAATACGTGCTAGAATACACGCACGATTATTTGATTCACACGGACATTTACGTTCAGTTCAAACTGTTCATGGACGTGCAGTTGATGGCGGGAACCATGACGACGATAAACGACGTCAAATCGGCCGTCAGACAATTTTTGAAAACGACCAAAAACACTTCGTTTCACGAAACGGATCTTTTCGTTCACTTCCAGAAAGAATTTAGCCATCTGCGTCGTTCCGACATGAATTTCAAGTCCGAACCGTTCAGTTACACGAGCATCGTGGATCGAGAAGAAGAAGAACCGCCCGCGAAAATGGCAAAGGCGAGCGATTCGATACTGGTGTATTACGAAGGGGTCGTGATTAAAAATTTGAGGCGAACCAACACGGAAATCTAACCAAGATGAAATGACTTGCAAACTCGAAAAGGAACATTTCGACGATTACTACGACTTGAAACTTTTGAGCCAGGGCAATTTACCCATCGATTGCCTGATCGACCGAGTCGCGTCTCAGAATCTCAGCGAGATCGGTAAAACGCGATCGCAGAGTAGAATTTGGAGCATGTTTTACGACGTGACGCCAAACTTGGTCGATGCTTTTCAGAGGGAAGCACGCGACCACGTTAAATCCGTAAGGGAGAATCCGAGTCTTTACGGCTATTTATATTTCGTGGCGGAAAATAAAAGTCATTGGTACAACGCTCCGTATTTCGATTACGAACAGTTTCCTCTGATGATCAAAAGGCAATGCGTGTTGAATAAAATTCGAAAGATTGCCAGAGAGTTTTCAGATCCGAATACGATGGATCACGACGTCGCGTGCCTGTATCTGATATATTTTTACGCCTTGTTAGCGAATCCTCATACGAATTGGATCACCGTGGATTACATGGCGAACGGAAACCGATACCACCAGTTCGGAACGCGACTGAAAGGCACGATGAAAACGTGCGTGAAAAAAGTTTGGTCGCTGTGAAAAAAATATCGGCAGAAATAGAACAAGGTGATCTTTCGAAAGATGGCTGATTCTACGAAAGCGGAGCGATTGGCTCTTTTACAAAGACTCGAGCGTGTCGTGAGAGATTTCGAAAAGGTTTATGCGAAGTTTATGAAAAGATGGACCGATATCGTCGAAAAAATTGATTGCGACGGCTGGTGTGCGGAAGACGAGAGTTTACTTCCCGTACTCGAGTGTCTACAATATTACGATTACTCTGTGCAACGTCTACGGGATAATTTAAATCGTCTTCGGGGAGATCTCGGCAAGATGACTCTCAGTTCCGATTCACACTTGCGAAAAAAATGTTTCTGCAACGTCTCGTAAAAAAAAAAAAAAAAAAAAAAAAAAAAAAAAAAAAAATTTTTTTTTTTTTTTTTTTTTTTTTTTTTTTTTTTTTTTTTTTTTTTTTAGGGTTGGAGATTTATATCTTTTAGACTTTTGAATCTTAGTTAAATTTAATCTCGCGTTCTGGACTTGTAAAATTTTCCACATTTAATCTCGCGTTCTGGACTTGTAAAATTTTCCAGATATTTATCCGAGAAAGTGTATAAAAGAAAGTGTATAAAATATCTCAATCCTATAATGTAAAAAAAAAAAAAAAAAAAAAAAAAAAAAAAAAAAAAATTTTTTTTTTTTTTTTTTTTTTTTTTTTTTTTTTTTTTAACGAGTTTCAGGGTTTGCTATATTTGTGCGAGTCGTATAATTCAAGTACCAGTCCTCTTTCGAATATTTTCATTCCGGACAGAATTAACAACTGCCGAATCGTACAGGCGATACCAACACCCATCAAACAACTTAAAAAAAACTTCAAGTTGTAAGCGTTTAAAAAGTTTAAACGCTTATGATAACGCTTCGAAATATTCATCTTTATTAAAACACGTAAAAAAATTATCGTAATATATCGAATCATGAACGATGCTACAGTTTCTGAAAACATTTATCATATATTACTTGTGAATTTTAAGACGTCGCATAGCATTCAAAATATATGTAAATGTGCTGGATGCGACAGAAGAACGGCGAATAGATGCTTGTATGACATGTTAAAAAAGGGAATGGTTTTGAAAACAAAAGAAAAACATCCACCCTGTTGGCAATATCGAAATCCAGAAGACTAAATTGATTAATTACAAATTATACAGTTACAGCGGACTTGAAAAAATTTCCGAGTCTCAGATCTCCATCATCAAATTCAACCTCAAAAAAAAAAAAAAAAAAAAAAAAAAAAAAAAAAAAAAAAAAAAAAAAAAAATTTTTTTTTTTTTTTTTTTTTTTTTTTTTTTTTTGTTAGGGTTGGAGTTTAATTATTTCTTCCGGAGTCGTATTAAAAGTGTTCGTAGGCGCCTCTGGCTTAGACATCGATACCAACAACGCTATGATATATTCGCTCATGGCTTTCATCTGTTGAGTGAATCGACTGTATAACGGATTCGGAATTTTAACCGTTTCTTTATTTTCCAACATTTCCTGAATACAGTACAAAAGACATTGAAACTCGGTTTCCGTCCCGTCTTCCTCGGTCTCCGAACAGTTTTGATATTTTTCGTATGCCAGTTGTAATTGTTTGGACGATAAAACTTTGAGCAGCGCAGGCGAAACGACTTTTTCGTGAACGTAACGCAAGACGAGTCCGTAAACCATGTCGAACACGGCGTGGAAGGCTTTGATTTGTTTTACGCGCATCTGAGACTGGATCAGGCTTTTCGCCGCGGTGAACATGTATTCGAAATCGTTCGGCCCGTTCCTGCTCGAGATGATGTTGACCAGTTCTTTTCCCAGTGGCATTTTGCTCATGAGTCTTTCCATGTAAACGGTAAAGTATTGTCTCTGAGTCTCGAACAAACGTTTTTCCATGTGGTCGTTCAGATCCCCTTTCATTAAATTTGCCTGTAAATCTTTTAAAATCAAAGTCTCTTTGGGAGAAGCATCGTCTTCTTTTTCTTCTTCTGTTCCTCCCGCTTTCAACTTGGGTTGTTTCGACGCGGTCGGTTCGATTTCCGAATCCACTTCTTCCACCGAACGTTTCATTCTTGATTTTAAAAACTTTTTTATAGACCCGATCGCTAGGAGATGGCGATAGGCCCGGGGGCGTTTATCGTATTCTCCGGCTCCGGTTTCTTTCGGATGTAGTACTTTGGCACGTTCGTCTGCATGGCTAAATATCGGTCTACTTTGTATTCGCGACCCAAATCCAGCGTCCAGCGTTCGTTGCCCACGCTCGCGTCGTATTGCAAGACGAACGCGTTGAAACGATGCAGATGCGTGTGTTCTTTATACGTCAGATGCTGAGGATTGACCACGACCTTGTTCCAAAACATGCTATATTTCGGATCGATATCGGTCATTCGACACACTGGACTTTTGTATAAAATGTCGTACACGTCCACGCGAGGATTGAATCTGTCTTCCCAAAAAGTCGGAATCGCGTCGCATTTCGCGGGGTGAAAGTTATTCACGTACAACCACTCGTGGACCGATTCGATCTGGAAAATGTAAGACGAATGGATCTTTCGCGTCCTCGCTCGGAAAACCGGATTCGTTTCGAAAAAATACTGAGCGTAATCGTATCGCCAGTTCTTTTGACTCAGCGTGATTCCCGTCGATCCCTTCAGCGGCGCGATCAAATCCTCGTCGTTCGGCTTGTCGAAGAAAACGACAGAGAACGGATTCCGATCTCCTAAATAAAAATACGTGATGTGTTCGACGTCGATCGCGTCTTGCGGTTCTCGAGTGAAAATACTCGCGCATGCGTCGTAACCGGGCGAGTTTAAATATTTTTTGTCCGCGCCTTCGAGCACGACGCCGAAAAGACCGTATCTGGGATCGCAGACGCATCCCCATCCGTCCACGTGCTTGGCGCGCTTGAGGGGCCTTCCGCTCAGAGCGTCGAACGAACACGGTCGTTTCACGCATTTGAATTTCGATAGACTTTTCACGTAATCCGCGTGAAATCCGTCCGAAGGCTTTATCTGCGAAACTCGGATTTCGTCGGGTCCGCAAGGATTAGAATTGATGTGATCGATCGCCGGTAGTTTTTTACAGCCGAAACCGACCGCTTTGTACCCCGGATCGCACTCGCAAACCTGTTTGTTTAAATCGTATCGACCGTGAACTCCGCATCCCACGTTCACGTCGCAGTTTCCTCCGAAATATTTTTGGTTCACCAGATGCGGATTCGAACAGACGCAAATCGCGAACGTGGCACCTTGATGAACGTACGAAATCCAACGACCCGTGGCCGGGTTGCATCGACCGCGACGTAAGAGTTTCGGAACGCAAAGGTTTCCGAGGCAAACGTGACTCGACGGACATTCCTTGTCGGTCGCGCATTCCGATTTTATCCGCTCTGGTTCGGGCGAGACGGTCAGAACGGGCCAGGGTGAAATTTCCGTCGTTTGCGTTTTCGTCACCGCGTACAGAAGAGTCAGGCCTACGTATAAAAACAAAAGGAGCCAAAAGGCTAACAACATGCTTTAGTAAATGTGAACGATTTTAAAAAGGCCTCGATGGTAGGCCAAACCGATCGACGGATCGACCGCGTTCAGCTTTTCGAGGTATTTTATAAACTTGAGTTTGGTCTGTTGATTTTTCAAACGCGAAAGCAAATTGTATACGCTGAAATACATGTCGATTACCTTGGTTACCAGCAGCCTACAAAAAAAAAAAAAAAAAAAAAAAAAAAAAAAAAAAATTTTTTTTTTTTTTTTTTTTTTTTTTTTTTTTTTTTTTTTTTTTTTTAATATATGTATATGGGCTATATATTGGCTTGCACTCATATGAATCTTTCCACTTTGTTTTCTTGGATCTATTCGTCACTTGTAACACTTCAATTTTGAAATCATGGGAAGTATTTTTCTTGTGTTATCCAATTGTTTTTTCTTGATAATAACCATGGTTATATTTGTGATCATTACAAATCTTTTTTTTGCTGTGTGTACTTTGACTGGACTGTTTCTGCTTACATTGGAATATTTTATAGGAACCGACAAAGTCATAGCATATTTAAATGAATTTGTAAACAAATATAATATAAGTAATATATAATTATATAATAATTATAGAACAATATAAATATAAATATAAATATGTATATTTAAAAAAAAAAAAAAAAAAAAAAAAAAAAAAAAAAAAAATTTTTTTTTTTTTTTTTTTTTTTTTTTTTTTTTTTTTTTTTTTTTTTTTTTTTTTTTTTTTTACTAGAGGGGTAATGATGAAATTTTTTTCGAAAAGATTTCTTTGAAAATTTTTACAAGTCCAGACTGCGAGATCAAAACTGAAAATTTTTAACAAGTGCAGACTGCGAGATCAAAACTGAAAATTTTTACAAGTCCAGACTGCGAGATCAAAACTGAAAATTTTTACAAGTCCAGACTGCGAGATCAAAACTGAAAATTTTTACAAGTCCAGACTGCGAGATCAAAACTGAAAATTTTTACAAGTCCAGACTGCGAGGCAAAACTGAAAAAAATTACAAGTCAATTAAGTTTTCAGAAAGTAATATTTCAAAAAAAAAAAAAAAAAAAAAAAAAAAAAAAAAAAAAAAAAAAAAAAAAAAAAAAAATTTTTTTTTTTTTTTTTTTTTTTTTTTTTTTTTTTTTTTTTTTTTTTTTTTTTTACACGAGAGGTTATAGAGTGGTTTGCTTTCAGACGAATCTTAACACTTTGTTTTCTTCCAACTATTCGTCACATGTAACGATTCAATTTTGAAGTCATGGGAGGAAAATGTATCGCCTATTGTCAACATTTCGACAATATAAATAATCATCTAAAAGAAGACATTGTTTTTTACAAGTTTGACGCAAAGTCTAAAACCGCCCGAAAGATGGTCGAAAAACATCCACCCGATGAAAAACAGCGACGGATTTGCGATAGACTGCTCGTGCCACATTTGTTGTGGTCTTTTTTCAAAGGTGAAATCATGAAACACGAGAAATACAACTTGCCGTACAAACTTCACCCTTTAGAAGTCCACACTATCAAAATGCCCGACAAGTTCGACTTCGGAGACATGGAGTTGAAGGACGAAGAAAAAATGTTCATTTCCCACCACGAAGCTTTGGAGAAACTTCGGCGAAATTCGTTTTGCATCCAAGCCATGCCCTCCCGTTTGTCGGAGTTGTGCATGTGGGCGATCGTCGAGCGGACGGGTTTACGCGGATTCGAGGAAGGAAAATGGGATTCTCTGTTGCCTCGAAAAGTATGTATACAGCTCTCGTTTTACAAACGAGATATATATCAGAAAAATCATTATATCCCACTTCGGGAACAGGGAAAAACAGATATAGTACGATATTTTGACATACGCGGTGTAATCGACCTTTTCAAGAAAAAGGACGAAATATTTTCGAAATATTTTACCGATTGGTTTCTAAACGACGACTCGATTTGTTTCGAACAATTCAAAGACACGCATAAGTTAATTTTAATTAGATTTATAGTCGAGGAATACGGTGGAACTCTCGGTGAGATTTCAATGTGTTTCGAATGCATGAGACGATATGTGAGAGGATGTAGAGTCGTGGATTATTTTGCCAGAACCTACAAAATCAGAGACGTTACTTTTTTAAAGTCCATACGAAATCGATGCGATTACTGGTGCGAAATTTGCAAACGAGTACCTCTGTTTCAAATTTTAAGTCTACAAGACTTTTGCGACCAATATGGTGAGGAAACAAAACGCATTAAAGACGAATTATTCCTTTGAAAAAAAAAAAAAAAAAAAAAAAAAAAAAAAAAATTTTTTTTTTTTTTTTTTTTTTTTTTTTTTTTTTTTTAAAGGGAGGGGTGGGGGGTTAATAATAAAAGAATAAAACATTGTATTTTCTAAAAAATTATGGATATATGTTTAATATGTCGTAGATGCATTTTCGATCCGCGAACTTATTATTGTTTAGATTGTGAAGATATTTTTCACACACGTTGTCTTTTTAACTTTTTTCAAAATCGTTCAATCACTTGTCCTGAATGTAGAACAGTACTTTCGCAAGTTGATCGGAATTATTTTGACGAAGTAGGTCGAGGAAGAATTATATTATTTCATGATATTGTCGATAAGGACTCGGGTTATGAATCAAACTCGTAGTTAAAAAAAAAAAAAAAAAAAATTTTTTTTTTTTTTTTTTTTTTTTTTTTTTTTTTTTTTTTTTTTTAATATATATTATCTTTACTTATTAAAAGTAAAACATCCTTTCATTTCTAAATATGTCTATTTCGTGGGATGAAATCTCTTTACATTCTCTTTGCAATGAAACAAAAGAACTATCATTAGCTTCGTTTGATTATGATGAAAACGATACGTTTTTCAAAAGTCTATCGACTCTCGAAATTTTACCGTCCTTAGATTCGATTCTTTCCGATAAAAACAATTGTACCGTTCCCGCACCCTCTCGAACTAAACCGTGCGACGTATGGGGCAATACAGGTTCAGCCCGTTATAAACCTACTTTATTTTCCAAGTGCTTGGCTGCCAAAGTGAAAATTGAAAAACATAAACTAATCAAATTACAACAGGTGAAAAAAAATTTAAGATTGAACGAACCACGATCTTGGTATTCGGTCAACCTGTTGGTGTACCTAGCTCGTTCAAACAAGTAAAAAAAAAAAAAAAAAAAAAAAAAAAAAAAAAAAAATTTTTTTTTTTTTTTTTTTTTTTTTTTTTTTTTTTTTTTTTTTTTTTTTTTTTACGTTGTTCAATTTATTATAAATTACATTCTCGCGTTTCAATTCTCATGTTTTTCAACATTCATCACGGCATGTATTACGGAAGGTTCAGCCAAACGCACTTGGACGTGGCCGTGGCGAACGAGATCATCACGCCCGAGGAAAGGGTTCAAGTCGAAAACTTTTACGAATCGAACACGTTTATTCTCAAAGGTAAAGATGCCGTCGAGGATCTCAAATCTGTCATTCCCGACATCGAACAAGTGAATTACGACTCGGAACGCGACTTGTATTTCGTGCGAGTCGAGAAATGGCCGCACCTTAAAAAAATGTGCTTGAGAAATGCCAGGATAAAACCCTGCAATTGGAGATATGTGACGCAAGAAGACCAACGAACCCTGTTCGAGTACTATTTAGACACCTATTCCATTCGATTGTTCCCTTAATATTTCGTCCAACCTCCGCGTTTCTCTAAAACCGCCGCTATTCTGCGGGGCATGGATTCGATGAGGGTGTTAAAGTAATCGTCGTCCAATTCGTTGAAAGCCGCCAGCACGTTTTCCCACAGTTGGTCTTTGTTGGCCGAATCCGCGCGCGTTCGTCTCACGAGTTCGGCCCACACGTTTTCCACCGGATTCATGTCCGGGCCTTTCGGCGGCCAATCGTGCATGACGGTCACGTTGTGCGTTTCCAACCAGTGTTTCGCGAGTCGACTCGTGTGGATCGGGGAAAGATCGTGCATGAAAGTCAAATCGTTGTCCAAAACGTCGTCTTCCACGATCGGAAGGATTTCGTTCACGTAGTAGTCGGCGTTGAGCGTTCTCTGCGCGATCCTGTGTATGTATTTGAATTTGTTTCCGAACGCCATCCAAACGCATATGGTGAATCGCCCTCTCGGATTACTGTTGGACACGATGTAATTTTGGTCGAATCGGTCGCTGACCCGCGGTCTGTAAACGCGCAACGGGCCCCTCGAAGAGGCTCGGAATATTTTTTCGTCGGAAAACACGACGCCGTTCCATTCGTCCGCGCTCCACGCGATGTGATTGACGGCAAACTGGAATCGCTTTTGAACGTGCACGGGCTTCAAAAAAGGCTTGCGTGCCGGAACGCGGCATCTCTGGCCCTTTTCTTTCAAACGCTTGCGAATCGTGTCCACGCTGACTCTGGGAGCCAATTCGTCTCGAATTTCGACGGCCGACATGAAAGGATTCGTCGTGGACGCGTTCAAGATGTACAAGTCTAAAGCTTCGTCCGTCACTCGAGGCCTTCCGCGCTTTTTGGGAACGGTTCCCGTGATTTCTTTGACCAGCCAGTAATGAACCGTCGACGGAGCGATTCGAAATATTCTCGCGATCTGGCGTTCGGATAAATGTTCCTCTTCGTGCAATCTGACGATTTCGCGTCTGTGTTCCATCCTTGTGTGTAAAACGTCGAAAACGGAAAACAAAGAACAGATCCACGATGGATTCCGAGATCGAGATGCATTGCGCGAGGTGTCGAACCAAAACGAAAACCGTCGACGTGAAAAAAACAATGTCGAAAACTCACAGGCCGATGTTGAGAGGCACGTGCGCCGTGTGCCGGACCAGAAAAATCACGTTCGTGAAAATGAAGAAAAAATAATCAAGAGGATGTATTTTTTTAATCTCGTCCAGACCGATATCTGTCATCCGGAAAAAGTTTCTCTGGTTCCCGGGCCCGCGCTGTTCTGTCACCAATGCGGAAAAGGTTTCTCCGTCTACGAATACATCACCAGGATTTCGACCGATCATTTTCGTTCCAGCGAGTTGGCGCAGGCTTTTCGCGAATGGACCGGGGACGAAAACGTGCCCATGAATTTCACTCTCGTGGACTTGGAAGGTATATTTCCGAAAACGATCGTCGGCCAGTCTCTGAATCGCGTGCTCCAGAGCTTGAGACTTTTGCGAGCCATCAACGCCCCTTTCACCACCCGACCGCAAGTGGATCGTTTCGAAGACATGAACAATTTTCTGTTTGATTTTTTGAATATGGTGAAGGAACATCCCGAATCGACCTCCGCGAGAGAAATAATAAACAAACTGTTACACTCCATGTACGAGCATTTGAACACGAGCAAAGAATCGATCGACCTGTTTAGCACCTATTTCGACGATCTGGTTCCTTTCGTTAAACGTTGCGCGCCCGACGAGAAACCGATACTCGCAAACGATCCTTTTCCTAATCTGGCCCGCGAAATGCACGAGCAACTCCAACTGTCTTCCACCATCCGCAAACAGTTTGGAAAATTTTCGATTCCGTTCGACATGATTCACGTGATGGTCTGCAGTTTCGCTTGTTCGGCCGACATGGACGTGGTCGGAAACTGGGTCATGGATTTCATCGCGAGGGTCTGCAGGGCCCGATTCTTTTGGGAATCGTATCCCGATTGCCCGTTCGTCGAGAAAATGAGTCGAATCGTCTACCGCGAAATCCTGAGCCGGGCGGGAACCGACCATTACAAAACCTTGACGAAGATCACGACGGGGGAATCGATCGAACACTATTCCACGTTTCTGATGCCGTTCCACGAGTTGCAAATGTTTTTGAAAGGAAAATTTTGCAGGGGTAAACACGACCGCGTGCAGGAAATGGCGTTTCATCAAATGTTTCCCGCCGTTTGTTTTACGGACCACGGGGACCAACTGGGATTCACGATCGGCCACAACTATCTGGTCCAGACGCTCAACAGAAACAACGGAAGGATCGTGAAAGGCATGTTCAAAACGGCCAAGAGCCTTCACCGTGCGGTCCAAAAGTTTATCGCCAAGATTCGCGATTTCGAAACGATGCCGGACGGATCGCGAAATACCCAGTTGCTTTGGACCGTGGACACGTTCCAGTTGTTTCTGGCCAGCGATCCGGAATACGAAGCCGAAATCAAAAGCGTCCTCGGAACGCTGGTCGGCAATAAACAAGATGGAAACTAACACGTCCGAATCACTCGACAGTCGAATCCGCGAGCTGTTGAATTCCACCGTAGACGCCTTCAACGCGAACGGCGAAGACTCCGTGACCATGAAAACCATGAAACTACATACGGTGGGTACGGTTCTCGAAAAGCTCAGGCTAGGCGGTTGGAGTTTCGTCCTGAAGCTTTTCAAGACCCACACGCCCGTTCACCCTAAAATCGCGCAGGAACTTTCAAAGTACGGCGACGACGAAACCGCATGCGCTCTGTCTCAGTGTTTCGTTCGAAACGATAAACTCGTGCGCATCGTCAAACAGATGGCTCAGCGCGAAGCGAACATGGCTGAAATTTTAGCCGTGGACGGTCTGGCGGGAAACATCAGCAACGGACCCAATTTCGAATACAAACATTACATCGGTAACCTTCGCTTCGCCGACAAGGGCGAACCCAAATCCAACTTTGACGAGGAAAGCGAATTCAAGCGACTGCACGTCCAGACCGTTCGAGAAATGTATCGAATGATGGCGGGTACGCCCGAGCCCACCAAACACGTTTACGACATTCTGCGAAAATGTTTCTACCAGACCGTCGGGACCAATCTCCCCGAAATCGAATTCAATGAGGAAGAGGCCATGGACGGCGAGTTGGAAGGGAAAATCGCCATCATGTACATGAACAACATGAAAAGAGAACAGATGGAGAGTCTCGTAAAGAGTCTGAGGCTTCGGGGAGAAAAACGAACGGTCGCCGAAACGGAAACTAGCGAAGAAGAAAACTGCACCGAAAAGAAAAAGTCTAAGCCTCGAGACGAAAAGAAAGCGACCAAGAAAAAGGCCGCCGTAGAAACCGAAACCGAAATTGTCGACGAAAGCGAATCAAATTGAAACGAACGATAAACCTATCGAAAAAAAAAAAAAAAAAAAAAAAAAAAAAAAAAAAAAAAAAAAATTTTTTTTTTTTTTTTTTTTTTTTTTTTTTTTTTTTTTTTTTCGTTATAGGATTGAGATATTTTATACACTTTCTTTTATAAACTTTCTCGGATAAATATCTGGAAAATTTTACAAGTCCAGAACGCGAGATTAAATGTGGAAAATTTTACAAGTCCAGAACGCGAGATTAAATGTGGAAAATTTTACAAGTCCAGAACGCGAGATTAAATGTGGAAAATTTTACAAGTCCAGAACGCGAGATTAAATGTGTAAAATTTTACAAGTCCAGAACGCGAGATTAAATGTGTAAAATTTTACAAGTCCAGAACGCGAGATTAAATGTGGAAAATTTTACAAGTCCAGAACGCGAGATTAAATGTGAAAAATTTTACAAGTCCAGAACGCTACGATAAATTTAACTAAGATTCAAAAGTCTAAAAGATACAAACCTCTATCCTTAGAAAAAAAAAAAAAAAAAAAAAAAAAAAAAAAAAAAAAAAATTTTTTTTTTTTTTTTTTTTTTTTTTTTTTTTTTTTTTTTTTGCTTGGGAATATAAGGCTTCGACAAAAACTTAAAGATTTACTTCTACACATTTTCGTCTCGCGTTCCGGACTTGTGTGATATTTTTCGAAAACTATTTCCGAGTCGTTCAAATCATGCAACGTAAAAATGTATCCTTTACAACAAGCATGGAGAAAAAGAAATCAGTTTTTATACCCACTGAGGAAGAGGTAGAAGAACATTACTATCGAGGCGTGGATTCGTTCGATTCGGATTGCATGCGCCAATCGTCGTATCGTAGACGCGTGGAACAGTCTGTATTTCGTTCACCTTCATCCGGACTAGATCGGTTTCGACGCGTCATTTCGTCTTGGAGAGAACACGACACTAGTATCGTTTTCGGTAATTTGGGACGCCAACCCTACTTGTTAGACTATTACTTGGACATGTGTTTTTCTTACCGAGAAGAGGTGAACGTAACGTGTCGCTGGAAACTCCAATCCCCCTATCAAATCGAAAGCCTCGAAAAAGAAGTCGATTTTTTATTCGTCGTCGAACCGAATTTCGGAGACACGATCAAAAAACCTCCGCGAGCCAAACATCTGGTCGTTCTGACCAGTCATCTGAATCTGTCCGCTTCCGATCGCGACAGGAGATATGACCATCTTCACCTGACCAGTAACAGAAAATACGCTCCGCCGCGATCCGATCTTCGAGAAGGTACGGAGTTTAAACCTCCGATTTTTCACGATCGACGGATCGATTCCTTACCGAAGGATCACGAACCCGTTTTCTTAGACGTTCGTAATTCGGAATCGGCAAACGAGGCGTATCTCAGATTGCTGACCGGAAAAGAAATAATTCGCAAAAGACCCTATAAAATATTGATGGATGATCGCGACCGCGAGATTTTAAACCGAATTTTGCCGGAGACGGAAAGAAAAATCGAAGAACTGGGTTTTATTCCTTGGAAAAACATATTTTACTGCTGTATTTAATAAGGACATGCTTTTCCGGGATTATCACTCTTGCATCTGACGAGGTAGTTGTTAAACCACGTCTCGAATCTTTTCACGGTCTGAAATTTTCTGAATTTCAAAACGCCGGAATTTAACCTATCGCTTATCGATTTGCGTACGGTCGCTTCTTTTAAAAATATTCCGCTGCCGAAAGAAAGTTTATGTCGTTCGTCTGGCGGTACAAACTGCTGAACCGACACGTGAGGTTCGTCGAACCCCAGACACCAAAATACCGCGTTTGCGAAAAAGTAAATCGTACCGTGTTTGTCTACGTAGACGATCATTTCGTACAGATTATCGTCTTTCAATATGTGCGGCGCAAACGTCAGATGGATCCACTTTTCGTTAGCCATATACTTGTAGTTTTAAATGTGAAATTTTTACTCGTAAAACGGACTCGTAAAATGTTTCGGAAAAATTTTCCGAACCATAAAAAATATCTCAACCCTACAATGTAAAAAAAAAAAAAAAAAAAAAAAAAAAAAAAAAAAAAAAAAAAAAAAATTTTTTTTTTTTTTTTTTTTTTTTTTTTTTTTTTTTTTTTTTTTGAGGGCCTAATAAAAAAATCAAGAGTCTAATAAAGCTCATGGATCAGGTCGAAGAATTGTTACAGCTAGACGAACTCAACCCGGGTTCGTTCGGTTCGCTGGAAAAAGGAATCAGTTACGCCATCATTTTGTGCATGACCGTACCCATTCTGCTCATACCCGTCCTTTACGTGTCCGTACGCCGAAGCATTTTCAAACTCGTGTTTTTATTGTTGACCATCTTGAGTTTTTTCTCGCTCGTCGTTCGTTTCAAATTTTCGTGGATCGTGTGGACGAGCTCGCGACTGCAAGAAATTTACAACCGCTACGATGCACGAATACGAGTTTAGGCTCGTGGTCCAGCATTCTTCGTCTTTCGCCCCGGTTTTCCGAGACTTGGGTTATTCGACTCGGAAAAACGTGGTGTACTACGCCAAACCGCATTTTCGTTTCAAGAACGGAACTTGGGAGGTGAAACGCGTCGAATCCACCCATTTCGTTTACCACGACGGCGCGTGGTTCAAATGGGTCCATTCCGTAGAAACGCCTTACGGGAAATGGAAGGAATCTACCAACAGATCTTTTTTGCACGAAACGGGAAATTTTCAAAATCCTTTCGCCGAAGAAATCCGAGATTGCGTCCAGATCGACGACCGGGCTCAACTGTACGCTTTCAGAAGCGGCTTGGACTACAAGTTGGTGTTCGAATGGGAATACGGAACGTTCGAGAAAAAACTCGAAAATTTCAAACCGGTCCGACTGCTCGAGTGCTTGAGCGAATACAAGCGCATCTACGACGCCATGAGTGGTTTTTCCGCGCCTCCGTACCAGCCGAACGAAAACGTCTTTCGGAAACCCGTGACGTGCGTGCGGGAAATTCCAGACGGAGACCGATATCTGTACGCCCATAAAATGGACGGCGTCTTCGGACTCGTGTACAGTTATCCGGACAGAGTGAAAGAAAAATGGGAAGGGTACGAATCGCGCATTCGTAGCGGACAGACTCTGGGAGACGGATACGTTTTCGCCGCCGAGAAAATGGAAACTGGAGAAATTGTTTTGCTGGACGTTTATCGAGTTCGAGGATTCGACACGGCGAGTTGGTACAGGCGCGGAATCTTGCTGAATTTTTTACCGCAAGTGAAATTAATCGAAGGATATTTCGTCCAAAAGTACGTCTCGGACAGAAATGCCCTCGGCTCCACACCGTTCAAAACCGACGGAATAGTCGTTCACGACGTCGAACAGGACGTCGTGTTCAAATTCAAAACTAACCATTCCGTCGATTTAGTTTATTTCGAAGGGTATTTTCAGTTACCGAACGGCCGGATAAAATGTTTGGATGGGAATTTAGAAAACGGCCGCGTGTACGAAATTTCGACAGCCGACGGAAGGGTCGTTCGAAGGAGATTCGATCGATTCAAAGGAAATACCGACAAACAACTCGAGAGCGTGCTCGCTCATGGTTGGAACGGGCCACCTATCGAATATCAAACGTAAAAAAAAAAAAAAAAAAAAAAAAAAAAAAAAAAAAAAATTTTTTTTTTTTTTTTTTTTTTTTTTTTTTTTTTTTTTTTTTTTTTTTTTACTAGAGGGTATCTACTAGAGTTTTACTACGAGGGTTTTACTAGAGGGTACAGTATCAATATATAAGCAGTGGGTAATGAACAGGATAAAGTTTATTTCCTTTTCCTACCGATTTGTAATAATCATGGCTACTAGGCGAGTGCGAACAGATTATATTTTGTCGAATGTAGTTACCAATATAAGAGATACTTTTCAACCTATGAAAATACCTATACCCGCTTTGAATACAAAGGAAGAAAATGTTTTCGAACGCGTGCTGAAGCTCTGCAAAACTATTTATGGAGCTCACTTTTCTCAAAAACGTGAAATCGATAACGGTCTCAGATACGTTAAAGAAGACAGATTAAAGCTAATGTTGTTCAGCCTGTATAAACAAATCTTTGCGAATCGTATTAGTTGGTCTCGAATTATGTTATACATGTGCAACGTCGCAAATTTAATGATCCATTCCAAGTCTAACGATCTCCTGTTATCACACTTTATCGACATCGTGAAGAAAAAACTTTCACGTTGGATCAAAAAACGTAACGGCTGGGAAGCGATAGAAATCGACGAACGGTTCACCGCAGTTCGTATAAAGGTTCCGTATATGTTTTTGGAAGATTTTGTTCTTCGCCGTAGTGAAAGGTTGGCAGTTAAAGAAAGAGTAAGATATGACAAGTAAAAAAATCTTGGTCCGATTTATTCTAGCGTTCTTGACTTGTAAAATTTTTCAGTTTTGATCTCGAGTTCTGGATTTGTAATTTTTTTTTCCGAACCATAAAAATTATCTCAATCCTATAATGTAAAAAAAAAAAAAAAAAAAAAAAAAAAAAAAAAAAAAAAAAAATTTTTTTTTTTTTTTTTTTTTTTTTTTTTTTTTTTTTTTACCGTTGAAGATTTATATACTTTACACTTTTGAATCTTAGTTAAATTTATTGTAGCATTCTGGACTTGTAAAATATTTCAATCTTGTTTCGAGTTCTGGACTTGTAAAAATTTTCAGTTTTGATCTCGCAGTCTGGACTTGTAAAAATTTTCAGTTTTGATCTCGCAGTCTGGACTTGTAAAAATTTTCAGTTTTGATCTCGCAGTCTGGACTTGTAAAAATTTTCAGTTTTGATCTCGCAGTCTGGACTTGTAAAAATTTTCAGTTTTGATCTCGCATTCTGGACTTGTAAAAATTTTCAGTTTTGATCTCGCATTCTGGACTTGTAAAAATTTTCAGTTTTGATCTCGCAGTCTGGACTTGTAAAAATTTTCAGTTTTGATCTCGCATTCTGGACTTGTAAAAATTTTCAGTTTTGATCTCGCATTCTGGACTTGTAAAAATTTTCAGTTTTGATCTCGCAGTCTGCACTTGTAAAAATTTTCAGTTTTGATCTCGCAGTCTGGACTCGTAAAAATTTTCAAAGAAATCTTTTCGAAAAAAATTTCATCATTACCCTCTAGTAAAAAAAAAAAAAAAAAAAAAAAAAAAAAAAAAAAAAAAAAAAATTTTTTTTTTTTTTTTTTTTTTTTTTTTTTTTTTTTTTTTTTTTTGAGAGAAGTTGTCTTCGAATATATAAACGCTGAAACCCTCAACCAACTAATATTGACTTTTTTTCCTTTTCTAATAACAAGGAAACTATGGAAGGCTATGATAATCTCGTTTCGAAAGTGTTGGCCAACGAATCTTTGGCCAACGCGGCTAAGAATATGGTCGACGAGCACTGTTTAAATCTCGTGAATCCAGATTGGTCGACGCAATTACAAAATAATGTCACATATCAAAATTACCTTTATCATGCTAAAAAGTTATGGAAACCGGCATTCTCGACGAACCATTGCGACTGGGAAGAATCAAAAAAAGACCATTTCGAAATCGTCTTAGTCGCTACTTGTAAATTTTTAAAAGCGTACAAAAAGAATCTTACTATCCGAACAGTCGTCGAGCAAACCTTCTCGTCCTCGATTCCGAACCTCTGACCAAAATCGCGCGGGCGATGACTTCCGATTTAGGACCGGACGTCAACGTTTGGAAAGATCACAAATTTCCTTTCGTCGAATGCGGTTTCATGGCATGCAGCGAATGCAGCGAGTTTACGCAGAAATTTCAAAAAGCCGGATACAGAGTGAATCGAATCAACCAGCCTTGCATATCCGACACGAAAGTGTTCGACGGAGAGCGCGTAGTCAATCGGTTTTATTCTCAAATGGAAGAGATGTTTAACGATACATTTTTAGCCGTTTTGCGGTTACAACTGAATGCGAGATATTATTTAAAGAAGCAAAACGTTTATCGCATCAGCGGGGAAGTTTTAGATTTCGTCGGATTTCTCGAGAACAAATTGAAGCCGACTAAAAAAGTCGATTTGGGACCACTGATTCAATTCGAATACAAGCCCGAAACCCCGTCGATTAAATATGAGGAAAAGAAATCTGCGGATCTGGATTCGAAAGTGAAGTGTAACGACGGCTTCGACGATTTCGACGAAATCTTCGAAAACGAAGAACCGCTTGCTATAGAAGAAAAAGGGCAGAGTAGCGACCAACGGAAGCGGCAGAGATCGAGCCCAGATGAGGAAGGGGAAACAGAAACTAAAAAACTAAACATGTCCGGTGCGGACGATTACGAAATCGAGAAATTTCTATTTAAAATTGACTAAAGCAAAAAAAAAAAAAAAAAAAAAAAAAAAAAAAAAAAAAAAAATTTTTTTTTTTTTTTTTTTTTTTTTTTTTTTTTTTTTTTTTTTTTTTTTTTTATTAGTTTATAATACGTACATAATGGTATTAAAAATTTACTCCATCTAAAGTTTGAGTCGCTAAGTAAATGAAAAGTGAGTTAAATAAAGTAACTATTAACGATGGCAAAAGAATGCGTGACGTTAACAGACTTGTATAACTGGTGTTTAAAAGAACATTATAGAAAAAACGACCATCATCCGGAGCATTTTAAAAATCCAGACGTGGAAATGACTGAAATTCCAAGAATGGAACTGACGTGTGATTTATTGGGATCAGTTTTGGGAACTTTTAGAAAAAAAGATTTATCACTGTCTTTATCCGAATGTAGATGTATAATTGAAAACCAAAAGTGGCGACATTGGAAACATGCTATAAAAAATTACTTACCTATACCATCCGCTACTGCACCCGATTGTGGTAAAAGATGGAAAAAATTTCCAGATGAGGAAAAAGAAAAATTGAAGGAATTATTTCAAAAATTTAAAAATGATACATGTATTAATGATATATATGACGAATTGGTCAATTTGGAATCAGTTCAGTATTATTTAAGAGACCTCGAATATCACAAAAAGGCTGTATGCGAAGTTTGGGAACAAATCCCTGAATTTAACGTACCCGAGTTAAAATATAAAATAGAAACTCACGATAATGACAAATATGATACGATAATGATTTTAGGATATACTGCCGAGTGGTGTTTTAAAGAGTAAATCTCATAAACGTGAATTTTATTATACTTTTAAACTTTTCATATAATTAAATTCATAATAATTTAGTATAATTTATTTTCATATTTACAACTCTTACAATACTAGTTGATGTCCAACTATATTAAAAAAAAAAAAAAAAAAAAAAAAAAAAAAAAAAAAAAAAAAAAAAAAAAAAATTTTTTTTTTTTTTTTTTTTTTTTTTTTTTTTTTTTTTTTTTTTTTTTTTATCAACACGTCGCTCCGCTTTTCAAAGCGTTCGTCAGAGCAAATTGAGACGGAATATCTTTCAAAGAGTAATTTTTGTGTAAAACTTCCTTTTGTACCATTGACACGAATGCGTTATAGAAAATTTGACTTCCAGAGCCCACACCGTTTACAATCAGAGGATGTGGGTGGTTAATCAATTCCGTTGCAATTAAACCGATTCCGTCTACAAACTCGCAGTTGTAAGGTAAATAATCAGCAAAATTATCGTTATCGAACGTGACTCTCATTTCTGAAAATTGACAGTTGAACAATATATATTGCATGCTGATGGACAAATCTGTATCCTCGAGTGTTTTAATTCCAGCCTTCGTATAAATAGAAACGTCCTTGAGACATTTGAAAATGGCCTGATCCCGTATATGAGACTCGGAAATTGATTTTTTACTTCGAACTAGAGAAATTAAATTTGGGAATAGAGTTTCGTGGTTGGGTCCCGGATCGACGTTTTTATCCAGACTGTTCAAGTTTCGATAAATTTCGATGGGTAGCCTATGTTCTACCCTTTTGTTGGCGGTCATTCCGTATTGTCGAATATAGTCTAAAATAAAAGGATTCATTTGATATTGTCGGTAGCTGCTATTTTTGTCTTGAAACTCTTCCGGTCGCTGCGTCCTGTCGAAAAACTCTTTCGTTGGAAAAATGACCGTATATCGTTTAAAGTAAGCCGCGTTTTTAACTGGTCTCAAAAAGGGTCCGACCCATGCGACGTTGGTCGGATGATCGTCTTGGTGATAACCCATTTCCAAACCGTAAAAATCTCTGAGATGTTTTTGGCACATGACCATGCTCAGATTGGTTCTTTTCGGAGCTCTGCACTTCGAACCGGAAGCGTTAAACAGGCAAGCTGTGGGTTCCGTGTTCGCCATGTTTTCCTTTATTGTAACGAATCAAGTTAGACGCGATGTTGAAACGCAAATTTAATTTCAATGCCAAACCGATTTCCAAACGTTTTAACAATTTCAAGGTGCTGACGAAATCTCAAAAGGCGTTGAAAAAGCTCGTTTCGAGTAACGAAAAACTGAAAGGCGCGATCAAAACCGTTTTCAGTAAAAAGGGTTTGAAGGTGGCGGCCGCGGGTGCGCTGGTCGGAACGGGCGTGGCGAGCATCTGGAGTTATATAGAATCCAATTCCGGATGCTTCAAGAAAAAATCCGACGGTTCGGTGTGTAAATATGACGAACTGAGTTGCTGCCAAAAAGGCAAGCTCGACAACGTCCCGTTTTGCCACGGGACGAAAAATTTGACAAACGTTTGCAAAGATTTCGACGAAGACGACGAAAAATCCTGCTGCCGACTCTGCGACTGCGAATACGTCGACTGTTTGCCGGGCGACACCATGAAATGCCAGAGACCTACGGTGGCCGACGCGCTGAACCATTTTGCGAGCCAAGTCGGTTCGACCGTTTGGTCGGGCATCGGAACGGTTTTTCCCTGGATATCGCACGTCTTGTACGGATTGGCCACCGTATTCGTGCTCTGGATCGCATACTACGTTCGATCCTTTTTTCGGATGACGAGAAAGAAAGATGTATGAAAGATTGGCCGTTTGCCGTTTACCCGTCGACGATCTGTTGTCGGAATTTTACGAAGGAGAAAACCTGGAGCCCGTCGTCAAATCTTTGAATCTGCGATACGGCAAGTGGCCCGTTCAGTTTTACGTTTCGTTGGATCTGGTCACGCATCCGAAAATCAGGGACGTCGTCCGTAAATACATTTCGAAACTGTTGGAAGACAAGGAACGATACGGATACGTTTATTATCTGAGCGGTCGAAATTTGTTGATACCGCTCACCGTTAAATTTCAGGGAATCGAAGTGTTTACCGAAGTCGAAGACAGGGATCGGATCCTGAAAACCATCGACGAATTGGCGAGCGAATTTGCATGCAGAGGAAGCATGATGCACGAAATCACCACGGTGGAAATTTATTATTTCTTCGTGAGACTCGTGAACCCGAAATTGACTTGGTTGGCCGTCGAATACATGATCAACAGTTTGAGACAACACGTTCATTTGCTCATGTCTCCCGAAAGAAACTTTACTTGGACGGAACGGGAACCGGTCGGAGACGTGGACAAAAATAAATTGTTGTTTTGTTCAGACTAAAAAAAAAAAAAAAAAAAAAAAAAAAAAAAAAAAAAAAAAAAATATTTTTTTTTTTTTTTTTTTTTTTTTTTTTTTTTTTAGATATATACTTTTATAAGTTACATTAAAGTTGTGTAAAGTTCTTCTTTTATTTCAGTTTTTAAAATGGCTACACGGTTATGGAATGAAACAACCCTTTTACAGCGATATGATGTTTTCGGGTACTTATATTTTATCGAACTTGAACCTATTATCAAGGGTCATTTGAAAAAACTATATAAAAAATACGATAAGGATTTGAAATCTGATTTTATATCGTTACCTTTTGATCAGGAAAACCTTAATACTGAAAATGTTAAGGAACAAATTCATTTTATTAAAAGAGATTTATTACGCAATCGATATTTTTTAACACAAATCTGTAAGTTGAGTGAAATTGCTTTGGAGTCGCCCGGAATACGACGTTACGACGCACCTTTTTTTGTTGTGTCAGAAATCCAAGCACGTTTCAAAAATGAAAGAAAAAAAGAATTTGAGAAATTATTTATGAAAATGTCCGATTATGTGTTTCAATATTTCCGAAACATGAATTTTTCAATACGATTATAGACGAAATAATACTTTCTTTTAAAGAAATTGAAAATTCACTTAAATTATTTCAATTACCATGCTTAGTAGCTGCATTTTTTGAATATATTTTGTATAAGTTTTTCACATAATTGTAAAAAAAAAAAAAAAAAAAAAAAAAAAAAAAAAAAAAAAATTTTTTTTTTTTTTTTTTTTTTTTTTTTTACCTTATTAATCTTAATAAATAAGGTTATCGGTGTCATCTAATTTTAAAGTGGATATTTTTACGGCACGTGTTTATTTTTTATAACCAAGATAATGGAGAACTCGGATTATAGTATATTAATAAATGGTATTTTAAATACCCCTGTTCTTCGAGAAGCGATTGAAAACGTGGAAAAGCATACTTGTGCCCTCAACCTCATAACTACAAATTGGTTGAAAAATTTAGAATTTTCTTCAGTATATCAGGTTCATAAGGACAGAAAAGCAAAATATAATAAAGGGAAGTATTGCGGCCCGGAGAAAAAAGCATTCATTCAAAAAACACATCGCGATCATGTATTCAATATTATTGCCGCGGGGGAATTTAGTTTTCAAAAATCTGAAACGGGAGTAATTTCTATCGTTGCGAATGATTGCGATCCCCTAGACAGAATCGGAGATGTCATGAAAGAAAACGACGAAAAAAAATTACATACCGGTGCAAGATTTTTCGTAAAAACATGCCATCCATTATTTTGTCATTTTTGTACTAAACACCACAAAGACGAGAAACTTCCATTCGTACGACAGAATTGGTGTGTTTTGAGCGTTAAAATTTTTAACGGTAATGAAATTAAGTGTTGTTCTTCGACGATAATACAACCAGCTTTAATGTTAATGCAGAATTTTATGGCTATTTGTAATATGAAAATTTCAAATCGAATATCGTTCGGTGAAAACTCTTACAAAATATCTGGAAGTATCGAGGAAATGATTGTTTTTCAAAAAATGTCTTTGAATGGGGAAAATTTTGAATCACTTGAGTATTTGTCAAATTATGCTATCGAGTTCCCCAATGAACCATTAACGAATCATGAGGAAGGCGAAGTAATTGTTGAAGAAAAATAATATTGTAAAAAAAAAAAAAAAAAAAAAAAAAAAAAAAAAAAAAAAAAATTTTTTTTTTTTTTTTTTTTTTTTTTTTTTTTTTTTTTTTTTTTTTTTTTTTTTTTTTTTCAGGGTTGGAAATTTTCCACATTTAATCTCGCGTTCTGGACTTGTAAAATTTTCCACATTTAATCTCGCGTTCTGGACTTGTAAAATTTTCCACATATTTATCCGAGAAAGTGTATAAAAGAAAGTGTATAAAATATCTCAATCCTATAATGTAAAAAAAAAAAAAAAAAAAAAAAAAAAAAAATTTTTTTTTTTTTTTTTTTTTTTTTTTTTTTTTTTTTTTTTTTTTTAGTTTAGTTTACATTATTTATTCGTTTTTGAATCATTAGATGCAAACAATTTCTTAAAATACTGCTTGTTGTACAGTACGAAGGAAAACACACCAAAGCTTGCAATTGTAGAAGTTATAAGATACCGTTGCTGATAAACTAAGGTTAGGATCGCAACCAAGATCCCAACAGCGAGAACTAGTTTTACATAATTCATTCTCAATTACTTCTTTTGTTTTATTTTCCCAGTTTTCAAGTAAAGAAAGAAACCATGTCTTTTCCAAAATTATATGAATCTCCAGAAAAGTAACTCCCTATAGAGGATAGTGGAATAAGTAGACCGATTGCCGTAACAAATGTTGTAGATAAAAAAGATTGAGCTGGCAGAGATTGCCGAAGAGCTTGCTACGGTGAATTCCCAGCCGGGAAAGTATAATGATCAACTTATACTAGACATAGAAAAAACATAATTCCAAATGCCTTTTCCCGTTTCCCAAATTCCAGTTAAAAAAAAAAAAAAAAAAAAAAAAAAAAAAAAAAAAAAAAAAAAAAATTTTTTTTTTTTTTTTTTTTTTTTTTTTTTTTTACCTATATATTATTCCCGTGTATAAAAGCTCTTGGTGTTAAATAAGCTTTAACCACGAAAAGTACATTTTCAAATCGCAATGGATTTTTCTAATCCTTCTGATCCATTCGTCTTTGAAACTAATGATGAGTTGGATATTTCCGATGTTGATATTGATAATGATTTATCCGAGTTTGTGCAGTTATTAAATGGATATGACATGGATATACCACGCACGTCAAATTCTCAAACTTTACCTCGTACGGATGCCGATTCATTAGCCGAAACATATTTAATCAACGATATCCCCGATATAGTTCGGTCGTTCGAATATTTTACGAACGTCGGAAGCGATCCTTTAGTGGAACGAAATATTCAAGAACAGAGGCAAAGATTAGCGGAATTTATAAACCAATCCCCGTTTTTAAATGAAGTTTACAGAGATGAAATAGAAGCTTCGCTAAACGAACCTTCACCGAAAAGACCCGTTCCAGATGACGTTTTCAAAGCACTACCTATCGTAAAAATAGACCAAAAGTTAATTGATTTAAATGAATCTTGTACCATTTGTACAGAAAAGTATTCCTTAAATGAAGACGTTTTACTTTTGTCATGCAACCATGCTTATCATAAGGATTGTATACAAAAATGGTTTCAAGAACAAAACATGTGTCCGATATGCAGAAAAAAAGTATCAGAGGACAACAGCGACCAACCTGGTTCAAATTCAAATGAATATGTCATGTTAGATTTAAATTACAGTGGTTTACCTCATTCAAATTCAAATGAATTCGACATGTTTGATATGAATGACAGTGGTTTTCCCGATTCAAATTCGTACGAATTTGAGATGTTTGATATGAATGACAGTGTTTTACTCGAATCAAATTCATACGAGAATGACATGTTGTATGATTTAAATGAGGAAAGTGGTATACCTGATTTAGGATATGAATTATCCGATGCAGTTTATAATTGTTTATTCGATGTAGTTAATACGAGTTTACCTAATCCAGTCTACGAGATGTGAAATTAAAAAAAAAAAAAAAAAAAAAAAAAAAAAAAAAAAAAAAATTTTTTTTTTTTTTTTTTTTTTTTTTTTTTTTTCACGCTTCAAATTGGTATATTAACGGTGCGACCGTTCGCCTCCATCACCTTCTGGTTCTGTCTCGACACACTTTGACATCGTGTTACGATTTTCTCATCATGTCGCCGAGTCGAAACTGTAGAGATTCTAAATCTTTGGAAGCTTACACGAAAAGTCTCTCTGAAAATCCCGAATATTTCCCGTGTCCTCGTTGCGAAAGCGTTCTTTTACCCGAGCAATTCGAACATCATTTTTTTCACCGCCACGGATTGAACCCTCGAATCTGTTGCGTGTGGTGTCTCGGGAAATTTTCTTGGAGCTGTAACAAACAAAAGCCCGGACACGTCGATCACCTTCTTTCCTGTTTTCGCAAATTCACGAAATATGCGAGATTCGAAAATTCACCGCAAACGTCCGACAGTCGCACGCCGCCCGTCCGACCCGGCCCCCTTCCTTTCGACACGAAACCCATGGCCGAGAAAAAATGCCCGTTGGATCGCGAGTTTCGTCGTCCGCCGCGCCGAGCTTTCGAGCCCGTCTGGCCCGTGCTTCTGGACCCGAATCCCCTGACGTTCGAAAGCGATTCTCTGAACGCGGCCGTCGCCTGCGTCCGAAAATACCTGAAACTGGGAAATTCCGCCGAATGGTTTCACGCGATGGTGCACGTTCGCGCTTTTCCCGCTTTTCTGGAAGCCATGGACGCCGACGAAGGACGAACTCGCACGCTGCCGTTTTCTTGCTGGTGCGAAGGCCGATATCCCGCGGAACCGCTTCACAGGCACGTGATCGTGGTTTCTTCTCCACCCGGACATTTCGTGCGAGAAGTTTTAGAGAAATGCAGTTCCGGCGTCTGGTCGCGCGGAACGATGACGTGCGTGATCCGCAGACCCATCGAATCGGCCATGGACCTGGTGCGCACGATCGGCGATCTCTGTCGCCGAGAATCTGCGTGCAGTTTCTCTTCGGAACGCGATAAAATAAAATTTCCCGAAATACGCAACCGTTTCTATTTGTTCGAGAGCCTTCCGAGAGATTACGCGTTGCCGCTCGTCATGCAATGGGAAAACGGTCTCTTGGAATTTTTAAACGAAAGCTTCGGGAATTTGCAACGGGTCGATCTGCTCAGATCCATCACGAATCTTTTCGAACGCAAACGGCAATTCGAAATCAGAGAGATTCCCGGCGTCGATCTCGACACGGTCCTTCCGGTCTCCGCGGGCTTCGAGCCTTGTCGGCACGAAACCGCGTTCTTTTTACACGTCACCAGGGGTCGAAAACTCTTTTTCGAACGCAACCCGGATCTAGAAAAATTGAACCGGAGAGAATGGTTGAAAAGACAAGCCGAAAAGGGTAATCTTTTTTTCCATTGCATCCTGGGGCCGGAAAAGTGGATCCGACAGGGTCAGATTCCCGGTTTCGATCGGGAACTGGAATCGACTCGTTCGAAAGAAACTCGCCGAAAAAATCAAGTGGCCGACTGTAAAAGAAAACGCGAGGAACGGGAAATCCAATCTCTGCCGCAGAAAACTGGCAAAGAGGAAATTGAGAAAATCGAACCGGAAAACGAAAGACCCGCCGGCGTGAAAAAGGGGCGAATGTCACGTCGAGTCGCTTTAAAAATGTATCGAATTGTTCATTGAAAATCGACGAGTATAACCACGGAAAAGTATTTAAAAATTTCTTCAACAAATATTCACCCTTTGAAAAAAAAAAAAAAAAAAAAAAAAAAAAAAAAAAAAAAAAAAAAAAAAAAATTTTTTTTTTTTTTTTTTTTTTTTTTTTTTTTTTTTTTTGTTGTAAAAAGTATATTTTATACAGCATCTTTCGAATCTTGGTTAAATTTATCGTAGCGTTCTGGACTTGTAAAATATTTCAGTTTTGATCTCGCAGTCTGGACTTGTAAAAATTTTCAGTTTTGATCTCGCAGTCTGGACTTGTAAAAATTTTCAGTTTTGATCTCGCAGTCTGGACTTGTAAAAATTTTCAGTTTTGATCTCGCAGTCTGGACTTGTAAAAATTTTCAGTTTTGATCTCGCAGTCTGGACTTGTAAAAATTTTCAGTTTTGATCTCGCAGTCTGGACTTGTAAAAATTTTCAGTTTTGATCTCGCAGTCTGGACTTGTAAAAATTTTCAGTTTTGATCTCGCAGTCTGGACTTGTAAAAATTTTCAGTTTTGATCTCGCAGTCTGGACTTGTAAAAATTTTCAAAGAAATCTTTTCGAAAAAAATTTCATCATTACCCTCTAGTAAAAAAAAAAAAAAAAAAAAAAAAAAAAAAAAAAAAAAAAAAAAAAAAAAAAAAAAAAAATTAATTTTTTTTTTTTTTTTTTTTTTTTTTTTTTTTTTTTTTTTTTTTTTTTTTTTACATTTTATATTAGGACCCGAATAAAATTCTATCAGAGTCTACCTGCATATGACTTTTCATTTTCGCATTTTTACACGATTGTCGAAAGGCTTCGAACGTGGCGTTCTTTTTACCGATCCACCATTCGACGACCCTTTTCCATTTAATCAAGTACGTTTGATGTTTCTTAGTAAATAATTTTCGCAACGACTCGTAGTCTTCTAAAATATTTAAATCTTTCAGACATTCTCGTCGTTTACCCAAGTCCTCGTTAAACCATCCCAGGAGATCCGACACTTTTAGATCCGTAAACATCATTATATATACGAGCATACTCAATTCTTCGGTCGTTTTTCGAAAACGAACCTTGTCGTATATTATTTTCAAATCTCTGAGTGAAAATTGCATCCTTGTTCTCTTTCCGAGATGATTTTCTTAGCGCAACGTTTGATGGAACGTACGCGCGAGATGAGACCCGATCTCTTCGAAGCCATCATGAGAAAAATAACGCCGCACAAATTGGACGCGGTGCTGTGCTTGATGGAAGGTCATCTGCGCCGCTATGATTTGCAAGTTTTCGAAGAAAATCGAGAAGCCGTACCAGAGTTTGTGTGGGCCGTCGTCAAACACATGCGATTTCCACAACCCGGAACCTCGCAAGGAATCTGTCAGGCCTGCCGCACGTCGAAATCCGACACTCAAGCCGCGTTGGACAGTAAACACAACTCGTCGTCTTCCGATTCCAGATCGAAATTTAACGTCGAAAGGAACGTCTTGCACGAACTGGCGTTGTTTTCTACTCAAAAACAGGTATTCGAATTTTCCAACAGACGTCGATACGCGAGCGTTTATACGGATTGCCCCGTCGAAAAGTTGATGAATCTGTTACCCGAAGCCTGCCATCTGGTACCGCATGCCGAACGTAACAAAGGTAGAAATTCGGATGGGAAATTTCAGTATTTGAGTACTTTTAAATATATTATAGTCGAAGACCGAGGTTCCGTCAAAATTCTGTATCAGTCGCTCAGAGATCTGTACGGTTTGTTACGCAGGATCGCTCCGAACGAAATCGTGGCGTTTTCGGACGTCCGCAACCTGTTTCAAAAATGCGGAATCGTCAGCCATTTTTTCAACATGATCGAGATCGTAGAAAGACAACTGTTTATCAACGACGATTCTGCGTACGAAAAAGACGTTTTGACTTTGATGAAATATCAATGTCGAAGCGGAAAACCTCTACCGTTGACTCGGGACGGATTGGCGAAAAATCCCGACAGGACTCAGATAGAAGTGGTGAGTTTCGAAGCGGTGAAGAAAAATTTAGGTAAATTCAGTACGGGTGAATTTAGAAATAAATGGTTTGACGGCCTATCTGCTTCGGCCGATAGAATGTTTTTCGGTCAAATGCCTTGCGAGGGTGACGGTTATAGTTTTGCCGTGAGGCCAAAAAGCAGGATAAAAAAGATTAAAAAATGTAACAAACTCGATCGTCGAATAAATTTGTACAAGTCCAGAAAACCTCGGTAATCTTTTTGAAAAAAATTCTTTTGTAATATTAAAAAAAAAAAAAAAAAAAAAAAAAAAAAAAAAAAAAAAAAAAAAAAAAAAAATATATATATATATATATATATATAATTTTTTTTTTTTTTTTTTTTTTTTTTTTTTTTTTTTTTTTTTTTTTGTAATACTGATTTTTGGCTTATTAAAAGCGGACGGTTGGTTCTGATCGCGTAGTACAATTCAGATTTCGCTCGACGAACAGTTTCAAGCTAACCATTTTTGTTGTCTGAAATGGATTTGATGATATATAGAGATATTAATGACTTTTATGACTTTTATGAATCGGAACTAGAAAACATAGATTCATTGCGAAATGCATTTAAAGATTTATTAGTTTCAACTAAATATGATAAATTGTTAAATAATTTATTAGAATCTGAAATAGAAAAGGAAATTATATTCCAAGATACCACATATGATCTAATTATCGGTATAACAAATCTATATAATATACATCCAATTATAAAAAATCTTATAATTTTATTTTACATGTCTAAAGAATATGAAGAATGTGATGTTAAAATGTTTTTTGAACTTTCTTTAAGAAAATACATGGGTTTTTATTTAAAACACGAGTCATTTGAATTAGATTGTAATTGTCTAAAAACTTTTATATCAAATAATTTAATTATATTGAATGATTCCGTAAACACTACTATTAATTATTTAATAAGTATATTTAATAAACATCATTTTTCTCGAAAATGTTTAGAAAAAGAGTATTCGGAAACATTATCCGTATTTAATATTATCGATTATAATAATAAAAAAATACTAAATATATGTTCAGGAAATGCATGTGGTATACATCTTCTTGACTGTAAAATGACTTGCCTTGATTTAAAGAAATATATGGGTATCAATCTACTAAATAAAATGAATATCTGTGATTTTATAGAATGCGATATACATGGTAAAATTTTTGAATCCATATCATCCGTATTTAATATATGGATAGCTATACATGCTTGTAAAAATTTATCTGTAAGAATCGTGGAAACCTTTATTAAACATGGTCCTGAATCTTCAATGTTATGTTTGGTACCTTGTTGTACTTTGTCAAAACCAAAATATAAATTATTATTACCTGATTTTATACATGAGAGGCTATTCAAAGCTCATTATTCCGTTCCTATAAAAAACCATCCGTTAAGACAACTTTTCTGTACTGTTCTCCATATCGAATATCTATCAATTTTATGTATAGATTTAAAGTTTAAAATAAAAACTCTAAGAAATATGAAATCAGAAAAAAATAAGATTTTAATGATATATAAATAATATTAAAAAAAAAAAAAAAAAAAAAAAAAAAAAAAAAAAGAAAAAGAAAAAAAAAAAAAAAAAAAAAAAAAAAAAATTTTTTTTTTTTTTTTTTTTTTTTTTTTTTTTTTTTTTTTTTTTTTTTTTTACTTTCGTCCTTTATCAATCCAAACGATAGTCGGTTTGTTGCAATACAATCTGGATGTTCCGCACAGCACGTCGACCGTACTTTCGTGGATCGCGATCGATTCGTTTGGGTTTTCCCGGCTGATCAACAGCGTGCCGTCGGTTCCGACCGCGTAGTAAAATTCGGATTTCGCGGGTCGCACGACGAACAGTTCCAAGCTAGCCTTTTTTTCTTCTCGTCGGTATCGCGACCAAGCGATACAGTTCGACCACTCGTCCGGATTCGCTATTTCGTCTACGGCGAAAGTGATAATCGACTCGACGTATTCGGCCTTTTCTTTTTCTCGGGCGCGTCCCGCATACAAGGAATACAAATCGAACAGATATGACTTGGCGACTCTGGAGCAAATCAAGAGGGTATATTCCGCGCTCGTTCCGTCAGGCTCGACGAGAATCAGCGTGACGATCTTCATCGGGCAACGATGGCATCCGCGCATGCTGTATCCTCCGAAATACAGATCGACAAGGTGGGGCTCGGTAAACATTACTTGACTTTGACGAAATGTCAACGCGGTTTCGTCGGACTCTTGATCGATTGGATAAAGAGGCCTCGTAAATTGCTGGTCGTGGTTTCTGGCGGGCCCGGAACCGGAAAATCGTACGCGGTCAAAAACACTCTGGATTGCGTCAAAGCCGTACAACTGAGGATGAGTTTCACGGCTCGAAGCGCCGCGGCCATCGGGGGGCGAACCATTCATTCGACCCTCGGCTTGAAACCGGACGACTTGGCCGATCTGGAAAGGTCGCTGGCAAACGAAACGGACTTGCTGAAATCCATCGAGCAGAGTCGCGAAATCGCATCGTCGTTTCGTTGCAACGTTCGTCCTCGCGTGATCGTCGTGGACGAAATATCCATGGTCAAAGCGTGGTTCATATATTGGTTGATCGATTATTTCATGAACGGAACCGATTCGCCCCTCTTTTTCGTTTGTATGGGGGATCCGCATCAACTCGCTCCGATCAAATACATTCACAATTTATTCTCCATCACCTTCTCGGAAACGAAATACGAAATTCGTAAAATTCATTTGACCGAAAGCAAAAGATTCGAGCCCGAATACGGAAAACTGATAAACGCTTTACGTAAATTCGTCGACGAAAACGACGCGACGGGCATGTTCGATCTCGTGCGCAAATGTTTTCCCGTGGTGGAAGATATCGATCATCTTTTACTGACGCGGGCAGACAGGGCCATGGCTTGCAAGAAGGAAACCGTCAAAACGTACAATAAATTTTACTTGAAAAGTAAGATCGGCGGTCCCGAAATTCTAATTCCTCCAGATCTCGTCTTGAAACCGGGCTGTTTGGTTTTCGTGACAAAAAACGGTTGTTCGCAGGTCAATAACGGAACCCAACTGGTTTTCCGGAATTACATTCGCGACGAAGACGTCGCGATGTGCAGAGACCCGAAGACAAATTCGGAAATAAAAGTAAGAAGGGATTATTTTAATGAAAAATTTCCCTTGGAATTGGGATTTGCCGGTACGATCCATAAATATCAAGGCGATACCATCGACGAATCTAAAATTGTAATTAATTTCAACGAAAATAAGAATCCGAATCTGGTGTATACGGCTCTGAGCCGCGTCAGGCAAATGGAACAGATATTGGCAATAGAATTATAAAGTAAAAAACACGAAGCAAAGTCGCGAAGTACAATTTGAAAATTTTTACGAGTCCTTTGAAATCTGAAAAAAAAAAAAAAAAAAAAAAAAAAAAAAAAAAAAAATTTTTTTTTTTTTTTTTTTTTTTTTTTTTTTTTTTTTTTTTTTTTTTTGACCGAGGCTGATACCTTATAAATTCATTGGATGATCTTCAGCAAGATCAATAGTCATATGTAAGAGGATTTTTGTTAAATTAGATTGTTATATCTTTTAATGAAAATTTTCTGGAAAAGATGACTTATAATCATTTCGTAATTCATAAATCAGTGTTTGATCAGCGTATGGTGTCGAGTCTGTCGAGTCCGTACGTCATACAAGTTTCCGATTTGTTTAGAGACGAACATGTACATTTAGTCGCGACCCGTTTAGAGACACGCGAACCGTTCAAAAACATTCCGAAAATTCGCTCAGAACAACTCAAACATTCAAAAAAACTAATTCATATTAGCGAGCATTATTTTACAAAATGCTCGGAAAAACACGATTTTTTTTGTGACGTTACATTTGATACTCTACCGCTGAAATATATGTGCATAAAATCAATTTTAAGAAACTTGGATTATTTACACGACATAGAAACGGTAAAAGTTCCCAAACCTCTTTCGATGGAAACGTCGGAGATGGTAAAACTCCCTAAATATGTGTTGAGAGATATTTTCAATCAAAGTAAATCTCGTTATCATCTACCGGAATTTCACGAACAGAGCGTCGCGATAACCTACGACGAAATCTTTCAACTTTTTACAGAACAAGATATCATCTGGTATAAAAAATTGGTAGTTTGGTTTCAAAACGACCTCTATTTCGCGGAGTGTTTAAAAACTTACGAGAAACATAATTTTTCACATTTAATTTTCGTGGTTATTGATTTTATAACTGCGGATGACAATATCGTTAAAATGTGTTTAAAATGTATGAATTTTGAAAGCGAAAATGGTTATTATCGGAGAAGATATAAGTTAAAATTCGTATATGTCACTTACCGTTGTTCCGTGTTTATGCAAGATCCTATAAACTGGTGTCGTGCGTGTCAACAAATTCCTCTTTTTCAATTATTGACTTTTTCAGAATTTGAATACTTGTATCCATGTGTTTTATCCGATTATTATACGTATGGTAAATCTAAAATAATAAAAATGGAATACTTTGAAAAAGGTATTAAAGTTAAAAATAACTATGTTTATGCTCGATCGTCATTCGGCGGAACCAATCACCCATACATATTTTGAAAAAAAAAAAAAAAAAAAAAAAAAAAAAATTTTTTTTTTTTTTTTTTTTTTTTTTTTTTTTTTTTTTTTTTTTTTTTTTTACAATTGTCGAAGTTGTATTTTCGTGTGGCGTGGTTTTTGATCTCGCAGCAGCGGGTGCCGTTTAGTGCAATGGCTCGTTAAAATCCTACAGACTTTATTCGGAACACGAGTACCTTTAAATTTCCCGTTTTGTAACTTGAAGGAAAGACTGTGCGGAGGGTAATCGTAACGTAACTCGTTATCGGAAATTCTCTTCAAATACGGATTTTTTATGCCGCGTTTCCGCTTTCCACTGCTATTCGTACTTTGACTTCTACTAGAACCGGGGCTCGGACTTCGGCTTTTACTGCTACTTCCACTTCGACTTCGGCTTCCGCTAGAACCGGGGCTCGGACTTCGGCTTCTAGTAGGACCGGGGCTCGGACTTTTGCTTCCGCGCGCTTTAGGAATCGGGCTTCGGCTTCTCTCAGAACTAGGACTGAGACTGGGGGTCGGGCTTCCGCCGGGACGCGGAGTTTGATTTCCTACGAGATTTGGATTATTACTTCGAACGGAAGTACCTACGTAAAACCGACTGGGGTTCGATTTCCTAGTTTTGCTTCGACTGCGATGAGTTCCAGTCGAACACGTGCTACAAGTACTGCTATCGTTCGAAAAATGGGGTGATTTCGGCGGTCGACCGCGCGACTTGGAACCAGTCGGTGACAAGGACGCAACTAACGTATCTAGATTGGTAAACGTCGCCATCGTCTTATTTCTTCCTCCGTTCCGTTATTCCCGAATCAGGAGTATGTTTTTCACCAAGGGATGAACGTCGTACATCGCGGCGACTTTGCACGCGTCTTCGATCGTTTTGGGGGCCGCGAATTTAATTCCGCCGAAAGACGATAATTTCACGTCGAACTTTCTGTCGACGGTGCCGGATTTATAAAACGGAAGCAGAGTCGCGAGGGTCTGGATGTCTCTCACGTTACCGTGTTCGAATTTTTTGCACAAAAGGGAATCTAAGACTTTTTGCGTGAATCGCGTAAAGGGCTGTCGTCCGTTTTCGGGAAAACACACGACCCATCTGTCGATAGAATGTTTGTTTTCCAACATGAAATCGAACGCGTCCCAAAACGCCAGATACAGGCTCAACGTGTCCTTGTTGAATTTCGTCAGGTCGACGATGACGTACGTGTCTCGATCGTTCGGAGAAGTCGAATCTTTTCCCGAAATCGTTAAAACGTTGGCGTGATCGACTTGCACCAGTCCGATGTTTCGAGTCTGGATAGAAAAATCTTGCTTTTCCAGCAGCCGTCGCGTCCCTTCCGAGTCGACCTTGAGGAAAAAACAAACGTCGGACCACCGATCTTTGCGATTAGTTTTGAACGTGTAATGCGAAGCGAACACGGCGACGCGGAGCGCGAGTGGATGTTTTTCGATCGTTTGCATGGACGCGGGTTCCAAATAGACTAGCAAATCGCATTTTTCCAAGAGATCTGCCGATCGCACCACGCGAATTCGATTGTCCGTCGAATGCAAGTCTTGGTTTCGTGTGACGACGATGACTTTTAACATCGGAATGGCTTCGAAAGCTTCCAGTAAATGTCGGGGATATCGTCCCAAATCGCCGTAAACGATGCAACGATCTCGTTGTAAAATGAAATTTAAAAGGTCTTGGAGGGATTGCATCGTACCTCTTGATTAAAAAAATTCGAGACATATTCAAACTCGCAAGACAAAAATATTTTGAGAGTAAAAAAAAAAAAAAAAAAAAAAAAAAAAAAAAAAAAAAATTTTTTTTTTTTTTTTTTTTTTTTTTTTTTTTTTTTTTTTTTTTTTTTTTTTTAAATCCTAACATTATTTAATGTACGATTCGTTCGCTATGTACGTCCAACAACCGATAGCTACAAGACGAATTCAACACGGTTATTGCACGCGCAATTTTTCTAAGACCGGCATCGATCACCGTATTCTTTTGCGGTTCCATCAAAACCTCCAGATCGGGTTCCAAGTCCACATCGGATTGAAATCTGATAGGACATCCGCTTCCCTGCCTGATCGATAAAAATTCATAAACGTCGAATTCGGTCGAGCGATTTTTCTTCTGGCGCGGGCCCAGTACGCTGACCATCTCGCGTTTCGACGGGTCGAAAGTCAATCTGTTACATATTTGACTCGGGGGAGACGTTTCCGAAATATCCGTGCTGGCATCGTGGGTTTTAGATTTCTTCCACTGTTCGTAAAACACTTCGAAGGACGGGAAGGTCGTATCGTCGGGATACATGGTTTTGAAAATATATTCGGCTGTTTTTTTCACGTCGGGGTCAATATTAGCTATACATCCGTCTTTGGTAAAATAATTACCAAACACGTTTCTGTCTTTTAAAAGGAGGGCTTCGGCCATCGACTCGTGAGTCGAAAAATCATTCATTCTTTAATATATATTTAAAGCATGGATTACTTGGAAATCGTGAAGAGAAAAGCTTTCAGACCTATGAAATCCGCAGACATATTGTTACCGAAATTCACGTTTTGCGTCGAATTCCAAGACGGCGTTAAAATTTGCAAAAAGGACGACGTCGGTCTTCGAGAGTTTTTGTGTACCGTTCAACACCTCGAATACGAAATTATTTCGGGAAATACGGAGCACTGCATTTCGTCTCCGGTCGGTTATTGGGAACTGCTCGGATTTCGTGACGGGGACGCTATTCTTTTTCGAGACGATAGAAACCACAACCTGTCTATTTTATTTTCATCGCCATCAGAAAATCGTCCATCTGGCGACAAGCGAAACGATACTTGAGATATTTAAACATGCATATGGTGAGAAGGGCCGTGAAAATCACGAGGGTGAGAACGATGAAATGTATTCGATAACAGCTATTCGCTTTGGACTCGATCGTCAAAACACCGATCGAGTACAACAATCCGCCGGCCAATGTCAATAAGGCGAAAGGTTCCAGTTGTCCCACTTTTAACATTTTAAACCTTGTTGTGCCGCGCATAGATACATATGTACTTTATTCCAAAAATCGTCGTGGATGACCAACGAATCGTCTAAGGCCCCGGCGAAGGAATCGTAATCGGGAAACAATTGTGCGAAACTTTTAACACTGTTTTGCATGTTTGTCAAAGGATGTTCGTTCACGAGCCATTTATGAATGACTTTCCACAAATCGGTCCAGGTCGGATAGATTTTATTTAGTTGCTGGTTGACGAGGGTCATTTTATCCATACCGACCATCGATTGTAAAAAACGAGTTACTTCTTCGTATACCTTTTTCATAATATTTTCAGAATCCATCTTACTTTATTTATTGAAAAAAATAATCTCGCGTTCTGGACTTGGATTTTTCAGATTTGTTCTCGCGTTCTGGATTTGTAAAAAAAAAAAAAAAAAAAAAAAAAAAAAAAAAAAAAAAAAAAAAAAAAAAAAATTTTTTTTTTTTTTTTTTTTTTTTTTTTTTTTTTTTTTTTTTTCCACGCGTTTTGAGAATCGAGTTCAAGTTTTCTGACGCAATATCTCTGGAAGGTTACGCAATCCCGGGGTATAAATACAGGTGTGCGAGCCACATTCGTTCATTTGATCGTCGGTGCCAAACGAGTTGCTACCAGAAGTTCTGCTGGACGGAAGATGGAGTCGTGGGCAAGTCGATTTCTGATTATTTCTTTAATCGTACTTTGAAGTTTTTGCCTCGCGCTCTGGACTTGTAATTTTTTTCAGTTTTGATCTCGCAGTCTGGACTTGTAATTTTTTTCAGTTTTGCCTCGCAGTCAAGACTTGTAAAAATTTTCAGTTTTGATCTCGCAGTCTGGACTTGTAAAAATTTTCAGTTTTGATCTCGCAGTCTGGACTTGTAATTTTTTTCAGTTTTGCCTCGCAGTCTGGACTTGTAAAAATTTTCAGTTTTGATCTCGCAGTCTGGACTTGTAAAAATTTTCAGTTTTGATCTCGCAGTCTGGACTTGTAAAAATTTTCAGTTGATCTCGCAGTCTGGACATGTAAAAATTTTCAAAGAAATCTTTTCGAAAAAAATTTCATCATTACCCTCTAGTAAAAAAAAAAAAAAAAAAAAAAAAAAAAAAAAAAAAAAAAAAAAAAAATTTTTTTTTTTTTTTTTTTTTTTTTTTTTTTTTTTTTTTTTTTTTGAGATAGAGAGAAAGAGGGTTTGTACAATTGTATAAAGATGAGGGCGGCCCGATTCAACTGTTATTCGACTACGTTTTCTACAAGTGCCACGATGCCTATAATTCTCGACAAATTAAATTACAATTTGAAATCGAAACACATCTTATTAAAGGTTTTACAGCATTTGGTTACCCGTCAGAACATTAATATCGATATACCTTCTTTAGAGCAACCTCTGGAAAAGCGGGCCATTAAAGGTGTTTGTACCGAGCTAGAACGTTACTTGGAAAAATTCGAAAATGACAACAAGAAATTTTGCGACGAAATTCTAATCGTTACGAGAAACACGATACCTGACATTTTCAAACGTGTTCTGATGCAGAATCTGACTGGGGAAATAACTTGGGACAAGATCATCGGTTATTTGGCATTTGTCGGGGAAATGACTGCGAGATGTTTAAGAAATGATGAGTCGAGAGAAACTTTTTATATCGCGTGGAAAAGTGTAAACGAAATTTTTGAAAACCATCTAATGTGTTGGGTCAAAGAAAATGGCGATTGGAAAACGTTTATGGAAAAACCCAAGAGTTGGCGAAGAAAATTTTTACAAAAAATTATTTCTGTCAGAAATTGAAAAAAAAAAAAAAAAAAAAAAAAAAAAAAAAAAAAAAAAAAAATTTTTTTTTTTTTTTTTTTTTTTTTTTTTTTTTTTTTTTTTTTTTTTTTTACTGTGGCTTAACTCTTATATACCAGCAGGCCAGAAGCGATAAATTCAAACAGTTGTAAAATCAGCGGACTATAGAATAGCAACGGTTTCTCAGTTACGAGTGCTGTGCCGTTGTTAGTATCATCCGCTTTGACGGTGTAGACCAGATAACCGTACGTTATCAAATTCACGATTATCAACACGAGCAACGCCGCAGACAATATCATTCTTAAATTCATGGTTGCGATTTCTTTACTTTACTTAACCGGTCACCAATAGCACGCCCATAAGGACCATCGAAACGACGTTAGAGACGGTCGGAATCACGAGCATCAGTTTATTATCGGCCCAAAATCCTTTTGCGGAAGTCCCTGCGGTTGTTACCTGCTTGGTGGTAGCGTCGATAACGTGGTCTTTCGAGGTGGACAATTTGTACATCGCGAACGAAATCAACCCCACGCTCACGATCAAAGTGACCAGTACGAAACCAAGGAGAATCGTCGAAAATCCAAAACCTTTCATCTTTATTAAAATGCATGCCGTTCTCCATACCAAAGGTGTGGTTTTAGGACAAACGTACGTGCCCCTGGAATTGGCGTATCGAGACGTGGCCGGTTTGCTCTGCCATTTCCAAATCACGAGTCCGATGAATTTTTCGAAAATGCGAAGATGGTATCCCGACTGCAGACCGGACGTGGAAGTCACCACGCAGGGCGGAACTACTTATTCGGACGCGTTGAAATTTCTGAAAAGTCGATACGATTTTTTACAAACGTTGTATCCCGGGGTGCCGATAGTCTTCGGCTACAAAGGTGAAAATTACCAACCGAAAATTTTGGTCGACGCGGGCATACCCGACATCGTGAACGTGGAAAATTTCGGCGTGCCACCGCTGCAACGGAACGTGGCGGTCGAATCCGTTTGTTCTTTACACAAAGGTAATCCGAACAAGTGCGCTCTGGTGGCTCTGAATCAAATCGCGAGCCATTTCAGTTAGAATGTTTCCACAAAATTCTCTTTTCCCGTTCCAGCATTCGCACTCGTTCCGTGAGATGTAAAAGGCTCGGAGAAACGGGCTCGGATTCGATATTCGGCACTTCTTTTTCCCACAACCCGTCTTGCCGACAGAGAGCCAAAAGCCTCTGAAACACGTCGATCAGTTTCGGCGGGGCGTCTCCGTGCGGAATTTGAGGAATCGCGGCGTGTACGGCGCCGATGTTGTGCAAGAGAGCGTCGATTTGCGGGCAAGAATCGACCGAAGGTTTTTCGCCGCGAAGCAGGTTGTTCAGACTCTTTTTCAAAAGGGCTTTGACCGAAACCGACAACGGATGCGCGGGTCGATCGTGCAAGAACGCTTCCAGATTCGAACCGGTTTGCCAGTGAACCGCGTTCAAGTACTCGGACTGATGCACCAGATACATGTTGAAAGGATCGAAATATTGGCCGCGGGCCTTGCACGTCGCGTCGTATAATTGCACGAGTCGTTTCGACGCGTCGGGAGAAACGTCGGGTAAAGCCGAAGCTTCTGCGGGCCTGTCGAGATTGATGAATCTGCGAGCCACGTTTCCCCAAAACTCGGCCGAATCGTATTCGAATCGAACGCTCCGAGTCTGTTTCGTCGGTTCTAAAATTTCTTTCAAAATCTCGTCGTCTCGTTTAGACGGAACGGGCAAAGGCTCTTCGGTTTCGAATCGTCTGACCAACAAAATTTGTAACTCGTCCCAGAATTTCGACGCGGCCCGAGTTTTAAAGGCCGGGGGATCGAAATAGGGTTGTTTCTCGACCCATTGTTTTTCCAGATAATCGGTCATGGAATTCAAATCTCCGTGTATTTGATACGGAAACGCGGTGAGACCGCCGTTACGAATCAGATGGGACCAAGGAATTTTTTCGACTTCCATGCGCAATATTAATCTTCTGAGCTCGGACGGAGGCGAACGAGGGCTGGAACTGCCGAATAACAGTCCGTCGAACCATTCAAGTAAACGCGAGTTCGACATCTTTGTTCCAGCGAAACAGGTTTAGATGAAATCGGTAGGGTTTGGCCATGTAATACGATAACAGATTGCGTGCCATGTAACAATGGCAAAGGTACATGACGAAAAATAACAAAATGTATACCGTCGACATCTTGATTGAAAATTTTTCATCCAGCTCGAATCGTTTCATTTAAAAAAAAAAAAAAAAAAAAAAAAAAAAAAAAAAAAAAAAAAAAAAAAAAAAAAAAAAATAATAATTTTTTTTTTTTTTTTTTTTTTTTTTTTTTAGGGTTGGAGGTTTATATCTTTTAGACTTTTGAATCTTAGTTAAATTTATCGTAGCGTTCTGGACTT